>JAQPZY010001673.1:5192500-6502500 GCA_029931535.1 Margaritifera margaritifera | reverse complement strand
TATTATTCGCCCCTCTTGGAGACGTGACGGATGCGTTTGGGCTGATTTTTACATCGCCGTTCCCAACAAGTATGCCCTTAAAAATTGTGGCATTTATTTCCCAGTGCTATTACACTTGTGCTTGGATTTTACCTGTTTCTTTAGTTGTCATATCCAACTTAGCAATCAAATACGGTTTCTTAGCTTTATGCGAAGCTATGGAAAGAGAAGTAAGTCTCAGCAAAGATAGACTAACGGATAAACTTGGAGATTTCCGAAAAGCCCATTTGAATTTATGTCGCTGTATCGAGATTTTGGACAAGGATCTAAGTATTCTGAATGCGAATTGGTACACTGTTAACGTACCCCTGACATGTTTTATTCTCTACTCTCTCATCACTTTTGAAGGGGACATCTTTCCGAAGGTTGTGTTTACGTTCTGGCTTGTTACCACACTGGGCTACGTAGCAGTGACGTCCTTCTTTGCTGCCAATCTCCACGAAACGGTGAGTATTCCTGTTTGTCACAGTTCTGCTCATTCTGAGAAATCCATGTGGAATACACGTATCACACATGGGTGAACCCGAAATAGTGAATACACCTCAAAAGGTCTTTACTGTTATGAACAGGCACTAATTGTGTCTCGATTTTATTACCGAAGATAAGTATTTTTAAACAATGTTACAGCACCAATCTGCCTGAGCTAATAAGGTTATGCTTAATAAAAGCGTTAATTACATAAAGTAGGTAATGCAGGCAACGTAATATAATTACGATAATGGAATTGGCTGATTTATTAACTTGTAAAATTAGTTAGGTTTAATTAAGAAATGTAACGAAATTATCAAGATGTGATGTTCTTAATCAGAAAGACATTTTTATTTTTATACATGCGCAGATTCAATGGTTTGATGCTTCCATGTACAACATGTCCCCATTCTAAAACGTATAAACCGATAACAGATATTCCTATCACTAAAAAGCTACATTTTGATAAATTGTTCGAAATATCATATTTTTTTCTTTCTTTCTTTTTCTGTTTTTGTTGAAAAACTGTTTCAAGTTAAGGAGTGTTGGAAATAATACAATGATCCATTTGAGTTTTAGAAATAATTGTGCAAATTATCTGATTTTTGTGTCGATTTTAAATAGATACTCCAAATATAATAATAATTCAGTTCAGAATTGTCTTACCTGCAAACTACTGTCTGTACTCACTTATAAGCCGAATCCAACTGCAAACGACACAGACCCAGATCTGCCGTTGCATAAAGCGCCGGCAGATCTGGATCAATGCAGTTTGTTAGGAGTAATAAGTAGAACAAAAAACAAAGACCCTGATCTGCCGGCTCATTATGCGACGGCAGATCAGGGTCTATGTTATATGTAATGGGGATCGACTTATAAGTGAGTATATACAATATTTTGATTTCCATATACTTTCCCGACATGCTATCAGTGGTTTACAGTACAATTCAGGGAAATAATTTCTATCTTCGCGACATTAGAGTTTGAGTGGGATCATTCTTGATAGTTTATGAACAATTTATGGCCATAAAAATTTAAGCATAAATTGAATTGGCCGCAAATCAGAGGTTTTTTTTTTGTGGATTTTAAACCCAACCAGACAAATACTATCTACGTATACTTTTTCCAGTTATAAAAGAAAGTGACTGCCAACACTGTTTATCATTTAAATTCAGAATGAATCTCTTTAATTTCTTAGTTTTTCAGACATTATGGCATAACAATAATTAGACTAGATATCGTCAGCTTTCCTCAGGAATCAATTCCTCTCTTCGTCATGTAAGTCACGGCTACAATCATTCCTCCTCCAATGACTATGTTAAATGTGCATATTCATTTCTATTTCTATTTCATTTTCATGATCGATCGCAAATGCCCTAGTTTTTATTATTCTTCGCTGAAAATGCATCACCTCAACAGACTTGGATAACTTTTACTTTTTAAAAACATTATAAATGTTTTAGACGAGGTCAATAATTTAAACACTTGGTCTTCACGCCCATCAAACGTCATGTCTTATATGTCAAGAGCATGTCCTTTTACATTTCACTTCAACGAATTTGCACGTACGTATACTTTAACTTAGAGTTGCCGGAAGCTCCTGCATTTTAAGCGTTTTCAGGGTCTAATTTTAACCATCTAACTGTACAGACAACTTTATCTAGGAAACGTTCCGGTTGTTGCGCGCTCATTTTGGGGGAGGGTGAGCGCAGGTTCGCCTCTCCCCAATTTGCTCCTGCACTTATAGCTTTTAATGTTCAATATTCAAAGTTCCAAATTTATTTTGCTATCATTAAGAGATTAAAACATCACTGATATAAATTAGAAATTATTCACTTTTGTGAATTTTGGAATAAATATGTTAGAGAACTGGAATCCTTGTTGCCCTCTCTGTGTGTAACTCAGACAGAGGTTGATTTCATTAAAAAAGTTACAAATGATAACACTAGCATACGCGTAAGAATTCTGTTTCCGATTGGTGAAAACATTCGATTTCCTTGGACCATATCCACAGTTATATGTCAGAACTCTTAACCCTAGTAATTTGTATTTTATTTTAAATCAAGTTTAGAAACTTTAGGAAATGTATTTTGTTATGCTAGGATGTTACATATGTCTCGAAAAACAAAAATTGCGCAGTTTAATAAGTATACACAAAGTTAAAACAGCTATATGGACAAAACTGCCGAGTCAATCACCTAGTCGAACAAATAAGCAAATTATACTGGTACAGTATCATTTCCAGGGCTTATTTCCCAAAATCCCCAACAACTTGCAAATCTCAATACCTCGAGAGGAGAAAGAAACCTCAATACATTGAGAGGAGGAAGAATAAGAGGGTAATTCATATTCGTGTCGACATTTCCAGTCAGTATCTTCACTATGTCTTTCGGCAAACGGTATAATAAGTATTTTATTGGAAGTAAAACGCATTGCTTACTTCTTTTGCAATAGTTATAATTATCGTTATTAAACATCTGATCTAATAATAGTAACTAGCAAATTAAGGTGTCATACTTAAGATGTCTTGCTTACATTACAAAAAGTGAACGATAATGAGCAAAAATGAGCGAAAAGGAATGAAAAGTAACTAAACCGTGTATGGAAAATAACTTTTAGTATTACTAATTAAAAATATATGTTTATTAATTGAACATTACTAAGAAATTAATATGCAAGTGTACTTTAAATAAGGGGATTTCCAACTTAATATACCTCCTCTCAGTATTTTATCTTTCTTTCGTTCTTTCTATCGTTTTTATTTATTAGGTTATTTCAATCTTTAAATTGATTAATTATATACCTTGAAAACTCTCTCTAAACACCTTTTCCCATATGTTTATAATCGATAACTTTGTATTTTTAATCTGATAGAAACGTGCCTGTGACATAGTTTGTTCAGGACGACTACCGCCAACTTCTCAAAAATGAACCATCGTAATAGAACCTAAACTTACATGGAACGATTAGATAACAATGTTGCATATTTTGACATTTTCGAAGTCTGTAACCACGCCCAGTATCTATGGAATTTTGAATAAATTAATACAAATGACCCATAATTAGCCTTGCGCTCTGTCTAGGAGCTCATTCATTGCTAACTGTCCTTTTCCTATTAGTAACTTGTTTTACTCTGCGACATACGACTGACTTCTTTTTGTTAATATTAATTCAATACACAATTCACAATTTGCAAACATTGTTATGAGATGAAAAGTTGTTTGTTCTTTGTAATATTTCTCAAATAAATCTTTTTTCCTCTAATAGGGCTTAATCATAAGAAGTCGTAAACGAACACGAAACAGCACGTGATATTCAAGAGGGAAAATCTTCACCTCGTGGTTTATTTGTTATGATAATGTTCTCACGTGCAATCGTAGCAAGAGTAATACACCTGAATAGAAAAGGACACGTTACATTATATTAATTTATTCCACATTTGTTGATTCTGTGTGTGATTAATGGACTCTGCGAAAATGTAAATAATCTGCGTGGTTAATGGACTCTGCGAAAATGTCAAAATGTACAAAATGTGTCTTTAATCAGCCACCTAAGTATATGTTCTACTTGAGAAGTTGGAGGTAGTCATCCTGACATTTTTTTTTTAGGTAATACTTTTCTATCAGATATCAAGTAAAACAATTATCGCAGAAAAAAAGTGCAAAATCGTATTTTATACAGAGTATTGTTAGACATATGGGAGCACACAAACCGTGTTCGACCAGAGGAGTTCGGGAGGATGTGGATTTTATATGCAAAATGATTTGCAATTTCATCGCCCCCCTCCTATTAAAATTTGACTGCTCCGTTATGTAAAAAACTTACTTCCTAAGTAAAAAAAGAACACCGAAACAATGATGTTAAGACCAACTGAAATGAACTTCAGAGTCGAAGAGGGGTTACAATTGCATAATACTTGAGGCAAAAGAGTATTTATAAATCCGAAATTTATCCAAAGACCGGCAAAGAGACAAATGCAACCAAATTGAAATACCTCCACCTCTTATTATGATGACTCATTGAAGTGACAACCGTCGTCTGTGTCATCTAGTGGCATTCATGTATTCCATTCAACATCACAAGAGTTGATTAGATCGTTCTCTTCAAACCATTTCCTCATTGTTTAAAAATCTTTGTACAAGAAATGTTTATGTAATGGGCCATTGTAGACAGTAAAACTGGGCCGATGTCTAAATGGACCATTGTAGACAGTAAAACTGGGCCGATGTCTAAATGGACCATTGTAGACAGTAAAACTGGGCCGATGTCTAAATGGACCATTGTAGACAGTAAAACTGGGCCGATGTCTAAATGGGCCTCCTATATAACCCGTTTTAATATGACTTTTTTTTTTAACTCAACGACCTGCAATTTTGCATATGGCCCATTATTGTTCTCAATTTGTCTTACTTCGCGCAGGCATTAAGAAGGACCGCCTGTTTTTTAAATTTATTTATTTATTTTTTTAATTTGTTTAATCTACGTCTGGTGCAAGGTCAGACAGATTATAAATGTACATTTTGCCAGTTGTTCCATCTGAAATCGTACATTTACCTTACTGTCTTCGTAAGGAATTTGGGATAACATGAAAGTGTCGGTAAAATCAAAATGTTCTTTGAAATGAATAATTGCAGTCTGTATTTGAGCTCATAATTTTGATGTATAATTATATCTTGGTCTATATATAAAATTAAATTCAACTCGTTCTGATTGTATTGATAATACTTGTATTTAAAATAAACAACTATGTGTAAATATTAACAATCTATCGCAAGAGTTCCATTACGTTGAAATCAACGAACATTTATTAATAAACCAAATATAAAACATTGAATATCTTACATAAGTGAAATTTATGAAACGAGTCTAATAATTTTGACCTTTTGTGACCCTTACGAGCACAAGATTGAAACCATTACACGATTTCCATAAATTTCATTTGAAATGAGAACAGATGTGAGATTCTATTTATCGCATGACGAAAAATGATTTTATTTGACCAAACCGCAGAATAGTCCAGCGAAATGACCTTGGAAACCATTCGGATGCCTCGGTCGACACGCCTTTCCTTTGCATGACGTCATTTGTGACGTCATGGGGTGTTATTACACGTGTTACATATATAAAAATTACGATAGGGGTATATTAACGTAAATAACACAATAGTCATGTGATAAATTGAAAAATGACCATGCCATATTGTGGCGCAGCAGGCTTTATACGGGGTTTTATACTGGGCGTATAGGACTTTCTAAAACGTGTAGTAGATATAGCTGTACAGGCCCAGCATAAAGTCCCCTTATAAAGTCCTGTATAAACATGGCCTTTAAGAGTAGCTGTTTTTTTCGCTTCATTACACAAGTCATACTCTGCTTGAATTGCTAATTATATTGCTAAGATACTGTAAAAACAATTTGAGTTTTGAAACCTTGCACAAAGTTCAGAAATAAAAATTTCACTAAATTGAAGTCTTTCTATTCAATGCTGTTCTCAGTGTCAAGTTGCCCGCTGTCTGATCCCGATCGAAATATGTAATAAATAAAGACTTGTTCCATTTACAAACTTATTCTAACTCAGACACGCGATTTATTTAATATGCATAGAAATACTGATATCCACATAGCTAAACACACAAACACACAAATTGTAAAACTATGACCTTTCTCCATTCATTTTCCTACATGGTCATAAAACACATGAATTCAATAGTTACATGAAATAAGGATTATGATATCAACACAGTGTACGGAGTTGATGGGACTGACACAGTAGATGAAGACGAAAGTCTATTAATAAAATGTCATGAAATTAGTGTTTCTACATTGGCACTGTCCTCGGTCAGTCATTATGGCTAATGTGTGGTTGTATAGGCCCTCGGTACTGCCTCTGGCCAATACAACAACATGGGCAAATATGACTGATATTGGATCTATAAAAAGACAAATACAAAAAGCCATTTCACTTTACTCCACAATAGTTGCCCTCGAAGATACCGTGTCGTGTTGTACAGCTGTATCAACCACTTTACATCGTGTCAACTTTCGGAATGAATGGTCACAATGTTATGCCAAGTGTCTTAGTCAAAGTACTTACACCACAGTTCTTACAAAACATCTTGAAATATTTATTGGCAGTATTTAGTACAAAATGACAATAGAAGTTACTACATACCTATTTTTGCAGGCTCATTCTCTCCTGGATCCTCTTCTCGAAACAGCAACAAATGACATTACACTTGAAAAGCACGCACAGGTGAGCATTTAATGTTAGTACATAGGAAATATTATTACTTGTATGTTCATGTGGTCAAGACGTGGTCTAGATGTGTTCACACACACACACACACACACACACACACACACACACACACACACACACACACACACACACACACACACACTGTTCGAGGAGCTTTTTGCACCAGTCTATAAGCAATCTAGAACTTCATCGCTAAAATATTCGGGTATGAATATATAATAAACTGTTAATTGAATAGATATATAAATGAAAATATAATAAACTGTTAATTGAATAGATATATAAATGTGAATACAAGAAACCAAGCGTCTGGTGCTTATACTGTGTTAAGATGAAAAGGACAGAAAAGATGGAACTGCACAACTCCAGGATGGAAGGATTGACCATGGTTCCAAAAAATTAGTGAATCCTACTATTAGGTACATATTTGATTTATACAGTAAACTCCGCTTACAGCGATATATCAATAATGACGGGGCACACAGTGTGCGTTTGATTTGCGTCTCTGATATATCATGTATAGTCTGTAACGCGGATCTATTAATAAAAGAACATACATTTTGGGGTCCCTTGTGTATCCCTGTATCTCGGTTTCATTTTATTATTTTAAATAAGGTAGTAATACATTTTTAATGGAATACTAATACTAAATACTGGACACAATCAAACACTAATTGTCGTCTGCTCTCAGACGGCTCATTCCCAATGAATTAATTCTTTACTCGCATCCAAGAAAAACCCTAGAAAATATTCCTTGAACTCATTCTGATAATTTTATATGCCATGTTGCATCGTCATATACTAAAAAATTTGATATTTGCTCGAGAGCCTTGACTGAAAGATCATAATGATCAAATACTGTGCTCATCTCTGAGAGGAGAAATATATTTTGTATTAATAGTCTTTAGTTTGTTTATTATTTTAATGTTTTTCTCTGTGTTCCGTAAAGATTAATTCTCCAAGTACTGAAACTATTTGCCAGATTGAAACTATTGAAAGGATGAAATATAAGAGCTGTTTGAAGTATTCTAAAGCTTGGTGTCCACAACAACAGGCATACTTTTCTAACATAAAGTGTGCTCAATATCAGAACTTCACAATTTTAGCGTCTCCACTTAGACGTGGTTCATGCAGACGCAATGCTCATGATTTTTTATTGATCCTTAGACCGGCAATGAAGCCTAAGGTTCTTGGTGAGCGTTTTTTTTCGAGGTTTCATTGGTGAAACTTCAGAAATCATCCAATCATATGAAAACGCCATGGACTATAATTTCAGATAAAAATCATTATTACGTCAAATCAAAGCGAAGCTT
Source organism: Margaritifera margaritifera (assembly GCA_029931535.1). Taxonomy (NCBI): domain Eukaryota; kingdom Metazoa; phylum Mollusca; class Bivalvia; order Unionida; family Margaritiferidae; genus Margaritifera; species Margaritifera margaritifera. Next base: position 6,494,422 of record JAQPZY010001673.1, on the reverse strand, counting down.
TTTCTGTATTACCCTAATCATGCTTACAAAGCATCGTTGTTCGTTCATAATATGTCTGATTTCTGCTAATTTCCAAGTTTTTTTTATGGCTAAACAGTCATAGTAACCATTTTACAAGCTTCAGAAAAATCATTGATGTTTCAAACAATGATGATCTTTGTGTCACTGAATTCCCATAGTGACTGTCTCAGCTGATATTGTTGAACATCATCAGAGTTTTTGGGAAATGATTATGCATTTTATGGAAAGTATTTTTGCACGTCCCGTGTATATTACAAGTACGATTGGTCATCTGCAAAGTCTAAGAATGCATGTTACAATTCTATCCCGGTGAATATAAATGCCCTTCCAGAGAATTTTGTATCATAATTGTTTGATGGTGACAAGTGTCAACAATATGTATCCGAATATATTGTCATCTGACTACGAATACAAAATAAAAATGTGAACTCCTGTCTTTACAGTTGAACTTGTTTTTGGTGAAGCTGAATGGATCAAGCATTGGGTTTACCGTCCTTACCTTGATTACAATCACAAAGGAGCTGTTGCTTACGGTAAGTCAGTTTACCGCCTTTAGCCTAATTTTTTCAGTAGTATAGAAAAACCTTCGCTCTAGCTCACTCGACATTTGACCTTTACCCATAACATTGAGCTTCACAGTCAAACCTCTGACCTACACTACAAGCCACTGGTCTTCAAATTTTATTATAAAACCTAGGCCACTTATCCTCTTATATGAAACCTTCGTTGTGGCTCAATGGTAAGATTTTTTTTATTAGAAAAACCCTGGCTCACCAACCTCCTTAATAGTTATTATAGCAACAAAACCTTGCTTCTGTGTCCGTCAACTTTTTATTAGGGTTACTTCCGGTCTCAGCGGTCATCAAATTTTTGTGAGAAAAACCTGGAATTTAATAACTATTTTAATCTATTTACCACATTCACATTGATATTATAAAGATGAGAAAGACCGATTGAATAAAAAAATAAAACCCTATCTTTAGGTACATTTTCAAGTAACTAATAAGTGGGTATTTGCAGACGGTAAGTCAGCTTATCGCCCATACCCTCGTTACCTCCATAAGGGAGCTTGGTGCGTTTACCATATCTGCATCTTGTAATATCGAATACCCAAGACAAAAGTTCTAGCCATTGTGCCATGGTGTGAATGCAAGAGCGTGTATTCTGAACATTTAACAAATCGTTGGACATTGACTCCCAGAATGTCTGATTGTGCACTTGTCAGGCACATAAAGGATTTATATCTCTGATACTTTACTCTTTTGTAATCGTCTGTGTTCATGTTTAAAGATATGATATCCAGTTGTTGTTGCATATTATTTTGACTTTTCTACAGTAAGTGCTGCTACCTTTTTGTCAAGAACTAGTATGTTTAGTTATGTTACTGACACCGATTGCAATATCGTCAATCATGTTGGCGAAATAAAAAGGAAGAGTTCCTCGAAGGGACTGACGTTCTAAATTCTGAAAAGAATTTCCAGGAATTCAAAATAAGACCATTTCTTTTTTTTAACTGCTTACTTTTGAAACCATCGCTTATATTCTTGAGCGATAAAATTTTCAAATTAACTGTTGTGGCAGCTATATTGGATGTAAGATCGGCACCATTTTCATTTAGGACAAACTTGACACAATTAGAAGACGTTTGATAAAAACCTCATGACCATCCACTCAAGAGCATTATAGACAAGATTTTCAGTATGTTCTTTGTGGTAGTCATGTTCGATGTCTGCCGGGCACAATTTTCATTTAGGACTAACTAGATTTCATAAAATGTTTCTTGCTGAAAACCCTGTGCCGATATGACCATCAATTCAGTATGAGTAGCTATAACAAGATTTTCAAGATGGCGGCGATGGTGGCCATATTTAATGTCAGGTCGGCATAATTTTCATTCAGAACAAACTAGACACTATAAAAAGTCTTCTGATGAAAGCTTCATGTCTACATGACTTTTCAACCATATTTGAGGTGTCACATTGGATGTCGGCTCGGCACTATTTTCAGTCAGGATCAACTAGATATCATAATTAGCCTCCCGGTGAAAATCCCATGTCGATATGACTTTCCATTTGAAATAAGTAGCAATGACAGAATTTTCAAGATGGCTACCATGGTGGCCATATTGGATGTCAGATCGGCACCATTTTTATTTGGGACCAACTAGGCTTTATAAGAAATGTTCTGGTGAAAACCCAATGTCGATATGGCTTTCCATCTAGAAGGAGTAGCGATGGCCGTTGTCGCGGTCATATTTGATATCAGATCGGCACAATTTTTATTGAAGACCAACTAGACACCACAGGAAATCTTCTCGTGAAAACCCAATGCTAATATGACTTTCCGTTTAGGAGGAGTAGCAATAACAATATTTTTTTTAGATGGCTGCTGTGGTGGCCATATTGGATGTCGGAGCAGCACCATTTTCATTTGGGATCAACTAGACCTTGGGATGAATGTGTGTGCAAGTTTCATGGCAATCCTCTAAGTAGTTTAGGATTGTGTGTGTCTTGGGGGGGGGGGGGTACGTCACCTTTAACACATTATTGTCTATATCATGCCGAGGAAATGGGAGCTAAGCGCCTTTCCCAAGGACACAATGAGGCAGCCGACCCGGGCTGGCCTGCGTGGGTATCAAACTCGCGCACCTTGAATACGACTCTGACGCCCTATCAACTGAGCTACCACGGCTCCAGTTTATGAGGAGTGGAGAATACAAACTTGTGCTAACGGACAGAGGGAAGACGGACAAATGGTCATTCCATGGGCTCTTGTGGTCTATGACTAGTAGAGCTAAAGAAAATTATAAATTGTCGTTCAATTCATTGTATTTCTTTCCTGTCAATAGTAGCCCATAATATCTGTAAAAAACATATATATATATATATATATATATATATATATATATATATATATATATATATATATATATATATATATATAATATGATGAGAATAATCGTAGAATGCATTGCGTAATTAAACCTTTTTTTAAAAATTTATTTTGTAAAATCTCAACCGAACGTACAATATCTGCACAAGACTTAATAAAAAAAAGTTTTGCTTACAGTCGCCGCAAAATCTTGTAAGATTTTTTTTTTTTATTGAGTGATTTTGTTTTCTTTCAGCTGGTGGGCTTATTTGTGACGTATTTCTTTCTGGTTCTGCAGTTCAACACTCTCTAAATCGGATGGCTATCATCACATTGGGAAATAGTCCAGTAACATGGATGTAAAATATACGAAGACGATGACAGATAATACAAAAACATAACATGATGAGAGACGTAACTCCGATAATTGGCTGAAATGCACAGACTGTTTCGCATGTTTCAAAATACACAAATAATAAAACAGAAGAAACTTCAAGAACTTTCGTTGTTTCTGTCTTTATTTATCTATCTATCCAGAGTCGAACAGACAGACTATGGTCCCCCCCTCCCGGGAAATTGCTGACACTTTCAGGTGTAGGGGGCCCCCAACAGGCCCCCAATGAAATCTCCCGGTATCCCGGTGGCCCAGTCCGACCCCCTATATATCTATCTATCTGTCCGTCCGTCCGTCCGTCCATCCATCTCTCTCTATCTCTCTCTCTCTCTCTTAAGTTATGTATGTTAGTCCATCCCTTCTGTGCAAGTGTGAGTGATATATTTATTGATAATAATGCACTAATAATTTTATGTGTGCAAAAACGTATGAATCTTCTTGACATAATTTACTCCTCTCAATCTTGATATAATATTTTTACTTATTTCAGTAGCTAATGTTTAAAGAAATCATGAGAGAAGATCTACATGACAATTAATGGAAAATATGTTTACTGTTTAATTATTCTGATGTAAACCTGACAACCCATGATGATGATGACGATGATGATGATGACGACGACGATGATGATGGTGGTGGTGGTGGTGATGACGATGACGATGATGGTGATGATGATGATGATGATGATGATGATGATGATAATAATAATAATAATAATAATAATAATAATAATAATAATAATAATAATAATAATAATAATAATAATAAAGAAGTTCTTCCTTGTGGTGATTTTTCAGTCTAAGCAAATACTAGATTCATCTGAATTTGATTGCGTAGAAATCAAACAACTTAGGAATTATCGAAGGAACAACCAGATCTATGCAGTGGTCTTCATGTGGTGGTGAAAAAAAGAAACACCATGAAATCAGTATCGGCATATATGCAGCTTAAACAAGAGAGCACTAAGGATAGCACTTCATCAACAACATTTTGGATGCATCCAAAGATTTAAAACATCAAGAAATGGCCGCAGTAATGAATTAGTTTCAAACCCGGGACTATCCTTGTTTCCTAGAGTGATTTTAAAACATCATTTACTAAATTATGTTAAGGTTCTCCTTTATTGCACCAAACGGAGATTCTCTTTTCTTGCATGAAACGGATATTCCACTGCGCATTATTTTTTCTATACGTGCCTATCTATGTTGTGAAGATTCAAAAACACCCTTATTTGAAACATTACCGTAAAACGGGTTTTAGTTGTCCTTAACAATTGACCGTGGTTAAAAAATAAGTATATTTAAAGTTTTAGGTGTAGTGACGAACTGAACCCCCCCTATATATATATATATATATATATATATATATATATATATATATATATATATATATATATATATATATATATATATATATATATATGTGTGTGTGTGTGTGTGTGTGTGTGTGTGTGTGTGTGTGTCTTCTTCTTCTTTAAACTTGTCCATCTGTGTGTCAAACGTTTTTGCAGGGAAGTTTGGGCATCAACTATACCCTCCCTCCGTAATTACATGGATTTATGTTAACAATTTATTATTTCATATATTTAGTACCACAACATCATCTATCTGGACATCGGAAATGTGATGTTAGTGTATTTCCACGCTTTCCTAGTCCATACCAACGGCTGATAGGGAAAGAAAATACGTAAATGAAAAATTAAAGATATCACTTTGCAAAGACTTAAATGCGAAATTCAATAGACATCTGGAAGGAAAAAAACATCATCACAAATATCAAAATACATGTATGGCAAATACAAGACATAAACGAAAATATAAAAAGATATTACATCAAATTTCTAAATACATGATTGTAAAGTGAAGACATTCTACCGAGTTATATTAAAAGACGTCATCGCCAATTTCGAACAGGGGCTATTTTTATGGCTTTGCCATGCAAATACCTACTTTTAACTGCACGTGCCCTATTCCCCCTTCCCCTTTAAGGACCGTGACCCAAAATCCATTACCTGTACTATGCCACTATGCCTCCTCCTCATCAACCTCCCCCCCCCCCCCCGAGAATGCATGCATAAAGTTTGATCAAGATATGATCTACAACCTATGTACCAAGTAATGGTGAATTTCCACCCAATGTATTAGGAGATAGAATTACGGTTACACGGACAAGTGGACGGACATAAGGTTTCACTATTTCCCCCAGTTAAATCGAGATGATAAATATATAATTGAAAATTAAAAAACGCATCGATCAGAAACACGTTATAGTGAAGTAAAATGCTCCACACTGAAAAGGACATCACTGCTAACTACATGACATAGTTGCAACACAAAAAACAACAACCAATAAAAAAGCAAAACAAAACAACAACAACAACAAAAAACAAACAAAAAACAAACAAACAAGCAACAAACAAACAAAGGTCAGATGGTGATTTCATAGTGCTAGAGGTCGTTTACCATAATCATAATCATCTGGGTATTTGCCGAATGTCGCGCAATTCCTCCTATATCCTTTAATTTTAGACCCTTTGATATGAAGACAGTGGTGTGACGTGCACAACAGTTTAAAATTATTTAAATCTCACCCTCCCGTCCCCCCATGTGTTTAAGGGTGGGGGCTGATTATACATACAATCAAAATCAATCCCGAGTTTGAGTCTTGCGTGTCTGGGAATTGGTCAGGTTTTACCAAAATGTAATGCTTCATTTGAGATACCTGAGTCTATTTTTCTTATGCATAGAACCATATATATATACCATATACATATAACCTATGGTGCAGTGCAATATATACCATATACATATAACCTATGGTACAATGCAATATATACCATGTACATATAACCTATGGTGCAGTGCAATATATACCATATACATATAACCTATGGTACAGTGCAATATATACCATATACATATAACCTATAGTACAGTGCAATATATACCATATACATATAACCTATAGTACAGTGCAATATATACCATATACATATAACCTATGGTACAGTGCAATATATACCTTATACATATAACCTATGGTACAGTGCAATATATACCATATACTTATAACCTACGGTACAGTGCAATATACCTTATACATATAACCTATAGTACAGTGCAATATATACCTTATACATATAACCTATGCTACAGTGCAATATATACCTTATACATATAACCTATGCTACAGTGCAATATACCTTATACATATAACCTATGGTACAGTGCAATATACCTTATACATATAACCTATGGTACAGTGCAATATATACCATATACATATAACCTATAGTACAGTGCAATATATACCTTATACATATAACCTATGCTACAGTGCAATATACCTTATACATATAACCTATGGTACAGTGCAATATACCTTATACATATAACCTATGGTACAGTGCAATTATACCATATACATATAACCTATGGTGCAGTGCAATATATACCATATACATATAACCTATGGTACAGTGCAATATATACCTTATACATATAACCTATGCTACAGTGCAATATACCTTATACATATAACCTATGGTACAGTGCAATATATACCATATACTTATAACCTATGGTACAGTGCAATATATACCATATACATATAACCTATGGTACAGTGCAATATATACCATATACATATAACCTATGGTACAGTGCAATATATACCATATACATATAACCTATGGTACAGTGCAATATATACCATATACATATAACCTATGGTACAGTGCAATATATACCATATACATATAACCTATGGTACAGTGCAATATATACCATATACATATAACCTATGGTACAATGCAATATATACCATATACTTATAACCTATGGTACAGTGCAATATATACCATATACATATAACCTATGGTACAGTGCAATATATACCATATACTTATAACCTATGGTACAGTGCAATATATACCATATACATATAACCTATGGTACAGTGCAATATATACCATATACATATAACCTATGGTACAGTGCAATATATACCATATACATATAACCTATGGTACAGTGCAATATATACCATATACATATAACCTATGGTGCAGTGCAATATATACCATATACATATAACCTATGGTACAGTGCAATATATACCTTATACATATAACCTATGGTAGAGTGCAATATATACCATATACATATAACCTATGGTGCAGTGCAATATATACCATATACATATAACCTATGGTACAGTGCAATATATACCATATACATATAACCTATGGTACAGTGCAATATATACCATATACATATAACCTATGGTACAGTGCAATATATACCATATACATATAACCTATGGTAGAGTGCAATATATACCATATACATATAACCTATGGTACAGTGCAATATATACCATATACATATAACCTATGGTAGAGTGCAATATATACCATATACATATAACCTATGGTACAGTGCAATATATACCATATACATATAACCTATAGTACAGTGCAATATATACCTTATACATATAACCTATGGTAGAGTGCAATATATACCATATACATATAACCTATGGTAGAGTGCAATATATACCATATACATATAACCTATGGTACAATGCAATATATACCATATACATATAACCTATGGTACAGTGCAATATATACCATATACTTATAACCTATGGTACAGTGCAATATATACCATATACATATAACCTATGGTACAGTGCAATATATACCATATACATATAACCTATGGTACAGTGCAATATATACCTTATACATATAACCTATGGTACTGTGCAATATACCTTATACATTTAACCTATGGTACAGTGCAATATATACCATATACATATAACCTATGGTGCAGTGCAATATATACCATATACATATAACCTATGGTGCAGTGCAATATATACCATATACATATAACCTATGGTACAGTGCAATATATACCATATACATATAACCTATGGTACAGTGCAATATATACCATATACATATAACCTATGGTACAGTGGAATATATACCCTATACATATAACCTATGGTACAGTGCAATATATACCATATACATATAACCTATGGTACAGTGCAATATATACCATATACATATAACCTATGGTACAGTGCAATATATACCATATACATATAACCTATGGTACAGTGCAATATATACCCTATACATATAACCTATGGTACAGTGCAATATATACCATATACATATAACCTATGGTACAGTGCAATATATACCATATACATATAAACCTACGGTACAGTGCAATATATACCATATACATATAACCTATGGTACAGTGCAATATATACCTTATACATATAACCTATGGTACAGTGCAATATACCATATACATATAACCTATGGTACAGTGCAATATACCATATACATATAACATATGGTACAGTGCAATATACCATATACATATAACCTTTGGTACCGTGCAATATACCTTATACATATAACCTATGGTACCGTGCAATATACCATATACATATAACCTATGGTGCAGTGCAATATACCTTATACATATAACCCATGGTACAGTGCAATATACCTTATACATATAACCCATGGTACAGTGCAATATACCATATACATATAACCTATGGTACAGTGCAATATACCTTATACATATAACCCATGGTACAGTGCAATATACCTTATACATATAACCCATGGTACCGTGCAATATACCATATACATATAACCTATGGTACCGTGCAATATACCATATACATATAACCTATGGTACAGTGCAATATACCTTATACATATAACCCATGGTACAGTGCAATATACCTTATACATATAACCTTTGGTACAGTGCAATCTATACCATATACATATAACGTATGATACAGTGCAATCTATACCTTATACATATAACAACATATAACCTATGGTACAGTGCAATATATAGAGCGTAATTAATTATTATGAAGTTACTTGCATGGATTTTGGTTCTTTATTTTGTTCATTTCTGCATTCAAACGTGAATTATTGGCTTTGTGAAGTTTTTAGTCTAGTTCAGTAACAAACACTGAACCAAAATTTCGATTTTCACTTAATTTCGGTTTGCAATCAACACTCATTAGTACCCGATTTCTCCATCATTGTCAAACATGATTATGATTGTGTTGAGAGTTAGAATCGCTACTTAAACAATTTTATTACTATATTCAGCCAATTATTTTTCCTAAGAATGTGTCCGTTTGTCGTAAAGTGTTAAAGGCATACGATACCGTATGGGTGACAGAATATCGAATAGCAACAGTTCGTGTAAGTTCAGTCACTAATAATTTGCAGGATTCATGTGGAAAACTAATTTAAAAAAGTTAATACTCTAAGTCTACCTTTTAATGTTTGGAGTTCCTTTTTAGGCATTTTGATGGCGCCTCCTTTATGATTTAATAAATGTATGCTAGAGTGTATACAGTCTTGACACATTTTAAGATCTGTTCATCCTGTGTGTGTGCGAGAGAGAGAGAGAGAGAGAGAGAGAGAGAGAGAGAGAGAGAGAGAGAGAGAGAGAGAGAGAGAGAGAGAGAGAGAAGGATCAGAAGAATAACATAAATGAAATAGACTTAAATATGGAAATACAGATTTGTATAACATACATAAGAGCAGATATATTTCCTGAATGGGTAGTTCCAAAGTGATATCGCCACTGTGGCAATATCATATTTCTCCCACTGATATATTTAAATATCTCATTATGAAATATATAATAATAGCAAGCAGCATCCATGAATTAATGTACCCCACTTTTCGATGGACAATAACATTTGGATGAAATCCAATAATAATGAAGGGAGTAATTGTGCTGGATGGATGGAAGGAAAAACGGAGAGGCCCATTTTAATGTCTCTCCTTTCATAAGAAAAGCGGGTGATACTTCTACTACCACTACTACTACTACTACTTCTACTACTACTACTACTACTACTACTGATGATATGATGATGATGATGATGATGATAATAATAATAATAATAATAATAATAATAATAATAATAATAATAATAATAATAATAATAATAATAAAAAAAAAACTATGCATGAAAATTTGTACAAGTCATACATAAGCTGAAGAATTTTATAAGTTAAGGACTAAAATAACTTTAAAATAAAAAAAAAATCTTTACTAAAGTTTATAATTCTCTACATTTTTAAAAATACTGAAATGACATAAACCTTCATTTAAATAATAAAAACTAATACCGTATTACTCGCTTATAAGTCTAGTCCAGCTGCAAACTGCACAGACCCAGATCTGCCGTCGCATAATGCGCTGGCAGATCTGGGTCTATGCAGTTTGTTAGCAGTAAGCAATAGAACAAGCAACATAGACCCTGATCTGCCAAGTTTGTAACTCTATATTCTTGCTACTTACCATATATACTCGCGCATAGACTAATACCAACTGCAAACTGCACAGAACCAGATCTGTCGTCGCATAATGCGCCGGCAGATCTGGGTCTATGCAGTTTGTTAGCAGTAAGCAATAGAACAAGCAACATAGACCCTGATCTGCTGGCAGATTAGGTTCGATGTGTTTTTGCAGCTAGGTTCAATTTATAAGCGATTAAATACGGTACTTAACATTACTGTCTTTAGAAATGTTTGTTTTTCAACATGCATTTTTAGAAATCTGTATTAGTTTATTGTATATTTATCTATAGGACAACTGGCCTCAATTTCAGCAACACATGTCCAGGGTTCTCCATAGGGTTTTAAAAGTTGGGGTCGAGGACTCCTTCCTTGAAAGACCTGGAGTCCCAGCCATAAAAATGAGAGTCCCAATAATTATATAAAAAAATTTCCTTGCAATAATTCAGGACATTATGTGTGTACTGTTGAGTCACCAATATAAATCTCATCAGATGGCTAATTCTCATTTATTGCGAAAGATATTTAATATTATTTCAAAAGAATAAAAATCCAAGGCAATTGAGAACAGTGATAAATGTGATTGTTTGTGATATTACAACTATAACAATTCTCAATAGCTTTCCATACCATTCTTTAATTGTGTGCGCAGCTAGAAAGAATCAAGGAAGATATTACAGTTTCTTTTCTATATTAATTAATTTAATCAGCTTAATTCCATTTGAAATCAATTTTGCCAAGAGACTGGAAGAAGAAAGCTGTGAGTTGTCAAAACACACGTAAGCGTAATTATCCTTTTGATCAAAATAATGATAAGGCAAAAAAAAAAAAAGGTGCACGAAACCCCCCCCCCCTCCTTCAACAAAGAAACAAGCAAAGACAAAAAAAAATATAAAAAAAATTAAAAAAAACAACACTTACATACATACCTAGGGCCGGTTTAACCACTAGGCAAACTAGGCGGTCGACTAGGGCGGTAAACCTTTTGGGGGGTGGGGGTGGGAGGGAAAAAACTGAAATAATAAAAAAGAAAGAGAAATAGCGTAAAATAGAAGATAATAAGCGTCTAAAAATCTAAAAATAGAAAGAGAAAAACAGAAGGAAAGAATAAATGTACAATATTCATTTTTGAAAGTTAATTTTGGGGGTTGGGGGCGCAAGGTTGAACGTTCACCTTGGGGAGCCAAATACCCTTGGGGGGGGGGGGGCGCAAGGCTGAAGGTTCGCCTAGGGCGCCAAATATCCTTGCGCCGGCCCTGCTCAGTTGTTCGGCTGTTGGAATTTTCATGTGCCCAGAATTTTAAAAATACGATTATTTTTACGTGGATTTCGGAGTCCCGGGGAACCTACTAGTCTTAATTCCAGACTTAAGGCATTTGATTGGTCAGTTTTAAGTTGGACTTCAATTTCACCAATCCGATCGCTGGATTCTAACCTAAAAAAATGTAAGTCTAGACTTAAGTTCTTTTGGTGAAATTGAGGCCTGGTCTAGGTGAAAAAAATGTATGAATTACTTGAGATTTAAACTCCATAATGTGCGGTAGCATCTATAGCACACTTGATCTAGGTAATAAGACTGTGTGAATTCCTTGTGATTCACACTATACAAAGTACTCTTGCAATATTCTGGTTCTGATTCTCTGCAAACCAAGGTGTAAAATATACAGGAATTGGGCAACTTCAAGGAAGGGTGTCATAACAGGACACCCTCTTATCAGTAACTCAAGGTATGTTGAGCTTTTGAAATCAATCATCAAACAATTCAAAATTATTAATGTCTTTCTGGTTTGCTAATCTTAAATAAGTAATACAAAATGTAAGTAACACTATAGCCAGGGAAAACATGAAATGAAAACTTGTATGTAAGATAAATGCATGCATGTATGTATGTATTTATGTATGTATGTATTTATGTATGTATGTATGTATGTATGTATGTATGTATGTATGTATGTATGTATGTATGTATGTATGTATGTATGTATGTATGTATGTATGTATGTATGTATGTATGTATGTTCTAGCTTAAATGTCATGTCAGCACAATATTTACTATATGGTACCAATTGAAAAGTAAGTTCTAAAAATGTTAAAATAAAGAAATCCCAAAATAAAACTTGAGCAATTTAAAGCCTTCCAAATAGTATACATGATTTGATTGTTTGTTAAAAAAAGCTGAAAATCATGAAGGAGTTTGGGGGTCCTCCACCCGCAGGATTTCAAGGGGAAGATTTTAGACCCTGTAAGAGCATACAAAACTGCATCTGGTGTTCTTTTCTTATCATAATATTTTTGCAAATTTTAACTTTCATTCTAAGAAAGAAATCATTTGAAAAATAACAGAAATACCTGAATAATTCCGCAATGCTTATTGTCTCATCTACTTGTTCTTCAATAATATTAGTTTTGAAATTAATACATGTACATGTCAGTATTCACACAATAATTCAGTCACTAAGGCAGTAATTTCTACTGCGAGTTTCAACTCGTTTGTATGCAGGGTCTTTTGGAGATGCTGCTCCAAACTCTTCCATCCACGATTAGAATAATTCACATCTTTCTGGCAAAAAAAACAAAATGCAAGTCCTCTGGCGTTTAGGTTTCCCAAGAATTGACCAACTAAGTCCCAAGAATTGACCAACTAAGTCCCAAGAATTGACCAACTAAGTCCCAAGAATTGACCAACTAAGTTCCCAAGAATTGACCAACTAAGTCCCAAGAATTGACCAACTAAGTCCCAAGAATTGACCAACTAAGTCCCAAGAATTGACCAACTAAGTCCCAAGAATTGACCAACTAAGTCCCAAGAATTGACCAACGAAGTTCCCATCGACTTTGCAGTCTGGTCATTTCATTTCAACACATTTTCAAACTTTATCCAAACGTTTTGTGTCAAAGTTTCTATCGAAAATTTCGAGATTATGGATACAAACTGTTAGTCTAGGATGTCGTATAAAAATAGTTTTCAAAGAGATAACTTTAAAACTAAAATCTTTATTTGATTGTGATTACTATTTACCTGCGATAAGTTGTCAATATGCTGTCCACATTTTGCTATCATAAAATTTGTATCACACTCATAGTATTCTCCCTGTCATTTTGGTAGATGTCAAATTATGTACTTTGTCAAATGCGTTCTAGCATCCATTATCTAAATATGATTTTTCATAAACAAATTCTAGTCTTTTGAACAACAAATAAACACAAGTGAAAACAGAAAATAGAATTTCTTTTATTTCAAGAGACAGAACCATATATTTTAAATTTATTTCAATGATAGCCATTCACCCCAACATCCTTCTAAAATATTTCAAAAGTTTTGCAAATAAAAGTAAAGAATAATTAATTTTGATTCTTGTGTAAAGAAAATTAAAGTGTAACAATCTTAAGTTGATGTGGATATGCTTAACTATAAGTAGATAAAAAAAGCTAAGAGTAATATGATGACATTGTGTAATTAATTTTCAAGGAAGGAATCTCAAATTGTTTCTTATTGTCAGTATCCATGGCAATTATTCCTGTTACTTTTATGTCTTATGATGTTTTTTTCCTTTTTTATCGCCTAAATTTTGAAATAAATTAGCACTAACATCTGCATGAAAGACTTGCAAATTTCACAAAATATAAACGTAACTGTCTAAGAAATGTATTGTTCATGCTGTCAAAATAATGATAAATTAATGAATGCCCAGTGTAGGCCAAAAACAAAAATTAATTCCACAATTTTATACTTAATTTGTGAATATTTAGATGATCATACAAATACAAACAATGTTTTCGACACGATTTTTCAACAGGTTACAAAACGTTCGCGGAAAAGAAGACGTGCCCATATAATCTGACAGACATGAACAAGGATTAATTACTTTTTTCTTCTTCAAAACATGTTATTGTTTCCTGTACAAACTGGCAATGAAATCACAACATTCGGATCCTTTCCCTTACAATTATATATTATTATTACATATAAATCACAACATTCGGATCCTCTCCCTTACAATTATATATTATTATTACACATAAATCACAACATTCGGATCCTCTCCCTTACAATTATATATTATTATTACATATAAATCACAACATTTTGATCCTCTCCCTTACAATTATATATTATTATTACATATAAATCGCCCAAATATATTCTAACAATTATATCTAGTTCAGTGATGTAAAAAAAAAAAATGACGAGAGAGAGAGAGAGAGAGAGAGAGAGAGAGAGAGAGAGAGAGAGAGAGAGAGAGAGAGATTGATATTTCTGTCAATGATAATCATATATTTAAAATTCATTTTATAGTTTATATCACATCTGAAAATTTGCATATATAGCATATAATAGAAAAGTCAACTATGTTTGGAAAGCAGTAATGGTTCCCACTGTTCTCAAATCATCATGAAACTTTCTTTTCTATCCGATTTGACTGCAATATAATTTTGGAATATATAATATTCTATCCGATTTGACTGCAATATAATTTTGGAATATATAATATTCTATCTGATTTGACTGCAATATAATTTTGGAATATATAATATTCTATCCGATTTGACTGCAATTTAATTTTGGAATATATAATATTCTATACGATTTGACTGCAACTTAATTTTGGAATATATAATATTCTATCCGATTTGACTGCAATTTAATTTTGGAATATATAATATTCTTTTTTTAAAAAAAAGGATTAATAATGTAGCTTGCAGAAAGTCGATAATATCATATTTAATGAGTCTCAAAGCTTTTGAGTGAAATCTGTTACATAATGTTCATTAAAAAAAGTAAAGAATTTCAGGCATGTTAAAGATACATTCATCGATGCTATCTTTAATACTTTTAACTCAGTTATATTATGTGCTTGTAATACTAATCCAAATGATATACAAAAAATTATTATTTATTTGTCTAAATCAAAATGAATTTGAAACCAAAATTGTAACAAAATTTAACTAATAGAAAAGTTTCCGAAGTTTTGATCATTATTGTCTTGCACCTCGAATCCACTGATATGGATTCGAGGTACAAATATCAACATTCATAGCATGTTCATATAAAAGTTAGCAATAAAGTACACAGTTAGTGTATTCATGTAACATACTACAAATGAGTAATTAAAGGTTTTATTGTCATAATATCTTTCCTTGTAAAATGTTTCCAAACTCTCATGTCAACATCCTCCATCATCAATGCACTCACGGAACTGATGCTGATCTGGGCGCTCAGGTCTATGTATATCGCCTCATATGGTCTCACAAATTCTCAAGAAAGAGCGCAACAACTCGGAATTCCAAATTCTGGTGTTATTCCAAGTTGTCTCCCATGACTATCAGGGTTCAAGCTATCTCAGAATTTAAGGAAGAAATAACTTCTCCCTCCAAGGGCCAATAGGGAAACGTTTGAACTCACAAAGAAACATGATTTGGGTCAAGAAATAATTTCCTATATGCACTCATATTTCGACCATGTATGCATGTGAGTTCACGTGCGTAAAAAACTAAGTTCACGTGAGTAAAAAGCTAAGGGTGTTTGTGAGGTGGACTATTTTTAGGTTATTGAATAAATATTTTAGAAGATTAATTAATTTACTATTCATGGGACTAATGAATATTGAGACCATAGTTGCATTTCGTTTAGTATGAACAATGATAGTGATTTTAGCATGACTCCAGATGAAATCTTGGAATGTAGTGATGTTACCAGTCATTAGTGTGATATAGATTGACGAGACAATGATAAAAAATATATGTGGGATAAATCTTCAGACAGTCAATATTTATCTAGCAGAGCTCATTTTAGGCCACGCCATTGACACTTAATTGTCGTCTTTGGTGCAAGAATGTTGCCTCCATGGAATATGGCGCATAAAAAGACCCTAGAAAATAAACATAAATTTTTACTTTAAACTGAATCGAGCGCACTGCCTTTCTGAATAGAATGCACTTATTGTCAAAGAAGCATACGGCGATCAATTTCATTGGCTGAAAGAAATGCCATACTGATTTCGATTAGCTTGAGCACCAATTGAGAACATGTGGTCTATGATCATGGCTCTAAAACGTACAGAAGAGACGATGAAATCTTCTGTAAAAACACTGCTACATTTATTTCCAGAACAGATT
This sequence comes from Margaritifera margaritifera, assembly GCA_029931535.1. Classification (NCBI taxonomy): domain Eukaryota; kingdom Metazoa; phylum Mollusca; class Bivalvia; order Unionida; family Margaritiferidae; genus Margaritifera; species Margaritifera margaritifera. The sequence continues at coordinate 6,477,638 of JAQPZY010001673.1, read as the reverse complement.
CTAGATTCTGCGATGAGTATACTACAGAAAAAAAATTAACATATTAAGAAACTTATCACAGAAAATGTTTGCTGTATAAATGATCAATTTAGAAATGATGTTAGTAATTTTAAAAAGTTTTGTATGACGTTATTGATCAATTGTTCACCAAAACATTTCCTAAACAGAGAAGTGTGTCTAAAGCGATTAAAGTCACCCAAGAGCCTTGGTATAGCGATGAATCGAAGGGCAAATGTAGAAAATTTATATGCTATTTATATCGCTATAGAGAACAAGACACTCCGATTAAAAGACACCATTTAGTGAATTCTAATAACGCTAATGAGTATTGGAGATTATTGCAAGACTTTACATAAGTCTCCCAGATCAAAGGTTAAACCAGACTAATTTGCTAGATATTCTAAACATAGAAACAACATTTTTCACCCCTGGTGAGGATACTGTACATCGTTTAGATAATATTTTTGAAAATGTGACGCAAATAATGTTTGATGAGCTAAATATAACAATTGCCAACAAAGAAATATTGCAGGCGGTTTAAGAGTTACATAAAGCAAAAGTACTGGATCGGATAAATTACTAAATGAGTTTTTCATTTCCAGAAAAGTTATATTCATTCTTAGTCACTCATTTAACGCTATTTTTGATAAGGGTATTTTTTTCCCAGTGAATGGTCACAAGGGCATTTAGTCTCGATGCATATAAAGGGAACCATGCACTAGGTACAAAACTATATCGGCATAACACACATTAAATAAATTATTTACTAGAATTCTTAATAAAAGACTCAATTTCTGGGCTGAATCATATGATGCACAGTGTGGGTATAGATTTAGGCTTAAAGCACAGTATTGATTTAAATCTGGATTTGAAGCACTGTGTGGGTTGAGATCTGGCATGAGTTCTACTGATGTTTCTGTTTTGCACAGTCTTGTTTACACATTTTATTGACAAGGGGCAAACAGTTTTCTTTATATTCATTGACTTTATCTAGGCTTTTGATTATGTCATCAGATGAAAACTTGTGATACAAGCTGGAACAAGCAGGAATAATGAATTACATTTTCAATACTATCAGATCAGTGTAGCAGTCAGACAAAATCATGTTTGATTTTATTGTTCTTCGTTAGCTCTTTTTTACCTGTACTACTGATTTCAGACAGAGAGAATATTTGTCACCCTTTTTGTTCACTAGGTCTATACATGATTTTGAGATGGAGTTTATGTTTTAAGGCGTGGGAGGAATTAATATACACATGTTAAAACTTGTCATCGTTTCATATGCAGATGATATTGTTCAACTGGCTAATACCCATGTAGACTTACAGTTATGTCTAGATACTTTATATAATTATTGTCAGAGATTGAAACTCTCAGTCAACATTGAAATGTCGAAGCTAATAGATTTTCATAGGATCAGAATTCCACAGAGAATTTAGAATTAAAAAATGAAAGTTTGAATGTAGAGATCATAAACAAATTTACATAATTAGGCATATCTTTTTTCATGTAGTGGATTGTTCTCGTTGGGAGCAAAAGCTAGCAGAACAGGCTGGAAAAGCTGTGTTTAAATTAAATAAATACATATCTCTATTTGTTGATTTACCACCTTTTCTAATATGTGAACTTTTTGACAAACTTGTTGCCTGATACTCATTCATGGAAGTGAAGTCAGGGGCTTTGTACAAGGGAATGCAATAGAAATATTGCATTTACAGTTTTGTAAACAAAAAACAAAAACAAAAAAAAAATCAAGATTAAACAATTCACTCATAATGATTTTGTTTGTGGGGAACTTGGTCGACTGTAATTGATCGGTATAAGACAGTTTGAGATAATTAAAAATTAAATACTGGCTCAGTGCTCAAAATTTAAAAATCTAATATGAATAAACTTATTATATTTTATATTGTAACCTTGCTGGTCTGGAAAATTGGTAATGATTATGTGATATTCCAGTCGTTGAAGGTACAAATGAGTTCGACTGACTCTAGACATATGGCTGAAAAAGATAACAATTTTGAACAGATTTATTCAATATCTATTCACAATTACTTTGTCAGAATGATTATTACAACGAAGAAAAATATTCACCTTGCAATTTACAAGTTCAGCCTTAAATATTCACACAGAAATATAATTCCAAACACAACAGGTTTTTTTCCACTATTTGAAATTTGGTTTCATAAATTCCTATTTCATACACTGACTCAGCCTATTTGCAAACAGTTAGTAATGTGGGAAAATTTTATACTCTGAAGTAAGTTAATACATTCTATGCCCAAATATCTAAAGCAGAAATTAGCAGATAAAGTCGTCTGCGAATGTAGTGAGACATTTTTTAATCCAAATTTTTTGTTCCATAATCAAAGGTTCCAAAATATATAACCTACCGAATTTTACACATCACACATCAAAAATTTCAAAGATGAAGTTTCTTTTTAAAATTTTCAGATTTATTACCTTTCTCATTTTTATGGAGTTTTGAAATTTTGGATCTCTCTTCGTTCTGCAATTATTAAGTACTTCTGAAAGAGGGACAGGTATGAAATGAAGTTGTGTGCAGTGGCGTCACTACGGTTGGCGTCACCCAGTGCGGTAAACTCATGGTGTCACCCCCTCTAGACTTCCCCCATGGGAATTTGCATTTTGCATCTGTCGAATTTGCATTTTTCCATTTTGGTGTCACCCCCTGTGATGGTGTCACCCGGTGCGTCCCGCACCCCCCTAGTGACGCCACTGGTTGTGTGCATTATTAACAAGCTCTTTGTAGAGAATGTTGGTATACCACTGTGCTACTTTCATGGACCGTGACTGAAATTTCTTTGTATGTGGTATTAGGGAAAAAACGCGGTGCCTAAAGCAGACAGCTCATTGAAATGGCTGCTCCCATTTGTTCGAGAAATAAATTTGAACTAGTCCAAAGTACAATAACTGTTGCAGTTTTTTAAATAGCGAAAATAAATTTTGCCAGAGTAGACAGTATTAACTTCTGTAAATGCAAATAGGGAATTATTTAAAAAAAATATGACAAAAATGTTTTTAGACAGTTTTCGACTAGTTATTGTTTCCCAATTTACCTCTAAAGTCCAGAAGGTGAAAGTGACCAAAAGGAACTGAATGAGTAGAAATAATAGTTTTCGAGTCACAAGTTTTACAGTGAAGTGAATAAGAGCAGGAACCATCACTGTGGTGTTACAGGTTTCCTAAGGAACTGAATGAGTAGAAATACTAGTTTTAGAGTCAGAAGTTTTCCAGTGAAGTGAATGAAAGAAGGAGTAAGAATTATAACTTTGCTGATTTTCTCGTGAATTGAATGAAAATAGAAATAGTTGTAGTGTCACCAGTTTTCCAGTAAGACTTGCGGTGAAAATCTCATGTCCTTTACAGACATCCGTTTAAGAGAAGTATAACAAAGATTTTCAAGATCCCTGCCATGGCGGCCATGTTGTGGATCAGATCGGCACCATTTCATTTAGACGAACTAGACATCATAAGAAATCTTTTCGTGAAAAGTCCATATTGTCATTACCATCCATTCAGGAGGCGTAGCGATAACAAAGTTTTTGAATGTCAGATAAGAACGATTTTCATTTTGAACCAACAGGCATCATTTGAAGCCTTTTAGAAAAAGTCCTATTTCAATACGACCATCAGTTCAGGAGAAATAGCGACAAGATGATTAGCAAGATGGCCGCCGTCGCGGTCTTAGTGGATGTTCGAGGAGCACTATTTTCATTCTGGGTTAGGACGAACGTGTGTGTGTGTGTGTGTAACGTGTCATGGCAATCCTCCGAGTAGTTTAGGAGCAGTAGCGATGACAAACTTGTGTTAATGGTAGGACAACACGCCATCGCATAAGCTCTTCCGATTTATGACCAGTAATCCTAACAAAATATATATTGCAAAAAAGAAGAGGTGTTTAAAAAAGAAAGTAACAATTTCGGTATCTCCATTCATTCAGGAGAAGGAGCTGTAACGAGACTTTTCACATTTGGGAGATCACAGTGGCATCATTCATTTAGGACAAACTACATATAGTGAGGAATGATTTAGTGAAAACCCAATATCGATATGACCATACCTTCAAGAGGAGTAGTGATAAGAAGATTTTCAAGACGATGCCATGACCATCAGGTTGAAGGCCTGAACAGAACCAATTTCATTTAAACAAATGTAATAATTGATTAATCACTGGAAAACTTGTAATGCTCTAACAATTATTTTTACTTTAAGTTATATATATATATATATATATATATATATATATATATATATATATATATATATATATATATATATATATATATATATATATATATATAGTATGGGGCATAATCATTATCCAATTTAACCCTACGAGTGTGTGTACCCAACGAGTCCGGTGAAATTGGATAATGCGCGTGCCTGTTCTCTCTATTGGTTGTATTGTGGTTATGTGGAATTTTAAAACTCCGCACATGCTGTTTTTCTTTATGTCAACAAATATCAAAATGCGATCTACTATACCGAACAGCTGACCTTTTGGCGCGAAATATGGGCTGGTTCTCTAATACTGCACGAGTCTCTCACATTGTAAATTGACCCACTTCCCGAAAAGACGTATTCATGTTTAGTATATATCATAAGATGTCGAAACTTGATTTGTTTGAACAAACAACTAGTAACTTGAACAAAGATTTCGACTCAAAATTGTAAGATAATATTGTTCATGTTGGTTATAGCTCGTAACTAAAGTACGGAAAAGCAGAAGAGAACAATGATACTACATACAATATTTGAGTGAACAACACAACGGAAAGTTGGAAGAAATATATTCAGATAGAATGGAAAGACTAATGGAAGACACAGATATAAAAAAAAAACATGAAAGGAACGACGGAATATGCATATGGACTCACAAGGGAATGACGGAACAGACACTCAGGCAGCAGTTGTTCTTCAATATATCGGTTAGTTTTTTATGTAATAGTGTTTGTTTTACTAATTGTGCTGGTGATAATTGAAGCTAATTTTGTACGAATTTTTACGGATTTTTTATTGTTATGGATGCACGTAAGTACAGACGTTTTCTTAGTGATTTAGTTATTTGCTGCTGAATATTACAGAAATTTTTCTAAACTGATGATTGAATGTAAACGTAGTGAGTGTCACGTAATCCTTCTATAAAACTAGACCACGTGTTTTTTTTTCTTTTTTACACTTTTATAAAACTAGACCACGTGTTTTTCTTTACTCTTTTCGAATTCGAAGATTGTGATTTTCAAATGAACGATACAAGTTGAAAATAAAGCTATTATATGAAAAGATACCAGATTCGTCGTATTTTCTCGTCATTGTCTTTAATTATTTGATGCATCTCTCTCTCTCTCTCAATGTCTTATTGTTAAGTCCCAAGTTATTCCGAATTACGCGCGTTAAAGCGGTCTCATCATCTCCATGATACAATTCAGTTTACTAGAAAATATATAAACTAACGCCACGTTTTTTTACTCCTCTCATTCGTTTCAATGAAATACTTGTGACACAAAAACAATTGTTTCTATTCTTATTTAATTTACACGGAAACTTGTAACGCTGCAGTGACTGTTACTTTACATCACCGTTACACGTGCAACAACCCCCCCCAAACCCCCCCCCCCCCCCCCAAAAGCAAAGAAAAAACAAAAAACAACAAACAAACAAACAAACAACAACAACAACCCCCAAAAAATCCTCAAACCGCCCCCCCCCACCACCACCACTCTCGTTTAGTGCAGAAGAAGACATGTAATACAACAATTATACTTGCTATTCTCTGTACTCGAAAACTGATGACACTACGACTATTTTTTTCATTCAATTCACGAGAAAATCTGCAAAGCAAAAATTCTTACTCCTTCTCTCATTCACTTCACTGTAAAACTTGTGACGCTAAAACTATTATTTCTACTCAGTCAGTTCATAAGGAAATCTGCAACACCACAGTGGTGGTTCCTTCTCTTATTTACTTCACTGGAAAGTTTGTTACGCCATGACAATTATTTCTACATACATGCAGTTCAAAATGAAAACCTGTAACACTGCAAGGATTATATCATCTCTCACTCGCGTAACTGTTTTCGACAGTCAATGCAGCTGAGCTGCCTAACAAGTAAAGGTCTATTGTACAACTTTCTTGCTGAAATATTAGTCGCCAGCATATAAAGAAAGTCTTGCAAAACATAATTCGGCTCTTCATAACTATAGCAGAATATCAATATATTAGAAAGGTATAAATGAATTTGACAAAGGTTCCCATGCTAAAAATTACCCCTATGTTGTGATATCAAGAATCTGGTTAAATTTAATAGCCAGCTTTCCCAAGCCCTAAAAGAAGTTAACATTTCAAATGAATAGACACTAATATAGCGAAAGCTAGAATGAATGCGACAAATAATATTGCACCAAAGCTTTGCGTTCTAACGAAGATACATTGATGGAACGACACTCTTTCAGACCTTTTATTATCGGAAAAATACATATAACATTTCACCCGAGTTTGCAAAAGCCCTTTTCCTTCTGCTTTCGAGAACCGCAATACACCGTCTTGTCATTATATATACTCCAGTAAAGTTGTATGAAAACCTATCCAACAGTTACAACGCTATGGGCCGGACAAGCAAATGTTAACATACAGACAAACATCGCCATAACATAATATGCCCAACATAAGGTGATAGTATAAAGATGGAATATTCAGGAATTTCTACCATAGCGAGAAGAAGACTGTGACATTTGCAGAAGACTCATAGAATAAAGAACGCACGGTTAAAATCACTCTGTCAGACTCTATTTAAGTATTTTCATTCATCTAAATACATCTTTATGGATGACAAAATGCGCCTCAACTTTCTTAAAATGTCATATATTCATTCTAACAGATGGAAATCGAAAACAAAACACATACAGTTACTGTCAAATTCCATACCAAAATTACGTGGGTCTGAGTGTTGATAAAGACGTATTTCGCAAACTGTCGATATAATAAGGAATTTTGTAGTCAAATAAAAAAAAGTCGCGACGAAATTCCTGTAGCACACGTTCAAGTAAATCTTTTGGGATATCTTTGTAATACTTTAAAAGTTTATCTTCAGTTTTCTCTTTTGGCAGAAAATCGGATCTCCTTGGAAACTTGACCTTATCGGAAGCCCCTAAATACTCCAAGAGATAGTCCATATCCTCGTCTATGGACTCCATTTTGCCAATGACGTCATATTGCAGGTGACACGGATGACACAAGGCTTCGTACTGTAGCCAGTGTTCGTGGTTGTGTCCCCATACTGACTTATCAGTGATGTAGCGAAGAAATTCCTCAAATTTGACATCATGCCCTTTTTGTATGGATTCCTTGTTTGGCGAGGCACGATAGTTTTTGATGATAACGCGTCCATACTTTTTATAGAATGCTGTTTCGTTTTCTGTAAATTTGTTTAAGTATGCTGACAAAAGTCTTTCCATTGGTTCTCGAACAAATATTATCTTTCGATATGTCTCAAGTCGCGTCTTCGCCTTCGATGGCGCATACTTACTTAGAAAGTTAAGGCTATTTTTGAAAGTAAGATGTACATCTTCGCCAGGAATTTCCAGCGGATTGGAAGTGTTGACAATTCCGTCGAGAATAAGAAACATTCTCTTGAAATTTGTGCAAGCAACCTTCGGAATGTAGCAGTAAAGGATTTTATACTTATCATCGACTACAATATGGTTATATGCACTTCTAGCCAGACGTGGTAATGGTTGTTCTTCGTCATACAAAGCTTTGCAGGCATCCTGTTGTTTTTCTTTTCTGCTTCTAAAAACAGCCTCCATCTGGGAAAAAAAAAAAAAGACATAAAGAAGATTTTATATATTCATTGGACGTTTCAATCTCTTGAATGTAAAATATTAATTTTCCATTCTCTTTCTTTTTTGTTTACATTATGTAGACCATCACATGATCAGTGTATTCACCTAAGTTGCGGACAATGCATGAATAAAAGAATGATAATCAATCAACAGAAGGGTTTGAAGATGTTATTGTGTATCAAAGAGAGCTTTTATATCCTATAAAGTGAGTTTGTTCACGTTCTTTTTAATATGTCACGACTCCGTTGAGTGTTGATCATTCATGCTGTATTGCGTTTGAAAATTGGACCAGATGACCTTAAGAGTGCTGAGGCAACTATATTACCATCTTCGCTCTCCAAGGTTTTATGAACCTTACCACCTCCTTACTAACCTTTGGCATATACAGAGCCAATATCTGCGTATATCGCAAAACTAGTCGAATTGGTTTGCTTCAACCAATCAAATTATTCTTTTAATCCACTCGAAAGTTTCACCTTTTTTCGCTGTGTTTGTTCAGAATTAATACAATATAACCAACTATCGAAAGGACTTGTAATCTACGAACGTATGAGAAAGCTATATCTATGAAGCAATTTCATTGATCTTGGCAGGAATTTGCTTTGTTTATATCAAGGATTCGTATGGAGTTGGTAGGCTCCACAGAACCATTGGCTAGCAAAGATGCTTGTTATTTCACTTTCTGCCATGTCTGAAAGTCACTTATTCTAAATGACAAATACCGCCTGTCGAGCACTTAATGCATGGGAATTTTTTAAATTTTAAATGTCATATGACCGAATTCAAGCAGCTCGAATTTCACAAATACGGAAGCAGCGGGGGATGGGCGGGGGCTATGCTATCATACCATTTCCCCCAGTGGGCACGGCTCCATCCATTTCCATTTCAGCTCCCCTCACCCTCAAAATCCCCCCCCCCCCCCGCCGAAGGCCCTGCCCCTTTAAACCTTTAAACACATGTAGAGTCCCAGGGACGGCTCCATCTACCCGCGCCTATTCCTCTACAGCTCTTAGAGCAGGTAAGATTGTTTGTGTTCATATAGGAATGTCGTATCGAGGTAGAGAGCCGCCCTTGCCACCGCATTTATGTGTCAACGCCAGCTCAGTGTCTTCGTTAGCTTCATCTGATCGATTTAACAAGCAGGAGAAATACAAGGTTGTTACACTCAACTGGTGTAACATGGCTTGTGTTCGTAAAGGAACGCTGTATCTTGGTAGAGAGCCGTCCAAGCAACCGCGTTCCTGTATGAATGCTAACAGTGTGAGTGTTGGCTTTACTTGATCGATCTAACTGTAGATCAATAAGTAAAATAGATGCTAAATTTAGGTTGTCATTTTTAAGTCAGAAACAAGCGTGGTGAACAAAAACTTAATCACACATGACTGAAGTAGCGATAAAGCATTGGGTTTCAAAACTGTGCCAAGAGGTGTTCCTATTTAAATTTAAACAAAAGGAAAATAAAATTGGACCTCTGCTAATATTTGGCTGTATAAAGAAGATGCCCAATTTCCAGAAACGAGGAAAATGGGAATCTTCAATCATTTTGTTCTGAAAACAACCCACACCTCCTTGCGACTTTGCTGGATGAAAACCCTGGTTTTTTATGTAACCTTTGAAAGATCTTCTAACGGAATGATTTCAACCTCTTGCTTCGTCTGAATTTCTTGGACAGCCTCGTGGTTCGCTGACACAGCCTTATCAGACGGATTTTATTTTTGCTGGTTGAATAGTTTTCAAGGCCCAGCTGGCTTCTAACCACCACCTCCATGGGAAAGTTTTTTGGTCTCAAGAAATAGCTGACAATTTTTTTTCCACGTCAATCGTACACCATGTTTCTTAAACAGGGTCATGTGGTCTTCTTCAGGCTTAAACCTGGCATAATCAACCTTTGTAGGGGCTTAGACCATCATAATAATATTTTATAGCCTCGAAAAACTCATTTACAACCCTCCTGAGTTGCTCCACTCGTTCCTGGTCTAATAGCTCCTCTTGTAGTTTGCTGCTCTTCGATGCGCCTTGGTAGATTAACGTCTGGTCAGGGTTTTCCATCGACACATCAGGTAGGTTGAAGAGATCTCCTTTTGACCGCCTTTGCCAACGTTGTCCGGACGACCAATTTCTTCCACTGGAATATCTTCTCCTGCTGACATTGTTTTTCCACTTGTGTGACACTATTGAACATATAACCGCTGAGCGTTCAATACTTGCACAAGTGCGGTTTAACGAGATGATATCCCAACACGGATGCAAGCTTAATTCCTAAGGTCGCATACTGGAATCCCTCAAGGTGAAAGGCATCCGTCGGTCGATTGTCGTTACCAATAATCCAAGTACGATTGACCCAAATAATCAGCTCCTGGTACGCTATCTAAACCTGGGCACGTATGCTGATACCGTCCCTAGGACTGCCTGTTTGTCTTCGCGATTACACTAAAATCAACTAACGCCAATCACATGGTCGTCAAAAAACGCCCAAAGCGGCCGATTAAGATCTGTGTCAGTGAAGTGATGTCCATCGACGACTCTGATGTCAACCGTTGCTATACAACCACTGGAAGACTACCCGAGAGCGCCAGAGTGTGGCTTACGAGTGCATACACGAATCTGCTGCTCAGAACATGCTGGTGCTGATGGTGGCCATCCCGTACGACCGCGTGCTCTCCCACATGAAAGTCACATTGAACAAAAGCCAGACCTTGTAGAACATCAGTCTCAACGTACCCGCGAGGAGCATGAAGGGCATCCTGATGATGTTTGAACAGTTGGGCGAGGTCGTACAGAAATTGCTAGTGGCAGGCTTCGACAACCCAAGGATGCAATGGTAGCAAAAGACCTGCATCCAACAATGATGACGCCCACCATGGCAACAGAAAAAAGAGTTGAGAACGCCGGCGAGAGAGTAACCCTCCAAATAACAAAAAGTCAGAGGAAGAGCGCCTATTATGCATGTATCTCTACGTCATCATGGATGCACAACTCAGCATTGAAGATGGTAGGTTCTTCGCTGCGCTCCACTAAAATACTTTCCTTGTACCCCCACTGTACTCGACTTCCTTTAAGGTCATTATCAAGGTGTGTTTAAGCATATTTCCATCCTTTGCCCAACCATCCACTGGATCATAGCATGCCAAACACAGGGCTGGCTTCGGACAGACTGGAAGGTGAACTTCGTCAACCCCGACGAGAGGCTTCACACTATGGTTCTTCTACAACTCTGATCGTTAGTATACCCTATATATTATTGATGACTGTTCAGCTTCGAAAGCCTTGATAAAAAATGATATGCTCTCAGATCATGTTTTTGGGCTATCACGCAGAGCAAAGCAGTTGGGTGCTCACACAGAAGTACATTTCGGTTCTTTAGGATATTAGAGAGCAGGTTGAAAGGGTTGGTCTCTTTTACTTCAAGGACCGTGACAGCTTTGAAGATTGTCTGCATGAAAACAATGTCATTCCTACACAAAGCAGAACGGATAGGCTTTCGGTAGTTACTGTCCGAGTCTAAGCACGCTACACTTCTGCTAAAGAATGGTCAGCCAACTAGCTATATGCTTTCATAAGCTAGCTAGCAAAAGTAACTGCTAACTTTGCTACATCATGAAATGTATCAATGTCAAAATATATAAAATATAGTTATGTATGTATTATTAAGAATGACAATAATGCAAGAGCATTTAGCCCTTCTGGGGTGGAATCTAAACGGGCAGTGCTCCCCTCTACTCCCCCCCCCCCCCACCGACATACTCCTGGGGCAAAAATACAACGGACTGAATATGAGACCAGCGATGGGGACTTTCGAATTATCGCCTGGACGGCAACAGTAAAACGGGTAGGTGAGGAGATGACGTAAAAGAGGAGAATGTGGAAGAGCTTTTGGATGGTAAGGTTTCCCGGATAAAACTCAGAGAGTAGTCATGACACAGGTTGATCCAGAGAACGGCGAAGAAGAGGTTAAGGCTATCACTCAACAATTTGTGATACAGTGGGTAGATGACTATGGGGAAAAGATTGGGCGAAAGATTTCCAACGTTGATTTTCTAAGACTATCACTTGGGTAGAGAAGATAAGGCAGGGATAAAAAAGGATCCAAACATGCTTAATATCGTGTTAAGTTAACCCAGCATTTAAAAAATATATTACACGAATATAGAGCAGATATCATATTATTACCAATTTAAAGCCAAGCGATGACTAACCTGTCAGAGTCTGACGAGAGGGTTCAAGTAATGGAGAGACTAAGAAAACTCGACCAGCATTGGTTCAGACAAAAACGTTCTGACATGAAACGGATAAGACTCCCGGGTTTGACATTAAAAAGATCAAACAATTCATAAAGGCATGGGTAGAGATGCCAAAGGAGATGGACAAGTCCATCAGAACACATTGTGTCGGTATGGATGCAACTGAAATGTAGTATATAGAGGATATTGCAGATTTTGTTAAACAGTCCTTGATATCCGAATCCGACCTTTTGATACGGAGAGACAAATTTCAAGTGATACGGTTTCGTGGCTCGGAAATTTTCCCCATCCCTGATGGATACTGCAACCTAGATACATTTAACAGAGTAATACGGGCTACCCTTCCTGAGATGAATGCGAACTACAATTCAAACAGTCACTGAACCTGAGGGCAGAGGCAGGGTAACTGGTTCTTGCCGAGCGTGGAAGTGAAGAAGGCTATGTTATTTACACTTCTAGTGATATCAACGGAACTGACATCTTTGACAACACCACTGTCTCGCGAGTAATGCGTGGCGACTGATTAGAGGTGCGTGTCCGCATCGGAGCTCATCCCTCCGCAATTAAACTTTCTTATCATGCTCCTCACAGAGGAGTTATAATGTCGCTATACCCAAAACTCCAAGACCAACACGAGTTTCGTTTGAAATGGATCTGCGAGTCTAAAACTTCCTTACCTGCAGAGGCGGAACAGCGGCGCACTCTGTACAAAAGGTACAAGCGCGCAGTAAACGCGTTGGATGGCTTTGACACCTCAGGATTGGCATATTGTCAACAATCAACAATCATCGTGGTTGCCCTTGAGATCACAGTTTTGGGGTGCGAGCCGGTTTCCAAGGCTAGAAATTTCATTAGCCGGCGGATTCCCCCCTAATGGGCAACCCCCCCCCAAAAAAAAAAAATAAAAAATAAAATAAAAATAAAAACAACCTTTGATGAAATTCATGTCCTCGCCTAGACAAAACTCAACACAATATCCGATCACATATCTAAGGTGCTGCTCGACAATGCCATCTCTGAGGAAGAGTTTAAGTTTATCCTCAAAGAAGTCGACAAATATACGGTCATAAAGAATGAGGTACGGAATTCGTCACGCGAGACGTGCTCTTCGGTTATCAACGACGAGGTGGGAAAAACCGAATTGATAGCCAGCGGAAAAAGCAGAAGCCCTCGAAGAGATTATGACAAGTCTCGCTGGAAATTCCGCATAAATGTGCGCTTGCGCTGTGTGGTGTCCGTCGAAGTGGAAACTGAGGCAAAATTCTTATTTCACAACTACAACAGCTTTCAACATCATACCAAGTTTTTCATAGTTCGCATATTAATCACGGCATTCTTGTTTTAGATGGTAATTGTTATATAAAACAAGATATAAGCATATCAAACATATGATATTATATACACGGTGATTACAAAGATTGTGTTTAACATACAATTTTTCATGTCATAAAACGATTAATCGTACAATTGGAATTTAACTTGCTCAAAAATTTATATTCCACTATTAGGTAAATTTCGAGATGATATATCTTATAAATTTACACAACTTTGAAAGCTCAATACCTTTTGAATTAAACAAATCGTTAAAAAGTAAGATATTTCGCCTTCTTTGATATTACTTTTAATTTTCAATGCTTTACAAATAAACTTAGCTAAATATGACATTAACAAATTCTTATTACTCATATGTATATACCAGTAGTATTTTTGGCGTTTGGATTTTTGCAAATACTCAAGGGTATATACTTTTTCCTTAGTTCAGCATAAATAGGACATGTTACAATAAAGTGATACTCGCTTTCTATTTCTGTGTTACATATCAGACATATTCTATCTTCATACCGAATATATTCATACCTTCCTGTATTTGCTCTGTTTGATAAATTTCCTGATCTTAACCAACAAATTAGGTTACCTGAGTACGACTCACCTAGGTCATCTGAATATTTTTGCCGTGTTAAGTTATCTTTAATACACTTATAAAAACGTAATCTATCCATTCCGTTATTCTCATCAGTCAGTTCTTCCATGAAAATATCTATAAATCGCTGTCTAAATATTTATATAACCTGTCGTTCATCAGTGACAACCTGTCTTAACCAAACATTACCAAATCCATATTTTATTAATATATTTTTTTTTTTACATCATTTGCCCAACAATTACAGTTTTCACCCGATTTCAATTGGAAATTGTAACATTGTCTTGGTACTCTGCTATTTGGCATATTTAAAATCCGAAACCAGTTCTTAAGAATTCGAATACATCGTACGTTATTTTAAAATGCATTCTTCCTAACTTATGATATACAAAAGCATGTGGTGTGTTTGTTGACATAATCATTATAAATTTACAAAACTCTATGTGCGCCTTTTCTATATCAGGCACTTCATGGAAGCCCCATATTTCAGATCCATAGTTTAAAATAGGTAAAACGTTCGTGTCAAATATGTGAAGTAGTGTATGTACAGGTAATTTGCCAAATTTAGATAAACTACTTTTCAGTGTGTGTATAGCTTTTGCTGCTTGACAGGACAGGATTTTCTGACACGTATATCAATAATTTTCTTAGGAGAATATGCAGCCCAAATATTTATAGTATGATTCAGTTGGAATTTAGTAACATTTCTCGTAGCTACGTAGATAACCTCCCCAACAGAATACGACAATTCGTGTTTTTCCAAGGGTGACCGACAGTTTCCATCGAGAGCAATACCTTCTCAATCTATTTAACATTTTCTGGAGCTGAAAAACTGTATCAAAGAATAGTATTAAATCATCAGCATACACCAATATGAACACTTCTATTGTTTCTACTCTACTTGGTCAAAAGACTTTTCAAAATCTACAAAAACGGCATAAAATCTCCCTCGTGCTTTCCTCAGATATTTGCTTATTAATGTGTATAGTATGAACATATTGTCAACTGTTGAGTATCCAGACCTGAAGCCAGCCTGTTCCTCACCCAGAAATTAATATTGTGCAACCCAGTCTTGTAATCGGTTATTCATATTAAGTGTAAATACCTTGCTTAAAACTGGAAGCAAACTTATTCTTCTATAGTTGCATGGATTACGTGTATCACCTTTTTTAAAAATTGGAGTTATTATCGCTTTTGGCCAGTTTTGTGGAAAATAACCCACATCAAATAATTTATTAAACAATTGAGTAAGTATTGTGGTATCAATATGACAAGTGCACTTAAAAATCACTAAATAAAGCATATATTCCATAGACTTTTTCGTTTTTCGGGTTTGACAGTGCGATTTTCACCTCTCTCTCTCTCTCTCTCTCTCTCTGATATTACATTGTCGAAGAGTTTATTCTGGATAATAATATTTTCATTATCTTGGAAATGTTCGACTTCGTATGTTATTTTGAAAAGCTCAGAAAAATATGTATACCAAGTTAAACAGGGGATATTGGTATTTACAGTTGGCGTCGTCCGCTTGAGTAACCGCCAAAACTGTTTTGTGTCATTGGCATATAATGCATGCATGAGTGTATCTTTTTGCTCATTTTTATATTGTTTTTTATTTAGTTCTGCAAATCGATTTATAAGCATTACGATGTAACTTACAGTCTTCAAGTAATTCAAATGTTTTGTTAAACCGAAACATCCAGAGCATCTTCAAAGCAGTGTTTTTGGAAAACTTACAGTCTCTATCAAACCATGGTTGGGAGTTTCTAATAATTCTGTACAAATTAAGAAGTTTTTCTCCATAATGGTATACCTCCCTTTGATCTTGGTTTGAACGATCCTCCAACTCCGTTTCTTGCGTATAATTAAAATCAAAAAGTGGGTCAATAGTTCTATCATACCTAATAAAATAGGGTTCTGTATTCGTATAGGTGTTAAAATCACCAGCAAGTATAAATGTATGATCTGTCTATTTCTCTTTTAATTTGGCTATATCATTTTCTATAATTGCAAATGGATTTTCCTCAGAGTGAATGGATGAGTATTCCGGCGAAATGTATACGCATACAAAAATACGGTTCAAAGATATGTTAGAATTAAAACGGATGGCTAACCAAATAATGTTTTTAGAAATGCTATGTTCTTCACAAATTTTCCAATGTATAAAAAGCGACTCACGTACATATACAGCAATACCTTCAGAGTTTCTCTTTGCAGTTTGTGTTTTTATTCTGATACTGTCAAAACATCTATATCCTTGTAAAGTAAATTGATTTGTAACATCTGCCCAAGTCTCTACAAAACCAATAATATCAAAATGTGAAACATAAGTTCTAAAATCACTGCATTCTATTTTGCCATCTAAGCCAGAAATGTTCCACATTAAACACTTTAAACTAATATTCTTGTATGTGACGTTCTCTCTCTCTCTCTCTCTCTCTCTCTCTCTCTCTCTCTCTCTCTCTCTCTCTCTCTCTCTCTCCTGTCGTTTTCGAGCCTTGACCATTTCCATGTTGCTTATGAGCAAGCACAGGTTCCTTTTTGACTTCATCAAACACATACGTATGCCCGTCAATAACCAGTTTATCGTACTTGTAAAATGTCTTCTTTACTTCTTCGAAAGCTTTCTTTAGGGTCGGATACAGGTTTGTCCGCGCACGGTGTACACAAATAGGAACCTCTGACTCTGTGTCGACGTGTTCTCTGGGAGCAAGGTTTACCTCCTTATCAGCCGCTGCAGCATCACGGGATTTTTGCTTTCGTACATCACGATACATGTTTAAAATTATCTCCTTATCTTTGTATTTTGTAAACTTAATGATGGCCTGGCGTGATTGTTCTTTTGATTTCAGTCTGTATGCTCTCTCTACCTCAATATCCTTCGTATCTAAACCAAGTACGTTTGATATATATTGCTTTATTGTGTATTCTGTTTCCTCCCACTTCTCTCCTCATTTCTCTGGCAGACCATAAAATACAAGGTTTTCCCGTCTTGATTGTGCCTCTTGGTACTCTATGTTTTCTTCGTTTTGCTGAGTCTGTTGTTCCAGTTTATTCACCATACCAGAGAGGTCTTCCACTTGTTTGCATAGGGTCTGATTTTGTGAAGTGAGATACTCGTTTTTAGTCTTTAGTTCTTGCAGGGAGTTTTCAAATCGATTGAAACGATCATTCAGTTTTCTTACTTCACCTCTTATCTCTAGCATAAGAGTTTTCATGCTGATGCCCGTGAGTGATTCCGTGGTGGTCATAATCATATGAATGAATAGAATGAAGAGAATTTCTTCCAAGATTGCAGCAATCATTTGGTAGAGTGGGTGCCGTTTCTTGTGTCAACACCGATACACTAGCCTGACTCTTTGGTTGAGTCTGGACTTGATTTGGGCTCATTTGGCTCTGATTGGGGCTGCCCACATATGAAGTCAGGTTGCCATAGGAACTTGCCATCCTGGCCTCATTGTGGTTGGGTTGCTGCCTGAAGCTGTTTCGGTTATTAGGTATAGCTCTCCAGTTTCGTACATTGCATAGGGTTAGATTTTTAAAGAAAAAGAATTACCCAGGTTTTCCTCACTGGCTCTCCTGGCTATTTAAAAAAGACCTTGTATATCTTAGGTATTGTTAAAAGAACTTTGAATTCCCGGAAGTACCAATCGATAAGTATTATTATGTACTTTGATATCGTTCAGTATAATATTCTATTATATACTTAAATGTAAAATATAAAACATTTAGGGCGAATCATTTTCATATTTTTTCATTCCTATATTTTCACATTTGAAAAATATATCCTTATACTTTCACATGTGAAAATACAAGATTTCTCATCATGCTATGCGACGCTTCATTGTGTGGGTTTACAGAAGTTATACTTGCAGCAAGAAAAACGAGCACTTGGCGAGCTTGAACAAATAAATGGAAACCACATTACCTTTCAGACATGGAAATTATTTCTTACTAAATAAATCTGACTTGACGCCGTTTGCGTCGCTATGAAGTTATTTCCACTTACTACCTTAACAACAATGATAAACCCGCTGTGATGCATTGCTGAATCGGACTTGAGTAGAGGTCAGATAGAGTAAAATAATCAAAATTGTAATTTATTTCAACAGATTAGGTCATCTCAATCCTACCGCTCTCTTAAGTCGCTGATATGTATATGATCAGCTTATGAATACGGTTGAAAGTGATGTGAATCTACAATAAGGGGGTGGGAGTGGCGGGTAGTTTGCTGAAGAGTGAGTTTAATCTTCTATAGTTCGTTCAGCTCAACATCGCGAATGATATCAGCAATTGTAGCTGAGTGACTTTTCACTTGAGTGTCTCAAAATGTAACTAAAGTTACCAAATTCGTTTCGCTTACAAACGATTTCAACACCATTTATATCAAAATACAGAGCAACACCATTCGTTCGATATATGCTGGAAAAGGGTGGTCTTTGTACAAGTAATCCGCCATATTGATCCTGGAGTTCTGGAAAAGTCCATTTTCGATGCTGGACTTAGCAGTTATGGAGCCGTCACGCACCACATGTAAACAAATATGGTCTAATCATTATACAAATTATATCACAAACAGACATTATGCAAATATTTCAAATAGTTTGAAGATAACCTACATAATGCAAATGATGTTTGTTCAACCGTGGCACGCAACAGCTCCCATAACCGTCCAGTCCAGTATCGAAAATGGACTCTTCCATAACTCCAGGACCAACATGGCGGATTACATGTACACTGACCACTCTTTTTCAGCATGTATCAAGAAGTGGTGTTTTCTGTATGTCGATACAATTGGTGTTGAAATCATTCTTGCGCGAAACGAATTAGGTGTGTTTTTTTCTACATTTGGAAACGCTCACTTGAAATTCACTGAGCTACAAACGCGGATATAATTCGCGATGCTGAGCTGAATGAACTATAAGCTCGATTCAGGAACAAGTTTGGTATATAATAGAAAGAAAATTTTCTTTCCCTGCGTAAATACCGGATATATTACATCTTCTGGCATACAAAACAATGTATATTTTAACTCGTAGCTTTGCCACTCGTTAAAACATCACATTTTTTGTACCACAACATGAAATATATGTGCTATTAATGTAGGAAAGAAAATATCCTCTCTCTCTCTCTCTCTCTCTCTCTCTCTCTCTCTCTCTCTATATATATATATATATATATATATATATATATATATATATATATATGACTTTTGCGTATTTTTCCTGTTTTGTCTCCGTTAGTCTACACTAATATTTGATGGGATTCAATTTCACTTTAAATGTAATAGGTGGCATAACAGTTTCACCACGAAGCATATATAACGGGGTACTCTTTTTACATTTTAAAATCCATCTTAGAAAATCTGTATGAATTCTCTCAAAGATTTCGCAATTTTTAATGCCCCAAATATCCGACACGAATAGTAAAATAGGTACTATGGTATTATCAAATAGTTTTAGTTGCAATCTATAGGTAGGTCAAGATTTCATATACGCTTTATAAACAAGAACAATGCTTTCTTGCCTCTTGATATTGTTTGCTTTATAGGTTTGAGAAATTTTCCGTTCTTACTCAGAAGAACCCCAAGATAACTGTATTCATTAACCTCAAACATTTTCTTATAATCTTTACCGGAAGTTATCACTTTTGTTTTGGTCACATTCACTTTTAATTTCGAATCATCGCAATAATTGCTAAAGTTATTGATCAAAGATTGCAGATCTTTGGGTTATCTGTGAAGACAATTGCATCATCTACATAAAGGAGTAAAAACAGTTGGAAATATTGAGTGATTTCGACATCTGAAATTTTAGTTGTAATGTTGTAATGTTTTGATACAAGGTATTTTTCAAGGTCATTCAGATAGATAGCAAACAATAATGGTGATGAATTTTCATCCTAACGAACTCCTTTCATGCAGGAGAAAAAACCTAGAAACATTGTTATTGACATTTTTACTTGATTTAGTGTCTTTATATATATATATATATATATATATATATATATATATATATATATATATATATATATATATATATATATATATATTATATGGTACATGAAAGAATTTCCCTGAAACGTAGCTTTTTACAACTTTTTTCTATAATGCTATTTTCCATATGTTATCAAAAGCTTTTTCAAAATATAAAAAAATAGACAATATAATTTCTTTTTGACAATTTCATATATTCAATGAGATTATGTACTGCAAAAATATGGTCAGTAGAATTATTCCTGTTTTCAGTAGTAAACTGAAAAATGAAACATTTATTTCCATACAAATAGATTCAGTACATATAAGGTATATATTACATACTCCTTCTAACACATGACTTTTGTTATTCTTTAAATTTGGCACCGCTTTCCGAATTTCATATTCAGTAATTTGATTATCCATAGAAGATGGGATATTAATAACCTGAGTTAAATTAAGTTCGTCAGTTATATTCATATCATCCGAGTTTAGATCTTTAAAATATTCATACAAATCATTTATATCAGCTTGTATGTTATGATCAGGCTTCTCTACAGAATGATTCATATTTCAAAATCCTTTCGGGTTTTTAAAACTCATAGGTCCTATTTTATCTTTCATAATCCTTGTAAATTGGCTTAGGTAATATCTAACTGTGGATTTCTAACCTTAATATTCTCTTTTCAAATGCTTGAAGTCTTGTTCGTTTTTATGAAGAATCTTTTTCTTTATATGTGGTGCTTCTTTCTGGCCGACGTACATTCAGTTTTAAACTAGTGTTGACTGTTTTTATTCCTTTGGGGAAAGCTCTTTATTGTGAAACCATTCCCCGCGCTCTCTGCAAATAAATGTATGATATTTTATGTGGCTTGTTTTTTTTCCATTTTAGTTGGTTGATAAGTTTCAGAAATGTTTTTAATCTGCGTCAAAGTTTCTTGAATATCTTTAGTTTTAATATTGTCCATAAAAATGTGTTTCTTTTCAGGATCCCATCTTTTTTATTATATTTGGCTTTGGAATCTGTATATTCTCTGAATCTAATGATTATACTTAAGGTCAGAGAAGAATGAATATCTGATGATCAAGGACAGAAATTAAAAATACGAAATTTGGACACTAAAATAAGTGCATCGAAGTAGCAATCAGGTAGTCAACTGTACTTGTGGTTTTACAAATAAGTTTTCCAATCTCTTTGTCTTCACCGACTCTTCCATTTGCTATATACATATAATTTGATTTGCAAAAGTCAATCAATTTATACCCATAATTGTTCATTTTATCATCCTGTTATTTCTGTGTAAAGATATGCCATCAGTTACGAGTTAATTGGTACTATTAAGACTCTGAAATACATCTTCAGTTGCTGTTAGTTATGATCGTTATCACTAACACATAATCTTGCAGATTCTTTGTTCTTGCATTCAAATCATCGATTAAGTATACACATTTTGTAACATAAAACATATCAAACATTTCATTTTCTATTTGACCTAAAGTAAGGTGATCCATCAGATGGAATGTAAACGAACCCAACAATAAATTCATTATGGCTTGAATGGTCGGGTCGTGATTAACTAGTGCGGAAAAACTTTCGACATTCGTGAATGAAGGTGTGTTTGACGGCGAGAAATGAGCACAAGCTTTCAGTGCGGTTTGGTCTCGAAAACGTTTCTTTAAGTCATACTATCTGGAACAAATTTGGGGTTCACCATGGGGGTCGTCAAACACTTGAAATGTACGGAGATAAGGAATGTTGAATATATTCTACGGTATCTGTTTTCCAGGTCGGAATGCCGTTAATGTAAATTCTGTCTCTCACAAGGTTAACTCTCTTGTTAGGATTCCATTTTGCTTCGTGAAACACGGGTAATAACGATTTTCTTCTTTCAATAATTTCTTGTGGGAATTGTTCTTTTACGCCGAAACGTTTTTCCCACATAGTTCTTTTGGGGCAACAGTTATTATCAATTCCCTGTCCGTAAACCGCGAGAACTTTGCTACAATGGAAGTGGGTTTATGTGTGCCATTCGGGTATTTTTGGGGCCTTCGAATTGTCTATTCGTCCGAGGCGATGGACCCTCTCAAATTCGATGTCAGCTTCAAATTTTAGTTCTTCTTTCATCAAATGCTTAAGGATTGTTTCTGAGGGGTCATCTTTTGTTTCAGTTTCCTTAATACCTGTGAAGATCAAGTTGTCGCGCATACATCGACTTTGTAACTCTAATACTTGCTTCTTCAGGGTTTTGCTGTTTTCCTCAAGTATAATTAATTTGTTTGATGAATTTTTCAAAATAGTCTTGGTTTCTCAGCTCTCTTGCTGGAATTGGTCGTAAGATTTACTCATAACTCGAAGACTATATTCGAATGACGTTTGTTTGGTTTTTATTTCATTTATTTCCCTTGAAGATCCTCAAACTTGGAATGGAGCGACATCATTTGAGCAAGAACGAGGTCAACTTACTGTTGAAGTTTAGAAAGTAATGTGGCATCTGTTCTTGTATTTGATTTTGGTTTGCTCCATCTGTATAATTCGCATCACTTTTGGACCTTTCACTCACTGAAACTGAGGGAGGTGGTAGAGTGTGCATGTTGCTACATACGGGATATCATGCTGATGGGGAAGAGAAGCCTGGATAAATTGCAGATAACAATTGCAAATGAAAGGGAGATTGAGATGAAAGTCGATCAGGTGTCCTATTATTATTTGCAGCATTAAGGGAGCTGGATAAACAATGAGGTAAGCTATTGCTCGCATCATTCAGGATATACATGGCTGCGGACATTTTGTTTTCTGGACTATGGATTTCGTTCTCGAGACCCATATATTGCGGGGCTCCTTTAAGCTGTACGGTGTTTATCTGAATGCATGTAATTCTGGCAATTCAATATTTGAACAATAACATTTTTTAAATTTTAATTTCTGTGCCGTTCATTTCTACGAGTTACTTTCTGTACACTAAAAAAATTAATAAAAAAATAAAATAAACAACCCCAACCCCCCGGTATTTTCCATTGTTTGTCACATAATAATTTGTAATGTAGTGACCAGCATGCCAATATCAAGAGAGAAACTTCAGAACTCTTCTAATACCATCTAGTTTAGTTAGGAGTGCCTTACGCCTAAAATACTGCACACAAATTTTAAATGTGCCTTGAATGAATATACCAAGTGAACCGAAATATGTACCAAAACTGTATTCAGATCAATTAAGCAGATTCAAAGATATGGCTGGGTTAAGTTTAAACAATCGAGTCGATAATCAGGTTCTACGAGAATCGTCATGAGGGATATAGTTATTAATGCACTAGGTCGCATCGAGTGTATCTCCAGTACTTTCGTCTAACGATTCGCTGTTGCAATAAAGTTTATTCTGAAACTGTTAGAAACAAAAGTCTCACAGAACGACGATGTCAAACTATATAGTAAATAATGAAGACGAATTCAGATTATGGAGATGTGAACGTGCCTCGATGAGTTAGACATCTTTCAGCCAAAAGCCAGTCATTGTAGCCTATATTTCAGGTTGCAATGGCTTGATGTTACAGGAGTTTTCTCATACCACAACCTTAAAGGCAAACTCAGTCGTAACGAATGGCCGGATATGTAAGGTCAACACCATGTGCCTCTTACATGTTAATGACGGCAACAAATGTAGAATTCAAAAGATTTTCCCGAAACAATTGGGACTGTGACTGCCATAAATTTAACAGCCATAAATTGAATTCCGTCGTCCTTTCAAGCTTACATATTAGTAATGGTAAAATATGCAGACAATTCAAAAGATTTTTCCCAAACAAGTGGAACGGTGACTGCCCTAAATTTAACAGCCATAAATTGAATTCAGTGGTCCTTTCAAGCCGTGGGTTATGATGATCCTTGACAACGTTGAAAAAAGTGATCTTCCGCTTCAGTAAACTCTAATATTATGCTGTCGATTAATCGCTCACCGCTGTAGATGTTCTGATATCAGATTTATCGTGGGTGTGGTCATTTACGTTAGACATCGAGTCTGGATCATCATTAGAACGCTCGATACATATCAGACTGAAGATGGTTCAGTGGAAATTGTGTTTTAGGTATAAGCAACTAAGTCTAACAAACAAATCATGCATGAAGATAATCTCTTAAAGATATGGTCTTTTAAGAGTTATATTGCATTCAAACTATTTCATGTAGAAAAGCTGACAAGGTGTGGTAGACACACACACACACACACACACACACACACACACACACACATATATATATATATATATATATATATATATATATATATATATATATATATATATATATATTTACAGAGTGACAATTCGTTCCAAGCGAAAAAGAAAACCCGTCCCGCGAGTACTGGCACCTGTAATCTAGATCTCATTCACCAGTATCGTAGCCCACTCAACCACAAAGAATTGTACATGGTCAAAGGTAAGGATTCACTAGGCAAGCGAAATTTAACACTCTGTCATATGGAAACACCCACTTGGTTTCTATAATTATAATTGCAAGGTTTTATTACATGAAATATAATTATAATTTGACACCTACATACCTAATAAAGATGAAAGTGCTTATATGTGAACCCCATACGGATAAATGATTATACGATAAAAAGTTTTATAAAAAGACGCCAAAATAATCAGACAGGTTGGAGAGTTATAATTCATTCCATGCAGGAACCTAACCCAAGCAAACATCACCTCTCTCTCTCTCTCTCTGTATATATATATATATATATATATATATATATATATATATATATATATATATATATATATATATATATATATATATATATACTGGGCTGATTTAACCACTAGGCAAATTAGGCGGTCGCCTGTGGCGGCAAAATTGGGGGCGGCAAAAACTGAATGAATAAAAAAGAAAGAAATAGCGTAATATAGAAGATAATGAGCGTCTAAAAATAGAAAGAGAAAAACATATGCAGAATTTTTATTCATGCTAATGCACAATTTTCATTTTCGAAAGTTAATTGTGGGGAGGGGGGCGCAAGGCTGAAGGTCCGCCTAGGCCGCCAAATACCGTTGCGCCGACCATATATATATATATGTTTTGGTGAGCTGTCTAATTTTTTATTGGGGAAAATATACGAAAATATGTCATTTGTTGAGAATTTTGTTCAACAATTAAAGAACTGTTTCGATGCAGTGATATGCTCTAAGGTTTGTGACTGTTATTTTTGACACCAAGACTAACCTTATGGTCAAAACTAAATGACAATGAAAAACAATGAATACATGTTTTTACCTTTTGTCCTGCCTCTGATAAGAAATAACGGTCACAAGTGATGAATTACCCTTATACATGAACTATTGGTCGAATAAAGATTAAATCACAATAATTCATAATTAACTTTTTTTGATCTGGCGTTCGATATGGATGGTCAGTAGGTAAAAACTCATTTGTCACCTAATAAAGACTTCGCCTAACTTTGTTTTTGATAAATGTCAATTTAATGAATCACTACAAGACCATCAACTGTAATCTATATTTATATACTGTAATCTATATGTATATACAGTAATCTATATTTATATACCTAGCGGAGCCATTACCATCGTGCTATTTTAAGTCTTCAAAGTAAAATAGCGATGATCAAACGCTATCATCGTTTTAACAGACAGGTGTCAATAACAGATAGGTGCCACAATAGATACTTGTCCACAATGGTCATGTTTTCACACTGGATGGGTGTTCGCAATAGGCGGGTGTGCACAATAAGCAGATTTCCAAGACAGTTATGTATCCCTAATAAAAGATTGGATAGGTAATAAATACAAAACGTCATTCGTTTTGTTGCGAGTCGGAGATGATGATGATGACCGCTTGCTCTATGTCAGACTCGTTCTTTCCGCATAGGTTTTGTATTGTATATGTATTACTTTTTAATATTGCTATATAAAATGAAACATTGCTGAACCCGTCAGATTATCCTTTTATGAGTCAAGGTTTGCAGTATTTGCGAGTCATTATGCTCATTTAAACTGAGTGGAAGCCTGGAAAATTATTTGGTTGTTTCCGGCCATTTACACCATCATTCAGGTTTTACTTACCGAACGTCCTTCCGTCACAACTAACTGTGTTTCTGAAAGGCTCTCATCATGAACTTCAAGCTGCGGGTTCTGGTCTGTTAAGAAGCGTAGTCTAGTTACCTTCTCGTTACCGTCTGGTCCAGATGGAAGAACGAATGCAAGGTCTCTAGCTTTCACGCTCACTATAATAATAATAATAATAATAATAATAATAATAATAATAATAATAATAACAACAACAACAACAGGAATAATAGGTTATTGTTTGCGTACTGTCTGATATCTTGGTTGGACAAGAAGTATTGGCATGTGGCTGACGAGCTGTTGCCTACGCCAAAACGATGTGTCCATCTTAAATTTCAGACAGAACACATATATTAATCTGTTTATTATATCATATTATTTATAAATGGTGTCAGTTACTAGATCTTTTAACAGATACTATTAGAAAAAATTACAAATATTCAAATAAATATGTTGCCTATAAAATACCGTTTGACCCCGGGGTCAGCCTCGGTTTGAGGTGTCATTGCAGTCATTTTTACGTTTAACTTTTGCGAAAAAAGATGAAAAGTTAACAATAACAGTGATATACTTGCTGGCTAAAGTCTTAACATTTCTATAATTTCCGCTGCTTTTGAGAATCTCTTGAAAAATGAGGTAAAAGTAAGAGCCGGCGTTTCTGTAAGAAACAGACGATTTCAGCTTGTGGTGGCATTAGCGTGATCACATGTAAACATGTAACGAACATAGTTCTTATAATTTTCCTTGTTTCCGATGGATTAGATTGTGTGTTTTGGATTGAATTCAGTATGGGTAACATCTGAATGTCTCCTGACTCAGAAATTTAATTAGTGAATTTTGAACATTCTAGAATTCCCATATATTTTAATCTTGTTTTATCCTATTCAGTTGTTAGAGTGAACAGGATTCACATGCAAGCCTAGGTCACATAGTGCGATTTCTCTGTACATGTACTAAAGTTTGTACCAGTTATTGGACACAATGGCCGCGCCCTACTCAAGGATATGTAAACATTCGGAAACCAACAAAACCAACGAAAGAGCTATAACAAACCCATCTTGTCCCCAGCCCACTCATAGAAGGAGTCGTTCGTTTTCCGATGTCCCTCTTATACAATTAAGTAGTAAAGGACCAACCTACAATCTGCAAGAGCTTGAACTTTCTAGTCTAAACTCCTCGGTTTTCATAGATACTGTCAGAAGTAACCTCATTGTAACACTCATGCAAGAAATGGAGGCAAAGCTACCTTCTTTGATCGTTGAAAGCGAGAGAGCGGTTGTAACGTCCTCTCTAAGGAATTCATAAAACCCATACAGGATACGATCAAGCAGCAAATGGGGTAAATAAACCAACTCGATTCTGTAGTGGAAGAATTAAAATCTTCTAACCTCAAGCTCGAAAGACGGTCACATGAATATGAGAGGCAGATAGACAGACAAAAACAATATTATAAAAGAAACTGCCTTGCCTTCCGTAATGTCCCTATAAATTACCTCGACCCTCAAACTGAGTTAGTTGTGAATGACAGCAACGATAACGGAGAGGGGGAAAGTGAAGTGAATGTTGTCGGCACTGATGATCAACTCTTACACCCTGCCTCGGAAAATCGCAATCGCAACCACAACATTCGCAAATCACTGAAATCCATCAGCACTGATGAAATTATAATTGCCTTTTGTCGCGATAAGATTGGAGTCCGTGTCACCAAAACGGATATTTCACATTCCAATGTTCTTGGAAAAGTCAGACAAGTCAGAATCCAAATAATTGCAAGTTTTCTGTCTCATTGAAAAAGGCCGAAGTCTTTTTTTTGCAAATTCAAATCTGAAGAAAGATCCAAGCAAAATATGTGTGTGCTAGAACCTAACAAGAATGTATTATGATTTTGTGTGTGTGCTAGAACCTAACAAGAATGTATTATGGTTTTGTGTGTGTGCGAGAACCTAACAAGAATGTATTATGGTTTTGTGTGTGTGCGAGAACCTAACAAGAATGTATTATGGTTTTGTGTGTGCGAGAACCTAACAAGAATGTATTATGGTTTTGTGTGTGCGAGAACCTAACAAGAATGTATTATGGTTTTGTGTGTGTGCTAGAACCTAACAAGAATGTATTACGGTTTTGTGTGTGCGAGAACCTAACAAGAATGTATTATGGTTTTGTGTGTGCGAGAACCTAACAAGAATGTATTATGGTTTTGTGTGTGTTGCAGAACCTAACAAGAATGTATTATGGTTTTGTGTGTGCGAGAACCTAGCAAGAATGTATTATGGTTTTGTGTGTGTGCTATGGTTTTGTGTGTGCGAGAACCTAACAAGAATGTATTATGGTTTTGTGTGTGCGAGAACCTAACAAGAATGTATTATGGTTTTGTGCTTGATGTTGCTGAACTAAAGAAGGAGAGTAAGATCCATTCGTACTTAACGATTGCTGGCCGTTTATTTTTTAAGTATACAGAGAATGTCAAAACATGGGAAGTCAAATCAGAGCTAAAGAAAAATTAGGACGTTAATTACAGATTTATTACAGACTTATACAACATTCAATACAGATTGATTCAGAGGCCCACAAGATTCACAAGAACGACAAATGCAGGACTCTCGTATCATTCATAATTCATGTTGTTGTTGTTGTTTTTTTTTTGTTTTGTTTTGTTTTGTTTTGGGATTTTTTGTTGCTTTTTTCTCCCTGATTGACAAATATTAAACATAGCAATGTGCTCTGAGAGAGAGAGAGAGAGAGAGAGGGGGGGAGGGAGAGAGAGGGAGTGGGGGAGAGATTGTCCGTGTGTGTCAAAATAAATATTCTAAGATCCAGTGTTAGAAGGAGAAATACCCTATACTATATGATTAAAGGGAAATAACCCATTTGCTAACGGTTACCGCATTCCATTGGAAAAAGTTCACCAGAATCGAATCCAGAAATCATGTGTTGTTTTTTCTTTGTTTTACTTACTTGTCTTCTCCGTTTATCTTGGGGGGCGGGGGGGGGGGGGGCATTTATTGCACGATTTTCTCAATGAGAGACTTGATTTTAGTGTTATTCCCTTTCAACAGACAGTTTGAAATTGTCCAAGAAACCCTGAATTTTTGCTGTATATAGTATTTTCCTTATTCCAGAATAGGTGATTATTTAATGTTATACAGGGCTAGTATTGGACATTTATATGCGATAGCTTTATGCATCCTGGAAAGACAACGCTGCGGACATGAAAAAGCCATGTTTATTTTCTATCGCATGTATTACAAGTCTTAAGCCTTATCAATAATGTTACTTTAATTCATTATTTTGTATACCATATACGACCAATATAAGCCCTTGGACGGTATTTACAGTTGTACAAAACCCTTTAGAACTAATGCCATATGTTTTTATTCTATACATAATCATATCAGCATCTCTGTCTTGTATTTGGTATTGTTCTTGTCAACCACAATGTACGTTTTTATTAATATATTTCATTCTGATTCTCTTTGATGATATCGAGATGAATCCTGGTCCCTTGCAAGATACGGATGACTCGTCACTCTCATCTGAAAGTACTGATTTTTCCGATAATAATAATAATAATAATAATAATAATAATAATAATACAATCACGGTTTTTCATCTTAATATACGTAGTATAAGAAATAAGTTGCAATTAATCGAAGAGCAGCTATCAGATTTTAATACATTGTGCTTTACCGAAATATATATTGACAACAGGTATTCATATGAACGGCTTGCAATTAGGGCGTACTGTGCTCCAATACACAAGGACAGACGTAATTGTGGTGTTGGTATTATGATCTACGTCTCAAACAATCTAATTTTCAAGAATAGGTCTGATTTAGTAGTAAATGATCTTGAAATCATGTGGATAGAATTATTATGTAAACACAGTTCACTTCTGCTATTTGTTGTTTACCGGCCACCGCATGAACATTCGACCTTTTGGGATTATTTTAATATACATATTTAGAAGGCTTTAAATGAAAATCCAAATATCGTTATAGCTGGTGATATAAACGACGATCTACTGGATACACGACGTTATAAATTAAAAGACTTAATAATATTGAACGATTAAACAAATCTCATTCAACAACCGACCACAGTTACAGAAACAATACCATCTCTGTAAGACCCGATATTAATTTCAAATTCAATACATGTTAGGAAAAGCGGTGTTATTCCATCTTGGACCAGCGATCTCAGACCATTATTGCACTTTTGATTTTGTTGAAGTGGATTTTTAGATTAAACAAATTTGCAGTCGTAAGAGTTGGCTACACTTTCGTGCAGACTTTTATATTCTACAGCTGAAATCAAGCATTTTCTTTTCGAGGAATTTCTTAATAGCAACAAACCATTGATGATACTACTGAATCTTTAACATCGAAATTATTGGACATGACTAAACTTACATACCACATACAAACATTACTCTGGGTTCACGTGATCAGCCTTGGTACGACAGTATGGTACGACAATTCAGTACAAAAAGGGATAGAGCTAAGAAAGTCGCGTTAAAAACGAACAATCACTTCAAATGGCAAATTTATATATAAAAAAAAACTATAAAAATACCCTGAGAAATAAAGTGAATAATCTTAAAAGAAAGCAAAGGAAAAAAATTGCTAAGAAGATTGAAACTTTAAACTTTACTTCAAATTAAAAACAGTACTAAAGATTGTTCAATTTTTTAGTAAAGGAATACATTTCAGTTTGGTTCCACCTCTGCTTATTGAAGAAGAAAATGGTTCAAAGAAATTGATATTTGAGGATATCGAAAAGCAAACTATCTGAACGACTATTTTACATCAGTCTCTATCATTGATGATAGGGACTTTTTCCTACCTCCAAAATTGTATCGCACTGAGAAAGCTTTTGACCATGTACAAATTAGAGAACAAAAGATCTATGACGTCATCATGTCACCGTCTTTTGACAAGGCGGCAGGGCCGAATCTTATCAGTTATAGACTGCTCAGGGGAGTTTCAAATTCTATAACCAAAACCCATGTACTTCTCTTTAATAGATCTTTAATTGAGAAAAAGTTTCCTACCGTATGGAAAACTGCCAATGTAATACCTATTTTTAAGAAAGGCGATATATGTTTACCATAGAATTATCGCCCAGTATGCCCTCTTAGTTGTTTGGGAACATTTTTTGAAAGAATTGTATTTAAACATTTCTTCAATTTTTTTTAACGAAAATAAACTTATCTGTAAGTTACTGTCAGGGATTCTACCGAACAATTCAACAGTATACCAACTGATTCTCATTAATTATCAAATCGGACAAGTGCTCGAAACGGATAACAATATGTGTATGTTTTTTTTTTGTTTTTTGTTTTGGTTTTTGTTTTTGTTTTTGACATATCTAAAGCATTTGATCGTGTTTGGCACAAAGGATTGTTACACAAAGTTAGTGAATATAGAGTAAGAGGAAACATGCTAGACTGGTTTTATGATTATTTTTCATTAAGAAGGCAAAGGATTATTTTGAATTCCAATGCATCGAGCATGAAACACATTAGAGCAGGCGTCCCACAAGGATCCGTACTTGCTCCACATTTTTTTCTTTTTTATAAAAATAATATTGCAGAAGGTTTGTCTAGTATAACAAGACCATTTGGTGACGATACTTATAAGTCTCATGTTTCAACAGATATTACTATTACTGAACACCAAATGAAACCAAGACCTAAAAAGGTTACATAGATCGACCAAACAATGGCTTGTCTCTTTTAACCCATCAAAAACAGAAACCGTATTATTAAAAAAATGCCTCCCCTACAAAAATGTTTCACCCAAAATTACTTTTAGATAATACTTCTATTGCCTTTGTAGATAACCACAAAAACATTGTAGTAACTCTGACGGGTGATGGAAGCTGGCGAAACCACAATGAAGAACATATTCGGAAAGCATGAAAGATG
Source organism: Margaritifera margaritifera (assembly GCA_029931535.1). Taxonomy (NCBI): domain Eukaryota; kingdom Metazoa; phylum Mollusca; class Bivalvia; order Unionida; family Margaritiferidae; genus Margaritifera; species Margaritifera margaritifera. The sequence goes on along the minus strand of JAQPZY010001673.1, from coordinate 6,445,632 downwards.
ATTGGAATAATGAAAGCGCTCAAGTTAAAAATGAATAGAGATTCACTAAGCAATATATATATATATATATATATATATATATATATATATATATATATATATATATATATATATATATATATGTAGCATTCATCAGACCAATTTTAGAATATGCGGATGTAGTATGGGATGGGTGTAGCGAAACCGATTCTAATTGACTTGAAAGTATACAAAAGGAAGCAACAAGAATTGAAACAGGACTTATTAGAAGTGTAAGATCTGATTTTTATATAGAGAATGCGGCTGGCTACATTTAAAAGAGCGTAGAAAAGTCCACAAACTTGTTACATTTTTATAAAATGGTTAATCATATGACATCAGACTTTTTAAACACAATTATTCCATCAACGGTTACTCAGCGTGGGGGCCAGAGATATTCTTTAAGAAACAGTTTAAATTTTGAAGTATCATTTTCTCGTTTACAACTAACAAATAAGTATTTTTACACTCAGCTACCAATTATGGAACAATCTACGCCACAATATAAGAAACTCCAATTCTATATCTGTCTTATAAAAACAATTAAATAAAAACAAGCAAGAAAAATAGGGTTTGAAAAAGTTAAATCCAGATGTGTTTTTTTTTAAAATATTATTGTCGTGGCTTTTAAGAATTGAGCATTTTTATTATTATTATTATTATTTTCCACAAAAGATTTTGTTGGTTTTCTCTCACCTGATGATAATTTGACTAAGCAATATACATATATCTGTGTATGTGTATATAAATATATATATATATATATATATATATATATATATATATATATATATGAGTGTGTGTATGTGCATATGTGTATACAGATGTATGTGTGTATGTATGTACATGTATGAGTATATATATATATATATATATATATATATATATATATATGAGTGTGTATGTGCATATGTGTATACAGATGTATGTGTGTATATATGTACATGTATGAGTATATATATATATATATATATATATATATATATATATATATATATATATATATATATATATATACTAAAAAATAACATTATCATGCAGGTTAGAGAATTTTTAATTCGTACTTTACGGAGATTCGAACCCGAGTCCGCGTGTTACAGCACACCCGTCGTCTTGCCTGCACGCACCAACCCCTATACCATTTCGACCATGCACACATCACCATAAAATGATGCTACAAAGTCGCTGGTATAGGCATTCGTGCGTAGCAGACACATCCTCATATCGACCTAGTAATTATTTATCATCTAAGTACACTATAACTCCTGATTCCTACGACAGAAATCAAGGTATATAGAAGTTTTTATAGAGAAATACAAATCAGAGCGGAAAGTGTTATCCCTGGATCCTACAGGAGAATGCTTGATAACATTAACAGAATTTTAAACTACGAATAAATAACATTATCCATACTGGTTAGATAATTTTTAATGCATACTTTACACAGATACCTTGATTTCTGTCGTAGGAACAATGTACAGTAAGTAATATGGAACCTTCTTAATCCATACACTATGATGGATATTGTAAGTATGTGCGCCTTAGTCGCCTTTGTCATAGAATGTGATCACCTTTCTGTGCATGAGGCTATAGGGGTATGGGGTTATGAATTCATAAAAGAGAAGGACATGCTGCTTGTCTGAAGATTTCCGTTTAAAAATAGCTTTCCATAAGTTCAATATGACATAAACTTTGCCATCGAAGAACTCTTCATGTCAAAATTTGTGTGAAATAGGCTAAGAATATGAGTGTTTCAACGGCGAGGAACTTCATAGAAATGGAGACATGACACATACAAATATCATACAGTATTCATTTATCATCTGTCCTGCATGAACTTAGGGGGTGACATAATCTTATTTTGCAGAGCAAACAGATCAAATTTGTTTTTACAGCTTTAAAAATCCCAGCTATATTTGGTAAAACTTTCCAGAAATATTTGTGGGCATGTTCTACCAAAGTTTTTTTTGGGAATGTTTTCTATAGCAACTATTTAGCTTTCGCAGAAACCAGGTAGAAAAAATACATTTTTCACAGCTCCAATAAAATACACTGGTCAGATTTTAATCAACGAAATGGTGGAACTTTTTATCATGACAGGATCTACCAGAAAATGTGTTTAACCTGATTTCAAAATCACTCCATTTAATTGTTATACAACTTTTAGGAAATGTTCCATGTGACATGTTCTAGCCAATGGCAACCATTTGTTTTACATCAACAAAGTTGTAAATGTATTTGACATTTGTAAACATTTCTGTGGCAATTTAAATCAGACTTTAATTGTTTACTTGTTTGTTGTTTTTATTTTATTTTTTTATTTTTAAATTTCTTTCAATAGTTGCATCTTTGGAGGCCTAGCAACTGTTTGCTGAATTTAATACAACCAGGAAAAAATGCCTTTGAACATAATTTAACTATAAATTGTAATTATATTTAGCTTTTAGTCAAATATGAGCCTACTGAATCTCTTATACTTGCTTGTTTTATTTTATTTTTTATTTCATTTTATATATAAATATGTTTCATAACCTTTTATACAAGTCCCTTTAATTTTTTAAAAAGGCGGCAATCCTTGAGTAATGGCCAATATTAAAGAGTCACAGACTTTTGAATATAATTCCTTTTAATACCGCCATGTCAATAAACAGCCGGTATATGGGATTTACTTTCTCCTTCTCCGTGTGTCCATCTGTCTATCTTTCTTCTCCATCATATAAATGCTATAGTGTTTCACTTATTAACATCAAACTGGTACCATGGGTGAACTCGGGATGAACATTTGTTGTGCACCAAAAGTGGGTTACTGTGATTTACTTTCCAGGATTATTGAAGAAATAAAATAGTTCAAAAATTGTCTGGAATCTTATTCCACTACCTGTTCACCTATTGCAACTAAAGCTACACTATAGGTGCATCTTACGATGGATGTGCGTTGCTTACCAAAGTTAGATTGTTGTGACCTAATTTCCACGAATTCTTGAAAATTGCCCAAACAATTGTGTCTGTCCTTCCTATCTGGGCTGTAACTCCCATATATTCACACATATTTACATAAAGCTTGCACCGTGTGTGCATATTGGGGGTAAACATATATTGCATATCACTGTACCATACTTTCCAGAATTCATTAACAATTGCTTAAAATTTGTATCCACGCTATAATGTTAACACCATAACGTATTGTAATCAAACTTATGCTAAGAGTGCAACTTAGGACGGGCATGTTTCAAACAAAAATTGAGTCACTATAACCTACTTTTCAGGATTTATTTTTCATAATTGCTAACAATGTGTATCCGTCCTCCCCGTTCTAGCTGAATTTTGTTTAAACCTCTGCATCTATTAACATTAATCTTACCCTTTTGTATATTTTGGGATGGGACGGGAATGTGTCGCACACCAATTCTGGGTCACTATGGCCTACTGTTTAGTACTAAAGAGTGGTTACAGTTATTTTCTGGATCTAATTACAATACCTATTGCTATAAAATTTACACAAAGAATGCATCTTACATTGAAAAATTCCACACATTAAAACGGAGCCACTGTGACCTCTTTTCCAGGATTATAAACACTACTTTAAAAAATGGTGTCTATGCTCAAAATATAACACTTTTTAATTTAAGAATTACAATAAGAATGCATGCTAGAATTGAAACATTACACACATTAAAATTGGATCACTGTGGTCTTTTTTCCAGGATTCTGAATACTACGTAAAACTGGTGTCTGTGCTCATATTATAGCACCTTTGAACCTATTACTACCAAAAGTGCATGTCAAGTACATATGGGAAATCAGTTATGTCACACCCCAAATCTGGGCTGTTGTGATCTACATTATATGTTTAAGTGGCCACTCTCAAAGATGCTGACTGGTGTCACAGAAGTGGAGGTACCTTGTGAGCTCCTGTTCACTAACAACTCTAGTTTTCACGAATAAGACACGAAGATAGCCAGGTGAGGTGTAGCAGGTGCAATTGCATTCCTACATTTTCATCCAATTTAATTTGTAAAAGCTAGGAATAAACCTAAACAACTAATTGACACAGCTAATGAATCTAAGCTGCCTTGGGTCCTTTGCTGACGCAATTCCCTTCAGTTTTCACAACGTATGAGTATAATCTGTATATGGTCCTTTGCTGACACAATACCATTTGCAACTTGTGAGTCTGAACTGTCTATGGTCCTTTGCTGACACTATAACATTTGCAACTTACGAGTCTGAACTGTTTATGGTCCTTTGCTGACACTATAACATTTGCAACTTATGAGTCTGAACTGTCTAGGGTCCTTTGCTGATACTATAACATTTGCAGCTTATGAGTCTGCATTGTCAAGGATCCTTTGCTGACACAATTCCCATCAGATTTCAGAACCTATTAGAACTCTTATGTTATTGTTGTCGTAAACGAAAATTTTTCTTCTAGAAGACGTTTTTCTAAATTAAAAAAAAAAAAAAAAAAGAAACTGCAATCTCTTTGTTAGATCTTTGGTACTGTCTTCGTCAATAACATTCTCAAAATATGTTGAAAATATTAGCGATGACGGTCCTAAATGCATCTTTACTATCAAATAAAAAGGTATAAGACTCATCCATTAAGTGTTTTGTTTTGTGTGTGTGTGTGTGTGTGTGTGTGTGTGTGAGAGAGAGAGAGAGAGAGAGAGAGAGAGAGAGAGAGAGAGAGAGAGAGAGAGAGAGAGAGAGATTAACGTTATAGCGTATGCTTTAATTCGGTAATACCTCGAGATGACCCCTACGATCCCATAACCTAACGACTTGCTTTATCTTTCGCTCTAAAGGAACTATCAAAACTGCTTTAGTCCTAGGAGAATACGTTACTAATCATTAAAGCTATTGCATCCCATCGGCGACAGCAGTTCATAGTCTTTTATTAGCCCAGAAATTATTGTGAAAAGGTGAACAATATTCGGTAACGTTAATAAGTTTTAGCAATTTTTATTAGTTTTAAAAACGTATTAAAATGAACAGAGAGGAAAAGGACGCATTATTTTACAGGAAATGATGCGAGTTGTGTTTTCCTTTTTTAAAACAAGGTTTTCCAAGCATTACTCTTGGCAAATCAAGAACAACTCTAATGGATCTCATACTGTTTCTTTTACTTAACATAAACTGATACACCTAACAATATTTTATATTGGAGCCCTTATCTTATCGATGTTGAAAACGAAACATTTTCTTCTACAAGACATCCTTCATAGTGAAAAAAGACAACGTAATCTCTTTGTTAGATCTTTTGCACTATCTTCGCCGATAATATTATCACAATGTCTATGTTGAAATATTGGCGATGTCGGCCCTGAATCCTTCTTTCTCATCACTCATCACATAAACTTCAAAGCGTTAATATTTTGAGATGACCACCACATCCGACACACTCCCGCATTAAAGCGGTTTCATCGCATCGGCGACATCAGTAAATAGTCTTTTATTATCATTGAAAATAATATGAAAGCATCAACATACACTCGCACAAAGTCTACCTCTCATTGCGTCAGGGGCTACCACATTGAGGCGTGACGTGACCATATATTACGCGTAGTCAAGCTCTACTTATAGACAAGGAAACTCCTACGTACGTTTAAGCTTGACCATCTTTAAACTCAATTTTCAGCCTTTTTATATTGAATATGAGCTGAATTTCACGATTATTCTACATTTTGAATCAAACAGATAAAGAAAATGACGAGTAAAATTTATGACAATGTTTAGAGCAATGCTCCTTTAACACCTCAAAGAGATCATACCTTGAGAAATAATAAACAATTGTGACCAAAAATACATAACATAAATTTACACAGAAGCATAAAGAAGAAGAAGAAGAAGATAATGATTATGATGATGCTGCTGATGATGATAAACCAGTGCTAAACAATTTCAGAAGATAGTCTAAGGGAACATCCTGTTTTACATGCTTTACTTGCCATGTCTGTCTTGAGATAATCCATTGAAGAAAACAAGCATCATCAATGGCAAACTGACTTATAATTGTTATGTATGATGTTTATATAATATTATAAATATTTGAGGAAATTATAAATGTTTCTTCACTTTAATATTTGCTTAAATCTTAATGTTTATCAGGAAAAACATGTTTAACTAGTGTCCTTGAATTAGGTTGTTTTGATCAATATGTTTTCTCAATTTGAAGGTCAAGGTTGATTTTTGTTTACAAGTAAAATTCCATTAAGATGACACATGTTCTAGAACATTCTGTCATGTGACCAATCTAAATAATATACCATGTTTGGTGGACATTTTTTCAGTTTTGACATTACCATCAGTCTTGTAAAGAGCTATTACAGTTGTGAAAATTCATTCCAAATTCTAAGAGAGGAATTATTTTAAATATTCATTGGATTATAACAGTGCTCATAAACTTTTGGATTTTGGATTTTTAATTGATGATTTTGGAATTTATGTGAACTTATATTCAGATATTTTAGAATACTTCATTTTGACATCAGCACATCAAAGATTACTTGTACATCAGGACTTTGGAGACCATTAGCACATCATAACATTCAAGGACACAGCCGTGAATTCGGAACATTCTATATTTAGGACTTGTGATTAGAACAATCATTCTTATTGGATTATTAGGATTTCAAAACACATTACTGTAAGTGACTTTTTGATTTTTCATTTTAATTATCTAGTAATAAATTGCTTGTTGATTTTTTACATGATTTGTTGGTTTCACTTTCTTTCTGTTACATTTTTCTTAGACCATAGAGTCGTAACATAATATTATGAAAATATTTATAATCCACCGCCTCATTTTGCTTTGTACTACGACGTTGAAATATTGTTTCTTTAGAAAATGTTTCTCATGAATCCGCCGTATGTGTAGCTACTAATATGATATGAAATACTTATATTCATCCAGTTTAAACGTTGAATTTGAGCAATTTATTAGAATAAATTGACGTTTGAGACCACGCCGTTGTCGCTGTAAGACAGGAGTGTACTGGATAAGCAACTCGGCCCTGGACTTATCTGCCGGGACAGGCCCGGGGTTTTGCTCACACCAGTAAAACACCGGTAAGAACGGATTTTTTTGACGGCCCACCGGCCCACCGATGCGGCGGTCTGCCGGGACAGGCCCGCGGTTTTGCTCACACCAGTAAAACACCGGTAAAAACGGATATTTTTGCGGCGGCCCACTTGGATTTGTCCAGGTATGCCCAATGGGCAGTACACCACTGCTGTAAGATTGCTATGAGTAAAAGTTGTCAGTTAAATATTTTTTTTCTAGTCTATGGTAGTTTACAAGGCTGGAACTTAGTAGTTATGCTTACCAAGGCTTATAGGACACAGGAAACTAATTCAGCTGCCACAGACCGTAAGATTAATGTTTTGCATGATTACTCTGCTTTCGTGGTAAAACCCGAAAAACACTTTGACATTCCATTCATGACCTGTTCGAGAGTAAACTTTTAAAACGATAAAATAATATGCCGCGCTCGACTCGTTTTTGACAAGAATTGATCATAGAGGTGCCCACTATCAAAATCCGGCCCGGTGAGATCTCCCCGCTTACTTTAGGGAGTACCTGTGCGGCGACAGCGATAAAATAAAATCGTGTAAGGTTCAAGCCTACCATTGCATACAATTTACCCTTGCGTGGTCTTCTTCGGAAAAAAATACGTTTGAAATTCCGGTGAATGGTTTCAGACAGTCATTGAGTTTCATTCTCTTACATACGGTATTTACTATTCCACCACACATGGTTCCGTAGCTAGTAAAATAATTAGTTGTATGCTACCTAAAAACAAAATTTCCTTTCATAGTAATTAGCTATAACCAAGAAGTTTTCTCCTTAAAATCCACAGCCACTCGTTTCTGTCAGTAAACATGGGAAACTATTGACAACACCAACTCCCTTCTACCAATTTATACTCCTCATTACCAAACTATATATACAACAGGAAGAAGTAGTAACAGTGGCAGATGGTTAAAGTCTAAATATTTAGGGCATAAGCCCTTTTTTATTATAAAAAATAGAACCAAAAAACATTTCAACTATAAACCTTACCATTCCACAACGGCTGTTCGATGCATTTACACCTATGGTACAACCATGCTAAGTAAAAAACGTCGACTCTCCCAGCTTGAAATCAGAAAAGAAAAGTTGAAAAGCACAACAATTCTTTTATTAGGTCACCATGTAAATTGATGGTCGTACTAATTTAATTGGATCTTGAATATCTTTTGCTCCCTAATACATCTTTTTATTACTTTATAATAATTCTTGGTTGGATGCAATCTGACTAAAATCAGATCTCCACAGTCCTAGATGTAGATCCGACAGGCACCTATAAAATGTCATGTTTTGGTGACCTTTGATATTTCCAGTCCACTTATTTTTAGTATCCTATCAGATAAAGCGTTGAAAATTCGTGTTAGGGAGAGTTATCTTTAGTAACGATATGTTCCGAATAACGTGTGTCACTTTCAGAAATTTGAAAGTTGTGATTTGATTGATGAACATGACCTCTTATTGGTGTCCTTCAGATCTCCATGTATGACAGTGGATATCTGATTTTGATCAGATTGGTTTGCATGCATAATACTGGCATGTTAAAGAACGAGTCGAATCATCTCTATCTTTTGCGAGCCTTGGAGAACAAAAGCTTGAAATTATTCGACGAGTTTCATAAATTTTGTTTGGAAGCAGAACACACGTGAGAACTATTTATCATAGGACGAAAATTACTGATATTGTTTGAGGAAACCCCGGAATATAATAGTGAAAGATTGACAAACATTCGGATGCCTCGGTCATTACCGCTATGTCTTACATGGCGTGTTATGTCAAGACGTGTTATTATACTTGTTACATGTAGAAAAATTATGAAATGAGTAACACATTCTGATGCTTGGGTTATATCACCTTTGCCTTATGCGACATCATGACGTCATATGGTATATATTGACCTAAATAACAGTATCATGTATTAAAATGACATATGATTGGTGAACAATATTTTGTTTTTGTCATTCTCTTTCTTGTCATCATAGTTATTTATCTTCAAAACCTTCTTTTCGTATTTTCTGTTTGAATGTATGTAAGAATTCACAAAAGGGTCAGGTTTGTAACATTTGGTAACATTGTAACATTTGGTTGTTCATCTTAAGAACAATCATAGTGAAGAATTCGTTTCAAATTGTATACCAATTGGCTCAAGTGGCATTTTGAGTTATCTCACAATATAAAATGTAAACACAAGGCAAGTGATACATAAAATTCACCAGTACGGATGAAAATATCCTTTTTTACATTTGAAATGAACAAAATGTAAGGTGCTTTATTATTAATATACGTATCATGTCAGCAATTTTCATCATTTTCAGTATAAAGTGTTAATGCTTACATCGGCAAATTAAGGATAAAATAATGTGTGAAATTCGATGCTGCGATGAAAAGAATACAATAGATTTACTCAACTCTGCTGATTTTATCTAAAAATCGAAAATATGGAAGGAAAATGTGTGGAAGAATTACTTTAAACCAACATATTATTTTCCTGTACAACAGCTTCTGGCACACAGATAGCACCAGTTTTCAGGAGGCTGTCGTGTACATTATTAAACACATCAAAGAGTTCATATATTGAAAAATAATAAACAGTCATGTCCAAGACGTACTAAAATGCATTTACACAGAAACATACACAAGAAGTAGGAGGAGATGATGATGATGATGATGATGATGATGATGATCAAGAAGTAGAAGGTGATAATGATGATGATGGACCAGTGCTAAACAAAATTCAGAAGGTAACATAAGAGTACATACTGCTTTACTTACCTTGTATATCTTGAGATAATCGTTCGAAGACAACAAGCATGATCAGTGGCAAACAGGCTGATAATATTATGAAAATATTTCTAATGAGCCGCCTCATCTTGCTTTGTACTACCATCTTGAAATAACTGTTTCAGTATAAAATGTTTCTCATTAATCCGTTCTATGCGTGGCTGCTAACAAGGTATGAAATGCTTATATATTCACGTGACTGCTAACAAGGTATGAAATGCTTATATATTCATGTGGCTGCTAACAAGGTATGCAATGCTTATATATTCATTCAGTTCAAAGGTTGAATTTTCGCAATATATTAGAATGGCTTAGGCTTTGAGATCACACCTTTGTGGCTATAAGATGGCTATCAGTGAAACTGAAAGGTGTTAATAGATCTATCAAGTGTATGCTCAATGATGTATTGAAAAGTAGAACACACTTTTCATTGAACTGGCATGGACCATTTCATTATCACTTGTTGCGATATGAAATGTAAACACACGGTAAGCGATAAATGAAATGCATTAACAGGTTTGGCTTTGTTTTGTGTGTTTGACGCCATTCATGGCGGCCAGTATATTTGGTGGAGGAAATGTCCAGGAAAACTCTGCGAAGAACCACCGACCCACGGGAAACTACCGGCAAGCCTTCTCATATACCCACGTTGGCCGAGCCGAGACTGGAACCCACGTGGACAGAGGTGAGTTGTCAGTGATCTGTAAAGGCGAGCACCTGAGACAACTCGGCCACCCGGGGCCCCGAAACGTATTAGTAAAGAAACAGACAAAAGCGAGAGAGACTAGAGATAATTGCAAAAAAAATATATTGATTTCGTCATTGTTAGATGATCTAACAGACCATTGTTTTCCGACGTGAAACCGTACCCAAGACCTTAATTATCACGCAATGCAATACACAGCTTGTATGGCGTTCCTACGGTTGGGATGGATGATTGATTCGACAGAACAAAAACCCTGTTATTTAATATTTAAAGCCCGTTTAAATTAAAAAAAAAACAAAAAAAAACCAAACTTATCTTTATTGACTCGGACCAACATTTTATTTTTATATGAGTATACACCATATAAAAGCTTCCAAACAGCAAGGAATCTAGGGGTGAAAACCCTTTATATGCCAGGTTAATTTAACTTGTAGATTTAAAACAAATTGTTATCATATATCACTGACAGTTCATGTCAGAAGTGGCAAAAATAACACGTTGGGTATGACCTTTAACCAATATATTCCAGAAAAAAGTAACACTTTACTTTGAAAAAGTGACCCGGTGGAAGTGTTTACAGTTTTTAGGCAAAATGTATCGAGTTACAAAAGTGACGCGATACTTTATGCAGAAACTGTTTGTACGTATGGAGAATTGACATTCCACTTTCACATGATATACTGCATTGAAATCAGCGTCAATAAACTGAAAATGAAGCCATAATCCTCTTTCAACAGCTGAACTTTGAATAGCAGTGTCTGCACCAACTAGCGATTATACTTTAGACAAGTTCTATATTCATTTTCAAAACGTAAATTGATTTCAGTGGAGTTTGACCCCCTAAGAATTCCTCGAATAAGGTTTAACAAATCAATTTAAAGCTCTTAAAGGACAGATGGTAGTGTTTAGTAGTTTGTGCTGTTCGAGAAACTAGAGGTACTTAAGAAAAGCACAGAGCCTTGATGGTTCAGTTAAATATTTTTTTCTAGTCTATGGTAGTTCACACCGCGTGAACTTATTAGTCATGGTTACCAAGTCATATAGGACACAGGCAACTAATTCAACTCACATAGACGGTAGCGTTAATGTTTTGCATGATTACTCTACTTGCATGGTTAAACCTGAAAAACACATTTACATCCCATGCATGATCTGTCCGTGAGTAAACTTTAAAACGATGAAAATGATATGCCGCGCGACTCGCTTTGAGAACAGTCCACTTCGCTGACAACTACGTCACATTTCCCGTGCTCGTGAGACCGCAGATGACTAGCATCATCCGTCTAGGTGAAAATAGGGAATCTCCGTTCTTGATTTCCCGTGATAGACCGCATCTATTAGTCTCATTCCCTCCTTCGTATGATACCTCTGCGTACTCCGCTACACGACTAACTAATCGCGAGATACATATTTCACTAGTTACTGGTCTATGACATTGGCTTCTCAATTTAGGCCATTGTAAAAATAACTTGTAGGTGGCCACTATCAAAATCCTGCTCGCTGGATATCCCCGTTTACATCCAGGAGCCTGAGTAGTTGCTTGTTTTCAAGTATATATCAGTCGTTTTGTATATAAATGTAATATATAGTTAAATATTATTAACAATTACACTCCTTGTCACATTCAATGCTCTGAAAGGCGATTTAAGCCCCAAAACTGAGGATATTAAAATTAGGGATTTTACGCTAAATTGCTTCTATTTTAAATTTGCCATTATATACCGTATGTACTCGCGTATAAGTCGATACCAACTCCAAACTACATAGACCCAGATCTGCCGTCGCATAATGCGCCGGCAGATCTGGGTCTATGCAGTTTGCAAGGACTAATCAATAGCACAAATAACATAGACATTGATCTATCGGTGCATTATACGGTAGTAACGTCTCCTCAATGCCTTTTATACCTGTTGATTAATTTTTGGACATCGATATGCATTTCTTGAAAGTCACTGTGTGTGGCCTGCATTGACAAGTTTTGGTTATATTCACTATACAGCCTTATTTATTAACTGTTCTTTACTCTTTCTTCTTGCATGTATGAGCGTACGGTCTTGTGAGCATTTAATTAAATCTACTTGTCCTCAACTTGCAATTTCATATTGTCACTCAGTTATCTGTCTTCTTCGCTTGCTATCCTTTCCACCATACATACACCTATCCATAAAATCATTTCTACACACATACGGCGCAATCAGATGTACATCAACTGATCTGACGGACTTTGCGTTCAATTAACTGTGGATTATTTGTAACACTGTAACAAAGTACTCAGATGTACATCAACTGATCTGAAGGACGTTGCATTCAGTTCACCGCGGAATCTATGTAACACTGTAACAAAGTAATCAGATGTACTTCAACTGATCTGAAAGACTTTTCAATTAACTTCGGACTCTTTGTAACATTGTGACAATGTAATCAGATGCATGGTAGTAAGCCAAGTAAAATATACGGTACATATACTAACCGCATATCCATATTTGAAATGAAAGTTCATTCGAAAAAAAAGAAATCATATACGTAACAATGATTGCTGATGGGGTGGGGGTGAGCGGGGGAGGCAAAACGTTTGGTATATAGAGAGCAAGTTTATCGACCAACACATTTATTAAAAAAGAATATAAGAAAAGGAGAAAGAAAAACTTGACCCGGTGAACTAAATTGAATTTTAATACACTCAAAAAAACGAGAGCAACATGTAATGTTTCACCATGTTCTTTGCGAACGCACTGATATAAGTTAATGACTTCACACCTTTAGCCTCGTTCTCAATATGCTTCTAGCACAAGATAAAAAGCAGAGAATGCTCCGATTGGAGAATGTGGAAAGGGTCTATTAGCATCATACCACATAAATATACCATAGTATATGATGAAAACTACTTGGACAAAGATGGTAAGATAAAAATTTAATTTTAAAATAGTGATGGTGACATCTACGTCACGGAGCTGTATATGTTGTATACGACGACTATCTATCACTTCATAACCAATTATCTTTTATGTGGATTTTCAGTCTATTAATGGTACCCCCTCTGTAATTGCTTGTAATAACTGTTAACACTGTATGATATGAAGTTGCGAAGAAAAACATTTAGATTAAGTTTTAGGTATTATTAATCCAATCGAGGAGAAGTTATAAATTTTTATGTTTCAAAAATCCAGAAATTGTATGATCCCTGTAAAATGATGATGGTGTGAGTGAATCTGTGCAATTTAGCATTGTATTTGGAGATATCCATACATTAGCTATTACTAATAGTGATTTGAACCTTGGAGTTGTTTCAAACATTCCACAAAAAGACTTTCATCGTTGTCACTACTTGCAGTCGGAATGACTTTTTTACTTTTTGTCATGGGCATTTCAAGGCTTTAGAAACCATCTGGAATTATAAAGAGTAATTGTTTCATTCCTGTCGTTGTAATAGTAACAATATTGTCGCTGAGTTTATCCGAACTATTGTAATACTCAACAATAAAATCTTTATTCTGTGATGAAAAGAAATGCTTGCCAATTCTGTTGTCAACCAGATTGCTGGGAAACCATCATCGTACGTAAAGTCTTTCTTCTAAGATCGTCGATTATCTAGCGATAAAGGTTCGCTTCTGCCAAACACTTGTAAGGGAAAATTGTAAATAACCAAAAGTTGTACTGAATTCGCTTACATCCTGCCATTTAACTTTTTCTTTTCAATTTTTAACAAATGTTTAAGTTTTTCGATGTCTTGGATTTATGTATTGTTTAAATTCTTCCTAATCGCAATTTTAAGATCTTTTTGTACCCGTTGTACTCGTTGATGATTAGATTAAACGTCCTGATGGTTGATTTCATTGTCACTGATAGCGTGGCATATCATGTCGTCCATATGGTTCAACTTCTAAATAATTTGTAGCCCCCCCCCCCCGGAAATTTTACTTTGAATAGTTATATAAATACTTATAGTCTTTTAGGTAATAACATTATAAATGTTAAGAGATGCAAGGGTGGCCCAAGGTCAAGCATAAATAGTTGCTGTCATATAAGAATAAGGAATGTAATACAAGTTGAAGCAAAGTAAGCAAGCATTACTGATAATACAAGTTAATGCTAGTTGCAGTAAAGCAAGATTTAATAGTACTTAAATATGAAGATTTTTTTCTCCCTTATGAACGTAAATCGTTTGAAAAAGACATTTACATTTGTATAAAACTAATTTACAACAAAACGGTGAATCTGTACTTTTTCCGTTGGCTAGTTGGTTGGTTGCTGTTTGTTGTACCTTTGTTTACATGATTTTAAGACTTGTATCACAAGCAGTGGTATGTTTTGTACATAGACACAACAAAGTAGCATGCCCTAGCTGACTCAAATCAAATTTTGGATTACAAGTCCTACTCTCTAATTATTGAACTAACAACCCTTTGTGATGTGCCTGTTGAGTGACAAAACTATAGGGCATTATAGACAAATTCTTCAACACCTTAAAGCTAAGGTCCGCGACGTAACAGGACACCGCTTCCGTCCCAACAAAGTCAGTTGTGACTTTGAATTATCCCTAATAGGTGCTGTGCAAACGGAACTTATACATGCCCAAGTGTGTGGGTGTTATTCATACTTTTGCCAAAGTATTTGGCGCAAAGTCCAAGAACTGGGGCTGGCTCACCCCTACAGTCGTCGTAGAAAAGTAAGGAAATGTATCCCAAATGTGATGGCCCTTGGCTACCTTCCTGTAGCCCTCGTACGACCAAACTTTCAGTTCCTTACAAATTCCCCTTCCACCGTTCGTCTTCTTCGCAGATATCCCTCACTCCAAGATTTCCTAAACTACATATCGAAAAATTACTGTGACGGACAGTTCCCTCCTCCTATGTGAAACGTTTTCTCAAGAAACAGTGACACCAAAACAAACAATCACATCGAAGGCTTCCACAACAAGCAGAACAAGTCTGTTGCACAAACACGTCATAATCTCTGGCAGTTCACCCGTAAATTGAAAGATGAACAAAAGAACACGGAGTTATCATCAGCAGGTGCTCTTCGTGGAATCCCTCCTCCAGCAAGGAGAAGCAATGGAGGCGCCTTGAGGAGCTGCTCAGACGTCTGAAGCGTCAGTGCACCATAGAACAGAACATAACACGTTACTGGGCTGGGGTGGTACATGCGGTGAAAACCTTTCTTTAAATTGAGTTGGACTCCAGGACTGTAACATTCAGTTACTTTGCATTACAAGCAAATTTACTGTAATTGATGTTTGAAATGAGTGGATTTAAGAATAGGTTCCATGCTTTGAAACTCTTTTCGTGAATTCAGTAGAAAGCAAAATTAATAAGTTTATTTTGTTTAAATAAAGGATTAAGATCCATTTACCTTTGTGAAAAAAGATCATAAACATTTATTAACTGACGAGCATTCTGTCAGTCTTGCTGTCTTCCAACCTATATATCTATCCATGTATCTTTCGATCTATCCATCTCATCTATCGATCTGCTTTATTCCAGATATTTATTGAACTTCTGTTTAAAATGCTCCCACCCTTCAGACACACACACACACACATTGCACTACCCTTTGTCGTGCGCCCATCTGTTCTTAATACATAAAAAAATTTATACGTTTTTCATTAGGTTAATTGTCTCAGATCCTATGAATCCTAGGGTCATGTACCTTAATTCATACTGTCTGTTTTTTTAGTAGTACATGATCA
This sequence comes from Margaritifera margaritifera, assembly GCA_029931535.1. Classification (NCBI taxonomy): domain Eukaryota; kingdom Metazoa; phylum Mollusca; class Bivalvia; order Unionida; family Margaritiferidae; genus Margaritifera; species Margaritifera margaritifera. The sequence goes on along the minus strand of JAQPZY010001673.1, from coordinate 6,429,375 downwards.
ATCAAATATTAGAACATTAGGCCACGATGACCTTTTGTTTTACTTTTCAGTGATCGCAAAATCAGATATTTTGAACGAAATGTAAGTTGGTATATATATATATATACACACACACACACACACACACACACACATATATATATATATATATATATATATATATATATATATATATATATATATATATATATATATATATATATATAAGTGACCTAGTGAGACCTAATAAGTGAAATGACTATGAACTAAAAGTATGACATTTTTACCAATATATCGAGCTTTAGTCACTGTGACTTTTAAATTATTTTGCGCTTGGGACGTTTTCGTCGCGATTACAAATATCAGGGTCCAGTTGACTTGCAGATTCAGCTTCAGGGTCTGCATTGCAAAGTAATTTGTTTAACAAATTCGCTTCGCACCCATGTGGCCGGTGCTCGATTCTCATGTCAGCATGTGCTAGAGTATTGTAGTGGACTGTTCAAAGTTAAGTGATTCCTTCCAAAAGGTGGAGTGACTTAAATTTCATTCTGTAATAAAATTTTTAGGTAGCAGCCGTTTGTTGATTCGTTGTTGAGTTGTAGCAGAGGTGGTAGAGGTACATTCGTTGTTAATTCGTTGTTGAGTTGTAGCAGAGGTGGTAGAGGTACATTAGTTCTTAATAAAGCAAATTTGTAAGTGTTTTAGAGAAATCCCCTTATAAATCTTGCACAAAATAAACACATTTCCCAAATAGATTATTTTGTTTTATAAATGACACAAATGGTCTCTCCATAGTGTCTATATTTATAGAAACATCGGTCTCAAATACAAAGCAAACCTCGTTTGACCGTTTTGTTCGATATTTTCACATCAAGAAATTACTTTTTACTCATAGAACTATGGTTTCTTGGGCATAAGTGACATGAACTGGAAGAATGAGACACAATGTATTAAATAACATTTTACCCAATTTTCGGCATTTATTTTCCACCTGTCGAAAACGAACAAAAGTCAGTAGCAATTTTCGATTAAATGTAATTATCACCATTTTTTATAACTAATATTGGAAAAACTAAAATTGGGAGATTAAAATTGTGCTTGAAGACAAAGCTATATGAATCAATAAATTCTGACAAATTTGGTCACTTTGAACAATAAAAATAAGTTGTATTGTGTCAGTCCCATTTGCTATGGTTTAGGTCTTGTATAATAAATCTTACAGCAACTATGGAACAAGTTAGGGCGCATGCTCGCTACACTGCATAACACCGACCTTTTATAAAAACTAGTTCAGTCGATGTGTATGAAGTTAGTTCAATATTCGATGTTCAATATTAAAATATCGAACACACTGCTAGTAGCTTATGATATGATCATTATTTGGGGGGAAAAAACCCAAAGAGTAAATGCCTTCAAACTTTATTTTTTGTATTTTGCTGCAATCGTTTATTTTAAAATTATATGATCAAAAGATTCAAAATTTCAGAGATAGAAAGGTATTTTGAAACTATACGTTATTATATGCACTTGTTACAAAGACATGATCAACAATAATGTTATTCTGTAAGAAACTTGTCTGTCGAGAACCACCCTAACATATGAATATACCGTTTTGATAGTCCATTAATTCAAACATGCAATAGAAATAATAGTTCGGAGTATGGCAAGTGGACTCTAATATTAGAAGATATTTGTATGCTTGCACCTTTACGAGGTCGGCATATAGTGTTAGATTTTCCGTCCGTCGCGCCGTCACGCATTTCGTGTCCGGTCCGTAACTTTTCAATGGGTTGAGAGATTTTGATGAAGCTTTGCACATATATGTATCTCTACAAGACAAAGTGTCGCGTACCAAACCCAGACCCTCGGTCAAGGTCACATACGGGGTTCAAAGGTCAATGAAACTTTGCATTAATGTGTATATTCACTAGATGGTGTGTTGTGTACCACACCAAGGCTAATGGTTCCAATCTCAAGGTCAGAGACGAGGTTCAAAGATCAACATGGGGATTTTCATATCCGCTCCATAACGTTTTAACAAGTTGAGGGATTTTGATGAACTTTACGTTACTGTGTATCTTAAAAATGGACATGGACATTCTTGTAATTATAACTGCTGGGCCTGGGCACTCAGATTGATTACATGCCACAATGCAACATGATATTCTCGTTTGTGGGACTGGAAACTGCACTGATATTCTTCCACTGACATTGTTTTTCTGATTTCATTATTCTTGGAGGACTTAGGACCCTCTATTTTAGATTTAATTTTGTGTATAGAACTGAATAATAAAGTTAGACAAGCATATGTTAGTGATTCATTGGAGTAATATCAGACAGTTTTTATGAACAATTTGTGACTTGAACAGTTAATATAATTTCATATTTCTTTCCTGAAATATGTGTGCTTCAGTGATGGATTTGGTAAGTATCATACTGGAAAGATAGTGAAAAAAACTAAGATTTGATTCATACAGTGATATGCATGTATTAAAGTATGTGGAGGTGTGTACTTTTAATTAATATTAATGGTTGGTTAGTAGCTTTCTTTTTATTTATTTGCTTAGTCCAAACTTTTCTCTACCCATCTATCCTCAATGCGCCATATTTCGTGTCCTTAACGTAAATGTTAACGCATTCGTTATATTATTATTAGAATCTGTTCAAATAACCATAGAAAATGTTCAACTATATCTACTTCATTTAATCATCGTTATACAATTGTTGGCATTTATGTACATTAGTTCAGAATTACCGTTTTTCCGAGCGTATGTAAGTTTACTTATTTCCGGACATCCATCCATGGTTCGTGACACTGACTAAAAAGTCACGTGGATATGACCGGAACGTGCCAGTTAGGCCAAGGCATGGATATTTATAGCTTATAGCGTCTCCATGTTTTTAAAATTAAAAAAAATAAAATTTAAAAATGAAAAAAAAATCCGTTAATTCTATATGCAGTTTGAACACGTAGATTACTGCTTGCTTGTTCTTTAACATATAAATTCATGAATCAATAGACTGAGACAGACAGACAGACAGAGGGAGAGAGAAATTTAAAAATAGACACTGGTGAATGGATACACATTTTATTATAGTAGATTCAATGTCTTTTGATGTAGAATATATGTTTATTATGAAATAATACTGAAACGAAAAAGTCCTTAGTGAATATACATTTCCAGTGTAAATTTTTGTTACGTTGTATAAGAACCCCACATGATTAAAACCAAATATTTACATTGGCTTTGCCGTTGTATAAATTTCCAAAGTGGGTTTACCTGTTCAAAATATGTAAATAAAACCATCACGTGATCGGTGGACCTATCTTTAGCATATAATAGAAAATTAAAGTTCAAAATGTCTGACCCAAATAGGGCATTAGTGAAAATATAGATTTACATTATGATTTTTTTAAATTACATGAAATTACATGTTTAAATCTCATTTTGTCTGATTTTACCTTTTAAATACTTGCTGTCACTCTTGAAGAACGCTGGTGACACAGTTGATGACGTCATTATCTCGAAACAAGCGCGTTAGGTCGCGAGAAACATGGCGCACGATTGAAGGATTTCAACGAATTCAGAAGGTTTGACGATAATATTATATGCTCTTGATATTAAATATGTGATTATATATTTTTTAAAAATAATAAGTTCTTACCACAAGTGAATACATCTAGTCACAGTCCAAATTTCACTTTAATTAAAACTTATATATATATATATATATATATATATATATATATATATATATATATATATATATATATATTCAGAATTAAAAGGAAATGAAAAAGAATTGTGATAAAGAAAGCGATGCGATGTTTCTGTTCGGCTTGTGGAATAGCATATACACATTTATTATTCAGTAATATTCAGTTATTTGAAGAACAAAAAAAAAAAAGTACAAAACTCAAGAAAACAACATTGAGTGTTCCTGGCTAAGAACATTCAACTGTTTAAATTTTTGAAATTAATCACACCTTTGTTCATTTCCCTATTATATTTTTTTACATGTTGAACAGTAACAGTACTTGATTTGTGTACTTATGTTCATGAATACGGTTGAAACTTTACGATGTTCATGCTTATTCCATGTTACCAAAGCACTGCAATTTATTTTTTGGAACGCTAGAGTTATGAAATGAGGTTTTTCTACATGACATTTTTCAATATAATATATGCCTATTCTTTATGATGTTGAGATGACGTTTCATTTTTATATCTCTCACGGTCCACTCGTATACCATATATACTCGCGTAAAATTCAAAAACAAACAACATTGTCCAAATACAAACAAATTAGATCCTGATCGGCCGTCGCGTAATGCGGCGGCAGATCAGGTCTATGTTGTTTGTTCTACTGATTAGTCCTTATAAACTGCATAGACCCAGATCTGCCGGCGCATTATGCGACGGCAGATCTGGGTCTGTGCAGTTTGTTGTTGGTATCGGTTTATACGCGAGTATACACAGTATTCATTGAACATGTTTATATGAAACATGATGAATGGTATATTAAGTTGAAGTGGTATGGATAAATATCATAAGCATGTAAAATGATTATTTAATTTGGTTCATCATATGCATGAAATACTATGTACATCAGCTAAATACTTTTCCGAACATGACATTATTTTTATTCGGCCTTGCTAAATTCACTTACAATTGTATGGATATTAATCATAGCTCAAGTTTTTCATAATTAGGCGCATCCACTGTACATTTTGTGTGTGTCAATAAGATTCTTTCCTATGAAAATGAGCCCTGAAATGCTCAGTTATTGTTTCTTGTTTTAACTGGAGTGGTATATTTGCAGAATATTTACCACGTAATTTTATCAAGAGAATAGTTATGTATTACATGCAGATTTAAATTATTTGGCTTTGCATAGCTTAGTAATGAATTTCTATAACTCATGAACAGGTTACTTGATTACTGAATTTTTTATAAAAACCAACGGATTTTGCAAATGCTCAGTTATGTAAATGAGCATAGGATTTAATGTTATACTCACCCTCCTTGTTTGGAGACCAAACATTGCCTAGGATGGGGGCAGTGCTATACCGGTACCCTTCATCTGGATTATTTGTAGTTCACCGTATTATCTTTAGCATGTGTACTACAGCATGGCATTTCACATTCACTGCACGATCGTAATATACGTTTTTGTAAAGCGCGCTATTTCAGATAATTATGAATGACCACATTTGTTGCAAGCATTTTTGACGCTTAAATGTCCCAGTTTTTATTCTCAAGAAAGTATACATGTTTTGGCAGCGTGCTTTCATTCATTGTGGAGCACATGTTGTGTATTACCGCCACAGTTTGTCTGCGGATGCTGTAAGCAGTGGCGGCACGAGGGGGGGGGGGGTCTGGAGTCGGAGTGGGTGGGTGGCAATTGCCCCCGGGAGCCAGGCGTAGGAGGGGGGGGCGCCGTCGGGAGCTTTTTCATAGTATTTCACCTCACCTAAGTGTAACGGGGACAATTCTTCACAAAACATATATTTAGGAGGGGGTTGGGAGGGAGGTTGGCAACTGACATAAAAACCGTTCTCTGTGGCAAAGTAGGGGCGCCACTAAAGAACATTGTCCCCAGGCGCCTCGGTAGGGGCGCCACTAAAGAACATTGCCCCCGAGCGCCTCGAACTCTCGCGCTACCATTGGCTGTAAGAGATGTATTTTTTTTGACCGATTGCACATTTTTATCACACGGATTGTCTACTTACATCTTACTTGTATAATCTCTTGTGTATTTAGCATTTTGTTCGTTGTCATTCGTATGCAAATTTGTAAGTCTAATTCTAATGCATGTCTAGAGTTTCGGCTCCTCGTGTATACATGCTGACGTCACTCTGTGCATAGAATATTTAGTGCCTAATTTTGATCGGTCAATAATTCTTTGTTGCTAGGTCATTGCATGTGCTAAATTGGTTAATAATAGTATTAGTATAACAGGAGGTCAGTATTCACGACCTTTGCCACTCTCTTGTCTTCATCAAAGGCGCATGGTTCGAATTTGTTCTTTCCTCATTCTAAAATGTCACAATTAAGCTTAAAGTCAGATGTGACCGAGATAAAATTGCTAAAATAGTCTAATTAACTTCCTTGCACAAAACAACACAAACATGGTTGTTATTTTGTGATCCTTTTTTTAAAAGGAACTTGTTTTGGGCTCCTTTTATCTGGAATTTCAATAGCATTTGAATAGCCTACATCTTCAGCTAACAACTAAATATTTATTCAATCTGCCTATAATTTACCATTCTAAATTCACTAAAACTATAATTATACGTCAATATTTTAAAAATATTTCACACTTATTTGTGTGAAATTCATATTAAAGAACTTTGTATTTTGCTTGTGAGAAAGCCATTCCATCCAAAAAGAGTAAATTATAGAACCAGTGAACCAGATATTCTTGGTGCATCGTTGCACGCAAACCAGTACATTGTGAACGAACCAGAACCTTTAGCACCAAAGCTGCTATGGTGCACCAGTAATAATAATCCCTAGAACCCAAATTATGTCCACCTCCCATTTCCACTTCAGTAGTATCATTATGGAACTTTTAGAACGAGCTTACGGCTATAGGTCAAAGCCTTCTATACCCCATGACTTTAACCTTGAATCACACGTGTGTGCATTATTTACGCAAGTGCACAAACCCGTGGTGAGCCCTTCTCACTGTGCGTACACAAGCGAAGTTACATATGGACAACAATAGTGTGTCGAAGCAAAGTCCGGCAACAAACATATAAAACAACAACGTCTGCGTCGCAAAAGATAAACAACGACTGCGTCGCAAAAGATAACATCGTGGATACAGAGGCAATTCGAGCAACGTTTGCCAGTACGGGTATTCGAGCGGAAAAGAGTGTTCCCCTTAACTCCATAATTTTTTCCTTTGACGACATAATACCATCTCATGATCATCCTATGGACAGTTTTAGCATTACATTTTCCATTGACCCCAAAACGGCCCATAATGTTAAATATATGGACTAATGTTAAATTCCTATTGAACCCATACTCCCATACTTTTAAGATGCGGTCGTAATGTTAAATTCCCATTGACCCCATAATAGCCCATCTGACCCTACGGTAGCCCCCATTACTATTACCGTACAGAGAAGAAGACTGTTTCATCCGCAGAAGACTCTTAGAAGATATAATGTTTAGTTACAAATCACTGTCAGACTGTACATAAATATTTCATTCATCTAATACATCTTTATGGATGCCAAAATGCGCTTCAGCTTTGTTTAAATGTCATATATTCATTCTAGCAGACGGAAATCGAAAACAATACATAAAATTACTGTCAAATACCATACTACACTTGCGTGGATTTGAGTGCGTATAGATGTGTTGCGCAGACTGTCGATATGATAAGGAATTTTGTAGTCAAATAAAATGAAGTCGCGACGAAATTCCTGTAGCACACGTTCAAGTAGATCTTTTGGGATATCTTGGTAATACTTTAAAAGCTTATCTTTAGTTTTTTCTTTTGTCAGAAATTTGGATCTGTTTGGAAACTTGACCTTATTGGAAGCCCCTAAATAATGTAAGAGATATTCTGTATCTTCGTCCATGGACTCCATCTTGCCGATTACGTCATATTGCACGTGACATGGATGACACAATGCTTCGTACTGTAGCCAGTGTTCATGGCTGTGTCCCCATACTGACTTATCAGTAATGTAGCGAAGAAATTCCTCAAATTTGACATCATGCCCTTTTTGTATGGATTCCTCGTTGGGCGAGGCACGATAGTGTTTTATGATTTTCTGTCCATATTTTTCAAAAAATTCTGTTTCGTTTTCTGTAAATTTGTTTATGTAAGCTGACAAAAGTCTTTCCATTGGTTCTCGAACAAATATTATCTTTCGATATGTCTCAAGTCGCGTCTTCGCCTCCGATGGCGCGTACTTACTTAGAACTTGAAGGCTATTTTTTAAACTAAAGTGTACATCATCGTAAAGAATTTCCAGTGGATTGGAAGTGTTCACAATTCCGTCGAGAATAAGAAACATTCTCTTAAAATTTGTGCAAGCAACCTTCGGAATGTAACAGTAAAGGACTTTATACTTATCATTGACTACAATGTGCGTATATGCACTTGTATCAAGAGGTGACAATGGTTGTTCTTCGTCATTGAAAATTGTGCATGCGGCCTGCAGTTTTTCTCTTCTTCTTTTAAAAACAGCCTCCCTCTGGAACAAAAAATAAAAAATAAAAAAGACATAAAGATTGTGAATATTCTATGGACGTTTCAACATGTTTCAAACCTTTAATGCAAAACATTTTTTAAAAATTTCAAAAACTATTTTCCTTTCTCTTTCTTCTTTTCTTCATATTATGTAGACCGTGATATGATCACTGTATCTACCATAGTTGCGGACAATGAATGAATAATAGAATGAAAATCAACAAGTTCAAAGTTTGAAGACGTTATTGTGCATTAAAAAGACATCACTTTCATATCCCTTTAAGTGAGTTTGTTCACGTTCTTTTTAATGTGTCACAGCTCTGTTTGAATGTTCATCATTCATGCTGTATTGCATTTTAAAATCGGACCCTAATGTGTCAAGAGCGCTGAGACAACTGTATTACCATCTTAGCTTGCCAAGGTTTCTGTGGAGCTTACCACCTTCTTACGAACCTTTGGCATTAACTAAGTCAATATGTGCGCGTATCGCCGAGCTAGTCGCAGTAGTTTACTTCGACCAATTAAATTATTCGTTTAATCCACTCGTAAACTTCAGCTTTTTTTGCTGTGGTTGTTCAGAATAACATAGTATGGCAAACTATCGAAAGGACTGGTAACTTACGAATGTATCCGAATGCTATATCTATGAAGCGATTTCATTGGTCGCAACGAACATATTTCCTTCATAAAGTAGCTGCAAGTTCACGTGACAACCCTTCCGTACACGAATTTTCTCCGTGTATGTCAAGGATTCATATGGAGTTGGTAGGTTCCATATAAACCTTGGTTAGCAAAGATTCTATCTTACTTGCTATTTCGCTTTATGTCATATACAAAATAGATTTTTTTCCTATTCGACAAATACGGTCTGTCAAAGGCTTGATGCATGGGAAATTTGTTTCTAATTTAAATGTCGTATATAGCATATGATGCATTATTTTATACATAAGACATATCACTTGATAACTGAGGTGTCTCATTTATATTAGATATCTCGAATATTATATCATACAGCTGATTTAATAAAGAAGATATGTTTTGTCGATTAATAAGATATTTTCTCAATAAATCATATATCTGGTATATTATAATTATGCGATGCATTTAATATAGTATACACAATATTTTAAAAAAATTAATTAAACAAGATATCAAATACATTATAATAGATATATGTTCAGTCCAAAATGAGAAAAGTCATACATCAAAAAGATATATTTTACAAGACATGAAATGTCTTATATTTTAATTGATGCGTATATATACAAAAATACATCCAAATCAGTTAATAACAACAGCAAAGTGAATGCAAACTACCACCGGCAAATCTCCTCAATTGTCAGCAACACTTCTACATCTAGCACAGTTTTTGCATCCAGTAATACTCCCTTCAGAGAAATATCCAAAACTGGAATTTCTTCTGCAAAATCAAATACTGCATTTGTGGTGAATGTCCATTGTGGAAACTTTTCGGTGGAAACGTTCTAAACAGCAACATACAAATTCTTGTATATCGCGTTTCAGTTACTCCTTATATCTAACATAACCAAGTGAAGTATGCAACAACACAAATGAATTTACAGCGGCTGTCCAATTTTGAAAAATTATCCTGTTCGTGACAAATGTTCTATTGATTAAAAGGACATTTGCTCTTTTAATTGTTACTTATTAAAAATTATATTTCGAAACGTTATTTGTTATCAAACTATTCAATATTGCTTCAACTCGCCTCTGGGACTATTTTTTCGCGCGCAAGAATTTAAAAGTCCAGCATCTTAGCCAGAATGAAATGCCGAAAAAGAAGTTTTTTCTTGTTCTTTCTTTCCACTCTAAATAAAAACTATGTGATAAACAGATTCTCAAATGGGTAATGATTTCATATTGAATTTATGAAACACGTTAAATAATTATTGTACTCGTATCATAAATTCAATATTAAATCGTGACCTATTTGAGATCCTCGATATATCTACTCAAGAAACGTAGATATCCTCTATATATCTCGCCCTATCAACGATGACGTATTTGACATAAGAATGATGTCAAAATATTTATTTACAAAAAAATACTTTGAAATTATAATGTACCTACGTGAAGAGCATCCATGATGATGTAGTGAAAGTGCTCAAAGTATGAATACATCACTGATTTCCTGAAGAATTAACAATGCCTGTCTGTCTGTCTGTTTGTACAATCTTGTTGGAAATTGTAATGTTGCTTCCTTTTCATCTTTTTTCATTCATATTTATTAAATAGATAAAAGAGTATAGGTTTTAAGACAAAAAGAACAAATCATGAGGGAGATAACAGCGTATGTGTGTACCACCAGTAAAGGAATTTAGAGTACAGCCAGCTCGTCTCGATAGGTTTTTGGAACTTTGTTTCATTCGTATCGTGTAAATCAGGGGTATCATACACGCGGCCCAAGGGCCGAATGCGGCACGCCGAATATTTATTGCGGCCCGCAACGACTACACGTCGTTTATAAAAAATATAAGCGGAAATATTTTCTCGGTCCGTAAGGTTCCGGTCCGGCCCGGTTCTAAGTAAAAACATCGTGAAGAACTGGCGCGCTCTTTGGTACAGATTCAGAATTTACTTCATGCTGATGCGCCATCTTGAACGAACGTAATTTTGAAGATATTTGCTGTTACTAGATTTTGTTGATTTATTAGGCAGTGTTTACATTTTGGAAATAGCCATCTAAAATGTCTTCGGTACATAAAAAAAATTTAAAAAATCCAGGACGAAAAGAGAATTTTCCAAGATAAATGGGAAGATTTATATTTATTCACAGAGATAAACGGTAAAATGCGATGCCTTATTTGTCAGCAAATGATTTCTGGCCCCAAGGAGTATAACGTGAGGCGGCATTATGATACGATGCATGGTGAAAAATATGATTCCTTCAACGGACAGGTGCGAGAAAAAAAAAGTTCGGCAAATGAAAGTAGCATTTGCCAAGCTAAGACATTTGTTTTCGGAAATCAACAAGACTAGTGAAGATTCGGTAAGACCTAGTTTTGTGATTAGTGAAATGATAGCTAAACGGTTGCGACCTTTGACGGAAGACCAATTCGTAAAAGAATGTCTTCTAAAGGCCCGTGAAATTTTGTGTCCTGAGAAAAAGAATGAGTTTGAAGGTATAAGTTTGTCTGCCAACACAGTTGCCAGTAGGATTATGGAGTTAGCAGAAAACGTGCAGCAACAATTAACTCATATCACAAAAGACTTTGAAGCTTTTTCACTTGCTCTCGATGAGAGTACTGATGCATCAGATATTGCACAGTGTGCAGTCTTTATTAGAGGCATTTACTGTAATTTGAATGTAAATGAAATGCTACATTTAAAATCACTAAAAGACACCACTACAGGACGAGATATATTTCACGGGCTTAAAGAGTGTGTTGAACAAGCACTGCCTTGGAACAAACTTGTATCTGTGGCTACTGATGGTACTCCAGCAATGTGTTCAGAAAATGTTGGTGTGGTTGGGTTACTAAAAAGCAAACCTAACAGCCTCAATGTACCTTGAGGTAACTTCACCAGTATAGACTGCATTTTGCACCAAGAAGCTCTTTGTAATAAAAGTATGCAAATAAAAGAAGTTATGGACATTGTTGTGAAAACTGCTTATTTCATACGTGCACGAGGGCTCAATCACAGACAGTTCACCTCTTTCCAAGCTAGTATGGACTGCGAATATGGAGAACTTCTGTATCACACCGAAGTCAGATGGTTGAGTCTTGGAAGTGTTTTGAAGCGTTTCTTTGCACTTAGAGACGAGATTGATTGTTTCATGAAACTGAAAAACAAGGAAGTTCCACAGCTCACTGATTCCACTTTTATCCGCAATCTTGCTTTTCTTACTAATCTAACTGACCACCTGTATTCACTGAACTTGAAGCTTCAGGGCAGAAAGCAGATGATTACACCGATGTATGATAGTATTCAATCTTTCAAAGTCAAGCTTACCTTGTAGGGAAATCAGTTAAATGGTGGTAATTTGGTGCATTTCTCCACACTCCATTCCTTAGGAAAAGTGAAACCCCAAGCAATGAAAGAATATGCAGGAATCGTTTCTGACTTAAAAAACCCCAGATTGATGTGCGGTTAAAAGTATTTTCCACTCCATTTGCTGTGGACGTTGAAACCGTGTCAGAAGAATTGCAGATGGAGTTAATAGAGCTTTAGTGTGATCTCCTTTTGAAACAGAAGTATACAGACGTTGGAATTCCAGAATTCTACAGGTTTCTTTCACGATAAAGATTTCCCAAGTTACTCGATGCTTCAATAAGGATAATGGCAATGTTTGGAAGTACATACGTTTGTGAACAGCTTTTCTCTTCAATGAAGATTACCAAATCTTCATTACGGACAAGGCTCACTGATGAACATTTACAAGCACTACTTAGACTGGTTTCCTCTCAGGACATAAAACCTAATATTGATGAACTGGTTGCTGAAAAACGTTGCCAGCTAAGTGGAAAAAATGAAATTAATATCAAAATTAAATACATATATTACTTGTAAAAGTCAAATTAAAATATAAAATTCGGTTGATTGATTTTAATAGCATAGTTCTATTTCTCTATTATTCTAATTTTAATTCTGATTTTGGTTACACTTTGGCATAGCTGTCAGGAAAGTTGCCAATGATGCGGCCCTCGGACCAATGTAATAATCCTGAATCGATCCTTAATGTTATTTGAGTTTGAGGTCCTGGTGTAAATAGTGTAGAAAAATCCCAGGGAAAGTGTACACATACCATTATGAGGATTCGGGTTTTTGTGGTGTAAGTTCAATTTTAATGGATCATCCAGCTCAAACTACTGTTTGTATCATACTCCACAGATTTCCACGTATTTGTGTTCCTTGAGTGTGTGTGTGTGTGTGTGTGTGTGTGTGTGTGTGTGTGTGTGTACGAAAGAAAGAGAGAGAGAGAGAGTGAGAGAGAGGGTGGGGTTGTTTTTGGTTTTTGTGGGTTTAACACCATTTTCAGCACATGACAGACTATACACGGCGGCCAGTATGTTTGGTGGAGAATGACCCCGGGAATAATCACGGGAAGCTACTGGCAAATTTCGCACATACCCAGGTTGGCCGAACCGAGACTCGAACCGACGCAGACAGAGTTGAGATGTCAGTGATCTGTAAAGGCGAGCGCCTTTGACAACTCGGCCACCCGAGGCCGAGGCCGAGAGAGAGAGAGAGAGAGAGAGAGAGAGAGAGAGAGACAGAGAGACAGAGAGAGAGAGAGTATGTGTCATGTGTGTGTACAGAGAATTTCGGTGAAACTGTCTAACATGTTTTATTCATTTAGAAAATGTAGATTAAGCGGTGAATATGAATATTTGTTCTCTTTATTTTATTGGTATTGTGTACGACTGTAGAAAAATCCCATGGATAGTACACACATATCATGATAACGATTTCGATTCTTGTAGATTATTTAGTGTAAGTTCAAGTTTAAAGTTTTCATCCAGCTGAAATTATTTTTTCTCTCTCTCACTCTACAGATTTCCACGTATTTTTGTCCATTATGGCATGAGAGAGAGAGAGAGAGAGAGAGAGAGGGAGGAAGAGAGCAGGGAATGATCGTTCTAATGATTATCCAGCTGCATTGTTTGTTGCGTAAATGACCATACTCACGTTTGGATCTGATACCAGAACATCATAAATGGAATAAAATATAAATTGATATTTCCACCACAACTTCACAAGTAATAACACCTTTTTAAAAAATTAAAACGAGGAGTGCAATTAATGGACAGCGTAATATTGCCGCTTACACAAAATTTAGTTTAATGACTGAACTCTTTGCCCTATTAAGTAGTTGCGAACTTAATTTATAATTACTGATGGAAATGGCTTTATGTGTTTACAATTTCTGCATAATAATGACTTCCAGGTCCAATGTTTGACATAGTCTGCAATTTAGGTTGTTTGTCAAAAATACCCGGGAAAAAATATTCCGATGGTAGGAAATTCTTCGAATATGCCTTGGTTTTATACGTTCACTATCGTTTACGTTTCCCCTTTATTATTGGGTCTCAATTGTACGAGATAAATTTTTTTAAAAAGACAAATTTCAGTTGAAAAGTCACGTGATCGTCATTCCTTTAATGACTATATAGTGGCCTTGTCTTTATATGCAAACTAGACGGGTTTTTTGTTGTTGACGTGGATATGTTTCCCTAGCTTTCCTAGTATTAACCCCTCCCCATCGGTCAAAATAAAACTTTGCCATGTATTGTACTAATCTGGCAGCGTCAACTTTTTAACTTGTAAAGGATGTTTGTTGACCATTTACTTTTGCGGGCTGGGTGTGGGGGTGGGGGCGGATGGAAGGCCTAGGAATTTTCCCCCCAAAATCTCCGACTCTCAAATAAAAATTCTAGCTCTCATTTATAGCAAAAAGAACATCATTATATCAATTATATTAGTTGAAAAATTAAATTAAAATAAAAGAGAAATATCCTGGCTGAAAAGAAAATTCAGCCCCTCCCTCCCCCATCTCCATCGAAAATTAAATGATCTGTCTCTAACTAAAATGCAGCTCAAAGGAGAAGAGGAGTTATTTGAATTGCTGGGGAAGTAAAATAATCATTGAAGCAGGGCACGCGGTCACTATGCTTGACCTTTTGTCCAAATTTATGCCAAAAGTTAAAGGTTAAAATGTTAAAGGTTACACTCATTAGAGATTGATTTTGTATTGTTTAAACAAAATCATAACACTAGTGACCGGATGCTTGACTTTAATGATTATTTTACTTCTCGAAAAATTCAAGGAAACTCTCCTCTTGCTTTGTGCTGCATTTTAGTTCCCCAGCACTGAGGAACTCGCACCCGGTCAATAGTGTCGTCAGCCCAAGAGCGGGTTCACCCGACTTTGTAACGCCTATGACCTATGAGGCAATGACAGCGAAATAGGTTGGGCCTTACTCTCTTTAACATTAATAAGTCCGGAGACTTCGCATCAACTATATTAGTGGGTAGTCATTCCTATTAATACAGTCAATGCTACTTAATGGCTACATACATACATCCTCCATTTATATATATAAACTATTTCTTGTGTGCAGATCATGTTGACTGTGTAGGTCGTTATACCGATGCTATTCATAGCTGTAATCAACGGAATAACTCATAATAGCCAAACACTATACATTTGCCTCCATTTTGGGCGATTGTATATTATGGACACCTGAGCAGTATAGAAAACCTATACTTCGAGCCAACCACGCGCCTATTCTCCATTTTTTAAAATCTCTAGGCCACCATGTTATTATCCACATTTTTGTACAAGCCACTATGAACTACAGAAAATATGCTTTCGCTGGTCAAATAAACTATATATGTTAGCTAGTGAAAACACATTTTAAAAAGTGATAAAATACCATCAAAAAGAAATAGAACAAGACAATGGAAAAGTACCGGATTTTAAGACTGTTAACGTCATTATCTATTAAATTTTAAATAATTTACAATAATTTGTTTTACTCTGACTTTTATCTACTTCAAAATATATCTCGTTGACATACACCCAAGCAACAATTGCTTCAGTCATTATTTGTGGAACAATTAATGTTAAAGCATCTAATTTAGGAGCAACCTATTTACTTAACATTTTTTTCCCCGTGATTTTAGTTTTTTCATTGTGTTATTCTTCTATTGAATTATAAAAAAAATTAATTTTTCTAAAGGTTTTCTAAAGGTTATCTTGCTAGCACCCAGTGCTGAAATTGATTGTGCCAAACTTTCATATCCCATTGTGATCTGTATCGATTCACTGAGTCATTATTGTTAAATTTTGAGTGTAATTATCAAAAATGTCCAGTGGCTTGTACAAAAATATCTGCATAGCATATACTTATCTTTATAAATGATTCTGCAATGTATTTATTAACTGGTGCGTTAAACTGTGTCGTAGGACAAGAATAAGGTGCACTGCTTGTTAGCTGTTAAATCTGAATTCCATTATTTATTTATCTAAATCTTTTTATTACTGTTATATGCACTGACTAATAATATTATTTGATGTACTTTATCTTGATGAAATTATAAAATAATAAAGTGAAAAGTGCGATGCGTGGCACTGTTGATCTCGGTGTCCTCGAACAACGCTTATGGTAAGACTTGTTCTTTACATTTTCATCATTTCATTAGTTAATTCTTTACAATTGTTATTTAGTTTCTGACGTTAAAAATGTACCATTGTTAAATCTAGCTATTTTCATTTGTAATGACTTACTCTATCTGCATTTAATGGCTGGGATGACATCTATTTAGCTCGAGATAAAACACCAAATATCCTCAAATTGCCACCGAAAAAGTTTTCATTTTTTATAATAAATAAGATTGGAGTGTTTTAGTAGGGTAACCGTGGAATTTTCAAAAATACTTTCGTGGGTGGCCTAGGAATCTTCAAACAAAGTATTTGTATTGTGTGTGGGGTAGGGTGTTGGTTTTCGAAAAAATAAAACAAAGATTGATGGGTGGGTAGTATAGGGTTTTTCCCAAAATATATTTGGTAGGATGGCAGAGAATTTGTTTTTAAAAAAATGCTGCTTGTTGGGTGCCCTTGGATTTTTTTAAATAGCAAAATTGGTAGGATGGCCTAGGATTAAACAAAAATTTGATGCGAGTGGCCTAGGACACACATACACACACACCTTGTTTCGGTATTGTGTGGAGAATTTAATGTGTTGGAAAACAAAATTGGTGGCCTAGGATTTTTCAGAAAGAATATTTTAGTGGATGGTAGGTTCATTGTGGATCCCCCCCCCAAAAAAAAAATATGGATAGTAATATAGTGGCTTACAGCTATTTAAACAAAATTATAGTTAAGCAGGGTGGATGGCCGAGGATTTTCATAAACGATGGAAGAGAGACGGGTGGGTGTGGCAGGATATAGGTTTTCTATACTACTCACCTAACTATTGTGCACACCTGTCTATTGCAGATACCTGTTTATCACCAACATATATCGTGGACACATGTCCATTGCGGACTCGTGTCAATCGTAGACACGTGTCTATTGTGGTCGTATGTCTATTAAAGCACAATTTTAATGTTTTGTCACCTCCATTTATATTAGTAGTAAGAGTTCAAATATCATGATAGTAAGGGCTGCGCTAGAGCAGGTGAATATTGAGCACTGTTGTTAACATTGTGGTGAGTTGTGAGTATTTTTTTGCAATGCTCAATATTTACCTACTATGGTGAAACAGTAAATTCGTATTGCACAACGAGACTGGAACTATATGGGTGTTTGACTTGTGTGCGCATCAATATTCTTCGATGCATGAAATCGAACTTTTATAAATTCCTATTTGTTTTGAATCCCAATCCCACTGTACAGTTAAAAATATTTGGAAAGCGTAGATATGGTATGTAATAAATATTAAGCATCATTTGTTTTGTTCCGAGTCGGGGGCGATGATGATGACGGTCTTGAAATATACGTGTGCTATATCATACTCGTTCTTTTGTGTATTACTTTTCCATACTGCTATATGAAATAAAATATAGCTGTACGCACCAGATCCTCATTTTGTGAGTCTAAATTTACAGTGTTTACGAGTCACTGTGCTTACAAAACTGGGTGGAGGCTCGGAAAATGACTTGGTTGTTTCAGGCGCGTTTACACCATTGTGTTGAGACATGTTTCAGTTATCCTTACCGAACTTCCTTCGTTCCCAACTAATTTTGTTTCCGGAAGGCTCTCATCATGAACGATAAGCGGCGCTTTCTGATTCTGGTCATTTAAGGAGTGTGTTCCAGACCTCTTCTCGATACTTTTTGCTCCAGATGCAAGAACGAATGCCGGGTCTCTAGCTTTCATGCTCTCTATAATAATAATAATAATAATAACAATAATGATAATAATAAAACTACTACTACTACTAATAATAATAATAGGTTATTGTACTTGTACTAGCTGATATCTCGGGTGGACGAGTTGTTTTGGCATGTGACCGTCGTGCTTGGTGAGCTTGTGCGTCGGCAAAGCTAAAACAACTCGTCCACTTGAGATATCAGACGTACACATATATTAATCTGTTTATGATATACTATTATTTATAATTGTTATCAGTTACAAGATCTCTTAACATTACTATCAGGAAAAAATACAAATATTAAAATAAATATGTTCTTTAATAAGCTTGATTCATATATTCATTCATGACTCTCATAAATATGTCAGGAGAGTTGGATTATATCGTAACGAAAAGTTGGATCACAACATAATGTCATGACGCGCGCCCTTATTGACAAGACACACAACGTAATGTCATGACGCGCGCCCTTATTGACAAGACACACAACATAATGTCATGACGCGAGCCCTTATTGACAAGACACACAACGTAACGACGACGTATACGTATGGATTATTGAATTATTCGTGTGGAAGAATTTGACAGATCCCGAAAAGATTGCGAGTCGGTCCTCCAAACAGTGAGTCCGCGCAATGTATTTTTCAGTACAAGTTCAAACAACTATTTATTATATAATTTAAATTTAAAAAAAGACATGAACATCGTTATGTTATAAACCAGTGGTGTCAAACATACGGCCCGCCAGACTCATTATTTATTATTATTTATATCGAATCTGGCCTGCCATAGCAAATGAGTCTTACACTCCTGATTTACTGTCATTGAAATAAAAGACGAAACATATTTTAATGTTATAACTTAAAAATGCAATTTTTCATTTACACACGAATGAATTTAAAAGACCTCGCCCATCATAAATTCTCAATTAATGAATCCAATACTGCATTACCATTATTTAAATATATTCTTTTGCTTTCAAGTAGGGTATATGTTGTTTTTAGTACAAAATCAACTCTTGGTTGTATGTGTGTATGTATTTGAAAGCGGCATTTCTACTGATTTCTATAATTTTATTTACTTATCAGCAACATTGCAACCAAGAAGGTCACTCAGTTGATAAATACTTTTCTCTCTATTATCCACATTGGCTGCTATACCGCTGACATAATTATCACATTGAAAATTGCTCTTCAACATCAATTATCGAGATTTTGTGCAGCCGTCATTGAAACAATACAGAAATATAATGATCTATAAAAAAATATTAGCTTCACGCAAATAAATTTAAGAGACCCATCTGTATCTTAAATTCTCAATGAATGAATCCCGTTTGGGCTTACTTTTTATGACGTCACATAATATCGAGAACATTAATTGAACTGTTAGGTTTCGTTGCCGGTGCAGCTTTCAATAGCAGAGAAAATACTGGTACTCTTTCACGTTTTTTTCAATGACGCATGTACATTTCTGTAAGTAATCAACCGTGATCATTATTAGAATATATTCCTTGGTTTGACGTAGCGAATATCGAGACTTTGGTGTAAAATCAACTCTATATTGTAGAAAATATAAATCTCTGTCTGTTCAAGCAGCAGTTCTACTAAGTTGTGGGATTTCCATTTCTGGACAGCTTTCTGGTCAACGTTCTCTCTACTATTCGTAATGGTTGCTATATCGTCAGCACCGGCATTGCATTGAACCGTTCCTCTAAAATCTCAAAAATTGTGATTTCGATGACGTTCCATGGACGCCATGTTTTCTGTAAACAAAAGTAGTCATACGTTCGCATGGTTTACAACGGTACTTGCAAAAGTTGGGCTACAGTCTGACCTTATCTACGTTCAATACCACATTATTGTAATGATACTCTATGTTTGTCCGGAAATTGTAGTTTATTAAGCGAAGGTGACATGATGGATCCAAAGTGAATAGTAAATCCAATACAGTCGCTCAAAATGACCATACAGTCACAATTCTTTTCTGACCTTGGACACCGTGGTATTTTACTCTGTAAAGGAATTGAAGGTGCGAACTTCACTCTTGAAAATCGCAACTTCCGGAAGACATACAGTCGTTACACACATTTTGAAAAGGAGAAAAATACATAATACTTTTGGTAATGCTCCTATTCACATAGTGGTACATCTGATAATTTTGTACCGGGTTCATTTAATCTTGATGATGTAGACACACAAAATTCGTATAGCAATATTTTAAGTTTATATTACTGTCAAAAGATGTTCACACCACAAAGGTCGAAATGACAAAAATGGTAATAACTATAGCAACTATGTAAAAGCCGTGATCTTTAAATTATAAATGATGGACTTGGATCTATGTGCATTCCCCAAGGACATACAGAGACAGCCGAAGTAGGCTGGCCTGGGTCGCTATCGAACCCGTGACTCTTACATTACGAATCCGACGTTCTGCCATCTTGATCTTGAGCTACAGCAGCTCAAGGGACGGGCAGGGGGATGGGGGGGGGGGGGGGGGCGGGGAATGAGGCGCTGTAAGAGTTGACAAAAATTTAATTTTATTGAAAACAAAGCATGCAAATGTACACCTATTAGATAAACAAAAGTAGCTTTAATATGGAGCTACAGACCAACCATGAAAAGGACCTTGACCCTGAAAATTGGATAATTAAAGTGTGTTAAGTGACATGATCTTAGGTCATGCAACATGAATATATAAAGTTTCATCTCAGTATTACTATCCTTGAGAATTTCTGACCTTGAGCCCTGACACAGAAATAAATAATGTTTATCTATGATCTTAACCTTGATGGAAATACAATGAAAAATAAATAACACATGCAGAAATCATTATTTAAACATAAGTTTCACACACAACCTTCCATGGCTTTAGAGTTACAGTCCTAATGCAAAAAGTGAGTAGACTTCACGTGTGACTTTGATGTTGCTGATATGACCTTGCTATTGATACACATGATAAGTACAAGATACACCCTCAAGCTATGATTTTACAAGATAAAACGTTTCATTCTACTATATGTAACAACTTAACAGCTTCTGTGTGACAGTTTGGACATACCCGAAATTATATTGACCTGACACCTGAACTTACAGATAGGTCGGTGACCGTGCTACGTGACAAAAGTCATGATGTACAGATATGCCCAGTTTTATGTCATTTCTTTGTATCAAAGTTCTCGAATTAAAGCTCCAAGCAAAAATAGCAATGTAAACCTTTGACCATGAAGAGAGAACCATGCAAGTAGTAAATGTGACACCCTTGTCTTACATGTATGTAAAAGTTTACCAATTTTCATACCATTAATTCTATCAGTTTCAGAGTTACAGTCAGTACACTAAAAGTAAATGTAACCTTGATCTGTGATCTTGACCTTGAAGAAAGGACAGCAACACACCATCTAGTTCCGATGTGTAAATTTACAAGTTATCATCCAAGAAGATTTTGTACAAAACGACGCAAGGATATTTGCACAGTGATTCCACATTTTCATCAAGAAGCATGTGGGCAGTATCACTTGTAGAGTTTTCACACTGGATGATTGGTTGGGTAGACAGGAAATTCATTGTAATCCAGAGTGTGATACAGAAGAGAAAACTAGAATTAGGTCAAATCATTGTGCACAGGAAATTCATTGTAATCCAGAGTGTGATACAGAAGAGAAAACTAGAATTAGGTCAAATCATTGTGCACATCTAAAGACCACTCCTAATCATATCCCAAAGTTTCAAGTCTGTATCATATCCCACAGTTTCAAGACTGTATCATATCCCAAAGTTTTAAGTCTGTATCTGCATTGGTGCAGTATGCACTACATTACTCATGGACGGACAGTCAGACAGACGGGGAGGAAGACATAATCCACATTTTTTTAAAAATGCACATGGATACAGGTTATTATTAATTCTTTGTGATTTATTTAAACATTATGACTGTCAATGATAATTATTAACAGATTTAAGATACTATTAATACTTAGAGAAAAATCTTCGATTGATTGGCAAAGTACACCTTCCATAAAACAGCTTGTTTATGACATGAATAACACAAAACAAATTTACAAATATTTGAACTTAAAGATATAACTATATTGACAAGACTTTTATTTTAATTTTCAATATTAATTATATTTCTAGCACAATTATAAATTACAGAAACTCTAGCTAAAACATTATTTTCCATCTACCCTATTAATATGATATTACAATTGTCTTAAACTTTTTCATAAAATAAAAATTCTTATTTTTCCCGTCCATTGTAGAAGGAATGGTTGTGAGGTATATACAACTAGAGAACGGGAAAAGAAATAGAGCAAATAAGAATCAATGCACATTGCAGGGGATTATTATTATTATTATTATTATTATTAGTTTTACAATTAGAAAAATGAAGATGTTAAAGTTGGGGGGTGGGGTGCGTGAAGATGTTATTAGGAGATTCGATGGTATTTGTAATAGCTAAAGTTCCTCAAAGTATTAAGTATTCAAATTCTACTAAAGGTTGGAAGAAGAAAATTGTATTTCTTCCCTTCAGATGATAATTTAAAAGATATGGAAATTGTTATCTATATTAAGATACTGGACATCAACACTGTTTTACATGCAAACATTCATACAAAGCATCATTTACCTCTCTCCAAGAACACACATTTAAATATATCTATTAAACAGAAACTAGATCCATTCATTGGTGGCACTGTTGGCAAATTACTGATCAGATAAAGGTAAAAACATAAATAGAATCCTTCACCGTAATAGCGTTACTCCTATCAATGAAACCTAAGTCACAATGATTCCAAACAGACAGAAAGGTTTTGGATCCTAATATATAAGAGTCACTGCCATGCCTCTACTATGTTGACTTGATTAGTTCTACTAAATGGGTTTGAAATGCCCTTTGTGTGATGTAATACCTGAAAAGAAACACTATAAAGAATAAAGAAATTAAAGTAAAACAAATTTATCAAGTACGACACCCTGTTGAATGTATCAGCGCATACAATTATAAAAAATAAATGTTGAGCAAAGCAACTGAATTGTGGTTTAACAGTAACAGATTTTACATTCCAATCAGTTTATATAATAATAATAATAATAATAATAATAATAATAATAATAATAATAATAATGGCAATAACAGCAAGAACATCTTCTGCTGCTGTCAGATAAGAATTTGTTTGTTTGGGGTTTTTTTGGTTCTTTTTTAGAGAAAAATAAATATTTAAGCAATGCATGTCCTAAACTTTTCGAAATTTGTCTTCCTACTTTAGCTACTTTGAGAAAGCTATCTTTTATTTTCGGTTTAAATAAATGACATTCTAAATTATTCTGTATCAAATGCCTGAAATAATATAGTACAATGCAGTAGTTGTGACTGCACATCTCTCTCTCTCTCTCTCTCTCTCTCTCACACACACACACACACACACACAAGCACACACAGACACCAAATTATTGGTGCTAAAACAATTGTGTCATCAAGAATTAAGCTTATCACATTAAAATAATACTTGATTTTTTATTATTTTTATAGTGGAGAGAGAGATTATTTATTTGCATTCTGAATTAAACAATGCAACTCCTATTACTAAGAAGTTTATGTTTGTGTAGATAACATGCTGTCATGCACACATTTTAAAAAAGTCATAATAGAGAGAGATTTTATAACTTTCCCTTCACTCTCTACGTTAATTTCCAGTACGCATAATTTTATCTGTCATATTGAATGCATATCCACGTCTCCGTGACTCGTGTGTGTGAAAACATCATTGCTATTTATAGTTGCTGCAAACATCGATAGGAAATCATGATCATTAATAATACAGCGTACGTAGTTATAACTGCCTTTCTCTCATTTTAACTTATTTTAAGCGATTTTCCATTGGTTGGAAGCATCTAGCTCCGTTGCGTATGTTGTACTATCTGCTAATTTTCTTTCTCGATCTTCTTGATCGATTTATTTCCATCTGTTTTTCCATCAGACACGTTTCTTCTTCTGGAATGTATGTCTTCGTCACACATGTTTACATGGATGCTTCAGCTTCTACGGTAACAGCCGTAGTTCGAATAAGTATACAGATTCCCTGTGTGCTATTTATAGGACTCAAAAATGACGTCACCACTTTTCAAATCAGAAAGTTTGACTTCGATTATCTATGTAAGCCCAAATGTTTTACATGAAGTCTATGGATCAGAATATTGTGATTTTGACGGGAAAACAATTTCCTACAGTTTTAGTTTTTTCATAATATAGAATAGTTCTCCTTTAACCTATAATCACCAAACACAGAAGTCACAGAAGTGACGTATCTTGTGAACTCCTGCTCACTAACAATTCTATTTTACTAACAACTATAAATTTCACGAGTAAGACATGAAGATAGCCAGGCAAGGTGTAACAGGTGCAATTGCACTCCTACAATTTCATCGAATTAAATTTGTAAAAGCTAGGAAAAAAATCTGAAGAACTAATTGGTGCAGCTAATGAATCTAAGATGTCTAGGGTCTTTTATTGGCACAATTTTCACAACGGATGCGTCTAAACAGTCTATGGTCTTTTGCTGACACAATTACCTTCAGATTTCACAACTAATCAGTCTAATCTGTTTAGGGTCCGTTGCTGACACAATTCTTTCAGATTTTAAAGCATTTAGCATTTAGAGTTTAGAGATACAGACAGCTTTATTAATTTGATATAAACGCATCTAAAAATACTTCATTGTATTTCCAAGCCAATCTAAATGGGATTGAATTCCATGGTTTAGATTTTTGTGCATCTTTGGATGTTAGGTTTCATCTTTTCTGTCAATTTCTGGCATGCTTTATAATTTTAAAGGAATAAAAGGTGAACAATACCCGGAAACGTTAATCAATGTTTAAATTTCGATAAGGAATTTGTAGTTGTTTTAGACACTTGTTAAAAATAGGTAGATTGTAAAACGATGTATTTTTGGTAAGAACTGATTCGAGTTTTGTTTTCCTTTATAAAAAGGTTTTCTTAGCATTACTCTTGGCAAATCTAATGGTAAAGTAAAAGTTCATAAAATGTATGGAGGAGTACTCCTTGAACACGTCAAGGAGTTCATGCATTGAGAAATAATAAAGAAAAAAAGAATAATTAATAATTATAACGGATATGTATACGGAAACGCAAAGAAGAAGAAGAATAAGACGACGACGACCATGATGATGATAAAGCAGTGCTAAACAAATTCAGAAGATAATCTTAGGGAACATCCAGCTTTACATGCTTTACTTACCATGTCTATCTTGAGATAATCCATTGAAGAAAACAAGCATCATCAATGGCAAACTGACTGATAATATTATGAAAATATTTCTAATGAACCGCCTCATCTTTCTTTGTTGTATGACGTTGAAATAGTGTTTCTTTATAAAATGTTTCTTATGAATCCTCTCTCTGTGTGTATCTACTAATATAATATGAATCCTCTCTCTGTGTGTATCTACTAATATAATATGAAATACTTATATTTATAGAGTTCGTACGTTGAATTTTAGCCATATGTTAGAATGAAGTAATCTTTGTGACTACGCCCTTGTGGCTGTAAGGTTGATATTAGTGAAAATTGAAAGATAACGTATACAGTGACTAATGCATTAAAATATTCCCCGCATAAATCAGAATACCAATTTCGTTCAACTCCATTGAACCATTTCATTCAAAAAAATATACTCATCCGCTGTTGTGGCGATACGCCAAGATATAAAATGTAAACACAAAGAATGTGATCAAAGAAATACATCAGACGGGAAACCGACAAAAGCAAAGAGAATAGAGACAACATCAACAGAAATAGTTTGATTTCGTTATTGTAATATGAACTAACGGGCCACTGTTTCCCCATGTGAAACGGTACCGAAGATCTTATTTATCATCCACAAATGTGCTTTATGTCTCTCTGTTTAGCAGTCAGCAGCATTTCAACTTTAATGTTACCAACTTCACTGAGATAATCGGACTTAAGTTCTGCACCCATAACGCATATTATATATATATATATATATATATATATATATATATATATATATATATATATATATATATATATATATATTATAGCTTCGATTTTAACTTTTAGTACCCTCGTTCTCCTGATGTCGTATTTATTATTCACCGTACGGCTTTATTTGCATGCTATATACTATTGTCTCGACTTTTAATCTGCTGTTAGCGTTGACATTGTGCATACTTTTAACAATAAAATTTTCTTATTCCTTTTTTAAATTATTTGAGTGTACTCCTTTCTGTGATGTGTTATATATGTTACCGATGGCATTGTAATGTTTATGTGTATTATATATGTTACCGTTGACATTGTAATGTTTATGTGTGTTATATATGTTACCGATGGCATTGTAATGTTTATGTGTGTTATATATGTTACCGATGGCATTGTAATGTTTATGTGTGTTATATATGTTACCGATGGCATTGCAATGTTTATGTGTGTTATCACTGTAAATATGTATTATCTGGGTATCTAGATGCTGAGTTATGAAATAATTCTGTTACGTCATGTCGGTAAAATAGCTAGTACAGAATTAGTGTTTTATGTATTTTACCCAGACCACCAACGTTAAATAAAATCTCCTGCATCCTGTGTCCTTCGCGCAACGAATGGGATTAGGACGGATTTTTCATTTTGGGGACAATGCAACAGAAAACTTCATAAGTTCCGGTGCGTTTATTTGTTTGTTTTTGTTTTTGTTCTTATTAAACCAATCACTTCCATTTAGGCATTACGGGATTGGGGAATACAAGGACTCGATCACAATTACTTTTCCTACATTGTCCCTACATTTGTCTGTCAGTACTGAACATTCCATTGTGTCCAAATCCTAATAAATCATATGTTAATCTAAAATATCTTCAAAGATGAACTCACGGTGAAGTTCTTGTTATAGGTTATCATGCATTATTTTTAAAGAGGCTGGACTGTAAACAAAACAACGTGCAATGGGTCACAGATTTCACTTCCAGGCCAGCATCTGCATGATTACTTACTGTGCACTGTCGCAACCCCCCCGCCCCCCCCCCAAAAAAAAACACACACAAAAAAAAAACAAACCACAGACAACCACACCATAATGCCCATATTTTAAAGAATAAACAATTTCCTTTACATCAATGCCAACAATGCCAAAATCTAAGCCAAGTATCACAACCAAAAACGAGAGGGAAAAAATGCTCTAAAATAGACTGGGACTACATTTGTGAGTACTGACCCGGAAGGAATAATTGTGACCTGAGTCCGCATGCATGATTTGTTGATTTTCGTAATTGAAGAGCTTGACAACGTGCAAAAGCTATACACCTCCGAATGCATGGACAATTTTACGTTTTGCAAAAACACTTGTTAACACATTATTACGAAGAATTTTATTTAGTTCAAATTAAAATCAAGACATATTCTAAATTGACTATAGGAGGTCATCACAACAAAATACGTAAAGAGACCAAGTATTTGGAACTATATTTTGAGAGTCTTTGAATATACATACGTATCCGCCCAGCTGGTTAGCGAAGGGATATTATCCAAAATTGGATAGTAAATCGCCAGATAGCAGAGGCACTTACTTAGCACCGAAGGTGCACAGTGATGCAACAGAAGGAATCCCCTGTTCTTTAAAATTGAATGCCCAACGAAGTCAAAGTTATCAATCAAGTTGGAAGTGAAGTTATCTTTTTGAAACGGACCTATAAATATTTATATCAGTATGCTCTATATAAAAGCTCCCAAACAGCATGGAATCTTGGAGATGTAAACTCTAAATATGCCATTGATATTCGAATCAGAGATTTAAAACAAAATGGTGTCATGCATCACTGACCGTTTATGTCATACGAGGCAAAGGCAACGCGTTGGGTATGACATTTTACCAATATATTACCAATATATTCCATCCAATAGTAACGTGTTACTTTCAGGAAGTTACGCGTTAGAAATGTCTATCGATTTTAGACCAAAAAGAACCAGTTACAAAAGTAACACAAATAATCAACATTCCACTTTCACGTGGCATACGACATTGACCGATTGAAATCAAGATCAATAAACTGAAAACAGAGTTAACACACTCTTTCAGAAGCTGAAATTGGAATAGCAGTGTCCGCAATAGCAGTGTCCGCACCTACTGAGAGACAGCGACTATACTTTATACTTGACACACCTATGAATACACAATGTATGGATTCATTTTTAAAATGTAATTTGATTTAATTGGATTTGGACCGGTATTAAAATTTCTTGGATAAAGTTTACAAATCAATTTAAAACTCTTAAACGCACTAATTGCAGTGTTTAGTGGTCTCTCCTGTTCCAGAAACCAGAGTTACTCGAGAAAAAAAGCACCAACCCTTGATGGTGCAGTTAAACATTTTTCTAGTCTGGTGGTAGCTCACCCCGCTGGAATTTATTAGTCATGGCTACCAATGCATGTAGGACACAGGCAACTAATTCATAGCGTTAATGTTTTGCAAGATTACCCTACTTTCGTGGTAAAACCTCTAAAACACGAGTAGTCAAAATGGCACTCTTGCGGTTAAAATGGCACTCCTGCGGTTATGGGAAAATAAACATTATGCCGCCATTTAGAAAAGTGGTCACTCATGCGGTTTTGGGAATTTAATATCAAAAACGTCCATAGGATTACCGATAGATGGCAGTCTGGCGGCTATAGGAATTTTACATTGAATCCACCACACAGCCTTACTACCCTGATGATATAGGGCCGATCTGGCGTCCGTTCACTCAACATGGAGTTACCGTGTGGCAGGGTCTAAAGCAAAATGGACGCAATAATGTTAACGTAGAATGGGATCGTTTCGTAAATTGGCCCGTGTCAAATTTCTTAACTTAAGGCCATCATGTGACTTTTCAGCTATTATTGCTTAATAATTAAAAATATAGGGGATATCGACGTTTCAGGAGAAGAGATAAGGAAATCTTTCACTCTTGAAGTAGGAACATTTTGTATTGTGAAGTGACAATACAAAATGTTTCCACTTCACAAGTGAAAGATTTCCTTATATCTACAAAGAAAAACGTAGATATTCTTTTTATTATATATATTTTTAAGGCAAAAAGCGTCGATTTGCATCGATTTTCTTCTAAATTTTGCGCAAATTAGATTAACGGCTGCATTACAACGTCGATAAAAAAAAGTTCCGAAATTTTACAAAAAGTTTAGGACAGTGACTTTTTACAAATTTAGCTTGCACCTATAATGCTTCAGATTGTATATTTTGTCAAATTAATGACTGTTTTCATACGAAAATGAAGTGATATTTTGTTTGTGTTAACACATTTCTTGCGCGGATTGATACCCCATATGGTTAGTGAGATCATTTTGAGCCATTTCTTCTTCTAGTATCAAAAATGAACACGGTCAAAACTGAAGACGGATCATGGCAATTATTGTTTGCCCTTATTAAGTACAATAACACACGTGCACTTGGGACGGAATAGTCAACTCAGTCAATTAAATTGTAGGAGCCTTTTGCACTTACCGGTTTTTGGTGGATTGTACTCGGATAACTTGAATCTGAAACATCTAATGTGTCAACAGTACATTTATCGTATTTAATCCTATTGCTAAATGACAAGGTGACGAACAAACTCCGTAAGGAGTCGGTAGCCGTGGCCCTTCGTGATAATATTTCACTAAATTAAACAACGCAGACAAACAAATAAACCGTGCACATTATCACAGTTACAAGTGATTTGCATGCAACGCAGACAAACAAATAAACCGTGCACATTATCACAGCTACAAGTGATTTGCATGCAGGATAAGAACACAGTTTTGAGAGAATCTCGTTAATACGAAAGATGATGTCAAAAGCTCACGTAATCGAGAGAGTGGATTGGATTGCTGAATAAAAATAACGTTATAAAAATCAGCCTGAGCGAGATGTAGCCATTTTACGTTGGGCTAAATCAAAGTCCGATTTCGGTCAGTAATTCTGTATGAATAAAATGCATGGATCGATAGTTTATCAGCGTATTCATAATTATTCATATATCTATTTGATACATTTTACTCCTTTGTGTTTTTCCATAATGATCTTTCACGAAATGAAACTGGTAGCTTTTTGTTACCGACCATTTATATCGCCACTATGGGTTGCATTACCATTTGATCTCCGCTTTCATGTCCCCGATAGGGGGTACTCTTGTTTCGCTCAAAACTCTGCGCTTATCGTCCACGCACATCGCTTGTAACTATTAGGAGTAGAAAGTAGAAAGGCATATATATATATGGACACGGCTTATTTATTTGTCTGCGCTCTGTAATGAGGAGAAAAATGATCATGTTAGGGCCAGTCGGTCCATCGCACCATCGTGTACTATTCCATGGTGCGATGGAGCGATGAAGCAATGCGATGGAGCGATCAAGCGATGAAGCGATGCGATGACACGATGAAGCGAACAAGTTTAATTTTAGTTCTAAGCTTTAAAGAACGTTTCATTCCGTTGCTACGCACGTTTTTCAGGCATCTTTATCGTAAGTAACAATACAAGTTTCTCAAAATAAATAGTTGCATAAAAGCAAAATAATTTCTCAATGAACACATGCGCATCAGATGACTAATATCATAGGAACTACTTTGCATAAATAATAAACACAGTTTTCAGAGTCATGTAAACAAAACATAAATTAGAAATCCTAGCATACCGTAATTTACAATTGCAGTAGTGTTGGCGGATAAGTATTTTGAAATTGGATTTGTACAAGTAGCGTTCTCATTTCTTATATGAATTTGTCAAGATTTATGTTAAGCTGAAAGTGCATCTTTTGAATGTTGAGAATTGACGGGCTGATACTGGCTTCACAGTGTACCCGGTTTCAGAGAAGAATGGGATTACTAAAGCGCCATGTCAATTGGAAAAAATTGATAAAGTGCTTCTTTGTGACATTTACTTAATTACTATTTCAATGTCTCAACGGGGCACATGTCTTCCCCGTGGCATACATTCCTCTGTCAGCAGCTTCATGCATGTTATCTAAGCCCCTGCATGTGTTTTTGCTTTGTTTCATGATTGATTACTACATATTCTGAGTCAGATTCATCAACCTTGAACAGAAAAGAATTTGGTGTCAACTGCTGATTAAATTCAAGCTCCCTACTTACAAAATGGATTGCCAGTATGTACTATAAGCAGAATCTGATCGTGATTGGATCATTTTCTGCAAGGTATGAAGCAAGTTTATCCAGATCTGGCTTCAAATTAATATCATTGGGTTTAGTTGCTCTCGAAAGGCTAGATATTAAATTCAATTTCAGTTTAGCATCTAACATGTCATTTGCCTGTTTAAACTCCCTATCCTTCACAATGTCTTTGTCTATGTTTATGTCTTTTAAATGTTTGTTGATAGCAGCATGTGCATTTTGAGAGTGTTCTTGTGATATTCTGTTGCTTGATTTTGGGCTACGCATCTCATTCTGTTCTTAGTCTACTTGGGTTGTGACTCTGCGTCAAATCTGCGCAGCTTAACATTTAGTTCCTGTTGTGTAACAGTGGTGACCGTGGTGTTTCCATATCTGTCCTGACACCAGTCTAATGGGGGGTGGGGGGTATATGTGCGGCACATTTTTCTTGCAATTTAGATATTTGGGCTAGATTTTCAGATGTTTTAATATAAAAATACAATTATTAAACAGAATGTATTTCTCTAATTAAGTCAGAGATTACAAATAATAATTTCAAGTTATTAAATTAATCTTTTCGAATTCAAGAGTTTCTTAATGTTTGCAAATCATAGGATGCACAATAGTGGGGTGCCACATAATAAATATATGGATACCTTTAAAATATAACTGAATTTGTTCAGAATTGTGTCTTGCAAACTAGACTTTTACTAATTGTGATTATTGGAATTGGAAATTGCAATACCAATTTTCTTTACTGATTTATTTTGGTTTTCATTTTCAAAGGCTCTTGAACCAAGTAGTACTTTATAATTGACAATAGTTTGCAGATTTCTACTTTGGAGTCATTTTCTTAAAGATCAGGCACTAATTTATACTTGATTTAAAAATACACATTCTTTTAGGAAAGTCATGCACATGAAGAGTAAATGGAAGGAGCTTGCAAAATGACACTTGAATTAATTTGACAAAGTGGATATTTTCTTTTATAAAATTGGGCATTGCACTAATAATTTTCAAAAATCATATCGTTAGTGGCATGCCCAGATTCATAAACATTTGAATCAATAAAATCGTACATTCAGTTCTTTACTAACTGTATTGCTTTATGTATAAGGAAATTTATAATTGAGAATAAATTGTGTGTTGCAGTTTTACACTCTGCTGATAGTAATTTTCTTGATAATTTATATGCTCATAATAACCCTTGAAGAGTTGAATACTCCATTTGATATTTCTTTTCGTTGATTCCGAATATCGGTGCTCCTCAATCTGATTAAGTTCTGTCTCAGAGAGGATTTTGAACCTTGGTTTGCAGATGTTTTTGCCTTCTGAAGTCTGGGGGCTATTCAATTTCTCCGGTGACAATTCCTGGTCGGGAAATGTTTCCGTGTCATACATTAGATCGAACTGATCGCTGTCATCCACTAATGCAAATATTAAATAGTTAATTTCATCTGGATCCATCTGAATTTTATCTTTGTTTTCTTCAGGAAGATTCACAGCAAAATTGTCGTGGTTATTTTTGTATCTATATGACATTATTTGAGCTTAGATTTGGGAGTAACACTAGATGTAATGCTGATTTGGGAGGAATTCACCTTGTTTGTATAGCAGACGATCTGCTAGATCTAGTTCTCGTTTTATTGAAGGTTTACAAATGTTAAGGAAAATATTTTCGAAGACATTCAGTCACACAATACCAATACAAGTCGTCAAATAGTGAGAAACATTTGTATTTTGTTGTTCATTTTTATGAGCATAACATCGAAGCGAGACAAAGTATGGCAGCCATATTTGTTTATCTTGAATGCAAAGTAGTTCCTATGATATTAGTCACATAACATACATGGCTTGTAGATGAGTGAGTGTTGGTCAACTTAAAGCGTCGTGTTGGCTAGTGAATGTGGAATGTTGGAAAGTAAGCATGAGGGTGATGGATAGTACATAACTGGGTATTAAATAGTAGATAAATGGGTGCTGGGTAGTCGATAACTAAGTGTTGGTCACTCCAAACGCCGTGTTGGATAGTAAGTGTAGTTTTAACATTACATTTCCCCTCTTGTCCCCAGACAGACCCACACATGTTAATCCTTTGGACATCTTTAATATTACATTTACCATCTTGTCCCCAGACTGCCCCATCATGTTAAAGCTATGAATATTTTTTAACATAGGATTTCCCATCTTGATCCCAGAGAGTCCTCTATATGTTCAACCTATGGAGATCTTTTTAACACAGGATTCCCCATCTTGTCCCCATATCGATCCAGCTAATGGTAATTCCCGTATGTCCT
Organism: Margaritifera margaritifera; assembly: GCA_029931535.1. NCBI lineage: Eukaryota > Metazoa > Mollusca > Bivalvia > Unionida > Margaritiferidae > Margaritifera > Margaritifera margaritifera. Next base: position 6,395,864 of record JAQPZY010001673.1, on the reverse strand, counting down.
TGCATATACCCATTATGTTAAGCCTATGGATATTTTTAACATTATATTTTCCATCTTGTCCCTATTAACAACCCATCATGTTAAACCTATGGATATTTTTAACATTATATTTTCCATCTTGTCCCTATTAACAACCCATCATGTTAAACCTATGGATATTTTTAACATTATATTTTCCATCTTGTCCCTATTAACAACCCATGATGTTAAACCTATGGATATTTTTAACATTATATTTTCCATCTTGTCCCTATTAACAACCCATCATGTTAAACCTTTGGACATTTTTTAACATTATATTTTCCATCTTGTCCCTATTAATAACCCATCATGTTAAACCTATGGATATTTTTAACATTATATTTTCCATCTTGTCCCCAGACTGCCCCATCATATTAAACCTATGGACATATATATTAAGATAGGATTTCCCATCTTGTCCCTACAAATCCTAAAAATGATGGCCTAATGTTAATTCCCGTTAGACCCCAGACAGCCCCGCTATACTACCTCTGGCACTAAAATGCACCAAATTCTTAGTCAAGGTATATAAAATATACTCGAGTTCACTAACTAAACATTATGCACATGACAAATTGGCATGGACAATGGGCTCCCATGTTTGTGCTCTGCTCGCAGAGCCGTTTGAATTGACTATTTGTGTGGTAACCAATTTCCTTTATTAAGTCGAGAATGGTAATTGGTGTCCCTAAAATCGTCATGGATGAATGCAAAAATTTACATTCTCTTACTGGAGTTTATCGATTCATTTAACTATCAGCCTTATCTAATCTACTTGATTATTCACGAGCGTTTTCGGAGTTTAACCGAACACAATTCACTAATGGGCGAAGGGACCGAGTTACGTACGACACATTATTCGATGACGTAAATGAATAGTGGTCAAGACTAATATACATCCAACACACCTCTTCGGTGGCGAATAGTCCAATTTCTCATTTCTTTAACTTCTATTTGGGGATGAATTTGTCCTTCCATTTGAAGGAGACATATTTGTACACGTGCATATTTAGCTTCGCCTGCATCGTGCGTGTTTGGGTGTAGCGTTATAAAAAAAAACGGTCAGATTTTGACGACCAAATCCGTTTCCTGAATTTTCAGATGCTCTGGTTTATATTTGTACTTGACCTAGTGACGTCAGGTTTTCGTCACCAAAATTGTATCTGTGTCCCTTGGTGCTACTTCAAAATGTAGATATGATGATAAAATGTACATTGGGCATGCATCAATACAAACACGTTCCACGTCTACAGGAAAACAGAACATTGGTCAATAAAAGGGATAATCTATCGGTACCTCCTTAAATCCCCCGACTGTTTATGTAAACATGTAATTAGCGCACACAATAAAAAGATCAAATCAGATTTATAACTATGTTATATCAAAATAAGTCCATTGTTTTAGTGGCGTAATGAATGCTAATATTGGTAAATGCTTTCGATTCAAACTTCGGTGTTGTGCGTCAAAAAGTGTTGTCAGCTGTAAAATTTATTCAGGATTAGTTATCATCATTAATCTCGTGTCATCCTTTATGGCCAAATAGTGCGTCGACGTTGTAACGTTTATGTTTAAGATTACGATTAGCCGCAAACAGAGATATTGATACATTGCATGGAAACTTTTCTTATGTCATGTTTCACGCGATTAGACAAACACATATAAAATATTTGAAAGCTTTAAGGGCGAAAATTCATATGCCCGTGGCAGAAAAAGTTAGAGGTATACGAGGTAAAATTACAGTTCAAATTTGAGCGCCATTTTCCTCACTAGGGTAAAAAATATTTATAAATCACATCTACCTCTTCGTCCTCCTCATCATCAACATCTTTAACGACATGTAAAAGATCACCCTCCCCTCCAGATAAAAAAGAAACAAAGCAATAATTCAAAGAAAAATAAGAATTACCACCTTCCCCTTTGCACGCATTGTTTTCTTTATCTTCTATGTTGCTGTGACCATCCTCACAAACCAGCTGATGCAAATTTTACATTTTTTACTTAGAAATCTTGTAAGGCGTAAACATACATTAATGTTTCCGAGGTATAAATGTCACGTGTAAATTATAATATTGAACATGAAACCAGGGTGAAACGTATTTGAAGAAAAGAAACATATCGATCAGGTCTGCAATATAATATTAAAAATAAGAGATAACCATAAATGTAACGAAATAAGAAGAAGCGTATAATCCTAGGAAAAGAAAGGGACATCGATATTCGAGACATTTAATCGATTTTAGACTGTTATGAGTACAAGCGATATTCAATGTTCCACATCCTCGAAGTTAGGACCTTACTCAATAGACAGGAAGTGATCCAGGTCCTATTTCAGAAAGTCAGATAGCCAGGCATAGACACAATTAAAACATCTTTCTTGGACAGCTAATACATTTCGCAAACGGTATTCTTGAATGTTTGATGGTTGGTCCGCTTTAGGTGTCATATTTGTAATATTTTCATTAATATTACTGAATTACTGACGTATCAAATCAATAGATATTTTTTTCTCCTAAAAATGTGTCTTTTGATTCTAGAACCTGAGAATCCGTTTCGGACTCACAGGTTGAATATGGGCCACAATCATCAGCAAACAAGCCTGCGAGTCCCATGTTAATCATTAGGAAACAAGTCTGCGAGTCCCATGACAAGCCTGCGAGTCCCATGTTGTTCTCGCGAAAATAGAATCCATCATATGCATCTGTGTAGGATAGAAAATAAATTCCACACAAGGGCCAGAAAACCTCGTGTCTGAAACAAAATTTTGATCCCGAGGGTGGAATTTTCCAATCCTATCCTTCGGTAAGCAAAACGAAGGAATTATTTTCTCACATTTCTGAACGACAAATGAGAGTCGAAGTCAAAATGATGTATTGATATAACTTTCAAACAGCAAAACATCAGTGTAAACTTTAAATGACGTTTAAACATATTTTAGCTGTCAAAGAACAGTGGTTGAAATGGCTATGCTATGGCAATGGTAATACACAGCGTCCGAAACTGTATACCGCAGATAGCTTGCGCAATGATACAAAGTTCACTTTTATCCATAAAATTAATTGAGACAGACAAAAAATAAAGAAATAATCCTCGATTCTACTTTGGTCTAGAATTTATTTACCCTTCAGAAATAATAATGAGAATATGAATTTTTAAAAACTAACAATTACAACGGTTTTGTCGACTTTACATGTAGCTAGGTCAATCAGTACGAAACGGCCTGTCTGCAGGACACTGAACTTTAAACATTGCTCGTTTTAGCACGTAAATGTGTTGCAATTAATGTTTATCTTGATTAGCGTGATATAATGTTCAAGTGATAATGGAAATCGTGAAGTTTTGCGACTTTGTGTGCACAATGCTAGCTGTAGAAGGTCAAAATAGTCAACGAGTCAGGATAAAGGTCGAGTGTGAGGTAGGATAGAACTATCCTGTATCCGTGTTCCACACTGAAAAAAATCCTACACATATAGGAATGTGAGAGTACAATATCCAACAGTACAAACACTATAATTTATTTATTGTATGCTCTCTTTAGTTAAATAATACAAAGTATTTACACTTGTCTTCATTACATTACGTTGAATACAAACATGTTTCACGAGAAATCGTGCTCTTATTATTTTTTGTACGGAATAGCGTAGAAGTACATACTATAAAGTGAAGTGATTTACATAATGTTGCGTCATGATAGAGCGGCGGTGACGTCATGTTACTTAGCAACAAACTTATTGGGTTCTATGTGTATTGAGTAAGTAAGTGCTTGACGACGCCCAATAGGTACAAAATTTACTGCATTTGGATTGTATAAAAAGCCATGAGCTCGGTATATAATACGATGAATTATTAGGCTATACATATCTCGTTCTGACAGACGGTCTTTCCAGTTGTCAGAATAAAGACCAATGAATTATCTCAAATAACGTGATATCATATCATCGAATGGAAAAGAAGAAAAAAAAACATCTCTCATTTTCTCATTCACTTCATTGGAAAACTTGTGGTGCAACAACTATTATTTGTACTCTAATTTTGTTTGTTCGAAAATATGTAAAGTAGCGCTAGGTTTTGTTTTAATCCTCTGATTCATTTTAATTAAAAACTTGTGATACAAGGACGTTTGTTTCTACTCTCATTCAATTCACCAGAAAACGTTTAACGCTACAACGACTGTTTCTTCCTCCATAAGCTTCAATGAAACCGCGTAACACAACAACAAATATTTCTACTCTCGTGCAGTGAAACAAGGTTTCTACTCTTCATTCAATTCACAAGAAAATCCGCAAAGCTAGAATTCTTTCTCTTTCACTTCACTGGAACACTATTATTTCTAGTCATTCATTTCCTAAGGAAACCTGTAGCACCACAGTGATTGTTCCTTCTCTTATTCACTTCACTGGAAAACTTTTGATGTTAAAGCTATTATTTCTACTCATTCCGTTCCTAAGAAATCTCGTAATACCACAATAATGGTTCATTCTCTTATATACTTCACTGGAAAGTTTGTTACGATATGACAATTATTTCTACTCATTCAGTTCAAAATGAAAACCTATAACACTGCAAGGATTATATCATCTCTCACTCACGTAACTGTTTTCGATAGTCAATGCAGCTCTATTGTACAACTTTCTTGCTGAATTATTAGTCGCCATCAAATAAAGAAAGTCTTGTAGAACATAATTCGGCTCTTCATAACTTGCAGAATATCAATATATTACAAAGGCATAAAGGTAATTTCCGGAGATTGTCATTCTGCTAGAGGTTAGTATTCATGCTCGTTCGATTTAATAAAAAAAATTATATCCTTGAGTTTCTCGGAATAAAACACCCACTTCGTCCTTGCAAATTACACATCTGTAGTGATTTATTGGATTTGATTAAATTTAAGTACCAGCTCTCCCGCTCCTTCTCTTCCTCCCAAAAAGTTAACATTTGAAATAAATGAACATAAATATAGAAAAAGTTAGAATGATACCGTCAAATAATATGCCGCCTAAAAAGTATGCGTTCCAAAGAAGAAACGCTGCCTGAACGACGCTCTTTCGGACCTTTTATTATCAGACAAAAACATATCACATTTCACTCAGAGTTTGTAAAAATCCCTTTTCAGCTTTCGTGAAGCTCGTGAAACCGTCTATGCATGATATGTTACTGTCTAAAGTTTCATTACAATATCTTCAAGGGTTAAAATATTATACTCCGGACAAGGATACATTTCACAGAATTACATTTTCCCTTTCTGTGACCTTCACCTTGAGGCAGGGTGTGTGATTATTATATGTGACGCACCATCTATAAATCACACATAAATGAATAAAGTTTAATTATATTACCTTCAGTGGTTCAAAGATTAGACTCCGACCAGGGTGCCGGTCACATAATTTACATTTGTCCTTGCTGTGACATAGCCCTCGAGGCAGGGGGCCAGGTTATGGTTTGCCACCGACCGTCTTGTTATGATATATACCTGGGTAGAGTTTCATGAATACCTCTCCAACCGTTACAAAGTTATAGACTGAAGCATGCTAATGTTAACAGACCGACGGACAACGCCATAACGCAGTATGCCCGACTAAAGAAGGGCGTATACAAATTGAATATTGAAGACTTTTTCCCATACAGAGAAATTCTTCAATTCGCAGAAGACTTAGAAGATACAACGTACAGTTAAAAATCACTCAAAAAATCAAATGTTAAATATATGGACTAATGTTAAATTCCCATTGAACCCATACTCCCATACTTTTAAGATGCGGTCGTAATGTTAAATTCCCATTGACCCCATAAGAGGTCATCTGACCCTACGGTAGCCCCCATTACTATTACCGTACAGAGAAGAAGACTGTTTCATCCGCAGAAGACTCTTAGAAGATATAATGTTTAGTTACAAATCACTGTCAGACTGTACATAAGTATTTCATTCATCTAATACATCTTTATGCGATGCCAAAATACGCTTCAGCTTTATTTAAATGTTATGTAATCATTCTAGCAGACGGAAATCGAAAACAATACATAAAATTACTGTCAAATACCACACTATAACTGAGTGGATTTAAGTGCTTATAGACTTGTTGCGCAGACTCTCAATTGAATCAGGAATTTTGTAGTCAAATAAAATGAAGTCGCGACGAAATTCCTGTAGCACACGTTCAAGTAGATCTTTTGGGATATCTTGGTAATACTTTAAAAGCTTATCTTTAGTTTTTTTCTGTTGTTAGGAATTCGGATCTCTTTGGAAACTTAATGTTATCAGAAGCCCCTAAATAATGCAAGAGATAGTCCGTATCTTCGTCCATGGACTCCATCTTGCCGATTACGTCATATTGCACGTGACATGGATGACACAATGATTCGTACTGTAGCCAGTGTTCATGGTTGTGTCCCCATACTGACTTATCAGTGATGTAGCGAAGAAATTCCTCGAATTTGACATCATGCCCTTTTTGTATGGATTCCTTGTTCGGGGAGGCACGATAGTTTTTGATGATTTTCCGTCCATATTTTTCATAAAAGTCTGTTTGATTTTCTGTAAATTTGTTTATGTAAGCTGACAAAAGTCTTTCCATTGGTTCTCGAACAAATATTATCTTTCGATATGTCTCAAGTCGCGTCTTCGCCTCCAACGGCGCATACTTACTTAGAAAGTTAAGGCTATTTTTTAAACTAAGGTGTACATCTTGGCTAGGAATTTCCATTGGATTGGAAGTGTTTACAATTCCGTCGAGAATAAGAAAAATTCTCTTGAAATTTGTGCAAGCAACCTTCGGAATGTAGCAGTAAAGGATTTTATGCTTATCATCGACTACAATATGGTTATGTGCACTTCTAGCCAGACGTGGTAACGGTTGTTCTCCGTCATACAAAGCTTTGCAAGCATCCTGGAGTTTTTCTTTTCTTCTTCTAAAAACAGCCTTCCTCTGCAAAAAAAAAAAAAAAAAAAAAAAAAAAAAAAGAACATGAAGATTTTTTATATTCTATGGTTAGGTCATCCACCAAAATATTTCGTAGAAATCATAGACCACCCTACCAGGATTTTTGTTTTAAAGCCCATCCTAACCTTCATAATTTATTATTCAAAATCAAAACGTTTTCTGTAGTAATATTAGGGTATTTGGAAAGAACTTTTTCCACGAGTCAAACAGATGTCACCCATGTCTTCCACTAATTAAACCCACATGGAGTAAGTTGTTAGAAATGAAAACAACTAGATTTCTGAATGGTAACTTTTAAACTCAGAAGCTAAATAACAGTTGTAAAGAATTAACAAATGAAATTATGAAACGGCAAGAAAAAGTCTTACCGTAACTGCTGGTCGACTGCAGCAAAATCAGCGAGCCACGCATCTCACTTTTTACTTTATATTTTCATAATATCATAAAGGTAAAGTATTTTAAATAGCATTATTAGTCAGTGCATATAACCGTGATGATATTTTTCTTCTTCTAAGTAAATAAAACCTGAACGATAGAGATTATAAACCCACAAAGTTCTAAGCACACACAGAGTTAGCAATACATATACAATAAATGCACATACACACAAGTAAATACGGTAATACGTGTTTACAGTGCAGTATCTATTTTAGGCTTCTACTAATGCCATATATGACCTAAGTGGTATAAACTTTGACGTTACAGTTTTAAGTACAGAGTTATTATATTCTATTAATTTATGATAGTATTATATGGTTAATAGCTTTTCTTAAAGATCAACTGTATCGTTCATAGATTTAAAGGATGATATCGTTGCAAATAATCAATAGAAACTGACCAACACTATATAGTACTCGTGTAAATACGATACTTCGCATTCCTTTGTTTAGAGCGCACTATTTTGACAATTTGTAGTACCCATGGACACTGTAAAGGTTCTAATCCTATTTAAATTTTGAACTGAAATGATCAAATTATATAAAAGTTCTAGTGATATTATTAATAACATCACAAATAATGAATACCAAATTGCTACCACCCTCCACTACTCATGTATAGACAATACTTCACATTCCTTTGCCTAGATAGTACTGTCAAGTCATAGTAAGTATGGTAAAAATTCTTAAACCATTTGAATTCGAACTGAAATAATTAAATTAATTTACATGTATTGTTATATTATGCATTATCAAGCAAAATATAATAAATTTAATTACTTGGTTTATGAAAGTCAAATGATAGATTAAAATTTATTTTTAAGGAACACTTTTAAGTGTCTTGATGGCGTGGTGGTAGATCATACAATTTCTGAACACAAGGTCACTATCAGTATGTGTTTGGGGCCCTTCATCAACATACAAGAAATATTTTTCTTAACAACTGCGCACAGCTTATTAGTTGCATGTACGACACACGATTGATGCCACGGATATGAGTTGGAACTGGTTCAAATTAGAAGTGATGCGAACGTCCGGTGCACCATAAAACCCAAGGAGACAGTTTGCAATTGCTGTACGTTGACTAACTTCCAGAGTTCCTAGACTTTCGTTTAGCCTGGGGGCTCCAGTAGGGGTTCAAGTTAAACGTACAATTTAATCAATCGAAGTGACATCACGGCCAGTTTGACGTAACAAAGCACGGATTCTGTCCCGGGGACGACCCGGTTCACAATAAAGCCTAGTGTTGGTCATCCTCTGGGACTAACAAGACCAAGGGATAAAAGGCTAAAAGGTAATAAAAACTGTTATAAAATATAATTAATCAAACGGTATAAATACATAACAATGATCTTTAATGATTTAAATAAGTGACAGTATATTCTATATAGGTGGACACGAAAATGAGCGAAGAGAAAAAAGGAACAAAGCGAACAAAGAACAGTATCTGAGACATCTTTACTACTATCATAAAATTTCAAGTTGCTTCCATAAATATCAATCAGTTCTGGGAACAAATTAAACACGGCAAAATTCAAATAGCAAAGCACAAGCAAAGTCAAACAAAATGTTCTGAATTGAAAGAATGATTAACCGAACAATCCAAGTACACAAGCAAGCTTGAAAAAAGATTTCCATACATGAAGGTATATCTTTGTTACGTGAACGATCAGTTCCAGGCAGATATCGCTGACATGCAAGCATATTAAATATACAAGAATAGACACCAATACATCTTGCAAGTGATAGATGTCTTTTCGAATACATATGCTATGAAAGTAAAAACAAAAAAGGGAGACATAATCGACCCTTTTAGAGAACTCTTTAATGAATGCTTGAAAAGATGCAGTTTGATGAAAGAAAAGAATATTACAGCACAAGAGTTTAAGGAATTTCTGGAGAAAGAAAATATAGAATATTTGTTCACTTACTCGCACAAATTGGTATATGTTATGGAAAGATTGAATAGAATTCTTAAGACTAGAATGTGTTTGTATTTCACTGAAAATGAAACCAGAAATTGAGTAGATACTTTACTTTATTGATGGATATAATAAATCATATTATGCGTCAACAAATATGTCGCTAATTTAGGATATTAAAATATAAATCTACATTTGCGAAAGGCTATCTTCCTAATTTTATGGAAGACATTTTAAACATCAAATAAGTAATTTTTGCGACGCTGTAGTGTATACAGTAAAAGACCTAAAGGGAGAGAATACTGATGGGATCTTTTACGAGGAGGAGTCATCTCTATACGACACACAAGATGACGTTTCCAAGGTTGAGAAAATTTGATAAAGTAAAAATATTAACGGTAATAAATATGTGCTAGTTAAATGTAAAGGATATGATGATTCGTTTCAGAGTTGGGAGCCAGAAGAAAATATTGTGTAACTCAAATAACTTTGTCAGATTCATAAAACAAGAAATCGAACTGGTATTACAGTGAAGGAAATAATAAAATCAAAGAAGGCAACAGCAAAACAAATTACTTGTGAATGTGGTAAAACTGTAAAAAGGGGCATAATGTTCACTTAAAAAAAAGTAAACCTCGCACTAAATTTTTCATTGAACAAGAGTAATATAATAAAGGTACAAAAATTTAACACTGAATTTTGAATTGAAAAAAATTGTACTACAATAAACGGTGAAAAATTTGCTTGATACAAAAATACAAATATCTGAGGGAAGGGGACTGAAGCCTTCTTTAATTTGTTATCCATCAAGAAGAAATGAACAGAATTTGTAAAGCGGCTGACCCATTTTTGTTTGAAACTAATTAGCAGACAAATTAAAGAATTCAGTTCTGTAAAAGAAGAATTTTACCAGGAGTTAAAACTGGTGGTCAATGACATTGTTTTAGTTGGCATGACACATCTTTACCAATGAACATATTAAACAAAAATGGGATAGAGGATAGGATTCTGGTTTATCATAATCTGCTTTTAACTCTGCATATTGACAGATTTAAACCAATAAGAGAAGACACATTCACTGATTTCCTATCTTGGATAGAAGCAAAAGAATGAAAAGCCTGACTTAATGTAAAATATTGGGACAATACATGTTTATTTATAAAAAGAATCTATTATAAACCAACAAATAGAGAATCCGTATAGACAATAAAATATAACCTTGATAAATATAAACATTTTTTAAATAAATGTTCAATAAATATACAAGATGTGGCAAAATGTGAAAAATGAATTTAAATATATCAGTTAACGTCTACGAAATTGTAGAATAACTCATAATGACGGTCAGAATGGCAGAAATAGAAAGAGACAGTCACGTAGATATACTAATCATATTTGATCCAAACAAACCAGAATGAGAAAATTATCGTCATTGTGAAATAAAGGATTTGTCAAAATCGGTGCCATCTCAAGTGAACAAAGATACACATAAAATTATTTTGCAAAAAGTATGTACTTTTTATTTACATTCTGAAATTAAATTATTTGAACATAGAAGATCATGCTGCCAAATTGCTAACACAATAGACATAATGCCAGAAAGGGGTTTTGTCGTTTAAGTTAAAAACTACCAAAACCAACTAAAGGTTTATTTTATTATGTATTGTGATTTTGAAAGTATCATTTAGCCAGTAAGTAGTTGTAAACTTAACTTAAACACGTCATGCACAATAAAAACAGCAAAACACATAACATCAAGATTTTTCATTTACCTTAAATCAGTACATGAAGACAGAAGCGAAGCTAGCAAAGACATGAGCGAAGTGAACAAGGATTATAAGTGAAGCACACTATTTAAGCCTATAGTTTACAGAGGAGCAGACTGTATAAATAAAGTTTACGGAATATTTATAATCAAATGCAGAAAGTTTTTATGAAGAGCTAAGGCCAAGAAACATTGTTAAAATGGTATCCATTACTAAAGAAACAAGCATTATAACTACACACATACATGTTATATTAATGAAAAGGAGTCTACTCAAGAACACACAGAGAGAGAGAGAGAGAGAGAGAGAGAGAGAGAGAGAGCGAGATCATGATTTTTTAACTGGAAAATACAGAGGTCCTGCACATAATGAATGTAATTAAAATTATGATATCCAAAATATACTCCCTATTTATTCATAATTTGTCTGCAACGATTATTATCTTGATTATCAAGGCCTTAGTAAAAAACGATCTAGATAAAGAAGTAGCAATACTACCAAGTAATGATGAAAAATATATTTCGTTTAGCGAGGATTTTATAGTCGATAGACTTGAATAAGACGGTAAAGAAGTTTTTGTAAAACGATTTTTACATAGTTTTCGGTTTATGTGTCAGTCCCTGTAACAACTTTCTAGAAATCTTAACAGTGATAACTTTCAGAAACAATTAAAACTTTTTAGGGAACTGGATTTGGAGGAATGGAACCATAATATTTGAGAAAAGATATTTATCCGTACGAATACATGGATGCTTTTAATGTTTTAATGAAACTAAATTACCATCAACAGAAAAATGTTTGGTATTCCTCAGATGAATAAAAGGATACCAGAAATTTTAAAAGATGTTTTAAATGGTGTATCAATGCAAGAATTTTTTTTTTTGCGGGGGGGCTTTGAAGTAAGCTATGTGCTTTTAGAACTGACAAAGATGGAAAAAGTTTACAAGGAAATATTTTTAAAAATGTAAAAAAAAAAAATCTAAAATTAGATGAAGATTACCTATTTAACAAAATTGTAAATAACCACGAGATGAATTTAATTATATCCTACCATCCCGAGATATGCAATATTAAGTTAAATAAGTCTGTTCTTTCACCTTATGATGATAGGAGATATTTTGTCGATAACATAAATACTTTGCCTTAATGCTATTCTCCAAACGCCACAAATGTTCATAACGTCCTTATTCTATAATATTGTTAACAAGCGAATATTCCAGTCCCATTAAAAGTTTATTTATTTTATTTTATTTTTAAGTTTTCAACTATGTCAATTCTCATAACCACAGGCTCCATATTATTTTCTTCAAAAACACATTTTCCAGAGTCGTCTAATCTAAGGAGTAAAAGACCACTATACGTCTAACATTTCCACGACGATCTTGTATGACAAACTTATTTGCACTATCGCCCATATAGATATTCCGTAATGCCTACCACTAAATGTCAGCTTTGTTAGGTTACTTTTATTTTTTATATCCTCTAAAGTTGCACAATGGTCTATAAGAAACAAAGTATTATCTAATGTATTACTGGGATATATTTATATTCCCTTTCGATCCAGTCTAGTGCAAACTTTGTCCTTCCACAATTTGTAACACCACATATAGTAATATTGTAAGGCTCTTTTAAGTACGCTCTTAAAACTTCATAGATTATATAGGTTGTTCTCAATATTTACTAGAGCATCAGACACTTTCTTAATTGTCGTTATTAACAGTAATTCCCTCTTTAACTTTGTTCGTGTACATACCAAGACTGTACAATGCATTTGGAATTTAAACAGTTTCTGTTTCACTCTTGTAGTTAATCCAGTAGAATATATGGGTTTTTGTACAAAAAATTTACCATTTCAAATATTGTAATTACAAAATATATTCCCTGTAGTAAAATAAATAATTTGCCATCTCTGCTATCAATTAAATTTAAACATATATTTCTTTCTCGTGATGTCCTTCTACTGTAAAGAAATATTCCATTTAAGAAACTAAAATTAACACACACACAGTTAACATTCAAACAATCAATAGATACAGATTTTCCGTTTATAGCTTCACTTTTAATTCAATTGTATCCTTCGTTTTTCTCTGTTCTGTTACTCATTTCGATTCTTGAATTCCTGTTTGTTTAAAAGTTCTTTAAAATCGCTTTGTCCTTTATCTTCTTTTCATCCTCTAAAATTATTGTTTAACTCTTGAATATTTTGACTTTTTGTGTTGCTTACTTTCTTCCGTATTGCATTCTTTATCTCCTTGTATCTCTTGTTTCCGGTAAATATGATCTTACTCATGATTTATTTCATTACCCGCTTAATGCTTTACCCGCCATATCATCAATACTGTTCAATATACTTATAGCAGAGGTTACAATCTCCTAGTGTGTTAAAACTGTAATGTATACTAACTTTACTTTGCAATCTTTTGCAACAAACCACACTATATTTGCACCAAATTCACTAAACGCCAAAGGGATTACTTCAAGTCATAAACAAACAGCTGCAACACCAATTCCACCTGATATAATCGCCATGCTAACCTCTACCCAGTAAAAAAAAATTATACTGTTTTGTCCTTTTTCTGACACCTCTGTACTATTCCATCTCTTTAACTAATCATTCTTAATTTCGTTGATTTTCATCAAATTAAAATAATTCCTTGTCTGTAGTTAATATTCAATACAAGATTGACTAAAGGGTGGTATTTTGGTATTTTCATTCCCATTTAGATGTATACAATAGATAGCCTTTGTTTTGCTCCACTTTATATAAAGAGCTTATGCTCGTAAAGCCATGGGTTGTATATGATTTTTGAGGATTTGTGTTAGATTTATCAGGCGTGTTTCTCTAGGTTTGATCACAAACTTGCTATCATTGCTGCTCTGTGGTTTCTTTGGTTTTCTTTTTGACGTTGACACGTAATTAGACTTTGAGCCATCTTTGGGTCCATTTGTTTGCTCTATTAATTACTTAATTATAAGGTCTCGTAGTATTCCTTGTGCTATTAGATACTCGTACACTAACTCAAAGAAATCGGAATAACCAAGTGTATGACTTCTTCTATGTCCATGTTGGTTGGTGAATCTATTGTAATCTTAAATACTCTTTTCAAAAGCATACTATAACTACTGAAAAAGCTTAATTTAATGTTCCATGGTAAACATTTTCAATACTGCTTTTTTTCCTTTCAATTGCCATTTATTATTGTGAATTTGACAATTGCTTCCACCACTCTTACCTTGATCTTACAGCATTTCTTAAAATGAATTTTTCATGTACTTTAACTGCTTCTTATTAAGGTTGATTATCCGGTATAACAGTTCTTATAACATGTCAAGTTGACCGTGTTTTAAAACTTAGCACAAACTGTCAAGTAAGCATTTTGTTTGAACTAGTATCTTTGCTATGCTTGCTCCACTTGCTTGTTCTTTTCTCATGTATGTAAGCTTTGCCGTCACAAGCTTAGTTGTATCTAGTCATTACGTTGCTTCTTGTTCGTGCTTTAATTTTTCTACTTTAGTTTTTTTCCAAGTTCAACTTCACGGTGATCTTTCTTATTTTTATGAAATTACCTTTTCTGCTGATTTGAAAGACTTTGAATTTCCTTTTTTTTACTTTCACAACCTTCCATTTATTTTGCAACATAATTTTCAGTTAACGAACACAGTAAAGCCTACTTACGTAGAGAAGCGAAGAAGTTCGTGTATATGATTTTAACTTTAGTTTTAAATTATTCAACATCATGTTTCAACTAAATGTTATTTCAACTGGAACTCATTTTACAATAACGTTGACATATTAAATCAGTATAATTTTAACCGTAAACATTAATTGAAAATAACAAGTCCCAAATAAATCAAACGTATGTTCAACAAAAATAGCTATTGCAAAACTTGCATAAAGGAATACATGAAACGGTGGACAAGAAACAAAATTTCAAAATAATTCACATGACAAGAAATAGAATTTCACAGGTTGTGAAGCAAGAAATAAAGATAAATACAACTTTTAAAATACTTAGTGTTCCATGAATTAAATTTTATTATAGATTAAATTTCACACAGCATGAAGGTGTGTGAGATGAAGATATAGATGATGCTATTTCTTGTTTTTCTTTTGGCTTTTCTGATCTTGAATAACAGCAAAAACGCTTTCACTGGTCAAACACTCATTATGTCAGCTAGTGAAAACATAAGAAAGTGATATAATACCATTTTAAAAAATAGAAGAACACAATAGAAAAGTAGAGGCTTTCAAAACTATTAACTTCATTATCTATGACATTTTCAATAACATACATTAATTTGTTTAAATCTAATTGTTAACTACTTCAAAATATTTAACTATGTCGTTGACATACACTACAGCAACAATTGTTTCATTAATTGTTAATGGAACAATTAATTATAAAGTATTTAAGTTGTGAGCATTATTTAACAAAAATTAATCTGTTTAAAAAGTTATCAAGCTAGCACTCAGTGCAGGAATTGGTAATCCCAACGAGAAAATAAGAATAAAAACCCATTAAAGTATCTAATTCCGTCTGTTGTGAAGTAATCTTCTTTCAACACTGTCTGTAATTCATTTCAATTATCAATTGGAGGAAATGCACTCATCAGATGTGTTTTTTCAAGTATAACTACATCCCACAATAACTATGATATCTCGCATTTACACAAATGCCACATGTTTTCTTGATTTGTTTTGCATTCATTTTATCCAACTTCTTGAAAGTTAAACGTTCACCAGATATATCCTTATATGTTCCATTTGCTATACTAAGTTTTAATTCCTGTTTGTATTCTTTTTCTTCATAACAACGGCGTTTATCTTCTACTTTTTCAAGTTGTTTGATCCATTTATATAGTGAATAATTGTCAGAAAGTGGCTTTTGTCAAGTGTCTCATGATCCTAATTACAATGAAAATTAATGTGATTAGCATTTTAATGATGTCATAACAAACAAAAATCCTGTTTCAGAACATGTATCAAATGAGGGATTTGAAATGCTACAACAAACAGGTCAACAATTAAATACACAAGTAGTGGATCATTTCAAAGAATTTATCAAGCATAGATTATAGCCATATGAAACACAATATAAAGCAATTAAACCTTATTTAATTATTATGGAAAAAACATTGTTTTACCAAGAATTAAACAAAACATCATTCCAAATTTCCAAAAACGTTAAAAATAAAATATAATGTTAGCACCTAACTCTATAGCGACGCAAAATGGTTGCAGTGATATTTTGTATTCATTAATTGGACAAAATACGGAAATATACGGAACCAGGCAACGTGAAACCATTACAAAAACCTACTGAACAACCAACTAAAGCTACTGAGGAGATATAAATAAGTACATTTAAAACAAACTAACCAATATAGCCAACAGTTTAAATCAGGCAACAAATACAGATTTATGATAATACAGATTTGAAAGAAGAAGTTATAAATGATGCAACAGAATTACGCAGTGGTTTAAACAAGGATATATTGATTTAGAAAATGAAATAAAAAAGACCAGATGAAGCTTTAAAACGAGGTTATTCTCAAGAAGGAAATTTAGAAATATTAATGTATCCAGAAGAAGAAGTGAGTGAGTGGTGTTGATGTAGTAAATTCAAAACTATTATCAATGAAAAGTAGACCTTAAAATATATGACAACAACGTAGAGGGGAAAAAAAAAACAAAGATATCAGCAAAGCAAAAGATGAAAAGAGCAAAGGTAAATTGAAGAAGATAATGCAAAATTACGAATGTATAAAGGCACTCATAGTTGGTCATTCATAAGATTTGGAAAATAACTTTAAAGTAAATATTAATAACAATCAGTTAAAAGTTTTAAAAATGTTACCATTGGGCAAAAGATCAAAACAACTCTTTCAAGAAAAAGGTGTAACAATTGCTACAATAACAATTGCTACAATAACAATTGCTACTGTTTACAGTTATTGGTATGATTGCTGCAACTCTGGGTCTAATTGATTGATAAATTTAATGATGTATAAAAAAATACTGGCAACTACTTGTTTCATTTAGCGGAAAGGCAGCAGCATTGGCTGACATTCTTGATAGTGTAATAAGATGGCATTTTACAGTAGCTGGAATAGTTATTCTTTATTAACTGATAATGCCATTTGGCTGACTCTAGCATTAATTAGCTTATTCTTTGAAGGTGTTCTGAGGGGTTTATTTTTTGGTAAGCAACAGAATAAAAAGAAAAATGACCCCTAGAAAAGTATATTTTTTAAAATATCGATTTTATGCAGGAAATTACACCAATGTCTGCAACTATAGTCATAATTATAAACGCTTTTTTTGTTTCATGATCTATGTCTTTTAAATCATGCACGGTTTCGGTTTTATCTATTACCAGACTTTCACCAGTTTATGTCCTTTCTTACGAACTTGTTCGTTTCTCTCACGTTCTCTTCTTTAATTTCATTGTCTGTCTTTTGACAAATTTTGTTACAGACTGTTTATCAATTGCTGGTATTACATTCTTTACCACGTGGATATTATAGCAAAGTTATTTCCTTAATTGAATGTATCTCACGAGTTCTTTTACAAATTGCTGCTGTATCGTATAGTGCTAGATGTTTCCAAAAGTATATCACTGGATAATAAAAAAATATTCCATCGTCACCATCTGCATAGTTTAGTGTAACTTTGGAATCTGAAATATATTGCTAAAACTTATTGTAATGTTTTCATCTGAGTCATAACCTTGTTCACCTAAAATTAATTTTTCAAACAACTTTTTCACAGTGTCTTGACCAGTAGAAACAAACTATATAATAGGTGTTATATTTTGTACTTGAGTACCTAAACTACCTATCATATAAGACTTGATAATTTGATTTAATCTAGATATTCCTTCTTCTGTTAGTCCGTTGCTATCTTGTAGAAAGAAATAAGTCAATCCTGTTATTTCATCAGTCGTAAACAATGAACTTATTTCTGCAGCAGGCAATATTCTCGAGTATTCAACTGTTCCACCTCCAAATCTTGGTAGAGTGGCACGTGATTTTATACCAACAAAAAAAAACCAATGTTTATCCTAGGGTGCCTGAGGAGTTTTAAAAAATGGTAGGGTATCCTAGCATTTACAAAATGAAATTGGTGCAGGTGACCTAGGACCCCTCTCCAACCACCACCACCCCGATTGTGCTCGGGTATCGGTGTTTGATAAAGCATTTGGTGACCTAGGATTTCAAAAAGAATATTTTGGTGGATAGTAGGATCATGATACCTTTTAAAAAACCTGTGGATAGTGACATAGTGACATGGTGGCCTATGGCTTTTAAACAAATTGTAGGACAGCAGGGTGTGTTGTCTAAGGTTTTAAAAAACAAAAATGGAGGGTGGATGGGACATTACATAGGTTTTCTATACTTCTGACCTAACTATTGTACACTTGCGGATACCAGTTTATTACCGACATATATACTGGTTACCTTTCCATTGCGGACACGTGTCAATTGTGGACACGTGTCTGTTGTTGACGTATGACTACTGTGGATATCTGTCTATTAAAACCACAATTTTAGTATTTTGTCATCTCCATTATTTTAGTAGTACGATTTCAAATAGCACAATAGTAAGGACTGCACTAGAGTAGGCGAATATTGAGCAATGTTGTTAATGTTGTAGAAAGTATTTTCGACTTATGTCCTAGAATGGTCAAGATGTTACTTACTGGTCAAACCGTATATTCGTATCGTACACCCAGACTTGAATTATTTGACTGTTGTAAGTGTGTCGATATTCTTCGATGCACCAAATTGAACTTAAATACCAATTTTTTTTAAAAATTCCAATCACTCTGTACAGTTAAAATATTTGGAAAGCGTAGAGGAGACGGTATGTAATAAATATAAAACATCATTCGTTTTATTCCGAATTTGGGATGATGATGATGACGGCTTCGAAGTATGCGTGCACTATGACAAATTCGTTCCTTCCGTAGAAGTTGTGCATACGTGTAATATTTGTCCTTATTGCTATATGAAATAAAATATTGCTGTACCCACCAGATCTTCATTTTGTGAGTCTAGATTTGCAGTGTTTACGAGTCAGTGTGCTCACAAAACTGGGTGGAGGCTCGGAAAATGATTTTCAGGCGCGTTTATATTATTGTATTGAGACATGTTTTAATTATCCTTACCGAACTTCCTTCGGTCCCAACTAAGTTTGTTTCCGAAAGGCTCTCATCATGAACATTAAACGGCGCTTTCTGATTCTGGTCTTTTAAGAAGCGTAGTCGAGACACCTTTTCGTTACCCTTTGCTCCAGATGGGAGAACGAATGTCAGGTCTCTAGCTTTCACGCTCTCTATAATAATAATCAGAAGAAAAATATTAATTAATAATTGGTTATTATGCATGTACTGTCTGATGTCTCGGGTGGACAAGTTGTTTTAGCATGTGGTCGTCGAGGTTGACGACCTTGTGAGTCGGCTACGCCAAAACAACTCGTCCACTTGAGATATCAGACGTACACATATATTAATCTGTTTATTAGATCCTATTATTTATAATTGTTATCAGTTATAAGATCTCATAACTATATTATTATGAAAATTGTAAACTATATTGAAATAAATATGTTCTTTACTAATCTTAATTCAAAATTTCATTAAAGACTCGCATGAATATGTCAGGAGATTTGGATTACATCGTAATGTACAAAAATTGGATGATGTCATAATGTCATGACCCGCGACTTTATAGTGTGGTTTATTGAATTTGTGCTGAACAATAGTCATGTGGAAGAATTTGGCAGAGTGTGACAAGCTTGTGAGTCAGCCCGCCAAACAATGATTCCACATGAATAATTTTCAGTAAAAATTCAATAAACTATTTATTATATACTTTCAATTAAAAAAAGACATGAACAACGTTATGTTGTACACTGTCGCTGAAATAAAAAGCGAGACATATTTTAATATTATAACCTAAAGATTCAGTTTTTCGTTTACACACGAATGAATTTAAAAGACCTCACTCATCATAAATTCTCAATGAATGAATGCCATACATGCTTATTTCTTTATGTCACGTTTCCTGCACGTAGTCATGCATTACCATTATTTGAACATATTCTTTTGCTTTCAAGTTGGATATATGTTGATTTTGGTGAACTGTTAGGTTTCGTTGCCAGTACAATTTGAATGGCAAGAAAAATACCCTTTCTCATTTTGTCCATGAAGCATGTACATTTCTGTAAGTAATCAGACGTTATCATTATCAGAACATATTTCTTTGCTCTCAAGTAGCGAATATCGAGACTTTGGTATGAAATCAACTCTAAATTGGACGAAATATGCCTCTCTGTCCTTTCAAGCGGCAGCTCTACTGAGCTGTGCGATTTTTTTTTCGAACCGCAAAAGTGAAATTTAAATGGTAACTCGGTTCATAATCAACGTTCTCTCTGCTATTCGCAATGTTTGATCTATCACCAAAGCCGGCATTGCATTGAAAGGTTTCTCTCAAATCTCAAACATTGTGATTTTGTTTACGCTGCCATCAGCGTTCCATGAGTCTCAAAAGTAGCCATACGTCACATGGCTTACAACGATACTTGAAAACGTTGGGCTATAGTCTGACCTTATCTATGTTCAGTACCACATGACAGTAACGATACTTTATGCTTGTCCGGAATTGTAATTTCTTAAGCCACAGTGTCTTATTGCTATGATGGATTCAAAGTGAATAGCAAATCCAATACAGTCGCTCAAAATGACCATGCAGTCACAATTCTTTCCTGACCTTGAACACCGTGGTATTTTACTCTGTAAGAGGAACTGAAGGTGCAAACCTCACTCTTAAAAATCGCAACTTCGTGAAGACATACAGTCGTTACCACACTATTAATAGGAGAAAAATATTTAATAGTTTTAGCGATGCTTCTATTCACATACTGGTACATCTGATGATTTTGTACCTGGTTCATTTAATCTTGATGATGTAGACAAACAAAATTTGTATAGCAATATATTTAGTTATATTCCTGTCAAAAGATGTTCACACCACAAATTTCGAAATGGCAAATATATTAGACTACTGCAACTATGTAAAAGTCGTGATCTTTAAATAACAAATTATAGACTTGCAAAGAAATATAAACATTGGTGCTACTACGTGTAAAAATTCAGTTATTGATTATGGTATGTAAATTCTTTAATTTATCTACTTTATCTGATTTTGTAGCATGACCATTGCATCTTCTCCTGAGTGATATTCATAAACCTATTTTTGTGCAACTCAATTCTACTGTGGATTTTAATGGTGTGACTGATGCTAATCATAATGATGATGTACTGTTAAACTGAGATGGTATTCCATAAATAGTCATATTTTTCAAGAATGCCTTCATAATTATCACATCAATGATCTTCTAGACGGACTGAATGATCAAGATCCTAATAAGTGTAATATTGATAATATTTTTGATACATGAAATTTCATACTTCAAAACACTGCCGACAAGACTGATATGTTTGTTAACCATTATAAAGATAAATAGTACAGGCATCTATATACTAGCTTATAAGTCGAGTCAAAATGCAAACTGCACTAACCCAGATATGCCGTCACATAATGCGCTGACAGATCTGGGTCTATGCAGTTTGTTATAGGTAATTAGTAGAGCAAACAACATAGACCCCGGCGCATTATGTGATGGAAGATCAGGGTCTATGTTGATAGCAGTTGGACTAAGAGTATTTGCGAGTAGATACGGTAAGGCTAGAAAGGCTTATTTCAGTAAATAATGTTATTTGAAGCGTAACGCTTGCTGTAAAGCTTATACATATATATAGCTCCCATTTCCTAAGCTCGATATAGCTAATAATGTGTTGAAAATGCCGCTAAAAACCAGCCAACCAACCAGGTAACCAACCATCGTTCTGTTTCCTATGCCTTGGCATAGCAATGACAGCCGAAGAGGGCAGGATTACCCAGCTGAGTAACCAATCTCTGCCTGCCCTGATTGTATCTGTACGGAGAATTTGCTGATATCACCAAGGCGAAACAGGGCGGGAAATGCGCACCTTAGCAGTTTGCTTACAACAAGCGGATACACTTTGGTCATAATTAAAATCGAGATCTACTTATAATAAGTAGATCTAACATATACCAATAAACTGTTAACGTTCTGTCGATCTTTTAAAATCCTGGTCCACTTATTTTTAGTAACCTATCAGATAAGGCGTTGCATTGCGTGTTAGGGACATTAATCGCTAGAAACGATATGTTCCGAATGAAGTGTTTCACTTTCATAAATGTGAAAGCTGTAATTTGATTCGTGAATCTAACGGCCAACAGAACATGACATCGTTTCGGTGTCTTGTCAGATCTCCGTTATGTCAGAGGTCTCAATTTCAATCAGATTGACTTTGATCCCATCCCATGAGCAAGTTTTGACATCATTCAAATTATGATGTCATAATGTACATGGCGTATAAAATTGCACCAGGCTAAAATATAACTAAGTTGATCATACAACATTCCTCCTGACACAACTTTGGTGTTGTTTACTTTAATGGTTTGAAGTGGTAAGCTTTGTTTT
Organism: Margaritifera margaritifera; assembly: GCA_029931535.1. Taxonomy (NCBI): domain Eukaryota; kingdom Metazoa; phylum Mollusca; class Bivalvia; order Unionida; family Margaritiferidae; genus Margaritifera; species Margaritifera margaritifera. The sequence goes on along the minus strand of JAQPZY010001673.1, from coordinate 6,373,208 downwards.
TCATCATTCATTTAATTTGTCTTAGTCAAATCTCACAGCGCCTTCTAGCGCCCCAAAATTTGGTGTTCCTAGTTTTCTACGTTTGACTTCGTTTCAGGTTTCCATTGCATGGTGCTGAAAGCCGAAGCGGGCCGTATGACCCAGGCTTTCAAGAAACATTCACCCAACGGTATATACGAGGTCTAGTATATACCGTCTGGCCAGGGGTATATGGCGTCATATGAATTGGCGATTGACCAATCAGATTCAACGGATTTTATTCTGCAGTATGACAAAGAGGGTCATACATAACTGCTGATTTCAACTGAAACTTATGAAATGTATTCGGATAATTTCTATCTTTTGCGAGTGTTGGCGAGGGAAAGAAAAGGTTGAAATTATTCTTCAAGTTTCATAAATTTCGTTTGGAATTAACACAAATGTAAGGGTCTATTGATCACATGACAATAATTACTGATATTTTATGTGACGAAACCACGAAATATTAAAGTGAAATGACGGAAAAACATTCGGATGCCTCGGTCATCACACCTTTGTTTCACACGTCATCATAACGTCATATGGATATATTACCCTAAACTCGAAAACCAAACTTCATTCCATCTTTTGGCATACGAATTCGTCCTCACTTAGAAACAGCAAACCTCACTGTTGGAAATACTGCAAAATTCTATGTTTCAAAATCACCATCTTGGTTATCAACATCCCCAAAACTGTATTTGATCATTGCCAGTTCAAAAAGTCCTCAACAAATCCTCTCGTTTTTCAGAATAATTCAGTGATTCAGAGACTCCTATCGTAACCAAACTTCCCTGTACACAGACGGTTCGAAAGACGGAGACAAGTTTGGAGCTTTAAATGCAATACCACGTGGCATCATCTCTAGTCATTTACCGGATAAAGTCTCAATTTTTACGGCAAAAAAAAATTTCATCATCTTTTCGGATTCCTATCCGACACTAAAAGTAACCATAATTTGCTCATACAATATGGAAACAGTATTCAGTATTGGTGGCTGCCTAATCGCATTGGTATAAAGGGTAATGAAAGAGCCGATAAAGCAGTCAAAGCTGTCCAGCAGTCAACCGTTTCCTAATGGAAGGTTTCATATACTGACTTCAAATTTTATATAAATCAGCATGTTATTCATAATTGGCGAAATATGTTGAATGAGAACTCCTCAAATTAACTTCAGATCATCAGACCCAGTATTGGAGAGTGGCATCCCTCGTAATGAACAAATCGCAGAAATGGGGTGGTACTGTGCCGATCGCTTATGTAACACACATACCTGACTTATGCATACCACCTGAAAGGTGAACCTCGACCAGAGTGCATACCCTGAAAGTGTCCAACTAACAGTAGAGCACATTCTTGTCAAGTGTGTCGATTTCTACCTTGTGAGACAGAAGTATTTTGATGTGAATTCGATGAAGAAACATTATGATGATGTACCACCCAAGAAAACCTTGAACTTTGTTTTAGGGAATTCGGTTTATATAATGTTTTAAAGATTTTACATGTGTTACATTTATTTTTATTTTATATACTTTTTACAGAATTTTAACATCTTTAGCGTTTGTATTTATCTTATTGTATTTCATGTTTACATACATTCGGAAGGGTTTATCTACCTAAAGTTCTGTGAAATTCTTAATTTTTACATTTTTCGATTGTTACTTTTAGGCACTATTGTGATGAGGTGCAGTTCAACGCTACTACATCCATACATATTCATAATCATATGAAAAAACTATATATGATTTGTGAACAATTTCTTGTTTTCTGTCATTCTCTTTATTGTCATCTTAGTTCATGGACTCCAAAAACTTCTTTTTGCGTTTTCTGTTTGAATGATTGTATCAATTCACAAAAGGGGGCGTGTTTGTAAAATTTAGTGGTCCATCTCGGGAACATAATAGTGACGACTTCGTTTCAAATTATATATCAAACGGACCTTGTGGCAATATCTCAAAAATTAAAATGTAAACACAAGACAAGTGATACATAAAATACACCAGTACGGATGAAAATATCCTTTTTACATATAAAATTTACAAAAAGTAAGGTGCGTTTATTATTAATACATAGATCAAATTAGCAATTCTCCTCTTTTCAATATAAAGTGTTAATATTTACTTTGAAAAATTAACACTACACCCATGTGTAAAATTCTATGCTGTGCAGAAAAATACAATACATTACTCAGCTGTGATGACATATATTAGAAATCGACGTGAGGGTCAAGAGGATGGCGCTGAAGAATTGCATTAATTCAACACAGTATTTCTTTGTACGAAAGCTTTTAGGCACAAAGATATCACGATATTTCAAGCGGCTGTCCTGAACAGTATCTAAATGAGAACTGCTCTAAATTATGAAAATATTAGAATTTTAGGAAATTGTTATCCTTGTAAAAATACCTGACCCAAAAACCTATCCTTGTAAAAATACCTGAACCAAAAACTATTTTTAAAAAAAATGTAAGCTTACATAGATAATCTCATACCTACATGGGCCTCTTATACTTGTTTGTTTTGAAGTATGTTTCATAACTTCGTATACGATTCACTTCATTTTTTGAAAAGGAGATAACCCTTGGGTAATGGTCATTATTCAAGAGTTGAGTCCTTTTGAAAATGTGTCTTTTTTATACCATGTCATTAATCGGGCGATTTATTTTGTCCATGTGTGTGTGTCCATCTGTCTATCTTCCTTGTCCATGCTATAACTCCCATACTGCTTAAGTTATTAACATCAAACTTGCACTATTGGCAAACTTAGGATTGTGTACCAAAAGTGGGTCACTGTGACCTACATTCCAGAATTTATTGAATAAAAAAATGATTAACAATTGTGTCTGGGATCTAAATTCACTATCTGTTCACCTAATGCCACCAAAACTACACTAAAAGTGCGTCTCAGGATGGATGTATGTATGCTGCTTAGCAAAGTTAGATTGTTGTGACCTAATTACAGAATTTATTGAAAATTGAGTAAATAAATCTCTCCTGTCTGAGTTGTAAATCATATATATTAAAACATATCTGCATAAAACCTACACTGTGTGCACATATTGGGGTGAACATATACTGCACACAAAACCGGGTCACTGTACACTGCTTTCCAGAATTCATTAACAATAGCTTAACAGTTGTATCCAGCTTAGTATAGGCATGTTTCATACCAAAATTGGGTCACTATAATCTACTTTTCACGATTTTTTCAAATTTTCTTTAAAAGAAAATGTGTCCATCCTTCCTGTCAGAGCTGCATTTTTCAGACCAGGATTTCTATTGACATTAAACTTATCTTTTGCTGATCTTAGGACTGGAAGGGAATGTGTTGCACACCAACACTAGGTCACTATGACGACTTTTTTTTATTCTAAAGTGGTTATAATTATTTGCTGTTGCTAATCCCAATACCATTTCACCTATTTCTATAAAAATTGCACTAAGAATGTATCTTAGAATGAAAACATCTCACACATTAGAATTGGGTTACAGTGACCTCTTTTCCAGGATTTGGAACACTACTTAAAGATGCGTCTGTGCTTGAATTATAACACTTTTTAATCTAAGAATTTCACTAAGAATGCATCTAACAATGAAAACATTTCACACACTAAAATTGAGTCACTGTGACCTCTTTTCCAGGATTTTGAACTCCACGTAAAAGTGGTGTCTATGCTCAAATTATAACACCTTTAAATAGAACACTACTCTATAAATTTTACTTGCATTTGTTTTTTCTTTTTTAAAATGTCGAAAATTGTGAAATTAAGTTTGTGTTCGATGTAAAAAGGCTAAAAGTTGCGTTTAAGAAAGGTCAATCTTCGACGTACGTAGGAGTTTTCTCGTCTAAAAACGGAGCTTGACTACACGTAAATATGGTCACATGACTCATCAAAATTGTAATGAAAGGCACAAACTTCAGGTAAGCGTCGTGAGAGTGTACATTGATGTTTTTACATGAAATAAAAGACTATATTCTGCTGTCGCCGATGGGATAAACTAGTTTGAATACACAATAATAGAATTTCCTATTAGTAAAGCAGCTTTGATACTCTGTTTTATAGCAATAGATAGAGCAAGTCATGTATTATGTAATGGGATTATAGGGGACATCTCAAGGTATTAGCGAGTGAACGTTTGTGTTATAACATCTCTCTCTCTCTCTCTCTCTCTCTCGTAAAACAAAATAATCAAAGGATGAGCTTTCTTTCCATTTATTTGGTCATAAAGATGGAATCAGAGCTGACACACTCAGATATATATATATATATTATATTCAACATATTTTGATACTATTATCGTCGAAAAAAGTAGTGCGATAGATCTAACAAAGAGATTAAATTTTGTTCAACTTTGAAAGATGTATAGCTGAGGGAAAATAACATGATCTTTTTTCGACATTCATAAGATAAGAGTCTCAAACATAAAATTTGTTAGTTGTATCAGTGTGTGTAAAGTAAAGTAAATGGTATGGGATCCATCTGAGTTGTTTTGTATTTGCCAGGAGTAATGGTAGGAAAACCTTTCTGATTTTAAAAGGAAAACTAAAAACATATTTTATCAAATAATACGCCCTTTTCCTATCTACCCATTTGTAATAAGTTCGTGAGACAGCTAAAACGATCCTTATAGAAATTGAAAAATGCATTAAGTTACAGAAAATTATTTAACTTTTCATTCCTTGAAAATTATAAAGCATGCCAGAAAATTTTGAGACAGAGTGGAACCTGGCATCAAAATCTTCACAAGCGTCTGGGCCATGAAGTACAATCCCATTTAGATTGGTTTTTGAATGGGATACTTTTATAAAAATATTTTTAGGTGCACTTATGTCAAAATTAATAAAGTTGTCTTCATCTCTAAAATTTAAATACTAACTACATTCAAATTTGAATGGAACTGTGTCAGCAAAGGACCCTAGACAGCTTAGACTCATTAGATGTGCTAGTTAGTTGTGTTGCTGACTTTTTTTTATCCATCTTTCAGAAATTGAATTTTATGAAATTGTACGGGTGCATTACAAAACCTCTCCTGGCTATCTTCATATCTTACTCGTAAAAACTTGAGTTGTTAGTAATCAAGAGTTGGTAGTGAGCAGGAGCTCAAAAGATAACCTCTACATCTATGACACCAGTCAGTATGTTTTAGTGCCCAGATGACCACATAATGTAGGTCAAACAACCCAGTTTTGGTGTGTGACATAACTGATTTCCCATATACACTTGACATGTACGTTTGGTGGTAGTAGGTTAAAAGAAGCTATAATTTAAACAAAAACATCATTTTTATGTAAGGTTCAAAATCCTGAAAAGAGATCAAAGTAACCCAGTTTTAATGTGAAATGTTTTCATCTTAAGATGCATTCTTAGTGTCATTCTTAGACTGAAAGGTGTTATAATTCGAGCAAAGACACCACCTTTCTGAAGTGGTCAAAATCCTGGAAATGCATGAAATGTTTTGCTTCTAAGATGCATTTTATTGTAATTTTTACAGCACTAGGTGAAGAGGTATTGGATTCGAGCCAAAAAATAATTGGCACCCCTTTTGTGTACTAAATAGTGGGTTATAGTGACCCAATGTTGGTGTGCGACACATATCCATCCCATCCCAAGATACACAAAAAGGGTAAGTATAATGTCAATAGACGCAGTGGTCTAAAAGATGCAGTTCTTACAGGGAGGTTGGACAAATTTGTATCATAGCAATTTTGAAAAAAATCCTTATAGGTACGTTATAGTGACCCAATTTTGGTTTCAAAAATGACTATCCTAAGTTGCACTCTCAGTACAAGTTTGGTTACAATAGGTTAGTGTTAGCATTATAGCATGGGTACAAATTTGAAGCACTTGTTCATAAATTCTGGAAAGTTGGGTATAATGACCTAGTTTTTATGCGTAACATATGTTCATACCAATATGCACACACAGTGCAAATTTTATGTCAATATGTTTTAGTATACGAGTTACAGCCCAAACAGGAAGGACAGACCCAATTTTTAAGAAATTTGAATATATCTTGGAAATTAGGTCACAACAATCTAGCCCTGGTAAGCAACACACATCCATTGTAAGGTGCACCATTAGTAATAGGTACAAAGGTAGTGGAATGAAAGTCCAGATACAATTTTGTGACATTTTGTGTTCTTCAGTAAATCTTGGAAAGTAAGTCACAGTGACCCAGTTTTGATGCAGGACGCGTGCTCATTTCAAGTTCACCCATAGTGCAGATTTGATGTGAATAAGTAATGCAATATAAACAGGGACAAGGAAGACATATAGATGGACACACACAGATTATCAAAGTAGGTCCGATATACCACCCGCTTATTGACATGACAGCATAAAACGGAAATATTTTGAAAAGGACGCAACTCTTGAACAATTGCCATTAATCAAGGGTTGCCTCCTTGTAAACAAAATGAAGTAAATTGTATAAGTGGTTATGAAAATATTCTTTAAAAAAGCAAGTAAAAGTAGGAGACGCAAGTGGGCATGCGTTGGTTTACTAGGCTCACAGTTTCCGAGTTATAGCCAGCACACTCAAAGTAAATGTAACCTTGATATATGACCTTGACCTTGAAGAAAGGAGAGCAACACACCATCTAGTTCTGATATATAAATGTACAAATTATCATCCAGATGGTAGGCTGGCTTCAGTAAACCTTCCAAGCAGAATAATATTGGAAGATTTTGTATAAAATTACACAAGCATATTTGCACACTGTTTCAACATTTGCATCAAGAAGCATGTGGTCAGTGTCACTTGTATAGTTTTCACACTGGATGATTGGTTGGGTAAACAGGAAATTCACTGTAATCCAATGTAAGATTCAGAAGCGAGAACTAGAATTACGTAAAATCATTGTGCACATCTAAAGACCACTCCCAATCATACCCCAAAGTTTCAAGTCTGTATCATATCCCAAAGTTTCAAGTCTGTATCATATCCCAAAGTTTCAAGTCTATATCATATCCCAAAGTTTCAAGTCTGTATCATATCACAAAGTTTCTAGTGTGTATCTTCAATGTATAGTGTGTAGTATGCACTACATTATTAATGGACGGACAGTCAGACAGACGGGGAGGAAGACATAATCCCCACTTTTTTCAAAAAAGCACAGGAATAATAGTTATTGTTAATTATTTAGGACTTATTTAAACATTATGCCTGTCAATAATAATTATGAACAGATTACAGATTTAAACATTATGCCTGTCAATGATAATTCTGTATGACTTATTTAAACATTATGCCTGTCAATGATAATTATGAACAGATTACAGATTTGAACATTATGCCTGTCAATGATAATTCTTTAGGACTTATTTAAACATTATGCCTGTCAATGATAATTATGAACAGATTACAGACACATTCAATTATTTAGGACTTATTTAAATATTTTGCCTGTTAAATGATAATTCTTTAGGACTTATTTAAACATTATGCCTGTCAATGATAATTATGAACAGATTACAGACACTATCAGTTATTTAGGACTTATTTAAACATTATGCCTGTCAATAATAATTATGAAAAGATTACAGATTTAAACATTATGCCTGTCAATGATAATTCTTTAGGACTTATTTAAACATTATGCCTGTCAATGTTAATTTTGAACAGATTACAGACACATTCAATTATTTAGGACTTATTTAAACATTTTGCCTGTCAATGATAATTCTTTAGGACTTATTTAAACATTATGCCTGTCAATGATAATTATGAACAGATTACAGACACTATCAGTTATTTAGGACTTATTTAAACATTATGCCTGTCAATAATAATTATGAACAGATTACAGATTTGAACATTATGCCTGTCAAGGATAATTCTGTATGACTTATTTAAACATTATTCCTGTCAATGATAATTATGAACAGATTACAGATTTGAACATTATGCCTGTCAATGATAATTCTTTAGGATTTATTTAAACATTATGCCTGTCAATGATAATTATGAACAGATTACAGACACATTCAATTATTTAGGACTTATTTAAACATTTTGCCTGTTAATGATAATTCTTTAGGACTTATTTAAACATTATGCCTGTCAATGATAATTATGAACAGATTACAGACACTATCAGTTATTTAGGACTTATTTAAACATTATGCCTGTCAATAATAATTATGAAAAGATTACAGATTTAAACATTATGCCTGTCAATGATAATTCTTTAGGACTTATTTAAACATTATGCCTGTCAATGATAATTTTGAACAGATTACGGACACTATCAATACTTTGAGAAAAATCTTTGATTGGTTGACAGAATAGACCTTCCGTGAAACAGCTTGTTCATGACATGAGAAAGACAGATTACAAATTTACAAATATTTGAACTTAAAGCTATAACTAATAACTACACACATAAACTATACTGACAAGACTTTTATTTTAATTTTCAATACTAATTATATTTCTAGCATAATTATAAATTACAGAAACTCTAGCTAAAACATTATTTTCCATCTACCTTATTAATATGGTATTCTAATTGTTTTCAAATTTTCATAAAATATTAATTGCTATTTTCCCTTCAACAGTAGAAGGAATGGTTGTGACGTATATACAACTAATGAACGGGAAAAGTAACTGAGCAAATAAGAATCAATGCACATCGCAGGAGATTATTATTATTATTATTATCTCAAGTGTTATAATTAGAATATCTATATTAAGATACTGGACATCAACACTGTTTTACATGCAAACATTCATACAAAGCATCATTTTCCTCTCTCCAAGAACACACATTTAAATATATCTATTAAACAGAAACTAGATCCATTCATTGGTGGCACTGTTGGCAAATTACAGATCAGATAAAGGTATAAATATAAATAGAATCCTTCACCGTAATAGCGTTACTCCTATCAACGAAACCTAAGTTCACAATGAGTCTAAACAGACATTAGAGTTTTGGATCTTAATATAAGAGTCACTGCCATGCTTCTACTATGTTGACTTGATTAGTTCTGCTACATGGGTTTGAAATGTTCTTTCTGTGATGTAATACCTGAAATGAAAAACTATAATGAATAAGGAATTTAAAGTAAAACAAATTCATTAAGAAAGACACCCTGTTGAATGCATCAGTCCATACAATGCACACAAAGAATTGTTGAGTAAAGCAACTAAATTGTGGTTTAATAATAACAGTTTTTACATTATAATCAGTTTATATACTACTACTACTACTACTACTACTAATAATAATAATAATAATAATAATAATAATAATAATAATAATAATGGCAATAACAGCAAGAAGATCTTCTGCTGTTGTCAGCTAAGAATTTGTTTTTTTTAGAGAAAAATAAATATTAATGCAATGCATGTTCTAAACTTTCTGAATTTTGTCTTCCTACTTTAGCTAATTGGAGAAAGCTATCTTTTCTCTTAGGTTTAAATAAATGACATTCTGAATTATTCTGTATCAAATGCCTAAAATAATACAGTATAGTGCAGTAGTTGTGACTGCACATCTCTCTCTCTCTCTCTCTCTCTCTCTCTCTCTCTCTCTCTCTCTCTCTCTCTCTCTCTCTCTCTCACACACACACACACACACAATCAAGTATTGGTTTTAAAACCATTGTGTCAAGAATTAAGCTTATCACATTAAAATACTTGATTGTTTTTATTCTTTGTGTAGTGGAGATATAGAGATTATTTATTTGCATTCTGATTTAAACAATGCAACTGACATTATAAAGAAGTTTATGGTTATGTAGATAACATGCTGTTATGCACACATTTTAAAAAAGTCATAATAGAGACAGATTCTATGACTTATCCTTCACTGTCGACGTTAATTTCCAGTACGGATAACTTTATCTACCATATTGAATGCATATGCACGTCTCCGTGACTCATGTGTGTGAAAATATCACTGCGATTTATAGTTGCTACAAACATCGATAGGAAATCATGATCAATAATAATACAGCGTACGTATTTATAACTGCCTTTCTCTCATTTTAACTTACTTTAGGCCATTTTCCATTGGTTGGAAGCGTCTAGATCCGTTGCGTATGTTGTACTATCTGCTAATTTTCTTTCTCCGTCTTCCTGATAGATCAATTTAAATCTGTAAAAGCAGTTGTTCCATCAGACATTTCTTCTTCTGGAATGTATGTCTTCGTCACACTCATGTTTACATGGAGGCATCAGCTTCTACGGTAACAGCCGTAATTCGAATAAGTATACAGATTCCCTGTGTGCTATTTATAGAACTCAAATCTGAAAGTTTTACTTTGATTATCTATGTATAAGCCCAAATGTTTTACATGAACTCTTTGGATCAGAATGCTGTCTTTTTGCCAGGACAACAATTACCTAACTTTTTTGTTGTTGATGTTCATAATATAAAGTAGTGCCCCTTTAACCTATAACCACCAAACAGAAAAGTCACAAAAGTGAGGTATTTTGTGAACTCCTGCTCACTAACAATTCTAATTTACTAATAACTTTAGTTTTCAGGAGTAGTACACGAAGATAGCCAGGCGAGGTGTAACAGGTGCAATTGCACCCCTACAATTTCATCGAATTCAATTTATAAAAGCTAGAAAAAAAGGAAAAAAAAGAAAGAAAAAAAAGATCCGAACAACCAATTGGCGCAGCTAATGAATCTAAGCTGTCTAGTTTCATTTGCTGACACACTTTCCTTCAGATTTCACAGTTATTGAATCTAAGTTGTGTATTGTCCTTTGTTGGCACAGTTTTATTCAGATTGCATAACGTATGCTTCTAAACTGTCTAAGGTGTTTGGCTGACACAATTCCCGTTAGATTTCACAATGTATGCGTCTAAACTGTCTAGGGTGTTTGGCTGACACAGTTCCCTTCAGATTTCATAATTTATGCGTCAAAACTGTCTAAGGTGTTTGACCGTCACAGTTTCCTTCTGATTTCACAACTAATCAGTCTAATCTGTTTAGGGTCCGTTGCTGACACAGTTCTCTTCAGATTTCACCACTAATCAGTCTAATCTGTTTAGGGTTGCAGACACAGTTTCCTTCAGATTTCACCACTAATCAGTCTAATCTGTCTAGGGTTGCTGACACAGTTTCCTTCAGATTTCACCACTAATCAGTCTAATCTGTTTAGGGTTGCAGACACAGTTTCCTTCAGATTTCACCACTAATCAGTCTAATCTGTCTAGGGTTGCTGACACAGTTTCCTTCAGATTTCACCACTAATCAGTCTAATCTGTTTAGGGTTGCTGACACAGTTTCCTTCAGATTTCACCACTAATCAGTCTAATCTGTCTAGGGTTGCTGACACAGTTTCCTTCAGATTTCACAACTAATCAGTCTAATCTGTTTAGGGTCCGTTGGTGACACAATTCTTTCAGATTTTAAAGCATTTAGTATTTAGGGTTTAGAGATAAAGACAGCTTTATTAATTTGACATAAACGCACCTAAAATTACTTCATTATGTTTCCAAACCAATCTAAATGGGACTGTATTCCATGGTCTAGATTTTTGTGTCGCTTTGGATGTTAGGTTTCATCTTGTCTGTAAATTTATACTTTACAAGGAAAGGAAAAGTGAACAATACTCGGAAACGTTAATAGAATTTTCAATTTCTATAAGGAATTTTAAGTTGTTTTAGACACTTATTAAAAAGAGGTGAGAGTTAAAGGACGTATTATTTGGTAAGAACTGATGTGAGTTTTGTTTTCCTTTGAAAGGGTTTTCTTAGCATTACTCTTGGCTAATCGAGAACAACTCTAATGGATTTCATACTATTTACTTTTCTTAACAAACTGATACACCGAACAAATTGTATACTGGAGTCTGGAGACGCTGGTCATATTGAAGTCGAAACGATAGTTTTTCTTTTATTAGATACTTCTTCATAAATACAAAAGAAAAAATTAATTTCTTTAATAGATCTTTTGCGCTATCTTCGCCAATAATATTATAAAAATATGCTGAAAATACTACCGATGTCTGCCCCGAATCCATTTTTATCATCAAATAAATAGCAACAAGGCTAATGAGAGAGAGAGAGAGAGAGAGAGAGAGTAACGTAATAGGGTAAACCTTCAATCGGTAATACCTTGAGATGACCTCGACGATCCCATTACAAAACAAATCACTTGCTTTATCTATTAACAGCGGATCAAAAATGACTTTCTCTTAGTAGAATACATTACTATGCAATGAAGCTATTGCATCAGCGAAAGCGGTTACTAGTCTTTTATTACATATACTCTCACGAGGTCGACCTGCCATTTGCCCCATGGCCTACCATTTTTGAGACGTGGCGTGTCCTTATATAGCGCGTAGTCAAGCTCTAATTCTAAACAAGGAAACTCCTACGTACATCTGAACAGGACCATATTTAAACGCGATTTTCATCCTTTTCACATTGAACATAAGCTTAATTTCACGATTTTTCAACATTTTGAATCCCCCCCCAAAAAAAAAAAAAAAAATTACAAATAAAATGTCTGAATATTTATCAAGGAGTGTTCCTTGAACACTTCATGGAGTTCATACATTGTGAAATAATACACAATAGTGTCAAATAAACAAACAAACAAACAAAAAACCATTATAACAGAATGTATACGGAAACACAAAGAAGAAGAAGAAGAAGAAGAAGAAGATGATGATGATGATGATGATGAAGTAGTGCTAAACAAATTCAGAAGATTGTCTAAAGGAACATCCAGCTTTACATGCTTGACTTACCATGTCTCTCTTGAGATAATCCTTTGAAGAAAACAAGTATAATCAGTGGCAAACAGGTTGATAATATTATGAAAATATTTCTAATGAGCCGAGTCATCTTTCTTTGTTCTAGGACGTATTGTACCTTTATAAAATGTTTCCTGTGAGTCCACTCTCTGTGTGTATCTACTAATATGATATGAAATGCTTATATTCATCCAGTTGGAACGTTGAATTTGAGCAATATATCAGAATGTAATAACCGTTGAGACATCCCCCTTGTGGCTTTAAGATCACTGTAAGTGACGTTGAAAGGTGGCATATAAATATCAAGTGTATCTTCATTGATGCCTTCAAAAATTCCCCGCATACGTTAGAATATCCTTTTCATTCAACTGCCATGAACCATTTCATTTCAAATATTATACTCATTGGCCATTCTGGCGTTACATCAGGATATAAAATGTAGACACAAGGCAAGTGATAAAAGAAATACATCAAATGGGAAACAGACAAGAGGAAAGAGAATAGAGACAACAGCAACAGAAATAGTTTGATTTCGTTGTTGTAATATCAACTAACAGGCCACTGTTTCCCCATGTGAAACGGTACCCAAGATCATAATTATCATCCATAAATGTACTTTTTGTCTCTCCGTTTAATGGTCAGAGGCATTACAACTTTAATGTTACCAACTTCACTGAGATAATCGGACTTAAGTCCTGCACCCATAACGCCTATTTGAATTACTCACCTTCTAAGATTTATATATATTTGTTTGTTGTTTGTTGTTTTGTTTTTCTAAATTATTAAATTTTTAATTTTTAATTGTTTAAGGCTTCAATTGTAACTTTTAGCACCTTCATTCTCCTGATGTCATATTTATTGTCCCATGTACGCCTTTATTTGCATGCTATATACTGTTGTCTCGTCTTTTAATCTGCTGTTAGCGTTGACATTCCTTACTTAAATTATTAAGTGTACTACATTTTGTGATGTGTTATATATATATATATATATATATATATATATATATATATATATATATATATATATATTCATAGGTATAATTTAAAAAAAAAAATAATTGCATATTACTTACTGTTGTATTGTCTTTTAACCTGCTGCTACCATTGTAATGTTTATATGGGTATTGTTTCACTGTAAATATGTACTATCTGTGCTGCTCTCTGTTGAATTATGAAATACTTTTGCTACGCCATGTCGGTAAAATAGCTCCTACAGAGTTAGTGTTTTATGTATTTTACCCAGACCACAAACGTTAAATAAAATTTCTTGTACATTTATCTTGTATCCTTCACGCAACGAATGGGATTAGGACCGATTTTTTATTCTGGGGACAATGCAACAGGAAACTTCATAAGTTCCGGTGTTTATTTTATTTTGTTTAGACCGATCACTTCCATTTAGGAATTATGAGAATGGGACTGCATGGACTCAATCACAATTATTTTTGCAATATAATCCCTACATTTGTTTGTCAGCACTGAACTTTCCAGCGTGTCCAAATTCCAATAAATCATATGTTAATCTAAAGTATCTTCAAAGATGAACTCACGGTGAAGTTCTTGTTATAGAATATTTTCTTTTGGAGAGGCTGGATTGTAAACAAAACAACGTGCAATGGGTCACAGGATTATCACTTCCGGGCCAGCATCTACCTGATTACTCACTGTGAACTGTCGCCAAAATACATACAGACAACCACACCATAATGCTCATATTCTAAAGAATAAACAATTTCCTTTAACTCCATACTAAGAATGCCTAAATCGAAGCCAAATATCACCACCAAAACGAGAGAGGAATAAAAAATATACTAGGGCTTCATTTGTGATTACTGACCAGGAAATAATAATTGTGACCTGAGTCCGCATGCAAGACTTATTGACCTTCAAAATTGAAAAGCTTGACAACGTGCAAAAACTACGCACCTCCGAAACTGAAAATTTTAAAACTCATGTACCCCAATTAGCATGGCAATTTTACGTTTTGCAAAAAAAACTTGTTAACGCATTTTTACAAAGATGTTTACTTATTTTAAAGAAGAATTTAACTTTTTTTTTAGTTCAAATTAAAATCAAGACATATACTAAATTTACTTTAGCAGGTCATCACAACAAAATACGTAAAGCGACCATTGTCTAACAATAAATGGCACTCCGGCGGTTATGGGAATTTTATACTGAATCCACCACACAGCCTTACTACCCTGATGATATAGGGCCGATCTGGCGTCCGTTCACTCGAAGTTGAATTACCATGTGACAGGGTCTAAAACAAAATGGATGCCATAATGTTAAGGTAGCATGGGATAGTTTCGTAAATTGTCCTCTGTCAAATTTCTTAAGTTAATGCCATCGTGTGACTTATTCAGCTATTATTGTTCAATAATTAAAGATATAGAGAATATCTACGTTTCAGGAGAAGATATAAGGAAATATTTTACTCTTGAAGTAGAAATATTTTGCATTGTGACAAATTTCCTTAAATATACTAAGAAAATCGTAAATTTTATATTTATTCCATATTTTATTAAGGCAAAAATTGTCCATTTGTATCGATTTTCTTCTAAATTCAGTGCCAATACGATTAACGGCTGCATTACTAAATCGCTGAAAAGAAGTTCCGAAATTTTACAAAAATTTTAGGACAGCGACATTTTACAAATTTAGCTTGCACATATAATGCTCCAAACTGTATATTTTATCAAACTAATGACCGTTTCCATGCGAAAATTAAGAGATTTTTTATTCTCGTTAACACATTTCTATCGTGGATTAATACAGGGAATATTGTTGGGGTGGGGATACTGTATAAACATCACAGAGCGGTTTTTTGGTCCTAAAAATGTGTACCGTAGAGTGTAAAAGGTATTCGATACTGTATGGGTGAGACAGAATATCGAATAGCAACAGGCCCTGTAAGTTCAGTCACTAACAATTTGCAAGATTTATGTGGAGAACTAATTATATAAAAAATTATACTTGTTGTTTGGAGTTGGTTTTTATATATTTCTTAATAGCACCTCCTCATTGATTACATAAATGTATCCTAGAAGGTCCACAGTCTTGACACTTTTAAAGACCTGTTCATCCTGAGAGAGAGAGAGAGAGAGAGAGAGAGAGAGAGAGAGAGAGAGAGAGAGAGAGAGAGAGAGAGAGAGAAGGAACAGAAGAAGAAGAAAGATTAAATAAGCCTAAATATCTCATTATGCAATATATAATAAATGGATATATTTGTGAATTATGTGTTTCAGACTTCTATTGATCTTGAAATTGATGTGAGGCATGTGTACATTTCCAATAGATTCGTCACGGTATCTAGACAGTGAAATACCAATAGTTGGCTAGAAAGCAGAGCTAGTCACCAGTAGACACGTTGGGTTCAAGGCAAGTAGGATATATTAAAAACGGTCTGGATGGCAACTATTTAGAATTGCATCAAGCTGTTTAGTACAGAATGTTTTCCAAATTGATCACATAGGGGAAGGGCTTGTATTTTTACTGTGAGCATCACTTTGTGTCAAAAATGACCTTCATGAAAAATGCATGTGTGAATTTTGGGCTGGGATGCATACACTTTTTTTGCTATTAGCCTCCTTTGACTTGTCAGGTCAAATGAATGATATTCTTATGTTTTGATTTATTATAGCTATCCAAAAATGTGGACCATTTTGACCTCACTGGTCTACTCATTGTTTTATGTATTTGTATATTAGGTAGGTTGATGGGTGATTAGGGGAAAAATCGTCACGAAAGGCAGCAGCTTCCGGAACCTTACCGCACATGTTTCTCAACTTGCCTAATTATATACACATATATCGGCATATAGGCATACATATCGAAATTTCACACTAGGTTTAAGAGGGGGGAGGGGTGTCTTTTTTTTTTTTTTTTTAGCGCGAATGCTTTTTAGGGGTCAGTATTGGAGGAATAAATACGATACATTTATTCATGATGCATTGATTGCTTTAGATTTACTTTTATCGAGCAAAATGTACGAAGAAGGGTTAGGGGAAGTGACTAATACAATTCATTTCAGTTGAGTTGACTAACCCTTCCCCCAGTGCCTGTGGAATAATACTGTAGTTAAGTCAGAAAGAGCAATTTTACTTTTATTTGACACATTTCCGTTAGGGATGCACTCATGTTTATGACCTTTGATTCAAAGCAACTTTAATGTAAAGTCATATCTAATGGCTCAATGTGTATAATTGTATTTGGTACCTGTCAATCGCTTCAGCATCTTCGAATATAGACCAAGAGGAGTTTCAACTGACTGTACCAACTGAAAGTCCAAAAGCTCGTTTCGAAAATATACTATAAGGTCCGTGCATGGTTCCCTACAGGATTCTGCAGTTATACCATTGATTGGGTTTGAAACTAAAGAAACTACACCGTTATTGGAATTTTATTAAAGTCTTTGTGTAAAAAGCTATATTCACTTTAATACTTCAGAACGGAAAAAAAGCGAAAAACCATTTCAAAAATTAAATTTGTAATTGATGAACAACACCGTCTCCGAAAAGAACATGGAAAATTTGAGAAACAGACAGACTATTAAATTAACTCACAGCTAAAAGCAGCTGAAAAATAAGAGCTCCAAACTCAAATGTGACGAATATATAATATTTCACGAAGATTTAGTCGGCGTTTGCAACCAAACAAATTAAAGTCAATCTCAATAACCCCGTGTAATGTTGAGATGTGCTTTGACTTGGCCAAATTATTGATTTATAATTTCATTACAATTTAATTAAATTAAAAACTATACGGTGAAAACATGCAGGTTCTTTACACAGACACCTATAGCTGCATTTATTCAGTCGCGAAAGAGAGTTCGACACGTCAACTACTCTAGAGGAAACCCAGTATTTGGTCAGACTAATGTTAAATTCCTAAGGAAAATGAAAGACGAATGCGAAGGTAAGTATACATCTGATAGTAATATTTTTGTAACGGCCAAGAAGAGGGGTTGAACTCTGTCTTACTGAAACTACAGGGTCACTAATTTATCACTAGTCCGTCACATTGATTTTCTAAAGCTAGAAATGTTACTCAGATATCCAGAAACGAAATTTGTCTCCTGCGTAAGGAAGGAGATGAGTAACATTCCATGGGAAGGTTAAGGGCCATATATGGAAGTTTCTTTTTAAACTTATTTCTAAATCGTCCATACCTGAAAACCCAAACATTCATAACATTATAAAATTCTGTTCCATAGTTTATGAATTATTTCGTTTAAACGTGTGACCCTCAAGATAATTGGCGTAGATATTACCTGCCTCTGAAATGTGTGCGGAAGTGACGTATCACTGGAACAAAGAACTTGCTAAGGTAGAGATTATAATCTAGTGAATCGATATAGGCTATGAAATTAACAGTGATCTGTTGAAAATTTAAAAAATCGAAAAGAATAATTGTATAAGTTCTGCCAATATGGTCATCAAGAGAGAGAGAGAGAGAGAGAGAGAGAGAGAGAGAGAGAGAGAGAGAGAGAGAGAGAGAGAGAGACTTAAAGCATGGCATTTGTTAGAAACAATTACGAAAATACTACACATTCCAATCCAGTAACAGATATTCTGCTTTTTTCTGTGTATTTTTAATCTCTATATTATGTAAGTCCCAAAGTGGAAAAAAATATGTAAAATCTCTAGTTTTGGTTAAAATAATAGACAATAACTCTTTGTTAATAAACTGCAGGTCCTTGAGATAGTTAAGGGTGTACACCCCATTTAAATATCACCCTTTGTGTCCTAAAGTAACCCTTCGTCATGTTCTAATTCCGGTTTTCTGTTCCAATTTCCCCTTGGTCAGTCGATAGAGCAAGGTTATAATAAAAACGTTTTAAATTTAAATATCTGCATCTAGTATTATCGTTCCCGCTCTCTCTCTCTCTCTCTCTCTCTCTCTCTCTCTCTCTCTCTCTCTCTCTCTCAAAGCTATTTATTGCTATGATTTCAACGTAGTTTCTACGGATTATTTCACAAAAATACGGGCTAATGTTCAAGGTATCAAAGATGCTGCATGCTAGAGTCCTACTTATTTCACAGGCTCTTCAGATCTATCATTGAAGCAGTTGAAATGCTATATTGCAGACAATTCATACATCTGTATGATTATAAGGGATGTGAATCCAGTGAGTTTAATGTTGTGTGCTGAACTGTTGATTAATAGAATAAAGCAAGGAGGGGCTTGGTGTATTTCTAGGTAAAATTACCTGGAGTCTGAATTGTCTAGGGTTCTTTCCTGACACAATTCCCTTCAGTTTTCACAACTTATGAGTCTAAACTGTCTAGGGTCCTTTGCTGACACAATTCCCTTCAGTTTTCCCAGCTTATGAGTCTAAACTGTCTAGGGTCCTTTGCTGACACAATTCCCCTCAGTTTTCACAGCTTATGAGAATAAATTATCTAGGGTCCTTTGCTGACACAATTCCCTTCAGTTTTCACAGCTTATGAGAATAAACTGTCTAAGGTCCTTTGCTGACACAATTCCCTTCAGTTTTCACAACTTATGAGTCTAAACTGTCTAAGGTCCTTTGCTGACACAATTCCCTTCAGTTTTCACAGCTTATGAGAATAAACTGTCTAAGGTCCTTTGCTGACACAATACTCTTCAGTTTTCACAACTTATGAGTCTAAACTGTCTAGGGTCCTATGTTAACACAATTCCCTTCAGTTTTCCCAGCTTATGAGTCTAAACTGTCTAGGGTCCTATGTTAACACAATTCCCTTCAGTTTTCACAGCTTATGAGTCTGAATTGTCTAGGGTCCTTTGTTAACACAATTCCCTTCAGTTTTCACAACTTATGAGTCTAAACTGTCTAGGGTCCTTTGCTGACACAATTCCCTTCAGTTTTCACAACTTATGAGTCTGAATTGTCTAGGGTCCTTTGTTAACACAATTTGCTTCAGACTTTAATGTATATAGTACTTTGAATATAATGACGAAGACAGCTTTATAAATTTTAATATAAATGTACCCATAAAAAACGCATTGTATTTCCAAATCAATCTAAATGGGATTGTGCTCAATGGCACATTGTCTATAAATCTTGCGTGCTTCATAGTTTTCGAGGAATGAAAAGGTGAACAATACTCGGTAAGTTAATAAATTATTCCATCTCTATAAGGATTTTTTAGTTGTTTCAGAAACTTATTAAAAATGGATATTACCTGATAAGAACTAATGTGAGTTTAGTTTTTCTTTTTTTTAAAAAAAGATTCTTTTTATCTTTTTTTTTTTCTTTCTAATTATACTTTTGGCAAATCGAGAACAACTCTAATGGATATCATACTATTTATTTTACTTGATATAAACTGATACACTTAACAATATTTATATTGGAGGCTCTTATTTTATTGATGTCGAAAACGATGATTCTTTCTTCTGCAAGACATCCTTCGTAATTAAAGAAGAAAATGCATTCTCTTTATCCGATCTTTTGCACTATCTTCGCAGACAATATCATCAAATATGTTGAAAATATTAGCGATGTCTGTCATAAACGCATCTTTACCATCAAATAAATAGGTATACGACTCATCCTTTAAGTGATTGGTGTTGAGAGAGAGAGAGAGAGATAGTACACTTTCACTCGGTAATACCTTGAGTTGACCCCATCGATCACAGTGACTTGTTTTAACTATTGCTCTCAAGGAGCGATCAAAACTGCATTACTCCTAGGAGAATATCTTACTATGCATTAAAGCTATTGCATCCCATCGGCGACAGCAGTAAATAGCCTTTAATTATCACAATTGTGAAAATATGAACACTATTCGGCAACTTTAATACATTTTCAATTTCTATAAGGAATTTTTAGTTGTTTAGAACTTATTAAAATGGGTAGAGAGGAAAACGACGTATAATCTGATAAGAACTGATGTAAGTTATGTTTTCCTTTTTTTAAAAGAAAGGTTTTCCAAGCATTATTTTTGGCAAATCAAGAACAACTCTAATGGATCGCATACTACTGTTTGTACTCGCGTATAACCCGATTCCAAATGCAAACAACATAGACCCTGATCTGCCGTCGCATAATAAGCCGCTTGATCAGGGCCTATGTTGTTTGTTCTACTGATTAGTCCTTACAAACTGCATAGATCCAGATCTGCCGGTGCTTTATGCGATGGCAGATCTGGGTCTATGCAGTTTGCAGTTGTTATCGAATTATACGGGAGTATATAGGGTATTTCTTTTACTTAACATAACTGATACACTTAACAAATTTTATATTGGAGATTCTTATCTTATTGATTTCAAAAATGATATGTTTACTTCTACTATACATCCTTCATAGTAAAAACGAAAACATAATCCTTTTTTTTTTAGATCGTTTGCACAATATCACATAAACATGAAATCGTTAATATTTTGAGATGAACCCTGTGCATTAAAACTGTTTCGTCGCATCGGCGATACCAGTCAATAGTCTTTTAATATTACTGAAAATAATATGAAAGCATCAACATACACTCGCACAAGGTCTACCTCTCATTTGAGTCTGGGGCTGCCACTTTGAGGCGTGACGTGACCATATATTACGCGTAGCCAACCTCTTCTTATAGACAAGGAAACTCCTACGTAAGTTCAAGCTTCACCATCTTTCAGCCTTTTTACATTGAACATGAGCTGAATTTCACGATTATTCTCCATTTTGAATCAAACAGAGAAAATCAAACAAATGCTATGAAAAATGTATGAAAATGTTTGGAGCAGTGCTCCTTGAACACCTCAGAGAGATCATAAAACGTGTTAAAAAAAAGTAACATGTTAACCGAAATGTATACAAAAACACAAAGAAGAAGAAGAAGATGTTGATGATGATGACGACGACGAAGACGACGATGATGACGTAGCAGTGCTAAAAAAAATCAGAAGATAGTCTAAGGGAACATCCTGCTTTACATGCTTTACTAACCAAAGCTGTCTTGAGATAATTCATTGAAGAAAACAAACATCATCAGTGACAAACAGGCTGATAATATTATGAAAATATTTCTAATGAATTGCCTCATCTTCCCTTGTACTACCATCTTGAAATAACTGTTTCTGTATAAAATGTTTCTTATGAATCCGCTTTATGTGTGACTACTGATATTATATTAAATATTGATATATTCATCGATTTGGAAGGTTGAATTTTGCAACATATTAGAATTAAATAACATTTTAGACTACACCATATGTGTCTGTAGGGTTGCTTTAAGTAAAATTAATAGGTGACATAGAGCTTTGAAGTATATTGTAAATAATGCATTGAAAATACCGTATATTAGAACATCATTTTGAATCCACTGGCATGGACCATTTCATTCAAAATAATATATCCATCGGCCCTTATGGAGATAAGTCGAGATACAAAATGTAAATACAGGGCAAGTGAGAAATAAAATAAATACACCAATAAAGAATCAAAGAAAAGGGAGACAGAATATAGACAACTGCGACAAAAATATTTTGATTTCGTCATGGTTAGATGATCTAACAGAGCTCTGTTTTGATCTGGCACACCTATTCATTTACAATTTCTATATTCATTTTCAAAAACGAAGTTTCATTTAAATGGAATTGGACCGGTATTAAAATTCGTTCAGCAAGGTTTAAACATCAATTTAAAACTTTCATTGCAGTGTATAGTTGTCTCTGCTGTTCGAGAAATTTCAGTTACTTGAGTTAAGCTCAGACCCGTGATGGCTCAGTTAAATATTTTTTCTCATCTCCTGGTAGCTCACACTGCTGGAACTTATTAGTTATGGTTACCGAAGCATACAAGACACATTCAACTAATTCAACTCACACATACCGTAACTTTAACGTTTTGCATGATTACTCTACTTTCGTGGTAAAACCTGAAAAACACGTTTACATCCCATGTATAATCTGTCCGAGAGTAAACTTTAAAAACGATGAAAATAATACGCTGCGTGACACATTTTTGAGAATAATTGACGTGTAGGTTCCCACTATCAAAATCCGGCCCGGTGAGATCTCCCCGCTTACTTCAGGGAGCACCTGTGCGGCGACAGTGATAAAATAAAATCGTGTAAGGTTCAAGCCTACTTTTGCATACAATTTACCCTTGCGTAGTATTGTACCGAAAAAAATTACGTTTGAAATTCCGGTAATTGGTTTCAGACAGTCAGTGAGCTTCATTCTCTTAAATACGGTATTTACTATTCCAGCACACATACGCTAGTTCCGTAGCTAGTCAAATAATTACTTGTATGCTACCTGAAAGCAAAATTTCCTCTCATAATAATTAACTATAAACAATAAGTTTTCTCCATAAGACCCACAGCCACTCGTTTATGTCAGTAAAACTGGAAAAATATCGACAACACCAACTCTCCTTCTACAAATTTATACTCCTCACAGTGGGCAGCCTTCCTTAGGTAGGATAACACCACATCCACATTCGCTAACAACTGCATCACACTTCCGGTATTCTTTAAACCGCAGATAATTATCATCCTCCATACTTGTTTTCCCATGATGCACGGCGCCGATGTGATATTACCAACCAGTCACTGCAGTTCATGGGGAAGTTTTGAAACAAGCCGTTATGGGAATGACGTCATTGTTTCGCGAATGACGTCACAGACTTACCAATCAGGAGACATGTTTTATTAGCTACGGCCTATGATTTGAGCCTGCTAATTTAGATCGATTACGAGCTAACCAGCCACAACGTTGTAAATCTGGTGGTAAATACCACCTGAAGAAAACTATGCTTTGACAACTGCATCGAACATAACTGAGACAGCATTTACTGCGATCTTTACTCTACAATGGCTTTAGTGCAGAATAGGAAGATTTTTCCAAATACGTAGGAGGAAAAAGTCAGGAATTCTTTATTTGCAGTGATGAATCACATAGCCGACGATGTTACATATATAGTATTATCACAGTAACGCGATCTTGATTGCTAGATCACGTCGAGTTGTCAGTATTAGAAAATCCGGATCATTACGAGACGCGAAGCGTCGAGTCATGATCTGGATTTTTATGCTACAACGAGACGTGATCTAGGAATCAAAATCGCATTACTGTGATAATGATATTTTTGTTATATACCTTTCAATTTTCTGATAATTTAATAAAATCACTATAAGTAGTTGAAAAACACAAGAAATTGCTAAACATTTCAACCTCTATAATACGAACTTCATCTTAAAGCATAAACCGAATTACTTTTTGAAACGGTGACATGCGCATGAATATTAGTTTTATGAATGAAGTTTGTGAAACAGCGCTCGCTCAGTTTGACTACCATCACTGTCAATAACACGAATTCTTCGACGCTTGAGGGCAGACTACTCATATATGTGATTTACAGTTATTGTGGAGTTCTGAAATTTTGCATCACGGAAGTTTTCACCAGCTGAATGACTGGAAGTTTCTTTTAGAGGCCAGATTGAATGTGGTTGAACTGTTTCGGGAGGGACATTGTGAGAGGCTCCGATGGGAACTTGACACGGGAATGACAACATTATTTTGACAATTATTTACAACAGGATTGGAGAAATTGTTGGAACTTGATGGTACAGATTTGTTGCAGAGAATATTACTCATTTATAATATAAAATTCATCCATTATGCGTGAAACTCACTGACGTTACCATTTATGAATTTCCTTAAACGGGTTGTACTGTACAACTGTGATGTTTTGGTACGCGATTTCCGAATATTTTACTACTTCAAAATAAAGGGAAAATGCTTTTTTATTGTTATTGTGACAAAAACATGGTTTAGACCTTTCAGATATTTTACATATAACGCAAGGTTTCTTAACTAATGTCGCTGTGAGAGCTTTGTTTACTGCTAGTGTTGGCTTTCCATCGTTAGGGGCGCTGCTATTGTCACAAGGAAACCTCGAGGATAAAGTAGTCTCAGCCTCGTTTGAGAGTATGGTGATACGGGTTTGGAAAACGATAGTATCGTTTTCCAGCTTGTAGGAAATGACTGTAAAATTCTGGCTCTTTCTTGGGTAGAAAATTGGTAGGTGTATAATAAAAGGCAGTACGCGACAGAGGTCACAATATACAAATGACGTCACAATTAAAGCCCCGCGTATTGGAAACTATTTGTACTACCTGTAGTGGGAATGATTAGACCTGAAGTCCTCTTTTTTGACCCAGCTTAGTACCCAATTGTCATTCTTAAAGTCAATAGCGAGTAATAATTTTCCTCTGGAAGTTTTGTGATGACAGCTACTCAACAATCAAGAATGAATAGACTTTGGTAAAACTATATTAGTATTAAATTTTAGGACAACAAATACTATTTTATTTAAGATCAATAACTGCGCCTACATGACCGCGTTGACGTACACTTTAGACACGCGTGACGTGATCATGTGACCTTGCAGTAAACTTGCTGCGAAAAATGTAAACATGGCAATGGTGTTTATGCCTTATATAATGTATCACATACTCCTACCCCTCTGACGGCAAGATCACACTTTCGGACAAATATCAACCTATTTTCACATGTTATAAGTGAGTGACTGTACTCTCCGTAAGTTGCTGTGCAGCAGGTCTTTAAGCATATATATATATATATATATATATATATATATATATATATATATATATATATATATATATATATATATATGCGTGTGTGTATGTTTGAATTATTATTTAAATGCTTTATATGTTGTTCATATTGGCTAATGTATGCATTCAAGTTCTTTAAAAATGTCGTATTATATTGGAAATATTAACACGTTATTATTCCTATATTTTTATGAGTTCCCTATAAAATCCATAACTTGTATAAAATATATTTTTGGGATTCAATGACTGGGACGCTTGTATTTTTGTTCCTTTTTCTAAGATAAATAGAGGTATTAGATTAGGCCTTTGTGTCCGTTCGTCCAAACGTTTTTCCATCCACCTGTCAATACTTTTCCTTCTGCCCAAACTCTCCATCCTCTGGTCGGATTGAGAATCAGACGGAAGAAAACCGACAGTTACAGAATGTATGTTTTTCCATAGTATTAAATTTTTCCATAGTATTAAATTCTAAACATTTATTTCTTCCCCTGTCTCTTTTTTAAGCTCTATTTAATGCATATTGGGTTGTTTATGTTAGATCACGGATAATTAGGTTGGTGATACTTTCAAAACTGTGTTACGGTTCAGACTTTTTCTTCGTGCAATAGTTTTGTATGTGCATACTGTCTCGCGCTTTCTATTAAAATATTCAATACCATGTTGTCTGCTCCTTTGTATTGTCTTTGATAATTCTAAGGCTGAGCAATTTTGAATTTGACTGTACAACAAACCTAATTTCTGACTATTGATTTTTGGGGATAGTGCATGGATGCTATTCAGACCAAACCGAATATACACACTAGTATCTTTGAATACTTCTGGAACAATTAGAGCTCTCTAAATATGAAACCTATATTTCAACTACTAAACACAAAACTGCTCTCTTATATTATAAAAACACCTCTGTGATTGGCCACCATGAGTAGGTATAAACTACCAATCCCCCATCCCCACTCCTTCCCACCCCGCCATCTTGGAAGATTACAGCAGGATTTGAGGCCATAAGGTATGACGTCATCAAGTCACATACTGATCTAGTCACATACCTATCCTCCTGGAAGAAACTTGGGTCACATACCAATTCTTACTGGAGGGAATTTGGGTCACATTCTGATCCATAAATTGTAATGTCATCACGATATATAAGGTCGCTCACGTGCGGACCAGGTGTGGTTTCCGTAAATAGTGATGTAAATAAGTTCCCTGTCTTTGTCAATCATAGTCTGTATAGATTCAAGGCATGTTCATCACTTGCTAGTTATAGCAAATGTATCTTGTTTTACTTCATCATTAAGGCCATCCACATTATAGTAGCATAGTAGTCAATTATTCAGATTCATAGACCTTAAACTATGTAAGATCATAGGGATAAGAGAATCCAGTGTCAGAGTGTACTCGTTATCTGATTTGACAAGCTAATTTATTAGTCCAGAAGATCTGACTTTACTTCAGCATTAAAGTCGCCTAAATTATGGTATCATATTGGTAGTTATTTAGAAGCCATAGACCGTAACCTATATTAAGATCAAAGTGATAAAATAATCCGGTGTTAAAGTGTACCAGTCCACTAATTTGGCTGGCTTAATGAGCGGGCCAGATGAGATGGTACTTAATACCCAGTTCCCATTCATCTCTGCGTGCAGTTTAAAATAAAATTGATGAACAGGTGTAGACATTAATATCTAGAAGCCCTGTAACCTTGGCAGATATAGTTTATAGTCCTAAAAAGAGAGACATGAACGCGGCGCAAAAGATCAAACAAGAAACCCGGCGTCATACAACACATTTAAAAAAAAATATATTAATGCTACCTACGAAATATATCTAAGTATTTTTTGTATCCCAAATAGAAATGCAAATTATTCCTTCCTGGCGGACACAGACCTCTGTGAAGGCATATACTTATGATGATATACCATTTTGTGTGTAGGGGCCTGTGGTCGAAATGTGTCAGCTCCAGCGATATTCGAGATAGGTGTTACATTTCGAGGTGCAAGAGGTGACCATATTTGGTACTATCTATAACGAAGAGAAGAGAACTTTCAGAGAAGCAGATACAGTTTGCTTTATTAAATCAAAACAACGTTCCATATATAAAATTACATATGAAAACAAACATGAAATCAATCTACTTTATGCTAAAAATTTATTAAGGCTTGCCAACTTTATATTTTCATAGAAGTTCTGTATTTGAAATATCATATGACATTCTGTTAATGATCAAATAACCAATTAACCAATCGTAGCCGAAATGTTCTTGCAGTGCAGTAAGAAACCCTTATTTCTCAATAATATTCAAATGGTTGTGCATGAATTCAAATAAACAAAAAAATTTGGAATGTTAGACCATAAATGCCGAAAAATCAAGGTTTAATACTTCCAAAGTAGGAAGAATTAATTTCCAAAAATAAGTATTATACAGCATGAAGTTGGCAGCGAAAAGCTTTTACAACAACAAAATTAATATTATAATTAAAAACAATAATGACAAAATTAATAAGAATCCATTCCTAATATTATTCTTTTCCCTAATTACTAGATATAAATTTCTAACAAAGGTAGAACCGTATCTGTGACACTTTACACATTAAAATATCTCACCATAAGAATAAAAAGAGATTTGTTATTTCTGACAAGTTAAGAAAGAGAAAATCGATTACTACAATGTTTTTAGAAATTTATATAATTACGCTGTCATGGCATATGATAAAGAACCCTAATTCTTCAAAGAACAAAGTGGTAAAATTTAGAATTTACAAAAAGTATTACATACCTGTAACGAAGAGAAGATAACTCTCAAGGAAGCAGATACAATTTGTTTGCGTCAGCCTCCCGAAGAGTCGTTTATATAGACCCCTCTGTCCAGAATGTGCTGAACCCAAAATGGACACAGCGAAGGAGCGACCACCGTCACCCTTCGTAACAGGAAGTAAGTCAACAGGTAGACAATACACATATTTCCGATATGAGTTCATACTCTTCTCCACGCAACAAATCGGCTTACTTATCTTCTTAACATTACCATGTGCTATCTGTCCCTGATTGACATAGGGGAGAGTCGGTTCATTTATCTTATATCTTTGCACTGAAGGCAAACAATAAGTTACCGCAGCATTCGGCGAACATGCCAATTCTACTTTATGAAAAACTGTAGCAAATTCAGTCGTAACAGAATTATCAGATAGAAACAATCTTCTTTGTCTCAAAAATTATATTGGTCATTTTTTTTCCTTTGTCCTGAATCTCAGAAACATCAGTAAAATATTTTTAAAAGGTTAAACTTTAGTCAACTGAATATGTTGAAAACGCAACAATCAATAATTTGTTGTTGTTGTTGTTGTTGTCATTATTACTTTAGCAATTTTAAGAAACATTAGTGCTAAACATGCCAAGATTTGCACACATTCAGACGTTGCAACTTACCGAAGTGTGTATAAAGGGAGACAAACTCAGAACACGGTATTTTCTCACCCAGAACGTCCTCTGCTATTTCTGTGCGAGAAAAATTGCCTCGGATGGTATGTCGACTCCGTAATTAATAGAAAAATCATGCATTTTATTCGCCGGAAATTTCTCCGCAAAAATAGAAACCATAATCTATTTGGACTCTTTTGGCTATTTCTACGATTGGATTGATTGTAGAATTGACCGAAAAGTTACGAATCAGAAAACAGTTTCCAGTGTGCCCAAAGCCTAATAAATCATATGGTAATCAAAAGTATCTTCAATGACAAACTTAGTGAAGTGCTTGGTAAAGCTGAACTGTAAACAAAGCCATGGGTAACAGATTTCACTTCTGGAATAGCATCAATGCCTGAATACTCACTGTGCCCTCTAGTCAAAACACACAGGGAGAATTGCACCTTAATCCTCATATTCTAAAGAATAAACATTTTGTTTTTAAAATCAGTACCAAGAATGTCTAAACTAAATATAGCGAGGGACTACTGGTACTGACCCGGAAATAATAATAGTGATCCGATTCCTTCTGGGGAGCGAAGGTAAGTGGAGATGCATAAAACAACATAATACTGTTAATGTTTCTTCCACCATAATAACAATTATCAGATCAATGACAAGTGACTTTAATGCAGCATAGACAATGTAAATATTGAACGTTATGGAGAACGTTTATTAACTTACATGTAAAACATCTTGTATATTGCTGAATTCATGATATAAGGGAGGTAACCCAGTGTACAATGTTCAGTATGAGCCTTTGCAGTTATAACCCTGTATTCAGAGAATAAATAGCATGAGAAATGTATGACAGAAATGAGCAACGTAAGTGTCAGCAATTATTACACTGATATCTGGCTTGATTTGAAAATCGTTTCAAATTGTCAGGTTAACATTCCAAACAATCAACTCAAAATGAATTCTTTTTAAAACTGAAATAATGTATTTCAACGAACCCATGACATTATCATTTGTGGATAGAATAATTGTGGTAAAAAAATTTTTGTTCTAATTTTAATAGAGACTAAATACCAAGGTATTTTCGATCACATCGTTATCATCTGTCCAACTTTCTGTGCAACAAGACCTACGATAGAAAACGAATATTCAAAGATGAAAAGGTAATCGTGATAGATCTCGAAGATATATTAGACGAGTATCTGATATCCATCAGGGAACCAATACTTTGTTTCTACTTGATAATGGAGGGAATTATGATGTCGTAAACAGAAAGCGACTCATTTAACCTAGCAGGCTTTTAGTGGCAGACATGTTCAAATATCGGTATGGGTGATCGTACAGAAGAGCAACTCTGTAATAAAAGATTTCAGAGAGAATACACGATGTTTTGCTTGTATTTTACAGCAAGGACAAGAAGATAATACAAACGGTGTTTGCTGAAAATTGCTAAATTCCAGATTAAATGAAATCGGAGATTGTAGATACTTTGAGACAAAACAAAAGAAAAAAAAAAAAACTTTTGGTGAGGTTAGAGTTTTCCTTTCAATTCAATGTATTGATTTGATCCTAAAGTAATGTGTTTAGGTTGTTGTCAACTAAAAAGCACTTGTCATCGTGCATTGACGACGCTACTTTGTTCATTGTGATCCTGTACATTGGATGATTTTGGGACCTGAGTAAATGCATTAACTAGTAATTTTCCTTGTGATTGAATAAACAATATTTATACAAATCAGATTTTAAATTCTTTTTGAACACATATTTGTATTTCTTTGCATCTTAGTCGGTTCTGTATTAATAAAGTTTTGCCTTAACCCACAAACTCATTTATTGATGTGCCATTTATAAAAACCCACCAAACTCACTTATTGGTGTGCCATTTACTGAACTCACCAAACTCTCTTATTGGTGTGCCATTTACTTAACCCACGAAACTCTCTTATTGGTGTGCCATTTACTTAACACACCAAACTCTTATTGGTGTGCCATTACTTAACCAAACAAACTTTCTTATTGGTCTGCCATTTACTTAACCCACCAAACCCTCTTATTGGTGTGCCATTTACTTAACCCACCAAACTCTCTTATTGCCATTTAATTCATCCTTGCAAAAATCGGGTTATTTTTGCTTCATTTGTGTCACGTTAAATACGTTGTCCTTGAGATAGTCACAAGTGTCATAAAACTTAATGTCATCTTTCATTTCACTGTAAAAGTTGTTTGTCTCGACATGAATGCGCAGAGAATTTTTATCAGTGATAAATAGTCTCATTCTATCATGGTATTTGCCTTTCAATTTGGTGTAGTAGAATTCGTACATTAACCATTTGTATAGCACAGCTATCCACCACAGATAGGTTTGGTTAGCTTGATCTTTTTGTTTTTCATAGTGATTCCAAGACAGAATCTATTATTATCCTCCTGGCGAACAATATATGTTTTTGACACTTTAAATATTTATTTACATCTGGACATATCTTAACTCTCATCCTCTTTCGGAGATTGTCCATTTGCTTAGCAAACGCAGATTTGTCCATGAGCTTGAAAAGGCCCTTTCGAACTAATTGGTAGCTTTTTGTCTCAAACTTGTATTGATTTATGTGTATAATTTCAGGCATGGTTTATGTTCTAATAATATCTTTTTCACTTTCAAAACCAAATGGCAGGTAAAGCTTCAAGTTTCTGTAATGTATCACATCTTTCTCTCTTTTTTTCATATACACAATAATTTTGTCCGGTTAGTCTTGTACCCTTGCAGTCATTATCAATTTCGTGTGCAATGGGAATAAATCATTTTCGTCTGGTACAAGCTTCTCTGGAGCAAGGGGGGTGGTTCTTGAAATGGTGGTGTAAATGTGTTGGTATCTCCAAATTAACCTCTAAGATCCAACCTGTGTCATTAAAATCGGGGATGTTTAAGAAGTGTTTCTCTACCCACACACTTTGTTCATCTTTTCCCCGTCTGAAGTGTTTAACCGGCATGTATTGGCCCATTGCCCAACAATATAAACAGATGTGATCTAGATACATTATATATGACCTTGATCACAATTTATTCTCACTTTCTGACCTTGACCTTACAAAATCACCATCACGTTTTATCTTTCCATTTGACTTTGTCCTAGCTTCGCTATAATCATCGACATAGTATTCAATGTTCGCTTTGGTGTATCTGTGTGGGATCGTAATAATTCTATCTACTATTTTGCTCTCGCTCATAAAAAAACATGTCACAATCTGTCAAAAGTTCAAGTTCTACACCTGATAACTTTAAACTAGCCTCGTGAGCTAAACCGTGTGCACTGTAATTGTGCGCTAGGTCAGGTTTGTAGTTTGATATACATACATTTCAAAACCCCTCGCAAATTTCACACAAGGTCGTAGCATCTTTCTTGATGTAGTAGTCGTGAAGGTCAGTTAGTGTGTTAAATTTTAAGTGTGGCATCACATCGTGTACATGCTAATAATTGTTATCTTATATGTTCGAATCACTCAGACTTTAGTGAAACTTTTCTTTTGGGCGGTATAGATGCTACGTTACAAAACACATGTATGCAATCAGTACCTCTATAAACTGTTGGTGGTTAACATTTGTGAATTGAATTGACGGACATACAGAAAACTGATTGGATGTGCTTAGCTGTTTGTACTTTTCAAGATGTACTGGTTTGACTTGTAACAAAATGACAATTTTGTTACGAGTAGCTCATACGCAAGAGACTTTTAATTGATGATGATAATTTCTGAATATGAAAACTGATAACTTTTCATGTGATATCTACACATTGTAACATAGCCTTATATGATCTGATAATATTTCTGGTACACTGGTACAGTGAAAACCATTTTTTACTCACGTGTTTCTTACCATGATGTTTGCTTACTCGAAATGATACCAATCTGGATAAATTTTGTATGCCAAAAAAATGGTATTTTTCCATTCAATCAAATGAAATCAACATGTTAACAAATTTTTTTTCTTCTGTTACTGTAACTGCCCTAATGCACTTATCTTCAACTAATTCATACACATTAACAGAAATATAAAATTCATTCTCAAGTATTTGATAGAGTGTAATGTTATATGGTATCTGTCAAACTAATGTTTGTATTTAATTAAACTTTATTGTGATAGCCTATCTACGTGATCTCTCAGATTATTTAGCATCGTTTCAACTACATAAGGGGTCCCAGGTAGCCGAGAGGTCTAAGAAGCTCGCCTTTACGGATCACTCACACATCGCACCTATGTCTGCATGAATTCGAGTCTCGGCTCGACCAACGTGGGTATGTAAGAAAGCTTGCCAGTAGCTTTCAGTCGATCGGTGGTTCTTCCCGGGTTTCTTCCTCCACCAAATATACTGGCCATCATGTATAGCCTATGATTTGCTGACAAATGGCATTGAACCCCACAAAACCAAACTAAACTCAACTGCATAGTAAAAAAGCATTTGGCATTCGAAGTTTCCCGTAGACTCAAGTCTTTCAGATTTTTCACCCATTCAGGCAAATCGGTATTTTATCAATTGATACCTGTCGGTGTGCAGAGTTAAATATTCAATCCTATCAGATATCTACCTCGTGCTTTTGTGTCTTTTGTGTCCAAATTTGTTATATATAGTGTCGAAATTAACTCTCAATGGCACCATCCATGTCACCTCTGTTCATTGTGTTCACAAGTCTTGTTCTGTGGTACATTTCCTATATTCAACCTTCTCTCCATTCTGGGTTGGTTTCTTTTTAAGTCTGATAGTTACGTTTAGCTGAAACTTTACAAAACTAATGTGACGGATTTTTCGAATTGTGACTTTTCTCAAGTTTGGTTCGGTGCCATTGAAAACATTATACAAATCTTGATTTTTACCACCATAAAATCTGTTCTCGTTTCCACTCCTCTTGAAAGAATCTCTAAACCGTTTAGCGATGATTCTGCTCACATTTTGCTTATTCATACGTCCCAATTTTTCATTGCATGCTTTTTGTATAAGACTAGCGCCTCCCAGCGCCTCTAGACTGCTTCAATTAGCGCTAACGTAACAACGTAATGTTTTCTTTGCTTCTGTTTTTTTGCTTGTTTGTTTTTTTTTTTTTTTTTTTTTGGGGGGGGGGGGGTTGTTATGAAAACCTATGGTGTAGTGATTTTTTTTATCTGCTTTTTATGTTGCCAGCTTTATGTACTAAGGTGGTACCCAATTATATATCTAAACTATTGTGGCGTAAGTAAGAATCGATCCACAAACCTTAGGTTTAGAAATCCAACGATTATACCACCGATTTAATTGAGTCACTTACTATTACTGTAATTTCTAATCTGTCAGAAGATTGGTTTTCGATGTCTGGGTGTTTGTGTTTCACTATCTATGTGCATTAATTGCATCAGCTATCAATGTATTTTGTGTCTGTGTTATGATGCAGTATCTCTATGCAGCTGCATTAATTTTATCAGCTATCACTGTTTGTCATGTTATGATTACTGACATTACCCATTTAATCTGTATGTGAAAAGCCCTCTGTTATGTACAACTCCCCATTCTTATTGATTTTCCTGAGCTTTACACATATATCTCTTAGTGGCCCAGAGCTCGCAAGTATATAGAGCGGGAGAGAGGGGTGTGAAAGAGAATAAGTAAATGGGGATAGCTGGAATTTGAATTAATCGGTCAGTAATTCGCTTAAATCATCGTAGAATATTACGACTCTAACGTTTGATATAGTTGGTTTACAAGTCGTTTCACCTATGGGACGAGCTTGGTCGTAAAGCGACATCGTCGCCAGAGATGACAAAAGGTTTTTTTTCTTTCTATTTTTGCTGTTAATTTTTCTGTCATGTTTTGAATATATACTTCATTTGCCTCGTCAAATTTTGTGTGTATTTATAATTTAGTATGCTGGTTGAAATATTGTGTATGGTCCTATCATATGCATGTGTAATCATCAAACTCTGCAAAGACTAACAATACGCTGTTGATCTCTCCCAATCAAGCTGTTTCATAAAGAAGTAATCTCTGCACTGTTATTATGATGTATTCTTCCGTTCCAGTTCGATTGGTGAGTTTTCATTACAAACATTGTAGCATTTTATTAATTCCATTTGAGGTATTAGCGCTGTTTCAAATATCACGACAGTATGACATTGTTTCAGTAGTAAGGTATCATAAAATTCTGGTTCACATCTATTAATATCCAGTTGCAAGGAAATTGGTCCAGTGGTAAGGCCTATGGATATAGGGTGCTGGTTTGTTTTTATGTAGTAATTGAGGATGTGGTCGAGTCGGATGGGGTCTAGGAATATGGAGGTTTCTATGCAGTGCTGAGGAAAGTGGCCCAGCAATGATGGTGTTTTAAGTGTTGTTTGATGCAGTAGTAAGGAAAGTGGTCCCGCAATGAGTAGGGAATATATGAGAGAGCTTACGTTTTAATTTATCAGTCAATCGTTTTTGTTTTATTTTCTGTGCTTGGCCACAGCCCACACAACAAAAAGTTTTAACATTGTAACTTGAACTAGTAGACCAGAACTCTCATATAATATCTACCTAAATAGGCAGACATTTTCAGAGACTAAGAAGACAACATGTATAAAAAGACTTACAGAGAGTAATGATTCAGTGTGACAGAAAATTTTAAGGTGTCAGTACTTAAACCTGGAAGTAAACATTGACATCAATTCGGTCAAAAATTTCTCACAGATCTGATAAATAGAATCAATAATCCATTGTGTAAAGAATTTTGAAATTCTGGACCAAACTTTTGCAAGCGTATCAAGCACAGACTAAAAAATTTGATACCAGTGCTGAAATGAGTTGGTTTAATGATGGCTTTGTAATAGATCTGCGTCCGGTCTTGTGTAAATTATGGTATGATACAGGACCAAATTTATACAAGATTTGGTAGATGAGCGCGGGCAATTCTTGTCTTATGATATTTTCTCAATGAAATAGAATTTTGCACCTACTTTTCTGAGGTATCAAACATTCATAAAACCAATCAAGTCGCACATTTATATGAACCCTGTCACCAAAAAAGAAATCTTTCAATATATAATAATTACGTTGCCATTCATGTTATTGTATAGTAGTGAAAAAAATTAATCTAAAAAAACAAAATTTTATAAAAGAAAGTTATAAAGTACCTTTAAATAATTTTAAATAGGAACATCTTTTGAATACTCAGATGATTCTCATATCGCTTAGTAGGCAGAATATTACATACAAACCACATTCTACTTAAAATCAGTTTGATTACCACCTCTTTATGTGACCTCTGTAATGAAGATAATGAAATCATACAACACCTTTTGATATGTTGTTCCAAAAGTACCACTTAAAAAAAAAAAAAGACAAAACACACAGATACAGATGATCCATAATCTATTATATTTGGTTTTAATATGAAAAATAAACTATGTATTGAAATTATAGTGAGCGTCAAGTGGTTTCGTTATTGCTAGAAATTCATGAACCTAGTTTTATCTTTTCCCATCTTCATAAACTTTCTAAAAGACCTTAAATCTACTGAGAAATAATATTTCTACTAAAGTTGTAAATTTGAAATCTTTGAAACAAAAAACAACAGCGGGATTTTTGGAGTAGACTGCTTGGAAAATGATTATAATGATGATGACTATTAATATCGACGATGTTTTCTACTTTAAGTGTGTAAAGTATAACAAATGACTTAAATGTATAGTGCAAAGATAAATGGGCTTGCTTATTCACTCCTATTTTTTATTCGCCCATTCCTCTTTCCTTCGTAGTTTTCTTCCTCTTCACTTCTTTTTTTTATAGTTCTTTTACTCTATTTGGTTCTTTTTCCTTTTTCATAAAAATAATTAGTTGATTGGAATAATTATTTATTAATATTCTGCACTTTCGTAAGATATATACCCTGCTTGCTATACAAAGAGTAGTGTGTGTGAAAACATACATTGTGGCTTTGGCAATTGAATTGTTATACTATTGTATTTATATTTTCTTGATTCTCTTGCAAATCAATTTTCAGTGGAATATAATTTGAAATACTACATGTGGATACACATCTGATGCACCTTAATAAATATAAATAATAATTTTAAAAAACACTGTTAATTGAAGCTGATACTATAATTGGCGAATAGTGGAGAGCTTCCATTTGCATCAAAAAGATTATTCACAACACAAGAGGAGAGATACTTAAGCGGCAAAGTAAATGCTGAATAAGTTGTGAAATAAAAAGAATCTATGAAGTCTGATTCAGATGTTGAAATGTACAAAAAAAAAAAAAAAACGATTGAAGAGCTACAAAATGACATCAACAACAAAAAGAGATCCCAAACGGAAAAGTTGAATTGCAAGAACAGTCGAAAAGAGTTGAAAATAAAAGCAACGTGTGATTAGTGGCACATCTAACACAGTTGGAGATAATTTTCAGAGACAAAATTGAAAGGATTAATGAAAAGGTTCGAGAACAAAACTTCCATTAGGAGAAAGGCTGAAACAAACGTTTTATAAAGGGTGTAACAATCGTTGCTATAGCCACTGCCATAGGTCACTATATCAAGTGTTGATCTGTCTGGAGAGAAAAGTAATGTAAAATGTTTAGTATGAAGTAGTGGAGGAGCAGATGCTGTTCCACAAGGAGCAAAAGATAATTCATTCATTGACCAAATGTTTAAAAAAACTTAATTATATTGGCAATTTTTTTTTTTTTTTAATTTTGTTTTTTTTTAGTTAGCTCCAAAAGCAGCAGCGCATTCCATGGAATTATTGATAGTGTAATAAGATTGTTGCTTAGGAGTGTTTAACAGATTATTTCCTTCCAAAGCATCTAAGAGAATTCACGAAGCACATCACCATAGCTTAATTAAAGGTTCATCAACTATTTCAAAAAATTAACTACAACAGCTTCTGAAACCATAATATCAATACAAACGATTTGTTTATTTTATTGTCAGTATTGGTGTTTTTTCCGTTTCTAAATTTACCATGTGTCGTCTGAACGTCCAAAAGCGAATTGCATTAACAGATGAGCTATTCACAGGCTTCCCAATCCTTACAGCATAAACCTTCTTCTCTACGTAATTTTTGTACCCACCTTGTCTTCTTGTTGGTCTTCAACAATTTTTTGTTGCACCGTCACGGATTGTTTACCAGCCTTTGGAATACCGTCATTTACTACGTCGGCATTAATGGTAAAGTTTAATCCAAGTTTAAACGAGTCGAGGGATTTCTGTAAATTGTTGTGTGCAACGATACGATCCATTTTCATAACCATGTCACTCGGTCACAAAATTACACCGTCACCACCAACAGCATAGTCTAATTTCTCTTTTGAATCTGTTACGTATTGTTTAAATTTTATCAAGATGTTTTCATCTGTTTTGAAATATTTTTGTGCCTAAAATCAATAGTTCTATTAACGTTTTAACAAACGTTTCTGTTTTGTAATGATGTACCTCATATGCAGATTACGCAGGGCCTTATACTTTGATTTAACCTTGCAATACCGTCATCTGTCAGACCGTTACTGTCTAAAAAAAGTATTTCCAGCCTGTTTCTTTGTTTGGTTTTGTTGTAGTATTAATTATTTCGGATGGCATCTTAACCTTAAGGAAAGAAAAACAGGCACCATCGTATTGAGCTCCAGTTGAAAAAAATTTCTCTCGCTATCTGATAAGTCAATTCACTTTTTATAACAAAAGAGATCATGTGTAACTAACC
Source organism: Margaritifera margaritifera (assembly GCA_029931535.1). NCBI lineage: Eukaryota > Metazoa > Mollusca > Bivalvia > Unionida > Margaritiferidae > Margaritifera > Margaritifera margaritifera. The sequence continues at coordinate 6,334,789 of JAQPZY010001673.1, read as the reverse complement.
AGTTCTTATCCCTATCATATCTACAAGCGTGATGAGAAGGAATTTTAAAATAGTTGCAGACGATGTTAAATTGTTTTAAGTCAATGTTATTGTGTTGGGATTAAAAGCATCTTTACTTTCTAAAGGTATTTACATTCTTAAAGATTTCTTATTTGGAAGTTAATATGAAATCTGCAAACAGATTCAGCATGCTCAGGAACACTTTGATCTGTTAAATACCAATATGATATACGCAACCTGCGAATTGTCATCCATACTGCCCAGTTTCAATCATTCTGCTAAAATCTCATATTACATGATGCCCCGCATCTATTTATTGAATCTTCACCATCAGATTGTAAAGTGTATTTACCAACTAAAGTTTAATATTTTGTTAGTGGAAGTATGTTTTTCAGTGTAATATATTTTATATCTCGTCAAACAAATGTATAATATCAGGATTGGGCTGAGTAGTATACTGGATTGCAGAACAAGGTTAACATGCTGTTCTCTTTTGTTTTGGGGGTTGTTGGGATTATTTTTGTTTTGGGGGGTTGTTTGTTGTTGTTTTTATTTGTTTGTTTGTTTCTGTGTTTCTTAAATCTGAAGTCCATTATATAAGTTTTAAAATATTAATGTGAAGCTGACTTTTATTATGCAAATACATTACGTGTCTGTTTGTTGGTTGTTGTTTTTTTCCCCCCACATTCACTTGTAATTCTTTTTTGATTTATGTTTTCATTTCCTCCACTGTAATATCATTGCTGGGATTAAACAAATCTCCATGATGCTATGCACTTTCTACATCTCTGGTGTGTTGTATTTCGTTTTTTCATTTCCTTAATCAGTGTTTGCTTTTTGTTGCATTTGTAACACTTTACAACTCCTTTCATTTCTGGTGCAAGTTGCTTTCGGCACGGTTGTACGATATATTTGTGTAGATCAATTTCAGTTACTACTAGATGTCAAATGAGAGTTCTAAAAAAAGGATCTTCAGTATGGATACATCTGCACACCGTGATAGATTTACTGGATTTTATTTCATCCATGTTGTGCAAAAGCTCTTCCATATTAAGTGGCTTTAGTTACTTTCGTGGTAATTCTTTGTAATAGAAGGTTTGATGGATGTGTTAACATTATACATGGTAAACACTTTGTTCAGGAAGACGGACAGTTTATTGTATAATTGCTCAAAGCGCATGTGCCGTTGCCATGATTACTATACATTCTTGCAATGAAATTTTAAAGAACTTTGAATGTCTACATTATTGCATCAACATCTGTGGGATTTTCATTACCTCTTATAGCGTTTAAATTCTCATAGTCTAGTGTGTTGTCTTTTACATTGTATCTGTTTCTCAGCTATTATGAAATGTAATATAAATCAACTTCATATTTTTGGCTTATCTCTTTTTTTATTTCTTCAGTAATGTTATGTATTACCCTGATAGGACACTGTCTACATTGCAGTTGCCTTATCAGATTTCTTAAGTGTCCCATTTTGTGATTCTCTTGTCATTTTTAGGATGTATTTTCCTTTTTCTCCTCTGATTTTGTAATTAACACAAATTTGCATACCGTGCATGTTTTACCTCCTTAATGCTTTAATGCGCTGTTCTTTCCAGATCTGTCACATTCTAAAAATTCTGTATTTTTTAAGAACTCAAAGATATCATGTTCCTGCTATTTATGAACTCTTTTCATCCATTGCCAATGGAGAGGTGTGCTTTTGTCACATTGTCACTGTAAAAGCGTCATCATTGGCACATAATTTATTTAATGCAAACGTTTTTTTCCGCTTGTAGCAGTTGTTAAGCCATTCATCATATCATTTCCATTTAACAAGTTCATACTTTTCACTGTTTATTCTTTTGGTCTTTATATATGTCATCTTGTTTTTCATATGTAAACAACTGGATCACCTAACATTACTTGCATGACTTTAAATATAAAGTTAGGAAGCATCCCTTTTCAAAAAACTGTTTTGATTTTGAAATTCTGTTTCCCAAATTTTAAATTTAGGCGTTCGAAATATATTAGTTGTCATGTAACCAAATAGATTGATCTACACTTTTCATCTGCTTGTTTCTTTGTCAACTTGAACTGGAGTCCAATATATTGATCTATGATGACTGTTACGGTATATCTTAACTAACTTTGATCAAACGTCAAACCATTTTCTGGTTTTATTAAGAGTGAAATAATACAACATTCTAGTCTTTCGGGTTCAAGTTAACTTTTCCGCAACTGATGCTGTTTTGTTTGAGTAAATTAGCAAGTATTTAATGTTTTCTTTTTCCAGCAAATCCTTAACATTATGTTGCTAAAGCATTTTCCTTCATCAACCTGTATATTTTCTGCTTTTTGCTCTCTAAAAATTTCTCTAAAAGTCGTATATCTCCTCCCTCTTTTCACTTTTTCAGCCTATGTGTATTTTGAAGACAAAAATCTCTAACTGCCAAATTTAATTGTATCTATCGCTGTATTGTTCATGTACATGCGTGTACACCATCCGCTGGTCAGCCACGTAATTGACACAAACTCTTTTGTAAAGAAATCGTTTGCCGCTTTCTTATGTAATGTGCAAGTAAATTATTCAGTTAACAATTCTTTCTTTCAATTCAGTTTCTTTTCTTTTCACTTTGTCATATTTAACTTATTTCCGCAGTTCATTGGCATTTATATAAGCAACTTGAGTCACTTGACTGCCAGGATAATAGAAGTGATATCTTAAATACTTAAATACTATTCTTTGTCGGCGATTTCAACGGAAAACGCATCCAGATAATTCCTTATGCTTGATAAACTGTCTTTAGGTGCTAACAAGCCAACAAGCCAAGCAGTCCTGATCATCTACAACATGTTCTATTATTGGCAATAATTTTCAACATTTCTTCAATCCAATAAAACGTGTCAATGATTTTAGATTTTTGTCAACTTGTGCCATTTTTATGCTTGATTCCAAAACAACTTCTTCATATCCTGAGTCACCATGTATTATCTTAAGTCTAACTTTATTCTCCATAAATTCTTTTTCTGTTTTAGTGTAAGCGTTGTAGATTAACCCTATATAATTTGCTTGATCTTTAAGATGTACTGTAAATATAACAGAATATATATCTGTGTATTTATTCACGTCAAATATGTAGTTATTCCTTTTTTATATTTCACTACTTTTACCATCTCGCTATCGAGGATGATGCTACTTATCTCGACTTTACCATTATTGAAAGTAATATGTGTGTGCATCTGCTCTGAAACCTTGGAGTATATCTTTCTTAATGTTTTAAATCATCAAATTAACACTTTTGTTCTCTTTAATGTTATTCTTCAACCCAACTAGTTTTGATCACACCTTTATCCAATCCAAACTTGTAAACAAATATGCATTATAAATAGATACCGACATTGCTGCTTTCACGTTAAACTCATCAAATATTTTTATCACCTCTCTGAAAACTGCTGAATTCAATATAATGTAGATTTGTGCCATTTTTTATGATGCGTAAAAAAAATTCAAATTATTATTTTGTATTCACTTCTCTAAATGTTTTCACGGTTTTACTGGGCCAGTTATACCAATTTAGTGAAATAATATCCTGGAGCCTGAGTGCACCAGTGATTAATGATTTTTATTTTAGTGTTCTCGTATAAGAAATACGAGTGTGTTCGTGTGAAAAATATTTTTCTTCGCTAGTAAATATTGATTTTGATTTTTGCATTCTCTTACAGAGTTACACAAGTGTTTTAGTGTGAAAAATATTATACGGTGCTATTAAATTTAAATTTTATTTTTAGTGTTCACGTATAGCGAGGGATACAAGATAGTGATAAATAAAAATATGACTGCGCAAATAATTTTTCTTTTTATTTTAGTGTTTTTGTATATCTATACTAGATGGTGATACAGATATATATGAATGCTTCATGTCTTTCATATATAACTATAATGTATATATATATATATATATATATATATATATATATATATATATATATATATATATATATATATATATATATATATATATCGTATAATGCTATCGGTATATCATATTCCACCTACAAATGTTCTTTTACACAAAATAAGAATTAGACAAGATAAGCTATGTTATTTTTGTAGAGAGAAAGAATAATCTCTTTTTCTATGATTGCGCTAGAGTTAAACAACTTTGGATACAATTATTTATGTGGCTAAAAGATAAATGCATTCACCCTGTACATTTTAACTTTACAGCAGTAAATACAATATTAGGAGAAAAAGAAATCTGATGTAATTTTTAATTTCATTTTACTTTTAGAAAAGAACTACATATTTAAACTGCATATTCACAATGAAGTACCTAACTTGAAAAGATTTAAGAAAGAAATATCATATCGGTACAAACTTAAAAAAGTATATAGCCTACAAAAACTGTGATTAGGATATATTCAGTCATACATAGTAAGCTTATAATTGATGTATAATTTTTGCTATGAATCATTTGCAAGCTGTAATGTCTAAAACATTATGCATGTATCATCATCTAAGATGTATGAAGTATAACTTGAATCTCTCTCTCTCGTCAGTTATCTCCAATATAAATTTCCTTCTTCCTGTACTATTATTGTTTTTTTCTTCTGTTCTTGGAAATGACTAGAAATTGAGATTAATAATCCAAATATATTTAATTTAGTGTTAAAATAAGTGACTGTATCAAATCCACCCCCACCCCTTACCCCCGACCCACGGCTACCCACAGCTACCCATGTACGAGGTTTATTAAATATTTTTTTTAATTAAAAAGAAAAGGCAAAACCTGTTCCTATGGCACAACTAAAAATGTTGCTTTAAAGTATTGTTCTAATCATGTTTTTCTTTCCTTCTTTCTTGCTCTATTTTTCTAACTACATATTCTAGCAATACGGATGCCAATCAGATTATGCATTTATGTTCTAATAAGTTCTTACAGTTGTACCTTCTAATACGGGTTATTTAATATTCCAGCAAACGCTGATTTTGACTTTTCTACAGATATAAGGTATGTTAGTAGATACAGGGGCCGGTATTGCCACATTTAAAAAAATACACTATGTCTAGAATTGGAATGTAACATTAAGCCACCATTTTGATTTGGATCGTCATGGCCAGAAGCTGAATTTAATGTTATAAACGTCCATAGGATTAGAATTGGAAGGCGCTGTAGCCACTAGGAAAGTTTAACATGGGGATCACTGTGACCACAAGTGGAATTTTAACATGGCGTATGGCCCTATGGCCACAAGAGGGATTTTAACTTGGAAGATGGCCATGTGGGCATTTTTTGGGGAAGATTAACATTTGGGTATCTATGGCCATAAGGAGAATTGTAATATGGAGTATAGCACTATAGCCACAAGGGATATTTTAACATGAAGGATGACCAGATGTGTATCAATGACAGTTTAACATTGTGGGTTGTATGCGTATCCTTAGGAATTTAACATTGTGGGCTGAATATATTTAGGAAAGTTGGACCCTCATAGGTTTAACACGGAAAGTTCACTTGACTACGTGAATTAAAAACAGCGGCTTTAATAAGCTTATATGGGTGAAATATGTGTGTTTTTAACATGGTGGCTCCCATATATCCAAAATGGCTGTCATTGGACCAAGAATTAAGGTCATAGTAAAGTCCAGAATCTCAAGCGGAATTTAGGGGAGACTTAAAAAAGTAATAGTTTATTAAACCTTAAACCGGCCAAAACTAAAAGTAGTACTAAAATTCAGACACTGACACGGAATTTATCCTAGACTAAACGAAACCCCCTTAATCTTATATTAAAAATATGGCTTAGACTAAAAGAAAAGCTCACATTCCGAAAAAAGGAACGGAATTTAGTAGATAATTGTAAAAAAAAACTTGGAATATTTTATTAAAATCATTGAGACTGAGAGCATTATTAATACTAAAGTTCCGAAAGTGAAAGGGAATTTAGCAGAGACCTAAAGAAAATTATCTTAAAAAATATGGCTTAGACTAAACGTAATACTAAAATTTCGAAACTGAAACGGAATTAAGAGCAGACTTAAAAAAGCCCGGAATATTTTTGAAAATGGCCGACACCAAAAGTAATGCTGAACTTCTAAAACTGAAACATAATTTACCAAAAGTTATATAAATCGAGAAAGATTTTTAAGATTGTAGCAAAAAATAAAATCGTTTTAAAAGTATGAATGAATTATACAAAAAATGTTAAATATTGAAAACAAATTACACAATGAGTTTACCAAATTTGCAAAAATACTGTAAGTGAAAATTCAAAATATTAACAAGATTGTAAAACAATTTAAAACAGTTTTAAAATTTAAAACTTTAAGAAAATGAAAACAACATTTTTTAACTAAGAACAATTTAACAAATAAAGCAAAAATTTAAAAAATAAAACATCTAATATAAAAATATAACATTAAAAACAAAAGTTTGAAATTATTTGTTTGAAATTTAATTTTTTTTTTACAATTGTTAAGTACGGGGAGGGGGGGGGGGGGCTTGGTTGTTTAAATGTTATATTTTTTTTATTTTGGTTTTTCAGTTTTAGTCCATGACTCAATTCCCATTAATGGCTAGTGTGACTGTATGATGAATGTTGCATGTATGTGGGTGTGTTTATGCATGATTAGTGATCGTACACACCTCCTAACACCGTTTGGTATACATGATTGCATGCTTGTATGTATGTTTGTGTGAATGTATGTATGCATACACGTGTATGCATCATAAAAAACTAGTCCCCTACCCTTGTTTGTTTAGATGTAAAGATGTGTTTGTTTGTTTGTTTATCAGGGATGTGTTTGTTTGTTAATAAGAATATATCTTTGGTTGTTTGTTTGTTTGTTTATTAATAAAGGGGTGTGTGTGTGTGTGTGTGTGTTTGCCCATAAGAAGGTATAAGTGACCCTCACCTGCCCCCTTTCCCTCTTCTTTCTTTGTTTGTGTTTGGGTATATTTGTTTTAATAACGTGTGTTAGTGTTCATTTCATATCCACTACCTTCCGTCATCGGTTTGTTTGCAGGTGTGGTTGTTGGATTGTAAAACTTAGTCAGTGTATGTAATTATATGAGACTGTGTCCGTCTCCCCATCTTGTTTGTCCAACCCTATTAAAATTTCCATTTTCGTTGTGATTGTATGTATGTGTTTGTGTGAAATTGTATATGTATTAAAAAAAAAAAAACTCAAGCCATTCCTTTTATGTCTCTGATGGCATGTTGGAAAATTAATATAGGTATAGGAGCTACTTCCCTTCCGTTTGTATGTGTGATGGTAATTTGGATAGTATGTCTGTGTATATGAGCTACCCATGTTCAATTCCCATTGGCACCATATGTTTTGTATGTCATTTCATGTGTATTCAAAACAAAACATCATTAACCCACACTTCCTTTGCGTGTGTAATGGTATGTCGGATAGAGAATATATGTGTGTGAACTACTTCCTTCCGTTTGTATGTAAGTAATGGTATATAGATGTGTAATTGTGTATGACAGCTTTTTATGTTTCGAATATTTTTTGTTTGTTTTTAAGGGTCTTTTTAATTTTGAATTTTTATCATTTAAAAAATGTAATTGTTTTTCTTTTGTTCTTTTTTAGTTTGCTTATAAGTTGTTCTAAAAATATTTTCGTATTGTTAACTGTTTTATTCAGATTTTTTTTATATTTTAATTTTCAGATTTCTAAAAACTTTAACTGGTTTTCATTTTTTCAAATTCTTTTAACACTTTAATAAAAACATGTTTTAAAAATTTAGTTTCACAAGATTTTAATTTGTTATTATTTTGAAATTTTAAAATTTTAAAAGTTTGCTACAATTTTGTTTGTTTATTTTTTCCAATTTACAACCTTTGAATATTTAATAACTTTTTAAAAACATTTTTCGTTTTTCCAACTATTTTGTTTATTTTGTTACAATTGTAAACTTTATTTAAACTGTAAATTGTTTTTAAAATTTTATTATTTTTTGTATGTTTCCATTTTCAAAATTTTTACAATTTTCTCATTTTCGAATGTCTTTTTTTCACAATTAAATTTTTTCTGTATGTTGTTTAGTCTGCGCTAAATTCTGTGTAAGTTTAGAAGTTGGAATATTACTTTTTGTCAAGGTCATATTTTTCCATTACAAGTTGTTTTTTTGGGGGTGGGGGTGGTGGTTCTCTGTTAAATTCCATTTCAGTTTCGGAATTCTAGTATTACTTCTAGACTCGGCCATTTTAATAAAATATTCAAGACATTTACAAATTATCCGCTTAATTTCTTATTAGTTTCGGAATTTTAGTATTGCCTTTAGTCTGGGCCTAATGGCAGCGATGTTGGATATATGGGCATCACCCATAATACCACTACCACAGCGCTGTGAATTTGGTAGTAAAATGCCACCTGGAGTAAACCTTACGCTTAGGTAACATCGCCACACTCAATTTAGACTGCATTTAGCGCGATCTCTTCCCTATAATGGCTTTAATTCAGAATGTGAAGATTTTGCCTAATACGTAAGAGGAAAAATAAGGAATTCTATATTTGAAGTGATGTAACATAGGGTTGACGCTGTTACAAGGTAGCACGCGGCAGAGATAACAATATACCGATGACGTCTCAATGAAGAACAGCTGACTCGCAATACTTAGTCGGTTTCCCTAGTTTTTGATTGAATCTTAATCTGTGATAAGAAAAGTAAAGTAGGACCCAGTCAACGTCCTCGTGTACTATTGCGCGAAGATAATGGACTGAGGTTTAAATGGTCCAGTGGTCAAAACAGCCTTACGCCAGCGATAGATTCTGCAAAAGTATGAGCTGTGAGGAACGTGGATGCCACCCTATCAGAAACGCCCCTTCTTCACCCACATAACATCATTACAGCTGTCATTTTAAATTTCACCTAGTCACGTGAACTTTCTATACCAAGTCTATGGGCGCTTAACTGCCCTGATATCATTAGGTTAGTATGGATGTTTGCTGGATTTTCATAACGCTTGTTAGTTCCCCATAGAGACCCACAATGTTAAATTCCCCTTGTGACCATAGTGGCCCATAATGTTAAACCTATGAATGTTTTTAAAATTAAATTCCCATTGTGGCCATAGGGTCATATTTTCAAATCGACTGCCTAATTTTTTAATTCCCTTTGTAACAACGGTGCCATCTTTGCGACTATATTGCACCCTTATACTACTGATATTAATTGTCCATGTATTAATGAATTCGTTCATTCAATTTCATTTATTCAATATTTCTTTTGCTATTCTTTCCTTTAAAAGCGTGCGGTACTGATGTGTCTAGATGTTACAAAACTGGTATAATGGAGGGCGGGGGATAGAGAGCTGGTGTTTTATTTCCAGCCGGGATATTTTTCTCCTTCTACCTCAAGATAAATTTTGTTTTAATTTTTAAAACTAATTCAATGGACATAATATATATTTTTTTAATTCAGATCGGCGGAGAATTAGCTATAATTTAAGCGAATTGCTAAGTTGCTATGTTGGTCAGTCAGTCGGCCGGCCGGCTGATCAATTGGTCAGTGGATAGATGGATCATCCGGGATGTAAGACTTATTGAGAATGTCACGCACCCGTCACCGCATTAGTTTTAGTTTCGTATAAAAATAAGTTAATTTATTGTTATGCGATCCCATTTAGTTTTGTATTTAATACAAATTAATTTATCTTATGCTGGAAAACCTTTAACAAGATTTGTAATTGGATACATTGAATACGAAACATCACAATTTTGAGACTGCTCAGTATAGTAGGATTCAACATGGTGAGTATGATACATCATTTTTGCTTTTGGATTTCAAAAAGACGATTTCATCGTAATGAAAATTCATATTTTGCTTGAATTTATACCGTCACCAAGCATAAACTAAATATGATTGGTGGTGCCTGATTGATCTGAAGTGACCTGTCAAAAATGTTTGAATTGTATGGTCTTTCACGGTGGTAACCGGTTGCAGGGTTGGCCCGAAAAGAAAGAAAAAAAAAAAGGGGGGGGGGGGGGGAGGATAATATATAACGAACTTATCCTGCCAATAGGCTGAATGGAGTATACATAAATAAATGCAGAACTTTTAGATTGCTGTTGAATATTAAATGCGTATATATTTTAATTTAGAATAATTTTGGTACTCTAGGATTCAGGACACATGGTATTCCTACAGTATCTGTGAACAACCATATTTCATGGACTTAACGTGAATTTTAACGCGTTCGTTATAATATTCAGGGATCGCGCTGTGCATCGCCAATGTCGCAAATTGCGATTTTATTTCCTGATTGGCGACAAAATATACCATCTGGCGATTTTTTGGGCGACAATGTTTTTGGCTCTTAAAACTTGTATATACAATCTTGGGTTTGGAGTGGAGGAATTCAAAGGCACCACGAAAGGAAGCTGCAAACTTGGGTATACAATGCACTGGAATCTCTCTATTGTTACATAAGCAAATCATTTGTTCATATCGACTGCTTATGCTGACATCTGGCCTGAGTACTGTATGCGGTGATACACTCCAATAGTCATGCTACCGGACTTTAGTATGGGCCTGTTCCATTCGGAATCGTACACCACCTTCGGTCTTCGAAAGTATTTACCTGGGCCAGTTACTATCTAGCTGAGGATTATTTAATCTCTTTATACCTTACAAAATTTCAAACCAAACCTTGTTCCGTCTACGCATACTTTTTTAATTTGCAAAAATAAAGTTGTTAATGGCGAGTGCAATGTTAAAGAAAATGCTATTTATAGTACAAGCACTGCCTAAAACACGTCGTACGGTGCATGGTTGCGACACGGATCCTCGCGCAGTTTAAACTAAAAGTCGGTACATTAATACTGTATAAAACGTGCACAATATCATCTGCTATAATCAGTAAAATTAAAATAAAGGCTACGAAACTACAGTGAAAAAAATTATCTGAATCATAAAAATGTAATGTAAGTAGAATATAGACTTTATCATTCTTTTTAATTATATGCCACACATTCCAAAATAATGAAGTCTGAATAAAAATAGCATTATAATATTTTTGTAAAAATCATAAGTACATTTAAAATAGCAAGAAATTTATACATTATTATTATTATTATTATAGAAGACCAAAACAAAAAAAAAAAACAAAAAAAAACATATACACATGCATGCAGAATAAGTAATAATTCAAATAATAATTAAAATATTCAGATGACAATATTTTTTTCCCAGATCAAAAATGAATACAAATAAAAATAGAAATAATATTGTATAATAATGCTGATATTTTGTATCACAATTTTAAAATTAAGAAATTGAATCAGATTGTAAAATAAATAATTTTAATAATAATGATTTATATGTTTATCAGACATTTATACTTATATTTAGGAATTATTTGTATTTTCAACAAGATCAATAATAATAATAATAATTATAATGTCTACATTACAAGCTTTTTAAATGTTAATCAAACTGCTGGCATACTAAATGCCATGTAAATATGAATTAAATATATTTAGATGGTGAAGACACTTATGTTCATACTGCATTTTTTGTGTAATGTTTAACATATGATATAAAAATGATAAAAATCTATAATCTAATTATCTGACATATTTATGAGTTAGAGAATGACATATGATTTAGAGAATTTTGTTAATGTTGTTTTGTATCCATTTATTATAGTCATAGTCATTAAAGTAGTAGGCATCTTGTATGGTAATACAGTATAGATCCACATCACAACCGTGCACCTTACAATAAAAGTATTAACTATTTGATTTTACATTTTTATCATTATTTGAATTCATCACTGATTTGGTAAAAAAAAAAAAAGGTGTAAAAAATATGTAATTCATATTTATATGGCATTTAGCATGTGCACGTTTTATACAATGGTGTATGATTCAGAATGGAACGGGCCCATACTATAGCTTCAATCGACCTAACAATCACTAATCCTTTCTTTTTTTTTGAAATTTGGGCGTCCGTGGCTGAGATATGATAGAAAATTAAAAATGATGTTCTGTGATATGTTTCATACTTTTCGGACAATCTTCAAGAATTTTACATTCAAACGATTAGGTCCTTCCTGTTTGAATATTTCCCAGGTTACCCTTTATTCTCATACAACATGTACATACTGTTCAGCCGACACAAGAAATTTACAAATACTGAGTCTGTAATAAACTGAATACAGTGTATCATTTAATATGATAAAAAGTCGGTCAGTTTATACAACTGTTTAAAGACAATTAAAAGGTAAGGCGGTCAGCCATAAACAGACACCTTTCAGAGATTTATTGAATTGACACACAATAGCTAGGGTGATGTGTCATATCAAATCCTTTGAGCACTGCTGAGGGAGAGCCCATTAGGTTAATTTGCATAGGTAAAGTACACTAAGTGGAACAACCCAATTTGTCTTAAGTACATCAAAGAGAGAGAACCTAATGAGAATTGGCACATACAAATGTGAAGGAAACTTCGACTTTGAAACTGCATTCAGCAAGTGGGCAAGATGACATTCGATTTTATTATTGTTATGAAACAACATTTTAATAGTGCAAAACAATAAGCATACAAAACAGTCATGCAATGATTTATTCTGTAATATTGTGGTATTGTATTGTTTGCTGTCAATAAAATAATAAATACTCGATCTTTTTCAATTTTCATTGCCTACCACATTAATAGACATTGAAAAATACTTACTCCTTGCTTGGCGACACTTTTTGAAAATTGGCGACAAAATATTGAGATTTGCGATTTTTTTGGCGACAACTTTTTTAAAGCCAGCACCATCCCTGATATTGTGAGAATTTATTAAAATAACCATAGAAATTATTCAGCTATATCTACTTCATTAAATCATCATTAAAAAAATTTGGCATTCATGTACATTAGTTCAGAATTACCATTTTTCCGAGCGTGTGTAAGTTTACTTATTTCCCGAATTACGTCCATGGTTCGTGACACTGACTAAAAGGTCACATGGCATATGACCGGAATGTGCCAGTTATGCCAAGGTATGGATCTTATTAGTTTATAGCATCTCCATGTTTTGGAAAAAAAATAAAATAAAATTTCAAAATGATTTTTTTTCCGGTTGATTCTATAAGCAGTTTGTGCACTTACATTAATGCTTGCTTGTTCTTTACCATATAAATACATGAATCAATAGAGTGAGAGAAAGACAGACAGGGAGAGAGAAATTTAAAAATACGCACTGGTGAATGGATACACATTTTATTATAAGAGATTAAATGTCTTTTGATGTAGAATATATGTTTATTATGAAATAATACTGAAACAAAAAAATCCATAGTGAATATACATCTCCAGTGTAAATTTTTCTTACATTGTATAAGAACCCCACATGATTAAACCCAAATATTTACGTTGTATAAATTCCCAAAGTGAGTTGTCCTGTTCAAGAGATGTAAATAAAGCAATCATCTGATTGGCGGACCTATCTTTAGCATATAATAGAAAATTCAAGACCAAAATATCTGACACAAATAAGGCATTAGTTAAAATATAGATTTTCATTATGATTTTTTAAAATTACATGAAATTACCTGTGTTTGAATTTCATTTTATCTGATTTTACTTCTAATAAAATACTTCCTGTCACTTTTAAAGAATGCTGGTGACACAGTTGATGACGTCATTATCTCAAAACAAGCACGTTAGGTTGCGAGAAACATGGTGCACGATTCAAGGACTGCCACGACTTCAGGCTGTTGGACGATATTAGACATTGACCCTGATATGCATGATTGGGGCCAGCGTCTAACTGCTTGAACAAGTGTAGCGTGTTCTGGGGACTGTCGACACCTAAATTAAAGGCCAATGTTTCAAGAATATTTTTTGTAGTTGGCAGCCTATATTGACATTGTTGCACAGACTAAAGTCTAATTGCTTTAGTCTTACTATACTCACATTAATGCCTTTTTCCTTACAGAAGTATATCCAGAAAATTCACTTGTCCCACCTACCTTTACACTTGTCCCAAGGTTGTAATCATTTGTCAAGATTTGATGAGATGTATGCACTTTAATCCATAGAAAGAACAAATGAAATAATGTTCAACATATTTATTTCTCAAAAGAATTAAATTTTTCAAAAACACTATTTGATATTATACATTTTCTTACATCAGAGGTTTTCAGTTTTCCAATGTCCATGTATCTTATATGCACTACTTTTTGCTCTGATGTGATAGCATCGTTACTTGCATCAACAAGAATGGAGTTTACTGGAATTCAGATTTTCCTTAACTTCTTCTCTTAAGACTTGATAGAATGAAGTCTCTTGCCCTGAATCTGTTCTTATTATTATCACCAAGTTCAACAGCATTCTTCTCCTGAAGTGCACACATAATTTCCATTACAGAAATTGGTGTTACATAACAGGCAAGTTCATGGCCATGTTGACCGGTAGCATGGGAAAATGGTCTGACATTCCTTAAAGGTGTGGTAGTAAGTCAAACTTGGTGTAGGCATAAAAAGTCGTATGCCTGAACTATACATCGGTACCAAATTTATTATGCTATGCGAAGTATAGCTCGAAATATCAGCATCGATTCTTAAATAGGTCACTCCAGAAAGGAGAGAAGTGTCCTCCCTTGTAGTATTATATAGTACATGTATGACTAATAGATAAGTTGTCAGCAACAATACGAGCCCCAGTTCATCGGTATATGTATGAACTTTATGAGAAGTGAAGTTCTCTAAATGTCCAGTTAGCTTGAAAAACATCCATGTCTTCATCATCATCAATATCCGAGTCAAAAATACCAATTAACTATTTATCATCTGCTCTGTTCATTCGATTCAAACAAGATCATGATCCCCACTGCCTAAAATATAATTTTCCCCCACAAAATTGTCTGTATTTTCATAAAAATCGGCATCCACATAATGGCCGCACCAGTACTGTCCGCCATTTTGAATTACATGTGTTAAAATTCAGTTTTGAAATCACATTTTCTACTAACCAGTTATCATCATCTCTGTTTATTTTGTCGAAGTCAAGCTCACAATCTGCACTGCCTAAAACATCAATTTTTTCCACAAAATTGTCTCTATTTTCATCAAAATCGGCATCCACATCACTGCCGTAACTTGCAGTTTCAGTGCTGTCTGACATGTTGATCTCCACACATTAAAACTCGTGTTTGAAATCAAATTTTCAAATAACCAGTTATCATCAACTCCGTTCATTTTGAAGAAGTAAAAATAATGATCCCCACTGCCTAGAACATCAATTTTCCACACGAAATGGTCTTTATTTTCAACTAATTCAGCAAGCACATAACTGTCTTCACTTTCCTCTTCAGTATATGACCACTATTTTCTTATCTAAGCATGTTAAAACTTGATTTTGAAATTGAATTTTTACCAGTTTTGGGGTCTTTTAAACACAATCTGTTAATGATATGTGTACCTTCTACCTTTATTTCCATCTTTTCAAACGAGTACACGTAAATTGATGACATATTATACAGTTACAAACATGCTTCTGCGAAGTGATAAATGGAATGTAGTGAACTTAAGACTGGAGTTGTATTCTGCTTGCAAAGGTAAAGTATGACTGGAGTTGTATCCCACTGCAAAAGGGTTAATCATTTTAAAAAGGATGTGGACACATATGTGGGTAAAGTGCCTTTCATTAATTTCATTGCATTGATTCGGTGGATTAAAATCAAAGTGTGATCCTGCTGATGAGTATCTGAGTTGAGTAAATACAATATAATCTGGTCGTTTAAAACACTGCTAATTAATCATACCGAATTTGGTTTTGTTTGAAGTGTCTTGATTGGCTGATAATTTGGTCGCTTAGCCCAATATGCAATCAAGTAGTAACAGAACTCACACATGAGACAGTTATCAATTACCACTTACTGTAATATCACAGGATGTGAATGAATAAATGAAGAAAGGTAGATTCAAGCATTCAGTATGACCAGGGGTCATGAATGGCCAGATAAAGGTTGATAAAGTGATTAAAGTATGAAAATTAGCACTTGTCCCAGACTAGTGGCTTGGAAAATTTTACTTGTCCAACTTCAAAAATTAATAGTTGGGGACATCAGGTTATGGGATTCAATCAGCTTTGGAGGAACAACATAGGGTTCACTCTCTGACTGTTTTGTTTTTGTCGTCAGTCTAGATGTCGGCATGATGATTTTAACTCCGTTTGACTGACACTAGTATATTAACAGTCATGAAACTTGATGGGCGTATTTATCTTCAAGGATTCTACCCACCACAGGCAAAAATAGGTCATGATGGCTATTTGTCACACTCCAGCAATTACATTACATTTGTGCATTTAGCTCAGTTACTCTGACACAGCTGTGTGTACCGTAATGAAACTGGATGGGTTCTATTCTCCATGGGCAAGAGTAGGTAACAGTGATCTGCTTTTCACGGATCAAGCTAATACATAAACTTTTTGCATTTAACTTGGTTCCTTAGACACTGTTGTGTGTACAGCCATGAAATGTGATGGGTATATTTACATTGGGAATATTAATCATCTCAAAGAACTACTGTTAAAGTCACAGTGATCTACTATTCTTGCTCTGGTGACTATGCAAGAGTTTTGGATTATGTTATGGTGGAGCAGGTGAGACATACATGTAGCATTTTGCAGAATTCTTGTTTTATAAAGTTTATAAAGTTCACACATAATTAAAAACTGACAAGGTAAATTACATATTTATTTATTAACATGACTTCTAATTTAACCTTTTTTTTCCCAGTC
This sequence comes from Margaritifera margaritifera, assembly GCA_029931535.1. Taxonomy (NCBI): domain Eukaryota; kingdom Metazoa; phylum Mollusca; class Bivalvia; order Unionida; family Margaritiferidae; genus Margaritifera; species Margaritifera margaritifera. The sequence goes on along the minus strand of JAQPZY010001673.1, from coordinate 6,318,050 downwards.
TCGAAGATACGACTCCAGGACAACAATATTCTCTCCTGAGGGTAAATAATATTTTGGTACCATTTGTGTCAGTGAGATAGAACTCTTGTTGAAGAAGAGATTTAAAGGAATGTTGTAGTGTTTGTTTGTGTGTGTGTGTGTTCTTAATCAGCTTGTAGCTTTTTGCATCATATCTTCATTGAGGTTTTAATGATTTCAATAAAATTTAGTAGAATACAGTACCACATTATGGGTTATTTTTGCTAGAGCTAATGTGATGGTCCTGCATCCAATGTCTGGCATCCATTAGCAGTTGTTTGTTATTGCTTCTATGAAGAAACCATTAGAAGGAGCGCCATCAAGCATCGAATACAGTTTCAGCCTGAGGTCTTGTTGGTTCTAAATGAAAATGGTGCCCCTTGAACATCCAGTATTGACATGGGTTTTTATTTTAAGACTTCTTATGGTATGTAGTTGGTCCTAAATGAAAATGGTATTAATCTGATATCCAGCATAGCCACTATGGTGGTCATCTTGAAAATTGTGTTATCACTATTTCTCCTGAATGGATGGTCATATATACATGGAGTTTTCACTAAAAAATTTCTTAATTCACAGTTTAAATCATTTTGATTGTGAGACTGCTGATTACTACATTTAGTGGTCATCTTACATGTGACAAGTCTGGCCCAGATTATAAAGCAGTGTAAGGTACTGACATGCTTAGGTATGTGACTAGTCTAATGCATGACCGGTGCATTTAGCATTAGTCGATGGTTGGGGTTTGAAAATATGTGGAAATGGGGAAAAAGCAAAAGAAAATTACAGTCAGCAGTAAAATTACTGCCAGTTGAACTACCATAAATGCAGATATGGTTAAGGTTTTATTACCCTGAATTATCTTTGGAAGAAAAGGCTCTTTATCAGTGAATCTGCAGCCAGGAAATATGTAGAGAGATTGTTTAGAAAACTCGAAATAATGAATTTCATTGGCTGGCCTGAGCCTGAGGCAGATGATCATTGACAGTTCTTTCAGACAGATCTATATACTAATAAATTAAAAATAACCTTGTTCTTTTTTCATAATTTATTTTTAACTTGTCTTATCTAAATACTAGACCTTTTGTCACTTTCTTCAGTTAAATATCTGCTGACTCGGTTGATTTTTGTTCTCAAATTTTAAGGCAACCAAATTGTAAGGCTTGGTGACCAAAACTATTAAATAGCCACTAAAATTTTCAAGTAGGGTGCCCTGTGGCTACTAAATTTTGAATTTTACTTGGAGTACTGACATGCTTGAGGCATAAAAATGAATGGGTTTTTTTCTTTTAAAAAGAGCAATACTTATAAATGAAAAGCTGTTATCAGGTGATTCACATTATTGCAGAATTTAAAAACATGCTCAATTTCCTAAACCAAACAATTTCATGAACACTTTGCACAGCATTAACTGGCATAAAAATATACATTGGTCCCTCACTATAAATCCCCTCAGTATAAAACTGCTCTTCTTCTAACACAGATATGTCATGGATCCCATTTAAATGGAAACATTTTGTTTTCTCATTGTTACTCATTGCTACTCTATTCATTTCACAAATTTATTTCACTTAATTTTAGTTTTTGGCTAAACTGAACCAATTATTAAGGAATATATCCCTACTTGTTTTTTTGTTTTTTTTATGGCTGAAGTATGGGGTTGATATCACATATTCAACTGCCCAGTGAAAATCAATATCAGATATATTCACCAAACCCATGGCCATAATCAGTGCAAAAAAGAGTTTAAATTCATCAGGTGTGACAGGCTTCCGTTTTCTTATGAGCCTGTTGTGCATGATATAAGAGAAATAACATTAATCTCCAAGATCCTTAAATGATAGCTACTTTTTAAACACTCTCCTATTTTACATTTGACAGGGAGATTATATCAGGTGGAGTATGCCATGGAGGCCATTGGTCATGCAGGGACCTGTCTAGGCATCTTGGCTTCAGATGGAGTTGTGTTGGCAGCAGAAAGGAGGAACATTAACAAGCTGCTAGATGAAGTGTCTTACTCCGAGAAAATCTACAAACTCCATGAGTATGTAAAATTGAGTAATCCATAAAAGTCTTCATTTATACTGTGTATAGGATGTCTTTAAATTAATTTTTAATATGGTTCATAATCCTGGATTTTGGTAAAGGCAAAATTCTTAGTTGTTGACTGATGCATGAATTTGTCATTGCAATAAATACCAAGTAGCCGTATAAATTTAGATGTTACTATAAGTACACATTTTGCTATGTGACCTTGATTGCTGTACATAACAGCTGTTCATGCATAATTCCCAGTTCTGACTTGTAGTACCTTGTTCTTCAGTATGTTGCCTAGCTTGGTTTCAGTGGCCTTTTAATTTGACAAAAACAACATCAGCAATCATAATTAAGGCACACACAGCTAATAACAAATTTCAGACTCATTTTGTATTCACATGAAGAAAAAAAAAATTATGAGAGAGAAATAAGGTCTTCCAATTTTGCTCCTTTTTGTGGCATTGCAGTGTCTCTGATACTGTGTACTATGTACAATTTTGTATATTGGGGTAGCAGCATTACCATTACGTATGTCTGTCATCGATTACATATATGCCATATACACCTCCCTCGATAACTTGTACACTATGAGGTCTAATTGAAATGAGTTGATGTGACACACAACCATGACTGATAGTCTGTACGCAGGGAGGATTTGCTTGCCTTTTAACTTTTTTTATTCTACCCCTTTTACTTGATATGATACAATAGAAATAATTAATGTGATAATACAAAACAGGTCTACTTGAATTAGTTGTTGCCTCCATGAGGCATTACCGTTATTTTCTTTGATCAATATTTTATAGTATATTGTTATTGACAGTGTATTGAGAATTTTTTTTCAAAAAGAAAATGTAAGAAACTATGAAAGTTGAAAATTGATTTCAAATTGCTGGGCACTACCTGCCAATTTTGGAGATAAAACGAGCAAAATATATCAAAGTTTCGTTTACCAGTTTTGATAGTAATAATTTTATTTATGTTTAGCAAATAGGGGCCTTTGTTTGCATTTTCTGTTTTAAAAAAGGGATCCACACTTGTCCCTGTATTATATGCCGGTTGCGAGTTATCCATTGTGCTAAAATGAGGGAGACCTTTATTTGGAATTTCTTAAATATATTCAGGGAAAGTGAAAAGACTATGTGCTTTAAACAGCTATTTTTCATGATCTTTCTCTCTTGAGCAAATGTGTATTATTCTAATGTGCTGAGGAGTCCACCACAGAGAAAACCAGCAGCATGTAATCATTGAAAATGTATATGCAATTTTTCTTTTTGAAAAAATAAGGTAGAGGGTTAAGAAAAGTGCATACATAAGAGTATTGCGTTTTGTGCAGATTAAAAAACTCAGAGTATTGCAACCATAGGTGCTTTTAACAATTTAATATAAAATTCAACTCTGTCTTCGCTACTGTTTTGCCCAGCACATTTCAAGTCAGTTCAGCTCTACATATTCCTTCTAACAGATGTAATGGGATGAGCTTGAAATAGAGTTAAATAAAAGCTCAAAGACGAATTATTTTGTGTGTTCTTTTATCTTTGTTTTCTTGTCATTGTCAACTTTTTCAGTCATTTATTTATTTACCATGACAAAGATTTATTTAAATTTGCGATTGTTGAGACACCCTAAGATGCTAGTAGAGTGCAATACTTTACAATTTCCAGTGTAAAAATAACCCAAATGCAAACAGCTTAGTCCAAGACTGTATGACTGATATGCAGATCAAGGTCTACGACATTCGTTCAGTAAATAATTTTTAACAAAAATCATTAACCGTGATCAACCAAGAAAAATCCATTGCCTGTGATCCAGGACAACTAAAAAAAAAAAATGCGATGCAATCAATTTTTCCAGTGTGAAAGCCTGGGGAGGCAACCCAAAAATATTATAAAAATGATCATGTCCAAAATTATAATGGAATTTTGTATATTTCCCAGTGACAAACATTTGATCATTGAATTGTCCCTGTGGGTACCTACAGCAGGGTACCCGAATTATCATCTTAGGCTTGACACATTGAAAGCCTATGACCTAGTACATGTATTACATTTTCGCATTGGTCTGTTGAAGAAATGGGCACTTGCTGTACTGTGGAGTATTGTTACAGTTGCTTCTGAAGACTAACTTTAGCTAAAGGAATATGGCATTTATATAATCAAACAAATCACAATTGTTGTTGCATACTACATTGGCTTGTTGGGTAATGGCTAAACAAAAATCCCATGTGGAAAGTTAATAGCTTTCAGAGAGTTTTTACACAGAGTTAACAGTGTAGAATTAACTATACCATGAACTGTAATGATGTAAATTAAGATAAACAATAATTATAGACAAGTTTCTGGTCAGGGTTGGCCAGGTATTAGGAAGCTGATGGACAACAAGACACCACCCAAAAAAAGGCAATTGTATCATCATGGTTAATTTGTTGATCTCAGTACTTTCCATTAGCAGAACTGATAGTGAGTTAGAGGTGCTGTGTGTACCGTATTTTGGTGTGTATAACGCGCACCCCGATTTTCAACCCAAAATGAGTGGAAAAAATGTTCTGCCATATAACGCGCATGTGATATAATACATTTTAAAATTGTGACTACCGGTATTTCGCTCCGTTTTCATAGTGCAACAACGGTCGGTCATTTTGGATAGTGAATGAAAAAGTGGCAATATTGAAATTGTATCTTTCCGATTTTATGGTTGGCCCTTAAAAGGGCCCTTTAAAGGTTCGTCTAGTTGATTGAGTTAAATCTATTGCATCAAATCCCTCAAATTCCTCTTCGTTGTCATCACTCTCGAAAAGTCGCTGTATGTCCTCGTCTGTCATCATTCCTGGTGTTGCTGCATAATAGCTTTCATCGTCGTCTTTGTCCTCGCTCTCTGAGTGGTCTTCACGCTTGGCATTGTCCTCCCACAAGATGTCATCCTCTGTGCCATCCATTTTATTTGAGATGCAGCACTTTTTGAAGGCATGGATGATGATGCTTGGATCTAGCTCGGCCCAGCTCACAGACCCCTTGTAGTCGTCTATTTTCTTCTGTTTTACAATCAATATTGCCTGAAAGCGAATCTCTGTCATGGATACTGAGATTCCCTGTCTTCTTCTATCCATGACACATTCAAGGACTCCACTCTCTACGGCCGGATACTTTGCACTTGTCCCTCTGTATGCCTGTTTTGTTCTCGGTATTTTCTTCAGTCTTTCTTTCATTCTTCTCTACTCCCTAACAGAAGACTCTCCTACATTTAACTCCCTCCCAGCAGCTCTGTTACCATGTGTTTCTGCATAGGCAATGATGGTTAGCTTGTCTTTTGCATTGTACGAATTTCTTATATGACCCATGTTGATACTTTGACTATATTCGTTCAGATTCAAGATCGAACACAATATGCCGTGTGAAAGTTTAGGTCCAGTATTTATACTTATTTGGATTATCATTACACCTCTAAAATATATCTCCATGTCCAAGCTAGAATTTACGTTGACAATGCATTATACTTATGTTTGGCCCATCAAAGCTTTAGCCGGCGCTGATTACCTTTAAAAACACCACGCTGAGTCAATTAAACACTGCTCACTATATTGTAACAAAGAAGTACCGTATCAAATATTGTTGTTTAAAATGAGAAATAAAACAAAGAAACAAGTTTATTTTCTGAAGAAAAGTAAATACATTGCAAATTTACCTAGACAAAGCAAGGTGACTATGTTTAGCACATCAAAGCTTTAGCCGGTGCCGATTACCTTGAAAAGACCACACTGAGTCAATGAAGCACTGATCACCGTTAAAAACACCGCGCTGAATCAATTAAATATTGCTCACCAAGACAAAGCATTGTAACTATGTTGAGCGCATCAAAGCTTACCTGGCGCCGATTACTGTGAAAAGGCCACACTGAGTCAATGAAGCATTGATCACTGTATAGTCGCAAAGATATCTCAAATACTATGATTTAAGATGAGAAATAAAACTAAGAAACAAGTTTATTTTCCAAAGGAAAAACAAAATGTTTTCTGACTTCATACATTAACGCTGTATCAGTGTTACCGTAACAGGCTAACCGTAGTCACGAAAAACAATGAGAACATTAACACTGCTTGAATTCTAAATATTATATTTCAATTCAAACACGAATAAATGAAGACAAAATTAATTAGATCCACAGTTATCGAATATTGAACATTTACAGGTACGGTAATCATATATTTGTTCCGCTGATAACCTTGAAAAGACCACACTTAGTCAATGAAACATTGATCACTCTATAGTCAGAAATAAATACAAAATACTATCATTTAAGATGAGAAATAAAAACTAAGAACCAAGTTTATTTTCCAAAGAAAAAAATATTTTCCGACTTCATACATTAATTGATTATTTTGTTCCACAACGTGTCAGTGTTACCATAAGAAAGAAACCGTAGTCGCAAAAAATATGTCTCCTAAAGGTGCCTCTGATGAGAACATTAACACTGCTTGAATTCTACACATATTATATTTCAATTCAACCAAGAATAAATGAAGAAAAAATGTATTAGATCAACAGTTATGGAATGCTGAACATTTACGGAACAAGTACGGTAATCCTCACAGTGGTATTTGTTCCGCTCCAAGGCGGCACTTTGCACAGCTTTTGAACAAGTTGCCAGTCGTTATGTACATGTATTTCTGGTCGAGGCACAGAACAAAACGCTACACAGTGATGTGAAATGAAACCAGTTTATTGACATAAGCAATCAAAGAACAAGACTATTTGTAAGCATTATTTATTTCTTTAATACGGCTAGTACCGTTAACCAATTTAGTTACAATGCAATGTACAACGGATTTAATATTTCACAAGGAGTGAATGTGACATATGTAGGCGGCTATAGTGCCTTCATCCTCTCATCAGATCGACCTGGAAAAAAACTTTTTTTATAGTTCTTGTATAAAACGCGCACCCCCGACTTAAGATAAGAAAATTAGGTGAAAAAAGTGCGCGTTATACACACCAAAATATGGTAATTTAACATGAACTATATATGACTAAAGTTGGTAAAAAATCTTGATTACATCTATCTTGTGGGAACTGCATTAATTTACCAAGCAACCAGAAAAATATGTTGGGCAACCTGACTTTCAAACAAGGTTGCCCAGGGACAGCCATGGCTTTTCCAGATTTTTCTATTGCTGAAGACATTATCAACAGCAGATACAGTTGAACTTCTACATGTAAAATACAGTTGTAGCACAGCAGCAGCAGCCTGTTGCTATGCATGATGACCTGTTTAAGGACACAAAAAAATGTACTTGATGACTTTTAAACTCTCCTGGGGTCTCTGGATACAAGTAAACATATAATATTTTCACACAGACAAACTGACAAATACAAGTGCTAACCATTTATCTGATATATACTAATCGTAGTTGTGTATTTCTACCTGTTTGACAATTGACACGACACAGTACACAACATAAGTTTGATTTGTAAACTTTATTTTGGAAATAGCCATTGCTGTATAGGGCCATGCAAATGCTTGTATATTGTAAAGGGTAGTTGTTAGCAAACAAATGGCTAATGGAAAAATCTGAGGCATTTCGAAATTTGATATCTAACAGGTGACACGCTGATGCCACACTTTTTGACCAGGAAATTGATTATGTTTGAGGAAAAAGATGTTTTATGAAGGTTTGTTCTTGAAGTAAAAGAATTTCTTGGTAAAAAATTCATGAAATGGAAAAACAGTTTCAACTCAGTTTGTGAAAATGTAAACTTGGAACTTGCCTGTCAGGCAAGAAATAGAGTTGAAACCAAGTTAACGAGTAGCCATTAGGACACCAATGATATGCATTTCATTATTTAAAATTGTTGCAAGTGCCTATGACTGAAACAATTGCAGTGAGCAGTTAAATAACACTAAATAAAACTATGTAGTAATTAATATTAAAATCCATGAATTATGAGATTTGCTTGTTAATTTACTAAATGAAAAACTAAGTGACTTTATTTTTCTATCTATGACCTTCGTATTTTCTATTCCTCTCACTCTCTCTCTGTTTTATACAATAAAAGTTAAAGAGTTTCATCAGATATCCACATGAAATTGTAAGTACATATTTATGCAAAAATATCTGTTTCCTTTCATTCATCTCAGCACCCTTATTGTTTAAAATTTTTCATTTTACACTCTATGTTTTTAACTGTATCTTTCTCACACACTTTCATTTACATGTCAAAAGTTTCAGGCAATTATTTAGTTAGAAAGCACTCTGCATTGCTTGATCATTGACAAAGTGATTTACTTGATGGTTATTTAATGTTTATTAATGAATATAATCTCTCTAAAGTGTTATTTTTTGTGAACTTAACATTCTATCATAAATAGCATCTTGAACCTTATTTAAAAGATTTTGTAGAAACCATTGTAGCGGGAAACAAGACATAGCAGTCACTTTTCCAATGTTGACAGCAGCAGTGGTGTGTCATCAGCAACTTAAGGTTTTGGTTCAAGTTTTTCATTTGCATATATTTTCTAAACCTCCTTGATAGATTCTTATCATACATGGCATGAATCATTATGAAGCTAAGACAATTCATTCAGCGACTCACTTACTCCTTTGACCTTGGGATTTTTCATTCCTTTGTCAAGGGAGATAACTACAAGACCCATTATTTTCTTTATCTAAATGGACAAAAAATTCCAAGTTTAAACATAAATATGGGGGACTTCTTTTTTTGCAGAGACATGGCATGCAGTGTTGCTGGTATCACATCCGATGCAAATGTTCTAACAAATGAACTACGGCTTATAGCTCAGAGGTAAGTAGTCTGGGAATAGAATATAGTCTCTGTGGGAGTGGGAGGGAGAAGAGTTGAGGGAAGGGCTGTACTTTATTTTTAGAATTACTTGCCCATTTGGGCAAGTGGGTGCTGACATGCAAACAGAGACAGAAACTTAAGATGTGTGCTATTAGAAATTCTTAAAAGAAAAATTTTTGATTCATGCTAATATTTGACCTTATACCAAAGCTAGTGTTTCACAATCAGTTGAAATTTGAATCAGCATTGATTGGTTGCACAAAATGGATTGATGATCAGTTATAATCAGTCAAGCAAAATATATTGTTGCATTGTGATCTCAATCACCTGATATTTCATCTTCCAGTTTTGATTTCTTTATTGTTCTGCACAGGATCTTTGTTTCAGTTTGTTTTGATGTGTGCATTTGTTTTAAAGTTTTGTTTGTTTTGATGTGTGCATTTGTTTTAAAGTATTGTTTGTTTTGATATCTGCATTTGTTTTAAAGTATTGTTTGTTCCAATTTTTGTCATGCCTTCCAAGCAGTGCAAGACACAGGATCACTTTTTGTAAGACATTGTTGTTGATAGTTGTGCCAATGTTAAGTTTTTTGCAAGTATGGCTCCCAAAAAATTTGAAAAATCTTGAAACGGCTTTTTCTTAGAAACTGCTTAACAGAATTTGATGAAATTGGACAGCATCCTGGCTTAAAGTGATTTCATGATTATGCCCTCAAATATGGTTACTGTAACAAAAAATAGAAAAACATCACTTTTTAAATAGAACCACTCAACAGAATTTGGCCAAATTTCACAGAAAGCATTCTTGCATAGAGGGCTTTAACATTTTTACAAATATCGATCTGACTTCAAATGTAGCTGCCATTACTAATAATTGAAAAACCTTTAAATGACTTTCTCGTTAAAAATGCTTAACATGTTGGTGCGAATGTTTCATGTTGCTACAAATGATGCCAATATGTCATCAAATGTGGCCATCATTAAAAAAATGGAAAACATTAATATGACTAATGATGAAAAACTGCTTAACAGAGTTTGACTAAACTTTACAGAAAGCATCCTGGCACAAAAGGCTTTTAATTTTGTTGCAAATAATGTAAATCTGCCATCAAATATGACCACCATTACAGAAAAAAACAACTTTAAATGACTTCTCAGAAACTGCTCATCAGAATTTGACTGTCATTACTAAAAATGGAAGAAGTGACTTATTCTCAAGCAGAATGTGACAAAATTTTACAGAAAGCATTTCAGCACAAAGGGCTTTTAAGTTGGTAAAAATGATGCCAATATGCCATCAGATATTGCTGCTGTTACTAAAAGTAGAAAAACCTTTAATAACTTCTTCTAAATAACCACTGGACAGAATTTGACTGAATTTGAAAGAAAGCATCCTCTGATTTATACCAATCATGACACTCCACCATCAGATATGGCTGCCATTACTAAAAGTAGAAGAATATTTACACAACTTTATTTCAAAATAAAGCTGAACAGAACTTGATCAACTATGACACAAAACATCCTGGCATTAGGGGACTTTCAATATTTGACATTATGCTTATTTGTGATCAGATCTGGATGAAGAGACAAAAGCTAGAAAAACCTTTAAACAATTGTTTTCATCATATATGCAATCAGCCAAAATTGGACAAATGTCAACTGAGAGCATCCTACTGACTCAGATTTCTTAGCCAACTTCTCTTGCATTTGGCTGTTAGGCAGATGTCAGCCAGGTGAGCCTTTTTTTAATAATATGTTTGTTGACAAACTTTTTCTGTATACACCAATCTTCCCCGCTCCCCGTCATTGTATAGTATAGATTTGGTTGTTGTTTTATAAAACAGGAACACAAGTAGGTTATTTAGTGCCAAGGCAGTTGGGGTAAAGTGCCTTGCTGAAAGACACAATGGTAACTGACCTGGCTGATATTAGGCTATGAAACTGAGATGCTCCAAGGCATGTGAGTGCGTGAATCACGTAAAAGTTTTACGAATTCACACACTTGGTAAACAGTGATGCCCGATAACTCCCACAAATTAGTTTCAGGTTGTGTATATACAAATGTACTCTGTGCAGTATACAACTGTTTTGAAACTGTTAACCCATAAAGTGTTTGTAGCGACATAAGTCACGCTGTCAGTAGAGGTCTTGTAGTGCTTTTCCTGACATCTCTTTTCCCAGGTAGGCAATTGTTTACACATCTGAATACTTGGGCTTGACATGAATGGTTGTTAAAGTAAATTTAATTGGCACATTTGGCCCAGTGACACGCATTCTGTTGAGTTTGAACCTTGCATTCATGAAGGAAGTTTTACAAATGCTTTTTTAAAATAATGGTCACCTAGAAAACCTAAAAAGGCTGACTCCCAACATGGTTCAAGTTCAGATGTCGATTTTGTTTTGCAAATACCGGCTGATGATAAAGATGATGACAATGATTTTTAAAGTTTTGAAGTATGTAAAATTATTGGAGCTCCGAAAGTGTTACTGAAAATACCAGTGACTGATTTTTAACCCGAAAATGATGTTGAATACAAGTCTGATGTACATGCTGGATGGACAAAAACAGATTGCATGCCGGTCAACCCGTTCAGCGGTATTTTGAAATTAAATGTTGAAAAGGTAGAGTACCAAGCCTAATTAAAATACAGGCAATTTATAAGTAGAGTGCAATTTTCATTCCTCAAACAATTCAGCCCTGAGGGATCTTGGGCTACAAAACTATATAGCACTCTAAGGGTTAACAGAAAAAGTGAATAAATAAGAATAAAAAAACAAATTGAAAAGTATGAATATTTATTTGATCAAAATACCTCCGTCTGAACAAGCAGACTGTGGCATTGATGGACTTAAAACCCCTTATACGGCATTATGGAACAGATAAGAAATCTAGCATAGTAGTTGGCAAGGGACTGATTTAAGAAAGTGAAACTTTGGCAGGGCTCTTTTTAGTGCAAAATCTTATTTTGGAGCTGAGATATCCAAGTGATAATACGTACAAACTGTTGGAAATTGTACATAACAACCATAAAGAACAGTTTCCCAACTTGTTGAAGCTGGCTTAGCTAGTGATGCATATGTCCCTTCAGACATCAGATTGTGAAAGGGGGTTCTCAGCACAGAACGATATTCATACACAGATAAGGAACAAATTAAGCTCAGAAACAATCAATAGATTAATGCTTATACAACTAGGAGACATCTTTTTGAGGTTTTTGATTTCATTAGAGCTCTAACAGTAGAGCAGGAAGAAAGAAAGAAAGATGGATATTTATGTCTTATGTAAATAGTGAACTATGGCTGTTTCCTGCTCCCCCTCTTTTTTTTCCCTACTCCCCCCTTATTTTGGTGAAAAGGGGGGAGCTCCCCCTTTTAGATGAAATCCTGGCAGCATCTCTGATAAACTCGCACCCTTTCGGTTTTAAGTCCAGCACACTAACTACTGAGCCACCACAGTTCCTGACTCTTTTTGCCTCGTATGCCATGCAGGAAGGCACATTTGGCCTGTTCTACATCCCTGAGCATGCAGGGGGTGAATTGCATATGACATTCATTTATTTATTTTTCTGAGTGAGATTTCATTTAAATCAAGAATATGTGATTAGTATATACACCATATATTCTGTTTGTTTATTAATATGCATATGATTATTTGGTATGACAGTCATTCAAGGGAGAGGTCGCATCCACTTCTGGGTACATACAAAATATTACCAGTGACAAAGACCATGATTGTTCTGTATTCCGCATGTTTTCTTGAGGCAATCAATTTTCTTTTCAAACAATTTTGTTTCCTTTTCCCTCTATTCCACACTGGCCGATGTTTATTCTTCCTTAAAGAATTAATAGAAAATCTTAGTTTCACACAGCAAACACGATTGATTTTTTCTTGAACTATATTCCCATGTAAGTCAAACAGCTGATGAAAGTCACATTGGAGAAATAATTTACAGTGATTATGCTAATGTAGATATCAACTTTGAAAGGTCATTACTGGTAATTTAATTTAGTAAATTCCATATGGCATGGGTGTATGTTTTGATGATTCATGTCACACTTGCTCAAGTTGTTGGCCTCCATGATAGGATCAAGGGCATAATAAGTAGCTATTAGAATGTATTTATCCTCAGTTTCTTTTTTTTTTTCTTTTTTTTTTTCAATTTAAAAGGCTTTATCTAAAATACAGGACCATTTAATGTTCATTTACAGAGCTACTGTATATACTCACATATAACCCGATACCAGCTGCAAACTGCATAGACACAGATTTGTCATCGCATAATGCACCAGCAGATCTGGGTCTATGCGGTTTGTACGGATAATAAGTTGAACAAACAACATAGACCCTGATCTGCCGTCGCATAATGCGCCGGCAGAACAGGGTCTATGTTGTTTGCATTTAGACCTGGTTTATATGCGAGTATAGATGGTAAGTATGCTGTTTGGCTCTAAGTCCACCACTGTACACATGCATGAGACATACACCCTAAACCTTGCTTACGATCAGCAAGATAATGTGATAAGATGTTACCTTTGATTATCGATTATTGTGAAACTCTTCTGTTCTTGTTTCCAACTTTGTAGCTTTTCTGCTTAAATGTTCCTCTATTATACCTTGATATGACTTTTAGAGAATTTACTTTCATGTTATTGTGGTTGTGCTCCTTCCCCTAGCATATTACTTAAGTTTGCATTAAATGCTCAGTACCAACATTCTGTTCTCGAAGATAACATTTATTTACTGCTATTTATGTGTGTAAATACTTATTTTAAATTGTAATGTTTAACCCATTGGATAAAAGCTTGTACACAATGTTTGTTGTCTCATTGGGGGGGGGGGGATGGGAGGGGCTGTTAACAAACACCTTTGATAGTTGCATATTTGCTCTCTCACTCTCTGTCATACAGTCCAGACTAACCACATACACAGATTTGTATGCATGATATGTTTTTTTTGGCTGTTCAGAAGTGGTGGTTTATTTTTGTTGAAAAAGTTGTTCACTCTGGAAGCCATATTTCTGGTTTTACAAAACCTGAAATCGGTAATTTTACCAGTGAAATGAAAATGGAATGCAAATGCAATGCAGAATGAACACAAATGTATGAATGCAGGTGAAATGGTGAATAAATTTATAAGAAAATGAAGAGCGTATATTTGGAATGCAGAACAATGAATGATAAATGAAAACCAAACAAAACGTGAATGTATTTCATGAATGAATTTGAAAATAATTTTTTTTCAAGCTGCTGCTAAAATTCCACAGCCAAAAGCCCTTTTACATGATAATCTAGAATCAGTTTGTTCACACTGACAAAACAATTTTTCACCCTTACAAGCCATGACATTGTCCTTGTCAAGGCAGACATAAAAAGCAACCACCATTCGGGTGATGACATCATCACTTGTAGTTGTATCTGTACAACCTTTATTTGAACAAATGAAATAAAAAATAAAATTTGCTGACGGATACTCTACAACTTTATTTTGCATTGTATGCATTTGCTATTTCATTAAAATGCACTTTTAATAGGACAAGATATAAAAACTTAAGTTCAGTCCTTTAAACACTCGAGGAAATGGAAAACCCGCCATCAGTAAATGCATTTCCATTTCATTCCAAATCATAAAGAATTAAAGGAAACATTGTATGTAAGCGATCAATGCAAAATTTGAACGCATTTCTGAGACCATAAGCGAATAATGATGAGATGATAGATAAAATACATACATTGATGAAAATGCAGATGAAATGCAAGTGAAATGCAGATTTAATGAATGACCTATTTTGGGGACTGTATATATCATCAAGATCTCAGACAAGTTCCGTATCAATGAGATCTATGCATATTAATTAGATGATGGTGCATCTGATTTGTTGAACTTCTTACCATTTGAGTGGTGGTGTTTCTGACCCAATGTTGATCAGACTTGGTAAAGAGGTTAATAATTTCAAGATGTTTTGATGAGTTTTATTATGAGTAAGACTACATAATAATGATGCAATCTTACATCTGGATGGCTGAGATTGTTATATTCTTGAGACTCACTATTTGAAAGAATTTGATCAAACTTGGTAAATAGGCTTTCATCGTGAAATTGTCTGATGATTACATGGGCAAAAATCCAATATGTAGTGACAATACATCTTCTTCCTTTCTAATATATGCTTTCTTTTAACTTTTGTGTGGATACATCTGTCCTAAGTGTAACCTTGACCACAAGTATTTAGCTCACCTGGCCATAAAGCCAAGAGAGCTTATGGTATGTCCCTGCATCAGTCATGGGTTGTTGTACAGCCATCAAAATTTGCAACTTTTAACTTGTTCCCAAAAACCACTCAACAAGATTTAACCATATTTCACAGAAGGCATACTGGCAACAAGCTCTCTCAAGTCTTTATGAATGATCTTGATCCATCTTTAAATAGTGCTGTCATTACCAAAAGTGGAAATTCCTTTAAACAACTTTTCTCAAAAACAACTGAACAGAATTTGACCAAATTTGACAGAAAGCACCCTGATATGAAGGCCTTTCAAATTTGCAGAAATGATGTTCAGTCTGCCATTAAAAAAAATAAAATGTGAACAAAATTAGGCAGAAAGCATCCTGACATAAAGGCCTTTTAAGTTTGTAGAAATGAAGTCCAATCTGCTATCATAAATGATGACAGAATGCGACTAAATTTGGCAGAAAGTACCCTGGCATAATGACCTCACGTTAGTAAAAATGATGTTGAGATCCACTTAAATAGCTGCTGTTACTGAAAGATAGAAAAACCTTTAAATGAATTCTTTAAACTCCTAAACAGAATTTCACCAAATTTGACAGAAAACACTGTGGCATGAATACCTTTCAGATTTGTACAAATGATGCTGGCCTACAATTAAATATGACTACTGTACCTAAAAATTGAAAAACCAATAAATAACTTTTTCTCAGAAACCGCTCAACACAATTTGACAGAAAGCACCCTAGCATCATAGCCTTTTAAATGTGTAAAAATGATTGTACTGCTTCATCAAATAATGTCTGCCCTTGCTAAAAATAGAAAAACATTTTTAAAAAATTCTTCTCAAAGAATTTCAGAAAGCATTCTGACATTAATGCATATAATTTTTATATAAGTAATGCAGATTTATCATCAGATATGGCCAGTGTTTTTAAATATAAACAGAAACTTTTTAATGATTCTTTTGAAACCAATATAAAGAATTAGACCAAATTTGGAACATAGCCTCTTAACAAGAAGATCTTTTAATTTTTACAAATGATACCGTTCTGCCTTCAAATATGGCAGCCCTTTCAAACAATGGAAAAAAAATTAAATGACGTTAGCCCAAAAATTGTTCAACAGAATGTAACTATATTAAGCAAAAAGAATTCTTGCATGAAGGACTTTCACTGAAATACAAATGAAACTGATCTGCTATCAAATATGGATGAAGATACAAAAAAGAGAAAAGAAACAAAATCTGTAATCAACAGAATTGAAGACATTTGTACAGAAAGCATCCTCCTGACATGCATTTCTTGGTCAACACTTCTTGCTTTTGGCTATTAGGCTGATGTCAACCAGGTGAGTGATCTCAGGCTCCTCTTGTTAGCTCTACTGATTACAAATCTGAAAACTTAAAAAAGGCCTAATGACTTGCATGTGTTGACTGTTGTGTTCTAAACAAAAGTGAGGATTGTTATGTAACTTGATGTTTGCCATTTCATGAGATGTGACAAAGCCTTAAAAATATGCAACCCTCATTCTTCATCTTGTGTGCGAGGGTAGGGGTGGGGGGTGAGTGGTTTAAGGTACTCACAGATCACTCACATCTCACCTCTGTCCGCGTGGGTTCAAGTGTCGGGCTTAGTCATCATGGGTATGTGAGAAAGCTTGCCAATAGTTTCTCATGGGTCAGTGGTTCTTCCCGAGGTCTTTTGGGTTCTTCCTCCACCAGATATACTGGCCACCATGTATAGCCTAAAAATGGCATTAAACACACAAACAACAACAACATCTTCATCTACTACCCCATTCTTCACTGCCTATCCCACCTCAGTATCATCTATACTTTGATATTAGAAAACCTCCCAGCAGAACTTCACCAACATTGACGGACAGCATCCTGGCATAAATGCCTTTCAATATCGGACATATGATGCCGATATGCCTTCAGATATGGATTATGATACTAAAGATAATACTAAAGATAGAGAAAACTTGACATAAGTGTTTTCATAACATATGCAGGCATAAACATTGAAAAAAACCTCAATAGAAATCATACTACTGACTCCGATTTCTTGGCTATACTGCTCTTGCTTTTGACAGTTACTCAGAATCTTACTCATGTGACTTTGCAATGCTTTTTGGATTATGCCATGGCAGAGAAGGCAATATGTAACATTCCACTGAATTTTTGTCTCCTCATAGTACAAACTACTACCAACTTGTTCCATGTTTATTCAGATTGTTAGCTTCCATTTCTCTAAAATCTGATATTACATGTGGAACTCAGATGGATTCTCTGCAGCCCTGTATAATGATCTATGGAATGTTCTAAAGTTGGCCAGGATATTACCACTGTTAGACATTGTTTCAAATTCAGAAAGATTCACAACAAACTTGTGTTGTCTTGCATGAGGAGAAATTGTTAGTAATAATGCAGTTTCTCAGAATCTGCATTTCTAAAATAAATTTCTTAATTGTATGTGTGCTTGGATGTAATGCATAATGGTAATAAAAATGGTATGATTTATTTCTTAAAAGCTAGCATGCCTTTTACTGCTTAAAAACATATAAGAGCAGTTAAATTTACAATCATTTGTTCACCATGTTTCATGACTGAATTAGTTTGTTTGTACTAAGTTTTGTTTGTACTAAGATTTTTAAATTAATTTTGCACATCTATGTATTTATTGCTGATAATTGATAGTTAAATTTCATAATTGATTATCGTAACCATTTGAGTGAAAAAGCCAATATTTTGCACCACTAATCATTCAAACTAAAAATAGATTAAAAATCTGCATCTGACTGATCTTGGTAGAATCATAGGAGTGAGCGTAGGATTTTGACAATGGCAGGGCAACAGGTCTGAAGAAAAAAAACTGGATGTGGTATTCAAACAATTGAAGACTCACTTCTTTTGGGGTTTAAAATTCATTGTCAGAAAAGGTACAAACTCACTAGAAGAATCCTGAGCCTGAGAATATTTTTAGATCAATCTCTTAGAGTATACATGTGTGTATGGATGCGTACAAGCATGCATCTGTCATCTTTGATTAACAGCAAGCCAGAGCACCTGTAGAGAATGACAAGCCATGGATTAATGAGTAATATAATCTCTGCAAATGATTTTACAAGCTGTCAAAACTGAAACCTCGTACCATATATACATGCTTATAAGTCGAGTCCAACTGCAATCTGCACAAACCCAGATCTGCCGCTGCATAATGCACTGGCAAATCTGGGTCTATGGAATTTGTCAGAAGTAATCAGTAGAACAAACAACATAGACCCTGATCTGCTGGTGTATTATGTGACAGCAGATTAGGATCTATGTTGTTTGCAGTTGGATTCGACTTATAAGTGAGTATGCACAGTAGTTGAAAATATATGCAACCATTGTAATCCATCCAGGACCCTTACAAATTAGCAAATATGTTTGATTTTTTTCCTTTTTGATCAATATATTTTATTAGTCAAACACTTAGAATCCAAGGTTTTGCTCACTAATAGTGTAGCGATTTAATTTTCATTGCAGGTACATATTACAATATCAAGAACCCATCCCTTGTGAGCAGTTAGTCAGCACACTCTGTGATATCAAACAAGCTTACACACAGTTTGGAGGTAATGTCATACTTTTCTTGTCCAAAATATAAAGAGGTCTATACATCTTTATCTAGAGGTTAATTTTTATGTCCTTGCCATGTTCGGGAGCATATAATGTTATCCATGTCTGTCCATCACATTACACCATATCACAGCTGTAGTGAATTTTGTTTCTGCACAATAACTTGAGAGAGTGAAGAAAAGCTTTCACAAGGATGTGGATACTACAGTAAAACCTGTCATGAGCGACCACCTGTCATGAGCGACCACAATCATAATGCATGGATCGATTTTATTATATAAACGCAGTCGTGAGCAACCACCTGCAGAACGCGACCAGCGACCATGATTTCTTGGCAAAATATGCATTTCGACACTGCTATGAACGACCGCATCACAAAAATAGATAAACACAACTGACCTTTTTTTTAACCATTTATAACCACGACCGCTTAAAAAGTGAAGACTGTTATAAACGAAACCAAAAACTATATTAAAAAAAAAAAAAAAAAAAAAAATTAGGCTGGCGACCGGTTTCTTAAATTTTACAGGTCATGCATGTAGTGTAATTTGTTATAGTTTGTAAACCAGACTAGAGTATATGCAGATTGGTCATTCGGAAATACCTCGGCTATTTCTGCGAGACTAAAGTATGATCCGTAGGATTTCCCGCGAAGTTGCGAATGGTAGCTTGTTCTAAAATAATACTGATACGAACGACCCTATCGCGAGAACTGAGACAAACACCACTGACGTTTATTTAATCCTTTGTAACAACGACTGCTTCAAAAGTAAAGACTGTTCTATAAAAAAAAAAAATTGGCTGGCTACCGGTTTCTTAAATTTTGCAGGTCATGCATGTAGGCGTCCTTTGTTATAAACTGTAAACCAGACTAAAGTACATGTCACTAACTGCCATTGTAGTGCCAAAGTCAATATAGCAGTCGCATACATCGTTTGTCTTTGGAGTTAATCCGTAATGCCTGACGTGAATGAGGTCTTTGTCTTCGTCTTTAATACCAGTAGGTGAGAATCATTTCCAGATTCGATTGTCATCGTGAAAGGCTTGTGTTTTTTTTGTTTTTTTTAATGTTACAGTGATTATAGCCCACACACCAAGCCATCATCTGTTTACCTTAGTGCAGCCGGTTACACCCTTTGTTTATCGAGTTAATCCCTTTGTGTCGTCGGTGAATTGAGCCTTTGAATTTTGTCTCTAAAATAAATTTATTCTGTTTCTGGATGAGTTAATTATGTCGTTTTATTTAATTCATTGGTACATATACACTGTATATGTATTTCATATTTTCCCAAAGCCTGATCAAAACTGCTACAGTCGTTATTACAATTGATCCTTATAACATTAACATCTAGCACCTTAATATCAATGGCAGAACCTCCAACGAAAAAGCGACAAATTCTAACACTGGAGGAAAGAATTAATGTAATTGAAAGAAGTGAAAAAGGGGAGACCGTTTGCAACATAGCAGCCAGTTGAAACGTCAGTAAAAGTCAAATTTAGGGTGTTTTAAAAGACAAGGAGTCAATTAAAAACGAATTCATATGCTAATACATGTACATGTGATCTTCAAATATAAATGGGATTCATGTTTAATGTTAGATGTATATCTTTATTGCTATATAACATTATTTTCAGATGAATGTATGCAATATTTTAACAAGAACTATGAACAAAGAATACAATAAATGCACGTGATTGTGTTTATTTTTCCTTCTTAAACAGTGCTGAATTTCAACCTTGGAAATTGGTCTTTTTGTACAAACCTGTTATGAGAGACCACCTGTCTTGAGAGACCGCTTTTTGTTGGCAGAAGGGGCGTTCTCTCAAGACAGGTTTTACTGTATCAGCATTGCCACTGATGCCACCTCAGTCAACAACTTCCGATTGACTGAGTCACTCAAGGTGGAAAGATCACCAGTTCTGAAAAAGACTGGGTACAGTGATCTGTCTTCCTGATATATCCAATCTTGGACTCAAGATGTAGACAGCATCTTACACCCAGTCACACCCATTCCAACCCCGTTTTTGTCATGGAAACCCAAGTGCAACTGGCATCAGATTCGGTGAATCAGTCTTCCACTCTCACACAATATCCAGTATTGTCATGGTAATTGGCTCTGTGTTTGACTTGGTCTCACTGGCTGTATTCCAGTATTGTCATGGTAATTGGCTCTGTGTTTGACTTGGTCTCACTGGCTGTATTCCAGTATTGTCATGGTAATTGGCTCTGTGTTTGACTTGGTCTCACTGGCTGTATTCCAGTATTGTCATGGTAATTGGCTCTGTGTTTGACTTGGTCTCACTGGCTCTATTTCAGTATTGTCATGGTAATTGGCTCTGTGTTTGACTTGGTCTCACTGGCTGTATTCCAGTATTGTCATGGTAATTGGCTCTGTGTTTGACTTGGTCTCACTGGCTGTATTCCAGTATTGTCATGGTAATTGGCTCTGTGTTTGACTTGGTCTCACTGGCTGTATTTCAGTATTGTCATGGTAATTGGCTCTGTGTTTGACTTGGTCTCACTGGCTGTATTTCAGCAATCTGAGTATAGCCTATACCCCACCATTGAGAACCCTGCCGACAGACATGCCTTGAGAGCTGGTCTCGAGTATGGCTCATGTACTTAACATGGCAGCTCAACACTCACTTTCCAGTGCAGCTCAACATTCACTTTCCAGTGCCTTAGCTGCATCCATTAATCTCCGGCTCATGGAAATATCCACTTCCACATTGCTGAAAGAGCATCACAAGGCCATCTTCAGATTGCAACTGCTATCTTCCAACCTTCTATTCCACAGCTTCATGGAGGTCAGGAAACAGACATCTAAAGAGGCAAATTAACACTCTCCTTACGAAAAACGTGGTAGGGTTTGCTCACAACACAAACTCACTGGGACCAGTCTCTTCCCTTTTCCTAAGGCCAGTAGCAAGCTCTGGCTAGTCATAGATCTAATCTCTCTCAACTAGCACATTCAGGCACCTATGTTTAGAATGGGCACATAGAGATCATTTCTTACCTTTATTCAGTGGGGAGCCTTCACAAAGATGGACTTCCAAAGATGTGTGGAGCTGTGGTGGCTCAGTTGTTAGTGTGCTGGACTCATGACCCAAAGGGTGCGGGTTCGAATCCTACCATTGGACAAGCCTGGGTCAGCTACTATGGTGTGTCCTTGGGCAAGGCACTTTACTCAAATTACTTCGGCACCAAATAACATACTTGTGTTGCTGTGCTGTAAAACACCAAACCAAACCAAACCAAGATGTGTACCTTCAATTTCCCAATTACAGGTCTTCCCAGAAATTCCTGAAGTTCGCACAATGTATACCAGTTCAGGACACTCCCTTTCAGTCGATCTCAGTCCCTGGGTCTTCACAAGAATCATTGACAGAGTTGTCTGTCACTTCAGAACCATATCCATGTCCATAACATTGAAATACCAGGATGATAATCTTCAAAAGTATCAGGTGAAGAGTCTTTTGTACCAAGAAATGAATTTGCTCTTGCTTTGCTTTGGATTCCTTGTCAACAGGAACAAATCTGATCTCCTTCTATCCAGCAGTTTCATTTACCTGTGTTCAAAACCCTCTTGAATTCAGTTTGTCTCCCTTAAGAATGTGCTTTGAGAACTACATTGGCTGTTTCTTCCATCTGCTCATAGAAATTTCAGGCCGATTCACCCTTTGAGCCTTCTTAATGTCAGTGCATACCTTCTCCTTTTGGGTTTACTTAATAATGAGACCCATGCAGGTGATCCTTCTATCCCAGTGGTGGCCAAAACTTCACCTTCTAGACTAAATGATCAATGTTTTGGACTACATGAGGTCTTATCTCGGCAGATGGGAGGACCTCTCTTGCTTACAGAGAGTATTCTGCTGCAGGATCAACCACTGGAAATCACGATCTGTACAGACACCAGCACAATTGGTTGGGGTGCACACCTCCTGCTCTCCTTTCAAGAAGTTAGCAGAGTTTGGTCCCTTCAGGCGCAATCTATTTACAGCAGTCTCCTAGAGATAAAGGCCATAGTGAATGCTTTTCAATCATGGCAGGAGGTGCTGTTTGGCAAAGTGATTCTCATTTTGTCCGGCAACCCGACTGTTGTCAATTACATCAGAAGGCAAGGGGGAACCAGACATTCCCAGGAAAATCCTGCATTCTTCTTGCCTGCTGCAACAACTGTGAATGCAGGTTGTCCATCTGAACCCAGAGATATTGAACCTGCATGTTTGGCTCACATAAAACAAACCCTCAGAAACAATTATCTGAACAAGTGGTGGACAGAATTGCTCAGGCAAGAAGGCCCACCACTTTGAAAGCTTATGAGGGGAAATAGAGTTTTCTCCCAGTGGTGCAAGCATAGACACATATCTCCCTTAAAAGCATCAGTACCACAAATAATGTACTGCCTCCTGTGGCTTTTTGAGAAGAAGTTAGATCCAGTCATTGTCAATGGCAAACATTCCATGATTTCAGACATCTTTTTACATCATGGAACTGAGGACATTGGCCAGAACAAAGACCTCTCTGAACTTCTAGCCATTTTCGACTTTTTTTTAACTGTCTCTCTTGCTAAAGGAGGCAGAATCAGTGCGATGTGCTCCTTATTGGTCGACCCAGACTATCTGCAGTTTTTCCATGATGGTTTGGTTGCTGTCATGATTGCCCATACTTTAATTGCTAAGAACATGCTCCTGCTCATGGAAAATCATCTTTTGTCTTAAAACCACTTTCTTCTATTGACCTTTCTTCATAGAGACAGTTGCAGGACCCAGTCAGGGTACTGAAATGGTATGGTACATGAAGCAGACTGAGCGAATCAGATGAGGAAGATCTCAGTTGTTCTTTACACTCAATGAAAGAAGGGACTATCTTTCTGCTCAGGCTCTGATGTCATGGATCTGTTAGCTTATCTGCTCACCTTGCAAGAAACTAACCCCAAACCAGGTCAATTTATTATTCATATTGGCTCCTGAGTTAAGTTTGTTTGTTTGGTGCTTTATGGCACAGCAACACACATAGGTTATTTAGGGATGAGGCAATTGGAGTAAAGTGCCTTGCCCAAGGACACACCACGGTAGCTGACCCAGGCTGGTCCGATGGTAGGATTCGAACCCGCACCCTTTTGGTTGTGAGTCCTGCACGCTAACCACTGAGCCACCGTGGCTCCCTTTCCTGAGCAACTGTTCAAGAGCATCTGTTCTCAGACTGACAGTAAAGCCATGGGATGGATGTCAGAGACCTCAGATCCCAAAGGACTCAGCATGACCTGGTGGGACCCATATGAAGAGAACAACAGCTACCTTCTCAGGTCATTCAGCAGCTTCACAACAATGTGGGTTAATGTAGTTCGGCTGGATATGTGGGTGTGAAAATGTTTCTGAAAACCATGTCCATGCATTAATGATGTGCTCACCCAACCCCATATTTCACACGAGCTGCTGAACATATATTGGGAGATTGGAGACAGAACCAACTCTGGAGTTAGGGTCTGTAACTCCATTCGCCTCCTACCTATTCTTCAAACATATTATGATCATGTACAGAAACAAAATTTTGGAGTAAAATATATTTCTTCTTTCAATAAAAATACTTATCCAATCATAATATGAGCATACCCTCCTAAGCCCTCTCCACATTTACATCCCTGAAAGAGTGTGCCTATCTGTTCAAGTAGTTAAGTGATGATTGATGAGCTTTAGCACCAGTCCCTTTATCCAAGGGGAGATAGATCTATTCTGACTTCTGCCTCTGCAAGCAGACGAACTTTTAGTGCTTCTGTTTCTAAAACAGTCCAGAAGATATAGTTAACACCTTTTCTATCTTGGAAGGGCTGGATTTGTGAGGCAGTGGATGTACTTTTAAGATATTATGATCAAGTAAGTGTTGTTGAGAAAGCAAAATTGGTTTCCACTCAGAAACTTTTGAATGACGGCATGGATTGAAACTGAATTTTGTATGAGCTCATTATGGAGAAAACATTGGTAAATCTTTTTTTTGATCAATTTATGTCAAAATTTGACTGAGTTATGGCCCATGTTTGACTTGGAAATCATGAATTCTCATTGTGCTTCATAACTTGGATTGGAACCAAATTTTGCACTAGGGTTTATATTGAAGAAACTTGGATCAAGTTTGATTTTTTAATTTGTTTGAATAAAAAAAATGAGTTATATCCCCTTTTGGACTTTGAGGTTTGTCCCTGTATCACAAATTACATTTCCACATAAGAACTTTTAATGGACTTAACAGATAGAAACCAAATATAGTGTGCATCTTTGTATTGAAAAGACCTGAGACAAGTTTGATTTTGATTCAATGAAAATTGTACACACTTATTGTCCCTATTTTGACTTAACAATTGTACATGTACATTGCATCAAGAACCAGGATGTCTCAAAATACACCATATTAGCAGGGATATTCGTGTTCTCATGACGTGTTTCTGTTTGAAACTTGTAAGTGATTATGTACTGAATGACAGAAATTTATTGTTGATTCTATGGCTTTGTTGAAATGATGGAGAAATCTGCATGTGGAGGCTTATTTCAGAAGGCTAGACCAAATTGTGTCATGTTTTATCATGTTGGATTGCTTGGTTGTAGAAGTGCTTTTAGAACATATTTTAGAGGTACTTATAATATTTACTCCACGTTGAATTTTTTGCAAGTCCTTTTTTTCATTAGTATTCAGCAGTTGTCATTCAATATTTAAAGGGACTAAAAAGTACAGGGTAATGTCATACTTTTTAGGCACCTATTGCTCGATTTTTAGCTCACTTGGCCATAAGGACAAGTCAGCCTATAGTGCTATATTTTTAGCTCACTTGGCCATAAGGACAAGTCAGCCTATAATATCACCTTTTATCCATAGTTTGTTGTCTATCTGTCATCCTTCAACAATTGCTATTTTCAACTTCTCAAAAACCTTTGGACCAGTTTCAACCAGCATGGTACATAACATCCTGGCATAAAGGTATTGTACAAATGATTCCAATCCATCATGAAATATAACTGCCAATACTAGAAAATCTGTAATGACTTCTTGTCTAAAACCACTGAGCAGAATTTGACCAAATTTGGCAGAAAGTATCCTGACATGAAGACCTTTCATATTGGTACAGATGATGCCGATCTGTCTTCAAATGTGTTCACTGTTACTGAAAATAAAAAAACTCTAAGAAACTTTTTCTCTAAAATCACACAACAGAATTGGACTAAATTTTACTTAAAAGCATCTTGGTATGAAGACCTTTCAGATATATACAAATGATGTTCTTCTGCTATCAAATATTGCTGCAGCATCTAGGCATAAGGCCTTTCAAGTTTGCACATATGATACTGATTTGACTTCCTATATGGCTGCCATTACTAACAAAAGATGTTGAAACTTTTATATATCAGAAAAACATCACTAATCCAGATTGCTTGGTCAACCCCCCCTTGCATTTGGCTATTAGGTAGATGCCAGGCAGATGAGTGATATAAAGTCCACTGGGGTCTCTTGTTTTCTTTACAGCATTAAGTAGATATTTTTCACAATAAAATTACCCAAATAGTTATCATAATTTTTACTTTGTTAATTTAATCCAATTTTTCATCATGAAATCATTTGGTACATTCTTGAAAAAAAATTGGTTTACAGAATTTAAATGAAAAATGTTGTTAATTTTCTTGTTTTGGGAGTACATGCTAAATGCAGCAAGGGTCCATAATAAAATTATTAATTTTGTGTCAAAAATTGCCAATTAATTAAATATAACTGATGCTTTTATGAAAGTCAGGCATTTTCTGTAGAATAGCTCCATCACTTTTGTTGGGTCCTAAACTTTCTATTGTTGTATATAAGTAAGATATGGAACCCATATTTTATTCTGTTTTTTGTCCAGGCAAAAGACCATTTGGTGTCTCCTTGCTGTATATGGGCTGGGACAAGCACTATGGATTTCAGCTGTATCAGAGTGACCCTAGTGGAAACTATGGTGGTTGGAAGGCAACATGTATAGGGAACAACAGTGCTGTAAGTTACAAGTCACTATGAATTAAGCAGTTTTTGTTGATTTTGTGGTTGCTACAAACCACAAATTAAAAAACCAATGAACAGTGATTCTTCAGTGAAAGAATAGGACCACTTCACCAATCCACAAATTTGAGAAACAACCATAATTTTTTGTTTGAAAAACCACAAAAACAGATAAGAAAATAAATGAATTGACAGTATTCAAATTAAAAATAATTCTATGACCTAATTGTCTTTTAATGTCATGGTATGTGAAATGTCTAGTGTCCTCTTCTTCCATGGAGCAGTGATAGCTCAGTTGAGTAGAACATTGGACTTGTAACCCATGGGTCATGTGTTCAATACCCATCCTGTCCATACTGGGTCGGCTGCCACAGTGTTTCCTTGGGAAAGGCACTTAGCTTCCATTTCCTGAGGATGATATAGTCAATAATGTGTTAAAAGTACTGATAAAACCAACCAAAGAAATCCTCTTCTTCCAGGCATTGCTCAAATGATGTGGTTTAAGCTATTTAGGGAAGGGAATGAATTGGCTTTATGAGTATAAAAATACACCATCATGTACAATAGTGGTCATTTGCTTCTCCAACAGAAAAATGGTAGTGATCAGAACAGTTACATTTTTTGTGAATTCATTTTAAAATACAATAAGGATTTAGTAGATGTCCTTTAAGTGGTACTAGAGGCGTAACTGATGATTCATTCTAGCAAATATGTAAATGTAATGCACTTTTGTGTCTTTATTTGTGGCTGTGGCATTGCACCGTTGACCCTTAATTTCATCTTTGGCACAGTAAAGTTGCCTCTATGGTGCCCATAGGGTACATAAAAAAGACCCCATAAAATAAGGATAATGGATTGCCATTGTTGATTTTAGACAGATGGAATTGAATGCACCACAAACTGGCTTACTGGATAGACCACGCTCCTTGTGAAAGAAACATTAGACGCTCAGTTTCATTGGGTGACAAATGTTTTACATGTTGAACATCAAAATTTGCAGCAGTAAAATCCACAATATACTGTCAGAAACTTTATTGCTATTGTCATAGCACTCCATACTGTTGAAAACTTTTATGCTTTTGTCATGTCATGACACTCCATGTCTCATAGTCTTACAATGAATAACATTCTCCTTTATTTTTCCCAAAAAAATTTCCAAAGTGTGTTGGAAAGGGAATGACAGTCTTGTATTTGAGGTTTTGGTGACATTAATGGTGGTTTCATTTTCACCAATATCTGTTTTACTGGCTCTACTAACATGTCGCCTGCCAAACTCAATATGTGACAGTAAAACCACTATTAACATTCTCAAATCCTCAAAATTGTTATCCCACAATTAGTTTACATAGGTTCAGAATTTTATATTTTCCTCAAATAATAATTTTAAAAATTGAATTGAAGAGTGTGCTAAGTTTGTTGAAGGTCTCTTAAGAAAAATAGAAGTATATTTAATCTCCATTAACATTTAATATGATTCTTGTATTCACTGATCTTAGACATTTAAGATTAAAACAATGCATGACTGTTCATGTACATTGATTTTTATTAGTATTTACTTATTCATGGCTACCTTAACAACTTATTTATTTTGCACAATGTTTTACTGCCTATTGACTAATATGTTCTGGTCTTCTGCAGAATGCTGTCTCCATGTTAAAACAAGAATATAAGGAAGGTGAGGTAAAGCTTCAAGATGCTTTGGCTCTGGCCATAAAAGTACTTAGCAAGACTTTGGATATGACAAAACTCACACCTGAGAAAGGTATTCAGTATTTTTTTTTCTGTTATGCTCCCATTGCAGTTGTAGTAGGAGCATTTGATTTGCTCCCATCTATCCATCTGTCCAGGGCTAGATTGTTCACATATCCTGAAAACCATCAGATATAGGCAACTGAAATTTGGTTTACATTTTCCTATGAATACATACATTACCCATTTAGATTTTCAGGTCATTTTAGGAATTTATTATTCTTTATCAGTCTTTTTGCACTTTTTGGATTTGGACTTGTTTGAGTGAAAACCGTGTTAGGATGATTTTATAGCAACTACTTAACCCAGGCAAATGAAATAGGTGTGCCTGTTTATATGCAAAGGTGGTTGAGCTAAGTAGATTATTGTGCCAATTTAAATTATTTTGCAGGTTTTATCAGTGTTTTTATAGACTTTTTGGATTGAGGCTCTTGTGAATGCGGGGGAGGGGGGGGGCATGCATATTTTACAATAACAAATCTAGTTTGAGTCTTGCCTGCAAATCATAGGCATGACATAGATATCACTTTTACTTTTTCCGACAGCATTGTTGCCATTGTATTTATACATGTGAGTGTTAAGTTTTTGAATTTAGCTCAGTTTCTGTATTCATCATGCAGTGTACTGCTTATCACAGAATTTTCTTTCAATTTGAATTTTGTGGTCAAAATGTTTTGTGACTATGAGGCCTTGTCTTAGAACAGGAAAACTGAATGTCAGAAGATTTTATGTCTGGCGCTATTTACAATCCAAAAGGCAAGACATGTCAGTCATAATGTCATTCTTACACTGTATCTTTTTGTCTGGCTACATTTTCATAGGATTTACTTTTTTTTTTTTAAATATACATTTTTTAGAACTTAACAGACATATAATAGTCTTTGATCATGGAATTATAATCAGGCTTTGCACAGGGTCTTATGGGATGACATGAAGGAGAAGGATTCCTGGTCATTTATTTGGTACATGACCTTTATGGATGCATTGTGTATAACACCATCTGTTTTCCATTAAAGTGGAGATAGCCACCTTAACTCGTGAGAACAACCGGACAAAGATCCAGATTCTTCCAGCCAAGGAGGTTGAAGTTATCATTAAGAAACATGAAGAAGAAGAGGCAAAGGCAGAGGCTGAGAAGAAAAAAGAAAAGTCCTAGTTCCTGTCTCTACATATAACACAAATAACAGCATGGTACAAGTATATTTACTTTCATTCATCAATAAGCATGCAGAATTTCAAAGAAAACACCCTCCACAACTCATTATCAGCACAAGGTGGCTAACTTTCTATGCTAAAATTTTACCCATTACTTATTTCGTGTTAATTATCTAACACCACCAGCATGTTCAGCCATGCATAACTATCAGCAGCAGAAAAAATATCCTCAGTTTTCAGATATGCAAGTGAAAACCTCAGTGATCACTTTCAACTACTTTTGTTTGAAGTTCTCAGTTCTTCTACATGTTTTCTGCTAGACTGCATCTGGTAGGATCTAAATTTTCAGTGAACTATGCAAATGTAGAGTCAAGGAGGAGATGAGAGGCATTCTGCATATTTCTGTGGCCCACAACAACAGTGGAAGGGCACATAGCATTACCCTTGTCCAACTCTCTGTCATACCTTGATCAAGTTCTGCATTTCGGTCAGTTTCAGGCCCAGTGGTGGGGAATCTATTTCTATTTACATGGTTATTGACAGAGAAGAGTACCTTTGATTTACAAGTACGCCTGTACATGTTACTCAATATACTCGTATATAAGTCGGATTCATAATGTGCCAGCAGATCTGGGTCTGTGCAGTTTGTTAGGAGTAATCAGTGTGTTAAGTGCAGACACTGTATGCAACTAGCCCCATGACTTTGGATAAATTTATCAGAAACTTGGCAGACTGTTGACCTAAGGTGGACATGTTCTGTTGACATGATTTGATGATTTATTGGAGTTATGCCCCTTTATCATCCATCTGGAATGTTCTTTTGCATGTTCATACATCTATGCATCCATTCTGCCAGAGTTATTGCTCTTTTCTACTTCCCCAGTCATTTAAATAAGAGGCCATGAGCACATTTCTAATAGGATTTTGTATCACATTCCTAGAAATTTTGATTTTACTTTAATGATTAACCATATGTACTTGCTTATAAGTCTAGTTCAGCTACAAACAACATAGACCCTGATCTGCCATTGCATAATGTGCTGACAGATCAGGGTCTATGTTGTTTGTTATACTGATTACTCCTAACAAACTGCATAGACCCAGATCTGCCGTCACATTATCCAATGGCAGATCTAGGTCTGTGCAGTTTGCAGTTGGACTTAACTTATAAGCGAGAATATATGGTACCAACGGGTGACAGATGATGCTCTCACATGATCTCTGATTTAATATAATGTAATATCTTGTGACTAAAGAATATGTTCTAACTATTTGCAACTTAACATAGTGTCACTCAGTGATGTGTCATCATATCAGGGGTCAATGTTCTTTGTTCTACTGATTACTTCTAACTAATTGCAGAGACCCAGATCTGCCAGCAAATTATGTGACAGCAGATCTGGGTGTGTGCAGTTTGCAGTTGGGCTCGACTTATAAGTGAGTATAGACGGTAATAACCAGCTGTTCAGAGGCCTGTTCATACTTCCCTACTTGTGTATCTTACGATGGAAGTCCTTCTGATAATATAGATTTGTGAGATACATGTCCTTATGTTTTGCCTATTTTATTTTCAGATTGTGATTAGACACAGTGCTGTTCTCAGCCATATAGCATCATATTTGTGGCAGCTCTTTATTCCTGGGACAAGAACTTCTTGTTTGTACTGTATTTTATCATGGAAAAAGGGCCCAAGTGGATACTCTTGTCATGTTTGTAAATTTGGAAAAGAAAAGTGTGTTGAATTTTCCTTCAAGCACATGGGAACACACACATGCATATTTCTGTTTGTAAAAATATTAGAGAACTACTGTTAATAAATGTGAACATTTAAAGTTTATGTTGTTTCTTGAGAGAGAGAGAGAGGATAAAAAAATTGGAATACTGTAAAATGTGAATTATAAACATATATGCTTATTTTGAAATTAGTGAAGGTCGCATGTATTTTTTTTGTATATGCACTTATTGGCAATGAAGTATATAGTATTACAACCATGGAAACTTTTGATGCTTATGCTTTTCATTCCGAGTTAAGAGCATGCTGCATGAACTGGTTGATTACAGAAAGGACAGATAGTAACAATGAAAAACAATTAAAATGAGGTCAACCGATAAAATTTTTTTTAAAAAGAGCATATGTTATGCTTTAAACTAGTTTTTTTCTTTGACACATATATATGCTTATTTTTCATATAAAAATACTGGAAGACTCGTGTGCTTGTATTTCCCATAGATGGTTACTTTAACATATGCACTTATCCTGATTTTATCATATACTGCCACAAATCACTAAAAAACATTAATTGTTGCAAGTTTGCTGGACAAGTTTAATATTACGTGTCAACAAGTTGAGAGCAATATTAGCAACCTGTTTAGCTGAGTTATCTTACAAACACAAATGTGTGCACGGCATTATATGGAGGTAAGAAGTCTCTTTGTATCAGGCTCTTCTTCATTTAGCTGAAACAATAATTACTGGAGCCCTGGGTGGCCGAGTGGTCTAAGGCGCTCGCCTTTACAGATCACTAACATCTCACCTCTATCTGCATGGGTTCGAGTCTCGGGCTCAACCAACACAGGTATGTGAGAAAGCTTGCCAGTAGCTTCCTGTGGGTCGGTGGTTCTTCCCGGGGTTTTCCTGGGTTCTTCCTCCACCAGATATACTGGCCGCCATGTATAGCCTATCATGTGGTTAAAACTGGTGTTAAGCCAACAACAACAATAATTACTGAAAACTTTGATGTTGAGATATTTAGTCGGGATTTCAAACACACACAAAACTGGTAAGACTTACAAAAGCTTTATTTCTTTCATTAATAAATTACCAGCTCAAATGAGCTAGTATGTCCAAATAAAATGCATAATATACATATATATTTGTAATAAGCAATGTCAATATGAACTTACTGATATAGAACACTGCTTTCAAATGTAAAAATGGTATCTGAGCTGACATGATGTTTTACATGTCAAAATATATATACAGAATGATTAATCATAACAAATAAAAGTCAATATTAGGGATTGCATGGATGTTTGTAGTTTAATCTACATGTACCAAATATAACCACACACACAAAATACTAAAAACTATCATTTATCGATACCGTAAACAACATTTTCATGGAGCTTTCCACCCCCCACCTCTTTATTTTTGTTGCGTTCATGGGAAGATCCTATTCATAAAATCCTATAACTCTGATTTACACTTTTTCTAAGAAATTAATAATACAAGCTGACAAATCAGCAAAATAAATTCAACAACCTGTGTGATGCAATGAAATCATTAAGTTGAGAAGCTGCCGGAAAAGTTGGTTTACAATATACTTTCCTTTACTCTTTTTCTCTTACATGCATGCACTAAATTAACATGTATTAGAGGAATCTTATTCACTAGCCAATGCACACATTCATATTTCTGAATGAAAATTGCTTGCAAAGTAACTGAAAGAGCATAGCTCTTAAAGAAATAAAAGTTCCAATAAGCCAAACATAAATCAATGATATCAAGTTTACTTTTTTTAAAAAATGAGTTCCTTTTAAGTCAGAGCACCTAAAAATTGAAATTATAATTGATATATCCAGTGTTAGTTAAAGGGACCTATATAATTTAATCTCTAATGAAAAAGTGGAAGTTTTGACAGAAAAACACATCATTTGTTTATAGCACTTGAGCATAGTAAAGTTTTACAGAGTTATTTCCCTTAATTATAGCTTGTGTCTGGATAGAACAGAAATTTTGTTTGGCCTCAGACCGTTTGGTAATTGTGTTATTCTCTATAACTATGAATTCATCATTTTATTTATATTCTCACCTGAACATTGGAAAGGTAGAATATTTGATCAAGTTTTAAAAATCAAGTCAATAATCATTTGTAAATAGAAATCGTATTCTTTCTGCAATGGATTACCTCTACCAACCCTCCAAACTCCAATTAATATATCAGCTGTTAAAATTTGAATAGAGTGGTATTTAGACAAGTTTTGTTTACATCTAGACAAATGAACTGACAGACATATGCAAGTATGTATACCTATTAACATAGGAGCTAACAATAGCAGTTTTGTGAATGTGGCAACCAGTGCATGTAGACATCAAGAAAGATATATTTTTTACTTCCAAGTGTTGGCTCACATGCTGACATTCATTATCCATGATCATTCATTCAAAATCCTAGCTAGTCATTAGGAACATAACCAACATGTGCACCTATCTTTGTAGGTAGATTTATGTGCAAATAGTTTACAATCCTGTCATACTGCAAGACAGGAATATTCCTCAGCACTTATGTGGCAGTGGTGAACTGCCTCATTTGTCATGTTTGCATTAATGCATAAAGCATTTAATCAGAGATTAGACAATTCCTGCAGAGCAAGATGCACAACATTTTTTCTGATAGTAAAGGAGGCGACACAGTCTGGCTTGCACTGCCACCTTGCAGTTGGGAAGTTTGTCTTTACAGTTGCTGGCACCTGGAAAAGAATGAGAATGTCTAGTAATCTGCTATTTTAGTACTGTCAAAGATTCTATAGTCTTCTACCGTAGAATTAGTTTAGTACTGGTAATAAAGTTAGCCATGCAAAAGCAATTGCAAGGGTACCCATTTAATTGTCGAGCCCACATTAGTTGGAAACTAGACATAGCAGTTACTTTTCTGATGTCAGTGTTGGCAACATTTTTTTAGGGTTTTGGTTAAAGCCCCTTTTGATAGATTCTCACCATACTTGGCATGAATCATTATGAAGCTAAGAATTCATTGTATGAAATGCTCACTCACTCACATATTTTGTTTTGGGGTCAAGGTTCCAGGCGGAGAGAATTGGCATTATGGTTTTGGGTTTAAAAAAATTTAATTTGCAGATATTTCCTAAACCCCTTGATTGATTCTCGTCATACTTGGCATTAATCATTAAGAGGCTAAGACAATTCATTCTATGACATCCCTGCTTGCCTCTTTGACCTTGGTTTTAGTTAGTTTTTTCATTTGCTTATATTTACTAAACCCTTATGGATTTTCTTCATACTTCAGGTGAATCATTATGAAGCTAAGACAATTAATTTGATGACATGTATGCTTGCCCCTTTGACCTTGGGGTCAAGATCACAGTCAGAAAATTTGCATTAGGATTTTGATTACAGTTGTTTCATTTGCTTACATTTCCTAAACAACTACTGGATATTTTTTCATACTTGGGAGGAGTCGATATCGAGCTAAGACAATTCATTCAGTGACATGCACACTTGCTCCTTTGACCTTTAGTTCAAGGTTACAGTCATAGAAAGTTTGTATTGGGGTTTGGGTTAATGTTTTTTCATATCCTTGTATTTTCTAAACCTCGTAATGGATTTTGTTCATACTCTGGATGAATCATTATGAAGCTAAGTCCATGACTTCTGTGACATGTTTGCTCAATCTTTTGACTTTGGGTTAATGTGATACATTTTACGGCAATGCTTTGATCATGGGCTTGTCTGGCTGTAAGTCCCTGCATCCGTTGTGTGTCCATCAACAAATGCTATTAAAATTCTTCTAAAACACCCCCAGACCAATTTTAACCAAATTTGACACAGAATCCTGGCTTGAAGGGCTTTCAAATTTTTACAAATGATATATGTCAGTCATTACTAAAAATAAAAAAAAAAACTTGAATGTCTTCTTATCAAAAACTACTTAAGAGAATTTGATAAAATTGGACAGAAAAAATTCTAGCAGGAAGACATTTCAAGTTTTTTTAAAATGATCCTGATCCTCCTTCAAACATAGCAGCAGTTACTATAAATAAGCTGCTATTACTAAAAAATACACAAATCTGTAAATGACTTCTCAATAACCCTAGAATAAATTTAAACCAAATTTTTGACAGCATCCTGGCATGAAGACCTTTCAAGTTTGCACAAATATGGTCACTGTTACAAAAGTACAAAAGACTTTAAATGACTTCTTCAAAACTGCTGAATAGAATTTGTCCAAATTTTATACAAGGCATCCTGGCATGAACACCTGTCACATTTATACAAATGATACTGATCAGTTATCAAGTATGGCTGCCATCAGTAAAAATATACAAACCTTAAAACAATTTTTTAAAAACCAATCAACAGAATTTAACAGAAAGCATCCTGGCATAGATGGCTTGCTTTCAAGTTTGTACAACTGATGCTGATGTGCTATCTAGTATGACTGCCATTACTAAAAATAGAAAAACTTTTAAACTACTCCAAAACTGCTGAACAGAATTTGTTCATATTTGACAGCATCCTCGCATTAAGACCTTTCAATTTGTACAAATGATGCTGCTCTGCCATCAGATATGGCCACCTTAACTAAAAATAATTTTAAAAAAAATTACTTCTTTACAAAAACTCCACAACTGAGTTTGACCCAATTTGACAGAAAGCATCCTGACAAAGAGTGCTATAAAATTTTATATAGATTCTGCCAATCTGCCATTAAATATGGCCACTGTTGCTAAAATATAAAAATGTTTAAATGACTTCTGAAATACTGCTTGATAAAATCTGACCAAACCTTATAGAAAGCATTCTGGCATAAAGGACTTTTTAATTTGAACAAAATGATGCCAATCCACCAACAAATATGGCTGCCATTACCAAAAGCAAAATATAAGTACTTTCTTCTCAGAAATTGCTCTGCAGAAATTTAATAAAATTTGACAGCATTCTGGTAATAAGAGCTTTCAAATCTATACAAATTATGCCAATTCACCATCTTATATGGCCACTATTATTAAAAATGGAAACACTTTTAAACAACATTTTAAAACAAAAACAAAACGCTAAACAGAATTTGATAAAATTTGACTATTCTGGCATGATGGCTTTTAAGGTTGTGTAAATGATTCCAATCTGCCATCAAATATGGCCACTGTTACTAAAAATAGCAAAATCTTTAACACCGTCTTTAAAACAACCACTTAACAGACTTCGATCAAATATGACAGAAAAGTTACCTAGCTTGAATGCAGTTCAGATTTACACAAATTACGCTGTTCCACCATCAAATATGGCTGCCATTACTAAAGTAGGACCAAGGTGTAATCAACAATTACACAGCCATTGCATACATTAATTATCATACTGAAAATAAGTATAGATTAAAGTGAACTTGTCCAAAAAATATTGGGCCCTTTTCATATGGTCAGTTTCTCTTTACATTTTAATTTGTAATATTTTTGACATTGGGAATGTCAACTTTTGATCGGCACTATAAAGCCAGCAATGTGCTAAAGTTAAACCTTGTACATATTGACCTACCTACTAACCAACCTACCTGCCTACCTACTTTCCTTCCTACAGACCGTGACAGGACATAAAAGACATAAAACAATAAAATAGAACGTTCTTTTATATGATATCAAACCTGAGGTACTATAATGAGTTAATAGAAACCAGAGATTAATGTTTTTGTATTTCATTTTTTAATTGTTCTTAAAATCTGCTTGAAAAGCTTTTATTTTTGTCCACACATAGGCCACATTTTACTGGGTGAAAGTCAGAGATGTGAGTAAATCTGCAGTGACAACCACCAGTCCAAGGATATAGTTATACATCAATAATTACCCTGATTAGCCACTAAAAGTGAGGCCTGACATGAAAAGCATGTAGTCCACTCATCTAATTACTATACTCATTCACATGTACAATACACAGTTAACCAGTTAAGGATAACCTATCACAATATGCAATGTTTAGTCATTAATATGGAAAGTTTACCATTGAAAAAACATATTTATTCATACTTCCAACTGCATTGGTCAGAAATGGCCTTCTGAGTAGCCTAGGATGTACGTAGTATGGAAGAATCTATGTGACCAAAAACACAAATACTTAACCCATGTTAGTATAGCATAAATTGTAGGTTACAGTGACCTAATTTGGTTGTAAGTGAGCAGCAGTAACAGAAATGCATTCAATTATCATGTTTCATGATTAGAACAAACAGTACCCAATAAATGAACTTTAAACAGAAACTTTCAACAAAGACACTGAAGCATGAAACAGAGGATAAAAGACTCTCATTTTGCAATAAGGATTTAAACTTGTCAAGATGAATTCATTCATCAAGTTTCATGATTCTAGGTAGGATAGTATGCATATAAATATGCCAAAAACTTGTGTGGTCATGAGATAAATGCAAAAAATTAACCAAAGCCAGTAAAAGATGCAAGATAGATCACAATGCACTTTTTTTGTTACAAGGTGTATTGACAGATTAGCATGAACATTGCCTGAGAAATGAACATCAAACAAAAAATTTAACCCAAGTCAGTGAAGTGTAAAATATGGTCCATAATGACCTACTTCTGCACTTAAGATGTATCCTCTCACCAAGTTTGATGATTCTAGATAGGATAGTATGTACATCGCATGCTATAAAGCAATGTGGTAATGAGCTAAATGCAAAAATGTAATATAAGCCAGTAAAATGTGACATGTAGGTCACAGTGACCTTTTCTTATTGGTGTAGTACTAGGAGAGATGCATACAATTAATTTAATGATTCGAGCATGAACAGTAAAACCACAAAATGCAACCAAAGTCAGTTAAGTGTGACATATGGGTCACATTGATCTACTTTTAAGATGAGGATGTAGAACTCGACAAGATGGATACTCTCACAAAGTTTCATGATTCCAGTTATAATGGTATTGTATAGGAGATAAAAAAACAGTTTGTAATGGGCTAAGTGCAAAAAATGAACATAAGCCAGTAAAATGTGGGTCACAGCTTCTTTTGTTGTAAGGATGTGGTACTAATAGAGATGTATACAATCATCTACTTTGATACTGGCATCAACAGTGTGAAATATGGGTCATAGTGACCTACTTTTGTGATGAGGGTGTAGTACTCCTCAAGATGCATCCCCTCACCAAGTTTCATGAATCAAGATTATAACAGTATGTATACTGATCCAGATTTCTTGGCCAACTACTCTTGCATTTGGCTATTAGGCTGATGTCAGCTAGGTGAGTAATCACAGGTCCATTTGGGCCTCTTGTTTAGGATGTATAAATTCAATTCAGTTATAGAGACGTTAAATACAAATAAATTATCTCTAAATAAAATTATAATGACTTGTACAAATTTACAGACGTGAAAAAGCAGACATGAAAATCTCCAGGGAATTCCCTAATTTCAGGGACTTTTACTCCCAAGTAATGATTGAAAATGGTTCCCCATTGGTCCAAAATGATAAGAATTTAAGAATTTTTTTAGGGGGATACAGTGTCGGGAATTCACTGACATGTGGGGAATTCTGAAATTTATCATTCTCAATTCTGTTAAAGATTTTTATGAAAAAATTGTATTGGGCAAAATAGCTATTTTGTAATTCCTGTTTAAGTGTCAATTAAATACAATTTAATACAATATTTCTATTTTTAAGGGTTCAAAATTTGCCAAAGGTTTGAAAAATACTTGCTTGTTACATTGGGTAACTGTACATGGTGCCACGATTACCCATGTCGATTGTTGATGATTCACATTTTCTAAATTGAGCACTGCAAAGAGTTATAATTATGGAAATGTGAGAAATATAATTTTTTCCCTCCAAACATTTTGAGGAACTTCAAATGTTTTAAATGCATTTTTAGCTGTGGATATGGGGATGCAATGTTACACAAGTACAACAATTACACAGATGATGACCTTACTCACTGGTTGTATTGGGTATTGCTAAGCACCTCTCCTCATTACAACGTTCAAATTCCACGGGTTTCTCTGCCTCGGGACACAGTGATGATGGTCGCTGTTGCTCATCCAAACAGTGTATATACCTCTGCCTCTGGCCTCCTCCACAGGTCACAGAGCACTAAAATGGGTATATACATACAGTAAAAATCATATAACCCTGCCTATTATATATTAATCATTCATACACTCTACCATATATACTCCCATATAAGCCAATACCAACTGCAAACTGCATAGACCCAGATCTGCCGGCGCATTATGCACCTGCAGATCTGGGTCTATGCAGTTTGTAAGGACTAATCAGTAGAACAAACAACATAGACCCTGATCTGCCGGCGCATTATGCAACGGCAGATCAGGGTCTATGTTGTTTGCATATGGACCCGGATTATATGTGAGTATAGATGGCAATTTTGCATACACCATCAATATAAAAATCATAATTACTGTTTTGTAATCTAATTTTTGACTGAATTAACTCGGCATTCATATTAAGATCAGCTGATATTTGTACATCAAATATAAAATTGATAATATTTCTTAACTATAATTATTTAAAATATAATACAAATTTACAAAAACTGAAGTATGTGGTATATGTGTGTGTATGTATAAGCTTTAACAGCACGTTATTACAAACCTGGCTATATAGTGCAGAATAATTTTAATAGGAGTAATACATATCTACTACTATTGCATTGCTACTCTTTTCCAGGACACTAAGTCCCAAATTCAAGCTAATTATTCCCTCCCCCAATCAGTAATTGGAGGGCCAGAAAGAAAAGATAATGACCCCAGTCTGATTCCTTAGTCGTATCCAACCTCTGAAACATCTTCCTCTTTCTCTGTGGACTATTGTGCTCTTATACGTGTCGGAACACTCAATGAAATTTGTCTTCATTATTAACTTTAGGCCTCTTTTCAGCCAAACAGCTCCTTGTTGGTGTTGTTTTAATCATTTTCTCCCCAGTTCTTGCTATAATTGTGTATCTGTCTTCCTTTTCACTAAATTTGAAGGATTTTTGTGCTTCACTTATCTAAGTGGTGATTCAGTAATGTTACCTCTACTTAGAACTGGTGTCGGGATAAGTATTTCTTTCCATTTTTTAGTTCTGGTTCATTTCATTGTGTGATTTTTTTCTTCCCTTTCAGCTTATAATTATGTTGCAAGGTGTGGGAAAATGCAGGCATAAGAAGGCCAAATGGGGCATTCACCTCACCTGTTTATCGTGCACTAAGTATACATGTACCAACGTTTGTCCTATTTGTTTTCTGTGTGAAGACATAGTGTGGGACTTAGCGGAAAGTTGCCACACTTACAGAGGAAGAAAGAAGGGTCCCATTTCATCCTCTACATCTCAGAACAACCGCTCTATTCCATGAGGGTCTAGGTCACTTCCTGTCTTTGGGACATCAACACCTCCAGCAAACGAGGGATCAGGAGCGCTTTCTGTGGTTCAGAAATCACCTAAAGGACTTGGATCACTGACACTCACATCAATGTTATCAGTTCCTGTTAGGGATAGATCCTTGGCCCCTCCCAAGGGAGGGAGATTTCCACTGCCCAATAAGGGTGAGTTGTGCCTTCCTGAAGGCAGGGAAGATCAGCACTATCATTCAAACAGATCTGATTCTAACTCTAGTTCTCTGAACATAGATTTCTCTGTCAGACCTTCATACCAGACTGGTCTTTGACCAGTGACCAATGACCGGGCACTGGGCACCAGGCATCGAGCACCAGTCACCAGGCTCTGAGTGCCGGTCACCAATCAATGGTCTGGGGACAAGGATTGTGTTGATACCCGTCCTTTCCCCATATTTCCGTTTGATCCCTGTGTGATTTGGGGCCTCCCACTACCTGGAAGTGAGTCTTCTTTTCCCCCCATCACATCATGGTTCCAAGGTACATCAGATGGAGCAGGTCATAGACCTTCTCCATTTCCTCCAGCCTTGTCCAACAAAAATGAGGCGGATCACCATGCTCTTACCAGATCGTAGAGAAGGGGTCATCAATCCCATTCCCCAATGAGGGAAGATCATAGGATTATTCCCATTGCCCCCCCCCACCTTTGTGAGTGGTTATGGGATGACAAAATCCCCAATTTAATATCTACTTTTCCAGATATGGAGATCAGGAAGGATGGTCAGGATGGTGATGCCTTTTTTTATTTTGGTTTCCAAAAGAACCTGTTGTGGCAGGCCCTTCATTCCACTTTGTGAGTCAGGCGATAGAGGAGGAGGAAGTCTGGACTTTCCATAAGGTGATAAACAAGGTTTACCGCTTCCTTCTCCAAGAGCTGTGTCCAAGCCTTTTCGACCTGAGAACACTAGGATTTTTCCAGTTTGGAGAGACTTTCTGGGGCACATTCTTGTTCAGATCTTCTGTTGCTCCTGCACTCGGTGATGGTTCAGAAGCTTGCTCAGAATTTTTCTCAGGGGCCATGAGGCTGACACAGCTGAAGCGGTGGTCTGTTCCCTCTTCTATGCTTCAGCCACTGGTTTACACCTCTGGTTATTAGGTTTATTCCCCTGCATGACCCCTCAAGCCCCTCCCCCCACCCTTGGTTTTCGAGTGCTCCACAGGTGGGCATATCAGCTGGGAATCGGGACTCATCTCCTGCCCCAATGTTCATGTTTCAACAATCTAATTGATATGTTGGTACTATGAGCCCAGGAGATTACCACAGAGAAGGGACCTGCTGTCAAAGCACAGGGGGTTCTCTCCAACACTGCACTCCACAGATTCTCCACCTTCATGCTTGGCTCATCTCAAATGATCGATTCATCAAGACCAGTTTTCAAGCAAGGTTGCCAACTGTCTCGCTCAGGGTTTTCAAGCAAGGTTGCCAACTGTCTCACTCAGGCTAGAAGGTAATCTACTTCCAAAGTTTACAACACCAAGTGGAAAATCTTCTGTAATTGGTGTGGTAGGAAACATTTTAATCCTATCTACCCTCCTTTAATTGCAGTTGCAGATTTTCTTCTCTTTCTTTTTGAGGAAAGAGAATGTTCTGCTATAGGGCAGCCCTTTCTAATATTCTTTATGGGTTCCACCACTGGATCAGATCCTCACCTATCTGATCTCCTGAGGTATTTTGAGCTTAAGAGACCAATATCTCGCTCATTAATGCCTAGATGGAATCTTTTGTGTGTTCTTTGGGTGTTATCTAAACTCCCTTCGAGTGAAGCTTCCTTCATGAACCTTACCTGTATGACAGTTTTCCTGTCTCCTTAGTACAAGCGAGAAGAAGTAGTGAAATTAATGCCTTGTCAGTGGAAAAGGGCTGTTTACAAATCAGTGGTAACTATGATTCATTTTGTCTTCTTTGACAACCTGGGTTTCTGGCTAAGAATCAGCTACTTTCAGTAGCCCCTGTTCCTACTGAGATTCCCAGTTTCAGTCATACTTGTGCTGGGGATGGTCAAGATAGACTATGTAGTAATTGTCTCATTCTCCCTCTCTAAGGTTCCTCTGATATTTTGGCAGCCACCATTTCCAGGTAGATTGTCCTCACTATCAAGCGAGCTTATCAGTCCCCCACTGAGACGGACCTTTCTTTCATGAGAATTAAAGTCCATGGAGCTTAGAGCTATCACTGCATCTTGGGCCTACTTTAATCACTCCTCTTTGGATTATGTCATGCAAGCTACCTTCTGGCTGTCTAACCTTATGATCCTTCTACCATCGATCTTTGGTGCACCAAAGCTATAAGGCTGCAATGCTTACAAATATTTCTAACCATGTACAGTGTACATGGTTTACAATAAGCAAAACAATGCAGTTTAATCTATACGATTATAAACTCAACCTTTCCTCCTATTACCATATCAGCTTACTGAACAGCTTACAGCTATTATACTGTGTATGCTGTACCTCACTCAGCTCGAGATTGTTTCATTTGCTGTATGTTGTTTACATCTTATTAAGACAGGATTCAGTTTGTAAGACATGTGTTTATTGAATATATCTGACAGTTTCAGTAAAAGATCTCGAGGATTGTTGTGATATTGTTTCCTACTTTCGTTCTTTCGTTCGTTTGATTAACGACGTGTGCGGCCATTCGGCCATTTCCTACTGCTACATATATGTACTTGATA
The DNA here is from genome assembly GCA_029931535.1 of Margaritifera margaritifera. NCBI lineage: Eukaryota > Metazoa > Mollusca > Bivalvia > Unionida > Margaritiferidae > Margaritifera > Margaritifera margaritifera. Next base: position 6,274,610 of record JAQPZY010001673.1, on the reverse strand, counting down.
AAACAAAATCAATAATGCCACTATGCAGTAGCTTACAAACTCAAAAGTTTTTCTGAAATAAAATGTTACTATGATGTTCAAAGGTAAATAATGTAGTTTAAAGAAATGTTATCAGCATTATCAGTAAGCAACCTGATATGTACCGTATGTACTCACGTATAAGCTAATACCAACTGCAAACTGCATAGACCCAGATCTGCCATTGCATAATGCACTGGCAGATCTGGGTCTATGCAGTTTGTAAGGACTAATCAGTGGAACAAAAAACATAGACCCTGATCTGCCGGCACATAATGCGATGACAGATCAGGGTCTACTTTGTTTGCATTTGGACTTGGGTTATACGCGAGTAAAGACGGTAGTATTGTACAATGTGCACTAGAACCAGTTCTCATCAACTTCTGTTTTTTCCTAGCAATACCACATTCAATGTGAAAATCATACATACTTAAGAAAGAAATAATAGAAAAATTCCACTAAACAATCCTCTTAGGCAGAGATATGGAAATATATAATTTAATTAGAACAGGTGGTTTCTGCATCACTGACAGTCACATGCATGTTTGTTTACATGTTTAAAGGATTTTGTAAATGCTTAAACATTAAAATAAACTTAGCTGTTTACACATGTAAGCATTGCAGCCTGAACCAGAGCATATGCATTTACTCATTGGATCCAATTGTGATGGCAGAACATGTGACAAAGTCATCTACCACCTTACAATAGGAAACACTCCTATGGTAATGGTAAATGAATGTTTTTCCTATACCAGCTTTTATTTTTGAGGTCATCAGCCTCCCTCCTAACTGGTAAATTCAGCAATGCAATAGTAACAGGTTGTGTATTACCGCTATTAAATTTTAGTCTTTTGGGGGAGTAAAACTAATTTTAATTATGTAATAATTCAAGGTACTATTGCAAAGATTCCCTCCTCCCATCCCACTTTAATGTCCTGTAGTCTAGGTCCAAGTCAAAAGACGAAGATATTCCATTTGTTGGATATGACTAAGAAATCAGACAGGGATCATGTTCTTTTCTTTCTGGAAGGAATAATTGGCTATGACTGGGGACTTAGCATCAACGGAATACAGTAGCAATGCAATAGAACCAGCTAAGTATTACATAATTTAAATTAGATTTATCCCAAAAAACTACATATTTAGCATCTCAAAAAAAGCCATACAAAACAAAGATAAAGGGAAAAATGGTTTTAATCCCCCAAAATCAAAATCCAGATTTCCAATATAAACCTAACTCTTTAAAAAAGTCCAAAAACATCAGTGTGAACATCAATACATGACACATCCTAAGGCAAAATATTGCTTCCATTAGTTGCCTCTTATGACATGGAGGAGGTCACATTGGACTTATTCTACATCCCCCAAGCCTGCAGGAGAACAAAAATTACAGACAGTAGAGTATATAAAGCAAGTAAAAAGTAGATTATTTGGAGGCTTTTGTCATTGTATAGATACCATATATACTCGCATATAATCTCGGTCCAAATGCAAACAACATAGACCCTGATCTGCTGTCGCATAATGCGCCGGCAGATCAGGGTCTAAGTTGTTTGTTCTTTTGATTAGTCCTTACAAACTGCATAGACCCAGATCTGCTGGGTCTATGCAGTTTACAGTTGCAATCGGATTATACGCGAGTATATATGGTAAATGATAATCATTAAGAACAACTTATAGATGCAGGAGGAAAAACTCAGTTGTCAGGAATGTTAAAAATCCAAAATTTATTGGGACTGAGTAATGCATGATTTTACTGCTTCATGTAGTTGTCATCCTACGTTTTAGCTCACTGGTCACAGACCAGAGGAACTTATGGGATGACCTGTTGTCCATCATCCATCCAGCCATTAGCACATGTTTGTTATTGTTACAGCTAAACTACTTGGAGGATTGCCATGAAACTTTACACACATATTCATCCCAAAGCCTAGTTGGTCCTAAATGAAAATGTTGCCACTTGGACTTCCAATGTGACCATTACAGAGGCCATCTTGAAAAATATTGTTATTGCTACTACTCCTGAACAGATGGTCATATCAAAATGGAGTTGTCAATAAAAGACTTTTTATAATGTCTAGTTGGTTCTAAATAACAAGAGACCCTCAAAGGGACTGATGCTCTACTGGTTGAAAAGAATTTCCAGGAATTCAAGATAAGACCATTTCTTCCTATTAACTGCAGGGTGTTGAAACCATCTATAATATTTATCAGCTATAACAAGATTTTCAAATTAGCTGCTGTGGTGACATAATGGATGTCAACTTGACACCATGTTCATTTAGGATTAACAAAGCATTATAAGAAGTCTTCTGGTGGAAACCCTATTTTTATATGACTTTTCATTTTGGAGGCACAACAATAATAAGAATTTCAAGATGGATGCCATGGTAGCATATTTGATATCAGATTGGCACCATTTTTATTTAGTACCAACTAGACCTTATTAGAATTCTTTTGGTGAAAGCATAATGTCTAGAAGAAGTAGTCATAACATGATTTTCAAGATAGCCATTGTGGCAGTCATATTAGAAGTCAGATCGACACCAATCTGATTTATGACCAACTGACATCATAAGAAATTTTTTATCGAAAACCCCATGCTGATATGGCTGGTTCATTCAGGAGAAATTGTGAGAACAAGATTTTCAAGATGGTCACCATGGCAGGTATACTGAATGTCTAAATGGCACCAATAGGAACAAATAGACATTATAAGAAGTTGTTTAGTAAAAAAGCCATGTTAATATGAACATCCACTCAGGAGGAGTAGTAATAACAATATTTTCAAAAGATGGCCACTGTGGTGGCCATATAGGACATCAGATTGACACCATTTTCATTTAGGACCAATTATTGATCATAAGAAATTTTCTGGTGAAAACCCCATGGAAATATTACTTTTCATTCAAGAGGATTAACAATAACAAAAGTTTCAAGATTGCCACTGTGGTGGCCATACTGGACGTCAGATTGGCACCATTTTCATTTAGGACCAACTAGACATCATAAGAAGTCTTCTGGTGAAAATCCCATGTCAATATGACTTTCCATTTAGGAGTAGTGATAACAAGATTTGCAAGATGGCTGCTGTAGTGGCCATACTAGACATAGATTAGCACCATTATAGACATCATAAGAAGTCTTCTGGTGAAAACTCCATGACAATATGGCTTTCCATTTAGGAGGAGTAGCAATAACAAGATTTTCAAGATAGCCACTGTGATGGCCATATTGGACATCAGATCGACCCCATTTTCATTTAGGACCAACTAGACATCATAAGAAGTCTTTTAGTGAAAACCCCATATTAATATTACTTTCCATTCATGAGTAGTGATAACAAGATTTTCAAGATGGCCACTGTGGCGGCCATACTAGATATCCGAGCAGCACCATTTTTATTTAGGACCAACTATACCATTGAATGAATGTGCATGTAAAGTTTAATGGGAATCCTCCTAGTAGTTTAGGAGGAGTTGCAATAACAAACTTGTGCTAATGGACGGATGGACAATGGACAGCAAACCATCCCATAAGCTCTTCTGGTCTGTGACCAGTAGAGCTAAAAACCTGTGCTGTTTTGACATCAAATATGTCCACCATGGTGGCCATCTTGAAAATCTTGTTATCACTACTCCTGGATGGAAAGTCAGATTTTCACCAGGAGACTTCTTATGATGTGTAGTTGGTCCTAAATGAAATTAAGTGGTGCTAATATAATCTTTAGTATGGTTGCCAGCAATGGTGGCCATCTTTAAAATCTTGTTATCGCTACTCCTCATATCGACATGGAGGCAGCCATCTTGAAAATCTTGTCAATGCTACTCCTCCTAAATGGAAAGTCATATCAAAATGGAGTTTTCACCAGAAGGCTTCTTACAGTATCTAGTTGGTCCTAAATAAAAATGATGCCAATCTGATGTCCAATATGACCACCATGGTAGCCATCTTAAAAATCTTGCAATTGTTACTTTCCTGAATGGATGGTCATATCAACGTGGGGTTTTCAACAAAAGGCTTATGATATCTAGTTGGTCCTAACAGAAAATTGTGACCATCTTACATCCAATATGGTCAGCCATCTTGAAAATCTTGGTATCACTCAAAAATATTAGAGATGGTTTCAACACTCAGCAGTTAAAAAGAAGAAATGTTTTTTTTATTTCTGGAAATTCTTTGCAGAAATTCTTATCATTACTCATTCAAGACAGCAATCACAATGGAAACAGAAAATACAATTTTTATAGAACTTAATCTCTAATCTGTTACATATTTCAAGAAAATGCTGCATATATCCCATGCATAAAGTATTCTGTTTCCCATATGTTGATAAAGCATTAACTTCTGAGAGTTTAAGTCTTGAAAATCATCTCAGATAATCAGGCCTAAAAACAATCCAAAGAGCTTAGCATCCAATATTCATACTAGTTATTGATTATTGGAAGGGAGATAATTCTGTGTCATATGTTTAAACTTAACAAGAGTTACCATTATCACTGCATTATGCTGTGCATCAGATTGCCAGGTAAAATTTAAAGGAAGACCTGAATGCTATATAGTACAGGTTGGAACTGGCCGCTTGTCGACATAAATGATTCGGCGGCAAAATTAAAGCTTGGCGGCAAGATCAACTAATTGTTGAACAAAGTATGGGTCAGAACTGACAGCTTGTCGACATAAATGATTAGAAAACAAAGGATTTGTTCAAGCTGGGACCAAGGGCTTCTGTCGACATGTACGTTTATTTTTTATCTCTACGTCGACATAAGCATGAAAAATTTGGTAGTAATAGTAGACCAAGGGACCTAGACTTTGCTTTTTTGTCGACATAGGCGGCTTGTCGGCATAAGTGATGTCGATATAAGTGGGTAGGACTGTACTACAATAAGGAATCTTAATTTTGTTAGACATTTCACATGCACTGCAAAGACTTGATGCACTTTCATTCACTGGATAAGGAGATGTGGCTATTTAATTACCACCAAAACGCGACCTCTATGGAAACAGCCAAGTAACTTTTGTAAACAGCCCAATACACACACACGAGCTTGTGACCTCAGTGGAGGAACTGTGCATAATATGCATATAGTCAATGACAGTACCTATAAAACTTGCTTATTGTTTTGCAACATTGTTGAAATGATGTGTGTATTTTATGTAGTACACCTATTTTTGTTTTCATCAAAAAGTTTCATTTATGTTTATTTTTAGCACTGACTTGCATGTCAAAATCACCCCAAAAAGGACAATTTATGTCTTTCTTAATCATTTTCTTCACAAAAAGATGTGAAACCTTTTGTACAATAGTATTAGCGAAATACCAAAAATCAACCATTTTTACATAGATTATATATTTTGAAAATATAAAAATCATTTCAAAAGAGTTTTGTATATTCAATACATGTGTGATTAGGTGTCATTTATATTACACAAAGCCATCTGACATGGAGTGTAGTATCTAATAGCCCCAACTGTAGCCCAGCAATTAATTAACAGTGGAAGTTTGATAACTGGACGATTGATAATTGATAATTTCAGATCATGGTTTGGGAAAGGTGTTATTTATATTAAATGAAGTCATTTTCAATTAAAGTATCATATTTAACGATCCTTTTGTAGCCCAGCAAACAGCACAAGTTTGATAATTGATTGATAATTGTCCATAATAAATGAATTTAATTTATTGCTGACATGAATAATGATGTGGGAAAGTTGTCATGATTTCAAGACTAATCTCTCTGTCTCTCTCTCAGTCCAAGGTCTGGGAGGCCCCAAAAACCTACAATTGTCAGCATTTTTTTTTTTTTTTTTTGGGGGGGGGGGAGGTGGAGGTGGGGGGGAGGGGGTAGAGCACAAGTCCAACCTTGCCTTGAATTCATACATTGCTGTAATCATCTGTTTTCAGCAATTCTGCATACAAGTCTCTCCCCCTCTCAAAGGAATGTGAGAACTCAGTAAATTGTATTTTCAGTTGACATTTAGCTAATAATAAAATCAATAGTTTTTTTATATTTAATTTTTGCAATGTTGAGACAGCATACACCCTCTCATTTAGCCCCCTATTTTAATCCTTCTCTTTCACTATTTTTTCCCTCCTTCTCTCTGTTATTCTCACAGTTTAATTTTACATCTTTTTCCAATCACTTAGGTTACTTGAAAATAATGAAATTCACTTTTAACTGTCACTCAGTATCCTTCAGCGCATTTTTCAGTGACAGCTCACAACTTACTATCACTCTCTCTCCATGTTGTGACTTAAACCTACAGTATTTTTTTTTAAATATCCATGTAAATATGTTAATATACATGTAGCTAAGAACATCCTTGCCAACAATGGGACTTTAATATCAATGCGTCTGCTTCAGACAGACATGCTTGTGAAAAGAACCTTGTTTTACCAAGACATGCTTATGAAGAATATCATGTTTTACTAAGAGATTATATGATCATGCTTTTTTATATGAAAAAAGCAGCTGCAAAATAAACTTCCTCATCCAATATAAGGTATTGTTTATATAGTCTTTTGGAGGGGGTGGAGGAGACAAAATTGCATGTATTGTAGGCATATGAGTATGGATTTACATGCCTTCAGCAGTCGTGGGCACAATCTTAAATGGTGATTTGCTATATGGGGTTCCCCCATTGATGTCACACTGACTCGAGTCACAGAAAGCAGAAAGTCTAAGGTGTACGTGGGTAATATTCATCACATATACATTTAAATTAAATATCTCAATAACCATTTATCGCATCAGATCAAAATTGTCAGATATTGCATAAATCATAATACTGAATAATTTAAAGGTATTTGATATGGGGGACTCAGGTCTACTTTTAAAAAAAAAAAAAAAAAAAGAAACCAAACAAAAAACAATGCTCCATCCAATCAAAACCTTTTTCATTGTTTTTAGATAATTAAAAGAAAGGAAAGAACAGCTGTCCCATAGAAAGAAAATGAAAAGTTTTTAATTAAAGAAAAAATCTAATTCTAAAAAGCAAACTGAAACTGAAAATGAAGAAATATGATGGTCATACATTCTATTTTTCCTTTTTTATCATTATGAGTAATGTTTCCTTATGCTAATGAGGTTGGGGGGGGGGGGGTCACACTTACCATTGTCCACTCACTCATATACCACTGGACTGTGCTGCAGTTGTCATAATTACATGGCTCTTTCGTGCTGGGCTTCTCGGACAGAATACAGTTGTCGTCTGCTACCACAGTTTGAACAATATTATTGACCTCATTTACACACACCACATCACGTGTCTTGAGACCACTACCACAGGAAACTGAACACTGAAATAAAGAGTTTATGATTATGATGATATTTTGATGCTCATCCATCTGGCTACCATATATACTCATGTATAAACTGAATCCAAATGCAAGCAACATAGACCCTGATCTGCCGGCACATAATGCGTCGGCAGATCAGGGTCTATGTTGTTTGTTCTACTGATTAGTCCTAACAAACTGCATAGACCCAGATCTGCTGGCGCATTATGTGCTGGCAGATCTGGGTCTATGCAGTTGGTATCAGCTTATACACAAGTATATACAGTACCTGTCTTGCTACAGTCAACTCTCATTACAACAAAAATTCATTTCCAACCATTTTGTTTTAGTAACGAATCTCTCGTTTAAAAGATCATGCTTGTATTTTAGAAGAGTTATCATCCTTGTCTTATTGTCATAGAAGCAGAATGTAAAATAAATAAGAACAGCGAGTGAGATATATAAATCTATACTGCACTTCTACATGTAATATTATCATAATTTTTTAACTCTCATACACATTTTCATAAAGTTAAAACTAATTTTAAAAACAAATGTTTATATACTCTATTCAAGACTGATAAATTCTCAGTAAAAGCAACATACCAATGAATGACAAGGTCATTGTTAAGAACAATATTATATATATATATATATATACTCACTTATAAGTCAAGTCCAACTGCAAACTGCACAGACTTAGATTTGCTGTCGCATAATGCACCAGCAGATCTGGGTCTCTCCATTTTTGTTAGGAGTAAGCAGTAGAACAAATAACATAGACCCTGATCTACCAGCACATTTGGAGTCAGTTTATATGTGAGTGTATATGGTATATCAAGGAAATATACATGTTAGTTACTGTCTGAGTTTGAAGCTAGATATTCCATTATAAAGATAAAATTTACCATTGAACACATCTATTCCCATCAATTTTCTGTTGGAATCAAAATATTCCATTGTAATGAATGTCATTATAATGAAAGTTGACTGTATATATATATATATATATATATATCAAGACTCATGAAAACCTTGTATATGCTGGCCATGTCAGATGTTAACAATATTTTGATTGATTGTAAAATACTCCTGTCAGACATTCATAGTTATAAATATAAATCTTATTCTTTTTCTCATATTTAATTTCACAACTGTAAAATAAAAAAATTTCAAACCCCTTATCTGACTAAACAAGTACGGCGTCTCAAATGTTCATGTGACAGGTGTCAGACTGCCATAAGCATTGGTGATAATTGCTCCCCGACCCTGGTTTTGCATATTCACTAACAAACCTGATTAAGGTATACCATACTATACCTGAGTGATTCTGTCTATACTACATGTACTATGCATTTAATTTTCGGCATTGCTATAACAATTAATACTGTTGCGGCTTTGTTTCAAATAAATGTCATGATGCAGACAACAATAGGAAAGTAAAGATCAATCGAGCAAACAAAGCACCTATCTGAGTTTTGTTAATTGGTTGTTCAATAGTAAAAACACCCAATCAAATAAGTTGATAAGTATTTACCAATTAATAAGATCATACAAAACAGTACTATTATTTTCACTGGAGTTATCATAAATCATGAATAAGAGAAGGACAGGTGAAAGGGATGAAAGCCCAAAGAAGTCAAGAAGTTTCAACAGCAAATGGTCAAACCAGCTCTCATGGTTGAGACACAACAAAACATTGAATGCAATATTTTGCGAGTTATGTCAAATGCACAAGCAAAAGAAGAATGATGTCAGTCCAGGTGTTTCAAATTTTTGAAAGTCAGCCCTTGTTGACCATGCAAGATGCAATGAGCAGAAACATTCCTCAAAAGCTGAAACTAGCAAAAAGCAACACTGTTGTTACTATGTTGTACAAAGTGTCAGACAGATGAAGCTATCATAATGATATTTTGAAATGCCTATCAATACATGTACCTTTTCTGCACTGAGCACCAATTCTAAACCACTATAGTATTGGGCACTGGAAGCTCAACATTCTAGAGAGAAAACGCATTTCACATAGATGCAGCATAGGAGTTTGATGTTTCATGCATAAAAAGGGTTGAGAAGTTTTTACAAATATGAAATACCTGTATCTATACTATAAATATATACAAATACCTGTATCTACACTATACATATACATGTATACAATTATCTGTATGTGTACTATAAATATATACAAATACCTGTATCTATACTTCAAATATATACAAATAACTGGATCTATACTATAAACATATACAAATAACTGTATCTATACACTAAATATATTCATAGTCTAGATACAGGTATTTTGTTTATCTTAACTTTTCGTCATTTCTTATCCAAGAAATATCAAATCTCTGTTGATTCAGTGAAAATATGATATTATGGTACTTAGTTGTTAGATGTATGTATGTATGTATGTATGTATGTATGTATGTATGTATGTATGTATGTATGTATGTATGTATGTATGTATGTATGTGTGTATGTATGTCCTTCTGTACATGGATGAAAATCTAGAAGTGCATACAGATTTCCCTTACCACCTAAGTAAATCATTATTCAGCATGCTGGTAAAAATCTAGAAGGGCATACAGATTTTCCTAATTTACCACCTAAGTAAATTATTATTCAGCAGGCTGGTAAAAATCTAGAAGTGTTTAAAACATTTTCTGATGTGAAAATATCTGACATGAAAAGAGGTAAATGCATATCATGATTCATGATAAATGAACACTGTTGTATTCACTTTTCTGCTTCAGCATCTTTTGATTGGATTTGTTGATGATATCTTGATCATAATTCATTGGAGTTATATGGGCATAATGTATCAGTAACACAAGCATAAGGAATAACATATAGCAGATATATGGAATCTTTGATACTAATGTTTATTTCATAACATTATCACATCATTTGAATCTTTTGTCAGCCCCTTCAGAAAAATGATTTTAAAAGTACTAGACAATTTTTCTCAACTTTACACCCTTGTTGAAATGTAATGCCTTTGGAATACCAAAGTATGTCTCTACTTTATCTTCTGCTTTCACAAAGTACATAAGTTATGTTAGAAAACGTATACATGTTTAATCACTATACCTAAGTTATGTTAGAAAACGTATACATGTTTAATCACTATACCTAAGTGCCAAGAAAGGTACTTTTGCTGTACCTCACAAGTTAAAAAGCAAAGAAACATCTTTTTGAATATGTTTAGTATTTTATCTACAGTGGTACATACAATGTTTCTTGAGTGTACCTCAAAATTATATTCATCTACCAGGTACATCTGATGTGTCTTGAATGTACCTCAAAATTATATTCATCTACTGGTAGATCTGATGTGTCTTGAGTGTACCTCAAAATTATATTCATCTACCAGGTACATCTGATGTGTCTCTAGTGTACCTCAAAATTATATTCATCTACCAGGTACATCTGATGTATTTCTAGTGTACCTCAAAATTATATTCATCTACTGGTAGATCTGATGTGTCTCTAGTGTACCTCAAAATTAGATTCATCTACTGGTAGATCTGATGTGTCTTGAGTGTACCTCAAAATTATATTCATGTACTGGAAACATCTGATGTGTCTATAGTGTACCTCAAAATTAGATTCATCTACTGGTAGATCTGATGTGTCTCTAGTGTACCTCAAAATTATATTCATCTACTGGTAGATCTGCTCTGTCTCTAGTGTACCTCAAAATATATTTATCTACTGGAAACATCTGATGTGTCTCTAGTGTACCTCAAAATATATTTATCTACTGGAAACATCTGATGTGTCTCTTGTGTACCTCAAAATTATATTCATCTACTGGTAGATCTGATGTGTCTCTAGTGTACCTCAAAATATATTTATCTACTGGAAACATCTGATGTGTCTTTAATGTACCTCAAAATTATATTCATCTACTGGTAGATCTGATGTGTCTCTAGTGTACCTCAAAATATAATTATCTTCTGGAAACATCTGATGTGTCTCTAGTGTATGTCAAAATTATATTCATCTACTGGTAGATCTGATGTGTCTCTAGTGTACCTCAAAATATATATATATCTACTGGAAACATCTGATGTGTCTCTAGTGTACCTCAAAATTATATTCATCTACTGGTAGATCTGCTCTGTCTCTAGTGTACCTCAAAATATATTTATCTACTGGAAACATCTGATGTGTCTCTAGTGTACCTCAAAATTAGATTCATCTACTGGAAACATCTGATGTGTCTCTAGTGTACCTCAAAATATATTTATCTACTGGAAACATCTGATGTGTCTCTAATGTGCCTCAAAATATATTTATCTACTGGAAACATCTGATGTGTCTCTAGTGTACCGCAAAATTATATTCATCTACTGGTAGATCTGATGTGTCTCTAGTGTACCTCAAAATATATTTATCTACTGGAAACATCTGATGTGTCTTTAATGTACCTCAAAATTATATTCATCTACTGGTAGATCTGATGTGTCTCTAGTGTACCTCAAAATATAATTATCTTCTGGAAACATCTGATGTGTCTCTAGTGTACGTCAAAATTATATTCATCTACTGGTAGATCTGATGTGTCTCTTGTGTACCTCAAAATTATATGAATCTACTGGAAACATCTGATGTGTCTCTAGTGTACCTTAAAATTATATGAATCTACTGGAAACATCTGATGTGTAGTTAATGTACCTATAAATTATATTCATCTACTGGTAGATCTGATGTGTCTCTAGTGTACCTCAAAATATATTTATCTACTGGAAACATCTGATGTGTCTTTAATGTACCTATAAATTATATTCATCTACTGGTAGATCTGATGTGTCTCTAATGTGCCTCAAAATATATTTATCTACTGGAAACATCTGATGTGTCTCTAGTGTACATCAAAATTATATTCATCTACTGGTAGATCTGATGTGTCTCTAGTGTACCTCAAAATATATATATATCTACTGGAAACATCTGATGTGTCTCAAGTTTACCTCAAAATTATATTCATCTACTGGAAACATCTGATATGTCTTGAGTGTACCTCAAAATTATATTCATCTACTGGTAGATCTGCTCTGTCTCTAGTGTACCTCAAAATATATTTATCTACTGGAAACATCTGATGTGTCTCTAGTGTACCTCAAAATTAGATTCATCTACTGGAAACATCTGATGTGTCTCTAGTGTACCTCAAAATATATTTATCTACTGGAAACATCTGATGTGTCTCTAATGTGCCTCAAAATATATTTATCTACTGGAAACATCTGATGTGTCTCTAGTGTACCGCAAAATTATATTCATCTACTGGTAGATCTGATGTGTCTCCAGTGTACCTCAAAATTATATTCAACTACCAAGTACATCTGATGTGTCTCTGGGGTACATCAAAATTATATTCATCTATCGGGTATATTTGATATGTCACTAGTGAACTTCAAAATTATATTTAACTACCAGGTACATCTGATGTGTTTTGAGTGAACAGTACCTCAAAATTGTATTCATCTACCAGGTACATCTGATGTGTCTGTGGGGTACATAAAAATTATATTCATCTATCGGGTACATTCTATGTGTCACTAGTGAACCTCAAAATATATTTATCTACTGGAAACATCTGATGTGTCTCTAATGCACCTCAAAATTATATTCATCTACTGGGTACATCTGATGTGTTTTTTGTATACCTCAAAATTAATATATTTATATACCCAGTACATCTGATGTGTCTCTAGTGTATCTCAAAATTATATTTTTCCTCCTCTTCTTCAAATAAGTTGAAATGAAACTTTCCTATTCCTCTTGAAAACTCCAACAACTTTCCTAATATTTATATATTTTGTGTTTTCTGTGTTGTCTATTCTGGCTTAAGAGCAAAAGTCAAAGTACCTAATGATACCTTTAGAAATTTTTGCTTTAGAATGTATATTTATATTGATCTTGATTCTTACTTTGCAAAGTTTTATATGAGAACATTTTGAAATACACAAATTTATTTTTCCTTAAAGAGTGTAGACATATATATATTTCAGTTTAATGCAGAAATGTTAGGCAAAGCAGATATCGACGATTATGTAATCTACCGTATATACTCGCGTATAAGCCGATACCAACTGCAAACTGCGCCGGCAGATCTGGGTCTATGCAGTTTGTAAGGACTAATCAGTAGAACAAACAACATAGACCTTGATCTGCCAGCACATTATGCAATGGCAGATCAGGGTCTGTGTTGTTTGCATTTTGACCTGGATTACGCAAGTATATACGGAACTATTTCTGGGCAAAGAAACAAGAATTAAATTACTCATGTTTCATGCTTCTGTCAGCATTACTCAGGCTGGAAATCAATGTTCAGTTTGGGAATGATTTGCAAACAACTCTAATAATACAAAATTCCAAGGAATTATATATCTTATTAATATGAAATTCCAAGAAATGATATGTCTATTAATACGAAATTCCAAGGAATTATGTCTTATTAATACAAAATTCCAAGGAATTATATGCCTTATTAATATGAAATTCCAAGGAATTATATGTCTTATTAATACGAAATTCCAAGGAATTATATGTCTTATTAATACGAAATTCCAAGGAATTATATGTCTTATTAATACGAAATTCCAAGGAATTATATATCTTATTAATACGAAATTCCAAGGAATTATATGTCTTATTAATACGAAATTCCAAGGAATTATATGTCTATTAATACGAAATTCCAAGGAATTATATATCTTATTAATACGAAATTCCAAGGAATTATGTCTTATTAATACGAAATTCCAAGGAATTATATGTCTTATTAATACGAAATTCCAGGGAATTATATGTCTTATTAATACGAAATTTACGAAATTCCAAGGAATTATATGTCTTGCCATCTCCCTGACTTATACAGATACATATATGTTCTCTTTTTAAAATGACCTTGACCTTGCCTGAGGGTCAAATGGAGGGTAATAGTGCATAAATATGAAACAGCAGTGCTTACTGATTCTTCAGTCCAATTGATTTACTCTTTCAAATTCCAGGGTTTGGGACTTATGACCTGATGATTAAAATAAAACTTTAGCCAATAACATAACCAAGAATTTCAAATGACTTTGACCTAGCATGGATGTGAAAGGCAGAACTCGCTAATTTTACAGTCCAAATATGATACATAAACCTTCCAGGGTTTGGGACATATGACCATACAGAAAAACTGTAAACAAAAACTTAACCAAAATTTTCTAATGCCTTTGGCCTTGATAGTTACCATGAACACAGGCATGCATGGATATGAAAAGCCAGAACTATCAGATTCCATAGCCCAGCAATGACAGGCATGCATGGATATGAAAAGGCAGAACTATCAGATGCCATAGCCCAGCAATGACAGGCATACATGGATATGAAAAGGCAGAACTATCAGATTCCATAGCCCAGCAATGACAGGCATGCATGGATATGAAAAGGCAGAACTATCAGATTCCATAGTAGCAATGACAGGCATGCATGGATATGAAAAGGCAGAACTATCAGATTCCATAGCCCAGCAATGACAGGCATACATGGATATGAAAAGGCAGAACTATCAGATTCCATAGCCCAGCAATGACAGCTATGCCTCCCAGAGTTTGGATCTTATAATCATGCAAAAAACTTTAACCAAAAACTTAACCAAGACTTTCAAATGATCTTGACCCTGCTTCAGGGATAGAGGGAGGATGAGGGTGCATGGAGCTGAAAGGCCAATATGCTTACTGATTCTCTCTGTCCAAGTTTGACAGCAATACCTCTAAGGGTTTGGAATTTATAATCATACAGAAAAACTTTAACTAAAAACAACCTAGTCTGGAGGGGTAAAGGGAGAGTCACCAAGGAGTATGAGGAGATAAAAGACCAATGTTTACTGGTTATATGCTCCAAGTTAGAAATAAATCCCCAAAAGAGTGTCACTTTATGTGTGTCCTTTTAGTCCTGTCTAGAAAATGGCTGTGCATCAGTAGATAATTTAGATGTACCTTAGACCTTATTCAAGGGTATACTGGATAGTGGCTTTGGACCTACCTCTCGTAGAAGTATATAATTTAGATGTACCTTAGACCTTATTCAAGGGTATACTGGATAGTGGCTTTGGACCTACCTCTCGTAGAAGTATATAATTTAGATGTACCTTAGACCTTATTCAAGGGTATACTGGATAGTGGCTTTGGACCTACCTCTCGTAGAAGTATATAATTTAGATGTACCTTAGACCTTATTCAAGATTATACTGGATAGTGGCTTTGGACCTACCTCTCGTAGAAGTATATAATTTAGATGTACCTTAGACCTTATTCAAGGGTATACTGGATAGTGGCTTTGGACCTACCTCTCGTAGAAGTATATAATTTAGATGTACCTTAGACCTTATTCAAGGGTATATTATTCCGGAAGCATAAGGCTCAGGCTTACCATCTATACTCGCTTATAAGTTGAGTCCAAGTGTAAACTGCATAGACCCAGATCTGCCATCACATAATGCACTGGCAGATCTGCATCTATATACATGTAGTTTGTTAGGAGGAATCAGTAGAACAAACAACATAGATCCAGATCTGCTGGCACATCATGTGATGGCAGATCAGGGTATATGTTGTTTGCAGTTTGACCCAACTTACAAGCGAGCATATATGGTATCTATCATCTTTCCAGTACCCTTTAAGATAAAACTACAATGAACTTGGAGACTGTGCATTGGGTATACCCTTCTCAGAGGTATAATTTAAGTGCACTTGAGGAACTTGAGAAGATATACCTTCAATGTACCTAGAAAGCTTTACCTTGGTTGTACCTTTCCTAGAAGTATAATTTACCTTGCTAGTACCTTTCTTAGAAGTATAATTTACTTGTACGATATCAGAATTCATATTTCAGGTATACTTTAGCAAAGTTATACATTGTATGAAACATTATTTGACTAAAACAATGTATCCAGAGTATACTAAAACAATGTACCCAGAGTATACTAAAACAATGTACCCAGAGACTTGTAGCATGGATATACCTTTCTCGGAGGTATAATTTAGGTTTGCTATTTCATTACCTCTTGCCAATCAAAAGATGAAGTTTCAATCCAGTCAGGTACAATGTAGGCACAAAAATGATAGCCACAAATGTTTGAAACAGTGGTTCCAAATGATATGTAACTTATGTATATCTTACATATACTTATAATTTATCTGTGTAGCATCTTACTTGTACCTTATTTATGCCTAAAATATGTCTAGTGTGTACCTATCATACACTTCATGACTCACTGCAGTACAGTGAAATCCCACTATTACATGATGGCTGGGGTCCACAAGATGCCATTGTGCTAGGTATTTTACCATGTTATATCCAACCAAGTCAGTTAACTGAGTATACCTTAGTATTAGGAACTTTTCTTTTGGTAAGAGATAAATCAAACGACTAATGTAACTATTAGATTTATCACAATATGAAATCACTCAATTTCTTCAAATTTACTGTCATGAAAAGTATAATGCTTTGCCTGTAAACTACACTGCATTAGTACCAATTTTGTGTGACATCTTAACAGGATATAAATAAATATACAATAAAACCAATCCCAAAACTGGACACTGGTGGGACTGCACAAGGCTTAATGGACATCAACTACACATAGTGGATGCTTTATCCCTTGCCCTCTGTGTCCATGTCCATTGTATTGAGTGGGCAATCCGAAATCCATGATACTTGTACTGTAGCATCATTAACTTACCCCACTCCAAGGCCCAGCAAACCATCTGCTGCCACTGCAGGGGACATCACTCTGACATGCCTTTTCTGTGGCAGGTTTCTTGGAACCATCACAGAAATTGTCTAATGCTTTTCCTCCTGTGTCTGTGGCACAATGTACATGTCGGGTCATGACCCCAGATCCACAATCGGATGAACACTACATAATAGATGAAACTGATCAATAGTACATACAGTGGATCTTTGATTATCTGAAATTAAGAGAGAATATCAGCATGGTTAAAATTATTAACTGGGAAATAGACTAACTAAATCTGTAATTACTCAGTCATATACCACCTGTCTATAAATTACACTTGAGTGACTAAAGTAACAAAAATGATCCTTTCTGGACAGGTGTCTTCTATATCGAGATTAAAAAACATGAGAAAAATTAAGATTTCATATACATGTAGTGCCCTTTTTACTGAGGTGCCATTAAGTTATCTTCCACTTTATTAATGTTTTGGGCATATGGTGATTATTTGGATTTACTAAAAATCTTGATCATTAAGGTTTAGATGAATGGGGTTATATTGTAGTCAACAATTTTAACACAAATAAAACTCATAGAACATTTCTTGTTACAGTTATTTACTACAAAAAACCATTGCAATAGTAATGGGAAAGATGTTTATCTATCTCTTGTTCCATAAAAAAAACCTCTTAATATTGTCATGAAATTGATTATACATCTTTTTTACTTTCATAGTCTTAAATAGTGAATTTTGTATTCAAAAGTAAACAGACATCCAGGATTACAATAATTTTAATTCTTTCAAAATGATTATTGTTTATTCTCTAAGTAACAGTTGGGCTTTGCTAGGTGTATTTAGTGGGATGAAAAATCTCAGGACTATCAAGAACAACAACAACAATAAGAAACCATGAAAACGGTAAAATTTCAGTTTTAAGAGAAATCTTAAGAAATTTAGTACAAGTGAAGCCTCAGGTTTCAGAAATCCTGGCAATACATTCTCCCTTTGATGCTGTATTTGTTGCTGTATTTGATGCTGTATTTGATGTTGTATTTGTTGCTGTATTTGAGGCTGTATTTGATGCTGTATTTGAGGCTGTATTTGATGCTGTATTTGTTGCTGTATTCGATGCTTTATTTGTTGCTGTATTTAATGCTGTATTTGATACTGTATTTGTTGCTGTATTTGAGGCTGTATTTAATGCTGTATTTAATGCTGTATTTGATGCTGTATTTAATGTTGTATTTAATGCTGTATTTGTTGCTGTATTTAATGCTGTATTTGATGCTGTATTTGATGCTGTGTTTAATGCTGTATTTGATGCTGTATTTGTTGCTGTATTTGATGCTGTATTTGATGCTGTATTTGTTGCTGTATTTAAACTCCTTGTATACTGAATATCTAATTTTAATAACATTTTATACTAATATGAGCTTTTATTCTTAACTACTCAAGTACTAATAAAATAATATGGAATTAGATATTACTAAGGAGTTACAAATTGTATTATTTCATAGCTGAAGGTTATTTAGTGTTATATAGTTTTGGGGGGAAATTGGCTTTTCTTGTCTCTTCATTATTATATGTGAATGGTTCCTCCTCATAATACTTTACTCAACAATTTGAGTAACAGATGTTACTCATGATTTGGAAATCTTACTCAAAATATACAAATACTGCCTTTTGACTCATCAGAATATTTTTGAGTAAGATTTGAAGTTGAGTAAAGTTTTAAGATGGAGACCTCCGAAGAGACATGTACCTTAGGTCTGATGGTAGTGTGAATATTCTTACATATTCCTGTCTGTATGATTACCTGTCTTGACCATTTGGAGAAGAACCATTGCCTAGTGCAGGACCCCATATCACATGTCTCTACAGAAACTGGAACTGGGTACTCATTTCGGCACTCTGAATCTGATACGATATTCCCATCCCCATCACGGCAGGACACATGACGTCTTTTCTGTCCTATTCCACAGTCCACTGAACACTGCAATTGACAAAAGAAACATACCCTAACTTTTGGAGAAAAAGAATAAAAAATGTGTTCACAGAACATGGATGCCCATACTACAGTGCCTGAAATGAACTAAACATAGAACTTAACCAAGACTATGTGCCCTTTGTGGGACAAACAAATCTTTGATAAATAACTAAATTTATTTGGAGGCAAATGTGAGGATAGATCAAATAATTGCAGCTGAAATTGTCCCCAAGACTACATATGGCAACCACAAAATTGCGTCTCTGAAGTTAGATTGTCCTTTACTACAGGTACCTTGTATTACTTTAGTATCATCTGCATGAGGTATATACTACAATTTTGTGGTCTCTCAGAAGAGGCAGCCTGTAGCAGAGGGTTTGATTATATTTTTTTATTGCAGAGTTCTACTTAATCGCTTTTGTTACTTTTTTTTCAAGGTAAGAAAGTAAGCCAGATATGTCTGAAGCAATTCCTCAATTAGGACCAAGGCCTCTGTCAAATTACCTCATCTCCTATGAATGATAATTTAATTAAGAGATGTTAATTAATGTTTATAAACTGAGACTACCTATGTTGGCACATAAATGGATGTTAATTTTCTCCTGCAGTATCCAGACTACATTCCATCAAGTGTAGAAGTACAGCACTCCCTCACTATAAGACCCTTCATTATAAAATGTTTATTGGTTTATTGTTATAAGGTGATGATGGTCATGGATGCCATTTTAATATGTAATAGTAAAATTATATGTAAAATGTACTTCATTCCATGGCTCCCATGGTCAGCACTATAATGAGGGAGTGATGTATACATGTACTTCATTATAAGGTGGTATCACTATAAGGTGGCATACTCCATGGCTCCCATGGACAGTGTTATAACGAGGGAATACTCTATACATGTATTGGGCTGCCAAGGATTTACTGTACTTGAAATACCATCTATACTTGCTTATAAGTTGGGTTCAACAATATACAACATAGACCCTCATCTGCCATTGCTTAATGCACTGGCAGATCATGATCTATGTTGTTTGTTCTACTGATTACTCCCTACAAACTGCATGGACCCAGATTTGCCAGTGCATTATGTGATGGCTGATCTGGGTCTATGCAGTTTGCAGTCAGACCCAACTTATAAGCAAGCATATATGGTAAATTGATTGGTAACACATTTTGTGTGATCATAATTAAGGAAATATAAAGTTTCATAATTATATTTTACACTGATATAACATTATATAGACAAGCTAAACAATTTTAAATCAACAAATATGATAAATGAATAATGCTATTAGTTGAAGGAGACATGAATTGAAAACGAACTTCTGATAACTCTGGATAGGAAAATATTGCCAAATTGAAAGTGTATTTTATTTATTTTTGTATATCATTGTAAGAATTTGTACAATTGACATAAATAAATCAAGTATAAGGAATAAAAATAAAAAAATATGATAATTTCTTAATTATTTTGTACAAATAAATTGAATGGTTAAAGAGCAGTAACAGTTGTTAATACATACCTGGTTATCTTTCTTTAAAATACAAGCATGTCATAAAAAAGAGAGGTTGTGCAATTTGATTTTTTGTATAACTTATTTCACTACTGATAAGGCTGTGAGAGAATTAGTTGCAAGTTGTGTGAAATCCATCTCAATTAAGAATTAATGTTTGAAGGAATGGAATGGAAGATATGCACACTTGGATTGTGTATCCAACATGAGTTAATTCAGTATTATATTTCAGCATTAAAATGCAGATATGGTCATTAAACTGTCAGACTAATTAAAAGAGTCCTGTTCCCTTTAATAGCATGACCATAAAACTTATCCAATAGTTACATTTGATATACAACAAATCCCTCACAGTTTTATGTATATAATTAATCTTGTTTTGGATTGACTTTGCCTATGAATGTGTAATAAGTATTTGCCCTAGAAATTATACTGTATGTGTTTGTAGAAAAAGATTAAAGCTGAATACATTATAATTGTGTGAAAGAAATGCTTCAAGATTCCATATGTGTGTATGATCTGCATTCTGCTTAATTGCAAGTGTATATAAACTGTGGCAATACACTTTATCCAAGGAAATGGATGTGTTTTGGCACAGGTATAAACACTTGCCATTAAGCTGATAAAATAACTGGTTTATCTGTGTATTGTTTCATGACTGCTAACAAATTGCACAATGTTGATGACTATGCTTGATATCTAAACCACAAAGTAAAAGATAAATAAGCTGCAGTGTCATGGTATAGGTGTAGTACATTATTTACCCTGTATTATCTGTCATAATGTGTAAGTTATGCAACAACCCATGCCAGTTCTTAGAGTCTTTGAGGAAGAGTGTTGTGGCTGACTAGAAAACTGCAGGCTGGCATGTGAGAGATAATAATAATGTCTACCAGTATGTATGTATGTATGTATGTATGTATGTATGTATGTATGTATGTATGTATGTATGTATGTATGTACATATGCATGTATATATGTATGTATGTATGTATGTATGTATGTATGTATGTATGTATGTATGTATGTATGTATGTATGTAAGTTTGTATAAATGTATGTATGTATGAATGTATGTATGTATATGTATATATGTATGTATGTATGTATGTATATATATATGTATGTATGTATAAATGTATATGTATGTATGTATATGTATTTATATATGTATCTATATGTATGTATATGTATGTATATATGTATGTACATGTATGTATGTAAGAATATATGTATGTACATGTATGTATAAATGTATGTATGTATTATGTATGTATGAATGTATATGTATATATGTGTATGTATGTATGCATGTATATGTATGTATGTATGTATGTATGTATGTATGTATGTATGTATGTATGTATGTATGTATGTATGTATGTATGTATAGGGTTAGACAGCACATCAGTACAATCCTGGCTATACAGTGCCAAGCAAATGACATGGTAATGAAAATGGTAAGCACAAAATCTTTGCCAAAATCCTGAGGAAGACAAACCCCTTCAACCAAAAGGAAATATGCAATATGAGACAAAATATAAAGATGTAAAGATGTTGTAAAAACTTCCCAAAAGGCATACTTAAAATACTATTTTTGTTTGAGTTATTGCCTGTTTTGACTTGGAGTCTGATGTAGTATATGACAGACTCTTGTGAACACAACTAGTCTCACATTTTTCAATGGATTACCATGAAACGTTGTACATATTATGTTCATGAATTGAAGATGTACATGTAAAAAAATTACTGTCCTCCCACAATTTTTGTTGGAGTTAATTGCCCCTTTTGTCTTGTAGCTGAATGAAGTGTATGAGAGAATCTTGTGAAAACATCCAGTCCTGTAGTTTTTGATGGATCACTGTGAAACTTGGTACATGTTATGGTCATCTTCTGAGGACACACATACCAACAGATTACAGTGCTCCTGCAATTGCTTGTTAGAGATGTTGCTTTTGACTTAGAGCTGGATGTAGTGTATGACAGAATTTTTTGAATACAACTAGTCTCACAATTTTCAATGGATCGCCATGAAACTTTGTACATGTTATGGCCATCATATGAGGATGCACATATTGACAAATCACTGTGCTCTTGCAATTTTTGGTTGAGTTATTGCCCTTTTTGTCCTGCAGCTGAATGCAGTGTAAGACAGTATCTTGTCAACACCAATAATCTCGCAGTTTTTTTATGGATAGCTGTGAAACTTGGTAATATTACAGTCATCATCTAAAGATATACATATTGACAAATCTTTGTCCTCCTATGACTTTTGTAACAGCTGGGTTCAGGGATATAATGGGCTTGATGCAGCCTCTTGTACATAATAAGAGGTGACTTAAATGGAGGCAATATACCTGTTTGCTGTAGGATGCATCCCGTGCGTATGTTTCATGTGAGAAGGTCTTGGACTTTTTAAAAGAGTGCAGTTTATGTAGAAAAATGTGGACCTTGACAATTCTATAATATCTTGGCTGAGTGCTTGAGACTTAATCCAAGTCAGTAAAGCATGAAATATGCATCACAGTTACCTACTTGGTGATGTGGGTGTAGTACTCATCAAGATGCATCCCCTCACTAAGTTTCATGAATCTAGGTGTAACAGTTTATATACAGAATGTAAAAAAAAACTATTTGATCATGAGTTAAACACAAAACTTAACTTGCAAACATTATGAACTGCACATTATATGACCACACCATGCTTCATTGTCCTCTGTGTTACAGCAAAACAAGTAGGGCATGATTCACTCTGGAGATTATTGACCAATACATCTCAGTGACCTCAACCTTTAATCAAGGTATTAGGTCTTGAACTAAACTTAATGTGCAGAAACCATTATGTTCTTATTAGACTTACCATGGCCATGTTGTATGACTTTTAGACCTCAGAATCTATTGGTTTCTTTCTTACCCTAAGTGCAAGCAATCCACAATGATTGGTCAAGGAACTTACTCCAGAAAAAAAAGTTATTCTGCAAAACCCATTTTTCTTTGAGTCACAATGACCCTGACTTTTGACCTCAAAATCAATAGGCTTCTTCCTTACCTCTAGTGTAAGCCATCCACAAAATTTGCTCTGTGATGCAGAACTAATGTTATTGTGTGGAAACCATTTTTCTTCTTTCAGTCATGGTGACCTTGAACTTTAACCTTTTGAACCCCAAATCAACAGGCTTTTCCTTACTCCAAGTCTAAGCAATTCACAAAGTTTGGTCCTGGTATGTGATGTAGAACTAATGTTATTGTGTGGAGACCACTGTTATTCTATCAGTCACCAATACTTTGACCTTTTGAACATCTGACACCAGAATACATACGGTTCTTCCTTACACAAATGCAACCCACCCTCACAGTTTTGGTAATTGTAGATAGTAGACAAATCTAGTTATTGTGCAGGAATGAAAATGGTAACAGACAGACGGACGACCATAATAACATAATACCCTCAACCTTACGCTGGGTGTATAAAAACTGAGCAACTTTTCATATATCTTTTATAATATTGTCAAGAAATGTTTCAGTATTATATTAGTGCCATTAGAGAATAATAAGATTTTGTTGGTTTTGACAAATGTAAGCAATTATATCTCTTGTCCACATTTAGTCTATATAATCCTGCCATCCTGGAGTCAGATCTGAATGACAAGTCACATGACCATGTTACATAGTGTGTGAAAAATCTAATTCAAAACATCAGTGTATCATTGTAATCAATTTTATGATTATGGATCAATCACATTCATATCTGGATAAAGGAGGGGGTCGGTGGTCAAAAACAGCCAAATATGAAGTTAACAGCTTTAATTATCAAATAATGTGGTTTTGAATTCTCTTAACTCACAGATTGGCTTCTTAGCACCCAACAACAGTGTCCCAAATGCAGAAGAGAGCCTCAACTGAGTTACCCTCTATAAATAAAGCCAAAAAAGACCTTATTATTATTATTATTAAAATTAGTATTAACTTCTGGCAAAAGATTTCCTCTTGTCTATGCATTTTGTAAGGACTAATCAGTAGAACAAACAACATTGACCCTGATCTGTTGTTTGCATTTGGACTTGTATTATATGCAAGTATATACGGTAAGTGACTTACTTATGTGGATTCCTCATTTATCCGTATGAAAGGTGGTGGAAACAAAGAGTCTGAATTAACAGTGTTTAACTGTATATTGATTGCTGATAGTCATAACTATTAATTTTAGCGATTGTACTGCACTGCTGCAATATTATATACCTTATATACTTGCATATAATCCGATACAAACTGCAAACAGCATAGAGCCAGATCTGCCATCGCATAATATGCCAGCAGATCTGTGTCAATGCAGTTTGTAAGGAATAATCAGTAAAACAAACAACACAGACCCTGATCTGCCAATGCGTTATGCGACGGCAGACCAGGGTCTATGTTGTTTGTGATTGGACCCAGCTTATATGCAAGTATATATGGTACAAAGTTAACAGGTTCAAAGTGATCAATCAATCCTAGCAACACACATCTACTGTCAGCATTTTGCCACTTTTATTATGGGCCTGAGAACAGCACCTTTAACAGCACAGAATGATAATAATTGGATTTTTTACATGCATGCCTTGAAAACCATACCGATTTTTATCTCTATAACAAACACAATGTTGTGGATATAAGTATCCTCTCTGTACCCAAATTACTTCAATTAATCAACAAATACTGACAAACAACAGATATAGGCATTAATTGTGATGCTATGAATGCTGCATTTTGTCACATCTTGGCATTTGATGCACACCAGCACGACAATACTTTTAGTTTTTTGGTGTTGTCGAAAAATTGGAATCTTATTTTCCTTTATACAACCTTTCAACAACCTCAGCATGATACTGCTTTGTATTTATCATCAATGCCATCTTAGATTCAAAGAATCTATTGTTTTTGCAACATTCCAACTGTTGCAAAGCAGCTGAATTCTCAGATGGTTTCTTCCTATCAGCAAAGGACTTAATATAGAACAAAGCTACTGCTTGAAGGAGCAAACTAGATATTGTAATCAATATTTGATTTTTGTCTGTATCTAAAAAATGCTGCATAGCTGCACACAAATTGATCCAGCTGTGCATTTTCTAAAGAATAATATAAAGTGAATCATAGTAATGTAATGACTGTATATACCACATAACTTTTTTTTCATACCACATAACTGTATTTTTATAACATATAACTGTATATACCACATAATGGTATATACCACATAACAGTATTTATGCCACATAACTGTATTTTATACCACATAACTGTATATACCACATAACTGTATTTTTATACCACATAACTGTATATACCACATAACAGTATTTTATGCCACATAACTGTATTTTCATACCACATAACTGTATATACCACATAACTGTATTTTTATAACATATAACTGTATATACCACATAATGGTATATACCACATAACAGTATTTTATGCCACATAACTGTATTTTCATACCACATAACTGTATATTCCACATATCTGTATTTTTATAACATATAACTGTATATACCACATAACAGTATTTTATGCAACATAACTGTATTTTCATACCACATAACTGTATATACCACATAACTGTATTTTTATACTACACAACTGTATATACCACATAACTGTATACAACACATAACTTGAAACCTGCATAACAATTGATAAAAAGCTTAGCTCACACATCTATCATCAGATGTCAGTCTATTGTGGCACATTTGAACATTCATTTGTCATTTTGCACTCACTCTTATCATGGGCTGTGTTAAAAATACCAGGACAGTTATTAAATGGTAGGCTTTTATGAATTTTTTAGCAAGCATGTAGATGGACACAGATCTTTCACTTTGTAACATAAAATAATTCCAAACATCATGTTTCATTTCTCCATAAGCAGACAATTTCTTTTGAACAACATACTTGTACTTAAATATAATTCCAAATATAAATGTTAATGTTATAGAAACTGGTATGTCATTGAGTAGGTCAGATTACTATGTTATTGATTAGGCCTGGTTATTGATATGTTATTGAGTATGCCTGGTTACTGATATGTTATTGAGGTGGCCTGGTTATTGATATGTTATTGAGTACACCTGGTTACTGATATGTTATTGAGTAGGCCTGGTTACTGATATGTCATTGAGTACACCTGGTTACTGATATGTTATTGAGTAGGCCTGGTTACTTATATGTTATTGAGTAGGCCTGGTTACTGATATGTTATTGAGTAGGCCTGGTTACTGATATGTTATTGAGTAGGCCTGGTTACTGATATGTTATTGAGTAGGCCTGGTTACTGATATGTTATTGAGTAGGCTTGGTTACTGATATGTCATTGAGTAGGCCTGGTTACTGATATGTTATTGAGTAGGCCTGGTTACTGATATGTTATTGAGTAGACCTGGTTACTGATATGTTATTGAGTAGGCCTAGTTACTGATATATCATTGAGTAGGCCTGGTTACTGATATGTTATTGAGTAGGCCTGGTTACTGATATGTTATTGAGTAGGTCTGGTTACTGATATGTTATTGAGTAGGTCTGGTTACTGATATGTCATTGAGTAGGCCTGGTTACTATATTATCTGCAATTGTTCATAAACTTCTTATTAATTATTTTTGCTGGACTGTACAATAAATCATAAGTGAGCCTAAAATTTGCAAACTTTTAAAATGGACAAAACTTCTCGTTACCAAAAGTTAGAGACAGAAAAAGGTTTTCCATACCTAAAGTTAGAGAAAAAAAATAGTTTTTATTGATTGATGGTGTGTTAAAAATCAGAGGGTATGAAAAAATTATAGACTATGCAGTAATTTAGCTTTATTGACCTTCCAATTGACCTCTCAGCTCTCCACCATAGATTAAGCATATATAAGGAATTAACAAATCAGTGACTGATAAGGGTAATTAATCTTAGGTAGGACAGTTGGGATATTTCAGTGATTTTTAGTTGAAAGATAAAGTAACTTTACATTCCAATATCTTTTAAGTTATTGGTCCAAATGTTATCAAATTTCAGGATTTAACTTACAATAAAAGACTGCTCAATTTCATTTTGAAAAACCTAAAAAATACAAAAACGTATATGGAGTCAAATCTGATGGATACTCCCTTTGTCTGAGAGGTCAACTGAGAACCATATAAAACAATCATCTCAATGAGACTAGACAGGATGGTGACAGCATCCAATGTTTTACATGTAATTATTAGTGTAGAATCTCTACTATTCAAACTCATTAGGGGACATAATATTGGTCTGGATAATTGGGGATTCCAGTAATCAATTCTGTTCTGATATATATTCAAATTGTTTTTGGGGGACATTGCCATGGTTCAAATAAATCTGATAATTCAGATAAAATCTAGGTTCATATATTCAAGTCTCTAATATAACACAGTCACATCTAACTTTAAAACATATTACAAAAGATCTCCTAATAATTAAAAAAAATTCAAGTTGACATTCTATGAACTTATGATGAACACAGGTCAAGTACCATATATACTCGAGTTTAATCAGGGTCCAAATGCAAACAACATAGACCCTGATCTGCCGATGCATAATGCACCAGCAGATCAGGGTCTATGTTGTTTGTTCTACTGATTAGTCCTTTCAAACTGCATAAACCCAGATCTGCTGGCACATTATGCAATGGCAGATATGGGTCTATGCAGTTGGTATTAGCTAATATGCGAGTATATACGGTAATAACAATTTATCATTTTTTGGCACACAAATTCATCAAGATACAAGACATTAACTTTTATAAATAAATACAGTGAAACTCAGAGATTCAGTAGAACCTTCATTCTTCAACCAAACTTTTTGGTTAAAGGATTCAAAATGTTTGGGTAAATGAGAGTTCAAAAATAAATTAAAGCTATAAGTGATGAGTGCATCACAAAGGGTGCTGTTCATTACAATGTGCTCACCACGGCACCTTAAATAGAAGAGCTGTTTTTGGAAACCAAAATTAGAAGAATGGGCAATCAGTGGCCATATCTCCTCTAAATGATGATAATGTCACTGTAATTCTAACTCATGAAAGTTCTAATCAATATAAAGGTGCATTATAGATTTGATCAAAATCAAACATTTCTTAGTTAAGTTATGCTGCCAAAACCAAAGGAGGATGAGCAATCAGTGGCCATAACGCTTCTAAATGATAATGTGAAACACAGGAAATTAAACTCTTTCTAGGTCTCAGTATAAAATTACATGCCAAATTTGATTGAAATCCACTAATCAATGGTAAAGTAATGCTACTGAAACCTAAGTCATGAAGATGGGCAGTCAGGGGGCAAAACTCCTGTAAATGATATTGTGGAATGCTGGAAATGAAACTCATTCAAGGTCTGATCAATATTAGGCTCCATACCAAATTTGGTTGAAATCCAATAAATTTTTCTAAAGTTATGCTGTGGAAATCAAAGGTCAGGAGGATGGACAAGCAGGTGGGCATAACTTCTTTAAATGATATCATAAAATGATGAAAATCAAAGTCAATAAACTTTACCTAAGTAAAATGAAAATCAATATAAAGCTGCATACCAAATCTGATTGATGTCCAACAAACCTTGTTACAATTATGCTGCAGAAACCAAAGTGAGAAGGATGGACAATCAGGGGATGCAAATAATATTATGAAATGCTGGAAATTGAACTCATTCAAGGTCTCATCAATGTAGAGTTGGAGGCCAAATTTGGTTGAAGTCCAATACACCATATCTTGGGAGAGTCCAACAATTCCTAGTAAAGATATCTTGTGGAAATCAAATTGTTGACAGACAGATGGACTGATGGAAAATGTGATCACTAAAGGATTCCACTTACTTCATCAAGGTCCTAATAAGTGTGAGTTATTTCAAATCCACATATTTGGGGAATATACATGTACTGTGAAACTTCTCAATAGCATAACTACAATAAACTGAAATCCCCTTGAAATAGTATCATCTTTCCGGTCCCAAATGTTTCCTTCTTTAATTTTCAAAAAACTTTACCTAAGTAATTAAACCAAACTCGCTCAGCTCTGGAGACTAAAAGTGATTTTCAGTCCCAAATGCCAATTTTACACTAAAATGAACCCCATCAAACTGAAACCTAATCACAGCATGTGGCTGGCCAATAGCCTTTAAATACCACCTATACTCACTTATAAGTCATGTCTAACTACAAACAACACAAACTCTGATCTGCCATTGGATAATGTGCTGGCAGATCAGGGTCTATGTTGTTTGTTCTACTGATTACTCCTAACAAACTCCATAGATCCAGATCTGCTGGTGCATTATGTGATGGCAGATCTGGGTCTGGGTCTATGCAGTTTGCAGATTGGTCTGACTTATAAGCAAGTATGTATGGTAGCCTAAAGCCATGTGGAGTAAAGCAAAACATAACACAGAAACAGATGTAGATGCAATAAAGTCCTAATTATCACATATATCTACTTTAGAAATTGACAGCTAATTGATGATTTGCCCCAAAAAATAACTTGCATGTGAGAGGTCATCTGACTCATTCTTAAATGAAAATAAAGAATGTCAGTAAACCAAAAACCACTAAAAACTGAACAATTAATTTGGTCCTGAAAAGTATTGGTCTTAGGATGTTTCACTGTAGTTAGGATACACTGATAATATAGATGAAATAGGGTTGATGTCATAGATGGAAGTTCTACTGATATGTTATCACCATTAGTATACTGGATACACGAGAGTCGTTTAGCTTCAGTTTGATACAGTTTTCTACAGTTATGATCAAAGATTGACAAAAGTAAGCTGTCCTCATTTTTTTTATGAAGGAACATCTTATCTGCATTTTCTGACAGAAAAAAAGTGGAACAGCTTTTCAGAATGTCTTTATTGCAGTAGAAGAGGCAAAGAATAGCAGAAAATGTATGAATCCATAAAGCAAAAGAGAAATATCTGCTTGTTCAACTTTGTACCTGTTATTTAAAAATAATTTTGAAAGAATTCACTGATTTAAACTTCATTCAGATAAATATAGCAAAAGAAAACCAAATAGAATATGATTATTTGTATTATTGCTTTATTTTATACTCGTATAAACTGTAGTAATTGAGAAACTTAAAATTTTTATGAAGGGTATGGTTTACTGTAAAACAATTGCATGATACGGTTTACTTCGGTTTGAGAAATGGTTTACTACTACACTACACTGAATGTAAGTACATGTATCCGGATATTTTTCAATGTACCGGTAATGACTTCTCACCACCACTATATTTCTACCTACACATTTCTGGATTGATTCATTTACAGAGGTTATGACATTATATCAGTTTGTTTTGTACATCTGTTCAAAGTATTGTGTGTATTATAAAGTATCAGGTAAGGACAATTCTAAGTTCACAGAACTTGTGTCCAATCCCTTTACTTTACATTTATGATTTGGCAATAAAATGTTTAAATCAACAACACTGATATGACCACAAGCAGCGCCGTCATAAGGGGTGGGCGATATGGGCAACTGCCTGAGGCTCCAAGTCCGGGGGGCACCGTTTTGCAGTATTTTTTTCTGAATGGGGGGCACAAAAATGTGTCACTTGCCCGTGGCGCCGTTTCGTACAGCGGAAACTTGCAATGGCCCTGACCACAAGGCAAGTTGCCATGACTCAAAATATGTATATGAATATTGTGAAAAAGATTATCGGTCTAGACCAGTAGTTCTCAAACTTGTTTTGTTCACAGACCACTTGACTATTAAAGACAATGTTTCATATAGGATATGACTCGAGCTCATTGACCACCAGTGATCTGCATACCACACTTTGAGAACCTCTGGTCTAGTCAATCCCTAAGTACCGCAATGATGTTATACCAAAGAACAGTGCAACATGAACGTGGTACTTGTTCCAAAGATTTTTTAAACAAAAACTGTTATGCAGGTCACAGGAACATACCAAAAAATTATGAGTCATTTAAATGTTCGATATGCAAGACTTCCTTTGCCTACCATTCTAGTTAATTTTAAAAATCAAACAGAAAGCTTCCATAAGCCAAGTAAGAGTTTAACATGTGATATAGCCTTTCAAAATACTTTCATTCTGTATAATGGTTTATTGCCCAAAATTGTAAATTTCCTTGAGTTTATCTCCTTAGTGGTATGTGCCTTTTCCAAATCGGCAATAATTTCCCTAAATGTTTTCTCTTTCTGATTGCAGTAGTTACATTTTAACTTAGTCTTTCCATTATTCATTTTGGGGAGCCGTGGTGGCTCAGTGGTTAGTGTGCCGGACTTACGACCGAAAGGGTGCGGGTTAGAATCCTACCATTGGACCAGCCTGGGTCAGCTACCGTGGTGTGTCCTTGGGCAAGGCACTTTACTCCAATTGCCTCAGCACTAAATAACCTACTTGTGTTGCTGTGCCGTAAAGCACCAAACCAAACCAAAACCAAACCATTATTCATTTTAGCTGAAAGTAAATGGATCCCTTTTTCTGAACACAAAATAATAATTAAAGGTCAATTTATGAGGTAGATTTGAACTGCAATTGCTTTAAACTTTTTTGAAGCAAACTTATTAACCACAAAAACCGTGAATGTACATTTGTGTTTAAAGAAAAATATAACTGGATAAGTGATTATTTTTTGTATTTACCATGTAGGATGTAAAATATTGTAAATTTATAACTGGGTTTCATATCCTAATGTAGCTAAATATCTCCATTTTTTCTCAATAGTATAATTTTATATTTTGCAGTAATATAAATTATTTATTGCTAAAACTAACCAATGTAACTGTTTTCCATAAAAGCACTTACAGAGGATGCCAGAGATGGTAAAATGCCCTTTAATAAGATATCGTTGCTTCATTTTTATTGCAGGAAACCATATTGACACAGAGTAAACCAAGTCTTACATATCCAGTTAACAAGCAGTGGTTATTTAGGTGAAAAAAGAAAGTTATACTCCATATTTATCTCATGATAAAGCCCATGCTTGATGATAATCCCACCCTCACCCCATTTTTACAAATTGTGGCAAATGTTTAACATCAATAATCTTCGTCTGACAATAAAACTCATCCCTTAATCTTTGACAAATTTATTGGGCTTAGGCCCCCAAGTCTTATCATGGAAAAATACTGTAAATTAGTTGGCTTAGGCCCTCTGGTCTTATCATGGGAGAAATACTGTAATTTGTTGGACTTAGATCCTCTAGTCTTCTCGTGGGAGAAATGCTGTAATTTTTTGGGCTTAGGCCATCTAGTCTTATCATGGGAGAAATACTGTAAATTATTGGGTTTAGGCACCCTGGTCTTATCATGGGAGAAATAGTGTAATTTATTGGACTTAGGTCCTCTAGTCTTATCATGGGAGAAATACTGTAATTTATTGGACTTAGGTCCTCTAGTCTTATCACGGGAGAAATACTGTAATTGCAAAATGTATTAGCTAGCTCCTTTGCCAGAGAGTTATGAAATTATTTTCAGCTGATTTATAAACGCATTAGTAGGGACATTTTTAAAGAAACACGATAACTGAAAGAATGTAATGAGCGGACAACGTTTTACTGAATGTATTTTAATTATGCAAGAGAACATTACCTATGGTAAAATATGCATGGTATGTGAGTGATACAAAAAACTCATATTAATTTAATTCCTCTGATGCAGTTGGTGGCAGAAATCTGCACGCATGATATTTATCTAATACACAAAAATGTAAAAGGAGGATTGAAATAACCTGCTGAGCTTAACAAGTGAACCAGCTGTGTAGTCTGTCTTGACATTTCATATCAACACCTCTTATGATCCACCACAGTATTTGTATTTGGCCCTATTCACTGAAAGATATATGAGTGCAGTAGCTGTTTTACCACATACAGCTGCAGATTAATTAATGCCAATAGATCTGTCAGATATGTCAATACAGACTGTGTATAGTGATTAAAACAGTCCTAAGATCTCATGCTTATTTAATGATGAGAACTATTCAGTGACAAATATTGAAATTCCTGTTATTATACTGTCATTCAACAGTGTAACATTAGAGGCATACAAGATTGAAAAGATGTCTTTAATAGGATGATTCTTATTTTCTGCACTATAAAAAATAGACTGGGTATCATATAATCCAGCTAGTGACAAATGTTCAAGTCATACTTAGTTGACAGGATACAAATTGTGTCCGTAAATGAAAAACATTCCAGCCCAGTTGATCTATGTTTTGGTGTTCCACAAGGGTCTGTTCTTGGACCAGTTCTCTTCCTTCTATACACTCATCCCCTCTCAAGTGTTAGAGATTGTCATCTGTTGTCTCACCAATTGTACGCTGATGACACCCAAATATACAAATCTAGCCACCCAACTGAAGTTGATGCTACTATCCAAGGCATAGAGAGGTGGATTTCTGATATGAAGTCGTGGATGACATGAAACAAGCTGCAGATGAAAGATGATAAAACTGAAGCAATTCTGATCACCACACAAAGACTTTCTCATTCCCATCCTTTACCTCAAACAATAAGTATCAGCAACACCAACATTAAATTCACACAATCAGTAAAAAACTAGGTGTCACTCTCAACAGTACTCT
This sequence comes from Margaritifera margaritifera, assembly GCA_029931535.1. NCBI lineage: Eukaryota > Metazoa > Mollusca > Bivalvia > Unionida > Margaritiferidae > Margaritifera > Margaritifera margaritifera. The sequence continues at coordinate 6,240,492 of JAQPZY010001673.1, read as the reverse complement.
CTCATTACACCAACATGTCATGGACATATGCAAGGCTGCATATCTGGTGCTGAGATGTATCAGCTCCATTCACAATTTTCTTTCAGTTGATGCCACAAAAACATGTGTGTTCCTTAGTACTCTCTACACTGGACTATTGTAATTCTGTTAACTGGTTCGTCTCAGTATCTCCTACAGAAACTTCAAGAAGTTCAAAATACAGCTGCTCAGATCATCCTTAGAGTACCAAGAACTGAGCACTCCTCCCCCCTGCTATGTACCCTTCACTGGTTACCTGTTCGCTCCAGAATCAAACACAAAATATGTTCTCCATGCTACATTTCGTTGACCGCCTCCAGTCCAAAATACATATCAGACCTAACTGATGTGTATACCTCTTCTGATACTTACGCTCTTCTTCTGACACTCATATTCTCGTTACTCCTACTATCAAGACAAAGTCCTATGGACAATGTTCTTTTGCATACCAGGGCCCAGCTACCTGGAATGAATTGCCTATTGAACTTAGACACAATGACACTGTGATTTCATGCAAGGGTGCTCTTAAAACTCACCTATTTTGACTGCAAGAACAGACTCAAGACTCGGCAATTTTCCTTAGCTTAATTATTTTCAGCATGTTTTTTGTTTGTAATATCACCGTGTTTGTTTTTTGTAATCATGTCTGTATATATGTCCTTATGTGTTAACTAATATCGTAAAGCACTTAGAGCTTCTAAAGATTAAGTGCTGTACTAAGTCCTTATTATTATCATTAGTAGTAGTATGTGCATGAATGCAAAATACCCTGGTGATACAGTCAACAGGGACAGATGTATAATTTTATGTTTTAGGTTTTAATTGTGAGAAAGGTGGGTTCATTTTGCCAACTTTTTGTTTTTTATTGAACAGTGTAATATTTTAATAGAATCTCCAGAAGCCTTCAAGGATCTGCCACTAAGTCTAACTCGTCTTGCATTAACCATGATAAAATTGAGAAATGAAACTGCTTTTTCTTCACAGTCAGATCTTGTGAAATTGAAATAAATTGTAATGATCTTTATTTCATGTCTGTCCAAAAGAGAGAGAGAGAGAGAGTGATAGAAAGAGGGAGGGAGAAAGAGAGTTTCCTGGCAATGATACTCTTGTTGGTACTACTTTATAAAAAAAGATCTCCATTTTCTGCCTATAAAAAAAATCCCTTTTTCCAAGAATTTTAAAACATATTCAATGCTGAAATAATTTCTACCATATTTTGTGATATCAGAAATATGGTTACATTAAATATCCCCCCCCCCCCCAATACAATTCAAATACCAGCCATTAATACCAGGGCAGATAGAAAATCTAGAAAGAGGACATAAATATTGTGCCTACAATTATGCAGTTTCAGAGAGTAACCAGGCCTGGAGGAACAATGCTCTTTAAGAGCCTATAGTATTTACCATAACAAGAACAAACATTTCAATGACCAGGTCTAGAATTTAACATCAATTTCTTTGTAGCCAGAAGGACTAGTAGATTGAGAAATGTACTTGTCCTGCTAAATCTTCACTAGTCCATCTTCACTAGCTGACTGGTGACAACTGAAACTTTATTAGCCATTGGACTATTGAAATAGTGAAAACTACTAGTCTGACAGGAAATTTACTAGCCTTGGGCAAGAGGAATATAGCTAATTTCGAGCCCTATTTCTGGCCAAGTCTGTAAAACAACAGAGTAAGCTGCTTGAGAAAAATGTCTAAAATTTAACGTTCTAGCAGAAATGATTTGTCAGAAGATGACATAGATGGAGTTTCTTCTGTCTCAATCTGACCATTCTATTGTTAAAGATTATATCTACCATATTTTGCCATGTATCATATGCCCAACTTCATACAGCACATTATGTGATGCAAGATACAGGTCTATACCATTTGCAGTTAGGGGTATGATATACCGTATATACTCATGTAAACGTTGAGTCTAACTGCAAACAACATAGACCCTAATCAGCCATTGCATAATGCACTGGTAAATCAGGGTCTATGTCATTTGTTCTACTGATCACTCCTAACAAACTGCATAGATCCAGATCTGCCGGCACATTATGCAACAAATGATCAGGGTCAATGTTGCTTGCAGTTGGACTCAACTTATAAGTGAGTATATACAGTGCATTAGTAAAAACACTTCAATTCCAAAATGAGCTGATCAGTGGCTGCATTACATTGTTGTAATCCAAGAGAAAATGATGTGACAACTTGTAAAAGTTCAAGCAAAATGAGAACAATTTAACCCATGTTTCAATTTTGTTGCTGACTATATGTTCACCAAAAGCAACAATATAAGAACACTTGTGAAGTATTTAGGAAATTATTGTCTGTTTCCCACAAAATTTCTCTTTGAAGCATAATTATGGGCTCATAGATTTAGGTATAATGTCCCAAAGAAGTGAAATTATTGGAAATGAGATAAAATTTATGTATATTTAAGCTTTAAGATTTAAGCTCAAAGTCAACATAATGGGATTATGCAACTCTGTGCCATCTCATAAGCCCAAACTGTAGCCTTTTTTCAAACAGACCAGCTAAAATATACTGCCTTATTATATGGGATTGATACATTATTACAAAAAAGGCACAGTCTAAACTTTAAATAGCAACATGTTCTTAAAATATGAAGGTAGTATGTTACACTTGGTGTAATAAATTGGATTAATTTTCACTGACAAAACCATCTTCATGGGAAGAAAAAGATAGATACACAGACAGACAAACAGATATATGTAAGGTGTGATTTGCAATTCAATAGAAAATACCATCTACAATATTTACTATGGCAATAGTGTATCACGATACATACCGTATGTACTCACATATAAGTCAAGTCCAAATGCAAACAACATAGACCCTGATCTGCCATCGCACAATGCATCAGCAGATCAGGTTCCATCTTGTTTGTTCTACTGATTAGTTCTTACAAACTGCATAGACCTAGATCTGCTGGTGCATTGTGTAATGGCAGATCTGGGTCTATGCAGTTTGCAGTTGATATAAGCTTATATGCGAGTATATACAGTACTCACACTTATTGATACAGGATGATAGTAGAATTAAATATAAACTAAATAATATGAACCGTCCAAAAAGTAAAAATGTTCTTGAAGACTTTCTGTCCTTTTTAAGTAAACAACAAGTCCCCTCAAATTTAAATTATTCCCTTTATGAAATCTGCATGGAGATATTTTTGACTGAATTTTTATTGTTCACTCACATAGACATTCCTTGGCAGGTTGTAAAGGTGTTTAGAAGAATTGTATGCATTTGACTTGGTTGTATGCATATGACTTGGTTGAATGCATTTGACTTGGTTGTATGCATTTGACTTGGTTGTATGCATTTGACTTGGTTGTATGCATTTGACTTGGTTGTGCATTTGACTTGGTTGTATGCATATGACTTGGTTGTATGCATATGACTTGGTTGTATGCATATGACTTGGTTGTATGCATATGACTTGGTTGTATGCATTTGACTTGGTTGTATGCATTTGACTTGGTTAGCATTTGAACTAATTTCAATGTTGGTACAACAGTCCACATCAGAAAACTGAAAGTTTTTGTTGTTCCGTGTTGTTCTTACTTTTCTAACAGTTAAATCTCAAAATGAAACAGCACTCTTGTAAAAAATCAACCTGTAAGGCCAACATTTGGAGCACAGGCAGAGACTGGGCATATATTCATGTGATCTTGTAAAACTGGATATAGTCCATTATAAACTTTCTACTGATTTGGATCATTATATAAGAGGCTGCTTTTAACATTTTGGTTTGTGATTTAAGTGATATTTTTAATGGAGATACAGTTCTGTTGGAAGCAAAAATTGTCGGTTTGCAGTCATTTGTACAACAGCAATCTTTATTATAGCAACGTTACCCAGTTTTATATGATCATGTGACCAATCTTAGCCTGCTTTAAAAATGTTGGCAGTATAGGTTGATTTTTATTAAGAGTGAGGTTTCAGTTTGGGATTTAGCTTCCAAGAAATTAAGAGCAATATTCAAAATTAAAGGAATGTTCAAGAAAAAAAATGTATCATCCAACAATAACTTCTGGTTTTCTAATGTAGACTTTTGTACCAACATTAAAATTTTTTCAGTTCTTTATCAGGTCAAATGCACACACTTCTTTTGAACACTTTCTTAAGAACCTGCAAAGAGATTTCATTGAGAGTGAACAATAAAAAGAAAAAGAAAAATAACTGCAAGTCAAAATGCCTGAAGAGATTAACAGCAAACATACAAACTGTTTCCTTCTATCCACTATATCTACACAAATTCTTTGAAAATTCAAAGAGTTTTAGTGTCTCATGAGAGAGCAGTTATTAATACTTGAAAGTATATTTTTTCAATACTGTAATATACTCGCATATAAGCCAGGTCCAAATGCAAACAACATAGACCCTGATCTGCAATCGTATAATGTGTTGGCAGATCAGGGTCTATGTTGTTTGTTCTTCTGATTAGTCCTTACAAACTGCATAGATCCAAATCTGCCGGCGCATTGTGCGATGGCAGATCGGGATCTATGCAGTTTGCAGTTGGTATCAGATTATATGCGAGTATATACAGTAATATTATATGTACATTTTGGTAAATTCTGGTAAATATTTGTTCTGCCTGAGTATTTTCTGCATTATTACACATACCATATTCCATAGATTGGGCACGTGCAACTTCCTCTAGGGTATGGGCCGGTTTAAGCAAATTTTAACACTACACCCTATGATGTAAATAAGCAGATAAAACCAGGTTGTTGGCCAGATCCAGCCCATGGGCCATTGGCTGCCTATGCCTGCTATAGATTGATTATTAACCTATCTCACCTAAAAGTGCATATAATATTTTGCTTAAATAAACATCCCCTCCCATTTAAATATTAGCAAGTGCCTAATTTGCCTTAGATATATCTGATAAAGGAATCCCATCAGGAGAGCACAGTCTACATCCTTTTATATGTCAAATTTTATTCATGAGATCTCCTAGGATAAATGAATTCAACACAAAACAAAACATGACCTTGCAAGCACCAAACAAACTTGGCCTTTTGCAGTTCAGCTCAATACACATGTATATTTCAGCAGAAAATAATATCATTATATGTTGTGTTTAGTTTCCAAACCTTGAGTGATGTTTTTATTGTTGTCTTGAGTGGGTCAAATCAACAACTGATAATTGTACATCTATCTAAAAGTACACTCAGAAAAAACAAGATAAATTAGGGGTCTTAAAAAAAGGCACCCTCCTCATTGATTGTCATGCGCCAGTTGTGTCTATTTGCTGAATACAATAATAAACACGTTTTAAGATTATTTTAGCATATGTAGTCAATGTTAAGTGAACATTTAAATGAATGCCACAAATAGAAAAACTCTTAAGTTTTCATTGTTCTTGGACTTTAGCATATTCTACAATGGGTTTATGCAATGACACAAGAGATGTTTGTTTTGCAAACAGCGGTTAACTTTAATATTTTTCAGTTTACACATGAATGTGATACTATCATGAAACATATCACAATACAAAAAATGGCTTGTAATACCCAGCTCTACATAATAATAATATCCAAGGTGCAAAATTTGAGTGAATTTTAATTTTGAAACTTGAATGAAAGTTCAAAGAATACAATTGTCAGTTAATAAGTGACATTTTTTTCACTACATTTAATATTCTCAAAATTTAGCTTTTTCAAATTCCCTAATAAGGTAACATCTATATGCATAAAGATTATAGTTACACATGTATTTATTTTGATACTGAGTATTTAAAATTGAAAGTTAAAGATAAACATCTGAATCAAGATATGAAAATAAATTGATTATTTCATGGCAGATTTATAGGGAGTTGAAGGTGTCAGTGAGCAACCCCCACCCCTGCTTTCCAGTTAAAAAAGTATGTAAAAACTGAGAAAGTTCGCCATTTTAAGCATAAAAACGATCAATTTCTCAAAATCAAACCCTCCTAGAAACAACAGTACCATGAATGGCACATGATATTCCCACCCTATATTTAATAGTCCTCTATGTAGGCACAAGTTAGGTATGGTTGACTCTGACCAGTGGATCTTAATAACCATCACTTGTTTTGGTCTTCAACTAAACTGAAACCAATATTGTCTAATTAGACTTACCTTGACTGTGACCTCTGACCTTTAGACCCCAGAATCTATAGTTTTTTTATGAACTAATTGCAAGCCATCCCAAAAGTTTGGTCAAGGAACTTACTCCAGAGCAAAAGCTATTCTGCAAAACCAATTTTTCTTTGAGCCAAAATGACTTTCACCTTTGCCAGTTTTACTTGCGAATCAATAGGCTTCTTCCATGCCTGAAGTGCAGGCCATCCACAAAGCACTTGGTCTAGAACTAAATTTATTATGCAAGAAACATTTTTTTTCTTTCAGTCACTTTGACCTTGACCATTAAAATTTTTGACCCCCAAATCAATCAAGTCATCCACAAGCTTTGGTGATGATATATGATCAATGACATTAAATTTATGTACAGAAACAATGTGTGTTCTTTCAAACACAGTGATTTTGACCTTTGACATTTGACCCCAATATTGATAGACTTTTTCCTTGCCCCAAGTGCAAGTAATTCACAAAGTTCAGTCCAGGTCTGTGATGTAGAACTAATGTTATTGTGCAGAAATAATGTTTCTTCTTTCAGTCACAGTGACCTCGGCCTTTGACCTTTTGGCCCAAAAATTAATAGGGGTTCTTCCTTATCCCAAGTGCAAGCCATCCACAATGTTTTGTAACTGTAAATGGTGGACATCTGAAGTTATTCTGCAAAAAGGAAATTGCAAACATACAGATGGATAACCAGACAAACAGACAGACATCATCATAAAATAATGATGTTGTGGAACTCAAGTTATTGTACTGAAACCATTTTTCCTCTTTGAATCACAATGACCTTGACCTTTAAACCTCTTACCCAGAATGGACAGGATTCTCCCTTGCCCCAAGAGCAATCCATCCACAAAGTTTGATAAATGTAGATGATGGACAACTCAAGTTATTCTGCAAAAAGGAAATTGGAAACAGACAGATGGATAACCAGACAAAGAGACAGACATCATCATAACATAATATGCTCTGTCTTATGTCAGGCATATACAAAATCTGGATTTATCCTTGCAGTATAACTGATACATGTAAAGTAAAAATCCCAATAAAATTAAATTCTCAATGCATTTTTCTCATCTTGTGTGAATGGCAACAGGATTCCTAATTAGATATAATTTAATACCTTCATCACTAATGTGATCTTTGTGTGTCTTAACTTTACTAAACCCAACAATTGGATTAAAAAATATATTTTTGGGCCTATTTTCAGCAGCATTAGTATAGGAAATTTATAAATATTTCTTAAAAGCAAATGAAAATGTATTTTTTAAAAATTAAAATATCCTAATAATATTCCATTTACAATCTACCAATCAATATTGCTCTGATGTTTCAAATCTGTGACCCCTGTAAGAATGAAATTATTGACCACCCATCCACCCCACTCCACTCCATGACTTTGACCCCTCTCACCTAGGCACATTTAACTCTTTTGATCAGAAAATCTTTGACCTTTGTGACCAGAAAATCTTCAGTCCTTGTAACCAGGTAATCTTTGAGACTTGTGACAAAAAAAAAAAAAAAAAAATCTTTGACTCTTGTGACCAGAATATTATTGACCTCAAAATCTTTGATCCTTGTGATCAGAAATTTTCTGACCCATGTAATCAGGAACTCTTTGACACATGTGACCAGAAAATCTCTGACCCTTGTGATTAGGAACTATTTGAGACATTTGACCAGGAAATCTTTGACCTACTTATGATCAGGAACACTTTGACCCATGTGACCAGAAATCTTTGACTCTTGCAAACTGGAATTCATTGTCACTTGTGACCAGAAAATCTTTGACCCCTGTGACCATAAATTGTTGATCCTCTCACTTGGAAATTTTTGACCTTCTGACAAGACAAACTCAGTTCCCTGTGAACAGAAATTTTTGATCTTTGTGACAAGAAAATCTTTGACCCATGTGACAAAAACATTTGACCCATGTGACCAGAAAATATAGGACCTTGTGTCCAGAAAACATTGGGCCTATGTGACCAGGAACTTTGTGATCTATGTAACCATAAAACCCCTGACTCTTGTGACTAGGAAATCTTTGACACATATAATCAGAAGTCTTTGACCCTGGTGTCCACACATTCTTTGGACCATGTGACTAGGAAATCTTTGACCCTTGTGAACTGGAAATATTTTGCCCAAGTGATCAGAAAATGTTTGACCCTTGCAACTAGAAAGACTCTATTCATTTTGTGACCAAAGGAATCAATTTCTGACCTGTAACAAAAAAACCTCTGATTCATCATCCTTATGACCTGGAATCCTTGACACTTGTGAGCAGAAAATCTTTGACCCCCTGTGACCAGAAACACTTTGACCCATGTGACCAGAAAATATTTGACCTTGTGATCAGGAAAATTCTGACCAATGGGAACAGAAATCTTTTACCCTAATGACTATTAAATCTGTGACCCCTCAGACCAGAATATATTTTACCCTGGTTCCCAGGAAATGTTTGATCCATGAGACCAGAATATATTTTACCCTGGTTCCCAGGAAATGTTTGATCCATGAGACCAGATTATATTTTACCCTTTTAACTAAGACATCTTAGACCCATGTGACTAAAATATATTTTAGCTATTTAAGCAGAACTTCTTTTACCTCTGTGACATGGAACATGTTACACTTTTAAGCAGAAAATCCTTGACCCCCATGACCAAGGAAATCTGTAACAAGGCTGGAAATTAATGGTAATCCACTAATCTCAGATTAGTAAATTTACAGATGGATCACTAAAAGCCCAGCTATCACAAATCAGTTGAATTAGTAGAAATTTTCAAGGATTGCTAACATGAGTTAACAAGTGGTCCTGTGTCAGATGCATCTAATAAAATAGGGAATGACATTCCTTTATATGGTCATGTGTTCTTCCATGCATTAGGAAAATAAAAGTGCTGATTGTCGACACAGTCAGCATGCACACTGATCTAGCCTGGTACCCTAGCCCAATGCAATAATTTCAATAATGATGATATAAAATGATCATGGGTATCAGGTTAGTGACAGAATTGGAAAAGGTTGTGTTGGTGTTGTTACAGATTTTATATTTAGATAATTGTTGATAAACATTCACTGAATTGTGAGGTCACAATTGGAAATATGTGGAAGTTATTGCAAGGTGAATAGTTGTTACCAAAATGTAAGAAATTATACGATGACAAGAAATAGCTCAATCATAAACATGATCATGGGTAGAAAGTGAAAAAGTGTCAGAAATCCTGTAAAAATTAATATGAATAGCTGAAATATGACCCAGAAAAGAATGTGACGTTCTGAAAGTACATGCATTAGTGAAAGTTAGGCAGGATCAGTACAAATTGTATTATGATGATCCTGTGGATCAGTGAAAAAGAAATCTACTGTATATACTTGCGTAAAAGTTGGTCAAAATGAAAACAACATAGACCCTGATCTGCCATTGCATTATGCGCTGGCAGATCAAGGTCTATGTTGTTTGTTCTACTGATTAGTCCTTACAAACTGCATAGACACAGATCTGCCACTGCATTATGCTACAGCAGATCTGGGTCTATGCAGTTTGCAGTTAGTATCATATTATATGTGATTATATATGGTAATTTCAAGCTCTTCTTTAACTTTTGTGAATAGGAAAATTTTCAGATTTCTGATAAGAAAACCTTTGGAACTTGCAATCAGGAAATCTTTGACACTTGTGACCTGGAAATCCCATGATCATTGCTACTTACATTTCATGGTGTTCTAAAGACATTTTCTTTAAACAAACAAGGAATATTATCAAAACATTTTATCAATAAGTACTCATTCTCTTTCTCCTGGTAATTTTGCATGAAAAATTGATATGGTGTCACATAATACGGTACTCCCCCACTATAATGCCATTCATGTTAAGCATAAAATGATATGGCCTTATAGTAAGGTCACCTTATACTGAGGTATTTTATACATAATGCTACTTTCAAATAATGTAATAGGATCCACGGCATATCAACCTTATAATAGTGACCATTTTATACTGAGGTATTTTATACATAATAACTACTTTCAAATAATGTAATAGGATCCATGGCATATCAACTTTATAAAAGGGACCATCTTATACAGAGGTATTTTATACATAATACGCTTTCAAATAATGTAATAGGATCCATGGCATATCAGCCTTATAAAATGGACCATCTTATACTGAGGTACCATATTGTGAGGGAGTTCTATACAATGAATCATGAATTGGAATTAACAATATGATGTAATAATGATGATTATACATATATGAACAACACAGTGACCTTGTGATCTCTTTCTCTCATCATGTCTAAAATTTATTGCAGAAAAAGAAACAAGAGTCCTCAAAGGGACTAATGATCTACTGGGTGAAAAGAATTTCCAAGAATTCAAGAATAGATCACTTGCTGTGGTGGACATATTGGATGTCAGCTTGGCACCATTTTCATTTAGGACAAAGTAGATATCATTAGAAGTCTTTTGGTGAAAACCCCATCTTATAAGGATCATCCATTCAAGGGAGTAGTGACAACAAAATTTTAAGATAGTCATCATGGCAGTCATATTGGATATATGACTGGCACCATTTTTATTCAGGAACAACTACGTATCATAAGAAGTCTATTGGTTGAAACCCCATCTTGATATAGCCATCCATTCAGGTGCAGTAGTGATAACAAGATTTTCAAGATGGCTGCTGTGGTGGCCATATTGTGGCTCAGCACAATTTTCATTTAAGACCAACTAAACATCATAAGAAGTCTTTTAGTGAAAACCTCATGTTAATATGACCATCCATTCATTCAGGAGGAGTAGCGATAACAAGATTTTCAAGATGGCCACTGTGTTGGCCATATTGGATATTCAAGCAGCACCATTTTTATTTGGAATTAACTGGACCATGGAATAATGTGTGTGTAAAGCTCCATGGCAATCCTCTAAGAAGTTTAGGAGGAATAGCGTCAACAAACTTGGGCTAACAGACGATGGACAAAAGACCATCCCAAAAGCGTGTCTGGTCTATGGCCAGTAGAGCTAAAAATAAATATTTACCTGGCTCCAACCTTCAGCAATCCATGATGCACATCTGCGAAGCTCACACTGCTGTACAGTAGCAGGCATAGTGTTACGGCAGTTACCTGCTGAGACACTAAGGATTAGGGTGGCAGAAATGCGTTGTTTACACTCTACCCTGCGTGTTTGCTGACCAACACCACATGTGACACTACATCCTGACCATTCCTGCATTTCCCAACTAAAAAAATAGAAATGTATTTTATCTGGATTAAAAAATCAATTTCTATTGATATATGTCTAATTCTATATGAAAAGCAGAAAAGCAGTCATCATGCAGATGTTTGCTATTTTGACTTGGGGCTGTTACAGACCGTGTACAATGTTGGGACAATACATGGTTCTTGATGTTCACATCTATGAACACATGGGAGATTTATGACCCAAAAGTCAGTGCCTTTCCCCAAAGTGTTTGGTTGAATGTGTGTGAACATCACAATCCTTGTATGATAGATTAATATTTGTACATAATTAATCACTTCATTTAAAATCTAACAAGAAAACTCTCAGAACTCAGTTTTATCATGGTTTCTGTACCTGTAAAAGTTGCTAAAAATTTTGAAATTAATATACTAGATCAAGATTCAGATATGCATGGTATTTATATGTATAATTACTAATTAATATACCATGACTTTGAATGACCATAAGTAAAATAGCTGTTGACATGTGGTATGTATAATTGTGATCCATACCTTAAAACACCTGAAACTGGATGCATTATGTAAGAATTGTTTAATTTATTATAATTACCGACTGTTGGATAATAATTATGAATTTCATAATTTAATTTTGCTCAGTGGAAGCTAAAAAACAATGGATGTTTTGCTGTTAGCATGTGATCTGCTGGTGGATTGATCAATTGGTGGTGTACCAATCTTGAATTCTGGGAGTCAGAATAACCCATGCTTAATCCAACCCCTTTTTTCCACTCTCGCCCACCTGATATTTATGATTTGTAACTCTCTACTGGAATGATCTTGTTATTCAAAGTATGTAGTCTTGAACTAAACTTAATGTGCAGAAGCCATTATTTTCTTATTATACTTACCATGACCTTTGACCTTTAGATCCAAGAATCCACAGGTTTCTTTATCACTGTAATAGCAATCCATCCACAAAATTTGGTCAAGGAACTTAATCTACAACAATAGTTATTCTGCAAAACCAATTTTCTTTGAGCCACCAGGACCAGGACCTTTTACCTTTTGACCCCAAAATCTATAGGTCTCATCCGTACCTTAAGTGCAAGCCTGCCACAAACTTTGGTCAAGGTATGTGGTCTAGAACTAAAGTTATTATGCCAAAACCATTTATATTCTTTCAGTCATAATGAACTTGACCTTTGATCTTTTGACCCAAATTAATTACCCAGCATGTAATTCATCCACAAACTTTGGTGAAAGTCCATGATCAAGAACAGAAATATTAGTGCATAAACCATTTTTCTTTCAGTCACAGTGACCTTGACCATTGACCTTTTGACCCAAAAATCATGAGGTTTCTTTCTTACCCAAGTGCAAGCTTTCCATAAAGATTGGTAACTGCAGATTGTAGAGAACTTGAATTATTGTGCAGAAAGCATTTTACTTCTTTCAGTCACAGTGACACTGACCTTCAACTTTTTGACTCTGAAAGCAAAAGGGTTCTTCCTTATTGCAAGTGCAAGCCATTCACAAAGACTGGTAACTGTAGATGGTGGACAACTCAAGCCATTGTGTGGAAATGAAATTGGTAACAGATTTGAATGGACAGACAGATGGATAATCTCATTACATAATACTCTCTACCTAATGGCAAGCATATACAAATGTAGCATAGTATATGTGAGACTACAACAAAATGGAGTATCATCAGCCTAAATACTAATATCAAGTGAAATAAATGAAATAGTCGAACCAAATGTACTCATTTTAATGGGATCCATGACTGTACTCATTTGATATGATGGGCTGTGGTATACTAAGTTGCCTACTGTATGTACTCGCTTATAAGTCAAGTTCAACTGCAAACAACATAGACTCTGATCTGTCTTTGCATAATGCACCTTCAGATCAGGGTCTATGTTGTTTGTTCTACTGATTACTCCTAACAAACTGCATAGACCCAGATCTGTCAGCAATTATACGACGGCAGATCTTGGTCTGTGCAGTTTGCAGTTGGACTCCACTTATAAGTGAGTATAGACAATACCATATTCAATGCCTTAATAAGTGTAAACTCTTCTTTTGGTCAAAACTAATATAAACTCTTCTAGTATGTAAATGTTATGGGGCCAGTGTTTGTGACATCACCAGTGTTTGCTTATTATGACGAGTCTCATGAAATGTATCCAAAAAATAATTTTTCAAGTGCACAGTGATGGCATTAAGTCGAATATAGTATGCTTTTTCATGTGCACAGTGATGGCATTAAGTCGAATATAGTATGCTTTTCTATGGAAACCTTGCCTGTTTTAATAGAAAATAACTTAATCAGTGCTTGATTTTTATTTTTGAAAAAAAAGGAAAGCTAAATGCACCGTAAAGAAAACTTAGGTGTTGCATAAAGTTGTAGCATCAGACCGTGGTACCATCTGATTAAGACCTAAAAGCATATTCTCTTTGCATCTGGGGTAATACTTCAGAAATTTCAAAGTAGTTCATATATATCTTTTTAATGATAATGATACAAATATATATCTTTTTTGTATTTGAAACAAGCCTAACACATACTGTGCTGTCAGTCAACGAGTTGCTTCATTAGATTCTGATATTTTAAACCATTCCAGTTTTTGCTGTTACGCTTCCTACACAAATATTCGAGTGACATGCAACATCCATTGCTCTACTGCAATGCAATTTGACCCAAATCAGGTGCATAGAAACAACACTTAATTAGATATATACTATGTGCCTGAAATACCACATCAATCCAGTTTGTTTGGATTTTTTTACAGCTAAAAATCAAGACTTTGAGAGAAATGGATACAAAGGTCCACATGAAAAAGAACTTTATTGACTCATATGATGAAAGTTCTGGTTCCTCTCCATCAAAATGAAAAATGAAGGCATAACGTTAAACATATGTTATAATGTTACAACAAAGCTTCTATTTATTGAGAAACACTGAAACCACATCATAAAGAGGACACCTGTTTATAAAGTACAATATTAAATAACCCTCATTTCCTTTATATATTTGACTTCTATATTTAAAAACACATTTTTAAGTTTCTTTGAGTTTCCTTTATACACCAGTTTTATGATGTTCAATGCAAAGATTTGGGAAACTACTTTACTTCATAGAATATAGAATGAAAAGCAAATTATGAACACACTCCCATTTATCAAATTTCTGAATAATTACTAAAATATAGTGACAATCATATTAATAACAAATTGTGATTTGTTCATTTGATTAGATGATATGTTAAAAAATTTTTCTTTTGAACAGTATAATCCAATAGGTGAAAATGAGCAGTGAAAATGAGAAACTTGAGTGTAATCAATGATCACATAGCTCACCTCTGCAAACATTGTATTAGTCTCCAGTAGCCATTGTAAACATCAATTATCATGCAGAAAATAAATTCAGTATGTATTTATATATGTGGTAGAGTTTTATGGTACCCCAGAACAATAGTAGCTATATGGTGCCAATTAAAGGTAAAGTTCAAAACTTGGAAAAATGAAGAATTGCACAAAAACTTTAGTAATAAATTCAAAACTAAAGCAATCTTGACAATGAAATCTTGGCCCAGTTTATAACTAAAGTGGGTTTTGTAAATTTTTTTATCTTTTTAAGAACTTAACTTTTAATCAGCTAACACTACAACCCAGTATTGTGCTGATGTGCCATTAAGCCATATATATATATATATATATATATATATATATATATATATATATATATATATATATATATATATATATATACATACACACACACATGCATACTATAACAGGCATGCAAGACAAAAAATAAAAAGAAGAACATTCTTTTCAGTGATATCAAAGTATAGGTACTATAATAAGTTGATAACCAGAGATACATTTTTGGTCATTTTTGTTTTAAAAGTCATTGTTCTTAAAATCTGCTTCTGAAGCAAGCCTCCAGAAATGCTTGTATATGCTGGACATGTCCAATGGTAATGATATTTTGACCAATTGCAAAATACTCCTGTTGGATATTCCTAGTCATGAACATAAATGTTATTATTTATTTTATATTTAACTTTGTAACTGCAAAATTCACCAACAAAACAGATTAAGGTATACACTGCCATGCTTGAGTGATCCTATCTATACTGTTAGAGACCAACCATTTCATTTTTGGGGTGGGTGGAGTGGGGAACATGGGATATTTCTTTCAAACTATTGTTTGTTTTGTATTTTTTTCTACAAATCAGAGCAAGAATGTTATTGGGGGGCCAGAAATTTTGTTTCCAAAATTTCTCCCCCCCCAAAAAAAAATATATTTAAAAAAAATAATCAGTCCCTTATGCATACTGCCATGCATCAGACAGAATCTTCACTTTCTACTGTCAGCACTGCTATAACAATAAATACTGTTGCAGTTTTGTTTCAAAGAAAAGTAATGATGCAGAGAACAATAGAAAAATAAAGGTCAATCAAGCAAAATAAATCACCTATCCAAATTTTTTTAATTGGTTAATTTCAAAAGTCAAATATTGTCAAGCATCAAAGAGAATCTACACTTTACATTCTTGGCTGTGCTATAACAATAAATGTGCAATAGGTATGAAACTGCCTTTTGTCCTTGACTTCTAACTGGGGATTACAGTTCCATGCCTCAACCAAGTTTGTGAGTAGACCATTTGATTTCATGCTTAACTGGAGTTAACAGGACTGACCATTTAATTGTTGGGATGAGGGGCAAGGATTCTCTTTCCAACCAGGTCCCCCCACCCAAATGTTAAATGGTTGGTTCATTACCAAGATAAGACAAAGGTGGAGGAGAGGATATACCTCTAACAGGTCAAATGTCTGACAGCAATTCAAAATTTGTCTGAACCTCTGTATAATAATCAGAAACTATTATAATTGTCCACCCCTAGAAGCCAGATTTTACTGGCTGAAAGTCACAGGCTTTGAGCATGGGACTGACCATTTAAATTTACAGGGGTGGGGATGGGGGCTGGAATTATTTGAAACAAATTTATGACCCTCAAATAGTTTGAAAAAATATTTTTGCTCTGATTCTGTAGAAAAAAAAAGAACTAGCTATATGTGTTTTATTAGTTGAAAACAAATTAATTATCTTCAGGTAAAAGAAAAAAAATATCCTGGTTCAAAAGAAATTCCCTGGCCACCTCCAAGTACCCTTGTATTAGAAGCATACTTCATGCATCAGTAATTACTTTAATTAGCCACTATAGCTGAGGTCTCACATGAAAATCATGTAGTCCACTCATCTAATTCCTATACACATTCCTATGTACAATCCACAGTTAACCTATTGAGGGTAACCTATCACAATATAAAATGTATAGTCATATTCTGTGTAGGATGGAAGAATCTATCTGGTCATGAGCTAAACACAAATACTTAACCTATGTTAGTAAAGCATAAAATGTAGGTCACAGTGTCCTTATTTGGTTGTAAGAGTGTATGCTAACCGAGATACATTCAATTATCAAGCTTCATGACTTGAACATAAATAAAACCCAATAAATGAACTTTAAAAAAACAAAACTTTGAACAGTCACTGAACCATGAAATACAGGTCACAGACAATTTTGGCCATATGTTTATAGTACTTATCAAGATGCATCCACTCACCAAGTTTCATGATTCTAGGTAGGATAGCATGCATACAGCATCCCAAAAATGTATGTGCTCATGAACTAAATGCAAACACTTAAGCAAAGCCAGTAAAAGTTGAAATATAGGTCATGGTGAACTTCTTTAGTTGTAAGGTTGTGGTATTAATAGAGATGCAAATCATCATCAATTTCATGACTGTAGTATGAACAGTGCCTGAAAAAAGAACAAACACATAATTTAACCTATGTCAGTGAAGCATAAAATATGGGCCATAATGACCTACTACTGAATGAGGGAATAGTGCTCATCAAAATGCATCCCCAAGTTTCATGATAACTAGATAGGATTGTATGGACACAGCATGCAAAAATCCTGTGTGGTCATGAACTACACACAAAACTTTAACTTAAGCCAGTAAAATATGAAATGTAGGTCACAGTGACCTTCTTTTGTTGTAAGGGTGTGGTACTAATAAAGATACATACAATCATCTAGTTTGATGATTCTAGCATAAACAGAGCTTGAGAAAAAAACTTAAAACACACAATTTCACCCAATTCAATGAAGCATGAAATATGGGGCATAGTGATCAACTTTTGTTATGAGGATGTAGTACTCATCAAGATGCATCCCTTCAGCAAGTTTCATCCTTCTAGGTATAACAGTGTAAATAAATGGTGCAAGAAACCAATTTGGCCATGAGCTAAATGCAAAAACTTAACCTAACCTAGTAAAATGTGCAGTGTAGGTTACATTGAACTTCTTTTGTTTGAAGGCTGTGGTACTAATAGAGATGCATATAGTCATCTAGTTTGATAATGCTAGCATGAACTGAGCTTGAAAAATAAAATTAAAACAAAATTAAACTAAAGTTGGTGAAGTGTAAAATATTGGTCACAGTGACCTACTTTGTACTTGTCAAGATGCATACTGTCACAAAGTTTCATCGTTTTAGGTCGAATGGTATGTATACAGTGTGCCAAATAAATTGTTGTTCATGAGATAAATACAAAAACTTAACCTAAGCCAGTAAAATGTGAAATATAGGTCACAGTGACTTTCTTTAATTGTGGGATCTGGTACTAACAGAGACACATACAATCATCTAATCTGATGATTCTAGCATGAAAAGAGATTGAGAAATAAACTTAAAACAAAATTTAACCAAAGTTGGTGAAGCATGATATATGGGTCACAGTAACCTACTTTTGTAATTCCAGACATAACTGTATGTATACAGCATACAAAAAAAAATCAGCTAAATGCAAAAACTTAATCAAGAATGTACAACTAAAGTACATGTAAGTACAAAGTTATCCCCCTTTACAAGGGGTGTGCGCTATGAAACTACTCATAACCTGTCCCTAGGACCTTAGAGGAGATAATGATTGAGATGCAGTGAGGCTGTAACATATATATATGTTTTTATATGTGTGGACTCAGATGCCAATGCTGGGCACTGTACAATAGCTCTCCTCTACTATTTTGTAGAAGCTAACAAAGACATCACATAGAGGTTCAAATACATTATATGACAAATTTGTTCATCAAGAAAGTTTTTGCATCATATATTGTCATGAAAATGTACTGTGTAATTAAAGTGCTACTATACATTGCAGTTTGTGTGCATACAGGAACCGTTTGTTCATCAGTGTCACCACTTGAGAAACAGTCCTATTCCACTTTCTCAGGCATGCACTCAAAATTTGCTGTGGACTTTTCTCTGGAATTTTATTTTCTGAACTCGGGTGCACAAGAGAGATTTATTGCTCCAAAAGGAAGATGAAGCACTGTATTAATGACATAGTGACAAAAATGTCTACATAGTCTTGGAAATCTGTTGATTTACTACATAATTCAGACACCGAATAATGTTATTCTTTTGAATGCAGTCTGCTTGCATATAGGAAGTCATTAATTCATTAGTGCAGTACATGAGAAGGGACCCTATCTATTTACTTGTGTATACGTGTACCCTACTGCAGTGTCAGCTTAGATCTGCCATCATATCATGTGTTTGCAGATTGGGCTTTACACTGTTCACTTAAAATTATAAGAAGAATAAACAGCATAGATCCTGAACTTCAGGTGGAATAAACAACTGCACATCTGGGTTGGCATTTTTGCAACAGGGCATGCTTTATACTGTACGAAAGCAAATACAGCATTCCAACCTTACCAGGCATGCACTTAAAAAACTGCCAAGTTGGACAGAAATGAGTGATTACTTTTCTAAATATAATGAAACAGAAATTAATGATTAATTAGGCAGATATTTATTTATGGAATTTTACTTTTCTAAATATAATGAAACCCAAGAGCACTAATTGGATCACAAAGTTCTGTCCTTTGTGGACAGTTGTCCTTTATATAGATGTCAAATATACCAGTGAAATTAAGACAACTGGAGCCAGTGTCTCTTATATAAGGTATCTGCTAAGAAATGTGTTACTGTTCATAGTCAGTTTGTTCAAGCTCTCCAGTGACAGCTTTTAAGAAAGTGTATGAGCATTATGAAATTTAAAACTTGTCACATAAAATTAGCTTTAATTACAAAAGTTATACATCAGAAGTACCTATCAGAGCTGAGGGGGAGTTTGATCCCTGCTACTACCATTAGCCATGCTGGAAGTTACCATATATACTCGCGTATAAGCCAGATACAAATGCAACCAACATGAACCCTGATCTGCCATCGCATAATGCACCGGCAGATCTGGGTCTATGCAGTTTGTAAGGACTAATCAGTAGAACAAACAACATAGACCCTGATCTGCCAACGCATTATGCGATGGCAGATCAGGGTATATGTTGTTTGCATTTGGACCTGGCTTATATGCGAGTATATATGATATGTAAAAAGTGACATGATATTGATGATGTTATAATATAATTATAATCTAATTTGAGCTTTGTAGTAAGCGCTGATTTTACAAAAGTAGACGTCCTTAAACTTTGTTTTCAAAGAGAGAGAGATATCTTTCTATTACTGTTTTTATTTTTTATTTTTGTTAAACCTCAAAATCTTAAAATACACCAATCCTGCTCTTCTATCAGTAAGTTTCTTTAAGTTGTGTGTTGCTTGTTAAATTGCACGTCAATTAGTCACTCCAAAGTCTGTTTTTAAATAAACCATTTATCAAGAACACTTTCATTACAAAAATCATATATTTTGTTAAATGGCACACATATTTCATCATGCCTTTAATTGGAAGTACAGTAGCTTGTTAATTGTAAATTTTGAAAGACTTGTAACAGGTACTTACTCAGTAATGGATGATAAATAAAACAAAGTGTATAGCACAGTTGTTCCGAGGAATACCAACAGAAGCAATTAAATTTAACTGCCCTGTCTTTGAAATAAGAAACTTATTATTGTCCAAAGCAGCTGCTTTTGAAAGTTGATGAATTTTATTTGTAATGAGGAAATTTAGAAAGTGATCCAGACTGCCTTTACATCTGCATCAACAAAGAATTACCATGCCATCACCATAGTGCTAAATTTTGAGGAGCAATAACATTATTGTTCCACAATATTAGCTAATAGATCTTAATGATTGAATTAGAATGCTGCCACATTCTTAAAGTCACTGTGTATTGATTTTTAAACTGATACATTGCTTTCTCTTTATAATGCTGTTCATAGGATCCATATAAGTGACCTGCATTATAAGTGAGGGAACATTATACTGAGGGAGGTTCCAATAAGGCTGTGTCATGATAGTGCATTAAAACATATAAATAGAATATTTAATGATGTGAAAGCATATTATAACAGGTTCTCATAAAACCCTGCTGACAGTTTAGCTTGACCTGTTTGGGGCACAATTACTTTTCATAATAAATTGTGATAAAAATAAGTAAAACTTGTATTAAAACATTTTTTAAAAAAGGCCTGAAAATGCTTATAAATACACAGAAGTAAAATTAAAATGCACAGTTGCTGCATTGGTATATAACCAAAATCTTAAACACCAACTATTGGAGAGTGGCATCTCTCATATAGAACAAATTGCAGAGATTAGGTGGTATTGTGTCGATCATGTATTGGACACACATACATGACTAATTGACTTATGCATACCTCCTAAATGGTAAAAAACCTTGACCAGAGTGCATGCCATGCCAGTGTCCATTGACAGTGGAACACATTCTTGTAAAGTGTGTCAATTTCCACCCTGTGAGACAGAAGTATTTTGACACGAACTGCATGAAGAAACTGGACTTTTTTAAAGGGAATTTTGGTTTTTATAAAAAAAATTGACCTTATGTTTTAAAGATTTTACATTTGTTACCTTTATCTTTTATTTAAAATACCTTTTTACAGAATTTTAACATCTTCATGTTTTATAATTTATCTTGTTGTACTTCATGTTTACATTAATTTGGGAGGGTTTATCTTCCTAAATTTTTGTGCAATAAATAATAAATTTTTCCATTTTGCTACCTTTACCTTTAGTTGGCACCATATAGCCACTATTGTGCTGAAGTGCTATAAAATGCTACATACATACATACATAGATACATAGATACATACATACATACATATATACATACATACATACATACATACATACATACATACATACATACATACATCCATCCATCCATACATACATACATACAGACATACATACATACATACATACATACATAAATACATAAATACATACATACATACATACATACATATATACATACATACATACATACATACATACATAACCTGCTGACTACATATAACAATTCTTAAATGCAAACTATAACCTTAAGCTTTTTCCCATAATTTGCACCTTCCCTCCCAAAAAATAAATCAGTGAAATTGGGTAAAAAAGTATTTAATACGGTCAAGCAGATGCTATTTAACAAACAGAAGTGAAATTGAAATGCAATTTTCTTCCTACAACTAATAAACAAAACCCTAAACACAAACTTTAACCTAAAGGTTTTTCCCCTAACTCATAAAAACAAATCAGTAAACTGGATGCAAGTTTTTAAAAAGACCATGCACATGCTATTTAATACAAGCCACAAATAAACCATAAACACAAACTTTAATCTGCTGTATATATAGAGTAAATATTAAATGGAAACTTTAACTTCAAACTTTTCTCCATAAATTGCCAAAATATCAGCAAAATTGGGTTTTAAAAAAAGTATTGAATAAGGCCAGCTAGATTTTGTTTAATACGCAGAAGTGAATTCAAATATATATTCCCTTTCTACAAGCCACCAACACACTTTAAATGCAAACTTTAACCTCAACTTTTCCACATAAATTGCAAATTAATCATTTAAATTAGGTAAAATAGTGTAATATATCCCAATGAATATACAGGAGTGAAATTTACATGCATAGTTCTGTCATGTGAGCCATATAAAAAGTTTGAACATGAACTTTTATATCTGCCAATGCCACCAGGGTCATTAGCATAAGCTCTCCTGTACTTTATACAAGGGAGCTAATAAAATAAAATAAATTAAGAAGCAATGGTAAAGCAAAATATGACCAATCTAATGGAATTCATAGTATACTGTGTGACTTTATTGTGAGGGACCAATTTAATGAGATCCATGACCATACTGGCATTATCAGAGGGGATGTGGTATACTGAGTGGCTTTATTGTGAGGGACCAATCTAATGGGATCCATGACCATACTGACATTATACAAGGGAATGTGGTATACTGAGGGGATTTATTGTGAGGGACAAATCTAATGGGATCCATGGCCATACTTGGAATTCAAGAGGGGCTGTGGTATACTGAGGGGTTTTATTGTGAGGTACTGATCTAATGGGATCAATGACCATACTGGCATTATGCAAGGGGATGTGGTATACTGTGGGGCTTTATTGTGAAGGACCAATCTAATGGGATCCATGATCATACTGGGATTATAAGAGGGGCTACAGTATACTGAGGGGCTTTATTGTGAGGGACAAATCTAATGGGATTCATGACCATACTTTGAATTTAAGAGGGACTGTGGTATATTGAGGGGTTTTATTGTGAGGTACCAATCTAATGGGATAAATGACCATACTGGCATTATACAAGGGGATGTGGTATACTGTGGGGCTTTATTGTAAGGGACCAATTTAATGTTATCAATGACCATACTGGCATTATAAGATGGGCATTGGTATACTGAGTGGCTTTCTTGTGACTTTGAAGGATGACTGTACTTTTTTCTACATGGACTTATATTGACATCTCTCTATGTATCTGAAACTTCCATTTAACTATATAAATAAATATGTAAGTACAGTACTGATGTATTCATGTATAAACCAATACCAACTGCAAACTGCATAGACCCAGATCTGCCAGCGCATTATGTGCCAGCAGATCTGGGACTATGCATTTTGTAAGGACTAATCAGTAGAACATACAACATAGACCCTGATCTGCTGGTGCATTATGTGATGGCAGATCAGGGCCTATGTTGTTTGCATTAGACCCAGCTTATACATGAGTATAAACGGTAAGTTGCATGAATGATACAGTCCTTGGCCAATTGTTGATGGAGTTTCTTCCATCTTGGAATTAGTTTTTTATTTTTGTTATTATTTTTTTATATCTGTGCATATGTAAATCCAAGACAGAGGGTCATATACTCAAAGTATGTATAGATTTGTATGGGATTTTTTGATGGCATGTGTAGATTTATATGGGACTTGATGGCATGTGTAGATTTGTATAGGGACTTGATGGTATGTGTAGATTTGTATGATACTTGATGGCATATGTAGATTTGTATGATAGTGTAGATTTGTATGATGCTTGATGGCATGTGTAGATTTGTATGGGACTTGATGGTATGTGTAGATTTGTATGATACTTGATGGCATGTGTAGATTTGTATGATACTTGATGGCATGTGTAGATTTGTATGATACTTGATGGCATGTGTAGATTTGTATAGGGACTTGATGGTATGTGTAGATTTGTATGGGACTTGATGGTATGTGTAGATTTGTATGGGACTTGATGGTATGTGTAGATTTGTATGGGACTTGATGGTATGTGTAGATTTGTATGGGACTTGATGGCATGTGTAGATTTGTATGGGACTTGATGGCATGTGTAGATTTGTATGGGACTTTATGGCATTCTTTATAGCAGGAGTTTTCATCCATTTAAGAAGCAAAATATTACATGCATGGTTATAACCTGAACAGCCATCTTTACTTGATTTCATCGGAAAGTTCACAATTTTATCATTTATTAGCTACACAAAAACCTGTACTTACTGTCTGACAGTTATACTATAAGAAGTGCATTGCGCTCCAATACAGTGACCTTTTTTGTACGTATTATAGGACTGTTGTTTAAATTACTGAAATAAAGAATATAAATTTACTTCGATTTCCACTTGTAGGGAGATGACATTATAATCACTGTTTCAATTGTATAAAAGAGTGACTCTCTATTAGGCTGTAAGGTAATTTCGCCCCGGGAACATCTTCTTCAGTTAACACTACATATTGAAACTTAGCCGCCATATTACAAAGTTTGTCCATAAGTAAGTACAGTACCGATATATTCATGTATAAGATCAGGGTCTATGTTGTTTGTTCAACTGATTAGTCCTTACAAACTGCATAGACCCAGATCTGCATATCAAAAATAATTAAAATGCGCCGGCAGATCAGGGTCTATGTTGTTTGTTCTACTGATTAGTCCTTGCAACCAGCATAGACCCAGATCTGCTGGCGCATTACACGATGGCAGATCTGGGTCTATGCAGTTTGCAGTTGGTATTGGATTATGCACAAGTATATACGGTATATTGTCCTAAATTTGATTTGCTGGATGGTGAAGAACAATGATGACAGTGTTATGAGGAAACTAAAGAGTGGCAGGGGAAATATGTTCTAGAAATATTGTTGGTAGTAGGTGAGGATGGCAGTATTATAGGTGCCAAAAGAATGAGGAAAGACTACTCACTCAGGAGGACATGGCTCTGTATTGCAGAGGACATGTTGTAACTTTGGTTTGGTGGATTCATCACAGTTCTCATCTGTTACAACTATGCGATTTGATGTCGATATACAGGCAAAGAGGGTCTGCTGTACTCCTGCAAAGGTCATTTATGCAACATACAATACATCATGTATTTATCTATTTTCATTGAAATATGACAAAAGCTATAATGACATAAAACATATTAAAAAACAAATCAATATCAATCACAATTAAAATGCATTAACATTGATGTGTACCCTTGAACCATTTCATATATATATATATATATATATATATATATATATATATATATATATATATATATATATATATATATATATATATATATATATATACATGTATATATATATATATATTAAAAAGGAGAAAGTTTATTTCTGGATTTATTTTTTTAATTGAAGACAATGTCTCTATCATTTCATTGTTGTATTGAAACTTGCCTGAACATGAAGACAAATTAAACATGCAGTAATGAAACCTGTCTTGAGGGACACCCCTATGTAAATGCTCACCTCCTCCACATGTGTGTGAACACTCTGAAAATCCACTTGTAATCCAATGGTATCGATCCAGTATATTGACCCGTGTTTCCGATGTGGCATTAGGAATTGTGATTTCCAAAGTTTTGGCTGGCAATCTCCGTTGACCAGACACATGAGCTGGCCTTTCTAATGTGTGTGAGTCCTCACTAATACCACGGGAATAAGTACGATCTGTCAATGCCTGGTACCGAGAGTACTGTTGATTGTATGGATTGATATATTGAGGTTGTGGGGCATAGCGTACTTGACTACTTTGGCGGTTTAAATGATGTGTCTGTGAAACTGGGTGAGTCTTTGTAGAGCTTGATAAAGATGTTCCATTACTCGTATCTACAGTTGAATTTACACCGTACCTTTCTCTAGAACTGCCATATGTGTCACCTTGTTTTAGGGCATCTATTTCTCTTCTTTCTGCAGAACTTATCCCAGAAGAAGATGAGAGTTGTTGCTGGGGTATATCTCCATGATGGTGCCTTCTTCGATGATGTTCCTCTATTTTTGGCACAATCTGTTCAATGGCAGAGTCTGGTACATTAGGTGGCAACTGAAAGTTGTATCCAATACCTGGATTTGTGTTATAGTACAACAGCTGGAAAGAGAAAAAATATATATATATAATTCAACAATTCAAAATTTAAGCTAGACTTTCCAATCTGGATCATGAATTTTTAGAGTAAACCAAGAAACACAAAACAACGCATGCATTTAATTTTTGTTAACCTAAAAGAGATAATTTTAAAAGTGATTTTAATTTTTCAGAAGAGACAACCTTTCTTAGAGCATAAGAAGTAAAATAATTGATGTATTTTACACCTGTTGTTTGCTTTGAATTATAAATATATATGTAACTACAACACATTACTCATCTTTGGTAGCTAAGGGCTGTCGATCCACCTCATTGTTTTTTGTTGTTTTGTGAAATTGTTGGTTTGATTCATGGATAAGCCTTTGATTTGAAAGGGTCATTCCTATTATGTTAGCTGATGGATATATTTGTCCTTGGGTTTTTTTATTTATGATCTGTAGCAAGCACAAATTAAATGACAATTGGTATCCCATTAGCAATAGTAAATTCACTTGGTTCAAAGCTTGTCAACGCCTTCACTGGTCTTTATAATCATTAATAATAGCGAATTCACTGTAATGTCTGGTTTAAAACTTATCAAGGCCTTCACTGGGCTTTATAATCATTGATAGCGAATTCACATTTCTGGCTTAAAACTTATCAAGGCTTTAAACTGGGATTTACAATCATTAACAATAGTAAATTCACTGTAATTCCTGGTTCAAAGCTTGTCAAGACCTTCACTGGGCTTTACAGTCATCACCAAATGTGAATTAACTGTAATTTCTGGTTTAAATCTTGTCAAGGCCTTCACTGGGCTTTATAATCATTAACAATAGTGAATTCACTGTAACTTCTGGTTCAAAGCTTGTCAAGACCTTCACTGGGCTTTATAATCATCACCAAATGTGAATTCACAATAATTTCTGGTTTAAATCTTGTCAAGGCTTTCACTGGACTTTATAATCATTTAGTCAAAAATAGCCTGAATTCAAATGAATTAATCAAGAAATTATTTCTAATAGAAATCTTACTATACATTGTTTGAAAATTATAGCACCAAGGCCAGACTGGGTTAGCTGTCTTGGTATGTCCTTGGAAAGGCACTTAGCTGCCGTTTCCTCAGCATGATGTAGCCACAGTGCTGGATTACCCAATAGGCAGACTAAGCACATGCTTAGGGCACCAGCAAAGCAGGGGCACCAAACAAAATGAGAAATTACGGGTCTTTATTATAATTACATATGGGGGGCACCATAATCTTTTCAGCACTTAGGGCCTCTAAAGGTCTTAATCTGGTCCTGTGTAGACAATAATGTGTTAAAAAGTGCCATTAAAACCAACCAACCAAAATTACATTTGTGACATTGATAAATACAGAACTAACACTGCCCAATATTAAGCATCAACATTCAAACACTCTAATGAGTATACCAATGACTTGCACAAAAATTTGAAGCATGACTGACTAGGGCATAAAAATGTGAATCGAAATTTCCTACCTGTTGTAAGCTGTTTACTAACACATATGTAAATATACTGTACTTTCTGATTGGTCAAATGTAACAAATATGTAAATGTACTGTACTTTCTGATTGGTCAAATGTAACAAATATGTAAATGTACTGTACTTTCTGATTGGTCAAATGTAACAAATATGTAAATATACTGTACTTTCTGATTGGTCAAATGTAACAAATTTGCTACAGTAACATCAATTATAAACTGTTGTAAAATCTGATATATTTATTTACCATTTGCTGTGACCATGAAAAAGATACATGACATTTTCAAATGAAAACAATAGATTTTTTTTCTTTTAACTTTTGGTACATATTCTTGCACACTTTGACTAAAGTCTATTTTTATGGTGTCAAGTAGCTATATTCTTCCATATTTATGAAAAAAGTACTTAAAGCAAATGAATTTCAATTTTGGTTAGAAGTATAACTTGCAGCAGATGATTGCAGCTACAGAAATTCCTGTGCAATAGGCACCATTTTTTTGCAAGGGACTGTGGGTATTTTTCTGCAAGGTACTAGAGCTATTAACAAATGAGTGTATAGCAAAGGGCACTGCTTACTACAATTGGTTCAGCAGGACCTTAAACAGAAGAACTTCTGTTCGAAAACCAAAGTTTGGAGATGATGGACATTCAGGGGCCATAACTTTTCTAAATGATGATGTGGAATGCTGGAAATCCAACTCAGTTAAGGTCTCATCAAAATAAAGGTGCATGATGGCTTCCGTTGAAATCCAACATTGCTTGGTAAAGTTATGCTGCAGTAAGCAAAATTAGAAGGATGGGCAATTAGGGGCCATAACTCTTCTAAATGCTAATTTGCAACACTTCAAATTATACCCATTCAAGATCTCATCAATATAAAGCTGTGTGCCAAATTTGGTTGAAATCCAACAAAGCTTATGATATATACTCGCGTATAAGCCCGTACCAACTGCAAACTGCATAGACCCAGATCTGCCGTCGCATAATGCACCAGCAGATCTGGGTCTATGCAGTTTGTAAGGACTAATCAGTAGAACAAACAACATAGCCCCTGATCTGCTGGCACATTATGTGACAGCAGATCAGGGTCTGTGTTATTTGCATTTGGACCCGGTTTATATGCCAGTATATACAGTAGTTAAACAATGTTGTAGAAACAAAGTCAGGTGAATGGTCATTTAGTAGCCTAATCTCCTGTAAATGATGTTGTGGAATGCTCAACATTGACTTTTTTCCAAGTCTCATCAGTATAAAGTTACATGCCAAATTTGGTTGAAATCCAACAAAATTTAGTAAAATTATAACAGGAAATCAGAGGCCATAACTCCTGTAAATGATGCTGTGGAATGCTAGAAATAAATCTTACTTAAATTTTCATCAATATCAAGTAGTAAGATACAAAATTTGGTTGAAATCAAACAAAGCTCATGCCCACTGCCAGAAAAGAAAATTGGTACAGCCATTGAAGGACAATGGTGCTGGGGCAGGTGGAAAGGTGTCTTTGCATAAGGCACCAATCTTCAAGGTCTTTTTTAATGTACTGTTAATACTCGCTTATAAGTCAAGTCCACCTGCAACAACATAAACCCTGATCTTCCATCGCATAATGTGCCAGCAGATCATGGTCTATTGTGTCTTATACTAATTACCCCAAAACATACTGCACAGATCTAGATCTGTCAGTGTATTTTGCCATGGCAGATCTGGGTCTGTGCAGTTTGCAGTTGGACTCTACTTATAAATAAGTATATACATCAATGTAGAATACTGTATTCCAATAAGGGACCCATTTTTCTAATGAACTGAATAGATGCTTTATTGGTTTATATACAATTTAAATGACATAAGCTTTCCTATGTAAATAAATAAAGAAACAAACAAACAAAGAAAAGAAAAGAAACGACAAAAAAACAACAACAAACAAACAAACCATAACCAAACAATATTTACCCTTCATCAGATGCAGGCACCAAATCTGAGATGGTATTTAAACTTGAGGTTGATATTACCAATATATATTTGGTAGGAAAGTATTCTTTTTTATTTTTCTTGTCTGTTCTTCTACTTTTTTTAAAACTGTTTTTTATGTGCATGTACTTTTCACATCAAATGTTATCTACATTCAGTTGAATGCAGAGTTGCTGCCTCTGTATAGACAGCACAAACTCCATTATACATGCTTGAAGCAAAGTGAAATAAAATATTACCTTTGTGAATTAATAGAAAGTTTATATCCTTTTAAAATCATGAGAAAGGCATTTTTTGTATTTATCTTAAACTGATAAAAATATTATTATTTAAAATTATTTTGACATCAAAGTCTTCTTGTAACTTTTAATGAACTGGGTCACATATCCTCAGGAAAGTAAATTGTTTAGATCAGGTTTAGCTTGCATTATCAACAAAATAAGGTGAATAATGGATGGTAAAATTCAGTTCCTTGCTACAAGATGCCCTGCCATTGTTGCAATGATAGTCTTGTATTTTAAGTACCGTATATACTCGCATATAAGCAGGATCCAAATGCAAACAACATAGATCCTGATCTGCCATCACATAATGCGCCAGCAGATCAGGGTCTATGTTGTTTGTTCCACTGATTAGTCCTTACAAACTGCATAGACCCAGATCTGCCTGCACATTATGCGATGGCAGATCGGGGTCTATGCAGTTTGCAGTTGGTATCGGCTTTTACGTGAGTATATATATTGTTCCACTGAGCGACAGATGCTTTTGCTTTTAAAACCAGCCAGTTTCAGAGTATTGGAACCTGCATAACTGGATTCTTTTATTTCCAATAGATCTGTATAACTTTTTCCTGTGTTAATAACAATCTGTACAAAGAAAAAAAAATGTTAAAAAATGACACAATATTAATGGAAATAACACAAATATGGCACAGACTGTACCAAAATAAGACAATATTGGATGTACAGATTACTGGTAGGTGCACAGATTACCAGAAAAAATTACACAGGTGCAAAGGTTCTGATACAGTGTGTTTAACTGGTACAGTTGAGATGCCAGTTCGGTATATCAAAAACAGTCAGGGACATAAATAATCAATTAGGTGCCAATTAGTCTTTGTTATGATAGACCATTGTTACATTAAATGAATTAATTGCTTTTTATTCAGCCATTATTGATGAAACAATAAACATATCATACAAATGAACAAACAGATGGAGAACAACCATAGTAATCTTAGAATTGTAGTTTATTTACTTATTTTGTGTGTGTGTAAAACTGGTACAGCCATGGCCATACTGCCTGTGAATGCCTTGAAGCTTTAACAAGTTATGTTGTGGAAATCAAAGTAAGGAGGATAGGCAATAAGTGGTCATAGCTCTAGTAAACGATGCTGTGGAATGCTGGAAGTTGATGCTGTGGAATGCTGGAAGTCAGTGCTGTGGAATGCTGGAAGTTGATGCTGTGGAATGCTGGAAGTTGATGCTGTGGAATGCTGGAAGTCGAATTCATTCAAGGACTGATTAACATAAAGCTAAATGCCAAATTTGGTTGAGATCCAACAAAAATGAGAAAAGGTATGATGGAGAAACCAAAGTATGGATGATGGGCAATCAAGGGCCATAACTCATTTAAATGATATTATGGAATGCTGGAAATCAAATTTCATTTAAGGTCTTATCTGTCTGAAGCCACATGCCTAATTTGGTTGAAATCCAACAAGTTGTGGTGAAGTTATCTTATGGAAACGAAAGTCTGGAAAATGAGCAATCAGGGTCCCTAACTATTCTACACAAGACTAAACCCATAAAAGGCACATGTAAGTCTATGAGACCATATTCATACCAGATTGCAGAATATGTTGAATTATTCTTGAGCAATACTGGGTAACAAGCAACATCCCATGTGACGATATGAGGTTAAATATCAAGAGTCATAACTCTATCCAAAAATGGAGTTGACAAGACAAAACCCATAAAAGTCACATCTGGGTCTATGAGACAAGTAAACACCAAATTGCATTAGAATATGTTGATTGGTTCCTGAGCTATGCTACTTACAAGGATATGCTGTTGTGGAGATTTAAAATTAACTGTAAAGTCAAAACCTTTAAAATATACATCTATATGTAATAGGCAATTTATCTATTAAATGGCATCCAGTTGTGTGTAAGGGTTGCAAAGCTATGGTGGTTACAAGAAGTGTGAACTGATGGACAGATGTATGGATAGAAAAGGGGATTAAGAAAAGGCTTCCTAATTTCCATTCCATTAGTTGTGGGTATGACTGGACATTGGGTTATGCTGTGACCGATTTTTCATTGATATAAAGTTAAAATATACTATGCTACCAGTTATATCCACATTTATTTGCAGAAATTAACCCACAGTGACCTACAAAAATGAATTAGATTTTAGTAGTTATAATATAAGCCCTTTAAGTTTATCCAACCAATCCAGTGATGCACATTTAGCTTCATTATGCAAGCATTCAGATATGTGGATGTTACTGATAGATATGTGGATGTTACTGACAGATATGTGGATGTTACTGACATATATGTGGATGTTAATGTCATAAAGTCGGGGTCGTGGGTTTGATTTGAATCATAGGGTGGTTTGGATGTTCATTGATCGGATAAAAGCATTTAAGCTGTATGTGCTAGAAAGCATGTTTTCTTGTCTGAGTAGAGGTATATTACAGTTTTTAAAAACATCTTCCTTTTATTTTCATCAAATTTAACTTCCTAAAATACATCAAATTGAAAACTATGCAATTAATGAAAAGTGGGATATCCTGTCCACTTTACATACCATATGACCCTTTGTATGCATCCAGTGTATGAGTATATTTTTATTTATCTCACATGCAAAACAAGTATCACATTTGATAGTGATGGTTCTTTTTCTTCAGCAAATGGTGATCTTAAGATATTTCTCACCTGTACAAATTACATTTTTAGTGAGTGGCCCCTTTGCATACAGACAGTTAGCTGTATAATTACATTGTCAGTGAGGGGGCCCTTTGCATATAAACACTCACCTGTACAATTGCATTTTCATAGAAGGGGCCCATTACATATAGACACTCACCTGTACAATTATATTATCAATGAGGGACCCATTGCATATAGACACTCAACTATAAAATTTTGCCTGTATAATTACATTGTCAGTGAACGGCCCTTTGCATATAGACACTCACCTGTACAATTACATTTTCAGTGCAGGGTCCCTTTGCATATAACGACTTGCCTGTACAATTACATTGTCAGTGTGGGGGCCCTTTGCATATAAACACTCACCTGTACAATGACATTATCAATGAGGGGACCCTTTGCATACAGACACTCACCTGTACAATTACATTGTCAGTAAAGGGGGTTCTATGCATATAGACACTCCATGTACAATTACATTTTCAGTGAAGGGGCCTTATAAATATAGACACTCACATGTACAAATTACATTTTCAATGAAGGGGTTCTATACATATAGACACTCCATGTACAATTACATTTTCACTGAAGGGGCCTTATACATACAGACACTCACATGTACAAATTACATTTTCACTGAAGGGGTTCTATGCATATAGACACTCCATGTACAATTAAATTTTCAGTGAAGGGGTTCTATACATATAGACACTCCATGTACAATTATATTTTCACTGAAGGGGTTCTATACATATAGACACTCCATGTACAATTACATTTTCACTGAAGGGGCCATATACATACAGACACTCCATGTACAATTACATTTTTAGGTATGGGGCCTTATACATATAGACACTCCATGTACAATGACATTTTCAGGTATGGGGCCTTATACATATAGACACTCCATGTACAATTACATTTTCAGTGAAAGGGCCTTATACATATAGACACTCACATGTACAAATTACATTTTCAGTGAAGGGGTTCTATACATATAGACACTCCATGTACAATTACATTGTCAGTAAAGGGGGTTCTATACATATAGACACTCACATGTACAATTACATTGTCAGTGAAGGGGCCTTATACATATAGACACTCACATGTACAAATTACATTATTAATGATTCTGTTCTTTTTGTACAGACATTCACCTCTACAATTACATTCTCAGTAAAGGGACCATTACATACCTACACTTACCTGTACAATTACACTTGCCTGTACAATTACATTTTCAGTGAGAGGGCCCTATCCATACAGACACTCACCTGTACAATTACATTATCTGTTAGGGGGCCTTTTGCATACAGACACTCCCCTGGACAATCAAACTCTCCTCTGCTGTATTTGAAAAGTGTTCCCCCTCCAAAGTAAGTGCCTGGTAGGTCTATAGCCCATAGGTTGTTCAATATTTGTCTGCCACTACTTGTCTTCAAAGCTATAATGAATAGAAAAAAATATTATGATTATCAAATACTATATTTACTCATTTATAAGTCAGGTCCAACTGCAAACAACATATACCCTGATCTACTGTCATTTAATGGACAAGCAGATTCGGGTCCATGTTGTTTATTCTACTGATTACTCCTAACAATCTGCACAGATCCAGATCTGCCAGCACATTATGCAATGGCTGATCAGGGCCTATGCAGTTTGCAGTTTGACCTAACTTATAAGCAAGTATATATGGTATTTCCTTCCTTGAGTAATGTCTTTAGGGTTTTTTCTGTGAGATAACAATTTTGCATTGAACTCACCCCGTAACATCACCTTTAATAACTGTTAATTAAAACTGCCTATTGATGAACTCACCCTGTAACATCACCTTTAATAACTGTTAATTAAAACTGCCTATTAATGAACTCACCCTGTAACATCACCTTTAATAACTGTTAATTAAAACTGCCTATTGATGAACTCACCCTGTAACATCACCTTTAATAACTGTTAATTAAAACTGCCTATTGATGAACTCACCCTGTAACATCACCTTTAATAACTGTTAATTAAAACTGCCTATTGATGAACTCACCCTGTAACATCACCTTTAATAACTGTTAATTAAAACTGCCTATTAACAACTCACAACTATTTACTGCTAACAGCAGTGTTGTCTCTAGGTTGAGCTGTCTGGAGGACATTTTTTTATTTTTGTCCCCCTATAATGTTTATAAAAAAAATTGTCCAGATTTTGAGAGACACATGCACTTTAGATAAGGCATATATCTCAGTGGGCTGTCTCTGGGCACAAAAATGTTACTGGTGATCCCAGAAGACTTCTGATCAATCATATGCAAGGCACTTATGAATCATTGTGCATACTCATCTCTCTACAAGGTGTATGTCAGAGTCCTAGAAAAGGGGACTTGGACACAGCTATTTTTCACTACATAACATATATAATTTAATACTAATATAACCATGTGGTGAATACTAATTTGGGATTTGGGCATTTGACAGTAAAAAAAAGGCAACTGACCAATGACAGCATGCACTGTATCACATTAGACTAATGATGTTAAACACATTTGACTGAGTCATTGGTAAAAACCGTCAAATGCAGCATAGTACATACTGTAATTAGTTGAATATGAAACAGCATGTATCATCATCAGTTCAATGCCAATTTTCTGTTATCATGTCCGTTTAATGCAAAAATTGCAAACTGGCATTTACCCAGTGATAACTTCCCAAATTATGGAAAAATAAATAAATAAATCATGATATTTGTAAGGTATTTCATACATGTATAAAATTAGATAAATCTCACAATCTTTATAAAATATATTATAAATTAAATGAGATATCTAAGATTAATTTTATGAGTATCTTATTAAGTTCAGATGGCATCTTATCAATTATATATTAAATTTTATATGATGTATAATTTTTTTTTTTTTTAACACCAACTTACCAAA
Organism: Margaritifera margaritifera; assembly: GCA_029931535.1. Lineage (NCBI taxonomy): Eukaryota > Metazoa > Mollusca > Bivalvia > Unionida > Margaritiferidae > Margaritifera > Margaritifera margaritifera. The sequence continues at coordinate 6,205,063 of JAQPZY010001673.1, read as the reverse complement.
TGCTTAGAACACATGGAAAGTTGAAAGTCAATCGATAAGGCTTTTGGAGTTTTGTAAAAAATAGTTTTCAGATACGTGTACATAAATAAATGATAATCAATAAGTAACAACTTTTATTTTTTAGGACCACAGTACACAAAGAAAGGAATTAAAATGTTCTTTACCTAAAAAGTTATCACTCTTCCCTAGTTCTGTGATATTGATATTACATGCTCCAGCAGGGATGCCAATTACAGGGTTATAACCTTTGCTGAGTCGGGTCACTGTAAATATACCCGTTATCTGGCGACAAGAAGACCTCTGAAGGGCACAAAGATCACATGTGCTGGCCACTGGCTGCTGGGAATGACCACACCAAAATATCTGAGATATAAAGAAGAAATAGGGACATTATAAGACCATGCATATATGGAACTAAATTTCTGATCTTTGACCATGCTTGATTCACACATATCTTGACAACTCTGATGCTTAATTCACATATATCTTGACAACTCTGATCTTTGACTTAATTCACACATACTTTGACAACTCTGACCACGTTTAATTCACACATCTTGACAACTCTGACCATGCTTGATTCACACATATCTTGACAACTCTGAACTTTGACCATGCTTGATTCACACATCCCTTGACAACTCTGACCATGTTTAATTCACATGTCTTGACAACTCTGACCATGCTTGATTCACACATATCTTGACAACTCTGATCTTTGACCATGCTTGATTCACACATGTCTTGACAACTCTGACCATGCTTAATTTACATATATTTTGACCATGTGTAATTCACACATATCTTGACAACTCTGACCATGCTTAATTTACGTATATTTTGACCATGTGTAATTCACACATATCTTGACAACTCTGACCATGCTTAATTTACATATATTTTGACCATGTGTAATTCACACATATCTTGACAACTCTGACCATGCTTAATTTACGTATATTTTGACCATGTGTAATTCACACATATCTTGACAACTCTGACCATGCTTAATTTACATATATTTTGACCATGTGTAATTCACACATATCTTGACAACTCTGATGCTTGATTCACACATATCTTGACAACTCTGATGCTTGATTCACACATATCTTGACAACTCTGACTATGTATAAGAGTACTACATTTTTGGTGAAATCAAATGATAGATATCTGGAAAATGTCTTAGAATTTATGCAAGATATTCCAGTTAATATATTAGTGAAAAAATTTAAAATAACATTATTTCTGTAAGAGCATATTTCTGTGTTTATATGGCATATACAATTTATTTGCAAAATATAGTGTTCCAAATTGTTTTTCATACTATCTGAATTCACAAAATGTAAAGATGAAACAACATCAATTTGTTACACTATTTGTGAAAGACAGAGAATAATGTGAAATTTTATTGATTCTTTCTATCTTTTTCTGAGATTTATTTAGTATGATTTGGCTATATTTAGTACAAACAGAAATACTTTCACACAAAATAATGGTTTATGAAAATAAATTTAATAAGATTTTTAAAATATATACCGGTATATAAGTGGTTAAAAATGGTATTTTTATGTATACAAAAAATATATTGCTTATTAATATATGCATACAAGATATTTATACTGATAGTGAAATGGACAAATATTTTCTGGGTAAACTCTAATGAACTTGAAATCTTGTTGCCTGTCATAAGTTTGTTTTGAAAACCTCAGATTATGTTAATCAGTATTATAATGTACACAAACTGTGGATAGGGTAGACCAGTCTGCCACTTCATGATGTATATCCTGACCGGCCAGAACATCACGTGATAGCAGACTGGTTCTGCCCTGTCTGCAGTTGGGTATGTGCACAGGTAAATATAGTATAATGCATTATTAGTTTAGTGACTATTGTTGTTATTATTATTGTTGTGTTATTTTGGGTATATATTATTGTAGATGTTACTCATCTAAGTATCCAAGAGTATGACTTAGCTGAGTGTTAATTTCTGATTGCCTAATGAGTTGGTTACAGTTAATTTCTGATTGCCTAATGAGTTGGTTACAGTTAATTTCTGATTGCCTAATGAGTTTGTTCCGGTACACATCATGCCCTTTCCTTCCACCCTTTCTGGGGATGAGCGCATAACATAGTGAATCAGGCACTTATGCATGAGAACTTAGGCAATGTTACAACTGTTACAACACAGGTTCTTGATTCCTACTTGGAGCAATACACACACACACATATATATATATCTATATATCTATATATCTATATATATATATATATATATATATATATATATATATAGTTTCATTAGTGAAAAATTACCAAATTTTCTTTATTTTGATCATATCTTGAAATGTGAATGCAAGTACAGTACAAGTATAACTGTGATAAACTAAGCTTAAAGATCTGTTTACATGTAATTGCATCTCTTCTATAGATCTTATGCAGATTTTTCATTTTGTCACCAGATTCTGCTTTTCTTACTTACTAAAATTCTCTCCCGATATCCCAAAGTGCCATCATCCCCTTTGGAAATGGGTCACAATTACCTACATTGTACAGTTATAGAAATCAACTCTAGTAACTTCCCTTTTTTATAAAGATTAAATGGTATAAGGGGAGTTTGACCACAATATGCTTGTACTAGTGCATGCAAATATGCTGCACAGTGCACAGACTGGTATTACTTATTTACTATCATATGCTGTGCAGTGCACAGACTGGTATTACTTATTTACTATCATATGCTGCACAGTGCACAGACTGGTATTACTTATTTACTATCATATGCTGCATAGTGCACAGACTGGTATTACTTATTTACTATCATATGCTGCACAGTGCACAGACTGGTATTACTTATTTACTATCATATGCTGCATAGTGCACAGACTGGTATTACTTATTTACTATCATATGCTGATAAGTTTAATGAAAGATGGGAGCATCAAGGAGACAGAGTTCAGTATTCAAGATGAAGAAGGGCAGCAACAATTTGTATTGTTTGAACTCTTCATGTCATGTCTAATTCTTTACTTGTGCCTATAATGTTCATGAAATGCTCCAAAGCTTAGTTTTTTGCAATAGAGAAATTTCACTATCATGTGAACTGTTCTTGCTTTCTTACTTGCCAGTACTATAGATTGTTTTAAGATTATGTCATCAGCAGCCATAATCATGGCACCTGATAGGTATATACATGGTCTTTTACAACAAAATTAAATTTTGAATCTGAAGAAAATAACATGACAAAATGACATCAATAGAATTATCAGAAACAGATTTTTACATTAGTTGTCAGTGTGCAAATTTTATCTTCATGATTTGTTAAAAATAGCACATTTTTGCCAACTTATAAAGGACCAGCTGCCAGTTTGCCCTCCACACAGGTATATTTATGAGCATTGATGGTTAAAATTGTCTGTCAGTGACTTTACTGAAAAGGGGTCTACAAGATGAATCCTGGGCAAAACTTTTTTGCCAGTCACCACAGTAAATAAATATGACATTCAAAAGATTACTGGCCTCAGCTTTTGTGAACAATTTTTCACAGACCAAGTGTCATGCCACTTGCATTGTTATGCTGTCTCAGCACAATTATATCTGTCCTAAACTTCTTGACACATAGTAGATATTTGTCACAACCTGAATTTGAGTCAAAATAATATTGCTGGTCAGCATGGCAGAGATTTATCCATACATGAAAACTTGAGAATAAGGTGTTAATTTAATCCAGTGAGAGAGGTGGAGTTCTATTTTTGCCAGCATTGATAATTTATTGGTACAAGATTATATTTAGTATAGTTTGCTCCCGGAAAAAAAGAATCAGATCATATCTTTGGTAAATATAAGATTTTAATATGGCATTTAATATGCACAGACTGGTATTAATTCTTTACTATTATATGCTGCACAGTGCACAGACTGGTATTACTTATTTACTATCATATGCTGCATAGTGCACAGACTGGTATTACTTCTTTACTATCATATGCTGCACAGTGCACAGACTGGTATTACTTATTTACTATCATATGCTGCACAGTGCACAGACTGGTATTACTTATTTACTATCATATGCTGCATAGTGCACAGACTGGTATTATTTACTATCATATGCTGCATAGTGCACAGACTGGTATTACTTATTTACTATCATATGCTGCATAGTGCACAGACACATACCCCCAAAAGAAGGGAACAAAGGACTTAAAAGAAAGATAAGAATTACTCTGAATTTAAATACTAGCTACTTCCTATAGCAATTACCATGGAATACCATCTTGAAAGACAGTTTGAAAGGATATCATAAAGGTAGTATTTTTATTCACAGATATCCTCTGACATTTGACTACCATCTTTCATGAATGGCAAGATACTAATCTATCCACCAACCATCCAACCAACATACCAAATGACCTAGATATAGGCACTACTGTGCATAACAGAGACCTGGGTCCATGAGTTATGGAACCCATTGCCCTGTCTGCATGCACCAACCCCCATACTTTCTTGACAAAGCACACATACCCCCAGAAGAAGGGAACCTAGTCATGGATATAGGCAGTTGTGCATAGCAGACATTTTGCACCCAGGTTCAAATATAAGCAGAATACAAATAAAAATTCTCTAATCTATATTATATTATTCTTTTCCATATAATTTCACTTCATATTATCATGCATCCTCATATAGGATCCACGGATAGCACTTTCTGCTCTGTCTGGTGTATATATATATATATATATCTATAGTGTATATATATATAGATATATATATACACCAGACAGAGTGGAATATAGATATATATTGACACAAAAACAAAAGTTTGAAAAAATGACACAGGGAATATAAAAAAGTTTCCATTTGTTTTGACCTAGAGCAAGGTCTTCCTCAAGGGACAATAAAGACACACACACAAAGAGTGACAAATGTAGAACAACAAGCATTTACATTTTGATGCAGAGAAGAAAAACTATCTAGAATAATGAAGAGGTCTAAAATGAAGAAAAACAACAAAATAACAAGAAATAACTGAATGTCTACATTATAGAGGATCTTCAATGAGTTCTCATTTTAAATGAAATTTATGAAACAAGTCGAATAATTTCTATCTTTTGTGAGCCTCAGCAAGTTTCATAAATTTCATTTGAAATGAGCACAAATGTACGATTCAGTGCATCAAATGATGAAAAATACTACCGTAAATACTCGCATATAATTCCATACCAACTGCAAACTGCATAGACCCAGATCTGCCATCGCATAATGCGCTGGCAGATCTGGGTCTATGCAGTTTGTAAGGTCTAATCATTTGAACAAATAAAATAGACCCTGATCTGTTAGCGTATTATGCAATGGCAGATCAGGGTCTATGTTGTTTGCATTTGGATTGAGATTATACGTGAGTATATACGGTAATTTAATTTGACCAAACCACAGAATAGTATAGTGAAATGACTTTGAATTACATTCAAGTGTGTTGTTTCTTATACCTTTCCTTTGCATACCATTATGATGTCATGTGGTGTTATTACATATGTTACATATCTGAAAATTACGATATGCGTATATTCATGTAAATAACACAGTAGCCATGCGATAAAAGGGTCTTTTATCTGTGAATAAGGCAAATGAGTTTTTACACAAACTATGAGCACTGTAGTACTTGAATATGTGTAACTGACCTGTTATTTAGTACTTAAACATTCAGGAAACATATCTGTAACTGACCTGCTATTTAGTCCTTTTACATTCAGGAAATATATGTGTAAATGACCTGTTATTTAGTCCTTATACAATCAGGAAACATATGTGTACCTTTCCTGTTATTTAGTCCTTATACATTCAGGAAACAGATCATAGGTTTCATACTACTTTTTTGCACATGAATTTTGTGCTGTTGGTTTTTTGTTTTCCCCCAAAATAGGGAAATCAATCCACCTTATACATCTGATATTTTTATTGGCTTGACAGGAAAGGCTGAGGTTACCATGTATACTCGCGTATAAGTGGATACCAACTACAAACTGCATAGACCCAGATCTGCCGTCGCATAATGCACCGGCAGATCTGGGTCTATGCAGTTTGTAAGGACTAATCAGTAGAACAAACAACATAGACCCTGATCTGCTGGTGCATTTTGCGATGGCAGATCAGGGTCTATGTTGTTTGCATTTGGACCCGTCTTATACGCAAGTATATATGGTACTCTGACTGTGACTATGGATCCTATGAAAGTAGACTATTTTTATACATGCTTACTAGATGGTCATAGACATATGAAAGTGCCTAATTGAAAATAACAATTTCATTTCTTAAATTTATATTAAGCATGAAACAGACAATGATTTCCTATTTATATTATATTATCTTAACCTTAAAGGCCATGAAATATAAAATTAAAGTGATTTGTTCTATATCATTTTTCAGTATGAGATGGGATAACCTAGGCTTGGTTCATTGTTCTCACCATTGTGTAATCTGATGGGAAAGATGGTACAGGTGTGCTCAGAATCTATTAAAATGGGTTTTTATACAGAAAGTAGATTCCCTCAAGTGATACAATGATACACTTGACACTTAATTCTGTAAAAGAACAAAAGGATCTGAATTAGCCTTGATATAAAGCTTGGATAATCCATTGTTTGGATAATCCATTGCTTGAGTTATTTTACAGTTATTAAAATAGGCATGCTTGAGAACATGCTGAGTAATAAGCCAATTGATAAATGAAAGCCTCTGTGAGTAACCGATCACTTGTGCTATTGGAAATATTTACTTATTTTATTTTGGAATTACCAGAGGCAGATAAAAACTTAGAGCTCTCATTTCACTAGGCTTGGAGTTTGTTAGCACTCTGGCAATCTCATTGCAGTAATTTCCAGTAAATTAAATCTTTTGAACACCAAAATTATTGAAAAATGTCAATATATAAAAACTCAAACAAAAGAAGAGAAAAAATGTTTTGAAATGCTTGAATTATTGAATTAATACAGGTATGACCATGATAATAATTGCAAATCCCTTTGCTTTTCACCTCATATTCCAAAAACTATTCCCCTCCCCTCCCAGTTTTCACCCCCACCACCCAAGCACCCAAACAGTGACCCTGAGGTCATAATCCAAAAGCCATCATGTTTATGATGTGCTTTCAACTATGACTAAATATAAGAGGCAAGGTCAGAAAAATATCTGAAAATTTAATTGTATTTAAAATGTGTGTACATTTGATCCTTGACACCGTCCCATGGATCTCAGGAACAAGAGCAAATAATGACACCCTCTTGAAAATGGTCACCACATGGGCAACATAACAAAAGAGTTTTGTGAATTTCCACCCATCAATTTAGAAGGAGATGTAGTAATGGATAGAAGGATGGACAGGTGAGGGTATCACAATATCCCCAATGCTTTTTAAAAAAGTATGGGGACAACAACAACAACAACAACAACAACAACAACAATAATAATAGTAGTAGTAATAATAATAATAATAATAATAATAATAATAATAATAATAATAATAACAGTAATAAAAATCATAATAATTTTATTATTATTATTATTATTATTATTATTACCTCTTGTGCAGGAATTTTAAACAAGATGGGACTTTACTCATGATACTTGTAGTCACATAAAAAGTACACTAAAAGGTACCATTCTTTCATATTCAATACACTGTGTCCTACATTTTCAATGAGTTTCTAATTTTTACATTCAGTTTTCATCATGAAATATAACTTATTAGTGAGCTGTTACTGTTGAATAAAATGGGTAATTAATCTGAATTTTTTGTAAAGATCATGAAGGTACTGGTATCTATAGATTACAGCATTTGACTTCTCTCTACTATTTGTAGTAACTTCTACCCCCATTACATATGAATACCTTCACCTTCATTGCTTTTGCCTAACAATATTGTATAAATAATGTTGTAAATAAACCAATTTTAGCATGGTCTGAAATATATACTTCTTAACACATTATGGTTGCATACAAATGTAATGAGTATGATTTTATTTTACGTATCACTATATACAACCCTTCATCCAAACAAGAGTCCCTCGAATGGACTGACACTCTACTGGCTGAAAAGAATTTCCAGGAATTCAAGATAAGACCATTTCTTCTTTTAACTGCAGAGTACTGAAACCATCTCTGATATTCTTCAATGATAAGAAGATTTTCAAATTAGCTACTGTGGTGGACATACTGGATCTCCACTTGGCACCAAGGCTTTCATAAGAAGTCTTCTGGTGGAAACCCCATGTTGATATGACTTTCTGTTTTGGAGGAGCAACAATTAGATCTTCAAGATGGATGCCATGGTAGCCATATTTGATATCAGGTTGGCACCATTTCTATTTAGAACCAACTAGACATCAAAGAAGTCTTTTGGTGAAAGCACAATGTCAATATGACCAACCATCTAGGAGAGGTAGTGATAACAAGATTTTCAAAATGGCCATTGTGGCAGTCATATTAGCAGTTGGTTTGACACCATTCATTTATGACCAACTTAGCATCATAAGAAGTATTTCAGTCAAAACCCCATGCAGATATGACCATTCATTCAGGAGAAATAGTGATAAAAAGAATTTCACAATTGCCACCATTAGAGGCATACTGAATGTCTGAATGGCACCGTTAAGATCAATTAGACATTATAAGAAGTTGTTTAGTAAAACCTCCATACTGATACGACCATCCATTCAAGAGGAGTAGAGATAACAATATTTTCAAGATGGCCACTGTTGTGGCTATATTGGTCATCAGATGGACACCATTTTCATTTTGGAACATCGATACATCATAAAAAGTCTTTTGGTGAAAAACCCATAGCAATATTGCTTTTTGTTCAGGATACATGTACTGCCAAAGTATCCCCTACTCTACTATCTAACACTGTATGTATTATCTTTAGGCCCCAATAGCAAGCCTTGAACAATCGGAAACCAGATTTCATTCCACCTTGCATCATATGAATTCATTCTCATCTAGCAGCCGCAAAATTCAATCTTGCCAATACCTCAGAATTATCTATTCCCAAATTACTATCTTGGGTATTAAAACCCCGCAAAATAATATTTGATCTTTGCCATTACAAAATGTCCTCCACCAGTCCTCTCATTTTTAGTAAATTCAATGAAATCAGAGTCTCCTATCATGGCCATATGTCCCTCTATACAGATAGTACAAAAGATGGAGACAATGTTGAAGCTGCCATTTCCATATCCTACAGCACCATCTCAAGTCGGTTAATGAATAAAGCTTAATGCCACTTTTGCTGCAGAAATTACAGCCATACTCAAATCTTTGTACTACATCGAAACCTCTCCCTCCCCCAAAATTTCATCATCTTTTTGGATTCCATTAATAAAATTAGAACTTTGAAAGACCTTAAATTTAACAACCCCTTAATATCCCAAATCTTACATGATTTGCTCTTAAAATCTGGAAAAAAGTATTTTATTCTCTTGGGTGCAGAATCAAATTGATATTAAGTGTAATGAAAGGGCCAATAAAGCAGCCAAAGAATGACCTTGAATCACCCATTCCTGACTGAAAGATTCCATATAGTAACGTCAAACACAATATAAATGTGCATGCTCTGTATTTTAATAAATGGCAAATTATGCAGAATAAAACTCCAAAACATAAACTTCAGAACAGTCAATCCATCAATGGAGAGTGGCATCCCTCATACAGAACAAATAACAGAAATAAGGTGGTATTGTGCCAGTGGTGTGTAGGGCACACATACCTGACACATGCATACCTCCTGAATGACACACATACCTGACACATGCATACCTCCTGTAGGACACATATCTGACACATGCATACCTCCTGTAGGACACATACCTGACACATGCATACCTCCTGTAGGACACATATCTGACACATGCATACCTCCTGTAGGACACACATACCAAATACATGCATACCTCCTGTAGGACACACATACCTGACACATGCATACCTCCTGAAGGACACACATACTTGATGCATACCTCCTGAAGGACACACATACCTGATGCATACCTCCTGTAGGACACATATATCTGACATGTGCATACCTCTGTAGAACTCACATATCTGACACACATATACCTCTTGTAGGACACACATACCAAATACATGCATATCTCCTGTAGGACACACATACCAAATACATGCATATCTCCTGTAGGACACACATACCAAATACATGCATGTCTCCTGAAGGACACACATACCTCCTAAAGGACACACATACCTGATGCATGCATACCTCCTGTAGGACACACATATCTGACACATACATACCTCCTACATTACACTCATATCTGACACATGCATACCTCCTGAAGGACACACATACCTGATGCATGCATACCTCCTGAAAGACACATACCTGACACACACATACCTCCTGAAGGACACACATACCTGACACATGCATACCTCCTGTAGGACACACATACCTGACACATGCATACCTCCTGAAGGACACACATACCTGATGCATGCATACCTCCTGTAGGACACACATATCTGACACATGCATACCTCCTGAAGGACACACATACCTGATGCATGCATACCTCCTGAAAGACACATACCTCACATGCATACCTCCTGAAGGGTGAACCTCAACCAGTGTGCATACCTTGACAGTGTCCACTGACAGCAGAACACATACTTGTCAAGTGTGTTGACTTCCACCCTGAGAGACAGAAGTTTTTGTTCTTGTGAGTTTAGTTAAGAAGTTATTTGATGATGTATCACCTGATAAAATTTTGGACTTTTAAAAGAATGCAGCTTATGAAAAATTTTAACTCTATATTTTAATGCTTTTATATTTGTTACCTTCATTTTTTAAACTCTATATTTTATTGCTTTTATTTTTGTTACCTTTATTTTTTTTAACTCTATATTTTATTGCTTTTATATTTGTTACCTTCATTTTTTTTAACTCTATATTTTATTGCTTTTATTTTTGTTACCTTCATTTTTTTTATATATCTTTAAATGAATTGTATCATTTTTACCTTTAATCTTGTAAGACTATATGCTTACATTTATTTGGGAGGATTTATCTTTCTAAAGTTTTTCTTGCAATTTTTAACTTTATATATTTAGAACTTAACTTTTAATCTGCGCTATATAGCCATGATTGTTCTGATGTGTCATTAAACCCTATACATGTACATAAATTCTTTCCACTATAATGTATCGATGGGATGTGAAAACAAAACAAAACAATTAACAACAACAAAAATAAATAAAAGACGTATATATAGAACCTTAAAGGCTACATGCTAATGTAAATTATCTACCATTGGAATACCTTAAAGGCTACACACTAATGTAAATTATCTACCATTAGAATATCTTAAAGGTTACATACTAATGTAAATTATCTACATGTACCATTAGAATACCTTAAAGGCTACATGCTAATGTAAATTATCTACCATTGGAATACCTTAAAGGCTACACACTAATGTAAATTATCTACCATTAGAATACCTTAAAGGCTACAAACTAATGTAAATTATCTACCATTGGAATACCTTAAAGGCTACATACTAATGTAAATTATCTACCATTAGAATACTGTACCTTAAATAAGTATATCTACCAGTACTTTACTCACTCGAAAAATTCTGCCTCTTCATCATTTTGTAACTCTCTAAATAATTGCAGTAGTATAATAAGATTTACCTGCCTACCTGCAATACATATGTTTAACTATGTGTATGTAGTAAAACATATTCTTTGTGCCATATGTTTTATTTTTCACCTGTGTGATTGAATTAAATCTATGCATGTCAAAATTAAAATTAAGTTATTTTATGTAACTTAGCTGTGGTTTCTGCATAATGTCCTGAATAATATTACTATGATCATTCTTACCATAATTACTATCACGTCAAGTTTCAAAGATTTTACTACTGAGTGGCTGTATTTGATCATAGAACTTTACTTTCCTTGTCAAGGCACTATATAGCCTTTGATGTGTTAATGTGCTATTAAACACCAAAATCATATTATATCTGCTGCAGTGAACCTATATTGTGATTTTTAAACAGAGGTCAGCTGAGAGGTGTTCACCAGCAGTAAAACATTCTATTTTTGAAATTTGGGGAATTTGATTCCTGGATAATATTAAAAAACAATTGCAAAAATATTAAGCCTGCCAAATGCAAAGTGAGTGTGTTTTAAGGGTTTGCCTGTTCTACAATGAGCTTTATATGTGTGAATACATATAAATATCCTATTTCTAATTTTTCTAACATCAATAAAGCTGATGAAAAGCACAATTATATATCAGTAATATGTATGGGTAATCTCTAGTCTTGATTGCTGCTCCTTGTACCAATGGTTGCCTCCCAAAATTCCTGAGAGAAAAAAAAAATCCAAAGAAATGACTGCCTTGAGTCATGACTAGGACCTTTAATTATTTGAAGGATCATTCTCTTTTCAGAGTGCTACATTAATAGCAGATCAAGATTAATGAGCAAGGCCGAGATATTTAACCTTCCTTTTCAACCCCACTTTTCAAATGATCATCTTGTTCATGATGTGATCAATTATGTGATTCCTTGGGCAATTAAACTGTCATATCATTGCAATCTCATCATAAGCACACCAAAATTAAAGAATCCACCCAAAACTGATACCACCACCCAAAACTGATACCTCTAAGCTAAAATACCAACAATAAGACCATGTCTTTTTCTTTCCCAAAATGTTGGTTGGTTGGTTGTTATGGGTTTAACACCATTTTTCAGCACATGATAGGCTATACATGGCGGCCAGTATATTTGATGGAGGAAGAACCCGAGAAACCCCCGGGAAGAACCACCGACCCATGGGAAGCTACTGGCAAGCTTTTTCACATACCCACGTTGGCCGAGCCCGAGACTCTAACCAATGTGGATAGAGGTGAGATGTCAGTGATCTGTAAAGGCAAGTGCATTAGACCACTCAACCACCTGGAGCCCCCTTAAAAAAAGTCAAAACATGAAATATATTATTCTTTTAGAAATCCAATTTAAACTTTCAGCTATTTATGAGCAATACTTTCAACGTAAATTACTTATATCTTAATTATCATATTTATATGTATATTTATATTATATTTATGATTATAGTATTAATTAATAATAGGATATATATTTAATATCATCTCCACATTTACACATGCAGTTCATATAACGGATACCTGCTCATCAAAGACAAAAGATGAGAACCTCTGCTCTTAATTATGCTTACACAATTTAACTTTGACCTTACACACATTGATCCCTCATTATAAAGCACTTCAGTATAACATGGCCCCTGATTTAACATGGTCCAGGTATAAACATGGATCTCAATGTACTCATTGAATTATATTTATCCATATATGTACCCAGTATAATGCTCTCTTGCCTATTTCGTGGTATATTTATCCATATATGTATCCAGTATAATGCTGTCTTGCCTATTTCATGGTATATTTATCCATATATGTATCTAGTATAATGCTGTTTTGCCTATTTCACATATATTTATCCATATATGTACCCAGTATAATGCTATCTTCCCTATTTCATGGTTTATTTATCCATATATGTACCCAGTATAATGCTATCTGCCTATTTCATGGTATATTTATCCATATATGTACCCAGAATAATGCTATCTGCCTATTTCATGGTATATTTATCCATATATGTATCCAGTATAATGCTGTCTTGCCTATTTCATGGTATATTAATCCATATATGTATCCAGTATAATGCTGTCTTGCCTATTTCATGGTATATTTATCCATATATGTATCCAGTATAATGCTGTCTTGCCTATTTCAAGGTACACTTTCATGGTTCCCTTGAACAGTGTTTTAGTGAGGAACCATTGTATTTTAAAAGACACCTGTCAATGAAAGACAAAATTTTTGGAGAATATTTGATTAAATTAAAATCATAATGATAGACAACAAAAATGTGCATTGGATAAGTAACTATGCAGCTGTAGGTCTGACATTTCCAATATATTACATACATCTGAACTGATTAGTGTACCATATATACTCACTTATAAGTCAGTCCAACTGCAAACAACATAGACCTGATCTGCCATAACATAATGTGCCTGCAGATCAGAGTCATTGTTCTTTGTTCTTCTGATTGCTCCTAACAAACTGCATAGACCTAGATCTGCCAGTGCATTATGTGACAGCCGATCTGGATCTTTGCAGATGAACTCGACTTATAAGCGAGTAAATATGGTTGGTATTATGATAAAATCAGAAAGAACTTAAACCCTATAAAAAAAATCCAACACAACAATAGTATTTGTAAAGAAAAAAAATCATTCTCCCTGTAAGAATTCAAACTTTTGGTCTTTCTAAAAATTATTATTTTTTGACAATTTTAACACTTGCTCCTATACTCGAGTTTTTTTCTTGTAAAATGCAAGAATTAAAGCCAAATGCATTTTTCTGGTTAATTGATCCAACAATTTCAGTCACTACAGTTATGCATCACTACAATTCAGTATATTATTTTTACACAATTTTTCTCATCATCGCCAGATTGTATATACTATAAAATAATAATAATATGACTTTTTTAGAGAAGGTAACTCTATTAGTTACAGCAGTGGTTAACAACCTTTTTTTGCTGCAACCCTAAATTGACCACCAACATAACCTCCCAACCCTCAGGCTTATGATATAATTTTTTCTGACGACCCTACTGAGGAACCCTCCCTCCCACCCATCACCATGATTTGGGTCATGACCTGACATGAGGTTGGGAACCCCTGAGTTACAGGAACTAATCTACCCTGAGGCCTTCTGTTATGTACGATATATACAGTATATACAGCACAATGTGATAAATTTGACTTGGCACTAAAGAATTGAGTTATTCTGAAAATCAAAGTTTCAAGCCCAGAACATATGCACAAGCATCAGTGAACACATAAACATATATAAAATATACTGTATTGAAAAATTCATCTGTGAAAATGATGTATAAGCAGAGAAAAGCAGGAGTTATTTATATTAGAACTATTCGATTGTCTTAAGATTTCATCCATTTGAGACATTGATTATGAAAAGAAGAAATGCTAGGAGCCTGCCTTATGTCACTGGGAATGTTGTTCTGTACCAGTGGTCCAGTATATTGAAAGCTCTTTTTAAACAATTTCTTCTTTGGCTTTGGCATAATGTAATTTCGACTTCTAACAAACCTTAAATTTGGAGTACCATCAGCATCTCTTTGGTGAAAGATATTGCTTAGATAGACATAAATGGCTTTTCCGGATACTTTATACATAAATTTGGCCTTTCTAAGAAATATTCTTTCATGTATTGGTAAAATTTTTATATTATTCATTGCGTTCTGAACAATGTCTATACATTGATCTAGAATTAAATGGCATGTCCTCTTATGCGGTCTGAAAGTTTTGTTGTGTTTGAATTAGAGGTATTACCCCAAATTACATTACAATAGTCCAGATATGGCTGAATATAACTTTTATAAAAGATGACCATTTACTGAAAAGGAATGAATGTTCTGATTTTCTTAAGTAGCCAAAGATAAGAATTAACCTTTTTTGAAACATGTTGATTGTGAATAGACCAAGTTAAATTGTTATCTTCAAATACAATAAGAATGTTATCATGAGAGGTCATATTAAGGTTCACATTGTCAAACAGAACTTGAAGTTGGACACTATCTAGCCCTGCTCATGTTTGTTTTATTGTAACTAGTAGAGCTTTTGTTTTTTATGTATTTATAATCATACTGTTTTCCTTGCACCATACTTCAAGTCTGTTAAGAGCATTTTGTAAGTTATTTTCAAGTACAGTTTTGGTTATATCTGACTCAGATATTGTAGTGTCATCTGCATAAAGGTCAGAAGAAGAAATTGAATTTGCTGTCTTAAGGGGTTAGTCATTACTAAATAGAATGAATAACAGAGGTCTAGGGATAGAGCCCTGTGGTACTCCACAATTAATATTTTTACTTTCAGAAAGGTGACCATTTAAAGATACTTTTTGCAATCTATCAGTTTAGTAAGAAGTAAATCAGTTTAGGGAGTTTTAATTACATTGATAGATTTTAATTTTTTCAAGCAAAATTTCATGGTCTACAAGATCAAAAGCTTAGAAAATCAACCATAACAGAACCAACCATTTCTCCTTTATCTACTGCTTTCAGCGATTTATGAATCAAAGATATGAGTGCAGTTTCACATGAGTGATTCTGTGGAAAGTCAGACTGATTATCATGAATAAGATCATAAGTGTTCAAATAGTTGATAAAGGAATCATGTACATGTTTTTCTAGCAATTTGGAAAGTCAAGGAAGGATAGAGATGAGTCTATACTTATTTACATCATCTTTTGTTCCAGCCTTATGCAGTGGAGTTATCTTGGCAGTTTTCCATGTCTGTGGAAATTTATTAGACCTACCATATATACTTGCATATAGGCTAATACCAACTGCAAACTGCATAGACTCAGATCTGCCATCGCATAATGCACTGGCAGATCTGGGTCTATGCAGTTTGTAAGGAGTAATCAGTAGAACAAACAACATAGACCCTGATCTGCCGGGGCATTATGCGACAGCAGATCATGGTCTATGTTGTTTGCATTTGGACTTGGCCTATATGCGAGTATATACGGTGATAATTTGCTTGCAAATAAAAGCTATACTCTACTATAGTGGGTGCATCTGCCTTTAGTAGCCTTGGTGCAATATTGATTCAATATTTTGTATACTAGTATTTCAGACCAAACAACGAAACAACAAAGCAACTGCCTTAAGCATTTCATTTAAACCATGTGCATATTTGAGGAATAAAAACCCACACTCACAGAAGCTACACTTCACAATTGTTAAACAAATTTCCTTAGAGGCAAGTCTTTTTTTGTATGTAACATCCGGTGACTGAGTATATTTGTTAAGATAAAATCTCTTTTGTCACCAAACTGTTTATCGTCTGTCTCTGAGAAAATGTTATCTCTGATTTAAAATTCAAATCTTGAATAACAATTTTGTTCACTGATTACCATCTGCATTCACTTTTTGACTTTTAATTCCTAGTCTTTGTGACAGACAATACTTTTTCCTGTACTGTGGTGTTTTGATTAAATTAGAGAATGTAACTGATATTCTCACCACACTGACTGAAACCTGTGATTTCAAGACACAGTCCATAGTTTGAATGACATTTTACATCCTGAGAGAGTAACACAATTAATTAGGGAAAACTAGATACCATAAACACCAGCTTACACTGCAAATATATTAAATTCACTACTTGTATTGTACAGTGGTCCCTCACTTTAAAGTACCTCATTATAGCACAGTCATTCATATTTCTGTAACAAGAGTATGGTCATAGATCACATTTTGGGGATGAATGTAGTTTTGATATTACCTACCTCAGAATAAGGCAGCTTCATTAATATAATACAGTATAATTATATGGCTCACCTTATTAGATTTAGAGTGCAAGAACACTGTACATATATAAGCACACATGAGTGTCTTATGCCTATGAGTGTGTCAAGTTGATCAGTAAGAGGGACTATAAGATCTTTAAGAAAAGTGCATGTACTATGAATGTTGTGTGACTCCTCATTAACTGTTTATGATATACACTTTAGACATGTATATAGGGTTGACTGATGGATGTACAAAACAGTCTTAAAATGTCACTCTATTGACCCTCTGATGGGAGGACTGTTGCTGGGTGGGATTGGGACTAACAGTGGCAGATTTAAAGGGGGTTCAGGGGTTGGTGTTCAGTCAAACCTCCTTGTTTCAGTCAAATGAGTACACTTTCAGTGAAATAACAAGGAAAAGTTACTATTTTAAGCAATATAAACCATTCCCTTTATAAATGAAACACTCTAAAATAGCATGAATCCATCCAATTGAATGAGTAGGAAACTGAATAATAGCAGACAGTTATGACATGCTGCAGGCATAATTTTGCTGCAGATGACACCAGTTTTCATGTTTGGTGACCAATATAGACTATGATAGTTTTTGTTTTGTGGGTTTAACAAAACATTTAATGCATCATTGGCCATATCATGCCAATGAAATGGGAACTAAGGCCCTTTCCTAAGGACACACCGAGGCAGTCAACCCAGGTTGGCCTGGGTAGGTATCGATCCCAGGACCCTTGGATTATGCGTCCAATGCTCTACCAGTTGAGCTACCTTAACTTTCCCGATTCTGATAGGCTATAACACTTTGTGAAAGCATATCTACCATATATACCCCCTTTAAGTCGAGTCCAACTGCAAACTGCACTGGCCCAGATCTGCCATCGCATAATGCACTGGCAGATCTGGGTCTCTGCAGTTTGCTAGGAGTTATCAGTGGAATAAACAACATAGGGTCGATGTTGTTTGCAGTTGGACTCGACTTATACACAAGTATAAACAGTAAGTATGAATAAGCTGCTGTAAATTGACCCAGCCGGTTGGTTGGTTGATTGGTTGGTTGATTGGTTGGTTGGTTGTTATGGGTTTAACGCCATTTTTCAGCAAATGATAGGCTATACATGGCAGCCAGTATAGTTGGTGGAGGAAGAACCCGAGAAAACCCCGGGAAGAACCACCTACCCACAGGAAGTTACTGGCAAGCTTTCTCACATACCCACATTGGCTGAGTCTGAGACTTGAACCCATGAGGACAGAGGTGTGATGTCAGTGATCTGTAAAGGCGAGCGCTTTAGACTACTTGGCCCCACTGGGCCACCAAGCCTTTGTGTAATATAGTAACAAGTCAATATCCTGATTTCATGTGTCACTTCCCATGTCCATAAATGAATCTCTCTCATGCACAGTGCCAAGCTTTGTTGATTAAGCAACTAGATAAGGGACCGACCATTTAATTTCTGAAGGGTTGGTGGTGGTGGGGGGCCTTGTTATTTTTTAAATATAAATTTCTGGCTCTCAAATAGCTTGAAAAAATATTCTTGCTCTGATTTATGCAACAAAAAGAACCTATCATATCCATTATATTAGTTGAAAAAGAAATTATTTTGAGGTAAAAGAAACAAAAATATCCTGGCTCAAAAGATTAATTCCAATCTTTTATGTATGTTATGCATGAGTGGAATAACAAATGAAGAAGATAGTAAATTGTCCAGTTAAAGCAGACATTTTTCTTCTGCTATGGATGAAATTTAAAAAAATATAAGAATGTGATTCAACCGATTCTTTTGTCACCTCTTCAAACCTTTGATATATTTAAAGACTTTGTGCTTCTATTTCTTGTGCAGTAAAGTTATATCTGATATAATATGGGAGGTGTCAGATATGCATATACAATGATACCCCTCAAAATTATAGCTCTTCTCAAGAGAGGCAACCCCCTGATGACATGTCACTGTATCCTGCACCTACATCATGCCTTTTGCACCATTATGTCCCTCCCACCAGACGACATCCCTTGTATAATCTCATCTTTTCATTGCAGGAGGGGTGACCTTGTAAGACAGGGTCTACTGTATAGCATCTCAACTTCCACGCATATTCTATTATAGATGAACTTTCTTGATTACCAACAGCGGCACCAAATCTTCATATTTACATTTTTTTGTTCAGATAACATAAGAAAATGATGAATGAACCAAATCACATTTTTAGATTTTTAGAAACTTTATACATAAAAAGACAGATGTCCTTTTAATGGGACAATATAATGTGTTTTTATCAATCATGACCCATCTGATGCATATCGTGGATGATCCCTCTAATGCATATCATGGATGATCCCTCTGATGGTTTTACTGACACAGCTTCACACTATTTGGGAGAGAGATTCAGGTTACCATGACTTCCCCCCTTCCTCAGCATACAATTGACATCTCAGCTCTACTGGCTGAAAACAATTTCCAGTAATTCAAGATAAGACCATTTCTTCCTTTGAACTGCCGAGTGTTGAATCCATCTTTGATATTCTCCAGTGATAACAAGATTTTCAAATCAGCTGCTGTGGTGGATAAATTGGATGTCAACTTGGCACCATTTTCATTTCGGACTCATAAGAAGTCTTCTGGTGGAAACCCAATGTTGATATGACTTTCCATTTAGAAGGAGTAATGATAACAAGATTTTCAAGATGGATGCCATGGTGGCCATATTCAATATCAGACTGGCACCATTTCTGTTTAGTACCAACTAGACATCATAAGAAGTCTTTTGGAGAAAGCACAATGTTGATATGACCAGTCATCTAGGAGAAGTAGTGATAACAAGATTTTCAAAATGGTTGTTGAATTGAACGTCTGAATGGCACCATTAAAACCATTAGACATCATAAGACGTTGTTTAGTAAAAAAACCTATGTTGATACAACCATCCATTCAGGAGGAGTAGTGATAACAATATTTTCAAGATGGCCTCTGTGGTGGCCATATTGGATATCAGATCGACACCATTTTCATTTAGGACCAACTAGACATCATAAGAAGTCTTCTGGTGAAAACCCAATGGCAATATTACTTGTCATTCAGGAGGAGTGGCAATAACAAGATTTTCAAGCTCGCTACTATGGTGACCATATTGGACATCAGATCAACACCATTTTCATTTAGGACCAACTTGACATCATAAGAAGTCTTTTAGCAAAAGCCCCATGTTGGTTCAACCATCAATTCAGGAGGAGCAGTGATAGCAAAATTTTCAAGATGGCCACTCTGGTGGTCATCAGATCAGCACTATTTTCATTTATGACTAAGTAAAAAAAACCCATGACAATATGACTTTCCACTCAGGAGAAGTATCAATAACAAGGTTTCCAAGATGACCACTGTGGTGACACCATAAGAAGTCTTTTAGTAAAACCCCATGATGATATGCCCATTGATTCAGGAGAAGTTGTGATAATGAGATTTTCAAGATGGCTGCTGTGGGAGCCATATTGGATATCAGATTGACACAATTTTTATTTAGATTCAAGTAGACATCATAAGAAGTCTGCTGGTGAAAACCCCATGTCAATATGACTTTTCGTTCAGGAGGAGTAGCGATAACAAGATTGTCAAAATGGCTACTGTGGTGGCCATATTGAATGCCCAAGAGGCATCATTTTCATTTAGGACCAACTAGTGCATGGAATGAATGTGTGTGTAAAGTTTCATGGCAATCCTCAAGTAATTTAGGAGGAGTAGCAATAACAAACTTGTGCTAATGGATGGAATGATGACATACAACAGACCATCCCATAGCTCTTCTGGTCTATGTCCAGTAGCTAAAAGCCAATGTGAAAATGTATGTTGAAATAAAATTGTCACATGAAAAAATTTAACACAAGATAGAATCAGATTATTACTGCAGTTGAAATTATTATCAAAACCTTAATTTTTGGGGGAGTTAAAAGGCATCATTAGGTCACAATATAAATGTGCAATGAAATGTATTTAAAATTGTTGACCAACAGATGAATGTGCACAACTCTATGTTCAGACAATCATTTAGCATTGCAGTACTTTATTCAAAGTTACCGATAATTTAATCTGGGCAAGGGGAAATGGAATTTTTGGAGAAAAAAAATCTGTCCCCAGAAAAGAATTCTCTTGCTCTGATTTGTAGAAAATTACCTTATTGTGTCTATTATTTCAGTTGAAAAAAAAGTTTCTTGTGATAAAAAATACCCCCCCCCCCCCCATTAAATGGTCGGTCCCTTGCCCCTGTATTGCTTCCAGTATTATTTTTTAATTGCACATCTATGAATCTATGAAACCACCTTAGCACATGCAGGAATACATCAAAGATTTTTTCTCAATTACCAGCTGTCATTCAGAGTTTTAAAAGCTTAAAAAACAAGTGTTAAAATCTCCCACAAGCCAGTCATGTATGTCACAATCTATTAGGATGGAAGGAACAAACTTTTTGCATCTATTTTGGGCAAACACTATTTTCCAAATGTGTGGGAAAAAGATGTAAACACTTTTCTTTACAAAATGATGAGATTTAAAGGAAAGGGAGATAGTCCACAAATTTTTCAGATGAAGGTTTTCTCCACCCTATGTTTACAAAATGTGTTTACTTTAATTTGACAACTGTTACCACCCTATCCAATACCAAATTCCATGGAAAGGTGTGAATACATTTACATATAAGTTTATCAGAACTAATGCAAATTTGAACAGCATTCCAATCATACCAAAAATTATATATATTTGTATTTTACCACCATGACCTCAATTATAAGGAACAGCATAAATGTTACTTGAGTGTGGCACTTCTTGCAGTAATTAAAGATTACCTTCAAAGTGATGAATTGCAGTAATTAAAGATTACCTTCAAAGTGATGACTAAATTGAGCTAAACCAAGGACCATTCAGTTTCACGTTTAATTGGGAAGGATGCCATACAGTTGTCAGAGGAGATAATTGTCTGTGAGAGGGAGGATGAAAGACAGTACAAACAGGGAAAAATTGACTTTGTGTATTTTTTTAAGGGAGGATTGGGTTGGGTTTGATTTAGGGAGTGGTCTTCCACCATTCAAAAGAGAACTAAAATGGAATTGACATAAATATTGCCAATTAAATAAATCCTTCTGTTGAGTGAAAAAAGTTATGATTTGTTTAATGAAATTGGACAGATCTTTTCAAAGAAAAGATTTGATAAAATGCCTTTTGATAAGAAGACGGAAATTTTAATTATGTTAACATTTCAAAGTTTAAAATACATTCAGTCTTTATCAACTATCTGCTAAATTCTTCAAATATTTATGGTTGCTGATAACAAACGTGCCAATTGAAGCCCTGGATTTGTAAACTTATAATTAGCATGATGGAAAACAGTAAGCTTTTCGTCACAAATCTTGTAAAAAATTTAAATGTATAACTGAAACTTTGACAGACTTGCATATCTGTTATTCTTCAAACTTAAGCTTGAATTGCATATAAAGTGGTTAATTGACGCCTCTTGGATTACACCCAAGAAGTTACAAAATGAAACCAATGACAATCAACCCACTCTGCTAAATAGTTGAGTCCATCATAAAATATATAGACTGGTGCTGTAAACAATATATTTTGGGAATCGTAAATTTTATCAAATTTTTCATCTCCATAATGTTAATGGTCAGTTATTTGCATGTAATCTGCACCAATAATTTTACTCAGACAGCCATATTTTTCAAGAATTATCATAATACATTCCTTATCAAATTCAGCCTACAATATTACATTCACCTTTCTATTACAGGCAGTTTTTGCCAGTCAGGGTCAGCTGCCTCGATATGACCTTGGGAAAGGCACTTAGCTTACATTTCCTCAGCATAATGATGTGTTGAAAGTGCTGTTCAAAACCAACCAACCAGTAACAACCCAAAGGTGGCTGTCTTATACAGTAAATTTTTAATTTTTAAACTGTGGGGTCAGATTTAAGAAAATTAGGTGATGTGAAACATTCATGCTAGATTTCATAAATTGATGTAACTTATTCTAAAATCTTTATGTTTTTTAATTTATATGCAACTTGGTAAAATTTGATGATGTACAAAATATCTTGTTTTAAAATTATTAAAAATTTTGTTAAATCATTTTAATGGCTTTAACATTTTGGTAATTTAGAACTGGACAATCTGGAAAAGAAATATATGCTTCCAATTATATTTATCCCCTAGCCAACAGAGTTGCAAGAAGGATGGTGCATTCTTCTTCTTCTTCTTTCATTCATTAATTTGTTGGTCGGTTGTTTTGTTTATTCATTTGTGTGCTTGTTCATTACATTATATTTTTATAGCACACATCTTATCTTTAACCTAATTGACCTATGCTCATCAAAATTAGTATGTGGATGCATCTTAGTAAGAGTAACTCAGACATGCCCAGAGTAGGTAACTGTGACCTATTTTTATGCTTGAGTAACTTTTGTATTTTCAGAGGATTTTTCATTAACCCTTCGCATCTTGGACCCAATTCCACCTACACTTATCAAAGTTAGTATATGGATGCATCTCAGGAAGAGTGATTTAACACACCAAAAGTAAATCACAATGACCAACCCTAGTCACATTGACCACCTTTTACAGAGCAATGTTTGTATTTTTGAAGGTTCATTTATAATAAGACCCTATTATGTGTTTTCAGATGTTTGTTCACAACGCCATCAAAGTCTTTGAACCTGTTTTACAAACAATCATCAAAATTGCTATGCGGAGGCACCTTATGAAGTGTTAATCAGCCATACCAATAGGCCACTCACTGTGACCTACTTTTTATTTGATCAATTTTGTTACCAATAGTCAGTTCACCCAATATCTTTGACACCAAAAGCCCCACATCAATACAACTGTATATATTAACTTATCTTTACCAAAAAATAGGTCACTGTGACTTACTTTTCTATGTATAGTGACTTTATCTCTTAAAAAGTTTTTTCATGCTGTGACATCTCCAACACTGTGTCTCCAACTCCCATCAAACTTGATATATAGGTGCATCTTCTGCAGAACCTCAGTGTTTTCTAGATCAGGTCAGTGTGGCCTACTTGTCGAGGTTGCTTGATATCATCACTGTAATGGATTTTACTTGATATCTTTTAACACTGTCAGCGATACACTCATACAACTTTATATCTGAATGTATTTTAATTAGTTGTACATTGCAGCACCAAAGTTGGATCAGTGTTACCAATAGTAGCATCAGGTAACATACTTTTGATGCTTGAGACTTTTCAAATGACATTTATTTTCAGCAACACATTTTACATTACATGCCCTAGAGTCATCACTATCCAAAGTGACCAGTGAGATCATATTAGCTACACATATTCCTCTTACCAATATTATGCTAGCCTAACCTTTATTTACAAAGAATCTACAGCTGGCAAGGGGATTTGTGTTTTCAAAACACCGTGCTTCTGATTCATAATTTGTTGTCCTGAATGCCTTAGTAGATGAGTGTCTAAATTGCAGGCAAGTATCAATACTGTTTCTGATGTTATGTATATTTTCCAATTTTTTAATACCATATATACTCATGTACAAATTGATTGAAATACAAGCAGTATAGACCTGATCTGCCATTTCATTATGTGATGGCAGATTATGGTCTGTGTTGTTTGTTGTTGGATCAGATTTATAATGAGTATATATGGTAGACATTACTTATAATAATGAGGAAAAACTCATTTAAACATTTTAAAATATTTTAATTTTATCTTATGAAAGTTTAAATTTCATATTATGAGAAAAGTTCTTTTCAACATTTATTGCTGACTACAGTAATGTAAAACTGTGTATTGTTTATTTGAGAAGGAAATGTTAACATGAACTCAATAGATTCTTACCAATTTATTTGAAAATGTAAAAAATGTATCCATGTGGCTTACATTATCATCTGGGAAAATGAGTCATATGTGGCTTACATTAATATCTGGGAAAATGAGTCATATGTATCCATGTGACCTACATTAACATCTGGGAAAACTGAGTCCTGTGCATCCATGTGGCTTACATTATTATCTGGGAAATTGAGTCCAATGTGGCTTACATTAACATCTGGGAAAATGAGTCCAATGTGGCTTACATTAACATCTGGGAAAATAAGTCCAATGTGGCTTACATTAATATCTGGGAAAATGAGTCCTATGTATCCATGTGACTTACATTAGCATCTGGGAAAATGAGTCCAATGTGGCTTACATTAACATCTGGGAAAATAAGTCCAATGTGGCTTACATTAATATCTGGGAAATTGAGTCCAATGTGGCTTACATTAATATCTGGGAAAATGAGTCCAATGTGGCTTACATTAACATCTGGGTAAATAAGTCCAATGTGGCTTACATTAACATCTGGGAAAATGAGTTCAATGTGGCTTACATTAACATCTGGGGAAAACTGAGTCATGTGAATCCATGTGGCTTACATTAATATCTAGCAAAATGAGTCCTGTGTATCCGTGTGGCTTACATTAACATCTGGGAAAATGAGTCCAATGTGGCTAACATTAACATCTGGGAAAATGAGTCCTATGTATCCATGTGGCTTACATTAACATCTGGGAAAATGAATCGTATGTGGCTTACTTTAACATCTAGGAAAAATGAGTCCTGAGCATCCAAGTGACTTACATTAACATCTGGGAAATGAGTCCTATGTATCCATGTGGCCAGTTATGATGCAAGGGGGGGTCATGGGAGGTAGGCAATTGCCCCGGGTGCAATGCGAAGGGGGCACCATAGGGAGTTTTTTTTTTGCAGCTGTAACATGGGCTTAGATCGTGGGGGGTGGGGGGTGGATGGAGGTTGGCAAATGACATAAAAAAAGGAACATTGCCCTGGGCACCTTGAACCCTCATGAAACCACCACTGCATGTGGCTTACATCAACATCTGGGAAAATGAGTCCTGTGAGGCTTACTTTAACATCTGGAAAAATTAGTCCTATGTATCCATGTGGCTCACTTTAACATCTGGGAAAATGTGTCCTATGTATCCATGTGGCTAACATTACCATCTGGAAAAATGAGTCCTATGTATTCATGTGCCTTACTTTTACATCTGGGAAAATGAGTCCTATATGGCTAACATTAACATCTGGGAAAATATGTCCTATGTATCCATGTGGCTAACATTAACATCTGGAAAAATGAGTCATATGTATCCATGTGGCTTACATTAACATCTGGGAAAATATGTCCTATGTATCCATGTGGCTAACATTAACATCTGGAAAAATGAGTCATATGTATCCATGTGGCTAACATTAACATCTGGGAAAATATGTCCTATGTATCCATGTGGCTAACATTAACATCTGGAAAAATGAGTTATATGTATCCATGTGGCTTACATTAACATCTGGGATAATGAGTCCTATTTGCAACAAAGTTTTATTTGATGTGTACACATATACAGTATGTATAATTCTTTCCATAAATTCCTCTGTGAAATGGGAATAAAACATGAGAAGTGTACCTCACTACATAATTTACAGATTTTTTTTCATGCTCCACTGAGACAAATGTAGATCAAGTTCCAGCGTGCCTTTTTACCTGCCACCCACAGTGTTCCATGAGAACATGTATTTAACATCCTGCTACTCCATATCTTTCTATCCTGTTTTTTCTTCTCTCTCCTTTCTTTCAAAAACAAATATAGACTGCTGAACTAACAACATTTATTAAAAAAAAAAACAAGAGTCCCTTGAAAGGATTGATGCTCTACTCTATGAAAAGGATTTCCAGTACTTCAAGATAAGGCCATTTTGTCTTTTTAACTGCTGAGTTTTGAAACCATCTCTGATATTCTTGGGTGATGAGACTTTCAAATTAGCCTCTGTGGCAGCCATATTAGATATAAGATCAGCACCATTTTCATTTCAGACAAACTAAACACTATTAGAAGACTTGACCATCCGAGCAGGAGAATTAGTGAAAAGATTTTCAAAATGTTCATTGTGGTAGCCATATTGGATGTCTGCAGGGCACACTTTTCATTTAGGACCACTAGATATTGTAAGAAGTCTTCTGGTGAAAACACTATGTCAATAAGACCATGAATTCTGGAGGAGTGGCCATACTGTTAGTCAGATTGGCATAATTTTTATTCAGGACTGACTAGACATCATAAGAAATCTTCTAGTGACAACCCCACGTCAATATGATTTTCCATTTAGGAGGAGTAGCAACAAGAAGATTTTCAAGTTAACTGCCATGGTGACCATATTTGCAATCAGACTGGCACCATTTTTATTTTAGAACCAACTAGATATCATAATTAGTCTTCTGGTGAAACCCCATGTCAATATGACTTTCCATTTAGGAGGAGTAGCTGTTTGCTTCTCATATGTCTCCTGGGAGGGCCTGAGAATGTGTATAGAGGGTAATCAATAATTGTTCTGTTCTTTTCTGTTCTAAGCACATTCCCTTTCATTTATACCTCTGAATACATAAAGCACAAAATGCACCTTCTGTAAATTAAAGTGTTGAGTTATGATAACAACAACAAAACTTTAATAGGGTTAATTTGAGCTATTTATTGTTAAATTTAGAATCCCCTCTTTTTTCAAGTAACATTTCACTGTCAGGAGGTGACAAGACCCAAGATAATATCATTTCTGCCTGAAAAGTTTCTAACAAGCTTATCTGACCTGCTCCTTATTAACATACCAAAGTCCCAGGGACAGGGGTATTAACACAAGAATTATGGCACACTTCTGTATCAGGGAATCTACTACAGGACTTAAATAAGTAAATGGGATGGCAACCCTCAGAATGCTGGGGTTGAATCCATAGGTTACAGTATTCTTCTGCATAAAATGCCACTCAACTGCAAAAAGCACAGAACCATATCTGCCATCCCATAATGCACTGGCAAATCAGGATCTACACCTTTTGCTTGAAATATCTATGTGGAACAAAGCTGTGTAGACCTCAATCACCCAGTTTATTTAATGTAATGGAAGATTTGGGTTTACGCTGTTCATAGCTGGCTACATGTTTTGTCTCACTTTTTTCAATCTCCTTGCTCAAGTTTAATTGTGTTTGTCTCTGTTTTTCTGTTTGTATACTTCTTTGTACCAGTTTTCCTGTTTGTATGTCGGTTTTCCTACTCTCTGAGACTTTCTAACTTCCTGTCCGTATGTGTGTTGGTATTTTTGTTTCAGTGTCTTTCATGTCTACCTATCTACATGTATGATGTCTGCCTAAATTTGTCTTTTTTCTCCATTCCTTTATCACTGTACATAACTATATTTATGTTCTGTTTTTCTGTTTACATACCTAGTTTTTTTATAGTGTATGTTTATATTGGTCTCTTGTTGTCTAGTGTACATCTTTATCTTTGCCCATCTGTTTGTCTGCATGTCTGCTAATCTTTCTATATGTCTGCCTCACTCATGAGCCTCTCTCTGTCTGTCTCTGTCTGTCTGTCTCTCTCTCTCTATATATATATATACTTTAATCATTTATTTACAATAGACAACACCAAAATGTAAAAAGGATACATATTGGATTCACAGTGTGTATCAAAAGGTTTTCATTCTATGAATATGTATAGCTTCATTAATTGATAAATTCACAACATTTAATAAATTCATAACATTTAGTAAATTCATAATATTTTCAGGACAATAAAACATGTCATCTCTACTTCTTTATATATATATATATATATATATATATATATATATATATATATATATATATATATATATATATATATATATTCTCTCTCTCTCTCTCTCTCTCTCTCTCTATATATATATATATATATATATATATATATATATATATATATATATATATATATATATATATATATATATACTTTAAAACAGCAATCATATCTCTCTAAATTGTTCAATCCAATTTTAAAATGGCACTGCATTAGATGAAAATGATTCAATCAGGTTTATTTTAATAACACATGCTGATATTCCGAAATGTCAGGCAGGTACTGCTGAAATCAACTGTAGCTATGATGTAAAATATTTAAAGTCTGACATTTTGACTCTAGCTTGTCTGTTGCTACCTTGTCTGTGAGTCAAAGACTATTACCATTTTTACTCACTTATCAGTCAGGCCCAAATGCAAACTGTACAGACCCAGATCTGCCATCACATAATATGCTGGCAGATCTGGGTCTATGCAGTTTGTCAGGAGTAATTGTTAGAACAATCAACATAGACCCTGATCTGCTGGCACATTATGTGATGGAAGATCAGGGTCTATGTTGTTTGCAGTTGGACTTGATATTAAGACCATACTTCATGAATGTACTTAAATTTGTTTCAATCTTGAAGGGAAAAATTACATCCCAAAAGTCAAACATAATACAGTAAAATGTCAATTATCCAGACCTGTTTGGAGACATGGATTTTGTCTCGCCAAATGGTTGTCAAGACAACTGATAATTCTATATGCACAACAAAAAGATGATTATGGCCTGCATGTCTAGTCCACCACAAGCATTAAGAAAATTGGTATTGTGCACATTAAAATTTATCCACATAAGCTCGCCCTCATTATAACCCCCTTCATTATAGCATGGTTTTGGATATAACATGGTACTGCTATGTACATGTACTCCTTCATTATAGCATGGTTTGGGATATAAGACGGTACTGCTATGTACCCCATGACCAAAAGTAAACCATTGTACTTGAATTGGTCCTCACATACACATATTTATTGAATCTATGATCATTCATGCTATACTGCAGTTCAGTGCATCACATGGTCAGACGTTATCGACCCCAGTACTGCAATATATTGAAGGAGAGCTGTACCAAGTAACATGGCTCTGTGGCCAAGTGTACTTTAAAAACTGCATGACCACATAAAAACTTTAACACTGAAGTTAATCTAGGGTGTGGATGGAAATACAGACAGATGTATGGACACGACATAAAAACACAAAAGTGATCGCTATGTCAAGCTTCTGCTTAAGGTGGACATAACAATAAATCATGTATTTGGGGACTGCTTTGTTAGTTCATATGATTGATAAATTAGAATATCTGGCATCAGGACAATCAGTGTTTTACTGTATAAAACTTTGATTAAGTAGCAGTCATGCACCAAATAAAAATAATTCCACTCTTTTATAGAAGGGCAGGGCACCCATCTTCATTTGCAAAAGAAAATCTTTCCTAATAAAACCAAACTCCAAAATTGTACACACTGATTACTTTAAATAAAGATAAGCGTAAACTTCAAAATTTGAGCTAAATCCAATCAATAATATTTGAGCTATCAAGGCTCAAATTTACTATATTCTTTGTATGTAAGCCTTGTTCATAAAAACTTGTCAGTTTGTGGTCCCACAAGCAAACCTTTGATATGTACCATCTGATCCAACAGCAAAAAATTTTAGACCTTGATCTGCTGTCACATAATGTGCCAGCAAGATCAGGGTCTATGCTGTTTGAGCTACTGACTAGTCCTAACAAACTGCATAGACCCAGATCTGCTGTTTGTGCTACTGATTAGTCCTAACAAACTGCATAGACCCAGATCTGGTGGCATATTATGTGATGGCAGATCTGGGTCTATACAGTTGGATTGGACCTGTATGCGAATAAACAGCATATTACTCTATTGGTGGCTTTTCTCATGGTCACAAGTAATGAGATAAAGAAACAATATAAAGTAAGATTGATTAACAAGATTGAACCATTACTGAGAGGCAGCATATCCTGGTGGATGAATTTTCAACCTGGTCTGGCCTAGCAACCTGGGGGTGGTGGTCGGGGGATGGGGGGGGGAGTGGGAGTGAAGGGGTAACATCATAGAATTTTAGATAATGGTGTGTCACAAGGTGATCCAAACAGGTACCCAATCGAGTGCAACAGTAACTTTCAAATTCCTATACCTTATTCATGTATTAGTCATTTACTACTAAATGTAGATAACAGTACTCCATGAACCTGGCTTCTTATGCAAACAAATCCATGCCAAGGCACAAGGCAGGTGTGCAATTATTCAACTTGGCCTTAAGGTTTAATTAGATCACAAATTAGTGGTGATAAACCCAGATAATCAGTTATGGACCTATATACTGCTGCAGAGATAAAAAAAAACAGTCATGCACTTAGAACTGAAGAAAATGACACCTATACTGCCAGGCTTGAAAAATGTATCCAAACAAACAGTATGTCCAAAATATCATCATCTAGGGAGTTGATACCCCCCCCCTCCTTTTATAATTGCTTAAATACCATGAGTACCGTATAAGCTGATACCAACTGCAAACTACATAGACCTAGATCTGCTATCACATCATGTGCCAGCAGATCTGGGTCTATGCAGTTTGTAAGGACTAATCAGTAGAACAAACAACATAGACCCTGATCTGCTATTGTATTATGCGACGACAGATCAGGGTCTATGTTGTTTGCATTTGGACCCAGATTATACAAGAGTATATACAGTAATATAGAAAACCTCTCTTACTTCACTCAGCCCAGCTGTAACTGGCTAACATGAACATCCACTGGGAGAGGTGTCAACATGCAATGGATTGGTACCCTATGGAGGGGAATCCAGGTATTTCTAAATGTCATGGAAACCAGGATATACAGTAAAACCTGTCTTTTGAGACCATTCATTCTGCCAACAAAAGTGGTATCTCAAGACAGATGACTTGTCGTTAGAAGTCATTATATTTCATAACACATCTGATCCATACATGAAAAATGTTGTCTTCAAGGCAGGTGGTCTTCCAAAACAGCGATCTTTCAAGCCAGAATTTGCTTAAAAGACACTTGCAGTCATGACTTAACCTTGGACTAATAACACCACAATATAAAGGTTGAGGAATGAGCTGAGATCTGATTCTTAAGGATACAGTAAGAAATCAGTTTTCTTCACAGTTATCCAAAAAACACAGGGGCTCCAGG
Source organism: Margaritifera margaritifera (assembly GCA_029931535.1). Lineage (NCBI taxonomy): Eukaryota > Metazoa > Mollusca > Bivalvia > Unionida > Margaritiferidae > Margaritifera > Margaritifera margaritifera. The sequence continues at coordinate 6,172,689 of JAQPZY010001673.1, read as the reverse complement.
TGGCCGAGTGGTCTAAGGCGCTCGCCTTTACAGATCACTGACATCTCATGTCTGTCCATGTGGGTTGGAATCTTGGGCTCAGTCAATGTGGGTATGTGAGAAAGCTTGCCACTAGCTTCCCATGGGGCGGTGGTTCTTCCCGGGGTTTTCTCAGGTTCTTCATCCACCAGATATACTGGCCGCCATGTATAGCCTATCATGTGCTGAATAATGGCATTAAACCCATAACAACCAACCAACCAACCAACCAACCAAAAAAACCACAAGCAGTTTCTTTCTTTATTTGTTTTTCTTGTGTATTTCCACTATACTGGAGCAATTAACCAACTGAATGGTCATACATGATAATAATGATAGGAGTTTAGTCTTCTACTATTGTATTATCTTAACCTAAGAAAGTACTTTAAATATTATCTCATACTAAAAAAGTACTTATAAGATTACATTAAAATTTGTTATGGTCTAAATTGGATGAATCTACCTTGTCAATAGAATGATGACCTTCACTCACACATCATAATAAGTCTAATGTCAGACTATATATGGTTCTTATGTTTCAATTATTTCAGTACAATATTATGACAAAGATTAGAGTTTATGATAGTGATGAATTATTTTTAGTCTGTCTAGTACTTGTTATCTGATACCATCATGAAATAAAATGACTGTTGTAACATGAAAAGCACCTCTATTCATACAGGAAAATTGCAGTGCTTTCTTGACTAGTGGGCGATGGAATGTGTTGTTTATAATTAGGTTTTACTGATTATCTGGCATTGAAAATCACTGAAATAGTACATACCAGCATGATTAATATCATAACTGAGTATGAATAATAATATTAATGCAGTAAGACCTCCCCTACAACTATAAGTCAATAAGTGCAAACACTCCATGCAACACATGGTACATTTGAGAGATGTTGAAACCACATGTTCTACAAATGTATTTCACTGAAAATATAGGATTAGTCCAAACGATTCACTCATCAGAACTTCAATATCTGCTTTGATCTTATTTCTAAAAGGAACAGACAACAACACAGCAGGTACCATCTGTACTCATGTATAAGCCGATACCAACTGCAAACTGCATAGATCCAGATCTGCTGTTGCACAATGTGACAGCAGATCTGGGTCTATGCAGTTTGTTAGGAGTAATCAGTAGAAGCAAACAACATAGACTCTGATCTGCCAGCGCATTATACAGTGGCAGATCAGCATCTATGTTGTTTACAGTTGGACTCGACTTATAAGTGAGTATAAATGGTAACTATATCAATGTAAGTGATGAAACAATTTGAACCTGTTTCTGAATATATTGAATAAATCAACATCTCTCATAAGCATTCATAAATTATACATTAGAAAAGTAAAAAGGAAAAAAAAATCATTTATGAATTGTAATATCTTTTCAGATGTAAGTATGTACTTATTTAGCTTGTACAAGTGGCACACAGAAAAGACTGAACATGCTAATCCTTTCACATACTCAACAGCCATGCATGAGAAGTCCTTATTCAAACACTTGATACATAATAAGTGGGCCCCAAGATATCCAAAACAATTTTCTTTTCACATATTGAGAGAAAAATGCCAAAGCATGCACCTGTATGAAATAAGCAAACACTTTTTGGTACAACTTAAGTTAGTTTAAATTCTCAAATTATAACATACCCAAGTTAACCAAAATGGTGCTACAGTAAACAGTATAATTACAAAGACCTTTGTTTCATGCTACATACTATGTTCAGTGGTTTATAGATTTTGTGTCTCCATTGTTAGCAATATTACTTGTAGGTTTGCCTCAAGACTGGCAATCTTTTTAAAGGGTTAAAATGGGTTTCCTAATGGGATTTATGGCATTCTAAGGAAAAATCATAAGTGTACATGAGGTTATAGTATCTTAATATACCAGTGACAACTCAAAATTGTAACAGAGGCATTGATTGTGTAATGTAGACAAACTTTGTGCATGCCAGAATGTTGTTTTTTTATTCAGAGAGAAGTCAAATTTTTTGACTGCATAATTATCTCTATGTCTCTACAAGCATGTGTGGTTAAAAAAAAAAGATTAAATTTCAAACATATTTAATATCATTTTATACTCATCCATTGAGGCAGGTGCCGTATTTCTATTAGGCTTTAAACTTACTGCACATGAAGATTTCTTATCAGAGTTGCATCTGTCATGTCTAATTAAGATATTGACAATGAACAAAGATTTGACGTGCAAACCTCCATGAAAGTGCAGTTGTGAAAATCCTTTGAACCACTAATATTTGCTGATACTAAGTTTTTCATTTCATGCAGAGATGTGAATGTCTTTTAATAAAAAAAGTAAAAAACCCCTAATAAACTCCTTGATTGAATATCAGTTTTCAACAAACGTAGAACGAACTTGAGAAGTTTGGAAATTTAAGAAAAAAAAAAATACACATTAAAAAAGGTTCAGAGAATAATGGGAAATTCCTATCCCAGTAAGTTTGAATTTGTCTTAAGTGATTAAAACCCTTATATTGGTACCGTACTTGGGCTTGTAATGTACAAAGTTTACCCCTGAAAGAAGTTTCATTGCTTCATTGAGCAAACATGTAGTGCAAAATAACAGTTTTGATTACTTTGGAATATATCATAAAATGAAAATTAGAGTAAAACCTGAATTGAAAGAACACTGTTTTGGAAGACCACCTGTCATGTTAGTCCCCATTTTTCATGTACAAATCAACTGTGTTTTATATAATGTGACGGCCTATACTACCATGTATACTTGCCTATAAATCAGGTCCAACTGCAAACAACATAGACCCTGATCTGCCATCACATACTGCAACAGCAGATCAGGGTACTTACTAATCCTAACAAACTTCACAGACCCAGATCTCATCGTACATTATGTGATGGCAGATCTGGATCTATGCAGTTTGTAGTTGGATCCAACTTATATTGAATATCCCTGTACTAATGAAATATTTTTGCTTTTTCTTCAGATTTCATGATGTGGTAAATCAAACAAACTCTGGCATGTAGTTAAAACTGCAATTTATCGGTACAGTGGTCCCACTCTTTTAAGACAACCTCTTTTGCAGTAAAAAGGTGGCTTTTTAAAGAGGGTGGCCTCTAATGAAGGGGATAAAACAACTGAAATATACTGCTTTGGTGTCTGGCATGTTAGCCTTGTAAAAAAGCAGCGGCTTCTTTTGAGGGAGATGATTGTATGTATCAACTTGTATGTTTCACAAAGATGAGTTTTCTTGTAAGCAAGCAAGATCAGAATTATGCTTGTTACTGTAACATGTAACTTAAAAAGACTTATATTATTTCAATATATATATGACAAAACAATAATCTTTGCAATACACTGAATCTTTAAAGTTACATACTGCTATCAGTAATTTTTACAAGTAATACAGACAATAACAGCTATGGTGCAAAATTGTTATATATATATATATATATATATATATATATATATATATATATATATATATATATATATATATATATATATATATATATATATATATATATATATATATATATATATACAAACACACATATATATACACACACACACACATATATATATATATATATATATATATATATATATATGTGTGTGTGTGTGTGTGTGTGTGTGTGTGTGTGTGTGTGTGTGTGTGTGTCTGTGTGTATAACCAATGACATAACAACAAATACATATCTGTTATGCTAGACACCTTTTACAGCCTAACAAGTATGTGGACCTAATTAACTTGAGCAATACACATATACAAATGTATATCAAAGAAATAATATGAGATAGAATAAAGCAATAGTTCAATGATTTCAATGGGTCATAAATCATTCCAATGTTACAGCACTGCCTTTTTGAACAAAAGTAACATTTAAGTTTTTTTCGTTGTCCAAAATCTTAGGACAAATGTTGGCAAAATAGTGATGTCATGAATCATAATAGAAATGTACTGACAATATTAGTTTGAATGAAAGCCATGTGAACACATTAAACAATATAATAGTTCTTTGATGAGTGAATATTTTGGTGCATTTCAAATGTGTGAGAACATAATGTATTAAGATGAGGAAGTCTCTGTTGATACATAGAAAGAAATAAGAACAGTGTATTAGAAAACAGGGTTTTATTCTAATAGAAAATCTTTTTACATGTACAAAGGTCAATAAAGTTTGTGTATTTAAAAAAATCCCCCAAAAATGTTGTCCAAGTACACTTAAGTCATTATCACATGCATGTTGAAAAGAAAACTGGGATAAATCATTAAATTCTAGGTGTGAAAAGAACTTTAACTGAAATTATAAATGTGTCCATATGCCACAGATGCTCCTGCTAATATGATGCAATTAAAAGGTAAGTTCTAAGTCAAACTGGGACCAAAACTCCATACAATTTGTCCAGAAATATTTACAATCAAACTTGATCTAGGTGTTGTTAATATAAAGCATCATGTCAGATTTGGTTTCAATCCAAGAAGTCCTTTAAAAGTTATTGAGTGGAAACTGAAGGGCAAAGTTTTAAGTCAAACAAGGAGCCATAACTCTGCAAAATTTTGCACGACGAAGATGAACACTGAATTTAACCTGGGTCTTCTTCATGTAAATCCTCATACTCATTTTGATTTCAGTCCATGAAGTCCTCATCAAAATTTGATTTCAGTCCATTAAGTCCTCATTCTAAATTTTATTTCAGTCCATGAAGTCCTTACAAAATTCTTGAGCAGAAACAAAATTTAAAGGCTAAAAGGCTAAGTCAAACAGGGGTCATAATTCTGTTAAATCATGGTGGAAAATGGTGAAAATTGAACCTGACATAGGTATTCTTAGTATAAAGCCTCACACTAAATTTAATTTCATTCCCTGAAGTCCTTCAAAGGTTCTTGAGCAGAAATGAAATTGAAGACAAAGTTATATGTCAAACAGGGGCCATAACTCTGTTAAATATTGCCAGAAAATGATGAAAACTGAACTTGACATACAGCTTCTTCATGTAAAGACACACACCAAAATATTATTTTCATCCATTAAATCCTTCAAACATTAATGAGTGGAAAAGAAATTTGTGACAGACATGACTGGACATCTAAGACAAGTGAAGATGGGACAGGATGTGAGGGCCACATGAAAGATGGACATATGTAGCACAATATGCTCGCTTCATAGATATGGCAGGAGCATAACAAAATACACTTATGATGTGAAATTACTAGTAATTTATCTACTTGATTTAAACAAGAGCACCATCTGGGATTAACATATGCTGTCACTGGTATCATGATAAACCTTGCAACCTGTCTTCTTAAAGGTCATAATGACCTTGACTTTTACCTTTTGTCTCCAAATTGTATTGCTTTCAAAAGCAACTAATTTGTAAAGTTTTTTTTAAGGCCTGTTTTTTTTAAAGATATTGAACATAAATTGTCAGGATTTTAAATATTCCCCCTACATCACCACCTGACCTGGTGTACAAGGAATTACCTTGAATTGTTTTGTATCCTGACCTTTATATATATTTGCCTACCGGTAAATACATTAAACACACATGCACACACACTCATGCACACACACATACACATGCACTAACATCTTAGTTCTTATCAGGTGTTTATAAATAAATTTATTATTTTCTCTTACCCTAAAGAGTGAAGTTTTGTTGAAAGCTACATGAAAACTATTTTGACTTGAACAATTTTTCTGATTTTCCTTTTTAAATTTGCTGATATCTTTGAGATAAGAGCAAAGTACTGTGTGAAATTATTAGTTTGTGTTTTTTGTTTTATTTCATCAAAGCTTAACAGAGTTCCTTATGCATCAAAAAGATGTTGAATAAGAACAACACCATTTGTGCTCCATCTTGTGTATGATTTGAAATGATCCATATTAACTAAATTAAGAAAATCTTGGGACAAGTATCTTGGATAGTAGATGGTTAATTTTTCCATAGTGATGATGCATAAATAACTTCATGCAAAATGTATATTAATGGATTTAAAAATCTCTTTTAATTAAATTTCGCCTAATTTAAATATCTGTGTACCTCCAAATATTTGTTCAGAAACCAATTTTTCGTATAAACCATCTTTAGGAAAATTTGATGTACCACACAAATGAGAGTAAATGAATTATATTTAATCCCCCTTCCTTAAAAGAAACTAAAGGAGTGTTTCTTTTAACCCTCTCAGTTTTACTGCCTAAAAAAAAGGCATGTTTAGTGCAAAATGCAAGTTCTCACATGGTAATTGTTTTCTTGAACTGATTTATGGTGGCTTTGCCATTCTACTTATAAACTTCAAAATAAATAGGCTTCTCAGAATCCTATATGCAACACATATGTGAGGTTGGTTAGGGATGATTGCTGTGTATCCTATATGCAACACATATATGAGGTTGGTTAAGGATGATTGCCTTGTATCCTATATGCAACACATATGTGAGGTTGGTTAGGGATGATTGCTGTGTATCCTATGTGCAACAGATATGTGAGGTTGGTTAAGGATGATTGCCTTGTATCCTATATGCAATACATATGTGAGGTTGGTTAGGGATGATTGTTGTGTATCCTATATGCAACAGATATGTGAGGTTGGTTAAGGATGATTGCCTTGTATCCTATATGCAACACATATGTGAGGTTGGTTAAGGATGATTGTCATAAAATGTTGGAGTGTTTAACTTTTAAAAAAATGAATATTTTTACTTAGCTAAGGGTCCATGTAATCCAAAATCACTTAAAATTTGTAGGTTAGTATTCATTTATTTGCACTACTCTTCATTGAATATCTGTCCTTAAGTGTGGGTCATTACATAGAAAATTATGGAAAAAAGTACCAATTATTCATAAATAATTGCTGAAAATGAGTATTTAAAAATTCATAAAATTTGCACAGGTTGAATATCATAGACTCTTATAAAAAAATACAAAGAAAAGTCGATGAGTGAATTTTTTTCAGTACAACACAATTATTGAGATCGCCATGATTTTCCACAACAGAAAGCCTCACTGATGATTTATGGTAGATTGTAAATATCTGATAATTTCCCAAGGTCTTGTATACTTTTTTTTTCTTCATTGACTTGGCCATTTACTTTCACAGGACTGTTATTGTAATTATTACAAGTTGTAGAAGAATTCTTTTTTCATTATTTAATGAGAGATGAAAGTTGCAACCATGTCATTTTACGTCAAGTCTCTCGCAAAATTCATAGAGCTACATTACACCTATTTCTTTTTCCTTTTTAAAGGTAGGTATAAGCATTTGGACAAGATTTCTTGAATCTTATAAATGCACCTACTACACACATTAATTAGTCACATGGTTGTACAATCTTATAAATGCACCTTACTTCACACATTAATTAGTCACATGGTTGTACAATCTTGTAAATGCACCTACTACACACATTAATTAGTCACATGGTTGTACAATCTTATAAATGCACATACTATACACATTAATTAGTCACATGGTTGTACAATCTTATAAATGCACCTACTAAACACATTAATTAGTCACATGGTTGCAGAACTTTTTGAATTTATCTGAACTTCATTTGGATGCAAACAAAATTTGATTGCCTATTTATTAATGTAATGTGTCTTCTTCACCCTTGGGGTACTGCTACAGTCTGAATATGACACATGTTGGTGGTTAGGTCTTTCAATTTGATGGGACCATGGTACTGTATATGCTCGCATATAAGCTGATACCAACTGCAAACTGCATAGACCCAGATCTGCCATCACATAATGCACCGGCAGATCTGGGTCTATGCAGTTTGTAAGGACTAATCAGTACAACAAACAACATAGACCCTGATCTGCCAGTTCATTATGCAACAGCAGATCAGGGTCTGTGTTGTTTGCATTTGGACCCGACTTATACTCAAGTACCGGTATACACGGTAGTTTTTTTTCAGGCACTAGCAGCATAATGGAGTAATGCTTTGTCTGTCTTGACACAAATCATAAAAATCAAACATTTCTTAACCATCTTCTGCGGAAAAAGAGTTTGAATTTTTTCGATTCAAGATGACACAAAGAACTATGACAAGGCAGACATTAAGGCTACTGGTATGTTTAATTGTGAGGGATATCAAAATGTTTTAGCTCTGAAGGCATGAAATTTTAATTTTAACCACCCTCAACTGTGTAAATATCATCTGATAACTGCAAATTAATGAGTTTATTACACTCTGTTTTATTTGAAAGTGTGCATGGCAATGTTAAGGTCATTAATGTTTATGCAGTTTTGTATTTCCAGATATGACCCATGGACCTCAAATGGTGACATTTTGACATTTTTTAAAATTTAAATATTTAAAAACTATATCAAACTTGAATAAAATTGGTCCTAACAAATAAAATAGTGATTTATTTGTAAAAATGTATCATAACTAGCTCCGACATAAAAAGAAACTTCATTCTTTGATGAATATGATAACGGAGTCTTTATGTCTGAACCTCACATTTATAACCTATGGCATATTACTGGACCATCCACTAAGACCAGTTTCTTGCAAAATAAATTTAACTCTGGAGCAAAATGCGACCAAACTTGGCAGTTATACTGCAGTCTTGCTACAGATAAAGAAAAAGCACATTTATTAAACAGGTCCAACTTGGTCATTTCTTCTAGGTATCACTACAATCACTGAGCTAATCAGCTGCTATTGCATTCTATTGTAGTTCTTAAGAAAATCTTTAATATTTTGTCTCTGATTTCTCCTGGAGATTTGCTAACCAGTTAAAATGTTCCCTGAATTAAATATAAAAAAGCATTAAAGTCTAAACAGAAAATAAAATGTTTATCAAGTTCATGCATAGGATGACAAAGCAAACAGGTGTGATTTGGCTAGTTCTGGAAAGGTCACCATGGCACTAAAATTTCCAGTAATTTTATTCAAATGTAACTATTTTTAGAAATGCATCATAACCTATGCTCATTTTTTTATATGTTGTGTGTCCAAGTTAGTGACTCACACAAGTAAGATATTCTTGGTGTATCTGAACTTATAACTATTGTACAGAATTTCATCAAAAATGTAGAAAAATGAAGGTAATATACAAGGAACTTACCGTATAGACTTGTGCATAATTCGGATCCAAATGCAAACAACATAGATCCTGATCTGCTGTCGCATAATGCGCCAACAGATCAGGGTCTGTGTTGTTTGTTTTACCGATTAGTCCCTACAAACTGCATAGACCCAGATCTACCGGCACATTATGCAGTTTGCAGTTGGTATCGACTTATACACAAGTACATACGGTAATTAGTGTGGTAATGCCTTATAAGGCTCTTCTCAAACAAAAAATTAACACATTGATGGAAGGCCAATGTGTTGTATCCTGCACTAATATTGTTTTTTTTATCCCATCACCAAAGGCCAGCATCTTATAAGGTCATCTTTTCATAGAAGAAGAGGTAGTCTCATGAGATGGGGACCACTGTAAGTCCCCATATGTGTGGTATCTCACAGAGTAATACAACTTTCACAGATATTTTTGATCATCTCACAGTCTCACTCCTTGAGTTTTATTTCTCACAGAATAAGAAACATTTTCAGGGAATTATACATATATTTATGTATAAGTCCTATATATTTATGTTAAGATTATTTCCTAGCAATACTTTTTTCCCTTTTTTTTCTGTAAATTGATTGACTTGCAATGCTAAATCTGAACCAAAATACCATACCTTGCAAATGTTTTCATTACTTAAATGCAGTTTGAGTACACCTGTAGTTGCATTGTAAAAGGGATCATGGCAGGTACTACTGTATGCATTCCATACAATCTGAAACTTATTAACATATGGTAATGTGAATCCAAAGGACAATTTGTTTGCATTTCTCTTCAATACCTATGGATGACCTCAGAACAAAACCCTAATCTCATAAAATTTACTAAAATCTCACAGAATATTTTGTTGGATCTCAGATTCATACTCTAGACTGGACACATGCAAGGTACAAGACACTTAAAATATTGGATTGATCCATTAAATTTTTTAATGTGTGGTTACTAACATAGTTAAATATGGTATTCACTAGTATTTTCTGTTAACTACAGTATTCACTAGTTTTTTCTGTTAATTACGGTATTCACTAGTATTTTCTGAAGTCCACAACCAGGAGGCTCTTAGCTTACAGCTGCAGGTTTATCAGTGATAAATACACAATACTCATTAAATATTTTAAAGAGTCCCTGTGGAAATTCTCTCAGAAATGCAGCTGGTAACACTTCATTGACAACAACCCTGCAATTTCCTGCTGCTGTGTGCAGCACGCACGCAGTGTCCTATACTACAAATCAGATGTACTCCTTGATTGGCAAATTCCCAAGCTCCACCTGCCTGCCACTAGCTGCAAGTAAAGCATTGTATATTTCAAATTCAAATGAACTGCTGACCAATGTCATTGTGGTTTAAGTGTGAATCATTATGTAAATACACCTGGAGTGCTTAAGTTTGCCTAACCTTACACTGGTTAAACACATTTAGCTCAGTTGTTATAGTTTTTATCAAATAACATGTGCAAAAATTCAAATTGCTACAAATTCACTGTCTTTCATTGAATGTTTTATAAAATTTTCACATGAAACTTCAAATTATTGGTTTTAAATTTACAAAACTTTTTGAAAGATAAATTTCGATTTTATAGAAACCCCTGACTATAGTACTCAGTTGGCATAGTAACTGTCTCAAGACTCTGGCAAACTTGAAAATAACTTTGCACTGCAGTCTAATTAAACCATTCACTGCATAACAATTACTATAGTTGACTACGTGACAAAATGCTGTGCAGTATTGTGCATATAATGTTGCACAATATAAGTTAGATGAACCACATAATTGATGCTTAGAATCAAAATGATTGCATGGCAATGCAATCTAATTAAACCAGTCAGTTCATACCCAAAACTTAGCTGACAACATGAATATACTACTGTATGTTATTCATTTTTAGATAAACACCATAATTTATACATAACAGTGAATACCCCAAAGACTACATGGTATTTTGTAGTCTAATTAAAAGGTTATTCATTGCAGTATAATTGATAAAACATGCTGATAGCAATGCATATTTTCATGCCATGCATACTTTTTGTAGGCACAAAATGAGTGGTCACAAAGTTTGTGTAGATTCAAACCTATTATTGTAAAATGGGCCAGCAGATAAGGGCCTTCATTGCATCACTTAAAATAGGACCTGTTAATTAAATATAGACTGAAAAGAATGACTGTTCATTTGAGTTTTTATTAGCTTTGTTACTAAGGTTAAGTCCATGCCCCCCAAAAGGTATGAATTTGTGTACATGAATTGTGCATTTTAAATGAGAAGAAAAGAATTTCTTTGCATGATGCATGCAAGATGCATTCACTGAATTTACTTACCATATATACTCACATATAAGCTCTTACCAACTGCAAACTGCATAGACCCAGATCTGCCATCGCATAATGCGCTGGCAGATCTGGGTCTATGCAGTTTGTAAGGACTAATCAGCACAAACAAACAACATAGACCCTGATCTACTGGCGCATTATGCAGTGGCAGATCAGGGTCTATGTTGTTTGCATTTGGACCAGAGTTATACGCGAGTATATATGGTATTTTTCAAGTGAACTGAGCCTTTTGAATAATCCAGTTAAAGGTTAAACAGACAGGTCATTCTTTAATGTTAGCCTATACTTAATACAGGGCCTCAGTGATAGAGAGCATTGTTGATACACTATCTTTACATTTCTGGAGTCTCAGATTCAATGTGCAGTACTAGCATCTTGTGCAATAGTGACTGATTACTGTGACTAATAGTGACTGGTTGCTGTGACTGATATAAATCCACAGCATTTATGTTTTGTTTTGGTCTAAATCAGGTTTAACACACCACAATAGATACAGAAGCTTGTGACCATAACTTGAAAATAATGCAAATTGTTTGAGTGTAACACATTGGTAACAAGACCATTTAGAGCATTCCGTACTCCTAAATCCCTAAAGTAAACAATAGACACACTGTTTACTTTTATTGCATGTGCATTTATATCTTAAACACACTGTAGTTTCCTCCAGGTTCTCTGGTTTCTTCTAGATCATGCACGGTAAATAGTACAATATATAATCGCCTTTAAGTCGCGTCCAACTGCAAACTGCATAGACCAAGATCAGCCATTGCATAATGTGCTGGCAGCTTTGGGTCTATGTGTTGTAAGGAGTAATCAGTACAAGTAATGATATAGACCCTGATCTGCCAGCGCCTTATATGATTGCAGATCAGGGTCTATGTTGTTTGCAGTTGGACCTGACTTATAGGCGAGTAGATATGGTACTTCATATAATTTGTTAACTAATGTTGTGCAATTAGTGTAAAGTAAATAAAGTACCATGTACTTGCTTATAAGTCAGGTCCAACTAACTTGATTTGGATGAATAAATTACGAATGAATAAATAATGTAGAAGCTTACTTGCTGTTGTGTTTTATGGTACTGAAAACTTTGGTTTGTATAGTTTAAAGCCACTGCAAATATTATTATTCTTATTATTATTATTATTATTATTATTATTATTATTATTATTATTATTATTATTATTATTATTATTATTTCAGCTACCATAATAAACCTAAATACCTGGTCCCTTCAATTTTCTAGACACAATATTTTAAAAATTTGCCTTCATTTTCAATAATACGAAAAATTTCTGGACACCATGTATGTTTTTTTAAAGCTGACAAAAAATTAAATATTCAAGTTGGAATGTAAACTAAGCTATGTTTTACATGTACTCAAAAACAGGTGTTAGAATAGACAACTGTCAGACCATGAAACCACATTGATTACTGAAACCACATTGATTACTGAAACCACATTGATTACTGAAACCACATTGATTACTGAAACCACATTGATTACTGAAACCACATTGATTACTGATATTATGGCTTATATAAAGGTGTTGTCAACAGGCAGCAAAAAAAATAGCTGATATGCTCCACAACTCATGATTACTTAGTGTGAGAGGCCCCGGGTGGCCAAGGGGTCTAAGGCGCTCGCCTTTACAGATCACTGACATCTCACCTCAGTCCGCGTGGGTTCGAGTCTCGGGCTCGGCCAACATGGGTATGTGAGAAAGCTTGCCAGTAGCTTCCCGTGGGTCGGTGGTTCTTCCCGGGGTTTTCTTGGGTTCTTCCTCCACCAAATATACTGGCCGCCATGTATAGCCTATCATGTGCTGAAAAATGGCATTAAACCCATAACAACCAACCAACTTAGTGTGATATACCCCAGGACTTGATGTAGACAATTCACATTGAAAGTAAATGGAATAACTTTTGTGATGTAAAGAGTTTAAACATGTACATGTGATGTATGTGGGCTATTATCTTTGTTTTCCCTTTTCCAGTAAGTTAAATTGGGTTGACATTTATTTGTGATAAAGTGGTCAACATCTCTGAGTTCTTGTCATCTCTGTTTTTTTAAGTTGCAGATTTTCCATTGATAACCTCATTTTTGACATTGTCAGTTTGGTCTTTCTATCTAGAACACCATTAGAAAAGATTTTATTCCATAATTAAATTCCTGAACCAGTCTAAGCAACCTTGCTCATTTACATATTTAGGGTAATCATTGCCATATTTGGAGCTATAGTGTTGAGATTGATTCAAGTATTTGTAAAGGAAACTGTGGATTTTTTAAAAGATTTTCAGAGACAAGATAATATGAATGGGATGTATATCATTTCCATGGCACATTCTGTTGGAAAAATGGTGTGTCGTGTAATATGTAGTCAAGTCCCTAGACGAAAATTAAGCTAAAAGCATGATACAATGTCTTCCCTGTCTCTTTTCTTTGTGACTTATTTCATCCAGAAAAAAAATTGTACTGATCTAACGCCCAGTTTGGCTGTCTCAGCCACCTAAACGGAAAGTCATACTGGCAAAGGGTATTCACCAGAGGGCTTCTTATCATGTCTAGTTGATCCTAAAATAAAAATAGAGTTGATATGTCATCAAATATGGCCGCCATAGCAGCCATCTTGAGAATCTTTATGTTATTAAATAATATTGATATTAGAACAGGGTGTATACTTATTATAATCTGGATCACATTCATAGATTAGTTTCTTGATGTGATTGAGCTGGCTTGTTGGGTTTTAATCAATTGCATTTGTTAATACTATATTCAAATTCAACTTGTCCAGTGTTTACAGAAATTAAAATATGGTAATTATATCATTTAGGGCTGGTTCACACTTATCACCAACAGCAGTACATGTACATGATGAACAGAATAACATAGTTTTACAAGCAAAAAACAAACAGCAGAAATATAACCCAAATTCTTTGATTTGTTAAAGAAAATGCTGAAACATTATCATAAAAGTATTCTTTATTGGCAGGCAAGGATCTAATGCAATCTAGTTTACTTAGACCACTTCTGACAAGCATTGAATTTTCCAGGTGCATCGATACACGATCAACATTTTACATAGTTTCTTTCTGTAGCTCTCTCTTGAGGTCTTGTATGCAGGTATACATGGTATTTTAAGTACCTTGATAAAAAAAAATACTGTAAGACATGCACTCCACAATGCAATCTACCACTGAAGGCTATGTGCAGTCTAATTGATGCAAATGTTGACAAAAGGTGACAACTTGGTATTATTGTACATTCTGTACAAATTTAGATCTGAGTTTTTCATAGCACCTGCTGGGCTGGTTTAACCACTAGACAAACTACGCAGTCGACTAGGGTGGCAAAATTTTGGTGGGCTGCAAAAAACTGAATGAATAAAAAAAGAAAGAGAAATAGCAAAAAATAAAAGATAGTAAGTATCTAAAATCAGAAAGAGAAAAATAGAAGTAAAGAATAAATGTAAAGTGTAGAAAAATGTAAATGTAAATTCAGTATCATATTATTCTCCTTTATCATGTAAACTAAATCTGAAATTAAAAATGCAGAAATTTTTTTTATTCATACTAATGCACAATATTCATTTTTGAAAGTTAATTGTGGGGGAGGGGGGCAAGGCTGAAGGTTCGTCTAGGGTGCCAAATACCCTTGCCCCAGCCCTGAGTACCTGCCAGGGTAATTGATAAAGTTAGATATAATGCTTGTGGGTAATGTTGGGCCAGGTGATGAGGAAGGTTGAAGAAGGGGTGGTGGGGTTTAGTTGATTCTCAGTATTCTATTCAATAATTGTAAGATCTTCATATTAAGTGTTGTAGCATGTGGAAAAGGGTCAGGACAAATTGTTGGGACTTAACAGTTCCAATTTTGTGATTGCTACAAGTTTCATCAATATGAGCCATATAGTCATGTGGAAAAATACAGGACATGTATGTATGTCTATGTGTTTTTTGCTTGCTGATTGGTCAAAATAGTACAACCTTTAGAGTATAAACTGATTTTAAATTGTTGTGAACAATAATTTCAGTTGATTTATGAACACAACATTTACTGTATGATTTTCAATTGTTGTGAACAATAATTTCAGTTGATTTATGAACACAACATTTACTGTATGATTTTCAATTCTAGATGTACCATATCCAAAATGTTTTTTGGGAAGCTGCGATAGCTCAGTTTGTAGAGCACTGGACTCATAATCCAAGGGTTGCAGGTCCGATAACTGCCCAGATCAGCCTGGGTCAGTTGCCTCTGTGTGTCATTTGGGCAATGGCAATCAGCTCCCAATTTTCCTTGGCATCATATTGCCCCAAACTTAATGACCAATTGGTGTAAAATTGATCTAAATTACACAAATAATGCTTTTAAGGCTTATTTTGTTTCACAGATAAGGATTATAAAACTTGATGTTAGAATTACTAATGGGGTCTCTGCTGTGATCACCTATCTTTGGTTACTCTTTAGCTTTCAGAAAGATTGCATCCATAAAATTAAAAGCCAAAATTTTGCATGTTGAACATTTGAAACTGATACATGTAAATCAGTGAACCTTTATATTTACTAAAGAATTTTATATTATTTGTTGCAAAGCATTCTTATCAAAGAATAAGAAAACAAGTGATGGAAACTCGTTAAATTAAAATGACTCCAATTTTTTGACAATAAGATATCTAAATTAGTACATTTAATTAAGCAGCTTTAAACTTAGCATGCTATAATTTTCTTGATTCCTAAAAACATGCAAACTTTTAAATAATGACTTGTACTTTGTTTGTATATATCTATACATGTATTTGCCTCTGCAAATTATGTTTTATGATACTATTTTACCATAAAAAAGATACAGAAAAAGACAGTGCTTAGCAACTGCCAAAAAAAAACCCCCGCAGTTGGGGGGGGGGGGGGGGGGGGGCAAAGTTCCCAAAGTTCCCATAAAAAAACTTTTTTATTGGGAGGGGCCCATAATTTCTTGCTACACCACTCAGGAAAGAAATTAATGATACAGTAAAATATAGATTATCTAGACCCAATGATTTAATCCAGGCAATAAACAATCTGAATTACTTCCCTTGGGCAATACCCCAGCGATCTCTGACCCTTCTCTTGGGCAATAACGATAGCTGTTAATGGCACAATATTGCTAAAGATTGGATGAAAATAATTTGATTCTTTTAAATGTTTAAAATTTTCAAACTAACCTTCTGTATCTCAACGCCAAGACTGTCATATATATTTCTACTTGAAGTGATAGACTTTTGTAATGTTAATCCCATGCCGTCTAAATCCTGATGACTAGCAAGTCATAATCACCAAGAAGTATGTTGAGTTCCTCTAGAATGGCATGGGATTAGCATTAAAAAAGCTTATCACTTCGAGTGGAAATGGATATGACAATTTTGGCAATGCCATATAGACGGTTAGTTTGAAAATTTTAAATATTTAAATGAATTTAATTCATGGAGTTATTAGCAATATTGTGCTTTTATTTGGTCAGATCTTGATTGGGATACTAACCACAAAGTGTCCTGGAGAAAACTATACAGTATTATAGGTTACACTGAAAAGATCAAAAAGTGGGTAGGGGTGACGAGGACTTGGGGGCATTTTGCACATCTCTAATAGAGAAAATTATGTATATAATGCTTTTCAAAAATATATTGTGTAAACAGAGTTTCAATTTGATGTCATCCCTTTCTTTTCATGTGATCTTGGATCAATAACAGAGATGACAAAATGCATGTGTACTTTATTTTATCAATAACAGAGATGACAAAATGCATGTGTATTATATTTGATCAATAACAGAGATAGCAAAATGCATGTGTACTTAATTTTATCAATAACGGAGATGACAAAATGCATGTGTACTTTATTTGATCAGTAACGGAGATGACAAAATGCATGTGTACTTTATTTGATCAGTAACGGAGATGACAAAATGCATGTGTACTTTATTTGATCAGTAACGGAGATGACAAAATGCATGTGTACTTTATTTGATCAGTAACGGAGATGACAAAATGCATGTGTACTTTATTTGATCAGTAACGGAGATGACAAAATGCATGTGTACTTTGGAGCCACAGGTGGCTGAGTGGTCTAAGGCACTTGCCTTTACAGGTCACTCACATATTTCACCTCTATCCATATGAGTACAAGTCTCGGCTCAACCAACGTAGGTATATGAGAAAGCTTGCCAGTAGCTTCCTGTGGGTCTGTGGTTCTTCACGGGTTCTTCCTCCACCAAATATACTGTCCGTCATGTATAGCCTATCATGTGCTGAAATATGGCGTTAAATCCCACAAAAACAAACCATGTGTATTTTATTTAATAAATAACAGAGATGACAAAATACATATGTTCTTTCGTTGATCAAAATCACGGAGATGACAAAATGCATTTGAACTTTTTTCTAATCAATAACGGAGATTTCAAAATGCATGTGTACTTTATTTGATCAATAACAGAGATTTCAAATGCATTTGTACTTTATTTAATCAATAACGGATATGGCAAAATGCATGTGTACTTTATTCAACATGTGGTCAGGTTAGACAAATACACCACAAACAGCACTAAAATGTAATTGTAAACAAAACTTTTTACAATTTGTTACTACCGTATATACTTACTTATAAATCAGGTCCAACTCCAAACAAGATAGACCCTGATCTGGCATCACATAATGCGCTGGCAGATCAGTGTCTATATTGTTTGTTCTACTGATTACTCCTAACAAACTGCATAGACCCAAATCTGCTGGCACATTATGCAGTTGGATCCGATTTAAAAATGAGTAAATATGGTACATTAATCAGTAGTTTAAATGCTCATTGCTCGTTAGAAAATCAATAAAGACCTATTTCCTATCTAAATGCATGTCTCAAATCTAGCCAGAAACATAACTTGTCACAGTGCAAGACACTGAGACAATTTATTTCACTAGAGACCCCACATCGGGTATAATAGTACAAACGTATGCATGAAAGTATAAACAGTGAACTGTGTACAGTGTGAACAGATTAGTGGGAAGGTAATATCACACATAGGGTATGATAGTATAAATGAATGTATGAAAGTATAAACAGTGAACTGAGTACAGTGTGAACAGATTAGTGGGAAGGTAATATCACACATGGGGTATGATAGTATAAATGAATGTATGAAAGTATAAACAGTGAACTATGTAGAGTGTGAACAGACTTGTGGGAAGGTATTATCCCATATGGCAGTGGTTTTCAAACTTTTTTCTTGTGATCCAGTTGAAGAAAATATCATAAAAACATAATATTGCCTGACATTCTGTGACCCAGTACTGGGTTGTGACCTGTACTTTGACAACCACTGCCATATGGGGTTTAATAGTACAAATGAATGCATGAAAGTATAAACAGTGAACTATGAACAGTGTGAACAGATTAGTGGGAAGGTAATATCATGAAATTTTACAATACTAATATAAACAAATTTGCTAATCCAATTAGTACAAAAGTATCTGAGTTGCTCATCAAGGTTTCAAAGTTAACAGTGTTTGGTTTACTGAGTAGATACAAAGGTAAACATTTGGTTGTTTTCCTCTTGAAACAAGTATAATTAAAAATATAGTGAAACTCATCACCCTGTTATTGTTTGTTACATGAGGGCAGAGTCTCTCAGAGCTATCAATATGGAAAAATATACCAATTTCTATGGGAAGAGTGTCTACAATGAAAATGACAAAAATACACGTATGTTACCAAGTCTGGTGGGAGTATAATCAAATATTTGTTCAAAACCAAATTAAATTTTAAACAGTCTTAAGTTGATACATTTGTATATAACTGAAATTTCATCTTTCCATGACTATACAAATCTATCTTGTAAAATGTGACCTTCTTTGATATATTTGAGTTCCAATCTATATAATATTAATCCCATAAATCCATAATTAATAAGAATATCCATAATAAAGGTAAGCTGTCTCAAATGAAAAATATCTCAACAATGCAATGAATTCGTACAAAATATAATAATAATAAGTGCATGAAATTTTACCAACCTTGCTAATAAGAATCGTCGGCCAAAAGCCAATCATTCTAGCCTAATGTATTATAGATATTGACTGGGACTCTTGCTAACCTACCACAAACAATGACATTAGTTGTTGATTTTTTATTACTTTTAAAATAATTGTACAAAACTGTATTTGAAATGCCTCAATGTATTATATGACATTTTTTAAATCCCTTTACCTCTCTATTCCATAATACATGTATTGGCAAACGATAGAATCAGAAAGATGATTAAAACAAAGAACATAGCTCTCCAGGCTTGATGAACAAGGCTGGCTTTAATTCACTTTGTTAAAATTACCTTTACCTGAAAAAGTAAGACCTAGATACTGAGAATCAGTTACAAATTCAAGCTTTTTACTATTGTAGGTAAAAATTAAACTTCATTTCCTTATTGACTTGGAAATTACTACTACCTTGCCTTTGCTGTATTTACACCAAGTTTCCAGGTTTGACAATACATGTACATAGCATTTACACCAAGTTTCCAGGTTTGACAATACAAGTACATGCACATAGCATTTACACCAAGTTTCCAGGTTTGACAATACAAGTACATGTACATAGCATTTCCATCAAGTTTCCAGGTTTGACAGTACAAATACATAGCATTTACACCAAGTTTCCAGGTTTGACAATACAAGTACATGTACATAGCATTTCCATCAAGTTTCCAGGTTTGACAATACAAGTACATGTACATAGCATTTCCATCAAGTTTCCAGGTTTGACAATACAAGTACATGTACATAGCATTTCCATCAAGTTTCCAGGTTTGACAGTACAAATACATAGCATTTACACCAAGTTTCCAGGTTTGACAGTACATGTACATAGCATTTCCATCAAGTTTCCAGGTTTAACAGTACAAGTTCAGAGCATTTACACCAAGTTTCCAGGTTTTACAGTACAAGTACAAAGCATTTAAATCAAGTTTCCAGGTCTAACAGTACAAATACATAACATTTACACCACATTTCCAGGTCTGACAGTACAAATACATAGCATTTAGACGCGTTTCCAGTGGAGGGAGCAGATTGAGCAAATATTACTGTATCATCAGCATAAAGTAACAAATACAGTTTTGAAACTGACTTCAACACCTGAATTATCTAATAAAATGTGAGATATGTCACTAATATCAGTCAAACCATCATATGCATGTGAGTTAAATTCGACAAAATCATTAGAGAAAATTGAGAATCAAATGTATGAAAGGTTTTTACCTGGATGTACACCAGTTATTAGAAGTAACAAAATTTGAGCAAGCAGAACAAAGCTTACACAGGACTTAGCATTCTTGTATAAACTTTTAATAACATTCAGTATTTTACCATCAATAGAATGTTGTAACGGTTTTTACTAGAGAACAATTCTATCTACAGAGTTGAATGAAAGCCCTTTGGTAGTCAATAAATGCACAATATAATTTCTTGTTTCAGTATAAAAACATATCAATTAGACATTTTAAATTGAAAATATGACCTATGATACTGTAATGTTTTTCAAAATCCATCTTGCTCTTCACATAACAAACCAGTATCATCGAGATAATAATTTAAACTGTTATTTAAAATGGAGGTAAAAAACGTTGCCCAAACAGCTGATGATAATTATTCCTCTGTTATTATCAGGGTTACAAGGATTACCTTTATATATATATACATGTATGTATGTATGTATGTATGTATGTATGTATGTATGTATGTATGTATGTATGTATGTATGTACGTATGTATGTATATATGTATGTACGTATGTATGTATGTACATATGTATGTATATGTGTGTGTGCATGTGTATATATATATACACACACACATATGTATGTATATATATGTATATGTATATATATATATATATATATATATATATATATATATATATATATATATATATATATATATATATATGTTCTTGGATCTGTATGAAAATTTCTGAGTTTGTCAATAACTGACTTTTGAAACTCTTCAAATTGGCATTTCAGAACTTTCTTATATTCCTTAATGAAATGTACAAGATTATCATGGGTTTCCATAGCTCTGAGATCCCAATATATATATTTTTAGCTTTATGGTAAGCTTTACGCTTCAAATAACATTTCATAATGAAATAAAGCTTTCTAGTCTTACCATAAATGCTCACTTATAAGCTGAGTTCAACTGCAAACAACATAAACCCTGATCTGATGTTGCATAATGCGCTGGCAGATCAGGGTCTATATTGTTTGTTCAACTGATTACTCCTAAGAAACTGCATAGACCCAGTGGTGGTGAGAGGGGGTTGGGTTGGGAGGGGGCAATTGTCCTCTGGCACCATCAGAAACTTTTTTGTTTTTTTTTGGCAGCTGAAATTTTAATAGTATTTCACCTTCACCTTAGTGTAATGGGGGCAATTCTTTACAAAACTTATATTTAGGAGGTGGTGGGGAGGAGGGAGGTTGGTAACTGACATAAAAACTGTCCTTTGTAGCAAAGTAGGGGCGCCATTAAAGAACATTGCCCCGGGGCACCTCAGTACAGGTGCCACTAAAGAACATTGCCCTCGGGCGCCTCGAACCCTAGTGCTGCCACTGGATCTGTGTCTGTACAGTTTGCATTTGGGCTTGACTTTTAAGTGAGTATATACCATACCTTTATTATTTATCTTTAGAATGTTTAACAAACATATCAACCATTTTGAAGCACCTTGAAGTATGAAATTACATGTATCAATAATATTATCATTATCATCAATATTACAATTACTAGGATTGATATCATTTAGTCTGTCTAGAAGATCAATGATGTGATCATTATTAAGGCATTATTGAAAAACATGACTATTTATGGAATACCATCTGAGTTTAACAGTACATCATCATTAAGGTTAATGTCAGTAAGACCATTAAACCTCACATTTAGTATCAAGTTGCAAACAAACAGGGTTATGAATATTACTCAGGTGAGGATCAAAATTATTGTAACAGTTTAAAATCAGATACAGTGAATAATGATAGTAGAGACAATTGAACCTTTACATGTAGAGAAGCAGCACCAACATTTTTATCCTTTCCAAGTCAATCATTTGCTATACAAAGATCAAGGCTTTTATAGAGTTGCAACATTCCATCACAATACTGTAATTAATCTAAATATCTGGACCCTTCAAGTTTCTGGACACCATATTCTCAAAATTTTTTATAATTTTCAATAGTATATATAATTTCTATATACCAATTATGTTTTTTTAAGCTGATGAGAAACAAATATCAAGTAGGAATGTAAACTAAGGAATGTTTTACCCATACTAAAAAAGAGCTATGTGATTAAATAGATAACCATCAGACTTTGAAACCACTTTGATTACCCTCTGACTCTCCAGCTTTTTTCTATCATTCAAATGGCTAATTAAGAGACTAGCAGGTACCATCTATACTCGCGTATAAGCTGGATCCAAATGCAAACAACGTAGACCCTGATCTTGTATTGTTTGTTCTACTGATTAGTCCTTACAAACTGCATAGACCCAGATCTGCTGGCTCATTATGCACGATCAGATCTGGGTCTATCCAGTTTGCAGTTGGTGTGGGTTTATATGGGAGTATATATGGTAACCAAATATCTCAAGATTTTTAATTCTCTTGGTTCATCATATTCTCGCCATTAGTATCTGGAGATGACCAAAATAATTTTGTTTTCAATACATACTAAATTAAAAATCAAAATATACTTCCTTTCCCATGTAGAAGTTTTCAGGACTGAGGTCCATCACTTCTGTGTACTATTGTCATTGTTTTGCCCCAACCGATGCATGTGCAAAAAGGGGGATGCATACATATGATTCTACTGGCGGTAGGCCAAAAATACCATTTTAAAGGCCATCTACCGCACATACCATTGAGTACACATAGTTGAAATATACCGTTTTTAAAAATTAAAAGAATTTAAACAATTTTTTTTATAAAAAAAACCCCAAACATTCTATCAACACATTAGAGAAACCAGCCAGAACTATTCTACTGGGTACTGGAAATGTTCCACTAGTACAATGACCGATGTGATGATGCGTGGCAGAGCAATAGGATTAGAGTTGTTAAAGAACAGCTGACATGTGTACAATGCAAGCTGCTAATTGACTACTTTATAGCTGGAATTTGAGGAGTTTAAAGCCAAATGCAGGATGCTTTTTTTTGGAGGTGTTATAAGTAATATAGGGATAAAAGGTGGTCCATGATGTCTTCTGAGCCTTTGATGAAAATTGGCCGACCCTTGGCGGAGGGGAGGTAAAATGGAGAGACCAACCATAAAATTAAAAATGATTTTGGCAGACACACTAGAGTAAGTATTTTCATTTTGCATTGTTTAATTGCTGTTGTATTGTTCAAGATGTTTTAAGAGGACAGCTCTTACATATTTTGTTCAATTCATGTCAAAATGGCGAAACTTGTGCTTTCTCCCAATGCTAAGAAACCAATGGCTAAGAAATATTACAAACAAGTTCAACCATGCTTGGATATCAGAGTTTAAGTGTATGCAGGTGAGTAGCAAAGGTCCTGATTTTGCATTTCAAAGATACTGTATGCGTCTTTTGTATTTCATAAACTATTTGAAGTTTTCATGTACATACATTAAGTTCAAGCCCTTGATAAAACATACCAGTTAAAAATATATTACAAGATAATTAATTTTAAAGTTTGGATAAATTATTTATAAAAGCATAAATACATCATGTATTTTTTTTGTTTATATTTCAAGTCTAAATCGATCTTTATTTTTTTTATTTACATTGGTGAAACTTGCAAACAGATTTTTGGATCTGGGCCATGAAGAGAAAGATGCCCTTGAGAATAAGACTCAGGAGTACATCTTAAGTCCAAGTCAGGAACTTCCTCTTCATAGTGAACATAGCTTGGAGGAGTATTGGAAAGTAGTCAGCAACCTCACAAACCCAGCAACAGGAAACTGATGTTAGAACTTCTTTGCAGGTTGAGCGTGGTTGACCTGTCTTTACAGCATTCTAATGCTGATACAAAGAGGACATTCTCCATTCTTTGCAAAATACAAAGTGATTCAAGGGGAAATCCGGACCAGAGAACTATTGAGAGCCTGTTGAGTGTGAAGCTTAATAATCACAACAAATATCATCAGTGGTCACTAGACAGTGATCCATTGAATGAAACTAAAAATGCTATTGGATTTTATAAAAGAAAAATCTTTGCAGTGAACTATCAGATAAACAACTCTTGCTTTTTCATTATTTGACCATATACTGACTCATATTAATTATTATTGTAAAATTTTACATCAGAATCTGAATCTGATTAATGTTTAAACTTGCTATTTTATCATAGTATGAAGAGAATACATATTATAGCCAAAAAAAGCACTTATTTTGTTTTCCATCCCCTTGAAACGTAAAATTTATGCCGATACAAAATCGACTGGTTTAGAGGCCAATCTACTGATCAAATTTTTTAAATCTACTGGTTTGAAATCCTTGTTCTGTCACATGTATGGGGATGTCACTTACTGAAAATGATAACTCGGCTTGAAACGTATTTGTAGACCGTTGTGTACACTATTAGCTCCAATGGCTGCATGCATATCTACACAAACAGAAAAGAAAAACAAACACCAAAGGTGCAACCAGTATTTTTTATTTGTAAAGAAAACACCAAACTATTTCCCATATAAGTGTTCTTTATTTTCAAGCAAGGATATAATGCAGCCTAGTTACCCACTTCTGATCGGCATTGAACATGTCAAGTTCATCAATACCATGGCTTTATATTAACGCTAATCCGCTAACCCGCATTTAGTGACTTTGCTGACGGATCCCTATAACCCAGCCATCACTAATCTATCAGAGCAGTGAAAATTACCACCCATCACTATCATAAAAGTTAACAAGTCATCTTGTGCTGGATGTATCAAAATAAATATGAGTCAACATTCCCTTTAATCATTAATTGATTTGTTTATTGTGTTAATTGAGTAACTACACAGTACCAACATCCTGCACATGGAACTAGCCTGGTGTTCTGGCACCAAGCACTAATTTAATTACAGTACTTGTGATAACAAAAGGTATAGGGTATCAGGCTAGTATTGACCAATCAGAAAAGGTCGCATTCACTGACTCAACAAATAATCCAGAATTATACCGAACAATAGTGTTTTAATATTTACATTGTTGTCGATAAATATTCAATGCATTGTGCGGTGACAACTGTAGATGTGTGGAAGTATTTGCAAGATGCTTAGCCACCACTGAAACAGCAGAAATTAGTTGATGACAAGAAAAGGCGCAATCACAAATATGATAAGGAGAAGAAACTAAGAAATTACCAGAAATGCTGGGCAAATGAATATGAATGGCTGAAGTATGACCCAGGAATTAGGCTGTGATGTTGTGCACTTTCCGCACTGAGTATTCCAAGAAATATAAAAGTGCGTGGGGTACTTCATTCATTGATGGACGTAAAAACTTTAATAAATCATCTCTGGAATCACACAATGCAAGCTCTGTACACATAATGGCAGAGGGATACATGAAATCAAAACAGAAAGTTGGTTCGCCAGAAGCAGAGCAAATTGTGACATCTTTGCACAAGATGTCTTGAAGAAGCTTGAACATGATCTTCCAGCTTTTCGTGAGTCTTGTTCATTAAACAAAGTTGTTATTGTTTTGAGTCACTGCTAATGAAAAATAAATGTTGAATTAGAAACTGAACTGGCATCTGTTTGATTTTAGCAGGATCAGTGAAATTGAGGCAGGATCAGTAAAAAAATGTGTTATGGTGATCTGGTGGGTTAGTGAACAAAAAATCCTAATTTCGAGCCCTGCAGTACACCATAGAGATATTAATTTTCTGGACAGGATATTCAGGAAAAAGGATAATTTTTATTTGCACACAAATTGTCAAGACAGTGAGAAAAGTAATTATTTTTAATTGTCCAATAAAGTGGATAAATGATGGCAATTGTCATTTGGACCTTTGTCATATGAACATATTTTGACAGGAATATCAAGTTCGCTTAAAATCTTGCTGTTAATTCTTGGTTTTTCTACACCATCAAGACTGAAATGAACCAGTGGTATTATCATTACAAGGTAGAAACTTACTATATACACTAGTATGTGAACTGAAGTCCCCTAGCAAAAATATCTGATAATTTTGGTGAGCAGTAAAATCAAGTAAACCACTAATGATGACATCAAACATCTCAACAAAGTTATAAACACTATTTGCTGGGAATATATAAATAACTCCAAAGAGAGTATCAGTTAACAGTAACTTCTTATCAACAGTAAACCAAATAACACATTGATCAGAAGTGTTAAGAACATGAACATAATTACAAATATGGTCCCTGACTAGTACATTAAAGCCACCAGATTTTTATTTACAATTTTTATGGATTAGTAATGGAATTAAACCATGGAATATTAGTATGACCAATTTCACCAATTTAAGTCTTATAAAGCAGAGAAGGTCAAAATTGGATATCAAATCTATAGAATCTGGAATTCTTAACTTGGACAGTCATGTTGACTAATTGAAAAGCAATGAGCAACAAGATGTTAAGCTTATCGGACTAATGGGTGTTGAGGCACTAGCTATCTACTGACATGACCTCCCATCACAATTATAAAATTATAAGAGTCCAAGGGATTTTAAATCAGTTTGATCCGCCCAGATCTGACACAAGTCATCAGAGGATTTCATTGTACATTTGATGCTATTTTGGAGCGTACATATGATCTTCCCATCCTGATTGTATGCAGACTTAACATCCTTATGCCGTTTCACCAGCTACAGTAGCCTAAAGTATAAATGTGTCAGATCCACAGAGATAAATACAGTTTTCTAAGTCACAGTTCTTCAGCTCTCTGTGTTTTCTTATGAGTTCATTTCAGGGTCCCATTTGGACAAAAAAGTCAAATTATTTGCATGTCTTTCCATTTTGTTTGTCCCCCAGGTGGTGTACACAGTTAACAACACTAACACCAGTGTTTACACCCACAGTGGATGCAGATTTGATAACTATTGCCGTCAAGTCTTTATCCTTAGCTTCTGGAACATTCATGATACCGAGATTTTCTATTCTGGTACACTGATTATGAGCATCGTTTCTGTACTCAGTCTCACTCCTGCCTTGACACGGTTGATAATGGTCTCAAGGGTTTTGAATCTGCAGTCAGTACAAGACAAAGTTACTACATCTTAGTTAGGTAACATTATATATACCACAGTGAAAGAGATTTTGTCAGCATCAGTTTGTTATATCATGACTGTCAACATTCAAGTGCATCAATGAAGTTGGATGATTGCATATGTGAAGCTTTTAAGGAGAAGCATTTGTCATATTGGAGGGATAAAGTTCACTCAGTGAATTCATGTTATGTCCGTTGTCAGCCCATGGTTTATTGGTTATCCAGATAGTTGATTCTTAATTAATTGGGATTTATCTTTTTGAGAGAATTGGTAAAGTCCATACAAGCATACAGTTTGGATAATTGGCATCTGGATAATCAGTATCCAAATGTATACCTTACCTGCTCCATAACTTTATCAGATATCTCCCTTTGAAAATTCATATTTGCACCTTTATTTTACCCCCATCCTAAATCCAATTTTACAAAAAATCGAAGCCTTTTCAACATATCATAGTGTTTAAGAATAATTTGTAACAAATATAAATATCAAACACACATCCCTTAAATTGTAGCATCACATATACCATTTACCATTATCCAGCTTAACATGTACACAACTGCGTTAGAAAATCTGCATGAAACCTTCACTTGAAATCCTGACAGGAATAGTGTGATATCTGGGCTAATTAACTGTCCTACCTACTTGTCATCTGAAACAAAAAATGTTTAAATGAGACAAGTGCCTAAAATACCCCTCATCTCCACCATGATTTTGTAGCACAAGTCAGTATTTTTCACAATGTTAAAAACTCCTGGGAGTAAAAAGGTCACAACAATCCAGTTTGATACATCCACCATGCAACTTTGGTAACCAGAGGTAAAAACTGATATTGCTATTTGAGCTCAGAGATCAAATTTAAGCTCTACTGAAGAAACACCAGACTTGAGTAGGTCACAGCAACCTATGATTTTGGTGTATGTGACATGCTTACATTCATTCCAAGATGCACCCACATTGAAAGATTGGTCCATCTCAATAGGTGCATTGAACTGAAAGCCCAGATAGGGAGTTCAAATAACCAGACAGACAGATGCACAGAAGAACAGCTGAATAAATGGAAATTCTGTTTACCACTTGCTTCTTAAAAGTGGAGTTAAAATAATGAAAAAGTAAAATGATAAATAAATGTGGCAGTGATTGTCTATGTGCAAATTTAGCACTATCTGTGAGGGCAGATACCGCACATGGCAATTATAGAAGCAATTTACCCTTGTGAGAGTCACAGCTTGGGAAAGGAAAAGTAATAAATGGAGTTTTGAATTCAACTTGAAAACTGCATGCTGCATGATACATAATATCTGCATATAAATTGTTGACCCAATTCTTAAAATTTTTATTCTCTTTTTTAAAAACAAAATGCTGCTTAATGTGAAGCACAATCACGTTTCTACAAAATGCATCAATCAAGATGCTGCATTTAGATTAGAATTACATTTTTCAAAGCACATATTCTTTGTATGTATATATATATATATATATATATATATATATATATATATATATATATATATATAACAAATGAAAAAACCAAATAATCCTTCATGTATGTATTATAACAGCTAATTTAAAGATAAAAATGGTAAAACTCTTTTATGTTGACTGAAGATATAGCACTAAATATCAGTTGAATCATTAACATACAAACCAGTATACTGCAAAATCTGGATAATACATGTATATG
Source organism: Margaritifera margaritifera (assembly GCA_029931535.1). NCBI lineage: Eukaryota > Metazoa > Mollusca > Bivalvia > Unionida > Margaritiferidae > Margaritifera > Margaritifera margaritifera. The sequence continues at coordinate 6,143,327 of JAQPZY010001673.1, read as the reverse complement.
TGAAAATATGCATACATGAAAAAAAAGGTGTACATGGACCTTCAGGTATTATTGAAGAAATAAATACGCACATATAAGTGTATACAATCAAAAGAAATTCTGCAATGTCAAATTTGTTAATCATGCATAAAACCCCGTGATCACTACATCAGGTGCATGTATCAGATATTTATTATTGTTACCTCAATGCATATCACAACAACTCACCTGACATCAGATTGTTGGAATGATTAGGCCAATGATAATTAACGTTTTTCATATCAAAATGAAGAAGTCTGAATCGGAACATGAGATTGTCAGTTAAACATACGGTTTTAAGTAAGAAAAGAACTACTCCATGAAATTTCACTGCATAAGTGTGATCATTATTTAAATGGAAGTTGGATAAAATCAAGTAGACTGCATACTTGAAAAACCAAGTGTTTCTTTTACATTTGAAAATATGGTTTTCTTTTTTTAACATATAATACAAACTGCTCTGGGAGCAAAATCATTATACTGATTGGAAAGAACTTTCAGTTATATCTTTTCTGATGTCGTGCTAAAATGATTGTGCATGCCTAGAGAATATAGCTTGTATTTAGATTCTAAGTCATTTACCAACAGCCTGGTAACATTGATAAACCAATATAACTATTATACTACTCCAAATGACAATGCAACTTGTCCTAATTAAGAAAACATAAAAAAAAATATGCTCTCTAAAGACAGCAGGGTTACCAAAAATTTGAAAACAAATTCCACCTATTCCACCAAAAAATCCTCAATAATCCACAAACTTTAAAATGCTGTGCCCAAATACTAGTTTTCCAAACCATTCTGTGAGGTGCCAAAAGTATCACAGGTGATGTTACCCTGAGACAAGTAGTCATTCCATACAGGTATTTCTGAGTATCCACAGTATAAAATATGGAACCAATTCTGTGGTCTTTAAGACAATTTTTCTCTTACAAGGGGTATACTGTAATCACACATAGTAATACATGTAAAGCAGTCCCCAACTTATAAATGGCCATCTTGTTCTACATCAAAGTAAAACATTTTTATTTTGTTCCCTTCATGAGGCCACCACTTTTTACAAGGCCACAATTTTTACATTTTTATTGCAAAAAGGGTGGCCTTAAAAGAGGGATATCACTGTAATAAAATAATTATTACAATTAATACGTTTGTTTGCTTGATATTGAATGGCACATCAACACCAAAAAGATTCTATCATGCTGGGGCAATTTGTGTAAAGTGCTTTGCCCAAAGCACACCATGGCAGCTGACCTGGCCTGTTCTGGACAGGATTTAAATGTGCACCTTCTTGTCTTAGTCCAGCTCGCTAATATTTTAGCCGTAGTTGCTCCAGTGTACAATTAAATCTCTAAAGACAAGAAGTTTCTTATACGGGGTGGTATTTAACATGATGAGGTCTGACTTTAAGCAACTACAGACCATAATCACACATTGGAATTTTTTTACAATAATGGGTAAAATTCTCCTCTGGAGATGAATGGACTCTAAAGGGTTGTATTTATTAGTACAAGTTTGACTGCAGTCACGCAATAACTGTAGCTACACATGCATGCAGTTGTAACAAATAATGGGTACAAATTATCTCTATGTTACCCAGATGTCATGTCAGATAGTGTGTGAAGTCAAGATTGTAAAGTTATTATTTGTGTAATACAATTTATATTATTTAACATCATGAAAACCATACATTTAAAATGCCTATATCAGTTCATTATAGTTAATAACCGAATCTTTTGGTAAATTGCCAGATCTATTTTTAGTAAACCTTTTAAGTTGATTTATAAATTGAAATTAAAATTCTCTCCGACGTCTTGCCCATATGCATGACAGTTTGCATGCACCAGACTGTGAGGGTTTACAAAATATTCCGTGAAGTATGAGTTATGTGAGATTGTTTGCAGTGTTAATACACGTGCATCGATAATAAATGCAAATTAATTTTTATCAGAATGAACTTTTACCATCCATTCATAATGAAGGTACAGATTGCATAGTGTGTGCACACAGTAATGAAGGTACAGATTGCATAGTGTGTGCACACAGTAATGAAGGAAATGATCACTAAACTTGTATCTACATTAATGTTTGGAATTGGTTGAAATTTAAAAATCAATGATCGGTTCATGACAGCCGGTGCACTATCCATTTTAAATGGTTGGAGATATTTGCTATAGTTTTTAGGGAAATGTCATTTTGGCATACTTGAAAATGTTGTTTTGGGTCCCTGAATTCATGCAATTATCACTATTTTCCAGCTTGGGTATCTTACAAACATCTCCCAAATTATCTGATACTGGTGATCAATGGCCAGTAAAAGTATGAGTCTAAAACGGTCTATCATTGATTGAATTAATACATATGTTGGGTTTACAGTGCACTGAAAACATTTTAAAAAAAGGTGCAAAAGCAACATTTTCAGAGGAAAAGAAAAAATATTCATAATTTATAATCGATTATTGAAAGTCATAATCGAATGCTTGGTAATTTGACTTTTCAGACAAATCTTGAATCATTTTGATTCATCATCACACCCCTATTCTACATGTTACATCAAAGTCAAGCTGCAACTCAATGTAAAAGACAGTAATAAAAGACATTGTTATTTGGTTCTGACTTCACACATCACAATTACACAATAGCAATCACAATTTACCATGAATATCCAAATAAATGAACACGACAAACTCGATCATTATAAGTTTCTTACTCTGTAAAAATGAAAACTCATCTAGTGAAACTGTTGACAAGGCACAAAATTCAGTGAGAGTTCTCCTTACTCTGAGATCAGGGCCGTCGTAAGGGGTGGGTATAACGGGCGGGTGGCATTTTGCGGAGTTTGCGACATTTTTCCTGAGTGGGGGCACTGAAGGCAACGCTTGCCTGGGGCACCATTTCTTCCAGCGCAAACTTGTGATAGCCCTGTCTGAGATATCACAGGTATGCATGCTTCTTAAGTGGCAAAATATATTATACTAATTTACTAATTTGATAGGGGGCCCCAGGTGGCCGAGTGATCTAAGGCGCTTGCCTTTACAGATCACTAACATCTCACCTCTGTCCTCATGGGTTCGAGTCTTGGGCTCTGCCAACACGGGTATGTGAGAAAGCTTGCCAGTAGCTTCCCATGGGTTGGTGGTTCTTCCCGGGGTTTTCTCGGGTTCTTCCTCCACCAAATATACTGGCCTCCATGTATATCCTATCATGTGGTGAAAAATGGTGTTAAACCCATAACAACCAACCAACAACTAATTTGATGGTACACAATATACTCATTAAATATTTTAATTACAAGCCTGAACATAATTATCCAAAAAATAAAGTTTTGCTTATATAAATGTCACACAGGTAGCTCCTGCATTTGTAAGTTATGTAATTTTGCATATTTAAATAGAAAATTAAAGCAATTCTTAATTAGAGTGTAACCTACTGTAAATAATTTTGTACCTCATTTTTTACATTAAGTTTTCAACACATAATTTTGTAGGCATGCATAAATTAATTTTGTAATGAACACATTTTGATGAATTCTATTAATAATAATTCATAATTAATCAAACGTTCAATGATCAGATATTCTAAACTTCTGATAGTTAGAAGCAATAATCAATGCCAGTCCTCTAAAAATAAGACAGGTAGAATAGATGTTGGATATCTTACCTGCATTAGAACAAGAAGAAAACCTGCTGCTTGTACACAATCCATTTTGCAATGATGCTAAATCTCTATGCACAATATATAGCTTCCTAAGGATTATTAATTTGCACCATTTGTCAAAGGCTGTTCACAAAAATTAATCATGGAAATTTAATCCTTGAGTCTACAAAAGCTAGCTACATTTTGTCTGCCAGTCCGTAAACATGAATTTCAGATTGAATCTGGAGATTGTGGGATGCAAATTTTTGTTTCCAGTTTCTACTATTACTGAAATTGATCCTGCGCTAGTCAAACCACCCCACTCATTATGCTATCAAAGTCCAATAAAGAATGAGCACTGAGAGCTGAAATCTTTCTTAAATACCTTCCTGTACCATCACTACCACAAACAGGACTACTGCTGAAAGTATAATAGTGTAAATAAGCTAGCAATTACTCAGGGGCCAAGAGAGACTTAAGCAAATAAATATATCTTTAATTATCTTTCTTAGGCTTGAAATGATTAATATCATCTCTTTCAACTACTCACCCTGATGAAAATTTACAATTGATGTAAATTACATTAACTCCTGTCAAAGTGCCTCCAGCTGAAAAAAATAAATAAATATATGTGTTCAGGTAAACATAACATTGTACAAAGTCACACCCCCTACGAACTCTGAGGAAGATGTGGTGCTAGAGGGGGAATGAATCTTGATTATACCCTTTAATGTTTGCTCTAGAGTATAATAGATTTTCTCATCTGATGGGGAGAAAGTGTTTTACAATTTGGTATGATGGCACTGCTAAGTGATGTCAGTTCTTGGAGGATGTGAGTGTACAGGTAGGTATTACTTGTACCATATATAAACACATTGATGCACTCAGCTTATTTTCCTACTTGACTCCATTGCCTAAGCATGATAACCTTTTATGCGGGGCTGGCCTAGTGGTGGGTGACATGTGCCACCGCACGTCAGGGTGCCGTTAACAGGGTAGTGGTGGGGAGTGGGAAATGCAAAGTTCCGGGGGAGGGATTCCACAGCCTCAGTTATGGGGGTGGGGTGGGGTGGGGTGCCCACTGCAAAGTTTGCACAGGGTGCCATTTCTCCTAGGGCCGGCCTTGCTTTTATGTGCTGATATGCCATTAAATATTTATCAATCGATAAATCTCCAGCATTAAATTAGCTTGTATCTGCTCAGATGGGATGAAAGCAGGATAGAATCTGATATAGATAGGCACTGCATAGTGATGCTGATTCACAAGAGCTGACAACTTATTACATGTACTTCAGATATAGGCACTTAGTGATGTTGATTCACTGGTGCTGACAGCTTATTACAAGTAATTAAGGCAGATAATACCTGTGTGTTTATATATATATATATATATATATATATATATATATATATATATATATATATATATATGGCCTCAAACCACAATTACCCAATTATCCCCCCCTTGAGGTTGACCAAAATCAGGAAGATATTCGGAAGAAATATTGCCTTGTTTGCATGGTATGTTTGCTAGTGACTTATGTGGTAAAGTTACTTATTGTAATAATTATGAAAGGGTAGACCTGAAACTTTATGAAATTGTATAGAAAGTTGCATTTGCTTGTTGTTTAATGAAAACAGTAGGATGTAAAATGTCCCTGCTCTCTGGGTCACACAGATGCTTTTTGGTTCTTTCCTATACGTCATTTTGTTTACATTAGTAATACACAAAATGGAACTGGTCAACTTAGGATGAAACCTTGTAGGATTTATTGAACTAAGGTGGGTTAATGTGTGGAAAAAAGCGATATAGGTCTATCAGTTATGGTAAAAGTGGCATAGTGTTGAATACTTATACATAAAATAGAAGAAAAATAATTGTGGTCTGAGGTCATATATATATATATATATATATATATATATATATATATATATATATATATATATATATATATATATATATATATATATATATATATATATATATATATATATATATATATATATATATATATATATATATATAAACCTATCTGAATAGCTCTAACAAATACACCTATGATGGAAGATCAGGGGGTTATATGTAAATAGGAATTACTGAGTGATTTTGTTGAAACACCATAGTGGTTGAAAGCTAAATGCTAAGCATATTGGCCATTGGTACAAGCATATTGGCCAATTGTAAAAGCATATTGGCTATTGGTATAAGCATACTGGCCATTTGTACAAGCATATTGGCCAATTGTACAAGCATATTGACTATTGGTACAAGCATATTGGCCATTTGTACAAGCATATTGGCTATTGGTACAAGCATATTGGCCATTTGTACAAGCATATTGGCTATTTGTACAAGCATACTGGCCATTTGTACAAGCATATTGGCCATTTGTACAAGCATATTGGCCATTTGTACAAGCATATTGGCCATTGGTACAAGCATATTGGCCATTTGTACAAGCATATTGGCCATTTGTACAAGCATACTGGCCATTTGTACAAGCATATTGGCCAATTGTAAAAGCATATTGGCTATTGGTACAAGCATATTGGCCATTTGTACAAGCATATTGGCTATTTGTACAAGCATGTTGGCCATTGGTACAAGCATACTGGCCATTGGTACAAGCATATTGGCCATTTTTACAAGCATATTGGCTATTGGTGCAAGCATATTAGCTATTGGCTCAAGCATATTGGCCATTGGTACAAGCATATTGACCATTGGTACAAACATATTGGCCATTGGTACAAGCATATTGGCCATTGGTACAAGCATACTGGCCATTGGTACAAGCAATGACCTCTTGGAAATTTGAGAATGCTCTACCCACTAGTTAGCACAAACTATTTCTTTAAAATTGGTGCTTCTCTCCATAAAAAGTAATGGTATGTCGCAGAGAACATTTAAATATGTGATGAAAATTTAATGAGAATCTGGCAAGAAATGTTGAAGTTATATAGCTTTGAAATTGTATATCTTATATAGTTTAAGCTGTATAAGTGATCTGGGTTTAGGTAATCTAGCAAGGTCATAAGATTGTCATCAGGCCATTGAAATGTCTGCTATGTGATAATTGACTGACAGCCACAGTGCTTATTCAAAGGGTCAATTATGGTCCTGGGTTCAAACCTCATTTAGGGCAAAACTTCGTGTTTTCTATTACCTCCATTAGCATTATCAGTAGCAGTGATTCTAAACAGCTACTGTAGCATACTTTCCATGAAACGAAATGTGCAATGATGGTCTTGTGCTAGTTGTTCATGCATTTGTTTTAAACTAGCATTTGTTTTAAACTGGTGTCTCCCAGCACCTTCCCATAATTCTCAGAAAATGAGGGTGTGGCTACAAAAAGGTTGGCTGGAATAGATATGTATGTATCTAGCTAAGTATTTCTTGGCACCTCAGCACAATAGTGGTTATATGGTGCCAACTACAGGTAAAGTTCGAAAAATGTAAAACTGAAGAATTGCACAACAATTTTAGGAAGATAAACCCTTCCAAAAAATGTAAACATGAAGGACAACAATATAAAACATAATACATAAAGATGTTAAAATTCTGTAAAAGGTATATAAAATGAAGATAAAGTAAAAACATGTAATATCCTTAAAACATATGGTCAAAATATTATGTAAATCATAATCTCTCAAAAAGTCCAAGATTTTCTTTGATGGTACATCATCATAAAGTTTCTTCATTGATAGGATGGAAAAGAATACTAGCAGTGGTACATCATCATAAAACTTCTTCAGTGATAGGATGGAACAAAAAAGAACAGAACATAAAACACTAGCACTGCCTACTACTCTTTCAAATTCAGCACATTCAGACATATTATCAGACACAATTATATTTATTTTTCGGTGTTATCATGTAGAAGTGATTATTTAAAGAAAATATTTTAGACGGCATTTTGGGCAGCAACTGAAAACAAATCTGAGGCAATACATCATGTAACTAGACATTGATCCTACGTAAAGCAAATAATTGGATTGAAAATATATCAAGCAAATATTAGCAGAGCAGAGGCAGAACTCTTCGGTGTGGGTTCGATTATAAATGATGGTTTGTTTTGCTCACAATGGTCAACATTTTCTGTTTTTTATTTTTAAAAATGTAACTGGAAAATATTTTTTTGCTGAACCCCCTGATTCTCAGGCATCCACCCACAAGTAACTTGAGAGAAATGATACTTGGAAATGAACTCTACCTGAAATGATGAAATTTGGTGCAGGAAAAACTATGTCACACCTGAAACTTAATTGCTTCTCTTTCTGTGCCAGAGAAATCTACAAGCTTTCAAGTCACAAAACAGATAGTCAAGAAATTAATTGCAAATTGCAAACTGCAATCATCTTAATTATTAAATTTATGCTTACTCTGGTAAAAACTTTAAAATAAACACTGTAAATCACAGATGTCATAAGCATAAACACCGAACAAATTTAACAAGAAAAATACATTCAAGAAAACGTCACTAATTCTACAAAGTATACAAACATGAAATGTATCATGAACTTGTGAAAATTTTATGTTCAAATATGCTTAATTGACTGGATTTGGAAATATTATAATTTTAATTAAAATTTTATTTAAAATGTTATGATCTATAGTCGGCTCTATTTCTTGATGGCCATGTTTCAGTTTCACCCTGGTAGGTATTGTGGTGTGAGTCCTAACATGCACAATAAAACTTGACAAAAACAGCAATGATTTACATAAAACATAGAATAAAACAGTAATAAAAATTTCATTGCAAACCTAATTTACTTAGAGAAAGCTGGATGATTTAAGGCTCAAAGTACAGACATGTGACCTTTAAAAATAAAATTTTTGACAGCAAAATAAGGACATAAGATCATTAACTTCTAATATTTCTATCAATTTATGCAACCATCATATGAAGGCTTTTGCACGGATGCTAATTAAGGTATCAAGTGCTATTCAAGTACAACGATTGGGTCACAACAGAAAGCATGCTTTTGCTGTGTTTGTTTAAAATTATAGTAATATATCTAATGCAAAAAAGGGTGTTGAATTATTTCAATTTAGAATACAACATTTCTTTCTCATTTGCCTTCTAACATCGATTAGGGAATTTTAATACTTGATAGTACTGATAAATCACAATTATTGCTTATATATGTCCAAATGTACCTTTTATGTGCATAATTAGGGCCATTACTAACTGTAGTAGGGAATATACCATACTGATTCCTATATAGAACACCTGGACATATGAACAGCTTAGACCAATATTTGCCTTCATATGAAGTACACCAAGAAAAGTGCTGGTTAAAATTTTTCACTGATTAAACCAACCTTTTACTTATTATGGTTTTGCCAAAGCCACTTCATTTAAGTGAAAGTCTTGAAATTCAAAACTCAAAAGATTAGGTACTAAATATAGACATCAACATGTCTTTTCCAAATTGAAATTTGATCTTCCTTTCCATTAAAAATATCAAATATCTACAGTGGTCTGGTGCTAACTTATACATACTTGTGGTGTATGGAAGACTGCTTAAAAACCTAAAACATTGTTTTTCTATCAGTGAAGATTGAATTCGTCTAAGAAAGATGAATAAGAGACCCAAGTGGGCTTGAGATCACTCACCTGGCTGACATCTGCCTAATAGCCAAATGCAAGTACAGTTGGCTAAAAAATCTGGGTCAGTAGGATGCTTTCTGTAGAAATTGCTTCCACTACTATTGATTGCAAATGTTATGAAAAGACTCGTTTCAAGGTTTCTGTACTTTTTCTATCAGCATTATTTGTCCAATATTGAAAGGCCCCTATTCCAGGACACTTTGTGTCAAAATTGGTTAAATTCTGTTCAGCAGTTATTTTTTTTATCTATAAAGTTGTGTAAATGTTATGCCAGTATGCTATCTGTCAAATTTAGTCAAAATCTGGTGAGTGCTTTTGAAAAGAAGTCGTTTAAATGTTTTTCTATTGTAAGTAATGGTGGCCATATTTGATGGCAGATTGGAGTCTTTTAAAAAAATATGAAAGTCTTTATGCCAGGATACTTTCTGTCAAGTTTGGTCAAATTCTATTCAGCAGTTTGGAAAAATAAGTTGTTTAAAGGTTTTTTATTTTTAGCAATGGTGGCCAAAGTTGATTTTGGATCAGCATTATTTGTACATTTGAAAGAACTTCATGCCAGGATGATATATGTGAAATATGATCAAATTCTGTTCAGCAGTTTTGGAGAAGAACTTGTTTAATTTTTTTTTTTTATATACTTTTAGTAAACAGTGGCTATATGTGATGGCAGATTGGCATCAATTATTCAAAGTTTAAAGCCCTCTGTGCCAGAATGTTTCCTATCAAATTTGGTTAAATTCTACTCAGTAATTTTTAAGAAGTAATTTAAAGTTCTTTCCTTTTTATTAGTAATGGCAGCCATATTTGAGAGTGGGTCAGCATCATTTGCATAAAATTGAAAGGTCCACACACTAGAAATCTTTCTGTCAAGTTTCTTCGTCATATTCTATTAGGCAGTTTTTGACAAGAAGTTGTTTAAATTTTTTTGTCTCTATTTTTAGTACTGGCAGCCATATTTAATGGCAGATCAGCATAAGATGTACCAACTTGAAAGCCCTCTATGCCAGGATGCTTTCTCTCAGATTAAGTCAAATTCTGTTTAGCAGTTTTTGAGAAATCCTGTAAAGATTTTTCCATTTTAGTATCAGTGGCCATATATAATGGTTAATCAGCATCTTTTATACAAATTTGAAACATATTAATGTCAGGATACTTTCTGACAAGATCAGTCAAATTCAATTCCTTAGTTTTCAACAAAAAGTCTTGTCAATGTTTTTCTATAGTAAGAGTGGTCATATTTGATATTGGATTGGCATTATTAATATAAAGTTGAAAGGTCTTCATGCCTGGATGCTTTCTGTCAAAGTTGTTCAAATTCTATTCAGCAGTTTTGAAGAAGAAGTTGTTTAAAGGTTTTTCTATTTTCAGTAACAGTGGCTTTTCTAATTTTAGTAACAGTGTCCATATTTGAAGATAGATCACCATCATATGTATAAACTTTAATGGTTTTTCTGCCTGGATGTTTCTGTCAAATTTGATAAAATTTTGATCAGTGTCAGTGGTTTTTTAGAAGTTGTTTTAAGGGTTTTTACTATTTTTAGTAATGGTGGCCATATTTAATGGCAGATCAGCATTTTTTGTATAAGTTTGAAAGCCCTTCATGCCAGGATGCTCTGAGCCAAATTTGGTCAAAATTGGTTTGGTGGCTTTTCAGTAGAAATTTAAAATAGCAATTGTTGACAGACACATGACACATGATGCATGCCGGGCCATATCATAAGCTTACTTGACCTTTGGCTAGGTGAGCTAAAATGGAGCTGTCATAAAACAGCTAAGCTCACCAGTGCCCATATTTGATGATAAGCCCACCTCATATTTTAAAAATATTTAGGCATATCTTTGTCTACTAATATATACCCCTACCTTATGACAAATTTATTAGGCTTGAAAGCTGGCCCCCTTATCTTACCATGGGAGAAATACTGTTAGACATTTGTATTTGTTAATAACCATGATGATAAATGTAATGATTACCAATTAAGACAAACTAGTTGATATATGTTGGTCAGTGTTATGATTATGTAACAATCCTCAGGGTGCATTAATTTAAGATGTATCAAGTTTTATGAGTTTAAAAATAACAGTGACTTAAAAACTGACCTCAACAGAAATGGTTGACAATCACTAAAGTGTGAAAAGTAAGTAACAGTGATCTGCTTTTGGCATGGTAGTGTATGATTATTTTTGGGGTTGCATACACATATTGACTTTCTTGACTGTACAAGCAATAGTGTCTGACTTTTGTTTTTGTGGTTTTGTGGATTTAACGCCATTTTTCAATACATGATAGGCTATACATGGTGGCCAGTATATTTGTGAAGGAAGAACCTGAGAAGACCCTGGGAAGAACCACTGACCCACAGGAAGCTACTGGCAAGTTTTCTCACATACCTACACTGGCAGAGCCGAGACTCGTACCCATGCAGACAGAGGTTAGATGTGAATGATCTGTAAAGGCGAGCGACTTAGGCCACTTGGTCACCGAGTTGACTTTAGGTTCAAGAGCCCAAAGTCGATAGGGTTCTTCCCAACCCCAAATGCAAGCCATCCACAAAGCTTAGTAACTATAGATGGTGGACGACTAAAGTTATTGTGAGGAAACCAAATTGGTAACACAAATGAACAGATGGACAGACGGAAAGATGGACATCACAATGCAATATGCTCCACCTTGTGGTGGGCATTTAAAAAGTTGGTGACATAGCCAGGCTACTCTCTCCATTCCAATGAGGCAAGATAATCCCCCAGAGATAACGGTAATTTACATATTTAGTATCTTAACTGCACCCAGTAATCACAATTAGCTGCTGTTCAGACCACCTTGGTTATTTATAACACAAGGATTGACAGAGAAGTTGTGAATGCATCAAACTATTTTGTCATTTGCAACTTCTCGGTCAATTCTACAGAGAAACCAATCGTTGAAATAGCCAAGGTGGTGGTTTATTATTTGCAAACAAAATTCTGGTAAAAAAAATGTATGATTTGTAAATTACTGTGCCAGCATATATCCAAGGCATAGTTTTGTCTTGCAAAAAAAGCCGAGGTGGTCTGAATGTCGAATGAGCTGAAGGTAGTTGACCTAGCTAAGCTATAGTACATCTATTACTCTAAGGTGATAGATTCTGGCAACATATCTAGGCTATTGTGTCTCATCTCCTCCGCAGAAATGAGGGTGACTTAGTTAGGCTATAGTGCCTCCAGTCCTTTAAAGTGAAGTAGTTGACCTAGTCTATAGTGCATCCATCCCACTCTAGAACCATACACATAAAATAAAGAACTGGTAAATAAACAGACCAGACAATTCCATCTGGAATGTAAACAGGTACACTGTGTGCCTTTAGGTTTGGATAGCACAAAGCTTTGATATTACACATGCAGCTCATGAACTACCCATATTCCCCAATTGAATGTAGTGGTATGGCCTGTTTTGTTTATTTGGTGTTGAATGTCACATAAATGCTGGAAAGGCTGTATAGTTCAAGGCAAATGGAGTCAAGTGCCTTGCCTATAGGCACACCACAACAGCCGACCTGGGCTGATCTGGACAGGATTCATACCAGTAACTTTTGGCATACGAGTCTGGCATACTGTTTACAATAACATTTACTTTATTTGAACCTTGCCTTATCCTCGTCGGACTATGTAGGTGTAGTTTACCTTTACTGTGGCTACTGTCTCTACTATACTGGGGTACTTACAATAACAGCTACCTGTTATTCCTTCCTAATTGGATCAGTAATCTAATATCAAAGCCACCAGATTAATAGAAAATGTTCATAAAGAAGCTATATACATTATAAACAAAAGTAATGTTAAGAAGCCTGCTTTGCACATAAAATATCTTTAACTCACTCAGATTAACAATTTTTCTGCACTAGGGACATTTAAAGTGTATTCCGGTATTTTAAAAAGGCCTGTCAACATCACAGAAAGCTTTTAAGAGGCACATAGGTTCAGTCAAATTGATGCTCTCTTTAATCCTCATGCTAACAGATTTAAATAGTGTTTCTGATTTTCAGTTAAAGTTAAACCATGTTTTAAACATTTTTATTTTGTGAGAAACACCATTTGTATGCTAGCAATAATCATGCAGCTGTTTATTTACCTGATTAAAAGTGTGCAATTTCCAACCATATATACTCGTGTATAAGTCAGGTCCAAATGCAAACAACATAGACCCTGATCTGCTGTCGCATGATGCACCGGCAGATCAGGGTCTATGTTGTTTGTTCTACTGATTAGTCCTTACAAACTGCATAGACCCAGATCAGCCGGCGCATTATGCAATGGCAGATCTCGGTCTATGCTGTTTGCAGTTGGTATTGGATTTTAAAATGAGTACATATGGTACTTATATAATATTTATATTACACTGTATTAACTTAAACAGGAAAGAAAAATTTAGATTTATAATTATATGAACATTCATATTTTTATAGCAGGAAAAACAGCAGTACTGTATGTCGCTATTAATATTTAACTACCTAAAATTTATTGCAATGTAATTTAAACTTGATTCATTTTACATTGATTGAACAGGTTCATACAGAACACATGAAAATTAAATAACATGTTGTCTCATTGATTGTACAGGTTCATACATCATACATGAAGATTAAGTAACACATTGTCTCTCATGTTCTTACACTTTTTGTCAATTACTTTTTAAGATGTGCAAAATGATCATAGACAAAAGTATTAATTATATGTTGTAATTGTCAGCAGATTCCTAATTACAAACATATTAATATCTTGATAAGAATATAGAGTTCTCTGCTTGAAAAATTAGAGGGCAAAAATAATTACGATTTGTATGGATTGATGCTTAAAAGAAATTTGAGGGAAAAAAAAATAACAGACAATACTGTAGTTTTTATTACATACATAGTTTCATGATCCTTGTCGAAGAGGCCACAAAGGAACTGAGAAAACTAACAGCACTAAGGTCTGACAATACTTCATTTGTACATGCTGTTTCTAAAATTAAGTCAATGAATTAAGTTGAAAAAATGTCAAGGTAAAACTTGGAAAAACTTTAGGAAGAGGAAACCTTCCAAATAGACAAAACAAAAATAATCCTACAACATGGAAAGAAAGAAGATGAAAATGTGTAAAATCTTTGATAGATATATGAAACAGAAAATAAATCTACCAAAAAGATCTATAAAGAATAAGGTTAAACTTTGCTAACCATGCTGCATTTCATTTATAAAGTTCAGGATCTTCTCTGGTGGTACATCATCTAAAAGCTTCTTAACTGAGTTTATGTCATAAAATCTCTGTCACACTGGGTGGAAGTCAATACACTCAACATTTCAGTGGGCACTATCTCACAATGTGGAAGTCAATACACTCAACATTTCAGTGGGCACTATCTCACAGGGTGGAAGTCAATACACTTAACATGAATGTTTTCCACTGTCAGTAGACACTGTCTCACAAGGTGGAAGTCAATACACTCAACATGAATGATTTCAACTGTTAATTGACACTGACAAGGTATGCACTTTGGTCAAAGTTCATCCTTCAGGAGGTATGCATGGGTAAGGTGTGTGTGCCCTACATATGTGCATGTGCAGCACAATACTATCTCATCTTTGTAATTTGTTCTGTATGAGGGTTGCCACTCTCCAATGATCGGTTTAATTTTTGAAGCTTATCTGTAGAGTTTTCATTCTACAAATTTTGCCAAGTATATAACACATGCAGATTTATGTCACTACATGGGATTTTCCATTCAGAAACAGGTGACTGGAGGACATCTTTGGCTGCTTTATCTGCCCTTTATTCCAAAGTAATGGGTCAGTCAACTGTAAATAGTTTTTCATGATTGTATGAGCAACTCTTGTTTCTGCAATTTGGAATATTAATGGGTTGTCAAATTTAAGGCTTTCGGTGTGGAAAGAGAATCCCAAAAGATGATGAAATTTCTTTCTGAGAGGTTTCGATGTAGTTCAAAGATTTCAGCGTGGCTGTAAATTCTGCATTAAAAATGGAGTCTTTATCATGCAACCAGCTTGAGATAGCAACATGGGGTGTTGCCACCTTGTCTCCATCTTTCGATCCATTTGTGTACAGGAACCTAAGGTTATAATGGGAGACTCTGATTTCATTGAATTTACTAAGAAAGACAAAGGATTGGTTGAGGACTTTCTGTAATGGCTAAGATCCAATATTATTATACAGGTGAGACAGTAAATTTAATTACTGTCATTTGTTTCCCCGTTATATCATGAATTCTAAAGCTCATTGGTAAACAAGCTATCTTTCTGGAGTGAAATTTGTATCACCATGGTGATAAATTGTCAATAGGTTGAAAAATCAATAAATCTGCCTTGCGCCAAATACAAAAATTTTCCCTCTAAAAACACTTGCGAGAGCTTTACATAAAGAAAAATGTATAAGTATGTCTCAAACAGTGGTTATTAAGTACATTTTCTGATTTCTCAGTACTTTTTAAACTCCTGAATGGTGATTTTTGACATAAAAATATTTCTTTTTCTCAGGAAGAAATATGTCCAGAAATGTCATGAAGAGTTGTACATGCATTTTAGAACAATAGTTGGTTTATTTTTTTCCCCTCTTTAGTCAACTACCATATATGTTTGCTTATAAGTAAAGTCCAACTGCAAACTGCACAGACCCAGATCTGCCAGCGCATTATGCGATGGCAGATCTGGGTCCTTTCAGTTCACTACAAGTACTCAGTAGAACAAACACCATAGACCCTGATCTGCTAGCACATTATGCAATTACAGTTCATGGTCTATGTCGTTTGCAGTTGGATTATACTTACAAGCAGGTATATATGGTAAAGCTAGTTATAACTGAAATAAATCTGAAATTTCGTAATGTTCATGAATTAGTGTGAATGCAAAATAGCAACCTTTATCCAGGATGTGATAACACTTGTTAAGTCTTTGCCAAGTCATCTACTATAGTTTGACACATTCAACAATCCAGTCAAAATCACTTTGCAAAAGCAAATACATCTGTGTCACACAAGTGATTACAAGACAATTTAAATTTTATGATTTAATAAATCACTGTGACATACATTAGAGACTTGGCAATTACATAAAAAAGATAACAAGTTGACAAAACAGTATTATATAAATTAACCAATACCTTTTTTTTTATAAATTAATGAACAGACATCCAAGTAAAAGACTGACCAATGTGACATTTCAGTTGCATCTCAATGACCTGACATAAATATGTATTTTTTTGGGAGCTAAAGCTAATTTTAATTATGTAATACCTACCTGCTATTATTGCATTGCTATATCTTTTCCTGGTGCTAGTCACCAGGACATTATTCCCTCCTCCAATTAATAATTGGAGGTCTAGAATAAAAAACAATATTATCCTAATACCTAAGTCCACTTCTGACAATTGGAACATGATCCTTCTTTAACTTGGACCAAGACTAAAGGACATCAGGGCAGGGAGGTAAGAGGGAATTGGGCAATAAAAGCCGGTAAGTATTACATAATTAAAATTAGTTTACCCCCCCCCCCCCAAAAAAAAAACAAAAAAAACAGCAAACGAACTACATTTTAATGGCAGTAATGCACAACCTGCTATTATTGCATTTCTGAATTTGCTAGTTCAGTGGGAGGCTGATGGCCTAAGATAAGCTGTCAAGTGTTCTTACCATTTTTGTCAGTAGGATGTTCTATTGTAGACTGGAGGATGGCTTGACAACTTTTTGGGCTGATACAATTGAGCATAAAGCATAAATACCCTTACTCTGGTGTGACATTAATCAAAGGTAAAATTATGAGAAAGTGGAGTGAGATCACCAGAAGGCAGCCTTCATGACATCATCCAAATAGGAACGATTCAAAATGGTCCAAGATGCAACAATAGTCCTGACCTCATGGGCTTTGATTTTTATGAAAGAGAGATCTCTCACAGTGGGAGATTGATACACTCTTTTCATAGTCTGAACAATCCACCTCAAGATGGTGGCTGCTGAAATATCAAAAGTACCTTTTAGAAGAAGATTCAGATAGATCGATAGAACCATAAGGCTCTAACTATGCAAAGAAGTCTATCTTGATCATCCCCAGCAGAGATACAACTGAGCCTGGGGATTTCAATAGAAACAGGAGCTTCTGAGGGTAGCTAATTCTTGGCCAAAAATCCAGAGTGGCAAGGAAGAGAGACCAAATCATAGTTACCAGTGAAATGCAACCCTTTTCCACTGACAAAAGCATAAATTTTACTCTTTCTCCTTGCTTATGCCAAGAAGAGGAGGAAGACTGTTTTTAAGGTTAAGGTTCTCAATGGAAGCTTCACTCAAAGGTTCATAAGAAGGTTTAGATGATGACCAAAGAACACATGAGAGGTTCCATCTTAGCTGTAATGAGCACGAGACTGGCTTCTGGAGCTCAAATTACCTGATCAATTTTGAATGACGTGGGTCAGCTTAGGCTGTGCCATGAAGAGTCTCTCCAAACTGGAGAAAATCATCGCCTCCAATGATCCCGAAGGTTGAGACCCAGATCTGGAGAAGTACATCATTTACCACCTTATTAAAAGTCTACACCTCTTCCTATTATGTCACCTGACCTGTTGGGAGGAATAAAGAAGGATAACCCAACAGATGAGAAGGAACTGATGTGATGGGGTCTTTTGGGAATTCGTCTGCATCCATAAAAACTGACAGTTCATCATCCTGTCTTCGCTCTTGATGTGGGGCATTTCATATCATTTCCCTCCTGGGGACTTTCTGACATGTGGTTCATCATCCCATCTCTTCTCATGGGGTGGGGTGGGGTAAGGAGAGGAGTGGAAGGGACATCATCCATTGGTCCTCTATCCCTCAAGACAGGGATTGGCGATTCCCATTTGGTGCAGGAGGCAGAAAGTGGCAGTCCCCCTCCATTCCCTTTGAATTGAGGCTGGAGGAGGTGGAGAAGATCTAGGGCATGCCCAGTCCTCTGATCCATGGAGCCACAACAAAGTCATCCATGCAGTCATGGTCGGAAAAGGAGACATGGCTGACTCACCCCCAAGCTTCATATGGGTTGAACAAGATCATTGAGGAGGGAGGGGTATTGACCCAATCCCTTTCCCTAGACCAGTCCTTACAACTCGAAGCCTGTTCTCCATTGGGTATGAATGGAAACACAGAGAAAGGTGGGTTATCAACTGATCCCTTCCCCATGACTGTTGGTCCAAATCTGGTATCCAGTCTGAAGGCCGGTGTTTGACATAAGGCATATGTCGCTCAGTGGCACTCAGTGACATGAAACTGAAAACAGAAGATTGGCACCATTCACCATACACTTTGACAGGTGCCTGGTGCCTAGTGATCAGAGCCCAGTGCCCCATGCTTGGTGGTAAGCACTTGCTGAATGTCACCTGGGACATCATCCAGTGACTGGAGCTTGGTACCCAGTATCTGGTGACCCAGTGCCCAATAACAGACCTTCTATGACTGCCACTTGACATATTCCTTGGTGACCAGCACCCAGTGATCAGTGACTGGTACCAAGTGCCCAGTGCCCAGTCATTAAACACTGGGCAATGAATGGTCATATCATGTTGATCTTATTGGAGGGTCTCTATGAATTAAACTCCAGTGAACCAGATCTCCTTGATTTAAATCCAGGTCAACTTGAGTGATATGATGGTCACACTTCTCTTGCATTGTGGAAGTATGGGGCTTGCTGTTGGGGGCTGGCAAGTTTCCTGCACTGGGAAGTGCCAAGGATCTCTTCCTCTCTGGAGATGACACCTTGCGACCAAGTGTCAGAGATCCCCCCCCCCCCACACACACACACGTGGAAGCAGTCTACTTCCTTATCCTGGACACCTCTGTTACAGAAGCTGGTGACTTCCCTACATCAGGAAGTGACATAGACCCCTCCTGAGAATGGCGGAGTCCTCCAGTGATGAGGAATAAAATTATGACCCTTCTTCCTGGCCCTATAAGCCTGGTGACTTTCCACCAAGTCCCAAACCTCGTGTGGTCAAAAATATCGAAAGGGGCAGCTGTCCATACATACACATGCCGTGTATGCTAAATAGGTGAGGGGGGGGTCTCATGTTGCCTTTATATGCCAACATTTACCAACATCTCAAGTCATTATTGAAGGCTGAAAGGAATATAAAAAACAAAACAATAAACCAGAACAACAACTTGATAGGAATTACGTGTACTTAACCTGACACCAGTACTATTAAAGGGATGAAACAAAAGAAGCATTGTTTTGCTAGTGATGTACTCAAAACCTTTAAAATCAATGACAAGAGACACAGATACACAAAAGTAAAGCAAGCTTTGGTGACAAAAGTTACAAATACAACACAAAAAAAGGATACAATTGACAGAAGAATTGCCAAAAGATGACTTAAATGATGAACTGTTTAGTGCCCAAGAGACAGGTGTAGAAAGGCACAGAGTCCAAGGAAAAGAAAGATGATATTCTGATTGTTGGAAGTGGACTGAGGCATCAGACTGGGATCATGTTGTTTTTTCTTCTAGATTTGCATTTACTAATTGGAGGAGGGAAAAATGTCCTTGGATTGGGGACTAGCACCAGGAAAAGATATATGAATGCAATAATAGCAGATTATGTATTACTGCTAATAAACATATTAAACATTCCCATAAAAATGTTGGATAAAACTAACATTGATTTTAATTAAGTCCTATTGTAAATTGTTTCTGCATGATGAATTTAACAGTCCTTTACATGAATACATTCAGAAATTCAACAAAATAAATTTTGTCTTCATAACAACCATCAGCAGGGTCTATTCTAAGACATGAGATTGTGAGATTCACACTTATTTCTAAAACATTGTGCCAAAATTCAACCAAAGGTGTAAAAATCATGCATTATATTTTCAAGCCCTACTATTATTTCTTCATTACAATCCATCCAATATTCAGAAAATTCCCTCTTTTTTAAATAGAGGGGAGAATTTCCCCTCTGACTTTCAGTCTTGGAATAGACCCTGCACCAGAATTATACCAATCAGTGAAGTAAAAGATTATAAGCTGACCAACTGCAGCTGTTAGTAGCAGCTACATGTATTACCTCTACCATGGAATATATGACACTGAAATAAAAAAAGTTGGCCTCAAATATGCCCATTTTAATTTGACAACAAACATCTGAGTGAAACTTGTGCAAATCCAAACTAGCAATTTTATATACAGTGACCTTGACCTTTAACTTTTGACCTTAAAATAACGCAAGGGCATCTTAGCTACAAAGCTTGACAAGAAACAACTGACAAAAATTGGATGTACAATGCAGAAATTAAATGAAGATTTGTGCTCCAAAGACTTTGTGCCTTGACATTTTGACTAAAAGTCAATAAAAAGCTGCCTGACAGCCAAAGGCAGCCTGCCTATGAAGTTTTAACAGAAAACTCTGTCAGAAAATATAGCTATCCTGCAAAAATCAGAACTTCAGTTTACTGAATCACTAATCTGGACCTCTGACCCTTCCCCTCTTCATGTACAATCTACTCCAACATAATGGAGATACATGAGGTCTGATGTTCTGTTGACCTTTTGATTAACCAATCAAAATATAGCTTTCATACTACTGAAAGTGAAAAATGTCATTCAGAACATATCAATGCTAATTATAACTCTCTTTAACACAAAATTTAATGCTTTATCTAACAGGCTACTACAAATAAGTAGACCAGGAATTCCAAAGGTCACCAGATTGTGAACGTTAATTGGTGCCTGTCAGATCTACTTATTTATAAGCAGACTCTCGATTTTAATCAGATCAGATAAGAAATGGCTGTGAGAGACTGTAGCTAATATAAGGCTGAATCCAAAATAACAATTTTACCTCCAGTGAACCTGACCTTCAACTTTAAACCTTTGACCCTTAAATCAATAGATAGATGCCCAATGTAATAATAACTGTTAACACATTTGTATCCAACCAACCTAAAGGGTGACAGAGAAACAGAGAGATTAAAGATAGTTACTTAGCTAGTTAAATATATTTATATCACCCACCACCTCCAAAGCCTATGCTTCACTTCGGGATGGAGTGGGGAATGAAAATGGACAAGAGAAACTCTTCCATGAAAGTCCTGATAAGATTCTTCTAGATCCTGTTTCCTGGACAAATTATACTGTAATAAATCATCTTGATGTGAATGGTATACTGTTCTCTTTTACACCAATAATGACAGCAGGACATCTTGTCCAAGTTTAGATAACCTTGAAGTTTCAAGTCCTCATGTAATGTTTTTTTTGTCTCATTAATCTTCAACAGGTGCCTGTGGTTATCACAAACAAATTTGTACATAGTCTTTGAAATACAATACTCATTTCAGAAACACCTTTACAAATCAATCTTGCTCAGAATTTTAAAGCTAGACTTAAATAAACAAAATAGCGTGGTGGTCAGAATTTTCAATGAAAACTAGGAATTCTTCCTGAAGATTTATCCAAGTTTTATCCTTTATCTTTAAAATAACACTTTGCATTTCCATTTGACATTAAAATCCTTAATAAGCACTTAGCATCTAATCAAGCTCTATTTAAACAGGGACTTTTTTCTTGTAGAATTCTTTAATATAAGTTAATGTTCCTTAGTACAGAAAGAAATGTAGAATTAAGGTGGGTCCTAATATCCACATCCCTAACACAATGAAACATTATAGTTCATTTAAGGCAGTTGTAAAAGCTGTATACCCATTAAAACTGACAGACCTCTTTTTGTCCAAGTCCTTCCACAGCCATAAACAAAAAGGCTTTTATTTCACTCTTGGTACTTCAGAAAATTGATTCTACCTTTAACCCCCCCCCCCCCAATTCTTTTGAAACATTGAGAATTAAACATTCATGGCACACAGGATGGAACAGAGCACAGAATTTACAGAATATCTGGTAAAACATATGGTTAATGAATATAAATTATCCCCAAACATGTGTAGAAAAAAATTCTCTGTACATGTGCAGCCTAAATGCAGTTGAATATTGAGGAACCAAGTATTTGATAGTTTTAATTTGTCTAGATGTAAATGTTGCTAACAATGTTTTGTGCATTTTGGGGTTTCATTTTCTTGAGGGGGGGGGGCATTATTATTTAATAAAATTATTTAAAAAATCATCCCATATCATGCCTTTCCAAGATTACAAGTAAATTATATTTAATTGCCTTGGTTACTTTAGCATGCATCTAGGGGAAAGATTCATGATACTGAAAAAACTGAATTCATGGTTCATGTGATTGTAATATTAAAATTATATTGTATAATTCTTGAGATTTTCTATGAACAGAGTCAAATTAGATACTTTAAAGTGAATCTGATTTCTTGCAAACTTGACAGCTGATATGCTGCATGAGATGTCTTAAAATACATTTTTAAGACAGCCTGATATGCTGCATGAGATGTCTTACAATACATGTTAAGACAGCCTGATATGCTGCATGAGATGTCTTAAAATACATTTTAAGACAGCCCGATATGCTGCACGAGATGCTTAAAATACATTTTTAAGACAGCCTGATATGCTGCATGAGATGTCTTCAAATACATTTTAAGACAGCCTGATATGCTGCATGAGATGTCTTAAAATACATTTTTAAGACAGCCTGATATGCTGCATGAGATATTTTAAGACAGCCTGGTATGCCACATGAGATGTCTAAAAATACATTTTAAGAAAGCCTGATATGCTGCATGAGATGTCTTAAAATATATTTTTAAGACAGCCTAAAATCTAAATGGGATAACATAATTAGTTTTATATAGCATTCACAGGACTTTGTGGTTTCTTGTTATGAAAACACCTTTACTTACAGCTGTAGGTTTTACATTTTGGAATGAAAACCAAAAAATGAACAAACAAGCAGCCCAAGTGGGCCTGATATCACTCACCTGGGTATTTGAAATACATATTTTAGCTTGTGAATTTACACATGTATTGAAACTGTAGAGGGGTAAGAAAAACTCGGAGCACATAGTTGCTACATTAGGCATACAAAAGGACAAGTCATTTATACAACCAGAATTCACCCCTGAATATCTTATGATCCCTGGGGACCAGGACATGATTCATCATTTAGAAACAGTTCATAGTCCCACCCTTGAAATACATGCATTTATTTAGCACTATAAAGAAAGTTAATCTGTGCAATCAGCATGGATTAAAGGGCCTGTCCTTACCCCCTGGGGCCCAGCCTCTTGAGTCATAACTTGGAAACTATTGAGATCACCTTATTAATATATGTGAATGTTGCTCATAATTGAACTCTTTCAAGATCTTGACATAAGCTTCCATACCAAATCCGATGAAAGTCTGATCAGAAATATGGATTCTAGAGTGTTCACAAGCTCAGCCATCAGATGCAACATCACCTTGTTAATATCCATGGATGTCACTCGTAATCAAATGATCCAAGATCTCGATGATATAAGGTTACATACCAAATCTGATCAAAATCTGATTACAAATAAAGCCTCTGGAGTGTTCACAAGCAATTGTTGAAGGATGGCTGGACAATGGATAACTGATAACACATAACAGACAAAAGACCATGCCATAAGCTCACTTGGCCTTTGGCCTGGTGAGCTAAATAAAAATTAGATATTATAATCTTATTTATCCCATGTTAACTGAGGCTAAAGAAAGTCAGGCGTGGAAAGTCCTTGTCCTGTAGCCCAGGACAAGTTAACAATTTTGATGGGCAAGTGAAATTTTCTGTATCTTTCCTATAATTATAATTATAATTGGCAAGTAGATCAGTCAAGAATTTGTCCTCCCTGAGAATATATGGTTTCGACATCAATTTACTAATGCTGGATCTCTCATGATACAAACAAAATGACTTGTACCCACAGTACCCTCTCTGACACAGGGTTTAAAAATACTCTTCCATTTAGGGCACTTTGTTTGATAGTCATTTGTCATTAAAAAGATTTATTCTTCAAAATTCCTCATCTTCAAGATGAAATCATTATCATATTCCTGGGACCCAAGCATAATATAAATAGAAATAAAAATAATGTTTTGCACTGATTAATTGCCTGGTAAGTTCCAGTACGCATGGGGTAGCTGATGGGGTGGGTGGGTGTGTCTGGGAAAGGGATAAGGTTATGGTTGCAAATTAATAAAATATAATCTGGCTTAGGAAGAATGCAGCTCAGTTTATGCATGAGGTAAATTCTTTGTAAAACTTATAACACAAGGATTGTACTTCCTTACTTATCAGTTTTATGTATCATACATTTTTACTTTATGTTTGTTAAAGAGTCCTTTTAATTAGCTTTGGTTTTGCTAATTGGTATGGCATTAAGATATGGCTTGATACTAACATGAAATGCTATACTTAATACATCCGCTGAATGTCTTGAGTAATTACACACTTTATGGGTGAATTGCTATAAAGGCCAAGTCAATAACAGAAAAACACAAATATTCCTTCCTGATTATCACTTAACAGCTGGGTTTGACATTATACTGGTGTTGTTTTGTGTGTTAGCCATTAAAAATATATTAAAATTATCGTATACCTATCCAAGTTGACATTTTAAGAAGCAGAATGAGGAAATTCTTAGCATATCTGTTGAGGTTTATTTCCAACAAATTGGAAGGTTTACACCAAAAATATCCAAGTTAACACAGTAAGGAGATAAAGTTTTCCATTCAATTTTTTTTATCAGTGTAATCAAAAATACTGTTTTGTCTATGGGTATTTTTAAACACTTTTTGTTCATTATTCTTTGTAAGGTGCACAAATAATTATAGGTAAAAATATATAAAATATCATTTTACTTGAAATTTGCAAAATTTTAAAACACAAAAAAAGATCTATGTACTAAAATTAGATTTAAAAAAATCATAATTTGTATAGATTTATGGTTTATGAAAATTCTGAGGGTACATAAAATTGCAGAGAATACAGTATACGGTAACTGTGGTGTCTTGCTATTCCAAACCTAACTATTATAATTTTCCAGGCATAATTAACATTTTACACTCCCCAAAAATGCAATATATTACAATGTCTGGTTTCGATGGACAGCTTGTTATGATGTGTCCACATTATGTGGATGTCCCTACCTGCAGAAATCTTAGTTCAATCTGACAGAGATAAAAAAAGTATGAGTGTGAGTGTGTGTATGTGTGTGTGACATTATTCAGTAAAATGCTGACAAAAATAAAACAATACAAATCAAACTTGACCTAGGACATTTGTGATACTAAGTTCCATGCCATTTTGGTCTAAATCCATTAAGTCATTCAAAAATTGTTGAGTGTAAACAAAATGTACAATGCAAAGGTAAAGTTTCAAGTCCAACAGGAGCCATAACTCATTAAAAAAAGAATATTTTAAAAAAGTGAAAATTGAACTTGGTAAGGTCTTGTTTACATTGAGCCTTATGCCACATTTGGTTTAAATCCAAGCAGTCTTTCAAAGGGTATTGAGTTGAAACTAAATTTTTGGTGTATAGGATGTAAAAGACATATGGACATACCTGACAAAAAGACATAGGTAACAATACAGTGGGGGCATACAATATACCTGACAAAAAGACATAGGTAACAATACAGTGGGGGCATACAATATACCTGACAAAAAGACATAGGTAACAATACAGTGGGGGCATACAATATACCTGACAAAAAGACATAGGTAACAATACAGTGGGGGGGGGGCATACAATATACCTGACAAAAAGACCTTAGGAAACAATATGGTGGGGGCATACAATATACCTGACAAAAAGACATAGGTAATAATATGGTGGGGGCATACAATATACCTGACAAAAAGACATAGGTAATAATATGGTGGGGGCATACAATATACCTGACAAAAAGACATAGGTAACAATATGGTGGGGGGGGGGGGCATACAATATACCTGACAAAAAGACATAGGTAACAATATGGTGGGGGGCATACAATATACCAGACAAAAAGACATAGGAAACAATATGGTGGGGGCACACAATATTCCTGATAAAAAGACATAGGTAACAATATGGTGGGGGCATACAATATACCTGACAAAAAGACATAGGTAACAAATATCCCTTATGCTCTTGGATTTGATTAATTTGCATGTATTTATAGCCATTCATGCTTTAAATAGGTATGATGCAAACAACAAATGATTATGCACCAATTCATCATGAGCCCATTAAAAAGACTGCATGTTTAAAGCATAGAAATCTCAATGTTCTTTATTATTCTACCTAATATAAATTTAAACTAAAATGTTACAATGATTCCCTCTCTGAATTAATTTGTAAAGATGGGCCTCTATTGGAATTTTTTTTTTACAATTGTTCAAAGTCAAAGCCTAACAAATGAAGGAACTTGAAAGTTTTGTTCCTTTTTGCTTGGAGACATCATATTTTTAATATGGATGATGTCTTGTAACACAATTATTGAAATAAGATTATATTTTTTTGTGTTTTTCAGAAAGAAAGAAAACAGCTCTAAGTTACTTCAGCATGTTCCAACGCAATATGGCAACAAACTCCCCAAATAGATCTCCATAAGTAGAAGACCTTTTAAAGGCAAAGCTAAATAGGGATTTTGCCTGCAATGCAAAAAAACATAGAAATGTGTCCATAGGACACAGATACCCTTGCCAACCCCACCTCACACACCCACACACTGTGCACCCAGCTTGAATGAGTAACTGCATGAAGAAAAAAGAAATAACTCAGGTAGAATATATGCATGTATGAGTGAAGATGCACAATAAAATTTAAAATGGATACATAGAAAGGGGAACAACTCTAACAAATCATCGGAGCATGATAACAGAACATGTTCAGCATATGTCAATAATGTGTGCCATGTTTCAAACCAATTCATCAAAAGTTGGGAGTAGTTGCCAGTACAAAAATTAAAATATATATCTGTGTGTATATATATATATATATATATATATATATATATATATATAGGGCACAGATATGGAAAAATGCATCAGAGCAATCAGAGCATGATGACAGAATATGCACATGTGGACCTCATATCAGTAATGTCTGCCAAGTGTCAGGGCAATTCATCAAAAGTTTTGGGACTAGTTGCACACATAAGAATTATCATTATATTTAGTGTCTACATTTAACAATGAAATGAGGCAATTAACTCTAGCAACAAAAAAAAGCAAAAAAGAAAAACAAACATTTGTGTGTAATGAAAGAATGATATGCACATGTTGGTTTCATGGCAATAATGTCTGCCAAGTTTCCGGACAGTTCATCAAAAGCTGTGGGACTAGTTGCACACATAGAAAACATAATATATAGTATGCAAATTTTACACTAAAAAGTGGTATAACTCTGGAAAAATGCATCTAATTATGATGACAGAATGACATACACATGTTGATCCCATGTCAATACATGGCAATAATATCTGCCAAATTTTAACAGTCTATGGAAAGATGCGGGAGTAGTTGCATACATAAATATTTTGGGCTGTATGTAGGTACATATGTTCTGTTCATACGTTATGCATGGGATAGCTGGACCAGACTAATGATAAAGGCCCCTCTCCTCCATCTAACCTCAATGCCCAATGGATTTCATAGATGCCACTAATACCTGTACACATGATTTTTCTATGAAAACAATAATGCTCCTTCACCGAGCTATGAATATAGGCACTAGCCAAAATGTATTTTTTCACAAAAAAACATGAAAAAATAGCCACAAAATTTAATTCACATTATATATTATATGTGTATATACTATGCAATAAATTATGTGTATATAGTACTGTATATGTATATAGCATACAATAAATACACAAAACTGCATACATGTTTTGTTCTGAGTCGTGGAAAGAACGAATTTGATATGGCATAGGGATACATCGAGGTCGTCAGGCCAAGACGTATTCATAAACCATATCAAATGAGTTCTTTCCCCTGACTGAGAACAAACCACAAACATGGTTTTGTATTTATTACATACCTCCTCATTTACACTTTCTAAATATTTATAGTTTTACTGTATGAATGCAATTCAAAATGAATTGGAATGTATACAAGTTTGATTCACTGTGTCTAAAAATATATACCGGTATGTGTGGACATCAAAGAAGAAACCTAAGTAGTTTGAATCTGGGTGTATGATATGGAAATACAGATTAAACAGCTGTATACAGATCAAGCATGTACGATTAAATGGGTATATAAGAAATGTGTGTATAGTACTGTATATGTGTATATAGTATATAATAAATGTGTGTGTAGTACTGTATATGTGTATACAGTATACAATAAATGTGTGTATAGTACTGTATATATGTATATAGTATACAATAAATGTGTGTATAGTACTGTTTATGTGTATATAGTATACAATAAATGTGTGTACTGTATATGTGTATATAGTATACAATAAATGTGTGTACTGTATATGTGTATATAGTATATAATAAATGTGTGTATAGTACTGTATATGTGTATATAGTATACAATAAATGTGTGTATAGTACTGTATATGTGTATATAGTATACAATAAATGTGTGTATAGTACTGTATATGTGTATATAGTATACAATAAATGTGTGTATAGTACTGTATATGTGTATATAGTATACAATAAATGTGTGTAGTACACAATAAACATGTGTATCATATTGTATATGTGTAAATAGTATACAATAAACATGTTAATAGTACTGAACATGTGTACCATATTATATATGTGTAAATAGTATACAATACACAAGTGTATAGTATATATATGTGCATATAGTATGCAATAAACATGTGTATAGTACTGTACATGTGTACCACATATAGTCAATAACTGCAGAGCAATATCTATCTTACCAATTCTGTCGAAAATTCTTGAAAAAAAAGTTCATGACAATCTTTTGATGTACCTATCAACCTATAACTTAATTCATCAAAACCAATCAGGGTTCCGAGAAAACCACTCCTGTGAGACAGCCTTGGTTTCCATGATAGATAGATGGATTACTGCCTTAGATCAAGTGAAATTGGTTGGATCCATACTAATTGATCTTAAAAAAGTTTTTGACCTTATTGATCATGATATTCTTATCAATATATCTGACATTTATCAGTGTGACAATTCCACGATTCATTGGTTTACATCCTATATAACAAAGAGAAAATATAGTGACAAAATAAATGGCAGTTTTTCTAAAGAAGAACCAATTACATGTGGAGTACCACAGAGATCAATCCTGGGTCCACCTCTCTTTATCATTTTCATAAAATGATCTGCCACTGAAAATAGTCAGCTGTATTTCATCTACCGACCTGTATGCAGATGACACCAATCTATCAGATTTCAAACAGCTAAAACCAGAAATAGAGGTTGTCCTTTCAGATAGTCTTATTAAGATTAAATTCCTGGTGTAAGGAAAATGGCATGAAAGTAAACACAGACAAAACTAAAGTATTAATGATTACTACCCAACAAAACAGAGCAAAATTGGAAAAAAACAATTTCAATCTTAAGTTGAATGAAATTTGTCTACAAATGCAGTGGCAGCGTGAGGGGGGGGGGGAACTGATATAAAAACTGTTCTCTGTGACAAAGTAGGGGCACCACTAAAGAACATTGCCCCTGGGCACCTTGTTAAGGGCACCACTAAAGAATATTGCCCCCATCCCTCAAACCCTCGTGCTGCCGCTGGACAAATGGTTACCCAAGACAAAATCCTTGGGATGATGATTGACAACAATTTGCAATGGAATGAACATATTCAAATTATATGTCATAAAGTCAATTCATGTATGTAGTTATTAAGCAAGTTAAGGCCATATCTATCAACCAAACATAGGTTAGTATACTACAAAAGATACACACAACCATACCTAGATTACTGTAATGTTATCTGGGGAAATACTTCTAACAAGAATATTTGCAAATTATTCCGCTTGCAAAGAGTTTGCAGACTCATTATAGATAATGCTGGAAACATCTCAAATGCAATGAAAGATGTTAAAATGTTGAAAACATCCCAAATTCAATGAATGATGTTAAAATGTTGAAAACATCCCAAATGCAATGAATGATGTTAAAATGTTGAAAACATTCCAAATTCAATGAATGATGTTAAAATGTTGAAAACATCCCAAATGCAATGAATGATATTAAAATGTTAACAGTAAGTGAACAAATAAACTTATGCACAAAGTTTCAAACAATATGGCCCATTATATCTCAAGGAACTATTTCATGCTAGAAAACAAGGCAATACTCCCATTTTAAGATCAATTTCAGCTAATCACCATTCCATTCCAAAACCAAATAAATAACTCTTTAAGAAAAGTTTTCAATATTTGGGGCAACTAGTTTGGAACAGAATCCCAAAGGAAATCAGAGAAAGTGCAAATATAAATACATTTAATTATAATCTAATTTAATGGATAAAAAGTGGAACCTGTTTGATTTGACACATACATTACAACTTAAAGTATAAATTCTCAAACCTTCCACTTTGTTACCTCACTATTTTGTACTGTACATGTATATACCTAGTTGGAGCATGGTCGTATACAATTTTCTGTTTATTATGTCCATATATAAATTTAGCTTATTATTAATTTATTTTTTAGGGGTGGGGGGGTGAGTTGGTATGAACTTTGTTGTTGTTTGGTTTTCTTTATGTTTGTTTGTTTTTTGTAGAAAGAATTAAGAGTTGTATCTCTCTTTCTTTACTGTGTGTACAACAATGTTCTGTGTATGTAAATATGTACTGTGCATGTAAATATTTACTGTGTATGTAAATATGTACAGTGTGTGTAAATATTTACTGTGTATGTAAATATGTACTGTGTATGTAAATATGTATTGTATATGTAAATATGTACTGTGTATGTAAATATGTATTGTGTATGTAAATATGTACTGTGCATGTAAATATGTACTGTGTATGTAAATATGTACTGTGTGTGTAAATATGTACTGTGTATGTAAATATGTACTGTGTGTGTAAATATGTACTGTGTATGTAAATATGAACATAATAGAGGGCCACAAGGGGGATTAGTTCCTTGCAACTAATTTTGTTACCCTCTTTAAATAAAGTCATTATTAGTATTATTATAGTATACAATAAACATATGTATAGTACTGTACATGTGTATATCATATACAATAAACATGTGTGTAATACTACTCTATTTGCTTATATAGTATGTAATAAACATGTGTATAGTGCTGTATATGTGCATATATTATACAATAAACATGTGTATATAGCATACAGCATACCTGTGATTCTACCGGCGGTAGGCCAAAAATACCGTTTTAAAGACCATCTACCGCACATACCGTTTAGTAGTCGAAATCTACCGGTTTTGAAAATTTCAAAAAATTTTTTTTTTTTTAAAAACCCGATTTTTTTATGCGTTCTATTAACACATTAGATAAACCAGCCAGTACCAGTCTACTGGAAACCGGAAATGTTCGACCTATGATATGACCGGTGCGACGATGCGTGGTTGAGTAGTCGGATTACAATTGTTAGCATGTGTACACAAGAAGCGGCTAATTGATTACCTTATTGTTGTAATTTGGAGAGTTTAAGGCCAAATGCGAGATGTTGTTTGAGGTGTTATAAGTAATAAAAGGATTAAAAGTAATCCATGATGACCATGAGTCTTTGATTAAAACTCGGCCGATCTGTCGTGGAAGGAAGATAAAACGGAGAGACCGACCAAAAATGATCCTGGCAGAAACACTTGAGTAAGTATTTGATTTGATGCCTTTTAATTGTTCTTGTATTGTTCACGATGGTTTAAGATGAATATTTAAAATATATCCGCGAGTTAAAAATGTATTACTCAATATTTAATTTTAAAGTTGGGATAAATTATTAAAATCATGTGTTTTTTTAACTGTTTATTTCAAGTCTAAATCTAATTTGTTTAAAATTAATTACAGTGGTGAAACTTGCCAACAGATTTTTGGACATAAGCCTAGAAGAGAAACAAGCCCTTGAGGATGAGGCTCAGGAATATATATTAAGTCCAAGCCAGGAACTTCCTCCTCGGGGTGAAATGAGCTTGGAGCAGTATTGGAGATCAGTCAGCAGCCTCAGAAACCCAGCAACAGGAAAACTTGTTAGAACTTCTTTCCAGACTGAGTGTAGTTGTCCTGTCATTGCCACATTCCAATGCTGACACAGAGAGGACATTCTCCATTCTTTGGAAAATCCAGAGTGATTCAAGGGGAAGTCTAGACCAGAAAACTATTGACATCCTGCTAAGTGTGAAGGTTGACAATCACAGTGAATGGCACCAGTGGTCACCAGACAGTGATCTTGTGAAGGAAACTAAAAATGCCTGTGGATTTTATAAAAATCTTTGCAGAGAACGGTGAGATGTACAACTCTTCCTTTTTCATTTAATTAACAATATACTGGCTCATATTAACTAACTATTATTGTAACATTTTCCATCAGATTCTGAATCTGAATCATGTTCAAAATTTGTGTTTTATTATAATATAAAGAGAATACATATTATGTGACAAAATGAACTTGTTTTGTTTTCAATCCCCTTAAAACACGTAAAATTTATGCCGATAAAAAATCTACCTTTTTAGAAGCCAATCTACTGATCAAAATTTGTAAATCTACTGGTTTGAAATCCTGGTTCTGTCACAGGTATGATACAGTAAAATGTGTATAGTGCTGTACATGTGTATATATTATACAATAAACATTTGTATAGTGCTGTAAATGTGTATATATTATACAATAAACATGTGTATAGTGCTGTATATGTGTATATACTATAAAATAAACATGTGTATATAGCATACAGTAAAATGTGTATAGTACTGTACATGTGTATATATTATACAATAAACATTTGTATAGTGCTGTATATGTGTATATATTATACAATAAACATTTGTATAGTGCTGTATATGTGTATATACTATAAAATAAACATGTGCATATAGCATACAGTAAAATGTGTATAGTACTGTACATGTGTATATATTATACAATAAACATGTGTATATGGCATACAGTAAAATGTGTATAGTACTGTACACGTGTATATATTATACAATAAACATGTGTATATAGCATACAGTAAACATATGTATAGTACTGTATGTGTGTGTAGTATACAATACACATGTGTATAGTACTGTACATGTGTTCAATGGTGCCCAATTGCTTCGACTGGTTCAGGAATTGAATTGCAGAATACCATTATTTGCAGTGCAATTACAGGTATGAAGACCAAACTGACTACATCCAAAAAGAGGTAACCATGGGGAAATATGTCATTAAATAAAATTGAGACTACAAGAACTTGTGAAATTCGTGTGTCAGAGATGTTGACTTATCATCAACGGCAGTACATGTACAAGATGAGCATAGTTTTACAAACAAAAAGAAAAACTAAAAACAAAAAATGCAATCAGAATTCTTTATTTGCAAAAGAAAACACCAAAACATTATCATGAAAGAAAGCAAGGAATATAATCAACCTAGTTTATCAGACCACTTTGATCACTTGCTGGGTACATTGATATACCAGCCTGACAATAAAGATAATAATTTTACAGACAATATTCAGGAAAATTGATAACTTTCATTAGTATATGAATTATCCAGACAGAGAGAAAAGTAATTATTTTTTTAACATCTGGATATTGAAGTCAATGATGGTACTACCTTCCCTATACAGAGGCCATGAAATTTTCAGGACTGTGGCCCATTGGTTCTTTTTACCATTGTCATTGTTTTGATTCAATGGGCACATGCACGAAAAGGGGAATGTCAGTCTTACTGAAAAAGATAACTCAGTTGGAAATGTACATTTAACACAACTAGATCTTTATGCACACTTATCTCCAACGCTGTGTATCTACATGAATGAAAAGAAAAACAAACACTAGAACTTCAACCAGTATTCTTTATTTGTACAAGAAAACACCCAAACACAAGTCTTCTTTATTTGCAAGAAAGGATATAATGCAACCTTGTTTACAATGCCCACTTCCGACTGGCACTAAATGTGCCAGGTGCATCAGTATAGAGAAAAGATATTAATTTTCATGACAATATATTCAGGAAAAAATATAATTTTCATTTGTATGCAAATTATCCAGACAGAATAAAAAATAAGTATTTTTCAATGTCCAAAAAATTGCAGTAACCCATGAGTTGTATGTCTCACATGTTTGAGGACTTGCAGATGTGATCATTGATCCAAGTGTCAACACATATCAGACTGGAACTCCTAGGTCATGCCCTGGGGTCAATCCTTACTTACCCTAGAGAACTTAGCCCCTGGGTCATAGTATAGAAACTTTTGAGATCTCCAACCTATTTTGTGTGCCAAAAGTTGACCAGAAGCATAAATCTCACTCATTATTAAACTCATTCAAGATCTTGATGATACAGCTCTCCCTCATTAGAATGCAGTAGTTAGGATCCATAACCACCAACTGAACAATGGTATTATGAGAACAGCATTATAAACCACACCATGGTATAGTGAGAAGAGCATTATAAACCAAACCATGGTATAGTGAGAACAGCATTATAAACCAAACCATGGTATAGTGAGAATAGCATTATAAACCAAACCATGGTATACTGAGAATTAACCACATATGTACCAAACCTGTATTGTGTGAATGATCATATTTCGACAAATAATAATTTTTTAAAAAGGAAATAAAGATATAATAATAAGCTTCATGTTGTTTTCTTTCAACCCATATTGTCATAAATTTTATAAACCAATTCAAATAACAGTGGTTTCATTTTGGTCATGGGGTCCATAGCAGTACCATGTTATATCCAGAATCATGTTATAACAAAGGAGAGCTGTATAAGCATATATTTCAAGCTGGATCAAAATCAGATTAGAAATATGGCCTCCAAAGGCATAACATGCTCGTCCAATCATACGAAAAATCACCTCATTAATATTCATAGATCTTGTCCATTATTGAACTCATCTGATATATTGATGATGTAAACCCATGTGCAAAGTTTTGGTCATAATTTGATCGGAAATATGGCCTCTAGAGCACTAAGAAGCTTGATGAATGGACAACACAAGATGCGCAATCGATGCAGGGCCATACCATAAGCTCACTTTACCTTACAGCCACAGGTGAGCTAAAAACTGCATGACTAATTGCAGTCAGAAGATTGTTACACTGCATGTAGCTGCAAGTCAGAATGAGAAATAACCAGAACAAAATGCACGAGAACATAGTGATAGCTTGATATGTACATCTTTGGATTATGACCATATAATATACCAAGCTTTTACAGCAATCCATTCAAAACTGAAACTATTTGCAGCCACAAAATTGTGTGTGATGGATTGATTGACAGAAAGAACAGACAGACAGATCTGAGGAATCCTTTATACTGGCAGTGAGGTCACTTACCAGCCTGTCTTGTCTGGACCTTTCAGTGAATTAGTGGTATATGTACCCAGTTTTGGTGTGAGAGGTCTTAGGTCTGGTCCTCAGTTGCATATTTTCTCTCCTTTCTTGTCACATTTGAGGGCTCAGCTGATCAATTCTCAATTCAGGGGTTTTATTAGCTCTGTGGAGATGCCTTCAATTACTCTGAGGAGGCAGATCTTAGTGGCATTCAGACCTGGATTAAATCCTCAGCACCAGCTATACCTTTTCTGTTCCCAATACAAATACAGTTAAATCTCATTTTTATAAACACATTTTAATGTGTTCTCTCCAGTTTTTTTTTACCCGCTATCTTTTTGTAAACCATGAACCCAATTTTGTGTACCCTCTAACTTTTTGTATACCATTAGTCCAATTTTGTGTACCCTCTAACTTTTTGTACACCATTAATCCAATTTTGTGTACCCTCTAACTTTTTGAACACCATTACCCAATTTTGTGTACCCTCTAACTTTTTGTATACCATTAATCCAATTTTTTGTACCATTTAACTTTTTGTATACCTTTAATCCAATTTTGTGTACCCTCTAACTTTTTGTATACCATTAATCCAATTTTTTGTACCCTCTAACTTTTTGTACACCATTAGTCCAATTTTGTGTACCCTCTAACTTTTTGTATACCATTAATCCAATTTTGTGTACCCTCTAACTTTTTGTATACCATTAATACAATTTTTTGTACCCTCTAACTTTTTGTATACCATTAATCCAATTTTTTGTACCATTTAACTTTTTGTATACCATTAATCCAATTTTTTGCACCATTTAACTTTTTGTATACCATTAATCCAATTTTTTTTATTATTTAACTTTTTGTATACCATTAATCCAATTTTGTGTACCCTCTAACTTTTTGTACACCATTAATCCACAGAAATCATACTTATAACTTGTACATTTTGTTCCTTGGAACTTTTTCTTATCAAAGTTTGCAAACTTTTAGATGAAAGATTAAGCTGAAACTTAAATTTTTAATATTTTTACCTATAATTATTCACATGGATGAAAATATAATTAATAAAAATCGAACAATAAATGACAGACAATTGAGTAGGTACTCGTTAGGTCCTAAGGATATATAGATACATACATCTGTTCTTGCCCTAGCAATGACAAAAATAGACACAGTCCACCAGTTTCTGGTGGTTAGGTGCAAACAGTTTTGTTTGCAATTATAATATTAGTGTCAAAATAACTGACATAATGAATTTGGTTAATATGAAAAGTCAAACCTTGTTCTGCATAAACACATCTATATTATGCGCAAGATAAGCTTATAGTGGCGTTTTTTTTTCTTCCCTTCATTTTTATCAAAAACTAAAATTCCAATTTGGAAACAAATTAATATACAAACCTTCAAATTGAGTGTTTTCCAATATAATGACCACTATAAGAGATCATATCCATAAATAGAATAAGTCCATTCTGCTAAATGATTAGGGTGTACAAAGATTTTCCATGGATTCCCAGCTGGGGTTGTTTAGTGCGTGCAGTTTAACCAGAACACCTCTTGCAGTCCAACATGGATGCAATCTATCCTGATCATCATTTTTCAAATAGTCTATAAGAATGTGGTATAGTCCTACCAACCTAGCTTTTCTAAGTTATTAAGTTATGAATAGACCGTCTAGCCGATGGTTGATACTAAAAAAACAGCTCAACACACATAATTATAGCATAAAAAAACACTGGTATCACATTCTTTTCCACCAGCTAAAGAACTTTTTAATCTTTCAGTTATAATGAGGATTTTTTCTTGATCTTTTACACAGAAATGTTATTTGGTATTTTTCATACAATGAGATTTATAACTTCTAATCTTGAGTTTTCTTATTTTAGAAATCTCAAAATCCTGGAAATTAGAAGATTGGTCAATTTATTTTGTTCTATTCTGACTATTTCTATTGATTTTTTTTGTTCTATTCTGACTATTTCTATTGATTATGCACAAACTGTAAACTCGATGGTCACATTATCTTACGGCATGCATTGAGACTGTCTCACCTTTTGCTTTCATGAATACTGAAAATAAATTTCAGAATCTGAGGCATTATAAATTGTAATTATTCACAAGCTTCAGTTCTATGGAGTTTGTTTTGGTTTTGAGTGGCATCTATACTTGCTTATGAGTTGAGTCCAACTGTAAATAACATAGACCCTAATCTGCCCATCACATAATGTGCCAGCAGAACAGGGTCAATGTTGTTCGTTCTACCAATTACTACTAACAAACTCCATAGATCCAGATCTGCTGATGCATTATGCAACAGCATATCTGGGTCCATGCAGTTTGCAGTTGGACTCAACTTATAAGTGAGTATAGACAGTACAGGTATTATATGTGGTAATTGTAGATACTAGTTGCTTAGTATGTGTGTCATATCAATGGCAGCTGAATGTGTTTGTTAGTGTGAATGTGTGTGAGTATATGTATGTAATTGTCTTTCTAATTTCCTTTTATTTTAGCTTTCTTATTTGTATATCTTTCTTGCCATTCTTCCATCCAATAGGATTTGGTCTCTTATTGTGTAACTAGTAGTTACTAAGATTTAAAATAAGATTTTGATGAAGTAATGGATGTAAAACTGATGGATAGATCACAATTTCTGTCAGTGGGCATAATATATATCATGTTATCGTAACTACAAATAATGTTAAGCATCCAAGCATATTCATTTATTACACTTGAAGCAGTGAGGGTGGGTGGTGGTGAACAGACTAGATAGCTGGGGGCCGAGCCAACAGTCACCGTGCCTCCAGCCTTCCTCCATAGCCCCCCAAAAAACAACCAGTCTCTGGATTTTATTATGGCCCACTGCAGCCGCCAGCAGGAAAACAACAAGACTCCCTTGAATGACGCTTTACTGGGCGAAAAGAATTTCCAGGAATTCAAGATAAGACCATTTTTTCCTTTTAACTGCTGAGTGTTGAAACCATCTCTGATATTCTTCTGTAATAACAAGATTTTCAAATTAGCTGCTGTGCTACACATATTAGATGTCAGCTTGGCACCATTTTCATTTAGGACACAGTAGACATCATTAGAAGTGTTTTGGTGAAAACCCCATGTTATAATGATCAACCATTCAGGAGGAGCAGTGACAACAAGATTTTCACAACAGCCATCATGGCAGTCATATTGCATGTACAACTGGCACCATTTTCATTTAGGATGAACTAGGTATTATAAGAAGTCTATTGGTGAAAACCCCATGTTGATATAACCATCCAATTGTGAGTAGGGATAACAATATTTCAAGATAGCCACCATGGTGGCCATATTGAGGGTTAGTCATTTTCATTTAGGACCAAGTAGACACCATAAGAACTCTTCTGATGAAAACCTCATGTCAAAATTACTTTCCCTTTAAGAGTAGCTAAAACAACATTTTCAAGATGGCCACATATTGGATGTCAGATCAGGACTATATTAATTTAAGATCAACAAAACATTATAAGAAGTCTTTTAGTGAAAACCCCATGGTGATATGACCATTCATTCAGGAGAAGTAGTGATAACAAGATTTTCAAGCTGGCCATTGTGGCAGCCATATTAGACCCCAGATCAGCACCATTTTCATTTAGGACCAAGTAGACATCAAAAGAAGTCTTTTACTTTTGATTACACAAATTACTTTTGATCACACATAATACAGACTCGAATCCATCTCAACAGCTTTAAGCACTAAAGCAGAAACTACCCTGCGGAGAGAATCAAAGTAATGCTAATTGTTTTATGCTGATTGAGCTCTTTAGTAATCCAACCATAATCAATTAATGTATTTACTCGTTTCAGAATTACTTCTGATCATACATATTATGATCCATGTTGACAAACTTCAAACACTAAAGCCAACTGACCCTGCTGACAGAATCAAATGGATATTAATCGTTTTATGCTGCTTGAAATTAGCAACTAAATTACCTTGACGTCCTTAAGCCAGTTCAGTCATGTGATCACAGACAGTATTATCATAAATATACTACACAGAAAGCAAGGTGTGAAAAAAATGGAACACATTTAATTTTCAATAATAATTTTGCATATGCGGGAGATTTTAGTGAGTGACGGGAGACACCCATCATCTCGGGAGAAATATTTTCCCAGCCAGTTCACATATATGGTCTTGGTAAATCCTTTCAGCATGCTGTTCATTGTGCTTTCTTTCATTGAGGCAAGACAAGATGTTCTTTGTGCTTATGTTGGTACTTGGCCTGCACAACTTATTCCATAGCCTTGTTAAGTTGGATGCATTTGGCATTGGTCACATCTGGTTGCACTGTAAAAAAAACAATTGAGTCAGTGAATGCAAGGGCATTAACAATTGCCCTGCTGATCACAAGAGCAACTGTAGCCATTAGATAGCCTTGATGATATTGACAGGAATGATGCTTTGTTTAATTAGCATGGCCAGGCTCAGAAATGTGCTGGTTATGACCTTTGCTGTGTCTTCAAAGTCTAGGCAACCAAGGTCAGCTGGTTTCATTTTTAACACGTTTGGCAATTATCAAATACCCAACTTCAAGGCCACCCAGCATGGCTTGACTGCCCATGGACATAGATCTGGTTTGAGATGCCCTTGATTATCACTGACACCCCGATTATATTAGGGTTGAAGAAAGTTTCCATATCATGCTCAAATGCAGCACTCATTTTCACATCCTCAAAGAGTAAAATTATTACCTTCATGCTTTTTGCTGGTGTGTCCAGTTTGATGTTTCATGTATTGTTGCTCTTACCATCCTGTGATGGCGTATCACTCTGGTGCTCCTTGATCATGCATGCGAGTTCTAAGAGGGTCACAATGTTGTACCCCAGAGAGATACTGCTGATGGTGTAGTTCGCTCCCTTTTTCATGCTTATGTTTGTTGGGCTGTAGTCATTAAATGTCAGCTCAAAGGTGAAAGGCTGGAATGGTAGTATGGCATGTGATCATTTAGCCGCTCGAAGTTGAGTGGCACAAAGAAGCGGTTTAAAGACTCTGCAGTGATAGATGCGCCATACATTTGCACAGTTGGCATCCAGTGCTGGTGAGCCACTGATCAAGCAATTGTAAAAGTCAGCCTAGCAGTTCTGGGCACAAAGACATTGTTGCTGGTGAGTTTGGAAATCTGACAATAAGCTGCTGATTTTGGCCTATGGTGCTCAGGTTATTAGTCAAAACAATGGTGCTCTGGAGTCCCTTTATGCCAAGCCGTGGTGGACGGAGTGGAATGGATCGAGCTTGTTTCCATACTGAGACATGCTTAAGTTTGGTGCTATTGGAATTCTGGTATCCTTCCTTTCATATGTTAAGATTTGTCATTGTGTCGCAAGAGTACAGTGAAACCTGACTGACGACTTTGAAATGACCGACCTTGGTGATCGCAAAGAGAATCTGCCCAAGGATGATGAAAACACACTTACCACTGAAGTTAATGAAACAGAACAGCTACCAACAGAAATCCTTTCTTGGGCTGGTGGCAATGAGATGTCAAATGGGTGAAAGCAATAACATGTCTCCACAAGGGGACTAGAACAATACCAAGTGAAGTTTGATGCATACCGCAAACACTAGGCTTTTCTGAAAAATACACCATCAAGCTCAAGTTTATGGCAAGTAAATTCTTGGCCCCATCAACACTACAAAGGCAAGTGGATGTTAATTTTGTTTGAGCACTAGGTATCAAGGAGGAGCAGCTATCGACTGAAGCATGAAGAAAGCTCACCACAGTTCAAAAGAGATCCCAGCCGACACAAACAGGCTAGAAGATATTGAGCTCCTCCAAATGTAGGAATATGAGGACACAGCACTCAAAGAAATGGTGGCACAGGAACCTGACAGCCTCCCAATGTGACAGACCCTTGATCTCAGCTCGGTGCTTCAAAGGACTCATGGCAAGCTTAAAAACAACCTTGCAAAGCTTAGAGCTCAATAACCACATTTCCCTAGAAGAGAGAAAGCGGACCAAAGTGGAAAATGGAATGTTGCACCAGGAGATACAAGATTGCATTTGGCAGCTAAGGACTGCCAGCACCATCCATGAGAACCTCAGTAGCCAAATTTCTAGGATTCACAAGGACACAACACTTGCTGTATGATCAAGAACCTTCTTTTGCAAACAGGGCATCACAATCAACTTGATTCTCATGGCGCTTGGGTTCATCATAAGCACAATTGTGCTCATGATCAAATGATGTGAACTCCAGTTGTCCCAGCACCAAACCTGATACGCTCGTCAAATAAATGGAGGCTTCCATTCCTGGTATGACTGGACTTCAGTGCAGTAACTGGGTGGGTCTGCATCACACTCAATGATACAAACTATCAACTCCATCTCAGATCGCTAGCTCCCATCCTTGAATTTGAATTATCTGGGTTTTTCATAATTGGCACACATATGGCACCCAATGTCCCAGCGTTTATCAATGTCCCATGGCTTTATGTCTGCCTTGAATAAATAAACTCAACTGGGAATATTGTTGAAGGAAAAAAAGTTACATGTTATTCATGTGGGAAGTCACGTACTGTCTCTTATGGAATACTGCATTGGCGTAGACTGCATGATGGTGGCATCCAGGAGCTCTCAATATGCATTGTAGATGAAAGACATTTGCTGGGTAATATTTTGGAGTACACTATCACCCTTGAAATTAACGAAAAGTGAGTGCTAGCACAGAAATGTGCTTGCTAACACACTATGAATCTATGTGATTGCTAACACGCTATGAATCTATGTGATTGCTAACACACTATGAATCTATGTGATTGCTACACACTATGAATCTATGTGGTCCTGGCTTCTTTACTAGCCGCTCTGCAAGCACCTTCAGGCCTTCTCCCCCAATGCTGAAACTCTTGGCCACATGGCCAGCACAAGCACAGGCACTGGTGCTGCCTTAAAGGTCATGTACTTAAGAGCCAATGGTATCACATTGGTCAGCAGAATTACAGCATTACAGCAATAAATACATCTGGTTACTATCGCTAGGATTCAATGCAAAACTTTGAAAATGTTGGTGCTTTTACCCTCAGCAACAATAGCAACACTAGCACTGTTCCATGCATCAAATTTTACTTCATTAACCTCTGTGGAAATCGTGGCAATGGAACATGGGCTATGCTTTCAATCTGTGTAAACGGAGATGTATGGCCACATAATAACAGCAGTAGTTAGTCTATTGATGTCATCTCACACAAAAGCTTTACAACTAGCTTTGCATCTATGCTTGCCACTGGAGACACCATCCTGTATTAGACTCAGTGTCAATGTCAAGCATGAGGATTCTCAGCCACTCTTCGGCTTTTGCAATTAATGCTCTTGCTATACTTAGTTTAAAGTCAAAAAAACCAAAGCCATGGGGGGGAGACCAGACATAGAAAAGGAGCATAAATCATTGCTGATGCCTGCCAATCCTGAGATTGATGAGAAATATGGAGTATTGTGCAGTTCGTAAAAAAAGTGAATGACGTGTATAAGGATTACAAACCACTAGTGTGAGTGTATCTGCACATCCTTGGGGTTGACATGTACTGGTTCAGATTGGGGTGGAACAAGGGTGCAAAGCAGATGGACATTGAGCACTGGAGCTACCCAGAACATCCTTAACTAATTCACAGACAGCTAGGGTTAATTGCTTTAATCGCTGTCAGAACAAAAGCCAAAAGTACTTCA
This sequence comes from Margaritifera margaritifera, assembly GCA_029931535.1. NCBI lineage: Eukaryota > Metazoa > Mollusca > Bivalvia > Unionida > Margaritiferidae > Margaritifera > Margaritifera margaritifera. Next base: position 6,099,969 of record JAQPZY010001673.1, on the reverse strand, counting down.
TTCTGGGCATCTCAGGCATGATTGCTACTACAATGACAGTGTGGTATTGAGCAAAATGCCTTCGGGAATAATCTTTCCTTCAGGGTATGTAGAGCCATTTATCACTAGTCACACCATCAAAAAATGTATTTTTTTTGGGGTGGGTGGGTGGAGAAGTAAAACTAATTTTAATGATGTAATATTTACTTGTCACTATTGCATAGCTTTCAATTCCAGGAGAGAAATTACATTCATCTGTATAATAAAAATTCATCCTCCATAGGGTGACTTTCAGAAATTTTAGAAAGTCAGACTAACAGAACACAGACCCAGTCTGTTTCCCCACATCACAGACCCATGCACAGTAGTCCTCATCTTTTTTCCAGGATGCAGACTACTCATGGGACATCAGAGTGGGGTGTGAGTAGGGAAACTGGCAATAGTGACAGGTAAGTATTACATCATTAAAATTAGGTCCCCCCTCACTACATTTTAATATCAGTAATACATTACCTGACACTACTGAGAAGCTGAATTTGCCAGTTTGGTGGGAGGCTGATGGCCTAAAAAAAACTGGTAAAAAGAACGAAATACTCAACCTTCTCACTCTCTTTCTTTGTGTTGGTTTTTTTTTTTAGGTGGGGGTGCTGCTGCTTGTTTGATCAAAACCTCAATGAACACTTTTTGCAAAGAGAGACAACCCAAGATATGCAGTATATATGTCAAAAGTTATTGGCATATGGATTTTCTCCCTTTCATTATATACCTTTATTCCACAGCAACCTGGTTGACCCACTGGTGGCTCTGGAGCTACACAGCCATATACAGGAAGTTTGCAAGATCACAACTACTCCCCATTCCCAACCTCCAACTCTGCTTCCCAGAAAATAACTAGATCTGTTAGTAAGTAAATACTTACAAACTATACCCAACTCAAAAAGTAATAATCTGACAAAATCCATTTTTATATGTGACATAAACTCGTCATTATACAAATGAATAATAATAATAATAATAATAATAATTTATTTATTGAGGATGACTCATTTAGTTAAGGACTATTCTCCCCTGAGGCCCTCTTAAGAAGAAAGTATAACAATGTACAACATACAAAAGTAATTAGTGTTTATTTTTTAATGTTTTTAATATTATAGAAACTTAATTCTATTATAATAAGAAAACATACATACTCATGATATTTTTTCTTAAATACTGTAATATTTTTTGCAGATTTTACATGCCGTGGAAGCTTGTTATACATAATTTTACCAGAGTATTGGAAGCTTTTCTTAAATTGCTCCATTCTTGGTTTTGGCAGATGAAGGTTTACATGTGATGTTGATCTCAACTGATAAAGTGTTGAATAAGGCCTGAATAACATAGTGGTGAATAAGGCCTGAATAACACTGAATAACATAGTGTTGAATAAGGCCTGAATAACACTGAATAACATAGTGTTGAATAAGGCCTGAATAACACTGAATAACAGTGTTGAATAAGGCCTGAATAACAATGAATAACATAGTGTTGAATAAGGCCTGAATAACACTGAATAACATAGTGTTGAATAAGGCCTGAATAACACTGAATAACATAGTGTTGAATAAGGCCTGAATAAATCCTGTAGATATACTCTTGTGCAGCTCTATGTAGACATTTGTATACAAGAACTGCCTTGTAAAAATCAATCCTTTCATATATTGTAAGCCATTTTAGGTCTGTATATGCTTTTGATGAATAATTAATAGATGCAACTAAAATAATGCATGCTGCCCTTTCTTAAGTTTATAAATCCTGTCAAGCTGAGATTTGGCAGTTTCATCATTGATGTTAACTGTCAAAAGTGTGATGGTGCAAACATTTTTTATTTTTTTTTATTTGGGATAACTTGTAAAATGCTGTTCAGAGCCCATTCTTGCACAAGATGTATTCTCTATTCAAGATACAAAAGGATTCCAAGTTTCATGAAGATGCCTCAAACGGCTATGGAAATATGAAGTGTAAAATAAAATTGTCAAAAATGGGGAAATAACTCTAAAAGTATACAGTACAAATCTGACAAAGCCAAATCTGGTATGGGACACAAACTCTTGTCAATGATACAAACATATACCAAGTTTCATCAACATGTCTCAAACAGTTCAGGAGATATTAACAGGAGAAGAACCTGATGGATGGATGGATGTTTGGATGGATGGATGGACACAGTTTGTAATAAAAATGTGGATAAATCTTAAAATGCTGATCAGAGAGACTCCATTGTTTAACAGAACACAATGTCTAGTCTTGATACAAAAGTATAAGAAGTTTCATGGTGATGTCTCAAAGGCTTCAGGAGATATTATATAAACAAAAGTGACATGGATGAACAGACAGATAAGTTGGCTCCAGCATACCCACTATCATGCCCCTCTATCAAAACTGGACCTGAAAAGATCAAACATTTAAATGGCAAATCCATGTGTAATAGGCAATTCATGTACCAAATGGCATCCATTTATGTGTAAGGGTTGCATGCATAGCGCTTTGGTGGCTACAAGAAGTGTGAATGGATGGACAGATGAATGGACAAAAAAAAGTGATTACTATGGGATGCTACATGTAGTAATCTCAAAATAGGCCCTGCATAAAATACTTTAAATAGCAAATTATGCAAATTTCTCAAAAACATTTTAAAAGGGGTGTGGATGTTTATATACCAAACATTATCATACAAGTGCTTTTTACTTGCAAGTAAGGATATAATGCAACCCATTTTACCTGTCCAACCAGCACTGAACTTGGCATGTGCATAGGTAAACAGTAGGAATATTAATTTTCCGGACAAGACTTTCGGGGTAATTATAATTTTTATTAGCACATAAATTATCCAGAGAGAAAAGTAATCATTTTTTATGTCCAAAAAATTTGATAAATGATGGGAAGATGACCATGCAAAATTCTCCTTCAGTGTATATTTTACATTGAAGGTGGTGAACATTAAGGATACAACAATTTCATGTATTTTAATGATTTAAGCTCCCACTGCAACAATAAAGTCCAAGTCCAAAAAATAAACAAAATTTGTGAAAAATCCAAAATCAATTAAAATTAGTATTAAAATCTGATCCGGTCATCTACACATATGAACAGAAACATGCCCACCCAATTGTCCATGTCAGCTGGTGTTTGTCTAATTGTGCTAACAACTTCCCAGGCCAGATGGACACAGAACCAAATCACAATGTCCCCAATGCAAGCAGAGCACAGGAGACATAAAACAAGAGGCCCAAGTAGGCCTGATATTGCTCACCTGTCTTACACAACTTAACAGTTGACCATTTCACTATGCAGGCTTATGTAGTAGTGTAAGAACACATCCTATGTCAACTATCTCCCAAACTTTATATCGGTTTGATTTTACCTATTTTACTATATTCTGATCAAAATTCTTTCTCAAGATGAAGGCATAATTAATATGAGCAGTCTCTTGCTCAATAATGAAGTCATTCAAGATCTTGATGATAATAAATCCAACAGATCAAAAATATAGCTTCAATAGTGGTAACAAGTCCAGTCAATTAGATACAGTATCACCTCATTAATATACATCGATCTTGCTCAATACCGAAACAATCCAAGATCCTGATATAGAAGCATATATTACAAGTTTGATTAAAATCAGATCACGAATATGGCTACCAGAGTGTTAATAAGCTCAGTCAATCAGATTACATCATTAATATATGTGGATCTTGTTCATTATCAAACCCATCCAAGATCTTGATGATATAAGCCAATATTTGAAGCTTGATTATAACGAGATCTGAAATATGGCTTCTAGAGTGGAAGATCAAGTCCATTAATATGCGTGCATCTCACTCATTATTGAACCTGCACAAGATCTTGGTCAATATCAGCATACTGTACATACTCGCATATAAGCCAATACCAACTACAAACTACATAGACCCAGATCTGCTGTCGCATAATGCGCTAGCAGATCTGGGTCTATGCAGTTTGTAAGAACTAATCAGTAGAACAAACAACATAGACCCTGATCTGTTGGTACATTATGAGGCATTATGATATGGCATATCAGGGTCTATATTGTTTGCATTTGGATCCGGCTTATACACGAGTATAGATGGTATATTCCAAGTGTGATCAAATTCGGATTCAAAATATTGTCTCAAGGGTGGTTAAAGTCCAGTCAATTAGAGATCTTGATGATATAAGCATATACATTGGATCAGAAATTCGGCCACCAGAGTGGAAACAAGCTCAGCCAATCAGATGCAAGATTATCTCATGGATGTTGCTCATTATTGATTCCATCCAAGATCTTGATGATATGAAGCTATATTGCAAGTTTGATCAAAATCAGACCAGAATTATGGCTTCCAGAGGGGTAACAAGTTCAGCTAATCAGGTGTAAGATCACCTTATTAGTATGCAAGGATCTTGCACATTATCAAACTCTTCTGAGATCTTAATGATATAAGCATATATTCCAATACAGCCTCCATAAGTGGTAAGAAGCTTAGCCAATCAGATGCTAGATCAATGAAGATAATATGTGTGGATTTGTTAATTAATAAACTCATCTGATATCTCAATGATATATGCATATATTCCATGTTCGATCCAAACTGGATCAGAAATACGGCCTCCAGAGTGATAACATGGTTAGCTAATCTGGTGCAAGATCACCTCATTAACCCTTTGCTTCCCATATGAAAATTTAACCCTATTACCTGTGCCTTCCATATGAAAATTTAACCCTATTACCTGTGCCTTCCATATGAAAATTTAACCCTATTACCTGTGTCTTCCATATGAAAATTTAACCCTATTACCTGTGTCTTCCATATGAAAATTTAACCCTATTACCTGTGCCTTCCATATGAAAATTTAACCCTATTACCTGTGCCTTCCATATGAAAATTTAATCCTATTACCTGTGCCTTCCATATGAAAATTTAACCCTATTACCTGTGCCTTCCATATGACAATTTAACAGTATTACCTGTGCCTTCCATATGATGTTCATGACATCATACCCTTGCTCCCCAGATAAAACACACAAAGTGTAAGGCAACGTCATCTTGACGAAATTATATTCTTGCATTGCTTGAAAAGCCTCTAATTAAGTTAACCCTTTCCCTCGCAAGTTATCATTTCTTATCATTACTGGATTTCCACAAGTTATCATTTGTTCTCATTTCATTATGAAAACGCACCAACTTGTGTTTCAAACTTCAAACATCAATATGTAAATACCAATGTGTGTTTTAATAACAGAATCAGTGAAGGCACTTTTTATATATATTTTCTGCAGCTTTTAACTACCGTGCTTGCATTATTTTCTTCATAAAAGCAGTTTGAAACCGTAAGTGAACCTGTCAAAGAGTAATAATGGCGGACATCACGGTGTCTTGGAAATACCGCTTCATTAGACTGGCTGTTTTCGTAATTCATTTAGCACATACATTAAAGAAAATAAACAATTCATAGAAAGCAAAGTCTAAATATTATGTGAGGAAGATTTAGCTAAAACAATACTTTTCTTCTGGTCAGAAACGTATGGGACAATGCTATGCTGTGGAATTCAAGGTCTGTATGAATCTTGCTCATTATCAAATTTGTTCAAGATTTTGATAATATCAACCCATATTCCAAGTTTTATTGAAACTGGATCAGAAATATGGCCTCCAGAGTGATAACAAGCACTTATTGCCAGATGGACACATGACGGATGACAGATGATGGATGCAGGGCCATACCATAAGCTCCCTTGGCTTTACAGCCAGGTGAGCTCACAATTTTAACTGTTAGATTTTCAAGTTAGAGTTGGTTTTTTGTGTGTTTCGACTTTGGATATGAATCTTATTTTTATCAGTGTAAGGAAAAGAATAAATAAATAACAGGAAAAAACAAAAATAGAGTTTCATTCATTTAAATCAAGTTTATTTACTGAGTCTAAACATTATCTAGCATTTATCTTTGGTAACAATAAACTTCATAAATATATTTTTGTGAAGCAATTAGCAGATATTTATACATTACCACCCTGTGTAGCCAAGCAGATATACAAAACATCATGTACAGGTATATGGCAAAAGTAATGACAGAGGTACACAAATGATTACATTGACAATAATGAACAAGAATTTTCTCTAACTATGACTTACAGGGTGTTTCCTATGCTCAAAACTTTATAACAGATACACTCCATAATCAATTAATGAAACCAATAACTACAGATGAATATGGACAACTATTTTTTTCTACTAGGATGGATTTGGTTCATCCACAGACTAGGCTATCCTCATGTGAATTGGACAGCTTGAATTTTCTGTGAAGGTAATCTGAAAAAGACACTGGAAGTGTTGTGTATAAAAGCTAAATTGTTTCTCAACACAAGTCTTGATAATTCTTTCAGTGACAGATTATTTCACACCAAATGATAAATAGCAATTGTATAGCTTCAAAAGGCCACTAAAATGTTTAATGAGTAAATAATATTCAAACAAGACTATTGTGAACAGCAGATCATATACCCATCCCATGTTATAATCCTCCATGTAGAAACTAGTAGGGTATCATTGGTCTGAATGGCCTATACACTTGATCAAGGTATATGGTCTTGAATTAAACTGACTGTGTAGAAACTTTTATTTTCTTATCCGACTTATCATGACCATGACCTCTGACCTCTAGACCCCAAAATCTTGATTACCCTAAGTGTAAGCCCTCCTACAAACTTTGGTCAAGGTAAGTGGTCTAGAACTAAAGTTATTGGTTTGGTTTTATGGGCTTAACGCCATTTTTCAGCACATGATAGGCTATACATGGCGGCCAGTATATCTGGTGGAGGAAGAACCCAGGAAAATCCAGGGAAGAACCACTGACCTACATAACCACATTGACCGACCCAAGACTTAAACCCACGCGGACAGAGGTGAGATGGCAGTGATTGGTATAAAGGCGAATGCCTTAGACCACTCGGCCACCCGGGGACCCCTAAAGTTATTTTGCAAAGCCATTTTTTTTTCTTTCAGTCACAATGACCTTGATTATCAAATTTTTGACCCCAAAACTGAGAGGCATCTGTCATACCTTAAGTGCAAGTCACTTGTAAACTTTGGTTAAGGTATGTGGTCCAAAACATTATTTTTTCTTGTGAAAACCATTTTTGTTGTTTCGGTCAAAGTTACCTTGACCTTTTACTTTGTAACCCAAAATTGATAATCTTCTCTCTTACCCCAAGTGCAAGCCATTCACAACATTCGTTCCAGGTCTGTGATTTAGAACTAATGTGATTGTGCAGAAATGGTTTTTTCTTCTTTGAGGCACATAACCTTGATCTTTGACCATTTAACCCCAAAATGTATAGGTTTCTTCTTTATCCCAAATGCAAGATATTTTACAAAGGTTGGTGATGGTAGATGGCAGAGAACTTGAGTTATTATGCATAAATGAACTAGGGAACATACAGATGGATGGACTTCATAACATAACATATGCCACCTTATGGCAGACATAAAAAAGAACATGTCAGTTTAAAATGTCAAACAAGATGTCTTTAAACATATTGTGAATTTACTATTTTTGTGGGGTACTAATTTTCATGGAATTTGTGACTGATACAAACAACAAATTAAAGACCCAATGAACAATGATTGCTCTGTTCTTGGGGAGCCCTCCCCCCTCCTCCTCTCTTCCCCTATCAATGAATTTAATAGGTGACAAAAAATGTAATTTTTCACAAAAAACCCATAACTGGTTCCAACACAAATAAATTAATTAGCAGTATGTAATTTATAATCTGTAACACTGTTGTCTGCTGCACTGTTTACATTGCTGGTGAATGAAAATAGGGGAGAGTCAAGGAAATGCTGCATATAACTTTTAATCATATGCTTTTCACTGATGAATAATTAACTTTATGTCACTGCTCACTATATATATATACATACATACATGAACATACATACAGTAATGATTGTTTATAATGTTTTTGAGGGGACTGGGGTATTAAAATGCTATAACCGAGAAACGTTATATTCAAATTCGTTTCGTTTTCAAAATCTTTATCTACTTGTCCATGTCGATGACATTGGACATACATGTAGTAAACAATTTATATTCGTATGATTATTGTCACAATTCATATGTAATTGTAATAAAATTTCAAGAAACAACATACATTTGTATAAATACATGTTATCATGAAGAAAAGAAAGATAAGTCAGTAAGTTTTATCATCTGATGAAAGTATCAACATACATATATATGTATCAGCCGGTGAATCATAAAAAGCACTTTTATGTAAAAATGTCTTTGTTTACGACTAGTAAATTAGTCCTTTATTTACTTGGATGGAAAGAAATTGTCAACAGTCATGCTTTCTATTAATCTGAGATTTTTTGTTGATATGTTTTTCAATGACACATGCAAATGATCATCCAGTTTTGTGTCTAAAGAGAGGTTTTTTTTCTGACCAGCGAATTTTCAGCCATTTTCACAACAGTCATAAATCAAAACGAACACATGAGAGATTTACTTTGAGCTGTACTCAATTAGTCAACATACAGGTAGAGAATGATAGTTAAAGGATATTTTTAAATTATATAGTCAAAAGAGTACAAAACAAAATCATTTCTTTTCATGCTTTAGTTACATTCAACCAGCAACCTGTGATTCTAAAGTACTGATTATGAATGAGGTGTGATTATCACACCTTTGTTATCTGGTGCCTTTGTTAGGCCCTTGTTACAACAAAGCCTTTGGAATACATATTAGTTAGGAATTTGGCTGGGGAATTTAAAATCAAACATTATAACAGAGGCAACATTATATCCAAGAACATAATAAACAATCTTTACTCTGTGTCCATGTGTGTGTGTGTGTGTGTGTGTGTGTGTGTGTGTGTGTGTGTGTGTGTGTATGTATATATACATACATACACATACACACAATTACTGATAATATCAGATGATGGGGACAATTACTGATGACATTTTGTTATAGGATTATTCTCAAGTATTTATGTTCCAGAACTGATCACCTTGCTTATAAGGTTCCAATAGGTGTTAAGATCTACAGCATAATTTTGGCCTGCATTTACAAATACACTGAAACAGTTTATTTTAAGTTAATGAAATAGGGAACAGAGTTGCTTCAAATAAGCTAACAGTTATTCACAACAAATGTCATTTTATCCAAACAGTTAGCATAATTCATTTTTGTATTCTGTGCGACATACTATTCTGTCCTAATTCTAAAAGCAGTTGTTAAAGATATATGGTATATACTGTAGTGCCTCACTTCTGATTTCAGTTGGTTTGATACATTTTAGTTACCAGGTTACTGGATCTGCCAAAATAATTATGTCTTTTATCCATGTCTAACCTTTTACATTATGATGTCCAGGCACTCCAGCCACAAAAATGACAAAATGGCAACTCAACATAGAAAGCCTCAATATTGTATCAAAGACCCCTCCCCCTCCCTCTCCTCCATTTTCATAAAAACTGTTTTTCTACCTAGATTACACTATGGTAATTGCTAATATGTAAATATATTTAATAAACTACCACTAGAACAAACAATTTTTTATTTTTTTAATTTCTAACACTTCATGAAACAATGACAAAGACCAAAAAATTTAAAGCTATTTTGAAATAACCAATATAAATTTACAGGACAGCATATGCACAGGTGTCTTCACACCACAGTGTTCATGCCATGTATTCAAACCACAGTGGTCACTGAAGTTACTCACAAAGTAACCTAAACGTTACAACTACACGTTTAAGGGTTCAATTTAAAATGAATGTGAATGGTTTGGACTTTGTCAATATTTGGTGAAGTTGTAGAAATTAACAGACATGAGTCTCTTCAAGGGACTGATACCGTACTGTCCATAAAGAATTTCCAGGAATTCAATATAGACCATTTATTTTTTTTAAACTACTGAGTGTTAAACCATCTCTGATATTATTGAGCGATAAGATTTTCAAATTAGCCACTGTGGCAGCCATATTGGATGTAAAATCAGCACCATTTTCATTTAAGACGAAACTAGACACCATTAGAAGACTTTTGGTGAAAACCCCTTGTTGATATGACCATCACATTCAGTGAATAAGTGAGAAGATTTTCAATATGTTCATTGTGGCAGCCATATCTATATGACTTTCCACTTAGGAGGAGTAGCAATGACAAGATGGCTGCCATGGTGGCCATACTGAATGTCAGAACAGCACCATTTTCATTTAGTATGACTAGACATAATAAGAAGTCTTCTAGTGAAAACCCAATGTTGATATGACTTTGCATCTAGAAGGAGTAACAATAAGATTTTATAGATGGCCACTGTGGAGGTTATATTGAATATCTGATCGGCACAATTTTTACTCAAGACCAACTAGCCATCATAAGATGTCTTCTGGTGAAAACCCCATGCGAATATGACTTTCCATTCAGGATGTGTAGCAATAACAAATTTTAAAGATTGCTGCCATAACAGCCATATTAGATTTCAGATCAGCACCTTTTTCATTTAGTCCCAAAGAGACATCATAAAAAGTCTTATAGTGAAACCGCCATGCTGACATGACCATCCATTCAGAATGAGTAGTGATAATAAGATTTTCAAGATGGCCACTGTGGTGGCCATATTGGATGTCCAAGCAGAACCATTTTCATTTAGGACCAACTAGACATCATAAGACCTCTTCTGGTGAAAACCCCACGACAATATGACTTTCCATTCAGGAGGAGTAGCAACAGCAACATTTTCAAAATGGCTGCTGTGGTGGCCATACTGGATGTCTGAGCAGCACCATTTTCATTTAGGACGAACTAGGCACCATTTTCATTTAGGACGAACTAGGCCTTGGGATGAATGTGTGTGTAAAGTTTGATGTCAAGCCTCTAAGTAGTTTAGGGGGAGTAGCGATAACAGACTTGAGTTAACAGACAAACAACAGATGATGGACGACAGACAACAGACCATCCCACAAGCTCTTCTGGTCTATGACCAGTAGAGTTAAAAATAGATTGCTTGTTCCAGTGGCAGATGATTAAAGTTTTTACCTATTTGTAATTACCATAGGTTCTACTAGCAGTTAGGATTAATTATAATATATAGTTTCTCTTGTGCATATTTTAAGTTATATGGCCAAATACATTGTTGTACCAATCCAGACCAAAAAAGTAGGAACATAAATCTTAAGACGAAACTTTAACATCTTTAACATTGTTGATGCCAATGCTGCCATCACCTGAACACTATAACATCTCACCACTCTTACACAGGTTAAACAAAAACCTAGAGCAACCGCCATATCTTGCGTATTCCAAACCCTCTCCCCAACTCAACCCTACCCCACAGAGTGTTCCCTTGGGATCATAATATTCCTGCTGTTCCTGTATATATTAGTTTGGTGAGAAATTATTTGAAAATGACACTGTAATTAAAATTTTTGTACATTTAATCTTTGACACCCTCACAAGGATGAGAGCCAAGGATGACACTCCTCTTCCAGATGGCTACGATAGAGGCTACAGAAATTTCCATCCAGATGTTTAGGAGATGTGGTAATGGACAGATGGATGGTTAAACTGATGGACAGAAGGTATCATAATATCCCCAAAGCTTTAAAAAAAAATGTGGGGATAAACGAACACTGGGTAACACAATGTCTATGACACTTTAAAATGTGTTGGGATAAAAAAAAATGGATAGAGTTATTATTGATCATTGTTTTTGGTTCAATATTTAAAGAGTTCAAACAAAATTCACAACAACTTGCTTAGAAAAGGGAGGTTAAATTCTCTTTGCAGCAAAGTATGCCACTGTAGATTTAATACAAGATGAGATGTTGGCAAAGTATGCCACTGTAGATTTAATACAAGTTGAGAAGGGTATGCAAAATAAATTTTAAACAATCACATAATGAGTTTACATAAAAAATGGTGTAAATAGCAATACTGACACAAACATTTTAAATACTGACATAAATAAAAGGAATCACTGAAGAGATCTTGAACTTAAATGTGAATCCCTAAAAATTGTGACATTGAAAATAACAGCTAAAAATAAAATTAACAACCATATCAGGGGTCGATTTAACACATTATTTTCTATTGGCCAGCAGGGCCGGCTCAAATGGAAATCAACTGGCCCTGCAGAAAATCAACTGACCCTCCCAATCAAATAAAAAAAATGCCTTTGGAAAATTTAATTGGTCCAGTGGGCCTGCAGCTGCCAGTATTAACTGGCCCTCCTCAAAACCCATAGGCCATGGGCCTGCGGGACAGCAGTCAAATCGATCCCTGCATATTATCATGGGCTATTTAAGATATTACATAACCATTTAGATTGTATGAAAAAGAATTCACACGGTTGACATAGAAGTTAAAAGAAAATTTTAATATAAATAATTCAACAGCACCTAACAGAAATATTGCCCTATACTTTTGAGATATTCTAGGTGTAGCTTACAGAAAACATGCCCTGTAGAGACTGTAAATGTCACAAACACCAGTAAATGGTGACATTGCATGCAAAGCCACTGGTAAATGCCACAATGTGACATTTACTGGTGACTCTAAAAGCTGTGCTGCCAATATACAGAACAATGTGACATTTTCTGTCCATCCAGCAACTGTAAATGTCACAAATTGTGTCAATTACTGTTGAAGAAGCACAGCTTAATGGTAAATGTCATATTGTTTCAGATAAACATTGTTTCTTTGTGTAAGCAGTTGGTCATCATATCAGCTCCTTTGTATCGACACTACAATCGATTGGTTCCCTTGCCTGTCCTTATGTTTTTGTTTTGATTATTAGAGTGCATTTCCATGCATCAATCAGCCTGTCTGTCCATCTTTTTCTCTCGTATGATATTTCACAAGGATTATTAGAATTTATCTCTTTTTCTATCCATCTACCTACATATCAATCAATCCACTCATCTATCTATTTATCTATGAATAGATGACATTTTCCAGAATTTTATGAAGTATGTGAGTAGTTTGCACTGGCCCAAAGAGTCTTATTTACAACTATTTTCACAAAATTACTGTATGTTTTTTTTATATAAAATGGGTAAAATTTACAATATATATTAATTGCTTTCAAGAAATGGTCCTGTTAGTCTTAAATCTTAGCTGATTACAAACTAATAAATGTGAAACCAATGTTTATCAAGAGCAATAACTCAATACACTATGGATGACTTCAATTCTGTTCATCATTAAAACCATCTGAGATGTCCTGAAAATAAATTTAGTATCAAATAATGTAAATGCTGGCTATGACAAAGTTTCCAATACTGAAGAACTGATGGACAAAGACTATTTCTTTGTTTGAGCTGCGAAGGGTGGCAATTTTTTAAAACATTTGTCCTTGGATTTCAGACTATTTCTTCAATCTCATCTGTGGCATTTTTGGACATTTGTGACATTCACTTGGACTATAGCACACAGTGCAAAAATGGAAAGCACTGCACTGCCAGTAAATGTCATAATTTCTAGGTGTGACATTTACTAGTATTAATCCTACTGGCAACTTTGCATGCGATGTCACAGGTAAATGTCATGTGTGACATTTAATGGCATTTGTGACATTTACAGGCTCGATACTGCCCTATTCTTTGTCCATGGAAAATAATGATTGTCAATTAAGGAATGCTTTTTATTTTGATTAGTACCAATTACAAAGTTTTTGAGAGCTTAAAGCAAAAGCTATCTCCTCCCCACCCCCATCTCTCCCCCCAAAAGTCAGAGGGAAAACTTTTTATCTGAAAAAAAAAAGACTTATGCATAATTCCTTAAAAGAACTGAAATATCCATTAGAACATCTTTCATTCTGAGTGCATGAGTAAAACTAGGAGAGATTTGTTTTTGTAAGCAAAACCATGTCTCTCCCCCACTCCCCAAGCCCATGACAATTTATGGCATGCTGTGACACTGGTACTTGACTGAAGTCAAGGAAAATCCAGCAAGGGGTATAAAATGGAATTTGGTTTGGAGTATGAGGTAGAAAGGTCCAGATTTTAATCCTCCTCTCATAAGATCAAAACAGTTTAGTTAATAACATGCATAGTTTAGTAGCATTTAGAAAACTTCAGCTTTGCAAAAATTAGAATAAATTTGGCATCTATCCAAAAGAGGGACATGGAGGCTAAAATCTTGAGTTAAAAAACAAAAACAAAAAAAAAGCAAAAAAAAAAAAAAGCTTTGTGTTGGCAAAAACTGCAGACAAAATAAGTCTAAGACCTGAAAATACAAAAATTGAGAAAACTGGCATGAAAAAATTTAATAAAGTCATCTATATATATCTAAAAACATGCATGACAAATTTAATTTGTCCAGCATTGGTAGTGTTTACTTCATTGTAATGACAAGGTTTTTGCTCTAAAACAGTCCAGAAAGTTCAAAAATATTTTTTAAAAAAAGAATATTTGCTGAAATGGCCTGAAAATCTAATGAAATCATCTATATAACAATACAAATAAACAAATCAAATTTGATTCATCTACCTCAGGTAGTTTTGTAAAATGTGCTTACAAGGTTTTCTTCTACAAAAGTATAAGTCAAAAAAGTTGAAATATGTGTAAAAATATTGACAAAAATAAGGCCACAGTAACCAGAACCCAATCAGGTCTTGGGATCCACTCATGGTACATAAATATAAAATTTTGGTTTGGTTTCGTGCAATACTTTTTGAGCCATCTTACTTACATGTGTTACAGATGGATAGAAGCACAAAGCTAGTATGTCTCCCACCCTTGACGGGGAGGGGTGGGGTGGGAAGGAGTGACATAACAGGAGTCCCTCAAAGGCAGTGATGCTCTTATTGACTGAAAAAAATGTCCAGGAATCCATGATAAGTCTGTTTCTACTGTTCTTTCATCCTTTTTAACTGCCAAGTACTGAAACCATCGGCAACATTTTTGAAGGGTCTGATGATCTACTGGGCAAAAAGAATGTCCAGGAATTCAAGATAAGACAATTTCTTCCTTTTAACTGTTGAGTGTTGAAACCATCTCTGATATTCTTCAGTGATAAAAAGATTTTCAAATTAGCTGCTGTGGTACACATATTGGATGTCAGCTTGGCACAATTTTCATTGAGGACAAAGTAGATATCATTAGAAGTGTTTTGGTGAAATCCCCATGTCATAATGATCAGCCATTCAGGAGGAACAGTGACAACAAGATTTTTAAGACAGTCATCGTAGCAGCCATATTGGATGTACAACTGGCACCATTTTCATTTAGGACTTGGTGAAAACCCAATGTCATAATGATCATCCATTCAGGGGAAGTAGTGGTGATAAGATTTTTAAGACAGTCATGGCAGCCATATTGCATGTATGACTTGCACCATTTTCATTTAGGATCAACTAGGTATCATAAGAAGTCTATTGGTGAAAATCCCATGTTGATATAGCCATCCATTTGGAGAGGAGCAGAGATAACAACATTTTCAAGATATGACTTTGCAATCAGGAGGAGTAGCAATAACAAGATTTTCAAGATTGGCACCATTTTCATTTAAGACCAACTGGACATCATAAGAAGTCTACTGGTGAAAACCCCATGTCAATATTACTTTCTGTTCAAGCAGAGTTGTGATAACAAGACTTTTAAGATGGCTGCCATGGTTGTCATATTGGATGTCAGATCAGCAACATTTTTATTTAGGACGAGCTAGACATCATAAGAAGTCTTTTAGTGAAAACCCATGTTGACTTGATCATTAACGAGGAGTAGCAATAACAAGATTTTCAAGATGACTGCAGTGGTGGCCATATTGGACAGCAGATCATCACAATTTTCAGTGAGGACCAACTACGACATTGTAAGAAGTCTTTTAGTGACAACTCCATGTTGATATGACCATCCATGTAGGAGGAGTAGCGATAAAAAGATATTTAAGATGGCTTCCATGGCATCCATATTGGACCTCAGATTGGCACCATTTTCATTTAGGATCAACTAGACATCATAAGAACTAGTAGCAATAACAAGATTTTCAAGATGGCTACCATGGTGGCCATATTAGACAGCAGATAAACACTATTTTCATTTAGGACCAACTGAACATCTTAAGAAGTCTTTTGATGAAAACCCCACATCAATATGACATTTTGTTCAAGTAGAGTTGTGATAACAAGACTTTTAAGATGGCTGCCATGGTGGCCATACTGGATGTCAGATCAGCACCATTTTTATTTTGAATAAACTAGGCATCATAAGAAGTCTTTTAGTGAAAACCCCATGTTGATATGACCATCCATGTAGGAGGAGTAGCTATAACAAGATTTTCAAGATGGCCACCATGGCTGCTATATTGGATGTAAGATCAGCACCATTTTGATTAGGACGAACCAGACCTCATAAGAAGTCTTTTAGTGAAAACCCCATGTTGACATAACCATTCATTCAGGAGGAGCAGTGATAACAAAAATTTTCAAGATGGCCACTGTGGCAGCTATATTTGATGTCTGAGCAGTAAATTTTTTATTTAGGACCAACTCGACCATGGGATAAATATGTGTGTAAAGTTTCAAGGCAATGCTTCCTTCAAATAGTTTATGAGGAGTGGTGATAACAGACTTGTGCTAACAGATGGATGGATGAAGGATGATAGATGATGGACAACAGACCATCCTATAAGCTCTTCTGGTCTATGACCAGTAGAGCTAAAAACTCGACATTCAGTAGAAACTTCTTTGTCAGGGCAGTCATGCATCAATGACTTTGCAAAAGAGGGGGAACTCCCCCTTCCTCTTCTAAACATGAGAAGCAGTAAATATCTAAGGGTGATACACTAACCAAACACAAACTTGCAAATTAATTAGGTTTCTGCATCAAAAGCTGTTTAAAGTTATTGCCATTATCTCAACCCTAGCAAAGAAGTCAGTAATCTGCCTCAGTGCCAATTCATGCATACACATTGACATGATATAGTGGAATGGACTGCACTGAGTCTGGAATTGTAGAACACCTTTTAGCAAAAGCTACAGCACACACAGCAAAGCTGCTACAATACTACTTGTACTTTTCATGGAATGAAATTTTAATTACTGAATTTGCCGATCATTTTACTTTAATTTTTTACAGATTTGTGCAGACATAATTCAAATGAGTGGGAGTACAGCAATTTTTGTTCAATTTCTCCGGCCCTTCATGTATATCTTTATGGCCGCAAGTTACAGAAATGTATGATAGCCACAATGGGTGCCGTGCTGGAGGTCAGATGACCATCATTTTCATTTCAGAACTGGCTACACACTCCTCTAGTATTTAAACCTCATGTCAAAATGACCAGCCATTCAGAAGTAGATCAAAAAAGATTCAAAGATGGTCATCAAGCCAGCCACTTTGAAGGTAATGGATCAGCATCATGTTTATATAGAACAATTACAAACTGCATGAAAAAAGCGGGGTTTTTTTATATAAAAAATCCGATCATTCAGGAAATGTAGCTGCAAACAAGATTTTTCACAATGGCCACCATAGCAGCCTTATTAGAGGTCACATCAGCATCATTTTCATTTAGGACCAACTATATATTGTAAAGAAGTATTTTAATTAAAACCCCATGTCAGTATGACCATCCCTTTAAGAGGAGTAGCAATAACAAGATTTTCAAGATTTACATCATGGTTGCAATGTTGGAGGTCTGGTCAGCACCATTTTCATTTAGGATGTACTACATGTTATAGTAAGTTTTTTGGTGGAAACCTAACATTTATACAACCATCCATTCAGGACAAGTAGCGATAACAAGATTTTCAAGATGGCTACCATGATGAACTTGTTTGATGTCAGATCAGTACCATTTTCATTCCATCACATAAACTCTTCCGGTCTTTGACCAGTAGAGCTAAAAAATACGAGCTTTGATAAGCATATCTTCTCCCATATGAAAAAAGAAGTTGGCCATGGCTTGCATGTTGAGTCTGCCCTGAGCTAAATTCCAAATCCAAAGAGGGTGGAATAAAATGGTACTGAAATATAAGAAAAGTAAAAACTTTAACATTGAGGTTAATCTAGGGTGTGGATGAATGTATGGAAGGACACATACACAGACACGAAAGTGATGGCTATATCAAGCTTCTGTCAAGGATGGCTCGAGCGGTAATAGATCAGTATTAAAGAGTAGAAACTTTACTGTATATACTCGCATATAAGCTCATACTAACTGCAAACTGCATAGACCCAGATCTGCCATCGCATAATGCGCCGACATATCTGGGTCTATGCAGTTTGTAAGGGCTGATCAGTAGAACAAACAACATAAACCCTGATCTTCAGGCACATTATGCGACGGCAGATCAGAGTCTATGTTGTTTGCATTTGGACCCGGATACACACGAGTAAACATGGTACGTACCAAATTTTTTTTTCATTGATTTTTCAACCCATGGGTATGTGGATGGCTTTGGGCTTCCTCTGTATATCCCAATGGAGGTAGTTGAAAATCATATTGTAGGCATTCACTACAAACCCCTTCATGTTGTGCATGGTCATGATCATGGATCCTCCAAAATTGGTTACATTGCCTTATCAATGCCATTTGGTTTATTTCACTTGAATTTAGTTCTTTGACTCATAAAAACCAATTATAACAGTTTCATATCTATGAATACACTAGCTATTTTGTTGGTTTTGTTTACAACATACCCCATTAAGATAAGGGCCTTGCTTTAAGATGTACCACGTAAGACAGTCCCATGTATAATGTGATATACTTTTATTTCTCTCATGAACTACATTATATAATGAGGGAATACCATTTTTTACCAAGATTGATATCCATTATTGATGCAATTCATCCAGTTTTTTATAAGTTTTTGACAAAAAATTACCATAAAGACACGTGAAAACACTAGATGTACCTCCTCCCTAGAACACAAAAGAGATGCACCTCCTCCCTAGAACACAAAAGAGGTGTAACAATGGTACTTTACCTAGGGTCTATACTTGATCCCTAGAACACAAAAGAGGCATAACAATGATACTTTATCTAGGGTCGATATTTGATCCCTAGAACACAACAGAGGCATAACAATGATTCTTAACTTGGCTTTCTCAGGCAAATAAAGGGTCTGTCACTTGGGTTCTTCAAGATTTTAAAATGTACAGCTTTACAGCTGGAGTTTTCAATATGATATTCAGTTTTGTTCTTTTCAGATCCTCCAAGCAATAAGAATTTATAATTGAAGTATGAAATATATACCATATTTACTTGCTTATAAGTCGGGTCCAACTGCAAACTGCCTAATGTGCCAGCAGATCTGGGTCTATGCAGTTTGTTATGGTAATCAGTAGAACAAACAACATAGACCCTTATCTGCTGGTGCATTATGTGATGGTAGATAATTGTCTATGTTGTTTGCATTTGGACCTGACTTATAAGCAAGTACCTGGGTAAGTAGAAACTGCATTTTACCTTTTATCTTGAGCATCCAAAACAGTCTGATCTGTTTCTTATGTTCCTCTCCAAGATTGAACAGGTTTTGAAAAACATTGTTTATAGATCCCTGCAGAAGCAATGATTCACTCCCAGAAATTACCCATGACCTCATACAAAGCAACTATATACACTACTAATATTCTTGTTTATGTAAATGCATAGATTGATAACTTGTTCATCAAGTGTTAATATTGTTCTCTACATTTCACTTCAATACACTGTAAAGATTCACTTCTATACACTGTAAAGTATTGGTATGTGAATATATTCCTTTATGAATAATGCAGTTCAGGACAGATGTTTAAAAGCAGATAATGCCTTTCAAGTTAGCCTGTGGTTTTTTCATGGCTGTGCTTTTCCAATACTAAGTGTATTTCCCACAAGCAAATGTAGGCACCCAGCTCAACATTGGTTCTGAATCCTGATTTCTTCTTTGCACATCCATATTTTTGTCTTCTTCACAGAATAATATCAACACTATTCCAATTATCTGATGTGCTCGACAACTAATTATCAAAGACATTATCCTGATATATTGAGAGTATAAACATTACTTCAACACAGTTGAATATTCATTTAACCAATCTGCTGGCTTCATCCATGTACACTCTTCTTCATGCTGAAAATGGCTGCACTGAGGAAAAAATAAATTTCAACAAGTACAGTAATACTAAACAAAACAATTTTCCATAATTTCACAAAATCTATGAAACTACAATACCTCATTATGGCTTCTTGTCTGACAAACTCCTGCACAATGGAATTTGGCAAAGTCAGATTTGTGCAGTACCGTATATACTCGCATATAAGCCGATACCAACTGCAAACTGCACAGACCCAGATCTGCCGTCGCATAATGTGTCGACAGATCTGGGTCTATGCAGCTTGTAAGGACTAATCGGTAGAACAAACAACATAGACCCTGATATGCGATAGCATATCAGGGTCTTTGTTGTTTGCATTTGGACCCAGGTTATACGTAAGTGTATATGGTACTTCTTTTTACCAACAACCAATATATTAAAGCGGATGACTGATGACAATGAAGGACAATTACTAGCTGAATGGATCAATAAAATTATCCAAAATGAAAAATATGCAGGACATGTTCTAATACAAGATATGGATACATAACAATATCAATCTATTATGTTTCAGAAAAATCATACAGAACAAGTGCATCATTCATTCAAAATAAAGTTAAATTATAAACGGTAAAATACAACAATCAAATGACAGAAGCACTACAGAAATATTCTTTACTTGTAACTGCAACTTTGAAAATTCACAATTCAAGATATGTAAAATTGTATAAAATCTTTTCTGACACACTGATGATGCACAACTTTGATTCGTAAAGCATTTTTGAACTGATGTTACAGAAAGTGACATAAAATAACTTTATGAACCATATTTAATGGTAAATTATCATGCATACAAATATTAGTTGGTGATAAACATTATATACATGTATAGTTGCAACAACATATTACCAGTATTTTCTTCCTGTTAATCAAAATGAATTTTTCTACATGCCTGTCACATTCAACTGCCATAGTGAACTTAGACATACATTTTTTTCTAGACTTAACTTTGTGTACACACACACACACATACTGCCAGATTTCCAGAATAAGTACCTTTATAATTATTCTGTTGAAACCTCAGTTTCTATTTTAATAAAGTTGGATATTAAGTGTCAATTTAAAAAAAAAAAAAAAAAAAAAGGCAGCACCTGGTTAAAAGTGTAAATTTTAAGTAGATAATTAATCATTGAACAGGCACAGGTACTTTTTGTGTTAAGTTGTATATCTATTTACTTGGCACACAATTTTGAATTTGTATATTACATGCATTAAAATTCATGGTCATTAATTTTTTAATCAAAGAAAAAACATCCTCTTCATTCTTGGAGACAATAAAAAGATTTTATGATTACACCTTTTTTTGCATTGACATTTAATGTCACAAAAAATATTAATGTTTTTTTCCGGTAATAAATCAACACTGTTACCTGGGAGTTAAAGTTACTTATAACAGCATCAATGCTGTGAACCAGAGAAAAAAAGTACAAAATATCAGCTGTACATCCCAACCAGTGAAGAAAAAAAGTACAAAATATCAGCTGTACATCCCAAGGGAATTTGAAGTATAGATTAAAATGAGAGCATCTTCTATGGATACTTAAAATGATTGCATAATACTACTAGTTCAAACCAGAATTCCTCATCTTGGTTTAGTCACATTGTAAATATTCTGGCTCTCCAAAGATGACAGATTTATTCACTATTATAAATCTTGTATGTAAATAATGCATGACTTTTAAGCTGAAAGTTGTATACTAGCCACGCTTCACTTTTCTGTTGTGCCTCTTGTGGTGATTTTGTTCATGATCATTACAAGACTTGCAGCATTGACTCTTGTAGTAATGATATGAGCACAGTCTAGCCTGTACAACTATTTTGCAGTGATTCCATTTGTCTATGCACCCTGGATCTGAAAACAATTAAATAGCACTTAAAATCATAATATTTTAGCATCATTAAAATTTAACATATTTTGCAAATTCAGCACACTATGAATTTTTTTATTTTTTGTCAGTTCTTAAAATCATTGATGGAAATGTAGTTTTTTGGTGGGGGGTAAAACTAATTTTAATTATGCAATTGATTATTACCCATCACTAATTTTAATTATTATCCATCACTATTATGCAGCTATTAATTCTTTGTGTTGAAAAATCTTGTCCGTTCAATGTGAATACATCCTCCCCCAGAGTGAAGAATTGCCAATAATACATGGTGCACTCATTTACTTCTCTGCGCTGATGTGGAACAGTCATCTTTTTCACAGACAACATTACGCCAGGACATCAAAGCGGGGTGGGAGGAGGGCATTCTTTAACAATGATGGGTAAGTATTGCATATATTTTAAAATTGGTTATCTCTCCCCCACCAAAAAAATACATTTTAATAGCAGCAATACAATATCCATCACTATTACGCAGCTGAATTTGTCAGTTAGGTGGCTAGGCTGATTGTTAAACTGATAACAAACAGAAAAATGTAAATTACTCACCATTTGAGGGAGAAATCCATTTTACAATTTGTTGGAGTCCTTCTGGGCCACATGTTGTGCTGCAACTATGGGTCCCAGAGAGAAAATGCCTGTGCTTTGTAGTGCTAATGAGTGGAGGTAGATGGAGTAGGTAGTATGGGATCACCAAAATGCTGCCTTCATGACGTCCTCCAAGGAAGAGTGATTTAGATAGGCCCATGAGGCAGCAACGGCTCAAACCTTATGGGCTTTTAGTTTCATAAGAGAGAGGTCTCTATCGGTAAGGGACTGACAAGCTCTTCTGATTGTGGTGACAATCCACCATGTGATAGTGGAGTCCAAAATATCAATGGAACCCTTAAGAGGAAAGAAAAAACGTTTCCTACCCTTCCTTTTCCCTTTCGAGGCATTTAGATAGAAATGCAGTGCCCAAACTTGCATAAAAGTCAATCTTGATCATCACCAGCACAGATTCAACTGAGATTGGGAATCTCTATACTTGGTCGAGCTACTGAAGGTAACTGATTTTTGGCTAAAAATCCCCACTGACAAAGGAGGGAAACGGACTTGTAATTGCCATTAAACTGGAGATAGCCAGTGTCAACAGACAATGCATGAATCTCGCTGTGTCTTCTCGCAGACGCCAAAACGAGTAAAGACAGTCTTGAGTGTGAGGTCCTGAAAGGAAGCCTCACTCAATGGTTCATAGAGGGTTTTGGTTAAGGACCATAAAACACAAGATAGATTCCATCTGGGTGTAAGATAGCAGGAGACAGGTCTCTGCAGCTCAAAATACTTAATGAGATCAGCAAGGTGCGAATCTGAGCCAATTGCTGAGCCCTGAGAGAATTTAAGTGTGTTGGAAATGGCAGCTCTATAGCCCTTGATAGTTGATACTGAACTTTTTTTGTTCTCGAAAAGGAACAAAAGGAAATCAGCAATGATCAGCAATGGAAGTTACAGGGGGACAGCTAGGATCAACATGTTTCCTACTGCACCAATCACTGAAAATTTTCCACCTGGCATCATTGACCTTGGATGTTGAAGCTCTCTTGGCCTGAATGACGCAACTGGCAACCTGGCCCAAAAACTTGTTCTGGCAGATAGATTGCCTGAGATGAACCAAGCGTGAAGGTGGAGAATGTGTGGGTTGTTGTGTAGAAGGGAGCCCCTGTGTTGCGACAGAAGATCCCTTCTATGTGGTAGAGACCTGGGTTGATCTATCAACATGTCTGGAAGATCGTTGAATCACGATTGTTGGGGCTATAATGGGGCTATGAGAATGATATGATCTGTGGAAGTTCTGACTTTTTGCAGAACTTGAGGTAGCAGTCGAAATGGTGGAAGGCGTACGTGAACAGACAATCCCACTGGAAGCTGAATGCATCCACTGCCCAAGCTCTCTGGTCTGGGACTGGAGAGACGTAAAAGGGAAGTCTGTTGTTGAACCCGGTCGCAAACAAGTCCACAATCTGAGAAGAGGTCTGCATGGGAAGTTATGGTTACCAGAAGGTGCACTTTCTGCTCATTGACTTAGATTGTTTCAATAGGAAGGCATGCTCAGGCTCCAGTTGCAATACCCACTTGAGACGCATCTGCATCCAAATGAGGAGGCTTAATGGGCCACTTTGAGGAATGTACCCAGTAGCTTGAGGCAGAGACCATAGGTCACAAAATAGAGGGAGGGACAGACCACCCTCTATGCCGTCTAGCACAGTCTTGGCCTGTGGAGAACCTCTGTGATATTTCCTTGATCACTGAGGAATGTGGAAGGAGCAGGAGATCTGGTTGAGGTTGGGTACCAGAGATTTTTTCCAAAATGGAAAGGATATTCTTGGGCTGTGTGGCTGGGCATCACTATGTCCTTTGGAGGAAGTGACATAGGTGCACTCTGTACCATTTCCTATACTTGTTCGTCATGGTGAGTAGGGGCTCTATTTGCTCTAGAAGACGAGACTGCTTGTCTTGTGTGGATGATGTTATGCCTCCAGCCTTACTGGTGGATGCCACCTGATGAGGAGGTGATGGTGGGACACAAGGTGTTGCATTGCCTCTCCTCTGGGTCCAGGGTCCAGTAGCCCAAGGGGACATAAGGGACCAATTACCCTGAGGTGGAGGGCCCCACATCCCATATGGATTCATTGGGATAATAGGAAAGGGGGATTTACTGATCCAATCCCCTTCCCTGGTCTGGACCCTCTGGGCAGACTCCCAATCCTGTACAGGGTATGATGGTAGAGTGGGGAGAGGTGATCTCGGTTCGATCCCTATTCCTGTACCATGAGGCCTCTGAATGATAACCAGTGTAAGGTCAGTGACATGTACAAAATGACTGGTGGACAGTGACCAGTATGATCTGACCAGTCACTAGGACGAAATGACCAATGACTGGTCATCATACATTGACTGGTCACTTTGATGAACTGACCAGTGCCCAGTCACCCGACATTGACCAGTGACCAGACCTGTCACCAGTCAGTGACCGATCAGGCGACATAGACATGTCAGAGCCTAGATCGTCTTCATCACTCATCAAGGTGTGGCGCGACACACTACTCCGGAAGTCTTGGGTGCGGTGCAGCTCCTCGCTCTCGGGAAGGTGCATATCCTTCCTCGCAGAAGGCAGCAACACGCTACTTTGAGATGAGCATTGCACTTTCTTCCTCGCGGAAGGCAGCATCACACTACTGTGAATGTGAGGCGTGTTTGACTTATCCTCCCTTTCGGGGGAGGCGATCTATTCCTCAAACGTTCACTCATTCCTACAGGAGGGGCCTTAACTGTCTCTGGAGAGACTGGTCCCATAGACTCCTGGGACCATTCTTCTGAGCTGAAGAACTAGTCTTATTACAGTGTGTTCCTTCCTGAACTCTGAAAGAGAAAAACCTGAAAATTCAGACGATGAAGGGGATTGACGTTTCTTCCGCCCTCTATACGTATGTCTGGAATCTCTAGATTCCAGATTTCATTAGTCCATTACAACGATTCTTATGTGTACACTTTGAACATGTGAGGCAGTCTGGGTGAGTGTCCCAAGGGCCCTTCTTGTGGCCACACTTTCTTACAGACTGTCCCGACACTGTTCTCTGAAATAAATGTTATCTAAAGGAGAACATAATAATAACAATATGGTATTATTTTCACATGTAAAACTCACCGGTCTGTATGTACTGCATGCTATATACACCTCTAGTGTATTTGCACAAGGTAACCAATTGTTCCCTGAATTAAGAAGTTATGTGACAGGAACAATAATAATAATAACAATATTGTATTATTTCCACACATGAAGCTCACCTGTTTGTATATACTGTATCCTATATACAAATCAGTTCATCTCACTTGTTTGCATACACTGCATGCTATATGCATCCCAGTGTATGCACAAAGGTAAACAATGTTATATACATTTTTAATAAGGATTAGACATTCAGTTGTTTAAAACTTTATTGTTCTCTAGAAGCAATTCAGACGCACACAATAACAATGTGATGTGTCATGCATGGTAATAAAATACAATGGTGAATTTAAAAAAACACCGAATTGACGTTTGACAATTATCTAATTAAGGAAATTACAAATTCCTATTAATTGTGGTTGGGCCAATGTTGTGTTATAACTAACACACAAGACTTACCCGTGAACCAATTGTATTTTGAAAAATAAGAGATGATGTACCCTAACCCATAAGGGCAGGATACAATGTGGTAACCCAAGAAGACCTTTCTAGACCTAATTACTGAAGAGGGCAGGGGCTACCAGCATAAAAACAGAAGACGAGATGGATGAATGTAACACTAGATGAAATAAAACTGGAAGGTGAACCAAACATGGTTTAAACTCGCAACACGTAATTTTTCTCTTGTCACGTTATGAATGACACACCCATTAACATGGCGTCCTTGAAAAAGATGACTCTTCCGCGCAGGCATGGAGAGGTGCACGAGTGTACTGTGTCTTATTGGCAATTCTCCACTCTGTGGAAGGATGTATTCACATCGAACAGACAAGATTTTTTTAAACACGGTAAAGTTATAGCTGTGTAATAGTGATGGGTAATTTATTGCTGCTATTAGAAAGTGCAAAAATATGTAAAATTTGAAAAATTGTTGAAATGGCCTGAAAATATAATCAGTTCATTTTCTTATGCCCATGATAAAGTGTACAAACTTTCATGGCTCTAAGTTAAATAGTTTCGGTGCTGTTGCATTAACAGATGCAGAATACACATACAGACATGCAACCTACAGATTGTACATGTATGTTACATACAGATGACCAACAGCAAAACAATATGCCCCCTTCTGCTATTATAGTGTGAGAATACAAATCAAGGGATTTTAATCTTGTTCCCACAAATGCCAAAGTTACGGTTATCTGGGGGCTCAATTTAAAAAAAAATAAACTGTATTAGGGTGAAAGGTCCTCACATCAAAATAAAGAGTTCTACATGGCAACTGCAAAACATTTATAATTTCCATATTGTTGTATAAAGTGATGAATTAAACTGATCTATCATTAAAAATTTGGAGGAACAACAAATGTGCGTCACATATGGAATTTTTTCATAATAAAAAAAAATATAGAGACAATTTGTTAGTTAATTATGGCAACGACAAATGTCCTGTAACTCATTACATGAGTTTAATATGTATGAAAATTGTTAGTGAGGCTATCTCATACCGCTACAATCTGTTTACACAAGCAGGACAGCATCCTAACATATTATGGTACAAACTTTAGGTATACAATGCTGATGTAATCCAGCTGAGGCCACATATTTTTTGATGAAAAGATTACCTGATAAGAGGAGATGGCCTCTGGTGATGAGGACATAATGGCAACAAGAGTCCTTCGAAGGGACTGATGCTAGACTGGCTGAAAAGAATTTCCAGGAATTCAAGATAAGATCATTTTTTTCTTTTCACTGCCGAGTGTTGAAACCATCTCTGATATTCTTCAGAGATAACAATATTTACAAATTACTGAATTTCAGACTGACACCATTTTCATTTAGGACAAAGTAGACATTAGAAATCTTTTTCGTGAAAACTCCATGTCAATATGACCATCCATTCAGGGGAGGTAGTGACAACAAGATTTTCAAGACAGTCATCATGGTAGCCATACTGGATGTACAATTGGCACCATTTTTATTTAGGACCAACTGGGTGTCATTAAAAGTCTACTGGTGAAAACCCTGTGTTGATACAGCCATCCATTTGGGAGGAGTAGAGATATCAATATTTTCAAGATAGCCACCATGGTGGCCATATTTATGGTCAGTTTGCATCATTTTCATTTAGAACCAACTAGACACTATAAGAACTTTTCAAATGAAAATCCCATGTCAAAATGAATTTCCATTTAAGAAAAGTAGCAAAAACATAAACCTGAAGATGGCCACCATGGTGGCCATATTGGATGTCACATCAGCACCATTTTAGTTTAGGACCAACAAGACATTATAAGAAGTCTTCTGGTGAAAACCCCATGTTGTTATGACTTTCCAATTTGGAGAATTAAGTAACAATAACAAGATTTTAAAGATGACTGCCATCTCGGCCATATTGGATATCAGATTTACACCATTTCCATTTAGGACCAACTAAACATCACAAGCAGTCTTTTGGTAAAAGGACAATGTTGATATGACCAGCAAACAAAAGAAGTAGTGATAATAAGATTTTCAAGATGGCCATTGTGGCGGCGATATTGGAAGTCAAATTGGCACCATTTTCATTTATGACCAACTAGACATCATAAGAAGTCTTTCAGTGAAAATACCATATTGATATGACCATCCACTCAGGAGGAGTTGTGATAACAAGATTTTCAAGATGGCCACTGTGGCAGCCATACTGGAAGTGTGAGTGGCACCATTTTCATTCAGGACCAACTAGACATCATAAGATGTCTCCTGGTGAAAACCCCATGTCAATATGACTTTTTGTTAAGGAGGACTAGTGATAAGATTTTCAAGATGGCTGCCATGGCAGGCATATTTGACACCAGATTGACGTCATCTTCATTTAGGACCAACTAGACATCATAAGAAGTCTTTTATTGAAAACCCCATGTTAATATGACCATTCATGAGGTGTGGTGATAATTAGATTTTCAAGATGGCCACTGTGATGGCAATATTGGACATCAGATCAGCTAACTAACTAGACATTGGCACCACTTTCATTTAGGACCAACTAGACACTATAAGAACTTTTCAAATGAAAATCCCATGTCAAAATGAATTTCCATTTAAGAAAAGTAGCAAAAACATAAACCTGAAGATGGCCACCATGGTGGCCATATTGGATGTCACATCAGCACCATTTTAGTTTAGGACCAACAAGACATTATAAGAAGTCTTCTGGTGAAAACCCCATGTTGTTATGACTTTCCAATTTGGAGAATTAAGTAACAATAACAAGATTTTAAAGATGACTGCCATCTCGGCCATATTGGATATCAGATTTACACCATTTCCATTTAGGACCAACTAAACATCACAAGCAGTCTTTTGGTAAAAGGACAATGTTGATATGACCAGCAATCAAAAGAAGTAGTGATAATAAGATTTTCAAGATGGCCATTGTGGCGGCGATATTGGAAGTCAAATTGGCACCATTTTCATTTATAACCAACTAGACATCATAAGAAGTCTTTCAGTGAAAATACCATATTGATATGACCATCCACTCAGGAGGAGTTGTGATAACAAGATTTTCAAGATGGCCACTGTGGCAGCCATACTGGAAGTGTGAGTGGCACCATTTTCATTCAGGACCAACTAGACATCATAAGATGTCTCCTGGTGAAAACCCCATGTCAATATGACTTTTTGTTAAGGAGGACTAGTGATAAGATTTTCAAGATGGCTGCCATGGCAGGCATATTTGACACCAGATTGACGTCATCTTCATTTAGGACCAACTAGACATCATAAGAAGTCTTTTATTGAAAACCCCATGTTAATATGACCATTCATGAGGTGTGGTGATAATTAGATTTTCAAGATGGCCACTGTGGTGGCAATATTGGACATCAGATCAGCTAACTAACTAGACATTGGCACCACTTTCATTTAGGACCAACTAGACATCATAAAAAGTCTTTTGGTGAAAACCCCATGTCAATATGACTCTCCATTCAGGAAGACTAGCGATAACAAGATTTTCAAGATGGCTGCTATGGTGGCTATATTGAAGGTCAGATCAGCACCATTGTCATTTACAACTAACTAGACATCATAAGAAGTCTTTTAGTGGAAACCCCATGTTGAAATGACCATCCATTCAGGAGAAGTAGTAATAACAAGATTTTCAAGATTGCTGCTGCAGCAGCCATACTGGATGCCCAAGCGGCACCATTTTCATTTATGAATAACTAGACAATGTGATGAATGTGTGTGTGTGTAAAGTTTCAGGGCAATCATCCTAGTAGTTTAGGAGCAGTAGTGATAAAAAAAATTTGCAAACGGATGCATGGACAATGGACAAAAGACCATCCCATAAGATCTTCTGGTCAATGACCAGTAGAGCTAAAAATTGCACTACCTTGATGCAGGATACAGTGGCCTCTCATTAGAGAGTGGCATTTCTTGAGAGGGGCTTTATAAAAGGGGGTCCACCGAACTGAACTTTCAGTTAAATAAATCAAGTGATGCACAAGTTACAAGACTTTTAAAACTTGTATATGAAATTGATGATGCTGCCATTGCTGCCACCAGAAAAGTGGTACCTCTATCAATTTATCTGCTGTGAACTGTGGTAGCTCAGTTGGTAGAGCATCAGATTCATAATCCAAAGGTTGTGGGTTTGATACTAACCCAGGTCAGACTGGATAGGCTGCCTTGTTTTGTCCTTGGGAAAGGCACATAGTTCCCATCTCCTTTACATGATATAACCAAATAAACTGCCATTAAAAACCAAATAAACATCTATCTGTCAGCTAAATGCAGATTGGACACAAAAAAAACAAAAACAAACCCAAACTAGAAGATAGTATATATCAGAGATTTTCTTCACCTTGGTCAAGCTGAGGTCTATCACATGACTCAGTGTTGCATGTGTGTCGCTGACTGGGTTTGTCTCTTGGGTCACATGATGTACTAGGCTGCAGTGCCAAGTCTAAACATTTGATCGCCCTGGTTTTGGTGCCTGTATCGCATGTGGCAGAACACTACAAGGGAGAAAATGAACCACAGAATTTATAAAGGTTTTCAGTTTTGACAGATTCTTTTTTGTTTAAAAGCTACTTGTCATATAACTTCTAAAGAGAGAGAGACAGAGAGAGAGAGAGAAAGAGAGAAAGAGAGAGAAAGAGAGAAAGAGAGAGACAGAGAGAGAGAAAGAGAGAGAGAGAGAGAGACAGAGAGAGAGAGTGAGAGAGAGAAAGAGAGAGAAAAAGAGAGTGAGAGAGAGAGAGAAAGTGAGAGAGAATGATGTTAAAACACTTGTCATATAACTTCCAAAGAGAGAGAGAGAGAGAGAGAGAGAGAGAGAGAGAGAGAGAGAGAGAGAAAGAGAGAAAGAGAAAGAGAGAAAGAGAGAAAGAGAGAGAGAGAGAGAGAAAGAGAGAGAGAAAGAGACAGAGAGAGTAAGAGAGAATGATGTTAAAACACTTGTCGTATAACTTCCAAAGAGAGAGAGAGAGAGAAAGAGAGAGAGAGAAACAGAGAAAGAGAGAGAGAGAAAGAGAGAGAGAGAAAGAGAGAGAGAGAGAGAGAGTGAGACAGAGAGAGAGAGAGAGACAGAGAGAGAGACAGAGTGAGAAAGAATGATGTTAAAACACGAAGCTCATTACTTTCAGTAAATGGAATGTAAATTAGCAGGTAAAATGAAACAAATATGACCCAGGCCAGAGCATAACATTTAAAAGTAATTATATCATAATATTCTATACTTTCAAAGTAAAGTAATTATCTCATAATATTCTATACTTTCAAAGGAAACAAATATATGAAAAATTGATAAATTTACACTAGTCCTAGTATAGCAAGGAAGTGCCTGTGAAAACAACAAAACAAAACTAGATGGAGTATTAATAAAGGGTTTCATATTTTGCCTCTTTCAACAGTACCTTTCTGTGCATAACTTTCTTGCACTTACTTTAAGCTTAAGCTGTTCAGCTTTATGGGATTTTTGCAATCATTCATCCATAAAAAAACACCCAGACAATGTACAAATTATGGACATAAGATATAGGTATATTTCTTCCTGCAATTTATTCAAGACAAGAAATTTGCTCATGAAACACAGATGCCCCACCACTGTCTGAAATGACCTAAACACAAAACTTAACCAAAGGTGTAATGGATTGACAGATAGATCAATAATACTACTGTCTACTGTCTATACTCGCGTATAAACCGCGTCCAAATGCAAACAACATAGACCCTGATCTGCCGTCACATAATGTGCCAGCAGATCAGGGTCTATGTTGTTTGTTCTACTGGTTAGTCCTTACAAAATGCATAGGTCCAGATCTGCCGGCGCATTATGCGACTATGCAGTTTGCAGTTGGTATCAGCTTATACATGAGTATATATGGTATGTGTCCTACCACAGTAATGGTAGGGCACAAAGATGTAGTTTTATTTGTGTTTGCTCCTTAAACAAAAGTAAACTTACATTTTAAGCTCCCAATAAAGATTCAAAGCAATATTTGTTTAATTACCTCACTCCAAGCTGTCATGAACCACTCTGCCTCACACTCTGGTTGCAGTGGACATTCCTCAACTTTTGTAGGTTTTTCATTGCCTTGGCAATTCTCCTCACCCACAATGGCAAACAGATCATCCCCAAGTTTCTTCATACACAGTACATCACGTATTCTATTGGCTGGACCACAGGTGGCTGAACACTTGAGAAACAAAAACAAACAAACAAAAAAAATATTGAGATTATTTTATCAAATTTATGAAGAAAAACATTATAAAGTGCATTCAATTTGAATAAAATTGTTCTTTTACAACCTACTGAACAAAACTTGCTGATTTAAAAAAAAATTAATTAAACTTTACTGCTGTAAGAAATCAGTATATGTTGGCATGCAATTGCTGAAAATTTTATACAAAGTTGAGTTTGCAATGGATACCAGTCAATAAAGTTACTTCTCACATATGTAAAGTACTTTTCCAATAGAAACACATTGAGAAATATTTTTCAAAACATGAAAAAGTTTAAAACTACCGTATATACTCGCGTATACACTGGCTCCAAATGCAAACCACATAGACCCTGATCTGCTATCGCCCAATGCGCCGGAAGATCAGGGTCTATGTTGTTTGTTCTATTGATTAGTCCTTACAAACTGCATAGACCCTGATCTGCCGGTGCATTATGCGAAGGCAGATCTGGGTCTATGCAGTTGGTATTGGCTTGTACGCGAGTATATACGGTAACAAAAAATGTGTTTTTATGCAAAATTGTTGATGCTATGACTAGTGCAATTTTTAAAAAATTTACCACATGACAAGTTAAAATTAATGTTATTTAGTTGGAAATTCAATGATTGTTACAGTTTTTTATTGCCCACAAAAGCAAAAGCCCAGATTTAAATGATTCAAAGCATTGTTTATTTGGTTAACTTTCACACACTCTTAAAATTAAACTCTTCTTTTATATCCAGAAGTTTGTGAAAAAAATTTAAAGTCTAGACACAAAATTGATATGGAGTCATTGTCTAGGGGTCACAACTGATTTTGAAGATGAGTTTTTATATTTAGTTGTTGCTTCCCTTTAGTCTTTCCTCCCGATCTCAGATTTCTTTACTGAGTTGAGTTAGTAAATATTATCTGATATTTATAGCAGAATGGTTTTTAATTTACTGCAGCTTAATAGGAAATCCCAAATTACCTTACTCCATGGCCCAGTAAACCAGCTGCCCCCACATGGGCGATTTTTCTTGCAAGATTTGTGGGTCCTAGGTTTGTCCCCACCACACCTGTCATTTGGAAGAGGGGTCCCATCTTCAGCAGAGCAAAATATTTTTCTGGTATGATATCCATTCCCACATTCTGTTGAACACTTTAAAAATGGAAGAATAATAATTGGTGAATCCTTAATTTTATTCAGCTGAACAGAACACTTTTATAGTCTTTTTTTTATACATTTGTTGAATACAGTAAAAGGGAAAGAGTTCTAATCAGCTAATCAGTCATTTAAAATATCTTTCTTTTTAATCAGCTGAGCATTCCACTTTTTTTTAGTTGGATATCCCATCCAACATTCTGTTGAACAAATGAAGAGTGATAATAAGCAAATCTGCAATGAAATATTTTTTTTACAGTGGTCTTTAAAATTCATGATTTGTATTTCTTCCATTTTACTTTAAGAATGTTAAGAAATCTGCCTGTGGTGTTGTGGATGGTAATAATTATAAGAAATTTATAATGCTTCCATTGAATTACACTTTTTCATTTCCTGTGAAATTGACTGAATTGACTTTGCAAATTATTATTTCTCGCCAAAATAAAATTTCCTTTAAATGTCTAAAGAAAAAAAAATGTTTGTTTATCAGTATCAAAGGTCTTACGAGATTTTCAAGAAGAAGAAACCTGGTTCTGATGGTCGATCATGAACCCCTCATGTAAAAAGATATGCATATTACAAGTTCATTCAAGATGATATACAAAAGCAACTTTGATGAATTGCCTTTGTGCAATGATTTCTGCAGATAACAGAGATATGCTAACCTCATCTGACCATTCTGAATGAAACCACCCATAGGCACAGGATCCCATGTCACATGAAAGGCTACTTTCGGGCTTTATGCCTTCACATTCCTCATCAGATACTTGCTTTCCATCTACATTCTTACAGTAGACTTCCCGAGTTTTCTCACCTTGGCCACATTCCACAGAACACTGAAATGTAAAAACACAAAATCAAAGCCTGTATGCAACGACAAGCCGCTAAAGCTTAATGGTCCAACTCTGCATAAAAGAATCTCTACTAAGCAACAGCAGTTATGACAGTCGGTACTTTTTTTAACCTAAAATTTGTTATGTTGTACACATTGCCCTGAGAGATAAAGAGCTGACTGCCAACCAGAGAGGATTTTACAATTATCTCAAGAGGAATTTAGTAGCTACAAAATGAATGAGTTGACATAGGTAAATCAGAGAATCATCTCCAAAAGTTTTGGAGAGATGTGGGGAAAGAGGTTCTGTAGAAAACAAGCTGGAAAATGAGCATAGGAGAAAAATGGACAGAAGGGCAGATCATCTTCTGATTCACATAGAGAAGAAAAATAGGAGGCAGACTCATGGTGACTTCACTATCTGTTTTAAAACCAATTCACCATACATAAGAAGCTGACCATAGTCTGCATGTAAGGCCTGTCCCTGAGCTATATTACAAATCCGAAATTAAACATTTGAATCAGGGTGTGGATGGCTGTACAGACAGACACACACACAGATACTGAAGTGATCACTATGTTGAGTTTCCACCAACTTAGGTGAACTTGAAACAATTTCCTTCCAGAAGAGTGCCAAGTGCACTACACAGTGCAGGATCATTTTTATTTTTAATAATTATGTACATATAATGCTTATGACTGAACTTTAATCAATTTTTCATATGGTTGTCTGGATCATATCCATTTTTTTTTTATTCTCTGCAATGTCACTGCAAGCATGTGACAATTTTGTAATTAGATCATGAAAAGGCATTCAAAATTGGGCATTCAATTTTTTTTTTTAGAGTTTTATATTCAATGGTTCCAATCTGTATCTATATTTTTCTTCTTAGATATTTTTCAGACGACCATCAGAACACGTTGGAATTTAAAAAGGTGTTTGCTTTTGAAGATAAATTCACTCACAAATGGTGGCATTTTCAAATTCTTGCTAACACGGCAATAAATGTCAATGTGAACAATATTCCACGCTGCAGCATGTACTTTGTCTTTAAGAAAGTGAATATATTGATTGGCATGCAAGAAGCATCCATGTATAAATTGCTTGTTTATGAAAGTATAATGAATTTGTGTTAGGATGTCTGCTGCAAAATTTATGTTTATCATGCTGAGAATCAATCCATTGTTAAATCAGCATTATAAAGTAATTTATTCAAGTCTAGTGCTATGAATTATGGGAGATATTGGACATCATTATGATGAAATAACAACATAGTTCTGCTATTGAAGAAAGGAAAGGATAACTCTAAATACAAATAAGGTAACAAGAGTCCCTTGAATGGAATGATGCTCTACTGGCCTAAAAGAATTTTCAGAAATCCAAGATAAAGACCGTTTCTTCTTTTTAACTGCAGAGTGCTGAAACCATCTCTGATAGTCTTGAGAGATAAGAAGATTTTCAAGATGACCATGGTGGCAGCCATAGTGGACATAAGATTGGCACCATTTTCATTAAGGACCAATTAAACATCATAAGAAGTCTTTTGGTGAAAAGCCGATGCTGATATGACGATCCATCCAGGAGGAGTAGCAATAACAAGATTTTCAAAATGGCTGTGATATTGGATGTCAGATTGGCACCATTTTCATTTAGGACCAACCAGACATCATAAGAAGTCTTTTAGTGAAAACCCCATAATGATATGACCATCCATTCAGGTAGAGTAGCAATAAGATTTTCAAGATGCCGCTGTAGTATGGGTAGCACATTTTCATCTAGGACAAACTAGACCATGGGATGAATGTGTGCATAAAGTTTCATGGCAATCCTCAAATTAATTTAGGAGTAGCAATAACAAGCTTGTGCTAATGGATAGACAGACAGATGATGGATGACAAGCCATGCTATAAACTTTTCTCTTTATGACCAGCAGAACTAAAATGATCATAAAAAAAGACGAGAACTTTTGTATACAAAATCTTATGAAAAATCATCTATAATGTCTTCCTACTTCACATTACAGTTAAGATCCTAATAAAAAGTGATGTGGGGAAAGTTTATTTAGCAACCTGCACTTTTCTTAATGCATTAAATAAGAGAAATATGTAATCTTTCAAACAGTACAAATTTTGAAGATTTTTAAAAATACTGCTAATAAAATTATTTTGAAGGGTATGTTGTGACCGGGTATCAAAGCATATTCTTTTCGATGTATCTATCGTTACCTAAGGACATGCATATTGCCTAACTAGTGCAACAAATGCACATCAAACTATTACTTTCTTTATGTTCGAATGTTTCTTTTACTCTTATTAATTCACAAATATATTTTTTTGGCAAAAAAGTTATGTATGTAATAGCGTTTTACAGCACATCAGCACAATTCAACAGAAATTATCCAAAATTTTCAAATTTATTAAGCATGATGACTCATGCCTACAAATATGATTTGGGAATAAAACATGTTCAACATGCTAGCAGTGCATAAGACCTAATGGGCTTGCAGCTTGTCTTTGGACACATGTTAACCCCAAAGACTAATTTGATGGAGTTAAGTAAGATTTTCTTGTTTTTCTTCACTTAAAATCCCTTAAACTCCAATATGTAATACCTTGGTCCAGTTGCCGATTTCCCACTGTGCGCAGGGTTTGTTCTGACAGCTCTGTGATGAGATGGGTCTGTCTTGACGGTTACAAAGGCTGGCTGAGACAGGCACAATCACTCCGGCGGAGATCCGCTGCTTGCATTCCACCCGTCGCCGTTGCATACCCACACCGCAGGTGGCACTGCACTCTGACCAGGGTTCTGTCTCCCAGCTTGAAAATAGAGGTTAGGTAAACATCAGCCATTATCAAATTACTGACTTTGTCATTTTTACATGACACCTCTTGAATTGAATGATGAGACCACCATATTTGTTATCATGTTACACTCTGTGATTTGCATACATAAAAAGAAAATGTTGATTACTTCTTGTTTGAAATAAATAAAATGTTACATTCTTTAAACATGAAACCACATTTTCATGTTTATCTTTCACTGGTGTTAAGTTTTCATTTTTTTCTGATCTTACCAGATGCATGAATGCTTGATGTTAAGAGAAGAATCCAACAGGAAAATAAAAAACAACAATACATCCCTTCAAGCCCAGATGAAGCTGAAGATATTGGCAATCAAATAATACCATATTAAATATAATACATGCACATGCCTTAATAAGCACACATCCCTCTTCTTTTTGGTCAAAACTTTTTAATATTTCTTTATTCATACATGTGAAACTCCCAGCTGGGAGGGTTTTCCTCCTGAGATGAGGGGTGTCTGTTGTCCCTCTCATCACTCATGAAATCTCCAACATATTCAAAATTATTATTGTAAAATTTCAGCTTTTCCATTTCTTGTCACTTTTTTTTCACACCTTGCTTCCAGTGTAGTATATTTATGGTACTACTGCCTATGATCATGTGACTGTGAATTGGCATAAGCAGGGCAAGGCAATTTAGTTGTTAATTTCAAGCAGCATAAAACAATTAACATCCCTTCGATTCTGTCGGCAGGGTTGGTTGGCTTCGGTCTTTTAAGTTTGTTGATATGGATTATACTAGTATGATCAGAAGTAATTCTGAAAGGATTAAAGACATTAATTGATTAAGGTTGGATTACTAAAGAGCTCAAGTGGCATCAAATAGGGTTGGTTTGGCTTCAGTGTTTAAACTGAAATATCACACAAAATTCAACAATGGATACAAATGGGAATTTCAGTGGTTGGAATCAAGTTTAAAGGACATGAATATGTATTCTGCCCTTCACGTAAAGCTGATTTTAAAATCTGCTATGATGGCAAGAATGACATTACATGTCATGCAGAAACCCCATCTCATGAAAACGTATTAAACCCAACAACAAATGCACCATTACTGAAATCCACGTTCATGGAATCTGCATCAAATGTGGATAAAGATATATGTGCCAAGGCTCTGCCAGCTTTATAGCCAAACATAATCTCCCAGTTTAGTGTACAGATCATTTTTCAGATCTGGTCAAAATAATGTTCCCCGACTCAGAAATTGCACCAAAGTTTATATACAAACGGATGAAAACTACTCAAATAGTGACCCAAACTTGGGTCTCACTGGGATAAGAAAGTTGAAGACATGTGCTGCAATAAAGAATTCACCATTCTCATTGAAATCCTCCCTCTTTTGAAGTCAAAACCCCTGACCATATTTTCCAAATCTTCTGATTTGTCCCAAGCTGACTTCTCTGTTCTGTCACGTATGTTTATTGAACACGTTTTTTTAATCCTGGCATGCCTTGTGGAAGGGAAGCAACTGTTAAAGTCCGCCTAGAATATCAGGATTTTTTAAAAACTTACCACAGTGCTTATATTTTGTCTTGTTATCACTTAATGAGTTAAATCAGTCTCAAAAACAATTCATATACATGTATATCCTTTATTCAACATAGGTTTTGCTCTACAGTTTCGCACATTGCATAGGGTTTGATTTTTAATGAAAAAGAATTTCCCAGGATTTCCTGGTTATTTAAAACAGACCTTGTATATCTTACGTATTGTTAAAATAACTTTTAATTTCCATTATTTTGGTGTATGATTGATGGGTGTAATTTGGGTTATAGAGCATATAGTGTGGCCTTACTTCAGATGTGCATCTCTCAAAAGACTGCTATCTCCACTTGGTCATTTTCACTTTCTGGACTTCAAAGGTAAATTGGAAGAAAAAAAAAAC
Organism: Margaritifera margaritifera; assembly: GCA_029931535.1. Taxonomy (NCBI): domain Eukaryota; kingdom Metazoa; phylum Mollusca; class Bivalvia; order Unionida; family Margaritiferidae; genus Margaritifera; species Margaritifera margaritifera. The sequence goes on along the minus strand of JAQPZY010001673.1, from coordinate 6,060,833 downwards.
AAGCCGATAACTTGTCTTACTTTTTATATAGTTTATAATTCATTTCTTGCACTTTCTGAAGTTGGTATTGTCTAATCTGGCAAAATTCATTTTCCCTATTTTAATAACTGCTAAAGTTAGTGTACTTTGGATTAGTTTAGGCTGTCTTTTTGAGCACATGGGAGTGGCCATTTTATCAGCTGTCTGCTTTAGATAGTGCATAGTTTCAATAATTACCACGTGTAAAGAAATTTCAGTCACAGTACATGAAAGTAGCATTGAGGCATGCCAACAATCTCTCAAATGTGCATGTTGCCAATGCAAACAACTTCACCTTATACCAGTCCCTCTCTCCGAAGTACATACTAACTGTAGAGTGCTACTATGACCATAACTGGACAGACAGTACACCTCCAAAGTGGAGAGCTCCAACATAAACAAAGGGAATTAACTCTTCTAGTCTATCAATACACATGATAGGGACATTCTTCACAGTATCATCAGTGTGCGTTTCTTATGATGTGCTCCAACTTAAAAGTTTACCCAAATAATTATTTCTTAAGCGCACGGTGCAAGCATTATGTTAAATATGTTATATTTCTCTCAGTAAGAGCACCATACATGCATGCCATATTTTTTGCATATACTTACAGTACAAAAATCTCCTTTTTTCTAATTCTTTTTATTTTAATTTTAATTTCTCACCGCAAAGACATGTCATGAAAAACTTTTCAACAACCTGCATGCATTATAGTTTCCTCTCTATTAGTCTTTATCACATGTAGTGAAATCTTTCAAGACTTAAATTCTTCAGGACCAAAAATAATTTTCAGTTTACTGAGGTTAACTATTTTCACATAGGATCGCTTCGTGTTAACATCACATTTAAGAATAAGATATGATCAGTTGTCCTAGCACAAAAAAAAATGCCTATGTTTCGATAAATACCAATGGCTACTGAATTTTGAAAATAGGTATAGGATAATTAGGATTTCATAACTTCTGTACGTATTTCTGTTTGGTTTTTATTTTACTCTGCACTGCTTTATGTGGTTTAAAGACCATTCACTGGCCACATTCTCCGATCAAATTTCCATCTGATTGGGATTCACTTATGTGCAACACTGACATTTAAAATGCAAAATTTCTTTTGGTTTTTTTAGAGCAGATGGTTTTATTTTACTGATTTCAAGGTCAATGATATTAAAACAGGAACAATTTGGGAATGGAAACATGATTCAGTGTGAAGGGGATTTTGGTTTACTGGGATTTTAATCTTGACAAGTTTTGGTGAACTATGAAGTAAACAGATGAAATGAAGTCATATTATTGTACACTTGTCAACATATTTCTTGAACACAAATGTTTCAAGTTTCAGATGGGTGGGGCTGGCTACTGAAATAAGCTATGGATATTTTTGAGCAAATATTTGTTAATAAATTGCACAGTTAACAGCCTACTCTGGCTGGTTAGGTGACACTCCCTGCCTACTTTTTTATTTATGTACAGAGCAAATATTTGTTAATATGCACAGTAAACTGCCTGCTCTGGCTGGTTGGGTGACACTTCCTTCCTACATTTTGTACTCATGCACAAAGTCACACCATAGACAAAGTTCTGCCAGCACATCATGGACTGGGAGATTATTGTCTACGCTGTTCATGTGAAATCTGATGTATAATGGACAGAACAGACCCACATCTGCCAGCATATTTTACAACAGCATACATGGGTCTATGCTGTTTTTCAGTTAGGTGTGACTTCTTCACCAGTAAATATGGTAAAAATCTGAAGTGTCAACTCTAATGAAGAAATTATATTTTAGAGTTTACCTAAACGATGATGAAATAAGATTTACATGGCCACTAGCATTGACACAAGACAAGGTATGCACTTTATCCCCTTGACTGTATCATCAAAGAAACAGGTTGGTAATCAGCATTTTTGGTTTTTCATCTTTCTTTTTGTTATGTATGATGAAATAAAATAAAGGAAAATAGATTGAACTGAACTGAGTACTGAATGTCAATGTATCAGAAGGAGTGCAATTAAATTCCACTATTTTATTTGTCCAGAATATCATGTACACTATGTATTGTGTTTAATAAAACATTCTATCTCTTTTTCTGGAAAGATGCAGTCAGTGTTTGGATTGATGCACCAGTATATAAACATGTAAAGATCAGGTCCCTGGAAGAATATTTACATATTTTGGAGAATGAAAGTATCAGACTTGCAGCTGAATAATATATTTTTAAATCTTGTTATAACCAGAGCTATTAGTGACGGATGCATCACAAAGGACCCCACTCAATACAATTTGCTCTGTAGTGCCTCAAACAGAAGAACTTGCGTTGGGAAACCAAAGTTAGGAAATGATGGGAATTCTGGGGCCATGAGTCCTCTAAATGATGTTGAATGTTTGAAATTCAGCTCCTTCCAAGTCTCATCAATACAAGCAACATCTCATGTAAAGATAAAAGTATGAAGTTGATAAACAAGGGTCATAACTCTGTCGAAAATGAAGTAGGCAAGACATTCAGATCTGTGAAATAAAGTTCACAACAAACAGCATCTGAATATATTGAATGATTTTTAGGTCATGCTGATTACAAGCAACATCCACTGTAAAGATAGGAAATTGATTGACAAGGGCCATTACTCTGTCCTAAATGGTGTAGATGAGAAAAAAACCCATAAACTGCACATCTAGGTCTAAGAGTCAATGTTATATTTCTCACAGAAAACATCAATGATTTTTCTTTAACCATATATCCAAGTCCACACTACTAATATGTCAAACAGCTGATGAATTTTATATTGTGAAAATAATTTACAGTGATTATCTAATGTAATCATCAACTTTGAAAACTCATCACAGATACTTTAATAATGTAAAATCCAACTGGCTTGCATGTTTGTTTTCATGGTGCATGTCAAAGTAGCTCGAGTTGTTGGCCTCAAGGATGGCATTATAGTGCCTAATTTAGTTATTTTTGGGGTTTTATTGTAGTTAGATATGCCATTCACAAAAAGATACATCTGTATATAATTTTCTAAACTCTCTTGATAAATTTAATTATTTCTTGTTGTATATTGGCTATGATAGATGGGTCCATTTGTATTTACTGTTAATTTTAATAACTGTGATTCCTGTTTAATGTGGTGTTATCCTTAGCTCACCAGGTCTCTCAGTGGGGGATGTTACAATTAGCTGCTAAAACCCAGTGAAACAAAGAAACCCATTATTGGTGGGAATGAAGTGTTTGTAGGCTTATAGTAAATTACTGATAGCAAGTTTCCCTTTATTGTCACACTTTTAGTTTGGTGACCATTTGTTGTGAAATTTGTAGCTCTTTCAGTAGGTGTAAAGTACTTAAAATATACTTAGTACTTAAAATATACTTAAGAACTTAGAGTATAAATCTGAAATATTTACCTCATAAGAAAATATTTTACAAGTAATTTCTCACTAAATGTAACCTATTTTGGAAATTCTACTACAGATTAAATGTTACAAATGTGTGTGTGTGTGTGGAAAGGGGATGTTTGGGTATAATTTGGTTATAGAATTTAGGTTGTGTGCAGTTTGGTTTGTATGCTAGAGATTGGGAAATGTCTGCTGTTGACACAATTTCATCATAAGTTTAGCTCAGCATTAAGCTTAGGAAGGTTCCTGGGGAATGCTTTTTTTCTGAGGTCTACTAGTTTCATTTATAAGCTAGAATCAACCACAGTGCATGGAGTCAGCATGTAGTACTATAAAGGATCATATATAATTAAATGTATAAAAGGAAAACCCTCTTGCTTTTTTAAAATTCTCCAACCAAAGGACAGTTACATCTAGGACTAGTAGCAATATGATTTTCATGATATTGGAGGTCAGATTGGCACCATTTTCATTTTGGATCAACGTATTAAGTAAAAAATGTATCCTGAGAGCCACAGGGGAGAACAGTATATAGAGGATATTTGCTTGCAACGAGTGAATAACAGATATATTTCATTGAGTGGGTGAAAAACTCAGTATTTCATGAGTGGCAAAGCCATAAGTGACAATACTTGAGTTTTTCACCCACAAGATGAAATATATCATTTATTAACTCGAAGCAAGCATATTTTCTTTTTATTTTATGCTCAAATGTCATGTCTAGCAATTTTGTATAACGGACTGAACTAGTAGATTTCTTACTGTATCCCGAGCAATAATGTCAGCGATTAACCGTTTATGTTCTGGTCTGTTTTGTGTATATTGCACATAAAATATCAGTAGTAACATAATGCTCCTTCCCAATTCAAGGCAAAACAGCAGATAAAAATAAAATGAAGAAAAAATAAATATTTGCCCATTGCTGGTTTTGAACGCAGTTCATCTGGATGCAAGGCGGTCATATCTACCTTTACACTATGCAAGCGTCTTACAACAGTTCAAAATTTCTTACTCATAATGTTATCAATGACTACTGACGGCCAGTGAAAAAAATTTTTTTTTCACTCCAGTGAAATATTAAAAAAATTTCACTCAGAAAATCCAGTAATTCACAGCCTAGCATAAAATAAATTCCTTGCCAGGAAGGAAGGAAGACCGTCTGGACTTTATGGCCTGGCAAAGATGGGTTTACAAGTTTTTCAAGAGAAATGAACTTTTACTTGGGTGTAGAACTTCAATTTCTCAGAGGCTCCCTGTGGACTTGGAAACCATGGTAAAAAATTTTGTTAATTACAAATGAGATACAGTTATTCACTCATATAAGCCTATAGAAAATTATTGGAAATTCAAATCTGAATAAAAGAAAATTTGTTTTCTTTGAAGCATTTAATACACTTACATATAAAAAATAGTTGTCAGACTAAGAACTGACAAATATTATCACCACACACATACACATTTGTATGTGCCCTCACTCACATAATCACAACCACACAGACATTAAATAAAAAAATACACCAAGTTTCTGTCTTTAAAATCCATTGGACAGTGGCATACATGTGATTCTACAGGTGGAAGGATGAAAACACTCTTTTATAGCTGAAATCTACGGCTTTGAAAATTAAATGATTTGTAAATAAAATTGAGAAAAGAAATTTTCCTAATATATTTTTACATGTTTTATCCACACATTACAGAAACCAGCCAGAACCAGTCTACTGGGGACCCGAACTGTTCCACCAGTGCAACAATCGGTGCAATGATGCGTGCGTAGTAATCAGAGTAAGAATTGTTAAACAATGGTTAACATGTGTACACAACAAGCTGTAAATTGATTACCCTAATGTTGTAATTTGGAGAGTTTAAAGCCAAAGACAGGATTTTTTTGAGGTGTTATAAGTAATAAAGGGGGTCAAAGGGGGTCCATAATGGCTTTTGAGTCTTTGTTTAAAAATCTACCAACCTTTGGTGGAGGTGAGATAAATAGGAGAGACCACCCAAAAAATGATATTGGCAATAATACTCAAGAATGTCTTTTGATTTTTTTAAGAAGAATATTTAAGGGCAGCTCATATCTTTTTTTGGTCAATTCATGCCAAAATGCTTAAATGTGCACTTTCTCCTGATGCTAAAAATCCACCGGCTAAGAAATATTACAAGAAGTTCAGCAAAGCTTGGAAATCAGTTTCAGTTTAAGTGTGTGTTTCATACAATGTGGATTTTAAGATAGTATATGGAGGAAGAAATGATATCAACAGGCATATGCAGATCCATCACATAGAATCAATGATTCTTCTGTAACAAACACACCCATTTTGAAGGACTTGTTTCAGACTGGATCAAAAGTGGATAAAGTGGCATTTGCAGAGACTTTGTTTGCAAATTTTGTGGGAGAGCACAATTTACCATTCCTCATTGCAGATCATTTTACGAAACTTGTTCAAGTTATGTTTCCAGACTCAGAGACTGCACAAAAATGTTCATGTCAGCATAAAAAGACAACACATTGTCACTCATGTCCTAGCCCCCCCCCCCCCCCCCCCCCAACTGAGGCAGAAAAGTTGAAAATATGAGTAGGAGTCAGAAGTTCAGTGCCATGATTGAGAACACATATTATGGCAAAAATGCACTTGTTTTGTTTTCAATTCCCTTAAAATACATACAATTTATGTCGATAGAAAAAAATCTACTGGTTAAGAAGCCAATCTACTGATCACAATTTTGAAATCTACTGATTTGATGGCCTGGTTCTGTCACATGTTTGCAGTGGAATATAGTGAATTAAATACAGTCTTTGCTGCTCCCAATAGTTCAGCAGGGGGTTAGAAGGCAATGCAATTTCATTTGTGTTCATCATTGCACTAATTATAGACTGGTTGGTATCATTGTTCAAACTTCTCCGAAGATCTTGTTGAATTTTACTGTGCATAGAAAATATCTTTCTGCATCTGCATTGCTGTGAGGGAGTGTCAAAAATGATCTGCAACTGCAAACATCAGATTGTGTTCTGCAACAAAACTGCAGAACAGTACTTCAGCTCTTGTGACATGGATTGTCGATGATTGTTTAAACATGTTAGTTACTTTTGTGATTGAGCTCTGCATTCGTTCATTGTGCTGATGCTGGATGTTGTTGTTTTGTTGATGGATGTCATACACTTCAGAATGACTAATACGTCAGTATCGTGTTTGCAGTATGCGCAAAAAAAAAAATGCTCCCCCTTGCTTTTGTGCATCACAAAGTCAAACTTCGTCAAAAAGGAGTTCTGAAATTTAGGTATGCTTGGCTTCGCTTTCTTCACAGATGGTTCATTGTTCCCTAAATCAATGCTGCATTTTGACATTTTGCCTCAGGAAATGAATCGCACTTGTACACTATTCCAACTACCGAAATAATGTTTTTTCATTTTATATATGGAGTGAAATATGACTTCAAAGAAATATTGCTGCTGATCATGAACTTGCCAATAATCTTTAATATAGATGGCTTAAACATTCTCATTCAAGGCAATGATGTGTAAAAACTTTTGTTCTGCAACACTCATTGCTTTGATTTAACCTAACTTCAAAGAAATTGAGTTGTTCCATTTAGTGCGCTTTACCCATGCAAATTAGCCTCATGGGCTCTGTGTGGCCATTCGGCCATGTGCGAGTGGGTCAATTTAATAATCTATGGTGGTTCTTTATCTGACTGCCTTATGTTTTAATTGCCTCAATGGCAATCAACTATATGAACTGCACAGAGGAAAGTTTTACATGAGCACTAAGTAGGACTGTTTCCTGTTTATTCATGTTATCAGCATATATCATGGTAATAAAAAAAAAGTCTCTCCATCTGTCCCTACTTTTTCTTGTTGTTGAGCTACAGTAAGATTACTAACCTTACTGTGTTGGAGGATGGGTGGTTGGTGGGGGGGGGGATTGGGAGTCAAAAATCGTGTTCTTGCATGACACACGTTATGGCAGGTATGACATGGTCAAGTCAAGTTTCAAGGTGTGTGGCATCAGCAATGCCATAAATGGAAGGGAGGACCATATATTCAGAAAGGATGATATTCTAGCATCACTTTGTGATGCTGATACCAGTGATGAGGAATGGTTTGAAGGTTTTGAACCTGAGGACTTGATGTAGACAATTCCTATTATCATTCAAGTGGATTCATTTGTGTGATAGAAAGTGTCTAAACATGTATGTGCATTATTATCTTTGTTTTCCCTTTTCCAGTAAACTGAACTGGGTTTACATTTATTTGTGATAAAGCCTTCAACATCTCTGACATGCAAGTTTCACAAGTTCTTTTAGTCTCAGTTTTATTAAATGGCAGATTTCCCCTTGAAAATCTCAGTTTAGACATTATCAGATTGGAGTTTACACCTATCATTTCAGTACAAATAATGGTATTCTGCAATTCAATTCTTGGACCAGTCCAAGTGATTTGGCTTTTAAGACCATTATTGCCATATCTGGATTTGTAGTGTTGAGATTACTTCAAGCATTTCTGAAGAAAAATATGGATTATATATCTTTCAGATTTCCACAGCAAGATAATATGAATAGATATATATTTTTTTGATGATACATTCTGCTGTCAAAAACAATCTTTATGTTATGAAACAATATCAATATTAGAACAAGGTCACATTTGCATTAATGTTGATAGCGAGGCTTAACTGTATCACTAATGGCAGTATATGTAAACGATGAAAAGAAAAACAAACATCAGAAATGCAAAAGAATTCTTTATTTGTAAAACAAAACACCGAAACATTACCATGCAACCTAGTTTACCTACATGTACTCAGACCACTTCTGACCATTACTGCATGTGCTGGGTACATTGATACACAATCATGACAAGAAATATATTAATTTTCTACACCAAATGTTCAGGGAAAGGTGAAGATTTTCATCAGTGCAAGAATTAGAGATGAAAGTAATTATTTGTTAGTGTCTGGACACTTGGGTCAATGACAGTAACTTATAACAAGAGTCCCTCGAAGGGACTGATGCTCTAAAGGCCGAAAAGAATTTACATGCATTCAAGATAAGACCATTTTTTTTTAGGACCAACTAGACATTATAAGACATCTTTTAGGGAAAACCCCACGTTGATATATGACCTTCCATTCAGGAGAAGTAGTGATAAGATTTTCAAGATGTCTGCTGTTGTGCCCATTTTGGATATCAGATTGGCACTATTTCACTGAGGACCAACTAGATAGCATAAAAAGTCTTTTACTGAAAACCCCATGTTGCTATGAACATTCATTTATAACAAGATTGGCAAGATGGCAGTGTGCCAGCCATACTGGATGTGCAAGTAGCCCCGTTTTAATTTAGGACCAATTAGACATCATAAGAAGTCTTCTTGTGAAAACCCCACATCAATATGACTTTCAGGAGGTGTAAGCAATAATTAATAAGACTTTCAAGATGACTGTTATGGTGGCCATATTAGACATCAGATCAGCACCTTTTTCATTTAGGACCAACTAGGCATCATAAGAAGTCTTTCAGTGAAAACCCCATGCTGATATAACCATCCATTTAGGAAGAATAGTGGTAACAAGATTTTCAAAATAGCAGCTGTGGTGGCCATATTGGAAGTCTGAGCAGCACCACTTTCATTTAGGACCTAGTAGACCATGGAATGAATGTGCACATAAAGTTTAATGGCAGTCTCCAAGTAGTTTAGGAGGAGTAGCATTATAACAAACTTGTGCTAATGGACGGACAGATGTAAAACAACAGACCATCCCATAAGCTCTTCTCATCTATGACCAATAGATCTAAACATTGCATGATCAGTGTCTTGTTGATATGCGCATCTTCAGGTGATGACCATAATATTCCTGGCAGTCCTAGTTGCGCTAAGATGATTGTATGCTGGACAGAATGAAACGAGGATTCATAGAGAGGGATATAATTATTTTTAAAAATATGGCTGGAGAAGATAGATGATTGTTGAAGGCACTGCATTAATAATAATAATATTACTACTTTATTTATAGAAGGTAACTCAATTAGTACAATACTACCCTCCCTTGAGGCAGTCTGCTTAAAATGTGAAATAATTATATACAATATTTACAACATAATATAAAGTGTCTGTGTATTATGACAATAATCAGATGTTGTTAAATGTTGTAATAAAAACATTGGCTCTGGTTATGGTTGGTTGAACTGGTTCTGTTTGCCTATATTTTATTTTACTGATCATGGTTATGTTCTATGTATCTAACCTTCAAATTGGGTGTAACTTGCCCTGCTGACTATTGTATTGCTTATAAATTCAAATGTACTAACATGATTGTGTTGTTTTAGTTTATCTGCAAGACTTACCATTCATACAGTAACAATCAGTTACAGCACCTTCATCTCACTTTTTTGCAGGACAATGAAAGTCCAGCAGAAATCAAACCAATCAAGGTTGTTAACCCTCATCTGAAATTGTATTTGTTACCCTAATCAAACTAGCTGACACTTATGGGTTCCACTATCCAAATACTAACATTCATTTATCAACAGAGCTCCTTAATTTATCAATAGTTTCTCTCACTGGCAAAGGGGAGGAGGGATCAAATTACTGTCATTGGTGTCCATAGACAGACATAATTGGTGTGAATGATCTTGAATTTCTGTGTCCAATGGACAGAATAAACTAATTCCATGAGTATCAGGCATTAAGACCTGCTGTGCAAAGGACAAAGTTACCAAATATTTGTACATCTGAGGTCAAGTTAATTATCTGGGTGGACACAAATGATTGAAAGACTGGGACTGTCTGACAGGTGTGTTTTAATTATGCCTGACTGGTTTAAAATGATAATAAGTCTCTTAAATCATTTTCTTCTTGTACCTATACAATGTTGAATACATAGAAGGAATGCCACTAAATGCAAAGTTTTAATGTCTCATTAATTCTGCAACTGGAATTCCAGTTAACTGGAAGTTCATGCTCTAAAAATTAATTCAGAGAACAAGCTAAAAATTGAATCAAAGTACTGAGAATACTAACATCAACCATGAAAATATATTGATCTGGATCAGTGATGTATGCAACAAGAGAGCTACTGATATTCAAGCTCCCATTTTTAATCACTATTGGACTAGAAATGTTTCTAGAGGGCATGGATGCCTCCACCAATATGTTGTTTTGGAAGACATCTTGGTTCAAGATGCAATATCAAATTTCCAAGATAAAACAGTATAACAAATCTGTCAAATGTTTACTGAATTCTGTAAAAATCAAACTTGGTGAAGGTCTTGTTGATAAAACAGGGCTTTACAAATTTGTACAAAGTCAACTCGATAAAGAGGGAAACTGAACTTGCCCTCAGGAGATTTGAGCTTGGCCCAAATATGACAAGATAATATCACAATGAAAGTTTAAAAATAAGGTAACGTCAAATGTGATATGTTTTCTGGAATTCACGGTATATTTATTTTACAAATAAAGAACTTCTAATTTCTTTTTTATTTGTGTGCACCTTAAAACCATATGCTGAAAATTAAGTTATCAAAAAAGATATATGTAAATAGTACATGTAGATATGACAAAAAGTTAGAATGCATATACAGTTAAAGATCAAAGACAGACATATATATATAGATAGATGGATAAATAGATACATTAAAAAAAGGTTTTGGAAATAGCTAACTTTTTTAAGAGAGAGAATGAGATCTTGAGAGATGAACTGAGCCATCAAACATAACCAAGAATAGAACTGTGTTAATTTAATTTTAATAATGTTTTAATATAACAAGTTTCCTTTTGTTTTTTGCCTATATATACCAGCAGACTCATCTCTTCAGCTACATCAACAATAATAATAGCCATACTTTCTGTAATGATTTATTCATACTCACAACTGAATGATTTATGAATACTTATTTTTATCTATTTATTTATTTGCCAAACAGTAAGTATATATTGGTCTCCAGTAATTATGGCTAATCAATGGAGATGAATGCCTTTTATTTCCGAGTACACCTGTCAAAGAAATCTTATAAGTTATATTATTAACAGTTGTCACCTAGTCACCTTGAAATCAGTGACTGGTATCAAAGCAATCTTTGACAAGCTGATTTTTGATAGTTGGCAAGCTCTGCAAATTTCAAAGCCTACTCACAAACTGCCCATGGCTAGGTTAGGACTTGAAAGTCAGCAAATCATGTACAAGTAGAAATATTATGATTAGAATAACTGACAAGTTAAAATAAAAATATTTATTCCCTATTTGTTAAAACTTGCTTTAAATAGTAAATATTCATATTATCATGTCTGCATGAGAATATGAGACTGACCTTAACATTCACTAAAGCTTACAAAATGGAAATTACAGACTTTGAATGTTTACTATGTGAAATAAAGGCTCAATAAATGAAAGAAACTGCAGGCATTTATGTAATAGAGTAATGTGATATATACAAATGCAAAATGTAGTTTTTTTGGGGTGGGGATGGGTGGTAAAACTAACATTTAATGATGTAATACTTACCTGTTGCTGTTGCGTAGTTGGCTCTTTTCTGGATGGAAAATACCCCAACTATATGATGAGAATTCATCCTCCCATTAGGTTCAACCAGGTGATTCTAGAACAATAAGTCGCCCCACTAATACCTGGCCCATGTGCACTGTCCTTCATTCTTTTTAAGGATGCAGCCTAAACTAGTGGGACATCAGTGTGTGGTGGGAGGACGGAATCTGGCAATAGCAACCGGTAAGTATTTCATCGTTAAAATTAGTTTTATCCCCTCAAAAAACTACATTTTAATATCAGTAATACATACCTGTTGCTATTGCATAGCTGAATTTGTCAGTTTGGTGGGAAGTGGACGATTCCACAACTGGTGAAAGAAAAACAGACGCAAGGAATACTCACCCTATTTGTAGAGTGGAAGACTACTGCCAGATGGTATCGGCATGGGCCACTTTTTGAGCTACAACAATTGGACACAAAGAAAATATGCCTTTGCTTTGGTAAGCTAACAAGCAAAGGTAAATGGAGGAGAATGTAGTGTGAGAACCCCAAAACATGGCTATCATCACATCCTCCAGAGATGAACAGAGTTAGAAAAGGCCCATGCAGCAGCAATGGCTGGAACCTCATGGGCTTTAATTTTCATGAATGAAAGGTTCCTATCAGCAAAGGACTGATAAACTCTCTTGATAGTTATTGCAATCCACCTTGAAATGGTGGAAGCTGAAATATCAGTTGAACCCTTAATGGGGAGTAAAAGATACTTCCTACCCTTTCTTCTCTCTTACAGGCTGCCAAATAAAAACGTAAAGCCCTAACTGGACATAAAAGTCTATCTTGATCATCCCCAGCACAGACACAATTGAGACTGGGGATCTCAATTGGGAGTAGAGCAACCGATGGAAGCTGGTTTTCTGCTAAAAAACCAGGTTGGCAAGGGAGAGGAACTGACTCATAATTTCCATTGAAACTCATACAACCTTCTTCTACAGATAGGGCATGAAGCTTGCTCCTTCATCTCATGGATGCTAAAGAAAGCCAGAAAACTGTCTTGAGGGTAAGGCATACCTGTCAACCCCAAGAGAGGTATAAGCAAAACCAAAGTGGCAAAAAAGCGTAATCTGAGCATAAAAAGTGTAAGCTATGTATTACATGCCATAATTACAACAAGAGACTGATGCTCTATTGGACAAAAAGAATTTCCAGGACCAACTAGACATCATAAGAAATCATTTGGTGGAAACCCCACATCAGTAAGACTTTCTGTTCAGGCGGAGATGCCATAGCAAAATTGTCAAGATGGCTACCATGGTGACCATATTGGATGTCAGATCAGCACCATTTTCATTTAGGCCCACCTAGACATCATAAGAAGTCTTTTAGTGAAAACTGATAATGATATGACCATCCATTTAGGAGGAGTAGCAATAATAAGATTTTCACCATAGACCACTGTGGTGATCATGTTGGATGTGTGAGCAGCACCATTTACATCTAGGACCAACTAGATCTTGGGGTGAATGTGTATGTAGAGTTTCATGGCAATCCTCCAAGTAGTTTAGGAGGAGAAGTGATAACAAACTTGTGCTAATGGATGAATGGACGACGGACAACAGACCATTCCATAAGCTCTTCTGGTCTATGACCAGTAGAGCTTAGAAACTGAATGAAAAATGTACATTTAGTTTTACTACTAACCTGGATCTGCAGCTGGTTAAAGTTCTTGTCAAATATGTGCAAAATCCATGTGGATTAGTACCATAATACAAACATAAAACATACTGACAAATTATATACCAGGAAACCGGGAGTAGAAAGCCAGAGATTGGTCATCTAACACCCTCTCTACTGCACCCTTCTGAAGAAGGGAGTGAACCTCTTTCTTTAATTGCACCAGATTCAACCAGTGGAAGAACATGGGACCTTACTAGAGGAGGAAGATCCTGAAACCAAAGCTGGTAACCACCTTTTAGGATAGAAAGGACCCAGCCATCGACTGTTAACACCAGACCAAGCCTCTGAATAGGGCTGTCCAGCCTTGTCCTTACAAAAGTGGGCCGGGCCGCAAACTTCCTCCCTGAGCCATTGTGGCATGCCCTTGTAGGGCTTGACTGCCAAGGGGGAGCTCTGAAATGGGGTTGTTGCTTTGATTGGGGCTGCATGGCTTTAAATAATTTAGATGGTGGACCCTGTGGCCAGTCAGGATGATATCGCTTCTTGGCTGGTTTCGAAGGGCCAGGAGCTGATGCAAGGGACTGGTGTTGTTGGTTTCTCAAATCCTGAGAAGCCATGGAGAGGATAAGCCCTCCAAAGAGGTCTCTGCCTCCTGGGGAGCATCCCTCAGAAGGTTTTTACTGTGCTCTAGTAAGACCTTGGATGTGTCCAGCGCAACATCCCTGCGGAGGTGGAGAAGCTCCGCAGAAAAGGCCATGAACAAGGATAACGCATGCCTAGAAGTTTTTGCCACTGCTTCCAACACATGATGAAAAGCAACTGGCAACAGAGATTCCTCCTTTAGCAGGTTGAACAAGGCTGCTGAAAAGAGGTGGGCATGTAAGTCTATGGTTGCTAGTGACCTAGCCTTTTGTTCTAAGGATTCCAGTGTTTTCACTGGGAGGTGAGCCCAGATCACACTGAAATACCCACTTGAGCCACTTCAATATCCAAAGTGGTTGATTTAGTGGGGCAGAAAAGGGTATGAACCTTATAGGTAGATGCAGCGATCAAGGGTTGCAACATGGCGGGGGGGGGGGGGGGGGAGACGGACTGCCCCTTACGTTGTCTAGCAAAATCTTGGCCCTTGCTAAACCTTTGGGAAAGCTCCTTAATTATAACTGAGTGAGGAAGCAACAAGAGATCTGGTGACACAAGTCACTGGGCAAAAGACGGTAAACCTCATTTACCGCTTTTCAAAAGACCAGCTCTCTTCCTCCTCTGCTGCCTTGACTGACGGGTGAGAGGAGGCAGGGGACCCAAATGGAGGTGGTGCCGCATCTCCCTGTTCTGTATCAAACTCATGTGAATCGACTAGGACAGAATGGACATCTTTGACCTACTCTCTCTCCTGGAAGGCATGTCTATGCGACCCAATGTCTTTCTGTTGTTGGGGAGTCTTGGGGAGTAAGAGGAACTTCAACCTCAAACCCCTCGTGCAGAGCTAATGTACTGTCCTTAGTAGCAGATTCAGCAGGTGGGTGAGAGCAACTCTCTGCCTTCATGGGGTGTTTGGGGATGAAGGTATGTCCCCCTCCCTCTTTTTTGACCCAACTTCGTAAAAGGAAGATCATAAGATGTAGGCCCATGACCCGCAGCATCAACCTCTCTACCATGTGGCCAAGGTCCTGAAATCCATGGCTGCATGCTGGGCAAAGGACCAATCACTTCACTGTGGAGGAAGGAGCCACATCCTGTAGGGATTCAGAGGAATTATAGGAAAGTGCTGGGATGCCAATCCAATCCCCTTCCCTAATCTGGCATATGAACATAGATTCCCAAGCCCCCATGTGATGAAACGGCAATCTGGGGAGAGAGGGGGTCAATGACTGGTCAGGTGACTCAAATCTGTAGGAAGACCCTTTCCCAGATTTGAGCTCTCCCTTTACTGGGTGTCTCGATCCCATGGCAGAAAATGGGGAGGGGGGCATGACTCACTTTTAGCCTACACTGAGCTGTGGGTGAATAGAGCATGCTGCTCCTCCCTCATGGGGGGTGGGGGTGGCAACTTGCTCTCTGTCCTAATGGAAAGAGAGGGAGCTGCTCCTCCCTCACAGGTGGGTGCGACTCACTCTCTGCCATCACGGAACAGGGAGGGTGCTCACTCTCTACCTCTTTATAACCTCCCTTGGGAGAGAGCCCACAAACCCTAAGAGTCTCAGAAGAGACTTTTGTAATACTTCTCTGAGACTCAAAAGACTCTGAGAAGGAAAATGCTGAAAATTCTGAGGAAGACGAGGAAGGAACTTTCTTCTCTCCTTATAGGTACATCTATGTTCAGCAAGGTCCCAGACCTTGTCTGACCATAGCCTGCAAAAAGGACAACCATCTGTCCTCTTGCAGCCTGTATGATTAGGCAAGTGGGGTGCATGTCCCAGGTGGATTTCCTGTGACCACACTTACCCACACCCCGTTTAGACATTAGTGAAAAGAATGCTGGAAAGAAGATTCATTCAAAAGCTTCTATGCAATTATATGTAAAAAAAATATGATAACAGCAAGAACTCACATCACCTAGGTGTTATCTCAAAGAATTAAAACAATCACTGACGTTTTAATGCAAAAGATAAGCAATGCTAAGCCGAGTACTGAAGATTATAAGATAATGAAGTACTGAAGATTATAAGATAATGAAGTCAACTAGGCTTAATCAAAAGCTGGGGATGACTAAATTAGCAAACAAGAGTCCCTTGAAGACACTGACGCTCTACTGGGCAAAAAGAATTTCCTGGAATTCAAGATAAGACCATTTCTTTCCTTTAACTGTTGAATGTTTTTGAAACCATCTCTGATATTCTTCAGTGATAACAAGATTTTTAAATTAGCTGCTGTGGTACACATACTGGAAGTCAGCTTGGCACAATTTTCATTTAGGACAAAAGTAGACATCATTATATGTCTATTGCTCAAAACCCCATGTCATAATGATCATCCATTCAGGGGGAGTAGTGACGAGATTTTTAAGACAGTCGTGGCAGCCATATTGGGTGCACAACTGGCACCATTTTCATTTAGGACTTGGTGAGAAAAAAAAACATCATAATGATCATCCATTCAGGAAGAGTAGTGACAACAAGATTTTTAAGACAGTCATCATGGCAGCCATATTGGGTGCACAACTGGCACCATTTTAATTTAGGACTAACTAGGTCTCATAAGAAGTCTACTGGTGAAAACCCCATGCTGACATAGCCATCCATTTGGAGAGGAGTAGAGATAACGATATTTTCAAAATATGACTTTTCATTTAGGAGGAGTAGCAATAACAAGATTTTCAAGATGGCTGCTGTGGCAGCCATACTGGACATCAGATCGGGCACAATTTTCATTTAAGACCAAATGGACATCATACGAAGTATTCTGGTGAAAACCACGCATCAATATGACTTTCTGTTCAAGTTGATTTGCGATAACAAGGTTTTTAAGATGGGTGCAATGGGGGCCATATTAGATGTTAGATCGACTCCATTTTTATTTAGGACCAGCTAGACATCATAAGAAGTCTTTTAGTGAAAATATCATGTTGATATGACCATCCATTGAGGAAAAGTAGGGACAAGATTTTCAAGATGGCCACAGTGGTGGCCATATTGGATGTCACATCAGCACTATTTTCATTTAAAACCAACTAGACATCATAAGAAGTCTTTCAGTGGAAACCACATGTTGATTTGACCATCCATTCAGGAGGAGTAGCAATAACAAGACTTTCAAGATGGCCACTGTGGTGGCCATATTGGACATCAGGTCTGTGCCATTTTCATTCTGGACTAACTAGACATCATAAGAAGTCTTTTAGTGAAAACCCCATGTTGATATGACCATTCATTCTGGAGGAGTAGCAATAACAAGATTTTCAAGATGGCCACTGTGGTGGACATATCGGAAGTCCTAGCAGCACTATTTTCATTTAGGACCAACTAGACCATAGAATGAAAGTGTGTGTAAGTTTAAAAGCAATCCTCCAAGTAGTTTAGGAGAAGTAGCGATAACATACATGTGTTAAAGGACGGACGGCAATGGACGGATGACGGACAACAGACCCACCCATAAGCTCTTCTGGTCTATGATCAGTAGAGCTAAAAACTAGTTGTTAAGATTGCTGATAAAAAGAGGATAATATCAAGGAAAATTATCTGGTACTACTTCTGAGAATGAACCAGTGTTCGATAACCAAACATGCAATATGAAGGGAAAAAGTGGTGTGCAATCTGCTTTTCCAAGTTATAAAAAGAGCAAAATTTATAATAAGGGAATCTGAATTACGATGATTCATTAATTGTAATAAACAATAAAATCAATCAAAATGAGTCCATAGACCCAATTAGGCAAGGATAGGTATATTTAAACTAAATACCTACCCTAGCTAGGAATAATTCTCAACAAAAATTAGTATGTGGTGTGGACCAGGTGCAACTTAGGTCTCACTGTACAGTTTCGTATTTTGCCCCCCCCCCCCTAATTTTTAAGGTAGAAGGCATGAGCCTAATTAGCATATGCCTAGTGTTTATAAATTCACACAGAAGCTAAATCTGTAATATGGTTTACATTTACTTTGAGTTAGGCTTGAAAATGGGTTGGCTTGTTTGGTGACTGCATGTCACAGTTAGAGTAGAATTGGAGATCAAATGCGTAACTTGGGCTGCAAATGAACAGCTGACTTGGCTTACGCATTTATGTATGTCTGCTACAGCGGAAAGTATCGCAAAATCGAGATGGTTAAGGGGTGATGAGAAGTATGTTAATTTGTTATAATACCAGTGAACTTTAATCATGCATAAGGCACATACTGGTTCTTTAAGCCTCATTGTCACGGGAAAATATTCAAAATAGCTCTTTGCTGTAAAAAATGAATGTAAAAAAGAGGGGTTGGTGGTAGTGTCAGTTCAGAATAACAGCCATCAGTTGTTCAAGGAATTAACCTGAATACCTCAGTCAAAATCTTACAAGCATGCTTTCCACAAAAAATATTGGCTAGTTTTTATTTGTATCTTTAATGTAAAATTATTCTCATTTTTTTGCAATATGTCATTGTCGGATGAAAATTCACCAAAACAACTGTACAGTGAGACCTTAGTGTTCAAGAATCTTTTGGTTCACCCTAATTGGAGAACAAATTCTCATCATACAGTCAGGGTAGTTTCCGTCCGGAAAAGAGCCAGCTACACATTACAGCAACAGGAATGTATTACTGATATTAAAATTAAGGTTCTGATATACATGCATGTATCAGAACCAGGACATCAAATCAGCAGATTTCAAAAGTTTCATCATTAGATTGGCGTCTGAACCAGTAGTTATTTTATCGACATAAATTGTATGTTTTAGGGGGATTGAAAACAAAACAAGTGCATATTTTTGCCATAAAATATTTTCTCAATCATGATAATAAACTTCTGACTCCTACACATATTTTCAACTTTTCTGTCGGGGGGGGGGGGGGGGGGGGGGAAAAGGACTTGAGTGACAATGTGTATAATGGCTTGAAAATTTCTGTGCAATCTCTGAGTCTGGAAACATAATTTTAACCAGTTTAGTAAAATGATCTGCAGTAAGGAATGGTAAATTGAGCTCCACAACAAAATTTGCAAACAAAGTCTCTGCAAGTACCACCTTATCCATTCTTTATCCAGTCTCAAACAAGGCCTTCAAAGTGGCTGTGTTTCTGTTTTTGTTACAGAAAAATCACTGTTCCTATGTGATGGTGTTTGCATGTACCTGGTGATATAATTTCTTCCTCCATATACTATCTTAAAAAATCCACACTGCATGAAACACACACTGCAAACTCAGGACCTTTGCTACTCGCCTGCACACACTTAAACTCTGATATCCAAGCATTGCTGAACTTCTTGTAATATTTCTTAGCAGGTGTTTTTTTTTTTTAGCATAATAGCGCATGTTTCGGCATTTTAACATAATTTGACCAAAAAAAGATCAGAGCTGCCTTACATGTTCCTCTTAAAATAAATTCAAACACTTAAGTGTTTCTGCAGAAATGAGTTTTGGTCGGTCTCTCCTTTTTATCTCACACCTCCACCAAAGGATTTAACCAATAAAATACAAGAGTTGCTCTTAAATATTATTCTTAAAAAAATCAAAAGACTTACTTGAGTATGATTGCCAAAGTCATTTTTGGTCGGTCTCTCCTTTTTATCTCACCTCTGGCAAAGGACAGCTGATTTGTAATGAAAGACTCAAAAGCCATCATGGACCACCTTTGATCCCTTTACTACTTGTAACACCGCAAAAAACATTTTGTCTTTAGTCTTAAACTCAAAATTACAACAATTGGGTAATCAATTTACAGCTTGTTGTGTACACGTGTTAACTATTTGTTTTCAATTCCAAATCTGACTATTCAGCATGCATCACTGGACCAATCAATGTTACTGGTAGAACAGTTCTGGTCCCCAGTAGACTGGTTCTGGATGGTTTCTGTAATGTGTGGATAATAGAATGCCAAAAAAAAAAAATCTTCCCTTTTTTAAATTTAAAAAAAAAAAAAATTCTTTTCATTTTCAAAAGCAGTAGATTTCAACTATAAAGTATGTGTGGTATACAGTCTTTAAAATGGTATTTTTGTCCTACCAATGATACGTAATGGATATGTGTACTATGTCAAGGTTGCAGAGAATAAAACTTGCAGAACATAAAGCATTGAGAACTGAACATGACCAACCTCTCTCTCACTTTTTTGGACTTGCTCTGTGGTTAAGTACCTTGCAGACTTGAGCTTCCATGAGTTAAATTTGAGCTTGTCCTGGACTTCAGGAGAGTGCATTCATAATGCCCTGTAAAGATCTGTTTACCATGATCAACTATCATTAGTTTCGTAAAGTTCTGTAGTTTGTTATAATACTGACAGCAGGGCAGACCAAGATCAACTGTTTTGAAGAACCTCACTTAGAACATCCATGTGACTACTTCTAACACAGATGATCTTCTAATCAGTTGATCCCCTCTCCTTCTATAATGCCATAGTTTGCAATAAATAGACTGATGCAAAGTCAGAACCCTTGGTGCATACCTAAATTTCTAATAAAACCATCTTTTCTGTTATCCAGAGAGATCATAAATCCAACTGCTTTATTCTACATGTCAACAGTTTATTTACAACATCAAACTTGCCAGCTGTATCTTGCTCATAATCATACAGATGCTTGAATTTAGTGATATAAAGACTTGTCAAGTGCTTCAGTGATAGAACTGAAAAACCTAATAAATGATTAAAAGTTTGGCATGCTGCTTCTATGTGGAAAATGACTTTGCTCATAAAATGTATTTGAAAAAGAACAATAGTGTGCCAGTGATAATACTTGTCTTGGTATACAGTGTTTTCCTGACATACCTACACCATATAAAATGAACTTCATTAACAGATGATGAAATACTGAGTTGTGACCTTACCCTTGAAAACAGCAACATGAATGTAGTTCACAACACATCTTATAATGAACACATATAGGTATACCAAGTTTCATCCTTTATATCATGGCATTAACATGATATTAACACAATATATGAAACGACTGCCTCACAAGGCTTTAAAGTTATAGAGCTGTAATAGAGTAGAAGGGTAAGTAAAATGGAAAACTTAAAATAATGAGACATGATAGAATCCCAATGTGGTACCTTTTAATGATTATGTGTAAGTAAACCAAATTACATCCCTTAATCTCAAATGGCTCTAATATTATAGAGTGGAAAGGATAGTGTGATGGAAAATTAAACTATTGAGCCATGACTATGATGTGATAATCATCAAATTTTCCAAAATGATATTAAAGTATGCCAGGTTTCCTCACTTAATTTAAATGGCTGTGAAGTTATAGCACAGAATGGAAAGTGTAATGGAAAACATAAGATATTGAGCCATGACCTTAACATTCAAGACAGGACACCAAATGTGGTATGCAACACACCTTCTAGTGATGATGTATAAGTGTACAAAGTTTAACCCCTTAATCTCAAATGGCTCTGAAGTTATTGAGCAGAAGGAAAGTGTGATAGAAAACAGAAAAAATTGAAAAATGACCTTGACATTGAAGATATGACCCCAAAATGTGGTACACAACACACCCTCTATAATGCTGTACAAGTACACAAAGTTTCATCCCTTAATCTCAAAATGACTTTAAAGTTATAGTGGATGAGAAAGTGTGATGGAAACTGTAAAATACTGAGCCATGACCTTGACCTTAAAGATAGGACTCCTAATGTGATAAGTGACACACATTTTAATGTTGATGAATAAGTAAACCAAGTTTCATCCCTTTATCTCAAACAACTTTAAAATTATAGAGCAGAAGGGAAAGTGTGATGGAAAACGTAAAATAGTGAGCAATGACCTTAACCTTGAACATAGGACCCCTAGTTTTATGTAGATTTGTCAATAATTGCCAATAAAATAATAACTGAATGAGAATTTAAAACTTCATTAAATTTGTACAGATTGATGATCACATACTCCTTCCATTAAATGCACACAGAAAAGGTAATGTTGGTGAGTGAACCTTTCCAGTATGACACAATCATTGAGGTCACCTCTGTTTTCAGCAACAGAAAGCCTGCACTGCAAATATTTGGTAAGTCATTAATCACTACAGATTTCCAAATGCCTCATATACTTTTTGTTGACTTTATCATACTCTGTCATAAGAATGTTATTGCAATTATTACAACTATATAAGAATTTTACCTGTTCATTATTTTATAAGAGACAGAAATCATAACCATGTCATTTTATGTCCAATCTCTCCAAGAGTTCATGGTGCTACTGTAACAATACACCTAGCGAAAAAGTGACATCATCTTGATGATGTCATAATGTAATGATCACATCATTTTGAGCTGTGCAGTAGGCACTGACTTTACTAAAGTGGACTACCTTAAATCATTAGTTTAACAAATAGTATAGATCTGACAGTACACTGTATGACAGTGGTTCTGGGTCTAGAGTTTGAAGTTCGGTGCACAGTGTGTGCAAGCAAATATGGCACATTCAGTTCTACCAGTGCACCTACCTGGGTGGACATGGACTTGGGTTACAGGCCAAACTTTGGATCCTTGGCTTCTGGTCTTTGTCACAGTTGTCTTCTGTTACTATAACATTTGTGTTCCTCTTCATGCATACAACATTTGTGTTCTGGGTACCTGGAAAACAATTTAATCCAAATTAAAATTATAAATAAGATAAAACAAGAGTCCCTTGATGATTCTGACAATCTACTAGCAAAAAAAACAAAAAAAATTCCAGGAATCCAAGATGAGACCATTTCTTCTTTTTAACTACTGAATAGTGAAACTATCTCTTATATTCTTGAGCATTAAAAAGATTTTTAAAATGGCCACCTTGGTGACCATATTGGATCATAGATCAGTACCATTTTCATTTAGAACCAATGAGAGATCATAAAAGGTCTTGTGGTGAAAATGCTATGTTGATCCATTCAGGAGGAGTAGCTATAACAAAATTTCTAAGATGGCTGCCAAGGTGGCCATATTTGATATCATATTGACATAATTTTTGTTTAAGACCAACTAGACACCATAGGAAGTCTTTTGGTGAAAACCTCATGTCAATATATCTTTCTGTTTAGGTGCAGCAATAACAGATTTTCAAGATGGCTGCCAAGGCAGCCATATTGGAAGTCAGATTGGCACCATTTCAATTTAGGACCAACTAGACACCATAAGAAGTCTTTTGTGAAAACCCAATGTCGATATGACCATCCATCCAGGAGGAGTGGTGAAAACAAGATTTTAAAGATGGTCACTATGGCATCCATATTGGTGGTCATATCAGCATCATTTTCCTTTGGGACCAACTAGACTTCATAAGAAGTCTTCTGGTAAATACCCCTTGTCAATACAACTTTCTATTTACAAGGAATATCAATAACAAGATTTTCAAGATGGCTGCTGTGGTGTCCATATTGGATGTCAGATTGACACCATCTTCATTTAGGACCAACTAGACATCATAAGAAGTCTTTTAGTCAAAACCCTATGTTAAGATGATCATCCATTCAGGAAGAGTTGCTGTACCAAGATTTTCAGATTTTACTGAAAACTGCATGTCAATAGAACAGTGGTAACAAGATTTTTTAGATGGTCACTGTGGTTGCCATGTTGGAGGTTCGATCAGCACCATATTCATTCAGGACCTTCTACATTTTGTAATAGCATTTTAGTGAAAAGATGATGTCAATACAACCATTCATTGAGAAGTAGTCATAAAAAGATTTTCAAAATCACCACCAATTAAGGCAGTCATTTTGGAAGCTAGATCATCATCAGTATTGGACAAACAACATAATGCAAGCAACAAGTGTTTTAGTGAAAACTCCATGTAGCATCCATTCAGGAGGAGTAATCATTTTAAAAATGATAAAATCGCTATGGTAGCGATATTGTGAAGTCTGCACCATTTTCATTCAGGATCAACTACATATCATAAATGTCTTTTAATGAAAAGCCCATGTCAATATGACAATCCATTTAAAATCATGTCAATATGACAATCCATTTAAAATCATGTCAATATGACAATCCATTTAAAATCATGTCAATATGACAATCCATTTAAAATCATGTCAATATGACAATCCATTTAAAATCATGTCAATATGACAATCCATTTAAAATCATGTCAATATGACAATCCATTTAAAATTCTCCATGGCAGCATACCTGCCAACCTTCTGTGCAGTGTTGGTTTGTTGTTTTTTTGAGACTCAAAAAGGAAGTGTGTGTTGTGGTCTCAAGGGGTGGGGGTCAGTAAGCATGACCCAAATAAGTGACACTGCATAATTGAGAATGAGTTATTTACTTGTATTAGCCTACAGAAAATGACTGGAAATTCAAATCTGAATAAAAGAAAATAAATGTCTATTTTCTTTGAACCATTAAATGCACTTTAAAAAAAAAAAAAAAAATAGCAGGTAGACTTAGCACTGTCATATATCATCAACACACACACATACAAACAAATATTCACACACTCACATAATCACAACCACACAGACATTCAATAAAAAAGATCCTTATATTGCAGTGTCAAGAAAGGTCTCTTTCTTGTTTTTTGTTTTTTTAAAAAGATTTATTGGAAATTATGTTTTTATAAACATGACTGTGTTGGGAAGGAGGGGGAAATTTTAGTAAGAAATCATGTTTTTGTGTGACACATTGTGATGCAGCAGTATGCCATGTTAGTCATGTTGGATGTCAGATCAGTACCCTTTTCATTTCAGACCATCTATGTGTCATAAGGAGTTTTTTTATATAGTAAAAGCACCTTATTGATCTGATCATCCATGCAGGAGAAGTAGCGATAAGAAGATTTTGTAGGTGGTGTCTATGTCGGATGTCTGATTCAGAAGGAGTAGCGATAACAAGATTTTATAATTTGGCAACATCATGTACAGATTTCAAGTCTTCATACCTCCAAAACTTTGTATTCAAATTTCATGAAAATTTCACAACTTACTTAAATGTATTCTGTCAATCACCATGATTTTTCTCAAAGAAAAATGCTGATTTTAAATAAACAGATATGCAAATTAGTGGGTGAAGCAATCTCCAAAATTCGGAGCGATCAATTACTTCTTTTTATTACAAGTCACTGAATGTCAGATAAGGCTTTCATAAATTGGGTATTTTACTCCTGGCTTGGAACTAATTGCATTTGTGAAAATATGATGGGGTATTGTGTTAACACTGCAGAATGCACTTTACGCTATGAGACATAGTCTTAGTCATCAAGATGTTAATCATACCTTTTTGAATGCGCCATATGGGGCTTAGTGACCAAGACTAGTCCAGTGTGTGTTTGTATATATTGCTCTTTTTTGAGTGAGTGTTCTTACTCTGATTAAGTGCTATCATTTCAAACATACAAGGAACAGCCAAAACTTGAACCGATAACATAGTTTATATTGATTGAACACACTATCATACAACATAGATTGTGCATATGGCAGGAGTAATACATTGACAACTTTGGACTAAACACTTAAAATTAACTACAACTCTCCCTCATTGTAACACAGTAGTCAGGGTCCATTACCGCCAATTGTGTTATGTACTGAACAGCATTATACTGAGAACCGTGATATATATGGAACCATGATATATTGAGAATAGTATAATATACAGGACTGTGGTATAGCAGGCACTAAAAAATTTTCTAAAATAATGGGTTGTGAAAAGGAAATATAGATGTAAGACTAAGTTTCACCTTGTTTTCTTTCAACCCTTATTGTTATACATTGGTATGGTTTTGATAATGGGGTCCATAGTAATACTGTGTTATATCCAGAAACGCGTTATAATAAGGCATTTTATAAGAGGGGAAGGCTGTAGTTTTGAAAACACACTGCTTATGTAGAGCTCTGTAAACTGAATGTTACATATGTGCAATACTTTGGGCCCTAAGCCTAGCTTCACCACTACCATATGAAACCAGAGCCCTGTAAACTGTATGTTAGATGTGTGCAATACTTTAGGCCCCAAGCCTAGCATCACCACTACCATATGAAACCAGAGCCCTGTAAACTGTATGTTAGATGTGTGCAATACTTTAGGGCCCAAGCCTAGCATCACCACTACCATATGAAACCAGAGCCCTGTAAACTGTATGTTCGATGTGTGCAATACTTTAGGCCCCAAGCCTAGCATCACCACTACTATATGAAACCAGAGCCCTGTAAACTGTATGTTCGATGTGTGCAATACTTTAGGCCCCAAGCCTAGCATAACCACTACCATATGAAACCAGAGTCCTGTAAATTGTATGTAAGATGCGTACAATACTTTGGGCCCAAAGCCTAACTTCACCACTACTATCTGAAACCAGAGCATAAACATTTTAAAAATTAAAAGGTGAACATAAGCTATATTTGAAAAGAGATGTACTGTCTGAATTTCAGAGCCAATATATTTACATGTTTTGTATTACCAATACCTCACACAATGTTCAGAAGAATGCAAACACATTTGTAATTGAGGAGGGAAAAGGAATCTTAACCTGAGAATGACTGTCTTGATCAAAACAACAAAGAAATTAATCTGTAAATATATGCATATCTACTTACTATTATCTCAATGTTTACTTCCTGCATTATTTTAATGGTTGAAAAGTGATGATTATCAACTCTTTACAGTACCTAAAACTTTGAAAAGTTATCCTCAATTAAATTTATACCTTTCCTGATCTTTCATTGAATGCTGATAATGTAGGTAGTAGCTTTATTTTAGAACTAACATAGAAGTAAAAACACTGTTATTTTGTGTACAACTCTTAATTTTTTATGTCATGCAAGTTTACTTAGATTTCTAAAACTTCTGACATAAACTGATAATAACACTTGCCATCAGGCTTCAACCCACTCAAATTTAATACTACTGTAAAAATGTAAACATAACTTTGGTCTGAATATCTGCTTGTTATAAATTTATGCCAACTAAACCCATTAAACATGCATAATATTTTTTATAGAAAGACCAAAGTGGTGATAATAAATAAGATACAAAGAAAACAATATGTTTCCCCAAGTACTAAACTATACATTACAGTGGATTTTTATTGCTTGATGTAATGATTACTACATGTAGACAATATATATCAAACAAATTTGCGAACGTTAAAAGGATCAGAATCATGATTTATGAATGTCTTTTGTTTATTTATCGAGATGACTGTGTTTTTGTTTTTCTCAGTTATAAGTGCACTTTTAACACATTATTGGCTATATCATGCCATGGAAATGGGAACTAAGTGCCTTTCCCAAAAACACACTAAGGCAGCCAACCTGGGCAGGTATGACTCTTTTACAAACCTGCAACTTTTTTTTAAAGATGTAAAGAAGAGTCCCTTAAAAGGACTGACACTCTACTGACTGAAAAAAATTTGTAGGAATTCATAACAAGTCCAATTCGTCTTTTCTTTTTTTAATTGCAAACTACTGAAATCATCTCAGATATTCTTGAGAAACTCCAACATACCAAATTTGGTAACAAAAATATTTTCTTGTATCTTTTAAGTTACCATGTTCACAAGATAACTGAGTGCAAAAATATTTGTCATGGTCTTTGACCTTGAACCTGATAGCATGGACATAAGAACACTGAACTCGTCTCAGATACTGTCAAGATGTAATGTACCCACATGGTAAGTTTGGTTTAATCCATAGTTCATAATTATTATAGAAAAAAAAGTAAGTCATTGAACTGGCATCATTCAAGGCATTATTCAGTTACTTTCACCAACTGAGTTTGATAAAAATCCATTGGTATTTGCTTGTATTTATTATGCTCAAAAGCCATCAGAGATCTTTGACAATGAAATCAGTGTCAAAATTATATCACCTTGTTTACTGAAAAACAACAAAGTTCAATATGCCTAATGAAGTAAAAAAAATAAAAGCAGTGACCTTTGACTTAACCCCAAGGTCAAGTATGTCTGGCTTTCACACTTGTTCAGAA
Organism: Margaritifera margaritifera; assembly: GCA_029931535.1. Taxonomy (NCBI): domain Eukaryota; kingdom Metazoa; phylum Mollusca; class Bivalvia; order Unionida; family Margaritiferidae; genus Margaritifera; species Margaritifera margaritifera. Next base: position 6,032,741 of record JAQPZY010001673.1, on the reverse strand, counting down.
CAGCACAGGCATGTTTGAGGTCAGTTCTGCAACATTTTTATCTGGGATCAATTACATACTGCAAGAGGTTTTGTAGTGAAACCCACATGTCAATGCCACTTTGCTTTCAAGAATGGTAATAACAGTTTTATCTGGGATCATTTACATACTGCAAGAGGTTTTGTAGTGAAAACCACATGTCAATGCCACTATGCTTTCAAGAATGGTAATAACATTTTTATCAGATATCATTTACATACTGTAAGAGGTTATTTTGGTAAAAAGCACATGTGAATGCAGCCATTCTTTTAAGACCAGTGGTAACATGATTTCTTTTAGATGGTCCCTATGGTTCCATGTTGGAGGTCAGATCAGCATCATTTTCATGCTTTCAAGAATGGTAATAACATTTTTATCTGGGATCAATTACATACCGCTAGAGGTTATTTTAGTGAAAACCACATGTCAATGCTGCCATTCTTTCAAGAACAGTGGTAACATGATTTTTTTTAGATGGTCATGTTGCTTGCCTTGTTGGAGGTCAGATCAGCATCATTTTCATTCAGGACCTGCTATGCATTGTATGTAATAGTGAAAAGCCTATGCCATGATACAACCATCCATTCAGGAGTAGTCATAAGAAGATTTTCAAGATTGCCACCAATTAAGGCAGCTATTCTGGAGGTTAGATTATCAACAGTATAGGACCAACTACATACTGCAAGAAGTGTTTTAGTGAAAAACCCATGTATGATCCATTCAAGAGGAATATTCATAAGATTTTCATGATAAAATTGCTGTGGTGACCATACTGGAAGGTCGTATCTGCACCATTTTCATTCTGGACCAACTATGTATCATAAATGCCTTTTAATTAATGAATACTCCCAACCCAATATGACCATCCATTCAGAAGTCACCACAGCAGCATACCTGCCAACCTTCCAGGCAGTGTTGTTTATTGTCTTTTTTCAGACTCAAACAGCTTGTTTTGTGGTGGTGGTGGTGGTGGTGGTGGTGGAGGAGGGGGCGGACAGGGCATATGACCTACATAAGCGATATTGTACATATTGAGAACAAGTTATTTGCTCATATAAGCCTATAGAAAATTACTCTAAATTCAAATCTGATTTTTTTAAAAAAATCTGTTTTTTTTAAAAAGAATTTGAATACAATTTTAAAGAAAAAAAAAGCTGGTAGACTTAGCATAGGCATATATCATCAACAAACACAGAAATGTGTACACCAAAAATCCTCATACTGTTGTGTCAAGAAAGGTCACTTTCTCTCTTTTTTTTTTTAGGAATTGAAGATTTATTGGAAATCATGTTTTTATAAACATTACTGTGTTGGGTTAATGTGTGTGTGTATGCGTGTTGGTTGCTTAATTTAGTAGTCAAAAATCATGTTTTTTCATGTGACATGTTGTGATCCAGCAGGTATGCCATGGTGGCCATGTTGGATGTCAGATTAGCACCATTTTCATTTCAGACCATCTACATATCATAAGGAGGTTTGTATTTAGTAAAAACACCATGTTGATCTGACCATCCATGCCAGAGGAGTAGCAATAAGAAGATTTTTTTGACGGTGGTCATGTTGGATGTCAGATTTAGAAGGAGTAGTGATAACAACATTTTAAAGATGGCCACCATGGAAACCATGCTAGATGTCAGATCAACACCATTTGCATATCATAAGAAGTCTTTTCGTGCAAACCCAAAGTCGATATGATCATCAATGTAGGAGGAGCAGCAATAAAAAGATTTTAAGATGGTCACTATGGTGGCCATGATGAATATTCAGAGAGCACCATTTTCATTTCAGATTAAGTAGACCTCCATATACACTCTACTAATGGACGTGGATGTGAGTCCATCTCATATGCTCTACTGATCTTTGACCAGTAGAGTTAAATGTAGCAATATTTACTAGAATTTTACTGGCAGAAAATGAATTGCACTTTCTCTAACATAATGAGGATGGCTTCAAGGTTTGAATCAAATGTAGAATCCAGTGGGTGAACAGTATGAATAATTTTATAGTAATGCAATCTGATTTATCTAAAGGGACATACAATAATTTTTGAGAAATATATTGAAAATATATTTTTAAAAAATAAGAATCATAAAAGAGCATTAATTTAAAGTGTTGGTAAAGTGTTGATATGACTTAAATACTGGAAGTTACAATAATTAAGAGGGACATCATTTATGGAGGGTAGAATATGCTGTAGGTTTGGAATGACCAATAATTCAGGCACTTTAGATTTATGTCCACACTTTGGTCATTACACCATGTGTAACCAAGGTTTGATGGACAGAAGGATAGATGAATGCAGATATGAATGGACATGGGTAACACAATATACCCTATCACCATCATAGCGGGATATAAAACTAAGCATCAAGGTTAGCATGGCTTCGCTGTATACAGAACAAGGACATCAGTTTAGATTACTGTTGTTTTTCAGTGGAAATGCAGTTTTACTACCTAATTCTGACAAACTTACTGTATATAAGTCAAGTCTAAATGCAAACTGTACAGACCCAGATCTGCCTTTGCATAATGTGCTGACAGATCTGAGTCAATGCAGTTTGTTATGAGTGATCAGTAGAACAAACAACTTTGACAGTGATCTGCTGGCGCATTATGTGATGGCAGATCTGGGTCTATGTTGTTTGCAGTTAGACTTGACTTATATACAGTAAGTGTGACTGTGATACTGTTCAGAAAAGATACTCAAAAGTGCATTTGGTACCATGAAGTTTAATGTCCATAAAATTCAATATTCATAAATTGAACCATCATAAACTTGCCATGCAGATTTTATTATACTCTTTAAAGCTACAACTCTATGACCTGCAGATAAACTCATAATGTACACCTTTTTCACTTTATGTGTCACACTATAATATTAATTTATAGAAAATATAGTGTAATTTCACCCTATTACTTCTCAAGCACCTAATAAAATCTTGGGCTTGAATTGCTGGAATTTTTCAAATATGAGTTCTGTATACACTTTAAAGCTGTCTGTTAAAATGACAAAACCTATTTGGTCTGGTTGAATAATAAGTCAAATGTAAACTGTTCTCTTCATCCTGTGCATTATTACCTGGATGAAAAACCAAGCACCAAATCACTAGATCACAAATTAGCAGGATTAAGAATGTTTGGTTTCTTTTTTGAGAGTTCTCAGCCATACAAGTTCCTGCTTCCAAGGTCTCTATTTTCCAGTTCGAGCCTCTCAGTTATCAAAATGCATGGGTCTACACTTTCTGTGTAGTGGACTCCCATTTTCAAAATCTTACCAGATAGCTGACTTGTTGAGCATCTGATGTAGTCCTTGTTGGTATAATTGAGAGGCAATACAACCTGGCCAAACATTCTCCCATCCTATAAATACAGTCATTTGAAATCTGCAAATTGCTCAGAGGTGTAGTCTAAAAATAATGGTCAAATTTCTGAGGGCTATTTTTGTTTGCTTTAGCCTCCAATTCTTGTTACAGGGTATTGTAGTATCAAAGACATCAGCTTTACTGAATCTTATTGAAAAAGTTACTAATTCATGAAAAGAAAGTCACAATTGTGGTCTTCATTCTGTTTGTGATGTGGATCGTACAAAAAAGTATCCACATGTACAATTTGATTCTGTAAAACCAACAGTATCCAAAAAAGGGCTGATGTATGTCCATTATAGAATAAACCAAATTATTATGATAAAACAATAAAGTTTTCATTTTTTTCCAAAATTAGGTTCTAGACACCTTGATTGCTTCATATCATGATGGGATCCTTAGGTATAATTACTACATCCATATTAAGGTTTTACCAGATGGTATAGGAACTATATATTCAAATGAAGTATCTAAGTCCAAAACAGTTTAAAGTCATTATGAAATAACACCTATAAATGTTCAGGACAGCACATGCAAAACTGTCTTCACACTTAGTGGTACATGCAGGTAATGTTTTCAAACCAAACTGGTCATTGATAATGGGTAAGTACATGCGTAAGTGGTCAACTAAAAAATAAAAGTGATTGTTTTCAACTTCGTAAATTTTATGTGAAGTTTTAGAAACTAAAAAAAATAGATTAATAATTAATAATATTAAATTAAATTAAATTAATTAAATTAAATAATTCATTAATACATATAACAATTAAATAACATTGGCACAGTACGTTGTTGTTGTTGTTATGGGTTTTATACCATTTTTCAGCACATGATAGGCTATACATGGGCGCCAGTACATTTAGTAGAGGAAGAGCCCAGAAAAACCCTAGGAAGAACCACCGACCCACGGAGAGCTACTGGCAAGCTTTCTCACATACCCACTTTGTCTGAGCCTGAAAATCGAAACCCACACAGACAGAGGTGAGATGTCAGTGATCTGTAAAGGTGAGCGCCTCAGACCACTCGGCCACCCAGGGCCCCGCACAGTACGTTATAAAATAATAATAGACAGTTGTAATACAGACATACATACATTTAAAAAAAAGAATAAAAAAAAAGATCCACCAAGGATGACCTATGAAAGTTTACAAAACTTATTTCCAATGGGGTCCTGAGTGATCAAGAATTTGGGACAGGGTATATTTTGCAAATTAAATTATATATTTGACTAAGCATAGTGATTACAATTAAGTGTTACAAATTTAAAAATTGATTTCAGAATTAAAAAGTATCACTAAAAAACAATTCATTCTAATAAAATATCCTTGAACTCCGTTCTCTTGATTTGCTTTGTTTTAAAAGATATGACTTAACAGCCAGTTTGAAATTATCTATGTCTGAAAAGTTTCTGATACAAATGGGTCATCGACTAAAGTCGTGTATGGCATTATCAAAGAAAGTCATTGAGGCTATGCTAATAACATTGGGTGTAACATAATTAAACTTTTTGTGATGATCACAAATTTGTACAAATCTTAAGCTCATATAAGATGGACTTTTCTCATAAACATTTTTATGAGCATGATTTAGTCTTAACTGTTTTACTCTATCCTCTACTTTTAGCATTCCCTCACTTTCAAGTTCATAGTGTCTGATGCTTGATCTGGGTTCAAGGTTACTTATAAATCTTAGTTTTATTCTAAGCTATTTGGAGTTTGTTTTTGAAATTTGTACTGCATACCATGAAGAACAGGAGTAGTCAAAATTACTCTGTATTAAAGCAAAACATAACGTTTTCTAGTTTTCAGTGATAAACATTGACTTTGTCTAAAGAGAAACTTGAACCTAGCATTTACTTTTTTAATTATATTATTGACTATGCATTTGCTGAAAGTATGTTATCTATATGGAGACCTAAATATTTAATACACTTTTCGAAATTGATTATGTGGCCATTACAGGTTATCTTGAATTCTCTGATTTTTTTTATTTTCTGTTTTGACACAAGTAGGATGCATTCTGTCTTACTCACATGTAATGATAGTTTGTTGTGAGTGAGCCAAAGATTGCAGGATTCTAGTTCTTTCCCAAGTTTTTTAAATATTTAATAAGGATTCTGATGTGAAAACACGATAGCACTGTCATCTGCATATCATAAAAGCTTACAATCAGCACCTATGCTAGTTACCGTATCATTCACATAACATAAAAAAAAGAATAGGTCCTAAAATAATACCTTGAGGTACACCACATGATATTGTTGAAGGTCTGGATTCTGTATCTTTAAGACTGACAATTTGTTGTCTATTTCTTAGATATGATTCAAGCCATTCAACAAATGTAACTCATAATCCTAACCATTTTTTTACACAATATTTCATGATTCACAGTGTCAAAAGCTTTTTGTAAGTCAAGCATGATCATTCCAGTGTAGAAACCTGTTGACATTTGTAATAATATGATCCAAAGATGTATCAAATATGTATCAGTAAAGTACATTCCCTTGACTGTAGTTCAAAAAGTTATTCTAATAAGTTAAAAAGTTTTTAAGTTGAACATAGACTGCTCTATCTAGAATCTTGAAGATTGTTTGTTATATGACAGTTATTAAATATTTTGTACATATTTTTAATCACAATAATGTAATCTATGTGCTACTAGCAGTTTGAATTAATTACAATTATATAGTTTTGCTGTGTTCATTTGCCATCATACTGCCAAAATACCAGGTGTAATGACCAAAGTGTTAGCCTTGACCTTAAACTGTCATTCCCAGATGATTATTTTAAGACAACAGTTATTGCTTGGTTGCACTGTAAAGGGGAGATAATTGGCAGCAAATATTTGTGATGCTATTTGGATACATGAAAGATGCATGATATCACAGAGATAAGTTAGTTTATTTATTTATTGACCATGGCATATTAATTAGTATACGTGTGAATTATTGCACACAAACTAATGAAAAATCAGCTGTTCTAGTGGCAGTTTATTAAATATTTTTACCTATAAGCAATTACCATAATTTATTTTAGGTATATTTTCTGCTGTGCTCATTTGAAGTAGGAGGCCCCGGGTGGCCGAGCAGTCTAAGAAACTCGCTTTTATAGATCACTCACATCTCACCTCTGTCTGTATGGGTTCGAGTCTCAGCTCGACCAATGTGGGTATGTGAGAAAGCTTACCAGTAGCTTCCCGTGGGTCAGTGGTTCTTCCCAGGTTCTTCCTCCAACAAATATACTGGCTGCCACGTATAGCCTATCATGTGTTGGAAAAGGGCATTAAACTCCACAAAACCCAAAAAACAAATGATCATTTGAAGTCGTATGGCCCAAATACATGCTTTAAAATGACCAAAATGGGCAGTGATTTATTACTGAGTTTTAAAGTTCAAGGCAGAGACTTGTTCATAACAGGGATTGAAAACTCACACCTCTCATAATTTAGATCACGTTCCTTTCACTATAGCTATTACATCAAGTCACCTTGGCAAGTGCACTGTGGTGCTTCTCACATATGCATTGAATTGCTTACACTGTCAACCACGCCAACACTTCAACTTTAAAACTCTATGTCTATGGTTTAGAATATAGTTAACAATCAGGTGATCTCATACTCTTAAGGTGACCGAGTGTGTTATAGTCCATTTCAAATATAGTCATAGGTCCAGTCTGGTGTATCAATGTGTCAATAACATTAGACAGACAAAATAAATATCAAACAATTAACAAAACAAAAGGTCCAAATGGGTCTGAGATTGCTCACCTTGCTGATGTGCCAAAAAATCTGGATCAGTAGGATGCTTTCTTTTTCAAATTTATTCCAATCCTGTTGATTGCAAATGTTAAGGAAACAATTGCTTCAAGGTCTCTCCTATTTTTATGCCTTCATCCATATTTTTTTCAAATTTTTTTGAGTGCTTTTTGAGAAGAAGTCATGTAAAGCTTTGTCTGTTATAGTTATGGTGGCAATAAATGATGGTGGATTGGCTTATGCTCGAGTATACATGGTATATTGCAATGAATATGTGTTAAATATGCAAATGATGATTACCGTATATACTCACATATAATCCGATACCAACTGCAAACTGTATAGACCCAGATCTGCCGTCACATAATGCACCGGCAGATCTGGGTCTATGCAGTTTGTAAGGACTAATCAGTAGAACAAACAACATAGAACCTGATCTGCCGGTGCATAATGTGATGGCAGATCAGGGTCTATGTTGTTTGCATTTGGACCTGGTTTATACGCGAGTATAAAAGGTATCTTGGCTATCTAACATGACATTGGCCAATCCATTTGTTCTACTTCTTTCCTTATTAATATATCTATAACACGAAGGCCAGAGCCTACATGTCAAACCCATGATTAAAATACAGCTGTAAAATGTGTGACCTTGACTCCAATTAAATCTAAGGATCGACAGCACATGTTGCAGAATGAATTGTCTTGTACTTATAATGGTTCATCCCAAGTGTGAAAAACATCCATCAAAGGGTTTAACAAATATAAGCAAATGAAAAGCCTTAAACCCGTACCTTAATTTTTCTATGGCTGTGATCATGACCCCACAATCAAAGTTGGGAGAGCACATGTCACATTATTGTCTCATCTTCATAATGATTCATCTCAAGTATGAAGAAAATCCATCAAAATGGTTTCTTGTTTACACTCCGAACATTCTACCAAGTCCTCCACCCCATATAGAAAATGAACTGAAAACATTATTTTTCCAGTTCATTTGGGTTGGTAAAACTGAGAGGGTTCAAAGAGACACTCTTATAGCTTCTTTTAAGGAAGGGGGATTAAATATAATTCACTTGCACTCATTTGTGTGTTATATAAAACTTTCCTGGATGGTTTATGGTAAAAACTGGTTTCTGAACAAATATTTGGAAAATTTGGAGGCACACCGTTATTGAAATTAGGAAAAACTAAATTGAAAGAAATATCTAAATCAATCAAAAATAGTTTTTGGCGTGATGTTATTTATGCTTTATCACGATGGAAAAATGATCCATCTACTGTTCATGAATACTTGTCTCAAGATATTCTTACTTTAGTTACTATAATTTTAAATCATACACAAGGTGGAGAACAAACGGTGTTGTACTTATTCAACATCTTTTTGATGCACAACGATCTCTATTGAGTTTTGATGAAATAAAACAAAAAACACAAACTAATAATTTCACACAGTACATTGCTCTTATCTCAAAGATATCAGTGAAGTAGAAAAAGAAAATGAAAAGTTCTTTTGAAAGTGAAAATAGTTTTCATGTAGTTTTTGACAAAACTTCACTCCTTAGGATAAGAGCAAAGAATAAATTTATCTATAAAGACCTGATAAGAACCAAGATAAAAAAGCCAAATGGTAAACATGAAACTTGGTCCAGGCAGCTAGAGTGTGCAATTGGTGCACATTAATGGACCAACTCTTTTCTTTTGGCTAAACTTTGTACAAAAGACACAAAACTGATTAGCTTTAATTTTAGATTTCTCCACAAAAATATTGCCACAAACCAGTTTTTGAAAAAGATTAATTTAAGTGATGGTGATAAATGTACCTTTTGTAAGGAAGGAATAGAACAAATTGAGCACTTATTCTATGACTGTTCAGTTATATGAACACTGTTGGAAATTATTTGTGGAATGGATCCAAACTTATGATCCAAATTTTAGAATTACACGAAAAGATGTCTTTATAGGAAATAACAACTTGGATGATCTTATTAACTTCCTAATTTTGCTTGCAAAATATGTTATAAATAGATCATGTTGTGCATAAAAAAATCCCAAATCTCACCTGTTATAAAAATTGTTTTATCATATAAAATGTTGGAAAAATATGTCGCCAAAGTAAATAACAGAAGTGATGAGTTTAAGAAAAAGTGGATCCTACTGTCAACTTTTGGTACATGATTTCTGCTGTTGTTGTTTTTTTTAAAAGTAATATTGTTTTCTTTGTACACACCTAAATGAAAGTAAAGAATATGTAAAAAAAAAACCAGCTATTAATTTTTTTTTTACAACAAACAAACAAACAGGCAATTTAAAACACCTTGGGTTTTGTATGCAAGTGTGTCTTTGTGTACAATACTTATGAATGTATGAGTCTGTGTGTGTGCATGTGTGTGTGTGTTGTGTCTAATTAAGGGAGAATATGTAAAGATCAGGATGCAAAATAATTTCAGGTAATGCCCCATACACCAGGTCAGGTGGTGATGGGGAACATGTAAAATCTTGACAACTTATGTTCAATTAAATAAAATAAAATTTAAAAAAAAAAAATATCTTCAAATGAACTGGGTTGTTCCACTTCATGTACTTTAATCTATGCAAATAAGCCGAATGGGCTCACCCACAGTAATGCTCAATGGACTGGAAATAGCAAACACAAAATCACAGTAGCTATATAGTCAGTCAATTAATTAATCTGTGGATTGGTAATTGTTCTTTATCTCTGACTGCCTTTACTTTTAATCATCTTGTTGAAAATTAACCATGTAAATTGCCCAGGTGATAGTATTCCATAAGCATTAAGCATGAAACTATGCAAATCAAGACTGTTTACTGTTTATACAGATTGTTATGGGTAAATACACTGCCATGCCAAAATAACTCTTTTTGTTCACAAGATTTACAGGAAATCATGTTCTTATAAACACGACCATTTTTTTTGAGGTGGGAGGAGTGTAAACAAGAGTCCCTTGAAGGGACTGATGTTCTACTGGGCAAAAAGATTTCCATGAATGAAAGAGAAGATCATTTCTTCCTTTACTACAGTCATAACAATGTTTTCAAATTAGCTGCTGTGGTGCACATATTGGATGTCAGCTTGGCACCATTTTCACTGAGGACAAAGTAGATATCATTAGAAGCGTTTGGGTGAAAACCCCATGTCATAATGATCATCCATTCAGGGGAAGCAGTAACAACAAGATTTAAAGACAGTCATTGTGGCAGCCATATCGGATGTACAGTGTACGACTGGCACCATTTTCATTTAGGACCAACTAGGTATCATAAGAAGTCTATTGGTGAAAACCCCAATGTTGATATATCCATCCATTTGGGAGGAGTAGAGATAATAATATTTTCAAGATATGACTTTCCATTCAAGAGTAGCAACAACAAGATTTTCAAGATGGCTGCTGTGGTGGCCATATTGGAAGTCAGGTCTGCACCATTTTCATTTAGGACCAACTAGACATCATAAGAAGTCCTTTAGTGAAAACCTCATGTTGATACGACCTTTCAGGAGTAGTGATAACAACATTTTCAAGATGGCCACTGTGTGGTGGCCATATTAGATGTCAGATCGGCACTGTTTTCATTTCAGACCAACTGGACATCATCAGAAGTCTTCTGGTGAAAACCCCATGTCAAGATGACTTTCTGTTCAGGTAGAGTTGTGATAACAAGATTTGTAAGATGACTGCCATGGTGGCCATATTTTATGTCAGATTGCACCATTATAGGACCAGCTAGACATTATAACATGTCTTTTAGTGAAACCCTATGATGATATGACCATCCATGTAGGAGGAGTAGAAATAAAAAGATTTTTAAGATGGCCACTGTGGTGGCCATATTGGACTTCAGATTGGTACCATTTTCAACTAGGACCAACTAGACATCATAAGAAGTCCTTTAGTGTAAACCCCATGTTGATATGACTGTCCATTCCGGAGGAGTAGTAATAAGAAAATTTTCAAAATGGCTGCCATACTGGGTGTCTGAGCAGCACCATTTTCATACAGGACCAACTAGACCATGGGATGCATGTGTATTTAAAGTTTCATGGCAATTCCTCTTGGAGTAGCAATAACAAATTTGTGTCAACGGACGGACAGACAACAGACGATATATTATAGACAACAGACCACCCCATAAGCTCTTCTGGTCATAGACCAGAAGAGCTAAAAATCATGTTTTTTGTGTGACATGTTGTGATCTGGCAGGTTATGAGCTGGAGTATGAGTTATGAGCCACAATACACACCAGCTTCAGTGAAGTAGTTTTCTTGGGGAGGTTGAGGGATCATGACAAGTGAGAAAGCAAAATATGCATAAGCTTTTACATTTGTAAAAAAAAAAAAAATCTATAGTCTTTTATTTTATTACATTGATACCAGGAAATTTGTTAGCATCTACTTCTGTGTATTAATTTCAAGGCTGTGCAATTTCTAAGTTCAGAGAAAGGATTGTGTGTCAGAAAAGTGATAAGTGATAAGTGATAAGGATTCTGGACATTCAGGACCAAAGTAGAGCAAGTGATCAAATATACCATAATGTTCACACTATAGGTAAGTGAAAAAGAGGTTTTAACAATGGCTTCATTAACAAGTGTTGATGAATGACAGATAGATACAGCACTCAGAAATGTCAGCAGCCATTTAAGTCTTGGACAATCAGAAGTTCATTGTTAAAAGCGCCCACCTCCTAAAAAAGCCATAATCCAATTATGATAGCTGTTGAATAATGAAGTATAACAATGGACAGATAGAAAGACAAAAACTCTGTGGTTTTGTTGATTAGAAGGAGTGTGAGCAGTTGGTAAGATCTGGAAATTACGAGTTTAACAGCTAAGATGAAAAAGAGAACACAGGATAAGCAAAATAACAATAGTTAACACATCCAAGATACAAGCAGCAGTTAAAGGGGTCATCATATAAACCAAGTTATTTAATATACTGAAGAATAAACAGTGTATAGAGATGTGTTTAAATTTCCCCAACAGGGAATTTTTTAGGCCCCTTAGGGGCCAAATATGGAATGAGAAAGATTTCAAATTCATGCAGAATTCCCAATTTCAGCAATTTACTGCTGAAAATGTTCTTAACTGGACTAATTCTTTACCAAAATAATTGGCCCTCAGGCCCTATTCACAGTTCCCAAGAAAATCTCTGCCCATGATCCTGGAGAAACTGACTTCAATGCCAATAACATCTGTTTGGTCACAACAAGCTTGCATGATTTAGCCAACCTTCTTAAAAGGTACTGCCTACGTTTTCTGTAAATAACCGACGTTAACTGTTTCAAGATAATCATAAATATTCTGTTGTATAGGTCCAAGAAAATGGGCACATACCAGAGATAAATACAAACATACAAGCATACATTCACAAACAAAAGTACATAATATTTTCCCATAATTTTTCTTGCTGTCTGCATAAGAACACAGCCACAAAGCAAATTCATGTTCAATAAGTGGTGTATGCATATCTAAATTTTACTTGATAATATAGACACTCTAGTATGACTATATCTCCAATTAGATAAATAAATTATCACTACATCAAAATATTTATTTCAATACAAATGTTTTAAATGGTATTAGGAGTCCATGATAACACCATCAGTGATAAATGTAATTTACATATTGTTTGCATTATTTACAAATGCTGATTGGTCTTGCTTAGACCAACTGTCACTTTTTCCAGTCAAATAGCTTTTTAAGCATTGATCATCTGAAGATGACATATCCACCCTGTCCCCACTTATGTAAAGACGCCTACTGAATGTACCCTATGGTTCGGCACTCTCAATTTTTATACTACTTCTGCTAGTACTCTATGGTCCAGCACTCTCAATTTTTATACTACTTAGGCTACATTTTGTTTCCATGGTAACATAAAATAGATGGAATGCAAAACATTCTAAGTATCAAAAGGCACCTCTATGCAACTTGCTTGACATGTGTACCAAGTTTGGTTGAAATACATTGAATGGTTTGAGAGTTATGCTCCAGAAACGAAAATGTTTTCAGAGACAGACAGAAAGACTAACAGATATAGCAATATATATTCCCTGTATTACATACCAGAGGAATAAAAATATACTGTTCTTTCAATCCTGCTTTAATAACCCTTTTATCGGTGGATGGTACATGTAAGTTTTCAATGCTTACAATAACTCCTAATCAATGGCAAATGTTTCAATGAAGCTTGTTGGATTGTCCTAAAAACCTCTTATTTCTATCATGATGCAAAATGTCATGGAGGGACTATATTTACACTACACTTTGTTTCCACGATATAAAAAAAATATAGAATGCAGAAAATTCTAAGTATCAAAAGGCACCTCAAAGCAATTTGCTGCACATGTATATCAAGTCTGGTTGAAATACTTAGATTCTTTTCAGAGTTATGCTCTGGAAATGAAAATGTTTGCTAGTACCCTACTATGGCTAAATACCCTATGTTTATTTACTACTTATGGTTCACTTTATTTCCATGGTAACATAAAACATATTGAATGCAGAAAATTCTAAGTATCAAAAGGCACCTCTGCACAACTTGCCTGACATGAAATATTTTCAAATGGTTTGAGAGCCATACTCAGGAAAATTAAAATGTTTATTGACAGATATAGTGATAAGTATATTATATACCCCCCCCTCCCCGCCTTACATACTTGGAAGGTGATAATTATTTTACAAGCATTTTTATAGTTTGTAATAGAGTTTAAACCATTTGATGTCTCAACAAACTGCCAAATGATCTAAATGTGGCTTACAAACACTGCATCTAAAACTTTATGTGTATTGTAGAAACCTGCAGTGGGTTCTGTAGGGGAGTTTACATAAAAAAATGTAATTGACACTGAAATAATTGCCTTTCCCAACCCAGATATGAATGTTCTGGCACAAAGGCATACATTACATTGATTAGTAAACAAAATGTAGTAATAAGGCATGTGCTTTGGGTTGAAATAAACACCCAAGCCAGGATAATTTCCAGCTATCTGGTAGAAACTATCTGACACATTTGTTCAACTGTGTTTCTGGGGCCCCGGGTGGCCAAGTGGTCTAAGGTGCTCGCCTTTACCGATCACTGCCATCTCACCTCTGTCCGCGTGGGTTCGAGTCCTGGGCTTGGCCAATGTGGTTATGTGAGAAAGCTTGCCAGTAGCTTCATGTGGGTCGGTGGTTCATCCCGGGATTTTCCCGGGTTCTTCCTCCACCAGATATACTGGCCGCCATGTATAGCCTATCATGTGCTGAAAAATAGCGTTAAACCCATAAAAAACAAAAAAAAACAACAACTGTGTTTCTACTCTGAATAACTTTAGCTGGACTATATGGTGCACTGGCATCTTTTATGTGAATGTGAAATGTGTTCATGCTAGGACTCAACCTATCATATTTAGTCTGATATGGTATGGCAGTTTGGAGACAAAGTCATTCAACGATAGTTTTTTAAAAATATTGTAACAATAGCCATACCTGAACGGAGGTGATTATCATATTTGTAGGTTTTCCACCTGGTTGCTATGAAATCCACCATGTTGCTAGGAGTCACACCAGACATAACAAATGCTTACAAAAGAAATACCTTCTGCACCCATTGAAAAATCGGCAGCGTAGAAAGAACAAAAATAAAAGCTGAAACAATTTAGCAAGCAGATAGTGAAACCCGCACAGGAAAAACAACTTGAACCCGTATATGAACAACAAGCAAATGCACCACCAAAAGTAAGCTGCATCTGCAGTGGCACAACTTTCTAAATTTGGAGCTCTAAGAACAAAAGAGCAGCAAACAAAGAACAGAGAAGGGTGGGCTATGTGACCCTCATGACCTTGCTGATCGGCTGGAAACACTTGTGGGGTCGGTTTGTGCAGGCAACAATGCATCCAAAGTTGTTAATGAGGCCGCATCGATTTGTCAGCGGTTGCTCACCAATGACATCATGGACCTGGGAACATTTTGCTTGTTACTGCATGAAATTGTTAAAGATTTATACAACTAACTCAACGAGTTCTGAAACACTTTCGGTTTCATGCAAAATCAATGTTGTGTTGCAATGTGTTATTGCAAATACAACCCCGAGCGTTACCTCAATGATTACTACCTCGTCAATGAAACCAGAATTTTATGTGACTTTTTCTACACCAATTGCCGCAGGTGTATCCTACACACTTGATGTAACATTGGCATCATTGTGCAATTATCGCAGTTGGCCTAATATTTGATCGTGGGCGTTTGGGGGCTTTATCCGCAAGCAACTTGTTTATGTTTTCATCAAATAGTGGTGCCACCTGGAATGTTGTTGGACTTCCCACTGGCACATATGAGCTTGAATCAATAAATAATAAAATCCGACAAAGAATCACACTGGTGACCAGTAAAGACCCTAAAATTTTCATACGTGAATACGAGCCCACACTTAGCTCTGCCATATTTATTGAATGTCCAACGTACGCAGTTGATGTTGTGCAGTCATCGCTGAAAACAGTTCTTGCTTGACTCGAAGATATTAATAAGATTTCTGAACACAAACGAATTCTGCATGCAGGACCTAATGGTACAAGTTACAGTTTGATGCCAGACATTGTCAGGATCACCACCATGGCTCAGGTTAATCTGACCTGTGACACCATCAGTGACAGTTATCAAGCCTCAGCCTCTACAATGTGAGTGTTGCATTGTTATATTTTGTTTGGGTTTGCCCCGACTGAGGCCCTGGGTGATTTGATATTGATTACTCCCATGCCTGTGTATCTTCCATGCAACAATCCCTGGTTGAAACATATTCGTTTCACCCTTGTGGACCAGGACGGGTATATGTTAGATCTTCGTGGTGAGACCCTGACAATACAACTATACATTAGAGATCGACGTGTTATTTAATAAAATGACAATTGTGCATGAACATGTAAAACCAGTGTGGGTTGTTAATGTGAGAAAACCTGCTTATGCTGTATATTACGGAACTGGCCTTGACGATGTTGTCCATAGATTGTTTGCAGGCTTGTCTTCATGTGCTGCACCAACTGCTAAACAAGTTGCAATGTTAGTCATTGATAGCATCAAAAACATTGCTGTGGATCAGTTAAAAAATCTAGGATTGCAAGTGATTGCAAGTGGTAGTCAATTCGAGATTGACTATGATGACTAGTGACTCGAGCACCACCAAAAGCAGTTATATTACCATCAACAGCAACAATTGCCAGCCGTGGTCAGTAAAATCATCAATGAAGCAAAATTACCAATATTACTCGTACGAGGCTAGGGATCCAAACAAGGATGGAACAGTTGAATTTCAGGATCATGACACATATCTCTATTTTCTTCCGTGTGAGGCATTCTTGGATGTCCAAGGAAAGTTTGTACACGACAACAATACCTCATACAGTGCCAGAGATGAAGTCAGATTTGTCAACAACAGCATCATGGCACTGTTCAGCAGCACACATTATTTCATCGGCGGAAAGGAAATCAAAGCAATTCTTGAGAACATCAATGTCTCTACAACAATTCTTGGACTCGCCGTTACAGTGACGATTACACAAGGTCTGCTGGCCCATCTATGACGTTTGTCAAAAACACAAGCAACCATCCTGATCATATCAAATACATCGTAAATGCAGCACCTGCTGTAACTGGAGACAATCCCAATTTCAATGGTGGATTTACACAGCAGTGAGCCCAGCTTAACAACTGTGGGGAGTTTTGCTGCATGATTCCACTCTCACACATATTCAGATTTTGAAGAGGCTTTCATAAAGTTATTTTTGGGACCAAACACACAGTCACCTTAAACAGAAAGGGCAATGCCAAATGATGCAATTCAGCGCTATGGTCTCACCATCCGCAATGTGGGTAAACTTATGTTATCCAAATTTACACTTTGGATGCCATCAGTGAGTCCATCAGTGACCACAGATGCATGTTTAGCATCGTTTATGATGTGTGGCAGAAAATCTATAATTTCATTTCTCACAATGACCACAGACTCATGCACCAGTGACGCTTAAGGAGAATTCTCATGGCAAATAAGTACTCAACAAGGTGTCAGTGCACCATGCCATGTGTTTATAGCATTTCAAAGCATAGACAATCTGAACACCCAACTGGAAAATTCAATGATATTTGCAAAACTGGGAGTGATTGAGTTCTCACTAAAGTTAAACGGTCACCAAGAACCCACCAAAAACATTTTACTTGACTTTGACAACTATCAAGTTGCTCATGTCTATCATCAACTGTTGAAATACCTGGACCGAGACCAAAACACTGACACAGAATTGTAGATTTCCCTGCATGACTTTCATACGTTGTATCTGATTTATTACTTTAACCTCAAGCATCTGGACCTGTTTAGGCAGTTTGTGGTGGATATGTACATGTACTTCAAAGCACATATAGACCCCAGTGACAGGCTATAGATGCATGGCTGTCATTGTCTCCGACAAGATTTTCTCAAATATGTAATTGAACCTGTTACATTTGTAAATAATAATGTCCTATCACGAAGTAAAAGTTGGCTCTAGCCCACAGAAGCTTGTGAAAATCAAAAGTGCAATATGAAACGATTGTGGGGTCACATTGAGTTTTTCTCCTATAAAGTTAACTGGAAATGTCCCCATGTGGTTAACCCAAATGCAACTTAATAAGCTTAATGCAGCCAAACAAAAGAACACCTCGGTGACATTAAAATTATCCAAGTCAGAGGTGACACAAATGCAAAAGACTGGTGGAATATTTCCATTCCTTGTGGCGATTCCAGTGTTGTTAGCGGCTGCGGCTCTGACAGTAGCAAAAGCAACTGCATTAGGGGCTGTTGGAACTGCATCCAGAATGGCACTGAAAAAGGCAGTCGGTGGAAAAATCTAAGTAAAAAAGGAAAAGGTCTTCGATTATCCAGGCGTGGAAACCAAAGGCTCCTGAGCAAAAGTGGCCTTCAGTTGTGGACTCGCCATTGACCAATTTTGATTTACTCACAATGACAAAGTCAGGCAAGCATTTCCAAGGTGTCTTTATGTGGGAAGAATCGGAAACCAGTATTGATGGCCTGTATTTTACAACAGGACCTGGCACTCATTGGGCTACATATGTGATAATGCCTCAACATCTTTTGCATTTTGACTCGTATGGGCTTGCACAACACATGAAGTTGTTGATTAATTAATCCGAGACAGACAACAAGCACTGTTTTATTCGACACTGCCATTGCAAACTCAGTTGGACAGGCCAATATGTGGTCATCTTGTTGCTGAAGTGCTGCATGCACTCACGGGAAGAAAAGATTCCTCAAGACCAACCCCACAAACGCTTATTGATTTTACATTAATCTACACTTTATAGTATACAAAATGCCTATTAACATTTACAGAAGCCCAACTGCCTGACCACATGGCGCCAATGTGGATTTGACCAGGTTTGCCACCAAAGTGGATCTGACCGAGTTTACCAGCTGGGTTGTTGCTGAGGTTGACCCAGGCGAGCTTGTGATTTTGCAAGATAAAACTGGAAAACTTAAAACGTCTAACATGGACATTCAAAATATCATTTTTTAAGCGAATTTTCCTGAGTTTATCAGCAGAGCTGACATCAACCCAGGTGAGCTTGTGATTTTCCAAAATCAAACTGGAAAACTTAAAAGGTCCAACATTGACATTCAATGTGTTATTGTGAGGCTGTGAGGCACTGTCGTGAAAAACTTTGCCGAAATCAGTGAAAATGGGGGAATCAGTGACTCTAGTGTGTCAAGGGTCTCTATCAAAGAGTATGTAGATGGTACTGCTGCTACAATGAAACAATACGTGGATGAACAGATCGCAGACATGCCTTTGCCACCAAGAGTAGTAACTTCATGGGGATTGTAATGGAATCATACCTTTTTACCTTTTTATAATGATTTAATTTACTAATTTATGATCTCTGTTTTTAGTCTGAATAGCGGTTAGCATATCAGTATATATACGACTACTGCTTGATCAATAAGTGGTCACATGATCAATTGCGCGGGAAAATGAAGTCGACCTAGCTTTGTACTTTTGAAATCAACATTGAAAGGTCACATTCCATACTATAATAACATTGTGTTTACTCTTTAAGATTTTTAGTACGCTAGACCTTTGGGTAAATGACGCGTAACCTAGTTCCTGATTGGTTCTTAGAGGGTTGTGTTATTTTGTAATACCATATTATTAAAGACGGAGAAAGGGTATTCCCTTTTTAATTCTGCGCACTTAGTAAAGATATATAGGGAATAATCTTGGGAATTATCATTCTTTACAGTTGCTTGAACGAAGAGAGGTTATTGAAATTATTCAGTTCAGTGTAGAATTTATTTAATTAGTAATTCATCTGAATTACTATACAGCTCCGTGGAATTATCGGACATTATTCTAAAACTTGTGAGATTCCAGACTTGCAAGGATTATTTTGGATTTAATCAGAACTAATCAACTTCAACACAGTACAGGTTATTTTCATTCGGAATACTTCATCCGGATTACTCGGATTAACATCAGGAAGTGAACTTTAAAACATTTTAGGACTTTTTAGGATATTCTATACTGTAAGTTATTTTAATTCTTTCACTTTGATTGTTTGTTGAATTATTTTAATTCTTTTAATATTTTAGGAAATTAAAGATTTGCATTTTAATCTTGAAAACTTGTTTGTGTCTTTTATTCTGTTACATTACCCCTAGAGTCGTAACAGGATATATCAAGGGAATATTGACCAGTGAAGGAGAGAAAAAAGATGATGTTATAACAAGTGGTCAATTTACTTTCGGTGTTTTGGACAGGGATTACTTTGATAGACCTGAACCTCACATCTTAAAGGTGCACATGTCTGGGCTGTATTTATTCATATTATGTGAATATAGAGGCGAGTGGGGTTAAATAACAATATTGGAAAATGATAAGCTGCGTGTTGTTATACCATTAACACATGCTGTTACAAACACTCAGTTTAAAGAATTTTTCACATATGCAGTACCAAGAGAATTTTTCACATATGCAGCACCAAGATCACTAGTTGCCAGAGATGAAATTCAGTTCGAAGGACTCAGTGCCTATCTGGAAGGGTACTTAACCATCTTTGGTGTTTGTGTTTAAGATTAGATTTATCCTTACATACAAGTAATGGATTCTGACCGCGGTGATGAAGTTGCGGAATTTACAGATGGGGTGTTGGCTCAGCTGACCAGTGATACTAATGTTGATAGTGATTTTGTTCCACTTGTCAATGAATATCTGCTTCAGAGTGCACTTCCAGATCCTCTTATATGCTCAAATATAATTTACACAAGGGCAAGATAGAAATACACCGTTGGAAGTACCCTGATGTACCACTTCCAGCTCGAGGTCAGCTGGGTGTTACAGCATTAGCACGTGAAAATACCTGATCGCTGACCACACCATCAGGTCTGAAAACATCCAGGGATTGTTTCTACAATGAAGAAGTAATATTCACTGATAAGGCCACCCCGGTTGCATTCCCAGTTGTTTATGTTGCGCCAACATTGACCCAACTGAGAAGAGGACAATCACAAGTGTTATTCAATAAGGATGCACTTGTCCATGTGATTGTTCTCGGATGTGAATGACTGTTATAGGTACAAAGCAAAGGTGTAATCTGTCCATTTTTATATGAACATGGTGCAAAACCCTTGGAACGTACAATCACCAGAGATCTAAATATTCATCTGGAAGATATTTTCTTTGATTGTATGACGATTGTGCAAGTAAAGAAAAATGCTTGGTTGGAAGTGTGTGTGCTTATGGCACCTGAACAAGGACAACGCAAAAAAATAATCGAAACAGAACTGCAACTGCATTATGAGATCATCAAGAGAACCGTGCTGCTCATGAAATACAAACGTGTGTGGTTATTGATACTATTTGTGGGTTTGCCATGGCAGCAACTGTTGGCCTTGGCGTGGTGGGAATCATGATGACTGCAACTATTATAGGTGTGCCAATCAGAGTTTTGTCAGGGATATATCGATAGTAACCAGTGTCGTGAGCGGTGTTGGCAAACTAATTTCAATATGATTACATTCACGAATACGTATCTATTTGGAACTTCTCATGGTGACACAAAGTAGTCTTAATACGATTAGTAAATTATACTCGATGGCTATGAAAGATAAAATAATTCGCATAGCTGAGTTCGAGACCATGTTGGCAGAAATAAAAAACCACAGGCAACTCTGAGCACAGATATGCAATCGCATAGTGGATTTGCAGACAGTAAGAGTCAAGTAACTGTTTGCATAACAGCCCGTTTACATGCGCATGCATGTGCAATTATATTTTGTAAACTCAACCACGCATGTGCTAAGATGCAAAAATCATGATACAAATACTAATAGCCACAGAAGTTGGTTTAAATGATGCTGATGGGATGTCAGTAAAAAAAATCTAAAACATACAATCTATCTCTACTGTCTGTACAAAGTTTGTAGGACTTCCTTTATCTAACATTGGGACAAGCCAGAAAATATTATATGCTGAATGGAATATTCAGGTTAGTTATCTTTATTAGTATTTGTTATTTTAATCTTGTTAACTCCCAACTATTAACTGACCCATGTTTTTCAGGATGATTTTAGCCATGAAATAGATTGATTGAAAGACAATAATAAGCACACCCAGATCAAAATTGGGATGGTTCTGTCACCTCCCTTGTCATTATATTAGAATTAGTTATTTCGGCATAACTTAGTTACTTGTTTGTCCAACATTGGTGCAATTGCATTATTTATGATATTCATTGTTTTTGTCCTTTTGCAACTGTGCAATATTGCTGTCTGGGAACATTTACTTACACAGGTCTGAAAAATGATCTGCAACTGAACACAGCAGATTATGCTCTGCAACGACATTACAGAAAAGTACTTCCGCACTAGTGACATGGTCTGTCGATGATTGTTTAAACATGTTACATGTAGTTACTTTTGGGATTGAGCTCTGCATTCATGCATTGTCATGTTTCAGCATTTTATATATGGAGTAAAAGCTGATCATGAACTTGCCAATAATCTTTAATAAAGATGGCTTAAACATTCTCATTCAAGGCAATGATGTGTAAATAACTTTAGTTCTTCAACATGCATCTCTTTGATTTACCTAACTTCAAATGAATTGGGTTGTTCCACTTTGAGTACTTTACCTATGCAAATTAGCCTAATGGGCTCTCCCACAGCAATGTTCAAAGGACTTAACACACATCACCCTAGCTATTGTCAGCCAATTAAGTAATCAGTGAAATGGTGGTTGTTTATCTCTGTCTTACCTTTTAATTGCCTCTATGATAATTAGCTGCATAAACTGCCTCCAGGATAGTTTTACATGAGCTCTAAGCAGGACTGTTTACTGTTTATACATACATGTTATGAGCATATATCAATGTGGTCAAGAAACCTTTCTCTTCCTCTGATAATTTTTCTTTTTTTTTCTTCTAAGATTGCTGAAAATCATGTTTTTAGCATGACACATCATGTTTTGGCAGGATATGCCATGTTGCTGAGGATGTAACACCAATGAGTGAGCAGAAGGACCTGTGGATGCTATAAAGACATGCTCTGACTGGCATTTTGTCTATAATTTTACCTAAATGTCCTGCACTGTTGACAGCAATTCATGTTAAAGTGGAATCTGATAATCGCTTATGTTGGAATAAAGCAATCACATTTCATTTACTTTTTTTATTTAACAGCACACACTGCTTTTTTTCTGATCCCAAAATTAAAAATTCTCTAAAATTCAATGATACTAAAATATTCTGATTTCAAGCAATTATCTGGGTATTGTTTAATCAAAATCTCTGAAGCAGTTGTGAGCCTGACAATCAAGTAAATGTAAATGGATGTCAGACATGAACTTTGTCAAGATACTTATGGGCATCTATATATGAGAATGATTTGTGTCTGGTTATTAAGATCTCGCTAAAACCAAAGTAAATGGAAATATTATAGCCGGGCATGCAAAAGCTTATGGGTCCATAGGCTTTTGAATCAGTATATTGCTACTTTCTCAATGCACCTAAACAAACTCATTTCCCATCCATTACATTTGAAATGTAAATAATTTTCAATTTGGATACATGTCTATCACCACAAATAGCAGGAAGAAGAAGAAAGAAAAAAAAAAATTATAAAAACCCCCAACTTGAAATATGTCTATATGCCACAGACCAATATGATGCAATTAAATGACAAAGTTTCAAGTCAAACAGGGGTCATAACTCCATGCAATTTTGTCTGGAACCCATGTATTTTTAATACAAAGCCTCATACCAAATTTAGTTTCAATCAGTCCTTCAGAAGTTATAAAGTGGAAATTTAAGGGCAAAGTTCTAAGTGAAAGTGGGGCCATGACTAAAATTAAACAGTAAAATGGTGAAAATCGAACTTTACCTTGGTATTAAAGTTAAGTTGCATACCAATTTGATTTTAATCCATGAAGTCCCTGAAAAGTTACTAATTGAAAATGAAACTAAAGGGCAATACAAACATTTGCAGGAAAAAAAGGTGAAAATCTAACTTAACCTAGATCTTATGGTAAATTTAGCTTCATAGCAAATTTGATTTCAATCCATGAAGTCCTTAAAAATTACTGAGTGGAAATGCAATACTGAAGGGCAAAGTTCAAAGTCAAACAGGCGCCATACAATTTTGTCATAAAATGATGCAAATCAAACTTGACTTAGGTTTTCTTAATATAAAACCCCACATCAAATTGTATTTTAATCCATAAAGTCCTTCAAAAGTGATCAAGTGGAAATAAAACTTGTGACAGGCATGACATGGCAGGATGTGATGTCATGAACGGATGGATATGAGTAACAACATATACTCCCCCTCCAAAAATATCATAGGCAGCAGTGCTGGATTACCCAATAGGCAGACTTTACAAGCTAAGGGCACCAGCAAAGCAGGGGCACCAAAAAAAATGTGAAATTATGGGTGGGGTGGAGAGTGTTCGAATTACATATGGGGGGGGGGGGGGGGGCACCATAATCTTTTCAGTGCTTAGGGCCTCTAAAGGTCTTAATCCAGCCCTGATAGGCAGGTGCATACAAGAGTATCTGTGTATGATTAGCTCTGTTAAACCTCATGTACATGTGGCCAGAAGCATCAATGGGATACCATAGTATGTGCTGTAGATTTTAACAGCTATACATAAATGTGTTAAAATATTCCAGTGCATGTTTTATGTCACTGGTAATGTCAAACAATCAATTAACCACACCCTGAGGATGTAAATTTAACCTGCACAAAGAATTTCAATAATTTCATTCAGATCTATGCTTTAGCCCATTTATCATCCCATCTCAGTAGCTGCTTGCTGAAAGACAAAATTTACTCCCTCCTGGTGTGAAATCATACAAAAGTTGAGTATTTCATTCTCAATCCTCCACACACCATGTGTAAAGATTTTATTCCATGTTTAATGATGGCTGAAGTCTATGCTTTATCACTTCTGCACTGCAGGCACATTTTGTTCAAAGCAAATTTGTATTTGAATCATGGTTGATAAGCAAATAATCCCATCTGGCTGGCTCTCTCATCTGGCTGGCTCTCTCTCTCTCTCTCTCTCTCTCTCTCTCTCTCTCTCTCTCTCTCTCTCTCTCTCTCTCTCTCTCTCTCTCTCTCTCTCTCTCTCTCTCTCTCTCAATGTATCAAGGATCATGCATGCATGCAGGCTGAGGTTGGTTTATATAAAGAATAGAGTAAGCTGTTTGTTCAGAAATACTACAATTTAAATATTTTTACATGCATTATAAAACAAAAATGTTTTACTAAATAGTAAGCAGAAATTTCACATCATATTTGTAGTCTTTACATCAACTGGTAATTCAAATATAAAAAGCTATAGGAATTATTTATTAATATAATGAGACTGAATTTTGAAAGATTTAAATGTCCTTTCTAATGCTAAGGTTTTTCATTGTGGTTTTTTCAGTGAGCTAAGTTTTATTGTCTGCAGACTAGGGGTTTTTATGAGGTGGCTATGGTTATTCTGTGGAATTTTAAATGTTTCCTCCAATACATTTGTGGGAAAAACGATATTTTTATGTGAAAATGAAGAGGATAATATGTAAATTCAATCAGAGCATATACAAACAGAAGCCAAAGCTTGCTTTTGAACTTGGACTACATTAAAAAATATGTCACAACAGCACATCAAAAGAATATATACAAAGCACTATATTTCAATAGGAAACAAAAATAAGAAATTTAACCATCTGAAAACTGACTTCAGCTTGTAAGAGAGTAATCTAACTATTTTTCTCCATTCTGTCTTTCTTCTTTTTACCCCAAAATAACTGTGCTTCAGTATAAATAACCTTCAGATTACATTAGGCCTAAAGCTCAAGTCTTTCCCCAAATGCTGTTTCTGGAGTTATATTTTCAGGAAATTGCTACCATTCAACATCGAAAATGTCAAACAGTTTGATGAAGAGGTTACATTTTGCATTTCAGGTATCTGTAGAGCGTATGTTGTGTACCAGATACTGTTACAATTTTGAGATTCCATTTTTTTCGACCCAGAGAGTGTTTACAGTGTTGAAAAATATAAATTTGTTCAACTAAATCTAAGGTACTAGGAATCAAAGGCTTCACAAAATTGTTGCAAAGCACCAAAAACCTTTTGTTGAGTATACTTGCTGGCCTGGGGCGGGGGGGGAGGAGGGGTAAATAAAAACAAGTCCCTCAAAGGGACTGACACTTTATGTCTGAAAAGAATTTCAAGGGATTCAAGATAAGACCATTTCTTCTTTTTAACTGCGGAGTGTTGAAACCATCTCTAATATTCTTCAGTGATATGATTTTCAAATTAGCCACTGTGGTGGCCATGCTGTTCGTAATATAGGCACCATTTTCATTTAGGACAAACTAGACACCATTAGAAGACTTTTGGTGAAAACCCCATGCCAATATGACCATCCATTCTGGAGAATTAGTTACAACAAGATTTTTCTATATGAAAGAAATTCTCCACTTGGCATCATACACTTTGGAGGTTGATTGCCTTCTAGCCTGAGCAATACATTTAGCAACCTTGCTCAAAAACTGGTCTGGACAGATAAATTGTTTGATACTCGGCATTAAGGTAGCAGATTTGAGGAGTACTATGCACAAGAGACCATCTGTGCTTCAACAGCTGATCCCACCTCATCAATAATTCCCCAGTATCATCAACCAGCAGATCATGTATATCACTGAACCACAATTTCTGGGGCTACAAGGAAGCTATCAGGATGAGCCGTGACTTGGAAGTCCTGACTCTGTGAAGAACCTAAGGGATTATTCTGGAAGGTGGGAAGGCATAGGTATGCAATCAATCCCACCTTAGAATGAAGTCATCCACTGCCCATGCCCTCTGGTCTGGCACTTGAGAGACATAAAGATGGGGCTTGTTGATCAGTTTCACAGGTCTACAATTGGCCTTTCTCACAGAAGAAAAAGTGTCTCTGCTACCAACTGGTGCAGAGACCATTCAGAGAGGACTGCAAGCCCCTGTCTGGACAAGCTGTCCCCCTGAACATTCCTCTTGCCTGGAATGAAAGCAGGAAGTTCCAAACTTCCAACCAGATGGAAGGAGCATGAATGCCATGTTAGTGTCAGAGGTATGCTATGACTGACACGCTGTCTGTAACGACCATGATGCAGAGATGTCTTGTGCAGTTGACACACTCTTGAAGTGCTAAAAAAACAGCCCACATTTCTAGATTGTTGATGTGGAGGGAAGCTTCATCTTGACACCAATGGTAATACAGGTCTACTCCATTAGGCTCTAGGTGAGCCCCCCCCCCGATTGCCTGAATCTGAGGCATCGGTGTAAAGAAAGGAGTGAAGTTCTGGAGCATGAATCAGAACTTTGGGGGTCTCCAGTTCACAAGAAGCCTGAACTGGAGAGGCTGCATAAGAAGCCTTCCTAGGGAAGTCCATTAAGCCAGGTACAACTGCAAACTGCATAGACCTAGATCTGCCGTTCCATAATGCGCCAGATCTTGGTCTATGCAGTTTGTAAGGACTAATCAATAGAACAAACAACATATACCTTGATCTGCTGGTGCGTTATGCGAATGCAGATCAGGGTCTATGTTGTTTGTATTTGGACCCGACTTATACACAAGTATAGACAGTATTAATACTGTTAAAAGCATATGTCTCAAGGTCTTAAACACAGCCTCCAACAGTCTCTGCAAGACCGCTGGAGACAAAGATTCCTCTTTCAAAATTGGAAACGCTCAGCAGCATATCAGGTTTGCCAAAATTATGAAGCATGACATGTAGACATGCAAAATTATGTCATATGTTTATATACTGAAAAATCTGCACACAAGAACCACAGTAAACCCATAAAAAAACTTAGCTAATCAACATAAAAACCTTAGCTACCTCAAAACAAGAATCCCTAGAAAGTTTTTGATGTTCTATTATCAGAAAAGAATTTCAGGAATTCAAGGTAAAAACTTTTCTTATTTTTAACTGCTGAGTGTTGATACCATCTCTGATATTCTTGAGTGACAAGATTTTCAAATTACCCACTGTGGCAGTCATATTGGATGAAAGATTGGCACATGATTTTCATTTAGGACAAACAAAAGACCATTAGATGACTTTTGGTGAAAACCCCATGTTGATATGACCATCCATTCAGGAGAATTAGTGACAAGATTTTTCAATATGTTCATTGTGGCAGCCATATTTGAGGACAGATTGGTACCATTTTCATTCAGAACCAACTAGATATCATAATTAGTCTTCTGGTGAAAATATGATGTTAATATGACTTTTCATTTAGGAGGAATTGGAATAACAAGATTTTCAAGATGGCTGCCATGGTGGCCATACTGGCTTTCAGATCAGCACCATTTTCATCTAGTACCAACTAGACATCATAAGAAGTCTTCTGATGAAAACCCAATGTTGATATGACTTTCGATCTAGCAGAAGTAGTGATAAGATTTTCATGATAGCTGCTATGGTGGCCATATTGGATGTCAGATAGGCACCAGTTTCATTTAAGACCAACTAGACATCATAGGAGGTCTTTCAGTGAAAAAGCATGTTGATATGATGATCCATCCTGTAGAAGTAGCAATAAGATTTTCAAGAAGGCTGCTATGGTGGCCATACTGGAAGTCTGAGCAGTACCATTTTTATTTAGGACCAAATAGACCTGGGGATGAATTTGTGTGTAAAGTTTCATGGCAATCCTCCAAGTAGCTTAGGAAAAGTAGCAATAACAAACTTGTGCTAATGGATGGATGGATGTCACACAAATGACAATAGATAACAGACCATCCCATGAGCTCCTGTGGTCTATGACCAGTGGAACTATAAAAAAAAAACATCGCTTGACAATTTTGATAACCACTGTGTAACTTGCATATAAAATTATAACACATTATATTGTACTTTTTAAAACCTTATTATAAATTTTTCTTCATATAAAGTTTTCCTGCATACCTTTTTATTCTTAAATAGATGAAAAAAATAGAAACTTTAGAAAGATATAAAGTTTTTACCGCATATTAATAATTTTATAAATGTTATAATATTTCAAAGGCCAAAAGTATCACTACTATAAATTAATCTTTGTTCTGCCTGCTTGTGACATCTGTATTGAAAACTCAGATGATATATATAAATATACAAAAACCAGACCAATTTTTACCATGATATACGTTTTGACTTCCTACTCAATGAAAAGATTACTGTATATACTCGTGTATAAGCTAACACCAACTGCAAACTGCATAGACCCAGATCTGCTGTCGCATAATGTGCTGGCAGATCTGGGTCTATGCAGTTTGTAAGAACTAATCAGTAGAACAAACAACATAGACCCTGATCTGCCGGCGCATTATGTGATGGCAGATCAGGGTCTATGTTGTTCGCATTTGGACCCGGCTTATACGCGAGTATATAAGGTATAGGTATGCCTGCCAGAAAACAGTTTGTTGATTAACCCGTTCACATACAGTGAGATGGAGAGGTAACAATTCAGACACCCACAAATTTGCTCACTCGGAATTACTATCTATGGTCCATGATTTATCTTTTTTCAAACTACCGGTAGGTAAAGTCTTTTTACATCATCCCTAAGAGATTTTTCAAAGGAAAGAACAACACGTTACAAAGTATATTATTTATCACTCTTCATAATGATATAACAAATTCATGTTTTCAATATACAGTGATAGTTGTATAAATTTCCCTTGTTGTATATACCTTGTCAAATATATAAAAGCTTGCTGTGCAAATTTTTAATCTCCAATTTTTTAAGTTTTTCTACTGTGTGTTGACTTAATGAAACTGCTGACAATGGCTCGGTATGTATTTTTATGTACCCTCTAATTTTTCATACACTATCAATCCATAGAAATCGTAATTATTTTTGTTCTCAAATTTTGGTACAGAGAACTTATTTGTAAATTTCAGGTACATGTACCTTTGAAAAGGATAACTTTTTTTAAACCTATAATTATTTGTACAGCTGGAAAATGATTAATAACTAAAAATGTGTCTATATAACTTGGATGCCCTTGCCAATATGATGCAACTAAAGGGCAAAGTTCAAAGTCAAACAGTGGCCACAACTTTGTAAAATTTTGCTGGAAAACGATAAAAGTCAACCTGACCTTGGTTTTCTTAATGTAAAGCTTCATACCAAATTTAGTTTCAATCCAGTATGTCCTTCATAAATTACTGGGCAAAAACTGAAGAGCAAAGTTACAAGTCAAACAGGGGTCATAACTCCCTAAAATTTTGCCAGCAAACAGTGAAAATCAAACTTGACCTAAGTTTTCCGAGTATAAAGACCCATACCAAATTTGATTTCAATTCAATAACTCCTTCAAAAGTTAATGAGCAGAAAATATTAACTTATGACTCATGAGAAGCACATGACAGGATGTGACACGTTGGACTGCCATGGGTAACACTGAATGCTCCCTCCATAGATATGGCTGAGGCATAAAATGTATATGAAAAATTAAAGACAATATGTAATTTAACTTTATTCCCTCTGTTTTTTTTAAAATGTATCTTTTCTTTGGTACTGACTATTTCACATACATTTAAAGCTGTGTACTCCATGCTTTCCACAAACAGAAATTCATCACAGCTTACCAATGATATTAAAAAAATGATGATAATTTTATCTCATCAATCACCCACAATAGGTATTGTTATCAGTCATGATTGCACCTTTATGTTCGGTACATTAGTACAATTGGAGAACAGATAATCTTAAAAAATAAACAAAATAATTTTGGATTATGACCCAAACATTCACAGTGCAGTATGGGGAATGTAGACTGTAATAAATAACTAACTGTGGCAATCATCCTCAAGTTTCATTAATTCTATAAAAATATTTCTGTACTATAATTAATATAATTTTTCATGCTCTTTTTATTAAATATTTTTTGAAGTATGAATAATTATAGACAATAAAGCAATATCAATCATGCCATATATACTTGCTAATAACTTGAAGCCAACTGCATGTACAAACAACACAGACACTGTTTTTCTATTCTATAATCCAACAGCAGATCAGGATCGATACTGTTTGTTCTAATAAATACCGTAGTCCTAACAAACATCATAGGCCCAGCTCTGTAAGTGCATTATGCGACAGCAAATCTGGTTCTATGCTTGTTGCAGCTGAACCTGACTTATACATGAGTATATACTGTAATTTTCATCTGGTTATCTTCAAGTACAAAATATCTGTATGAAAATTAAAGGACAGAAATATTTCTGATTTTTATGAAGTAAAGGTGCATTATAAAGAATCTGAGGGTATGAACAGTATAATATACGTGATGGTAACTAAAATGTAATTTTCTTCATACTGAGTTTTCTTCCTTGAGCAAGCAATTACTTTGATAATCAGTTTATGACTCAACTATTAGATTTTTTTATGCTTTACTTCTTGGAATTTGTTACTTTTGCATAAATTCTTAAAAAATGTCTTGTCGCTCCCATTAAAAATATTTAGGCCATGAGCATTGAGATTTTTTATGGGTCTTTATTTCTCTATTAAGGTAGAAATTGTGTATTTAAACGAGAGTCTCTTGAAGGGACTGACACAACTCCTGGGCGAAAAAAAATCAAGAGTTCAAGATAAGACCATTTCTTCCTTTTAACTGTCTAGTGTTGAAACCATCTCTGATATTCTTCAGAGATAACAAGCTTTTCAGATTAGCTACTGTGGTACACATATTGGATGTCAGTTTGGCACCATTTTTATTTAGGGCAAAGACATCATTAGAAGTCTTATGGTGAAAACCCCATGTCATAATGATCATCCACTCAGGGGGAGTAGTGACAACAAAATTGTTAAGACAGTCGTCATGGCAGCCATACTGGATGCACGATTGGCACCATTTTAATTTAGAATCAACCAGGTATCATAAGAAGTCTATTGGTGAAAACCCCATGTTGATATAGCCATCCATTTGGAGAAGAGCAGAGATAGCAATATTTTCAAGATATGACTTTCCATTCAGGCAGAGTAGCAATAAAAAGATTTTCAAGATGGCTGCTGTGGTGGCCATATTAGACTTCAGGTAGGCACCATTTTCATTTAAGACCACCAACTGGACATCATAAGAAGTCTTCTGGTGAAAACTTCATGTCAATGTGACTTTCTGTTCAAGTAGAGTAGTGATAACAAGATTTTTAAGATGGCTGCCATGGTGGCCATATTGGATGTCATATTGGCACCATTTTTGTGTAGGACCAGCTAGACATCATAAGAAATTTTTTAGTGAAAACCCCATGTTGATATGACCATCTATTCAGGAGGCATAGCAATAAGAAGATTTTCAAGATGACTGCTAGTGTTAGCCATATTGGACATCAGATTGGCACCATTTTCATTTACAACCAACAAGACATTATAATAAGTCTTTTAGTGAAAACCCAATGTTGATATGACCATCGAGGAGTAGCCATACAAGATTTTCAAGATGGCCACTGTGGAGGCCATACTGGACATCATATTGGCATCATTGTCATTTAGGACCAACTAGACATCATAGGAAGTCTTTTAGTGAAAACCCCATGTTGATATGACCATCCATTCAGGAGGAGTAGCAATAGCAAGATTTTCAAGATGGCTGCCATGGCAGCCATATTGGACATCAGATGGGCACTATTTTCATTTAGGACCAACTAACAAGATTTTCAAGATTGGACATCAGATTGGCACCATTTTCATTTAAGACGAACTAGACATCATAAGAAGTCTTTTAGTAAATAGCCCATGTTGATATAACCATCCATGTAGAAGGACTAGGGACTAGTGTTAACAAGATTTTCAAGATGTTCACCACAACCCCATGTTGATACAGCCATCCATTTGGGGGAGTAGAGATAACAATATTTTCAAGATACGACTTCTCATTTAGGAGGAGCAGCAATAACAAGATTTTCAAGATGGCTGCTGCGGTGGCCATATTGAACATCAGATTGGCACCATTTTCATTTAAGACCAACTGGACATCATAAGAAGTCTTCTGGTGAAAATATCACGTCAATATGACTTTCTGTTGTCAAGATATTTAAGATGGCTGCCATGGTGGCCATACTGGATGTCAGATTGGTACTATTTTTTATGTAGGACCAGCTAGACATCATAAGAAGTCTTTTAGTGAAAACCCCATGTTGATATGACCATCCATTTAGGAGGAGTAGCCATAACAAGATTTTTAAGATGGCTGCTGTGGCAAGCAACACCATTTTCATTTTGGGCCAACTAGACCAAGGGATGAGTGTGTGTGTGTAAAGTTTCAAGGCAATCCTCCAAGTTGTTAAGGAGGAATAGCAATAACAAACTTTTGCTAATGGACAGACGTACAATGTTCAACAGATCATCCCATAAGCTCTTACAAGCATCAAACTTTTTTTTTGTCATGGTAATGAAAGTATGATGTAAAGAAAATATACTGTGAATTCATTTATTTTCATGGGTATCGATATTTTGAAGTTTTGTAAAAATTGATGTATTCTTTGGCACTAATTTCATGGCTTAGTTAAGAAACCCACAGAAGAATCATTGTTTGTTGGGTCTTTAAATTTGTGCTTTGTTGAAACGATGAAATCCACAAAACTGGTATACCCATGAAAAATAGTGAATTCACAGTATATTTTTGTGGCACCTGTTGATGATTATCCATAATATTATATGTTGCAGTCAATTTGAGTGACCTAAAATAAGCTATTTTTAAAATGTAACTTTATGAGAAAATTATATTTTTTACTATTAAGACATTAAATGCTCATATATTTTGCAAGATATACATTTTCTGCAGCCACGTTGTATTAAAATAATGATTTGACTAGAGCATTTCCTGATAAGCACAACACATAGATACAATTGTGCTTCTTAATGTCTGCGTCAACTTGCAACACTCCCAAATGATCAAAATCAAGTATAAAGCAATTTGAAAAGGCAATCCTAATTCCTATTTAACAGACATAAAGATATATCTCATTGGACTATATCTTACCTTGTAGATAGTGCAAGGAAAACAGTTTACATATGTTCTGTGCCTCTTCTGAGATCTAAATTGGGCTGGAGTTGATAGTCATTAATTTCCAAATGTGAATGTAATCTAGACAATATCTAGGAATGTAAAGTGATATGCAATCCAAACTATGCAACTGTAGATAAATGTAGAATGTAAACATAACAAATGTGAAACAACTGCCATGATTGGTGCACCACAAAGTTCTTTCTCACTAAAATTTGGAGTAGATGAGACAAAACACATAGGTTTATGAAACAATGTTCACAGCAAATTGCATAAGGATATGTGGATATGTTGAATGGTTCTTGAGCTATTCTAATTAAAACCAGCATTACATGTAAAGACATGAAACTGACTGAGAAAAGGGCCATAATTCTGTTCCAAAATGGTGTAGATTAGACAAAACCTATGAAAGGCAAATATAAGTCTAAGAGACAATGTTCTTCCCAATTTCCATCAGGAAATGGTGAATGGTTCTTGAGCTACACTTTATTGCAAGCAATATTCCAAGTTTCCATATGAAGATATGAATTTGCTTGACAAGGGGCATAACTCTGTCCAAAATGGAGTAGATGAGACTAAACCCATAAAAGGCACATGAAAGTCCATGAGACAATGTTTGTATTAAACTGCAACAGAATACATTGAATGGTTCTTGAGCTGTGCCAGTTACAAGCAACATCCCATACGAAGCTATGAAGTTAATTGTCAAGGGCCACAACTCTATCCAACATGGAACTGATGAGACAAAACCCATAAAAGACACATTAGGTCTATGAGACAATGTATGTACCAAATTGTATCAGAATATATTACATTGTTCATGAACTATGCTGACTAAAAGTGGAGACATAAAGTTGATTGAAAAAGGGCAATAACTCCATCAACAATGGATCCAAAAAGACAAAACCTTTTAAAGACATACAAAATTCACCTACCAAATGGCATACAATTCTGAACAGGGTTGCAGAGCTTTGGTAGTTACAAGATGTGTGAACAGATGGACAGATGGAATGATAGACAGACAGAAAAAGTTATCACTACAGGCCTCCTGCATCTTGCTGTGGGGCCCTTGAGATGCATGCTCATTACTATTTGCCTGACTATGTCAAAGACATAAAATACTTTGTGACTTTTGTAAATTGTAAGAAGATGCCTTGAAAATCCAGATTACTAACATGAAACCCCAAGAAGTTTCATTTCTCAATGTTTATTAAATCATCAATGCTATATCCATGGTCAGAAAATATGCTTAACAAAATTGTTGTAATTTGCAACAAATTCATGACGGCTTCAACTTAATAGTACCACAGCAGTCTAAAAAAGGACAGAAAAAATGATTTTAGTCAAACAAATGCACACTTTTGGAGTGTGATGACCTTTGGAAAACAAGATGGGATCTTAAATTTAACTGCAGGTTACACACAGTATTTGATCTTTCTTGAAGAATGAAATGCAGTATGCAATATATTCATGAAGCTGTTAGACATTCTAACTGCCAAATGGATGCAAATTTGTTGAAAATATAACTTCAAAAGCCAATGAAATATTTGTCAAGAGATTTTAGTATCAGCTTAAGTCCTTATAATCGGATGGTTACTTATGCTGAAACATACCTTTTGAAGTCTCATTTGATAGTGGCAGGACATTAGCTCATGCAGGACCCTTTGGGTCTTCCAAATTCTGATGTCCTTCCACTATCAAATTTGACATGCTACAAGCAACCAGGTCAAGTTACTGTACTGATAACCTGTATTTTTTCCAAGTTTGATAAAAACCAGATCAAAAATATGGCTTCCCGAGCGGTAACAAGCTCAGCAAATCGCATGCAAGATCACCTCAATAATATGCATGGATCTCACTTATTATCAAACTCATCAGAGATCTTGATGATGTAAGCATATATTCCAAGTTTGTTTAAAATCAGATCAGAAATGGTAACAAGATCAGCAAATACGATGCAAGATCACCTCATTATATTGCGCAAATCTTGCACATTATTGAACCCATCTGCGATTTTGATGATATAAACCCAAATTCCAAGTTTGATTAAAATTAGATCAGAAATATGGACTTCTGAGTGGTAACAAACAACTGTTAACTGACAGATGACAAATGACACACGACAAACACAGGGCCATATGACAAGTTCACTTGGCCTTATGTCCAGGTTGCCTAACAAGAGGCTCAGGTGGGCCTGATATCACTCCTAGGCAGCTGACATACATCAGCTTGTGAATGCAAATTCACACACACACACTGAAAAAGTAAAGGTAAAGAATAGGTTGGAGCACATTGCTGCTACATTGTCTATTAATGTTTGCATCATTTATCTTCTTTCCTAGAATATATATACATGTATATATGAACATTATCTCAGCATACAATTTCTCTTAGGTGGATCTCTCCCAGCCACTGGGGGCTTGGACCCAATTCATAATTTTGAAACTGCCCCACTCGTACTTGGCATTACAAGAGGAGTTAATCTGTGCAGTCAGCATGGATTCTTGGGTCTGTATTTACCCTAAAGGATCCCTACCTAAGGAACCATAACTTGCAGACCTTTAAGATCTGCACCCAAGGGAGCTGAAATGGCTCAATGGTTAAGGCACTGGACATGTGATCAGAAGGTTGCAGGTTTAAGTCCCACCATTTGATCAGCCTGGATTGACTACCAAATTGACTCTTTGAACATCATATTGGTAGGCTGTTTCCCTTTCTATCAAGATGTTACCTTCCCATAGTAGATATTTTGAAAATAATACATAGTAAAAACATATGAACTCTTTATTCCCCCTGTGACAAGATGCTTTGCATCAAATCGGCGAAAATATGTTCATTCAAGTTTTAGATTAAGTTCTGTAAATGTTTTTCTACTTTTACCAACGGCAGCCAGATTTGATGGCTGAACAGCATTATTTGTATAAATCTGAAAGGCATTCCAGCAAGGGCACTTTCTGTCAAAATTTGATCAAAGTTTGTTACATGGTATTTTAGAAGAAGTTGCAAAAGGTTTTTCTATTTTTAGTAACCACGGTCATATTTGATGGCAAATGGCATCATTTGAATGCTTTCTGTGAAATTTGGTCAAATTCTGCTAAACAAATTCTGTTGAAAAGTTTCCGAAAAGAAGTCATTTAAAGGATTTTCCATTTTTAGTAATAGTAGTAATAGTAATAGTAGCCATATTTGATGGAAAATTGGCATCATCTGTATAAATTTTTAAGTCCTTATTAACAGAATGTATTCTGTAAAATTTGGTCAATTTCTGCTAAACAGTTTCTGAAAAGACATCCTAAGTTTAGTTAAATTTTAAGAACAGCAGTCATATTTGATGGTGGATAAGCATTTTTTGTATAAAATTTGAAATCCTTTTAAGCCAGGATGCTTTCTGTCAAATTTGGTCAAATTTTGTTGAGCAGTGTTTGAGAAGTCGTTTTCAGGTTTGTCCATTTTTTTAACAATGGTGGCTGAATTCAATGGCAGATCAGTATCATATGCACAAAACTGAAAGCCATCTATGCCACGATACTTCCTGTAAATTTGGTAAAATTCTGTCACACGATTTTTGAGAAATTTTTTAAATATTTGTCTACTTTTCATAACAGTGGATTGACATATCGTTTGAAAAAATTTCAAAGACCTTCATCCCAGGATGTTTTCCATCAAATTTGGTCAAATTTTGTTAAGCAGTTTTTGAGAAGAACACTTAAAGGTTTTTCAATTTTTTTTTAAAGGTGGCCACGTTTGATGGCAGAGCAGCATCATTTGAACAAGAAGTTGTAAATAGCAATTATAAACAGATGATGGGTGACACACAACACATGATGCACAACAGAAGATGGACAAAGGACCATACAGTAAGCTCACTTGACCTTATGGGATATGGGACCAATGGCCCCTTTTATTTTCTAAAGGGGCCAGGTCAGAGTTTGATGGGTCAATATTTAGCATGGTGTCTCTTTTTTAATGGAAAATATGCTTTTTGCTCTTGAGCAATTTCACACTATTCAATTCATAATATTATATGTGCGATACCATCCGTACTCTTCTTATATTCAATGAAAGAAACTATCCACCATTTATGGGTAAATTCAGCAAATTTTTGTCCATCACATACCATGGTAGGACTATGACCTTTAAGACGGAACTGTAAAGTCACTGGGCAGGCATTGAAAGCAACCAAGTTTCATTGCCCAATCTTAGAGCTCATTACACGAAAACCACAGAAAGGGGATGAAAAAATTACCATTGAACTTGAACTTGGAGATAAAGCCATGATGAGATGCCATGAGACTAAGAAGCATAAGTGTACCATGGTTCATCTCTGTATCTCAAACAGCTTTTATGATATAAAGCAGAAAAAAAAGAAACATGAAAATATTGAGCTGTGACCTTGACCTTGAGGATATAAGACCTGAAACATGCAATGCAACACATCTTCTAGTGATAGTATATAAGTATACCAAGTTCATCCATTTATCTTAAACGGGTCTAAATTTAGAAAGCAGAAGGGAAAATGTGACTGAAACTAAACAACTGACCTGTGACCTTGACCTTAAGATAGGTCTCCCAATGCAGTATGTGACACACCTTTTAGTGATGATATATAGTTATACCAATTTTTCCTCCCTTCATCTCAAATGGATATAAAATTACAGAGTGCGAAGGAAATTGTGATAGTTTGGTTTGTTGTTTTATGGAGTAAAGTGCCTTGCCCAAGGACATACCATGGTATCTCTGTCAGGCTGATATGATGGCAGGATTCAAACCCATTCAACATATAATACCATAACAATGACCTTGCAGATAAGGCCCCCAATGTGGTATACAACACACCTGCTGAATGTGATATACAACACATACCAAGTTGCATCACTTAATCTCAAGCAGCTCTAAAGTTGCAGACTGGAAAAGAAAGTGATGGAAAATATAAAATATTGAGCCATGACCCTGGCCTTGAAGATAGAACACCAAATGTGGTACACAAGACACCTTCTTGTGAAGTACATGTACATGTATACCAAATTTCAGTCCTTAATTTCAAATGGCTTTAAATTTATAGAGCTGAAGGGAGAGTGTGATGGAAACAATATAATGAGCTGTGACCTTGACCTTGAAGATAGCACCCCCAATGTCATAAGTGACACACCTTCTAGTGATGATGTACAAGTATACCAAGTTTGATGCTTTAATCTCAAATTTTTCAAAAGTTTGAGTTTGAGGGAAAGTGCAATGAAAAAAAAAATATTGAGCCGTGATATTCACCTTGAAGATAGGTACCCCAATGAGGTACATGACACACCTTCAAGTGATGATATATAAGTATACCAAGTTTCATCCATTAATCTCAAATGGCATTAAAGTTACAGAACATAAGGGAAATTATGACAAAAATAATGCTGAACAGTTTCCTTGTCATTGAACTAGTAACCGCAATCTGGTACATAACACACCTTCTAGTGATGATGTATAAATCTACAAAGTTTCATCCCTTAATCTCAAATGGCTTTAAAGTCATAGACTGGAAAGGAAAGTATGTTATATACTGAGTTATGACCTTGACCTTGCAGATAAAACTCCCCAATGTGGTACACGACACACCTTCTAGTGATGATGTATAAGTATAGAGTTTCATCCCTTAATCTCAAATGGCTTTAAAGTTATAGACTGGAAGGGAAAGTGTAAAATACTCAGTTACAACTTTGACCTTGAAGATAAGACCCCCCTCCCCCAATGTGGTACATGACACACTGAGTTATGACTTTGACCTTGAAGATAAGGCTCCTCCCTCCCTCCCCAATGTGGTACATGATACACCTTCTAATGATGAAGTATAAGTATAATGAGTTTCATCCAGTAATTTCAAATGGCTTTAAAGTTATAGACTGGAAGGGAAAGTGTGAAACAAACAGACAGATAGCCTAAGCATGGACACTATGTCTCCTGGTTTTCTTTGAAAAGGCAGGTGAAAACAAAATGTGATGTTCATGATGGACTGTATGTGAAAGATAAGTAGGCCTAATGTAGAGAAGTCAGAAAGTTTCAAATTTTTTATTCTGAATCAAATTTATGTAATGTGCTTTACTCTTGTACCAACCAGTATGCCAAGTCATTACTTCCTGCTGACATGTTCTTTTACATATACAAAGGGTTTAAATAGCCTGAATCTGTTTTACAAAACAAACATCTAATGATATGTAAATGAGAATCACTTCATGTATATCTATATTCTTGGACTAGAATTAATTGTGTAATTCTACTCCCAGCCATAGTGTGATAATTTTAAAATTACCATTACCCTTATTGGGCTCTCTTTATCCTGTGATAGTCAGGGATAACAAGTTATGACTAGAACAATGTTCTTACTGTGGTCATAGCAAGCAATAAGCCATGACACATGTACTGCTGACTTTATCTAATTTTTAATAGCATTGTAGTCTAAAGACAGTACCATAGCTTGTAAAAATTGTACATCATATACATGTAATTGCAGAAGGCCTCATGGAAGATTGGTCTGTTTACCAAAAGAGCTTCTTCTTTAAATAAAGTCATTATTTTTATTATTATTATTATTATTATTATTATTATTATTATTATTACTGCTGAAATTTCTTTCCAAAAGTTCATCTTTTTCATTTCTGTTGGTTAATGGTGAAAAGAAGGATTCCTCTTAATTTCAGTTAGATAGTATCATTCTGATTTATTAATCTGGGCAATCTTCTGCAAAAAAGTGACCAACATGTTCTTTGATTTATTAATTTTGGCAATTTTCTGCAAAAAAGTCATTGACATTTTCATGAATCACCTCTCAGGAAGATGTCGGTTTCCG
The DNA here is from genome assembly GCA_029931535.1 of Margaritifera margaritifera. Classification (NCBI taxonomy): domain Eukaryota; kingdom Metazoa; phylum Mollusca; class Bivalvia; order Unionida; family Margaritiferidae; genus Margaritifera; species Margaritifera margaritifera. The sequence continues at coordinate 5,992,216 of JAQPZY010001673.1, read as the reverse complement.
TGTGGTGTGAATGGCTATCATTATCATGTTAAATATGAATTTGCTGGCATAAGGCAGTGTAACCAGTCTAACTAAACCATCAGTCTCTGCAAGTCAAATACTCCTCTATATAAAGCACATGACAAGTAAAGAGCTGAATTCACAACCAGGAATACAACAAATGCAGAGACACGTCAAATTTGCACTGATTATTTTGACCCTCCACCATGTGGATGCATATTTCATATTTGAGTAGACCATTTATAATTCTTTTGTGCCATTGGTGTAGCCTATATCAAATTCTGTCAGTTGATGCAAAGACCATAAACATGACGTGAAATGTCTGCTCACTATTTTGTGAAACATTTTTGTTTTACACTAATCATCAGAAGATTTTAATTTGAGCGTTTGGAAACAGTTTACTTGTTCTTTTGATATACTACATCCCTGTTAATTAATAAAATTCCTACAAATTAAAATGGTAACAATATGATAAGCAAATTTTCAGATTTTCTAAAGTTATTTAGAAAAGAAAAACATTTACCCCACTGAAAAAACTATAGCTTTGCCCAACAAAAAATGGCCTGTTGATCAGCTCACTCCCATACAGTGATCTTTCTCATTGGCCAAATTTTAGTTTGCTAACTGTATTCTGTCACTCTATGTATTATGCAGGGAAAGAAACAATTTTCCCCTACCAAAAGAGTATCAGAAATGGCAAATGATATGCCAATCATGACATCTTCCTTAATAATGATTTTGACCTTTAATCTAGTGACTTCTGTCTATTGTATGAGTCAAGTTTCATTAATATATCTGTTAGGGTTAAAAAGTGGCAGTCTGGATAATAGAACAGGCCATTGCATTGCACTACACACTGACCTTGACTTTGTGGCATGATGTGTGATTGTGAATATGCAAGAAACCCTCAAGTCAAGATACATTAAAGGCTAAGGTTTCATTAAATTATCTTCATGGTTCAAAAGTTATACCCATACATGGATAGGTCACTGATTTATTCTATCCCTTGCTGTGACCTTGATCTTGAGGCAGAGAGCATGTGACACTGTCAACTTATAATATGTAACTGGTTGAAGTGTCATTAAAATATCTTCATTTGTTCAAAAGTTAAACTTCAGACAAGGATACAAGTTGGAGTTACATTTTCCCTTGCTGTGACCTTGACTTTCAGGCAGGAGTGTGGCTATGGTATGCAACACACCATCTATGCATGATATATAACTGGTAAGGTTTCATTAAAATATCTTCAGTGGTTTCAAAATTATACTCCAGACAAGGATATATCACATAATTATACTCTCCGTTGCCATGGCTTTGACCTTGAGACAGGGGCATGGCTATAGTACAAGACACACGGTCTAGTCATTATATATATTTGGGCAACTTAATTTTCATGAAAATCTCTCCAACTGTTACAAATTTATGGGTTTGACAAGCAAATGCTTCACACAGACAGATGGACAGACAATCACACCTAAATAATACATCCGACTTAAGACAAATCCCAAACATGTACAGTGTGAAAGCTGTTGCCTTGTATGGGAACTCATCAAATAATGTTTTCATCTAATTTGTGTGTTTCCAAAAAAACAGATTTGATCTCAGACCCTTTCTTGCAAAATTAGCTCCGTTTCAATTTCTCCAATTCATGCTAAAATGAAATTGATGTTACAAATGTAGATTTTGTAAAACAAATGCTTCAATCATAATACTGATCTGCACAATTAAATTAAAACTCTTCCTGCATCATTTGACACCTCTGGACCTATACAAGAGGCAGTTTAGTACTTAGAGGGTCTCTTACAATAAAATGTCATTTAAATTCTGAGCAATGATGTGCTGAAAACCTGTAGCCCTTGTGGAATAGATTTTCAATTTAAGTGTTGCACCATCTGACCTCACCATTTTACTACGTTTTAATGATTGATCAATCAGTATATTACAGCCCTCTCATATTTTCTATTCACACATTATTTGATCAGGGCAAGTTTCATTCAATATTAGCAAACAAAATAATTGAATATCCATGTTTACTAATGAGAAAAGTGAATTTTCATCCAATATTGTCTTCAACATCATATAAGACTCTTGACATTTTAAACTACAACAAACTGACTGTATACAACCAAACATTTATTTTCCATCTGCAGGAAATATACATGATGGAACAAATATAATGGTTTTCAGCAATGCAATGTTTATCAAAGAGGCCTACCATCATCAATCTAAATATCTGGACTCACCATATTTTCCAGACTCCATATTTTCAAAATTTTAATAATTTTTGACAGTAAATAAAATTTCTGACACCAAACATGTTTTTAAGCTGATGGAAAACATTTCCACTTGGAATGTAACTAAGGATTGCTTTACTCCTACTCAAAAACAGTTGATTGAATAGATGTGTAGAAAATTGTGCATTATATTTTCAAGCCTTTCCTTTATTTTTTCATTAATCCCTCCTGTATTCAGAATTTTTTTCCCTTTTTTATAAATGGAGCGGGAATTTCCTCTGCTGCCCCCTCCCCCCCCCCCCAATTTTCAGTTCTAGAATAGACCCTGGTTCTGAGTACCATCCCCATTGTTTTGACTTGACAGGCACATGAGCAGAAATGAGGATGTCTCTCATAACAAAGAATATAACTCGGTTGGAAATGCACATTCGACACAGCTAGACCTTCGTGCACACACATCTCCAACAGCAATATATCTACATGAACAAAATGAAAAACAAACACCAGACCTGCAACCAATTTTCTTTATTTGCAAAAGAAAACATGTGTTTTGTATTTGTTACAGGAAAGGCTAGTCTAAGTTGGAAGAAAGAAAACTCCAAAAACATTATCATGCAAGTGTTCGTTATTTGCAAGCAATTTATATAATGCAACATAGTATACCTAGCCCACTACCAACTGGTATTGAACATGGGTGCATCAGTACAGTCAACAGAGACAGGGCTTTGTTCAGACAAGCTGTTTTTGAAAAATGATAATTTTGATTTGTACACAAATTATCCAGTCAGCAAGAAAAGTAATTAATTTTAACATCCAAAAATTGGATAAATGAAGATATGTCTTGGAGACCTGAATACATTTGCCACAGACACTGGATCTAACGTTTGATTTTTTTTACTCCATAGCAATTAAACTGAATTTGTACTTAAATTGGGCTTGCAGACTTATTTTAATGTTCATCATGCAATACTTAAAAGTTCTTACTGTGCACTGAAAAATACTGGGGCCACATACATGTGACACAGAATGCCAAACTTTGCAATATGGGAGTCTATGCTTTATGAATCAGGGGCCCAATACTCAGTAAGTAACCATTTAATTATATTACTTAAAATAAGCCTATATTTCAATACTCGGTAAATAATCCTTTAATTATATTACTTAAAATAAGCCTATATTTCAATACTCGGTAAATAACCCTTTAATTATATTACTTAAAATAAGCCTATATTTCAGTACTCAGTAAATAACCCTTTAATTATATTACTTAAAATAAGCCTATATTTCAGTACTCAGGAAATAACCCTTTAATTATATTACTTAAAATAAGCCTATATTTCAGTACTCAGTAAATAACCCTTTAATTATATTACTTAAAATAAGCCTATATTTCAGTACTCAGGAAATAACCCTTTAATTGTATTACTTAAAATAAGCCTATATTTCAGTACTCAGTAAATAACCCTTTAATTATATTACTTAAAATAAGCCTATATTTCAGTACTCAGGAAATAACCCTTTAATTATATTACTTAAAATAAGCCTATATTTCAGTACTCAGTAAATAACCCTTTAATTATATTACTTAAAATAAGCTATATTTCAGTACTCAGTAAATAACCCTTTAATTATATTACTTAAAATAAGCTATATTTCAGTACTTAGTAAATAACCCTTTAATTATATTACTTAAAATAAGCCTATATTTCAGTACTCAGTAAATAACCCTTTAATTATATTACTTAAAATAAGCCTATATTTCAGTAATCAGTAAATAACCCTTTAATTATATTACTTAAAATAAGCCTATATTTCAGTACTCAGTAAATAACCCTTTAATTATATTACTTAAAATAAGCCTATATTTCAGTACTCAGTAAATAACCCTTTAATTATATTACTTAAAATAAGCCTATATTTCAGTACTCAGTAAATAACCTTGTACCATCATACCTTAATATACGCCTACCAGCAATTCAAATTACCGTATATACTCATGTAAAAGCCGGGTCCAAATGCAAATAACATAGACCCTGATCTGCCGTCACATAATGCGCTGGAAAATCAGGGTCTATGTTGTTTGTTCTACTGATTAGTTTGTACACACTCATAGATCCAGATTTGCCAGCACATTATGCAACGGCAGATCTGGGTCTTTGCAGTTTGCACTTGGTATCTGCTTATATGTGAGTATATACAGTAATGTATTATCATGTGTGTGCAAACTACTTCAGATGCCGGTAGTCTTTTTACCATTTTACATTTCTATTTTTATATATATAAAAAAAAAAAAAAGATAAAACAGGATATTAATGATTCATGTTACTATGGGCTCAATTATGTGACAGAAATAGTCTGAACCCAATTGGGTGGGTATGTTAGTTGATTGGTATTTAACTGCAGACTATCACGTAACAGTTACAAGGTGCCAAGATGACTGTAGTAAACAGAGTACCGTATTTGCCGGCCTATAAGTCGATACTTTTTGACCTGGAAGTCTGGGCTTCGTCTTATACTCCGAATCGACTTATATATGGATTATGTCATTGAAATTGCTTTACCGTATGTTAATGTAATTTTTCGTACGTGAAAAAAAAAAAATAAAATAAATTTCACAGTACAAAAAGTATAGTGTAAAAAAATAATTATCATTTTGGGCTTCGTCTTATACTCCGCATCAACTTATATATGGATGAAGGATTGAAAATTGACAAAATTTGCGAATTCGACTTATACTCCACACATTGACTTATAGGCCGACAAATACGGTATAGTGTTTTGCCCATAGACACACCATGGCAGCTGACTGGCCTGCAGGAAGGCAGGTTTTGAACCTGCACCTTTTTGGTTGGGAGTCCAGCATGCTAACCAATGTGCCATGACTGTAAATTAGTATTAGTTATACAAAACTGCCATAAAAAATAAACCAATAAAAATTTTACTGTAGCTAGCAGTCTAAAAACAATGACATCTAGACAAAATTTCTAGTGCTACATCCCTGCAAAAGTTCTAAGATAATCCAGTCCAAATTGATGGGTCCAGACCAAATCTACTTAAATCTAATTTTAGGTCTGAGGCCCAGTTTCACTAAACATCTTAAAATTTCTTCCTCAAATTGAAATTTAGGAATATCTTTCATATTGGTTGGTTGCAAACAAAATTTTTTTTTCACAGAACATTCATCTAGCATCAGAGATTAAAATACAGTAATAAAATCTTGATTTTTTCTTAACAGAGTCTCACCTCATTGCTGAGGTCATTTTAAGTATTTCCTCAAATCTGAGGAATTCCTAAACTCTTCAAGGATGATTCTGCTATATAAATTAAGACTGCCTGTAGGCCCCCCAATTTTTTTTTTAAATATCCCAATTGAAAGTGGGTTAATCTTGCTTGCCAGAACTTTTCCCTCATTCCATTGATATCTTTAACATGTGTTACTAGATTGGAACCATAATATTACCTTATTTGTTACCAGAAGTCACATAGAACACACAAATGCTTTACACTGCTTCTTAGTGCATTTAAGCATAACAAGTATTCAGATCCTTCAAAGTATCTGCACTGTCAAGGCCTGAAGAGCTGACATGTGAGCAGACAACTCTGCCATTTTCACAGTGATGGACATGTATTCATTCCATAAGAAGAACAGTATTTTTGATTAGCTGTTTGAATAGTTGACAATACATATGTTACGACTCTAGGTCTTAAAATAATGCAACAGAAAGAAAGTGAAACCAACAATATAAGTAAAATCAACAAGCATGTTATTTCTACTCAACAATTAAAATGAAAATTCAAAAAGACACTTACAATAACGTGAATTCAAGTCCAAATAATCCAATAATCCTAAGTGTCCTACTCACAAGTCCTAAATATCAAATGTTCCAAATGAATTGCAGTAGCCTAGAATGTCCTAATGTGCTAGCAGTTTTGAATGTTCTGATGTGTCAGTAGTCTTGAATGTCCTGATATGCTTGAATGATGTAATCCAGAATATCTTTGAATGAATTCACATAAATCCCATATGCAAACTTTTCACTGACCACTAGTTCATCACACTTATGGTCGTGAGACTGCTGATAACTATTAACTTTCATCTTTGAATAGAGTACAAAAATTCCACACTTTTCGCCAATCATGTACCCTCAGGATACGAGGCTACCAGCTAATTACTAAAGCTCAGATGTGAGTTTCCAAGCTTAATTCAGACTATCTGTTACGTGAATGATGTCAAATTTTGAGAATCACATCACTAACTATCCAATTCGAAGACAGAGATTTTAGTAGTTACTGGCTTATGATATTGGCTTGTCAATTTAGGCTAGGTACCAGCAAAATACAAACTTATGATACCAGACAGTGTCTTAATCATTTAGACATTAATTATGCCTTTTAGAATGCATCAAATGGCTTAGTGACCAAGACTAATTCAAGGTACATTCAATTATATGTCTCTGAATTTTGTCATTTTCATTTTAAAATACACACATAACTCTGAAACTTGGCAAAATTTCTATGGACTTAACTAATATGCCATCATAAAACATGGACAGTGCTTCCAGCAGGAGTAAAATGTTGACAACTTTGGATTAAATGCTTATAAATTAAATGGTTTTGCACAATTCAAATGCATTTAAAATTTCTTTATGCATTTTTAGCAAATTTGTTTGTGTAACATACACAAACAAAAATGCTTCTTTTTTACATCTATGTACATGTTTAAGGTCCATACCTAAACTTAGGTCTGGACTTTTTCTTATACGTAAATGGGGTCTATTTTATTATGGTATCAGAGTGTGCTAGTGTGCAGATTGATGCTCACTGGAAATAACTAAAGTATGTACAGTATTATAAGAACTTTAAAATCCACTGGTGAACTTGAAATAAAATCAAGATCATCCAAACCAATGAAATCCATGTAGCACTTCCAAGAGAGCTTCCATGCAAGTTTGATTATATTTAGTTAAAGTTTCAGAGATATTCTTGCAGACAAGCAAGTGTGGCACTGAGAAATTAATAGTTCTGGTATTACTGTGAATATTGGTGTTGAAATTAGGTATGAATGAAGTATACACAAAAAATTTGTAAGCACAGCTTTTATTCCTCTTTATTAAGTTGTTCTCAGCTTATTTTTGATGTTTGATAATAATGGTTTCTGGTACATGTAATGGGAATACTGACGAACAGTCAAAATTCATACTTGCCAAATTATTGATGAAGAATTATGTTAATTTATAATAATAATAATAATTTATGTTTAAGAGGGTAGTTCAATTACTAGTAGTACATGATTTATCTTCATCGTAGCCCTCTATTGCTCTAGAAAATCTTTAATTGCAATCTACAGCATGCATATAACAACATCCAACACAATATAGGAACAATTATACCAGCACTAGCAATACCATGATGATACCAGCACTAGCAATATGTTACAGACAAATACCATAATGATACCAGCACTAGCAATATGTTACAGACAAATACCATGATGATACCAGCACTAGCAATATGTTACAGACAAATACCATGATGATACCAGCACTAGCAATGTTACAGACAAATACCATGACGATACCAGCACTAGCAATACGTTACAGACAAATACCATGATGATACCAGCACTAGCAATGTTACAGACAAATACCATGACGATACCAGCACTAGCAATATGTTACAGACAAATACCATGATGATACCAGCACTAGTAATATGTTACAGACAAATACCATGATGATACCAGCACTAGCAATATGTTACAAATACTATGATGATACCAACACTAGCAATATGTTACAGACAAATACCATGATGATACCAGCACTAGCAATATGTTACAGACAAATACCATGATGATACCAGCACTAGCAATATGTTACAAATACCATGATGATACCAACACTAGCAATATGTTACAAATACCATGATGATACCAGCACTAGCAATATGTTACAAATACCATGATGAGACACTAAATCATGACAATGAAAGTTAATATAAAATATGGAATAGGTATTCAACATATTTAATATTGTAATGGCAGGAAGTAATGCTATTTTGGGAAGAAAAAGTTTCACTCTCTCTGTACAAGTTCAAGACATTTCCTTTTGAAACTGTTGAGCTTGCCATTCTGACATTTAGGTGAGCTCCTTATCTTACCATATATACTCACGTATAAGCCAATACCAACTGAAAACTGCATAGACCCAGATCTGCTGTCGTATAATGCACTGGCAGATCTGGGTCTATGCAGTTTGTAAGGACTAAACAGTAGAACAAACAACATATACCTTAATCTGCTGGTGCATTATGTGACAGCAGATCAGGGTCTCTGTTGTTTGCATTTGGACCCAGCTTATACACGAGTATATATGGTAGCTTCTGCATACTGAAAACTGCATTTGAATTGATCAGTATGCGGTCTAGGAATCTTTAGATTACTCTCTGGTCGAGGTAATGAATAGTTTGTCGAGTTGAGGTTTCAAAACTATAGTCATGTAAGATGATAATGTACAATGAGAGCACCAAGGATAATACATACACACATGCTTTTGTATTTTGTGTATTCTATGTAACTGTCCTTTACAACAATTTACCAAAAAAGTATACAATAATCAATGACTGGCAACATATAGGCCTATAGAAAAGTATTCTGGTATTCCTGTTGAGATATCTTTCTATCCTGTTTAATGAGCCTAAATTTGTTGCAAGAGATCTACAGACATGGTCTACGTACTTTTTCCCCATTTCAAATTACATTCAATAAACACACCAAGAAGTTTCTCATCAGTAACATTTTCAATGTTTCTTTCCAATTTTCAGGTTTAATTCTTTTCTATCCATCTGTGACAGCACTTTTGGCAAACAAATAAGCATGCATTATTTTTGTTTCATTTATTATAATTTTATTCTGTTTCTACCAGTTATTCACATTTTCCAAATCAGAGCTTAGTTTTTTCTTCTATGGTGTCAATACTATTGCTAAAAGCTGACAATGTTGCATCATCAGAATATATATTAGTGTTAGCATAGTCACTGCAAAAACTGAGATCATTAATAAAGCTGTGAACAAGAATACCATGGACGGCACACTATACACCTACCAATGTATAATAGTCCTCTATGTTCATAATGAAATTTCTGTGCAGAAACCATTTTTCTACCTTCAGTGACTGTTGGAGTTCTTCTTTACCCCAAGTGCAAGCTATCCACAAGATCTGATAACTATAGATGATGGAGAACAAGTTATTGTGCAGATACAATTTTTCTTCTTTCAGTCACATTGACCTTGACCTTTGATATTTTGGTCTAAAAGCTGACAGGGTTCTTTCTTACCCCAAGTGCAAGCCTTTCACAAAGTTTTGTAACTGTTGATGATGAAGAACTGGAGTTATTGCGTGGAAACCATTTTTCTTCTTGCTGTCACAGTAACCTTGATCTTATACATTTTGACCTAAAATCAATAGAGTTCTTCCTTATTCAAAGTGCAAGCCATCAACAAAGTTTACTAACAGCAGATGACGGAGAACTAAAGCTTTTATGTAGAAACCATTATTATTCTTTCAGTAACAGTGACCTTGACCTTTGACCATGAAATTGATAGGATTCTTCCTTACAAAGAGTGCAAATCATTCACAAAGTTTGATAGCTTTAGATGTTGGACTACTCAAGTTATTGTGCAGAAAAGAAGTTGGTAGCAGATGGACAGATGGGCAACATCATAACAATTAACATGTTCTATCTTAGGCAAGCATGTAAAAAGTGAGTCCTAATAATGAGCCTTGAGGGACACCAGACTCAGTGGTCATGAAATCAGAGTAAACATTACCAATAAAAGTTTCTGTGACATATCCATCAAATATGACTGAAACCAGTTAAGTGCAGTAGCATCAAATTTATAACATTTTAGTTTGGTTAAAAGAAAGTAATGATTATGAGGTCGAATGTCTTCTTAGAGTGTATAAATATTACTCCTGCTAGACTTCCTATGTTTATTTGACTGAATTTTGTTTTGCAGCCGATAAATTGTGACCCCTGAAAAGGCCTCTACAGTTGTGTATCTATTATATGTAACATTCTTTGCAATGGAATTTAGATGTCCTGTAGGATGCTCCTCAAACTCTGTCATGGAGAAGCTTTGTTTAAGCTGCTTTGGTCTAGCACCACTGTTGACTCTTAACCCAGCATTGTGTTAATGGCCCTGACCAAATTCATGTATTTCCTCAGAATTGAGTTCCGTTTTTTTATTTTCTTTATCTTTGATCCTCCTCAGACATCTTGTCAAAGCAATGCAAGTCACTGTTTGAATCAGGGATCCAGGGTGGCCGAGTGGTCTAAGGCGCTCGCCTGTCATCTCACCTCTGTCCGCGTGGGTTCGAGTCTCAGGCTCGGCCAATATGGTTATGTGAGAAAGCTTGCCAATAGCTTCCCGTGGGTCAGTGGTTCTTCCCGGGTTCTTCCTCCACCAGATATACTGGCCGCCATGTATAGCATATCATGTGCTGAAAAATGGCGTTAAACCCATAAAACCAAACCTGTTTGAATCACAGTGCTTCTGAGAATGGATTATAAAAATGCCTATTTTCAATTAAGTTACTACAACATTTGCAACACAATTTCATTTAGAAGAATCAGATCAGGGTCAGTTCATCCATGGCTTTTTTGGGCACTAAAAAGTTCACATAAACTCAAGAATGTTGAAGAAATTTTGGCCATTATTTTAACTCCACGGTGTCGACAAAGTAAATTAACAGAATTTGGTCCAAATGGAATCAAAAGGTGAGAAAATCAGGTGACTCATAACATTATACAGTGAAGTTATTGTGATGACTTCTCATCTGAGACTCTCTAGAGTTACACAACCAAGACTTAATTCTTATTTACTCATGGCAGACACAAAAATTATTATTCTCCTGGTGAACAATTGTTTTTATATGTCATATAAAAACTTACAAATTATGTTTATTTATCTGGATAAAAGATTCTACATAGATTTTCACATACAAATAATAATATATGTGTCTCTTCTATGATTACATGTATAGAAGTCTCTCTCTCTCCATTTGCATATATGCAAATAAAATATAAATATATGAATATTTTCAAGTCAGGCTAACTTTCGAGAACAAAACTTAAAATCATAGCTTATTTTCAAGGTAAGCTGTGACATATTAGATGTTTGCTTGATTTCAGATTGTATCATTAGATCATTGAAAACTGAATGTACAAACATGTGTAACATCAATTGCATTCCATGTCATGGATAGTTGTTTGTAGTTTGACATTAAGTTTCCTGAACATGACCATGGATATAAATATAAAGAGGCTATTGATACAAACTAAACTGTAATCAATTATGGGTAGTAATTTTGTATTGAATATTAACAACAAAAGTAAACATATAGGATTAATCTTAAATTACAATTACACTACTGCCAGATATAAGCACATCTGATCCTAATTAATCAGTAACCTCCAAGATCATGAGCAATAATATACAGATCACACAGGCGTACACACATAACTGATGGTACATGTGACTTCTGCATGAATGTCAGAGCCCCAGGTGGCCGAGTGGTCTAAGGCGCTTGCCTTTACAGATCACTGACATCTCACCTCTGTCTGCTTGAGTTCGAGTCTCAGGCTCGGTCAAAGTGGGTATATGAAAAAGCTTGCCAGTAGCTTCCCATGGGTCAGTGGTTCTTCCTGGGGTTTTTCTGGGTTCTTCCTTCACCAAATATACTGGCCGCCATATATAGCCTATCATGTGCTGAAAAATGGCGTTAAACCCATAACAACAACAACAACAAAGCATGAATGTCAACAAAACATGGACTTGCCCAGAAATAGGGTGGTCAGCTAGCATACAGTCCAACCCACACTATGAATGAGTTTAAGATGCATGTGCATACACTGCTCGGACTGATTATGCTATTGCAGAGTGCACGAATACCTCATAATGCAACCATGTTGTTCTTGGCTGTGAGCTTCTATCTACATTTTGCCTGTAACCAAGAGTACCTTCATTGATATAAATTTAGACTCACCCCATGTTATTAAAGAGTGTGCCATCAAATCTGTATAGACTATACCTGGTTGGTTATGTGTAAATGCTTGCCAAAGCATAAAGGATAAGTTTGAGTCTGATTGAGGCTGCAAAATCTGTCCCTAGTGTTCCAGCATGTTTGCACTTAGCAAACCGGGTATTATCATTATTCTTACATGATCGTCAGACTCATAGTGCAAGGGTCATAGGTTCAATACCCGCCCAGGCCAGTATGGGTTGGCTGTCTCAGTGTGTCCCTGGCAAAGGCAGTTAACTCCCATCTCCTTGGCATGATATACCCAAAAATGTGCTAAAAGCGCAATAAAAAACCAACCAAGCAACAACTTACCTGATCCGTTACAAAAAAGATTTGCATATATCACATACAAAAATGATTTGCATATGTCACATACAAAAAAAGAGAAAAAAGAAAGAACAAGAAACATCTGTACTCAAACTTGGTGTGCAGTAACCAATATTTAAGTGCAGCTGACATCACATACCATATATACTCGCATATAAGCTGGGTCCAAATGCAACCAACATAGACCCTGATCTGCCATCGCATAATGCACTGGCAGATCTGGGTCTATGTTGTTTGTTCTACTGATTAGTCCTTATAAACTATATAGACACAGATCTGCCGACACATTATGTGATAGCTGATCTGGGTCTATGCAGTTTGCAGTTGGTATCGGATTATACACCAGTATATACGATACTTCAAAAAGCAAAAATAGGCCTAATCATGTAAGAATGTTAGTCTGAATAATTTTTGAAAACAAATGCTCCTTTTTCTTCAAATGTCATGAAGCTAAAATATTTTCAAGGAGGATATGTTGGGGCCAGTTGGAAGCTAAAACAATTGATTTCATATCTGCTGCAGCACCTTAAATAAATAATGCCAACCAAAGAATGCACAACATGAAGATGCAAGTGTTAAAATAAGTTGGCTGTCTGCCATTTTTTTCTCAATGGGTTGAATGTGTAACTATTGCCATATATAATCGCTTATAAGTCATTTCCAACTGCAAACTGTACAGACCCAGATCTGCTGTTTCCTAATGTGCCAGCAGATCTGGGTCTATGCAGTTTGTTAGAAGCAATTGGTAGAACAAGCAACATAGACCCTGATCTGCCAGCACATTATGCAATAGCAGATCAGGGTCTATGTTGTTTGCAGTTGGACTCATCTTATACATAAGTATATGTGGTACTTTCCAAATTGTCTATCTTAACTACAGTGCTATCAGAGATTTGATGTCTGAAACAGCTGTTTCATAAACTTTGCATCCAATGATGGGAAAGGGGCTGAAAGGTGAATGATTTCATTGTGGAAATATCACATATGTTCATAAAGGTTAAAATTGAATCATCTGAGAAAAAAAGCAGGTTTCTGGCAAGTTAATATTGGAAAGAATTCGATAATACCCAAGAATTGGCAAAAATTCACCAGCTAAGTTGTGTTGAATTGCACCTGGTTCCAATGGCAAAAACATCTTTTAGGACTTTCAAAACAAATTTTACATTGTTGTCGACCATATGAACTCGTGTTGAAGGTGATCCTAAAGCATTATAAATCATGTCATGTTTCAGGCAAGAGTTTGGACATGTTTGACGATGAGCTATAATGACTGGTCACTAACTTGGCATGTCAGACATAATGTTCCTCCTGTACTTGTTTGAAGACCTAAGCAGATAAAACTTTACCATCAGCGTAAACCCAATATGTTAATCATTTAAGCATTATGTATTTTTCTGGTTGCAAGTCTGCTTGTTTGCTTTGAATAATTGATATTGGAAAACATTAGAATGACAAAAAATATTTGTATTAGGTATAACGGTATAATATTCTGAAAGAAAATGTCATTTTTCAAAATAAGTTGCCACCTGTAGGCATTTACCAGCATTTTTCATTGATAGGTATTTTGCCTTATGTTATTTACAGTGTATTGAGAAAATACTTTTTTTCAAGAAAATGTAACAAAATATGTGATTTCTGACTAAAACTTGCGAATTTCACAATGTTGAATCTAAATTTTTGGATACTAACTGCCATTTTGGATGATAAAATGAGCAATTTATCCAGGTTTCATTTCCAAATTCTGATCGTCATTTTCTTCACGTTCAACACATAGGGCCAATTTTTTTTATATTTTCTAGAAAAAAAAAATATGGGATCCACATCTTACACTACAATTATAAGTGGGTTCGTGAGTTATCCGGGTTCGAGTTATTGAGGGAGAGGTGTATCTTAAGAGAAAAGATGTGATTAATATTGAAGGATACTATTGAAACTGAAGCAAAAGCAAATCCTGAACAAAAAAACCCATCTTTTGGTACATCCAATAATGGGATATATCAATATTTTCTTAATACAATTAATTATGACTTTTATTAATGCATGTATATCCAATTTCACATATATCCAGGGACAACAATTATGTTCAGGGAAAAAAATATCCAATAAGGGTCACAAGATTTTTTGGGCTCCTTGTTTCAGGGTATTTAAAACAATGCAAGCAACAAACCATAATGAAGACCCCACTACCTTAAGATTCTTCTCCTTTTGTATCTACTGTTGGTTAGTTTTTAGGCCAATATTTCTACTGCATGATATATTGTACAGATCTTCACACTTCAGCATATCAGACATTACATTTTAAATTTTGCATAACTATAAAAAGTAAATTGCATTTATTTTAATGAAATAGGAAAAATTGTATGGCCTACATGGTATATGCCTTGGGCAAACAATGTGGGTAACATGACTTATCCCTCAGATGAACAATTCATGATTTAATCTCAAAATGAAATGCAAAGAAATTTATTAGGGGTGAAATGATTAATTGATATATCGATAATTTTTCCATATCAATACAAGGGGAGAGAATCGATACGAGATGATACTTACCCTATACAAGTTACTTTAATCTTCAGCAGTTGTGAATAATGATTAGTTGTTTGCCTTTTTATTCTTTAAATTGAGAATTCATCTGAGACCATTATAGCAGGCACATGTACTCATTTCTGTCAGTAAAAATGAAAAACTATTGACAACACCAGCACGCCTTATACAAATCACCACAATGTGACTATCTCACATGGTTCAAAATTTGCTCCCCCCCACCCCCACGCCTATTCTATGCTAATTATTTTATCCCGTCAGCATCTTCAACAACTGATAACTCATATCAATGTAAAGAAGACATTCCAGATATGTTCCCCGTATTTGATTAAAGGACTTTTACTGATCATTTAATAACCACTTTTATGCAAAGTTTAGCTTTTGCTTTGTGTCTTGTCTACTTGGATCGAATACGAAGGCTACACTTCCGGTGTGTCATGCAGTGAAATATGTTACATTCAATTCTGAATGGTGGTTACTGTTTGTTCAAGTCCAGGGTAAAACAATAACCACCAATCAGAACAGTAGCTTGTTCACTGCGTAATTGCCGGATGTATTGGCATCCAAACTTGATCCAAACAGATACAAAACAATTAGAAACTTCGTGCAAAAATGGCTTTTCAATGATCTGTAAAATACTTAAATTGTACATGGGGAACAAGTTTGAAATGTCTCCTTTTACGCTGAAATATGTAATCAGTGAATAAATTGGCCAACGGGATTAAAAAAAAAAAGAAAACTGTACAGAATCAGCAAGGAGTCAGATTCCAAACTGCACAAGTTATGAGTTATAGTCATCTTGTTAATTTGTAGAAGGGGAGTGGGTGTTGTCAATAATTTCCTTTTTCCCTAACATAAATGAGAGCCTGTGGCCATGGCAGTCATTTTGCATTTGCAGGAAGTATAATGTGAAGGATTTGGTTGTTAGTTATCTCCACTCCCACATTTGGATTTGTTCTAGATAAGATTTTCCTTGCATGAGAAAATTGCACTGTTTCTTCTGTTTTAAAGATAACACCATAATGCCTTCCAACTTTAAGTGAAAACAAGAAATTGGTAACAAGATGTTTTCAAAGCATTCATGCAGTGTAAAACAAATGGCGTAGGTAACCAAGATGAGTCCTGTATCTGATCCAATGGAGCAGCCTGAAAATGCCTAAAAGGTTGAATTAAAATCACTGACAACTAACAAGTACCGGTAGTCTGTTTGGAAGTATATTTCTTTCATCTTGTCAAGGATGAGAATGGCATATGAACAGATGATAAGTCTATATCTGTCTGTAATCTACATGCTGGAAATACAACCAATATGTCAACAAATATAAAATGGCACCACCCTATCACTGACAGACCTTCTAAAGTAGAAATGATCATCTAGTTGACATTTTTGTGTTGATAATATATCGTATTGTAGGCTGTGTGTATGTTAATCGTAATGATACGTGGCAGAGGAGTATCATTTAGCCCCTAAAATTTATTAAAATTATTTTAGTAACTTGAAATGTGTTCATATGGCATGGATAACCTGCCAATGTGATGCAATTAAAGGGCAAGGTTGTCACTAAAACAGGAGCTGTAACGACATAAAATTATCAGTCCATATTTCATTCTTTTGTGCTTTATACTCTTGCCATGGAACTTCAGAGCACTTTCAATAACTGATCCAACATCAAAAATTCCTTTAGACAAACACAATACATAGCTCTTTAATGCTTAGACCCTTTACCCATATATAGCATTGATGGCAATCACATTTGAAATACTATTCCCATTTCAGTGAACTTTACCAATTATTTAATTAGCCTTAACTGCCCAGTCACACAGCATCCATTCATTTCAACATCATGAAGTGATAACAATCCCAAATGAGGCTGAAGTACTAATGTTCACTTAAGCAAACCAAGCATAATGTTACTTCAAGGAAGATGACATTCTAACTTTTGTAAGAGATCTTTCTTTTTTTTTCTTGATACTTACAGCAGTAAATTATTGTTGCTAGACAGTCTGGGGTCATGTTCCCCCTCAAAGAATGTTATAAATATTATGCTTAAAATGGTGCATTTTAAAAATTTTTTTAAAACTTCAAAGAACTATGCACAAATGCCTCACCTTATGTATGGATATAAGTATTGATGAAAAGAAAACGGTAACACAATATGTCCCTTCAATAATTGTGGTGAGGCATAAAAACAAGTGCTTTATTAAGGGCTGCAACATTTACCAAAATTTTTTAATGTGCGCACAGTATACAATTAATGGAAACTATGCCCATTTAATCAAACTGATTCCAAAGTCAACTTTTCCCCCAATCTACATGTAAGGCTTACAACCATCTATACTCACGTATAAGCTAATACCAACTGCAAACTGCATAGACCCAGATCTGCCATCACATAATGCACTGGCAGATCTGGGTCTATGCAGTTTGTAAGGACTAATCAGTTGAACAAACAACACAGACCCTGATCTGCCGGAGCATTATGTGACAGCAGATCAGGGTCTATGTTGTTTGCATTTGGACCCGGCTTATACGCGAGTATATATGGTAGGTTGTTTTGTATCCATGCTTGCCAATAAAGAACACTTTAAGATAATGTTTCAGTGTTTTCTTTTGCAAATAAATAAGTCTGGTTGCATTTCTGGTGTTTTTGTTTGTAAAACTATAACAGTTTGTTCATTGTGTACATATACTGCCATTGGTGATAAGTCTCAATCATGACAATGAACATGACCCAGTTCTAATTTTGATGATATAAAGATGGTCTTTGACAACAGAATATATCAATGAAATAATATACATCTATTCATATATCTTACTTCTGAAAATCTTAAAGAGAATTTCCTTAAAAAATGCTTGAAGCAATCTCAACACTACAATTCCAACAAGAGTTCCTCGAAGGGACTAATGTTCTACTGGGTGAAAAGAATTTCCAGGAATTCAAGCTAAGACCATTTCATCTGTTTAACTGTCGAGTGTTGAAACCATCTCTGATATTCAGGAGCGATAACAAGATTTTCAAATTAGCTGCTGTGGTATACATATTGGATGTCAGATTGGCACCATTTTCATTTAGGACAAAGCAGACATCATTAGAAGTGTTTTGTTGAAAACCCCATGTCATAATGATCATCCATTCAGGGGAAGTAGTGACAACAAGATTTTTAAGACAGTCGTCGTGGCAGCCATATTGAATGCAAGACTGGCACCATTTTCATCCATTCAGAGGGAGTAGTAATTTTGTGACAGAACCAGGATTTCAAACCAGTAGATTTACAAATTTTGATCAGTAGATTGGTTTCTAAAAAGGTAGATTTTTTATCGGCATACATTTTACGTGTTTTAAGGGGATTGAAAACAAAACAAGTTCATTTTGTCACATAATATGTATTCTCTTCATATTATAATAAAACACAAATTTTGAACATGATGCAGATTCAGAATCTGATGGAAAATGTTACAATAATAGTTAGTTAATATGAGCCAGTATATTGTTAATTAAATGAAAAAGGAAGAGTTGTACATCTCACAGTTCACTGCAAAGATTTTTTATAAAATCCACTGTCTTAGTTTGCTTCACAAGATCACTGTCCGGTGACCACTGGTGACATCCACTGTGATTGTCAACCTTCACACTTAGCAGGCTCTCAATAGTTTTCTGGTCCAGACTTCCCCTTGAATCACTCTGGATTTTCCGAAGAATGGAGAATGTCCTCTCTGTGTCAGCATTGGAATGTGGCAATGATAGGACAACTACACTCAGTCTGGAAAGAAGTTCTAACTTAAGTTTTTCTGTTGCTGGGTTTCTGAGGCTGCTGACTGATCTCCAATACTGCTCCAAGCTCATTTCACCCCGAGGAGGAAGTTCCTGGCTTGGACTTGATATGTATTCCTGAGCCTCATCCTCAAGGGCTTGTTTCTCTTCTAGGCTTATGTCCAAAAATCTGTGGGCAAGTTTCACCACTGTAATTAATTTTAAACAAATTAGATTTAGACTTGAAATAAACAGTTAAAAAACACATGATTTTAATAATTTATCCCAACTTTAAAATTAAATATTAAGTAATACATTTTTAACTCGCGGATATATTTTATCTAGGACTTGAACATAATTTTTGTGCTTTTATGCTGATTTTCTAGAAGTCTGAACTTCACATTAGTAATATCTGGTTCAAAGTGATGACCTTGATTGAAACAAACTTTCCCAGAAGCTTTCTTAGCAGCCTGGTCATCTCTACATGTAGATGTTCAATCATTGATTCACCAGCCTAAAAAGACACAATGCAAAGTCAGGACCTTTGCTACTCACCTGCACACACTTAAATTCTGGTATCCAAGCGTTGTTAAACTTGTTGTCGTATTTCTTAGCTGGTGGCTTTTTAGAGTTGGGAGAAAGCGGACGTTTCGGCATTTTGACATGAATTGAAAAAAAATATACAAGCTCCCCTTAAATATTCATCTTAAACCATTGTGAACAATACAAGAACAATTAAAAGACATCAAATCAAAATACTTACTCAAGTGTTTCTGCCAAGATCATTTTTGGTCGGTCTCTCCGTTTTATCTTCCTTCCACGTCAGATCGGCCGAGTTTTAATCAAAGACTCATGGATTACCTTTGATCCTTTTATTACTTATAACACCTCAAACAACATCCCGCATTTGGCCTTAAACTCTTCAAATTACAACAATAAGGTAATCAATTAGCCGCTTCTTTGTACACATGCTAACAATTGTAATCCGACTACTCAACCACGCTTCGTCGCACCGATTTCCGGTTCCCAGTAGACTGGTTCTGGCTGGTTTATCTAATGTGTTGATAGAACGCGTAAAAAAACCGGTTTAAAAACAAACAAAAAAATTTTCCTTGACATTTTCTAAACCGGTAGATTTCGACTACTAAATGGTATGTGCGGTAGACGGTCTTTAAAACGGTATTTTTGGCCTACCGCCGGTAGAATCACAGGTATGGAGTAGTGACAACAAGATTTTTAATACAGTCATCATGGGAGCCATATTCGATGTACAACTAGCACCATTTTCATTTAGGACTTGGTGAAAAACCCATCATAATGATCATCCATTCAGGGGGAGTAGTGACAACAAGATTTTAAGACAGTCGTCATGGCAGCCATATTGGATCTATGACTGGCACTTTCATTTAGAACCAACCAGGTATCATAAGATGTCTATTGGTGAAAACCCCATGTTGATATACTATCCATTTGGAAAGGAGCAGAGATAACAATATTTTCAAGACATAACAAGATTTTCAAGATGGCTGCTGTGGTGGCCATATTGGACATCAGATTGGCACCATTTTCATTCAAGACCAACCAGACATCATAAGAAGTCTTCTGGTGAATACCCCACATCAATATGACTTTCTGTTCCAGTAGAGTTGTGATAAAAAGATTTGTAAGATGGTTGCCAGGGTGGCCATATTGTATATCAGATTGGCACCATTTTTATTTAGGCCCAGCTAGACATCATAGGAAGTCTTTCAGTGAAAACCCCATGTTGATACAACCATCCATTCAGGAGGAGTAGCGACAAGATTTTCAAGATACCTGGTGTGGCGACCAAATTGGAAGTCAGATCAGCACCATTATGATTTAGGACCAACTAGATATCATAAGAAGTCTTTAAGTGAAAACTCCATGTTGATATGACATCCATTGAGAAGGAGTAGTAAATAACAAGATTTTCAAGATGGCTGCCATAGGGGCCACATTGGACATCAGATCAGCACCATTCTGATTTAGGACCAACTAGACATCATAAGAAGTCTTTCAGTGAAAACCCCATGTTGATATGACCATCCATTTAGGAGAAGCAGGAGTAACAAGATTTTTATTGGATGTGTGAGCAACACCATTTTCATTTAGAACCAACTAGACTATGGGATGAATGTGTGTGTAAAGTTTCTAGGCAATCCTCAAAGTACCGGTAGCTTAGGAGGAGTAGTGACTTGTGCTAATGGACGGACGACAGATGACGGATGGATGATGGACAACAGACTATCTCATAAGCTCTTCTTGTCTATAACCCGTAGAGCTAAAAATGGCAATGATTGACCTAATTATGCAAAGGAGCTAAATCACTTGGGAGTGTTTTAGGAATGTAATTGTGGAATATGGAATATTATTATTTGTACTGCTGTTATACATGTAGGTATGAAGACCGAACTGATAACATCAAAAAAGTGGTTATATGGGGTAAATCTGTCACTGAATAAAATTGAGATTACAAGAACTTATGAAACTCATGTGTTACTTATTTAACTCAACTTTCATTGGTTAAATGATAAAAACAATGGCAAATTTATAGTCAATCATAATTTTTTGATTAGCAACATTTGTTAATGGTTTCAATTTAAGGTACACATATTTTTTTCTAATTTAATGTGCATGACAGCTTTGTCTCCATTGGTGAAAGTAAAAGAAGCCTGCAATCACATGTTAGCTCGATGTAATGCAGATGACCATTGACAATAGTTATGAAAGTGATTTATTAATTCTGTCAACTGTCAACTGTCTTAAGATGAAAGGTTGTTTTTCTTTTATCATTACATTTAACAAGCTTGTGACTCACTTTGCTTTGGGAACTGCTTCATGCCAGTTGTGAACAGGGCTTGAAATTAACTCTCTTCAGCACTAGCAGCATTTTGATAGTTGTAATATTTTCAACTGGCAAAAATCAGTCTATTTTCAATATTTCATATTTTGAATACAAAATATCACTAGCAAGAAACTTCTAGTTCATGTTTTTTTTTCAGCTAGCAATGTACTGGCATATCAGAATAGTAACTAGCAAAATGCTAGCTTCCTAGCATCAATTTCAAGCCCCGTGTTGAGTATTCCAGCTACTACCGACAACACCTTCAGTTAATCACAGTTTCACAGCCTGATTGATTACTCAATCACCTGTTTTTGAATACAGGTGAAACATTCCTTAGTTTATGTTCCAACTTGAATATTTAACTTTTTGTTCACACTAAGATAAATTGGCTTTGTGTCCGGAAATTTTGTGTACTATTTACAATTATTACAAATTTTCTAAATGTGGTGTCTGAAAAATTGGAGGGTCTAATTATTGAGGTTAGTTACAGTAGCTACAGTTCATTGCTGGCTTCTAATTTTGACCCCAAGATGATGTACCTGACCTCTCTCTCTCTTTTTTCAGTTAAATATGGAAATATGTTAAACCCTGTGCCATTTTCTTACCTCATCGTCACATAAAGTATGCAAATATAAGATAACAGAGATTAGAAATTACACCTGTAAATAATAAACATACATGATAAATCTAACTAAAAATTCCATTTCAATATGAACCCCCTTTGGCTTCCTTATTATATTTACAAATCTCAACACACTAGGAATATAACTTTCAGAAAGCATAAGGAAATATTTTATGTGATCTATCTCTGATATGATCCCATGAGACCAGAGGTCTTCCACAGGGGGTAACTCAGGGGGCCCTCCTGTATCTTGAAATTGTTTACTATCCCTGAATAGTTAAATGAAATACTTCTAGTAAGCATTGTCAAGATATCTCTTTAAACAAGAGATCCCCCATTTGTCATGCCTGCCTTATATGTAGCTAGAAGTGAAAACCTTTGACACTGAGCTTAATCTAAAGAACTTATATTAACCTTAATCCTGAGTGTGAACATACATATGGATGATCATGCACGTGGATACCAAAGCAGGGGTCGATTGAGCCGCTGGCCCACCAGCCCTTGGCCTGTGAGTTTTTGAGGAGGGCCAGCTAATATTGATAGCCGCAGGCTCATGCTCAGCCAGTTAAATTTTCCAAAGTCTTTATTTTTATTTGATTGGGAGGGCAAGCTGATTTTATGCAGGCCAATTTATTTCCATGTGAGCTGGCCCAGCTGGTCAATGGAAAAATCTGTTGTTAATTTGACCCCTGGAAAGTGCCTGCTATGCTGAGCATCAACCAAGGCAGACTCAACAATGAAGCAAGAAACTCTCCACAACATTTAATATACCATATTTACTGTGTATATTGGAATACCATATATACTGCGACACCATAAATTAATTGTTAAAATAATTTTTTGTGCACTGTATGTTCTGGGACAAATAATTTGTTCGAGTCGTAAGTTTTGGGACACCTATTCAATCATAATATTGCTGCTTAGCTGGTAAAAATGATTAATAAAGGGTATCACTTGTAGGATTTGAAAATGAAATCATTCAAAACTTGTATGTTGAAAAATGCAATCAAACTTACATTTTATTAAAAAAATCAAATAACAAACCGCTGTCAGTGTTGTTTGTTTATACTTTTCAGCCTAACTGCAAATTTTTGAAGAACAAGAGTTCAGGTAAGAATGAATCATTTGTGCATATGGGAGCAAGTTCAACTTTATTTGTTCTGATTTATGCGTCAACAAAGTGTCTTGTTGACGAAGTGTTATGGTAATATGTGCCCAGAATGAATCCATCACCAACAGAGATCATTCCTTTCTTGTGTACGAAGTATCACTTTTATCCACTGTAGCATCACCTCTTCATCAACCCAACTCTTCTCCTGCACACATACAATCATTCTTTCAGTGCCTTAATATACTTTAGTTCCCTCACACCATGAAAAATTATCATTGGAGGCAACACATCCCCTGCTGCAGAAACTGCAAGGACTAAAGTTAGATGTTTTTTATCTGCACCAAACTTGTGCAAATTCTCACTTTTAACCCCCTTCTTATCGACAGGCTATCTGGGAACAAGATCAAAGGATTTTATTTCCATGCAAGAAGCAAAGCCTCTTCACTACTTGAGTATAGTATTACAAACTTATACATCACAGCTGAGATCTATAATGTGGTTTATTTTTATTTATATTCCCCTTTATATATGCTAAAGTTATTCCCCTTTATATATGCTAAAGTTATTCCCCTTTATATATGCTAAAGTTGTACGGCAACAATGAATGTGAAGAGTCATTTTATTGAAGCAATGTGTGACAAGTTTTCCTTTCAAACTGTTCCATTGTTTTGATTTATAAAGAAACCAAAGTAGGCTTCCCTAGGTTGGCTTACTTTGTATATAAAATAATCTGTACAATTAAAAGTATCCAAAGTCAGCTTCCGTGATCTGCTCGCTTTGTAATAAAATAATCTTTGTATTTGATACCCTAAGTTGAAACAATGGGTTTATTACTCTATAGCAGGTGTGTTTATTCACCACCCAAGCTTTGAATATACAAATATTGTGGTCTAACTTCATTTTTCACTTTGAACATTTATAATATGGCCTTGTGGAAGATTAACCTATATTCAAATTAATATACCACTTCAATTCAGAGACTAGAATTTTGGATGATGTCTCAAATAGTAAATTTAATATAATTTGTTCTGCCCTTTTTTGAAGTCTGTGGATCCTATTACTTTTGTTGTATTTAACCAAATTGTGCACCAGTGGTCCAAAAGAAGAAGAATGAATACAGTATAAAATAATTTATGATAGTTTATCTTCTGTAAAAGATCAATTCTAGAGCTTACTACGGAACAAACACATGGACAGTTGCTTACATCAGTATAAATTCTTATCAACATGAACTTCCAACTGTTTTTCAGTGTATGCAGCTCTAAATTTAGATTTATGTTCGATGATAGTCCTTTCCTAGTTCCAAGTAACAATGCCTTGGTTTTGTGAGGATCGATGATAGTCCTTGCCTAGTTCCATGCAACAATGCCTTGGTTTTGTGAGGATCGATGATAGTCCTTTCCTAGTTCCAAGCAACAATGCCTTGGTTTTCTGAGGATCGATCATAGTCCTTGCCTAGTTCCAAGCAAAAATGCCTTGGTTTTTTTAGGATTGATATACATATTATTTAGTAAGCACCAATATTCAACTTGATATAAATCTTCACCCATGTGCTTTTTTAAAATTTAAAGTATGAAAAGTAATACAAATCATCTGCATATAGGTTTGTTTTTGAATATTGTACAGTTATATATAATACGAATAATATGGGCCCTAAAACAGATCCCAGTGAAACTCTATTGCTAGCCAGTGGTTCTGATTTAATGTTACCAATAACAACTTGCTGGTTTCTGTCAAAATTACAATTGGAAAAACTGATATTGATTGGTCTATAATTATCTGAAGAATTGATTGTTAACCCTTTTTAAAAACAGGTATAACTCTGGCTACTTTCAGTTAAGGAAAGATTCCATTAGTAACACTGATTAATTTTTATGCTGGTACAAGATGGAGCAATCATTTTAAAATGTGTTTGCAAAGAACCAGTCGATCAATTAAAGCATGTTTGTTCAAGATGGAGCAATAATTTTAAAATGTGTTTGCAAAGAACCAGTCAATCAATTAAAGTATGTTGGCACAAGATGGAACAATATTTTTAAAATGTGTTTGCAAAGAACCAGTCAATCAATTAAATCATGTTGGTACAAGATGGAGCAATATTTTTAAAATGTGTTTGCAAAAAACCAGTCAATCAATTAAAGCATGTTGGCACAAGATGGAGCAATATTTTTAAAATGTGTTTGCAAAGAACCAGTCAATCAATTAAAGCATGTTTGTACAAGATGGAACAATATTTTTAAAATGTGTTTGCAAATTTTAAAATGTGTTTGCAAAGAACCAGTCAATCAATTAAAGCATGTTTGTACAAGATGGAACAATATTTTTAAAATGTGTTTGCAAAGAACCAGTCAAAGAATTAAAGCATGTTTGTACAAGATGGAGCAATATTTTTAAAATGTGTTTGCAAAGAACCAGTCAATCAATTAAAGCATGTTTGTTCAAGATGGAGCAATATTTTTAAAATGTGTTTGCAAAGAACCAGTCAATCAATTAAAGCATGTTTGTACAAGATGGAGCAATATTTTTAAAATGTGTTTGCAAAGAACCAGTCAATCAATTAAAGCATGTTGGTACAAGATGGAGCAATATTTTTAAAATGTGTTTGCAAAGAACCAGTCAATCAATTAAAGTATGTTTGTTCAAGATGGAGCAATAATTTTAAAATGTGTTTGCAAAGAACCAGTCAATCAATTAAAGCATGTTGGTACAAGATGGAGCAATATTTTTAAAATGTGTTTGCAAAAAACCAGTCAATCAATTAAAGCATGTTGGCACAAGATGGAGCAATATTTTTAAAATGTGTTTGCAAAGAACCAGTCAATCAATTAAAGCATGTTTGTACAAGATGGAACAATATTTTTAAAATGTGTTTGCAAATTTTAAAATGTGTTTGCAAAGAACCAGTCAATCAATTAAAGCATGTTTGTACAAGATGGAACAATATTTTTAAAATGTGTTTGCAAAGAACCAGTCAAAGAATTAAAGCATGTTTGTACAAGATGGAGCAATATTTTTAAAATGTGTTTGCAAAGAACCAGTCAATCAATTAAAGCATGTTTGTTCAAGATGGAGCAATATTTTTAAAATGTGTTTGCAAAGAACCAGTCAATCAATTAAAGCATGTTTGTACAAGATGGAGCAATATTTTTAAAATGTGTTTGCAAAGAACCAGTCAATCAATTAAAGCATGTTGGTACAAGATGGAGCAATATTTTTAAAATGTGTTTGCAAAGAACCAGTC
Organism: Margaritifera margaritifera; assembly: GCA_029931535.1. Taxonomy (NCBI): domain Eukaryota; kingdom Metazoa; phylum Mollusca; class Bivalvia; order Unionida; family Margaritiferidae; genus Margaritifera; species Margaritifera margaritifera. The sequence goes on along the minus strand of JAQPZY010001673.1, from coordinate 5,965,437 downwards.
AATCAATTAAAGTATGTTTGTTCAAGATGGAGCAATAATTTTAAAATGTGTTTGCAAAGAACCAGTCAATCAATTAAAGCATGTTGGTACAAGATGGAGCAATATTTTTAAAATGTGTTTGCAAAGAACCAGTTAATCAATTAAAGCATGTTTGTACAAGATGGAACAATATTTTTAAAATGTGTTTGCAAAGAACCAGTCAATCAATTTAAGAATGTTTGTACAAGATGGAGCAATATTTTTAAAATGTGTTTGCAAAGAACCAGTCAATCAATTAAAGCATGTTGGCACAAGATGGAGCAATAATTTTAAAATGTGTTTGCAAAGAACCAGTCAATCAATTAAAGCATGTTGGTACAAGATGGAGCAATATTTTTAAAATGTGTTTGCAAAGAACCAGTCAATCAATTAAATCACAAGCTTATAGGTAATCTTGACAACAGTCGGAACAGTAAGTACAAATTAGTACATGTAGTCTGTACAAAAAAAGTAAGTACGAATTAGTACATGTAGTCTGTACAAAAAAAGTAAGTACGAATTAGTACATGTAGTCTGTACAAAAAAAGTAAGTACGAATTAGTACATGTAGTCTGTACAAAAAAAGTAAGTACGAATTAGTTCATGTAGTCTGTACAAAAAAAGTAAGTACGAATTAGTTCATGTAGTCTGTACAAAAAAAGTAATTACGAATTAGTACAGGTAGTCTGTACAAAAAAAGTAAGTACGAATTAGTACATGTAGTCTGTACAAAAAAAGTAAGTACAAATTAGTTCATTAGTCTGTACAAAAAAAGTAAGTATAAATTAGTACATGTAGTCTGTACAAAAAAAGTAAGTACGAATTAGTTCATGTAGTCCGTACAAAGAAAGTAAGTACGAATTAGTACATGTAGTCTGTACAAAAAAGTAAGTACGAATTAGTTCATGTAGTCTGTACAAAAAAAGTAAGTACGAATTAGTACATGTAGTCTGTACAAAAAAAGTAAGTACGAATTAGTTCATGTAGTCTGTACAAAAATATTTTGCTCATGCTTATAGCCAGAAAATAAAAATGTCAGATAACCCTAACTGCTGATACTCAAGATGGTTAAAAGCAGTACTGCTATCGGTCCCATGACCAAAATTATACCAATGTATTTTAATTGGTCTATCAAATGTAATGACAATATGGGTTGAAAGAAAACAATATGAGCTTAGCATTATATATTTATTTCCTTTTTAAAACATTATTATCTGACAACTTTCTGCTATACTGTGGTTCAGTACATACGCAATTTTCGCTATACTGCCGTTTTGGTACATAGCGTGGTTCTCACTATAACATGGTTCCATGCATAATGTGGTCAGCAGTTATGGACCCCCAATTCCTGCATTATAATGAACTAGAGATGTATGTGTCAATATGGCATGCTTAAATGTGACCTTCCAAACCAGAAGCAAAGAACACTTTCACAGACAAAGAATGGCTTTATTTATCATAATTGGACTAAAATGATTGTTTCGCTAAGCAATAGCAACAGAGTAAGCTATTACTGATATTAAAATGTTTTTTATAACTTAGCATTCATCAATAAAATTTGCATTTTTAATTCAGCAGATATGAAGAATTAAATTTCAGTTGACTGTAGTAATCATAAACTTACCATAAAAATGACTTAGGAATATTGGAGGAATTCCTCATTTTTTCATAATATTCAATATGTATAATAATCCCAGAGTTACAAAATTGGAACTAAGAGTTTATTCTTTCCATTACCATATATACTCGCCTATAAATAGGGTCCAACTGCAAAAAAATAGACATTGGTCTTCCTTCACATTAAAAAATTTGAGGAACTGATTGAAACTGGGGCCTGGACCCTGCCTCATCTTTTGGCGGGTCTGGTTTTCTGGCCTACACCATCTGAGCCTATTCAGAAGATTTGGTCCGAATTATTCAGCTTTGTAGCAACATTTTTTCTCCTCTGGATCCAAAACATTTGCTGCGAATTTTAGTACTTCAAAGTTCTTTTTTCCAAATTCACGTATTGTACTCACAAAGACTTTATACTTTTATAGAAGTGCACCATTTCTTCCAGTCTTTAGACTTACAGTAAGGGATCTTTTGTTAATGGTATAATCAACATGACTCATATCGGGCCCTAAAACATTATCACAAATGTCTTCCCTGGGGTCACTTTTACTGGGTATATTCATCAAAACTATACTTTTACATTGTTACTGTATCACTTCTCCACAGTAACACAAAGTGATAAATTCTCTTCCTGTGATTATCAGCACTGGTTTTGCATATGACATGTGCTTTCCTCAATGCTTAATTCAACATTCAAAAGACTTACTGTATGTACTTGCTTACAAGTTGAGTCCAACTGTAAACTGTACAGACTCAGATCTGTCGTCACATAATGCACTGACAGATCTGGGTCTATGCAGTTTCTTAGCAGTAATCAGTAGAACAAACAACAGAGACCCTGATCTGCTGGTGCATTATGCGATGGCAGATCTGGGTCTATGGTGTTTGCAGTTGGACTTGACTTATAAGTGAGTAGAGACAATATAAATAAATCTAAAGTGCCCAAATGATCAGGATAAGGTGCTTAGTAAAAGTCATACCAGCTTGGGAGAACAAAAACTTCAATGCCTGACAACAGTAAAAATTTCTTTGGGTGGCAAGGTTCTAGTTGGGTTGGTCAGTATTGGTTGCACCAACAAATTTTGTCATATAAGCCACACAGAATTAAAGAACTGCAGGTCTTTCTAACATGCATTGATAGATTGAAAACTACATAGATCTGGATACTATCTCAGAATAAAACTCAAGCTCAGTACCCAAATTCAGATATAATGCATTTAATAATAATAATAATAATAATAATAATAATAATAATAATAATAATAATAATAATAATAACGATAATAATAATGACTTTATTTAAAGAAGAAGTTCATTTGGTCAACTGACTAATCTTCCATGAGGTCTTCTACAATTACATGTATATGTTGTACAATTTTTACAAGTTGTGGTGTCTTTAGACAACAGTGCTATTAAATACTAGATAACTGATCTACTGCTACTATAAAATATGTACAAGGCATTAAAGATGAGTACCTGCAGGATTCTTACAAAGATTAGTAGTGAACCTGTGTAAAACATTACAGGCATGTACATAAAGAACATTGTTTTAAAGAAGAGTAGTAATATATTACACAAAATGATACAAATGTTTGTTTTTGTAGATGTTGACAAAGAAGTGTCTTAAAAAATTGGGATAAGTCACCTGATCTTATTATAGAGTGGAATGGAATTCCATAGTTTGTCTCCAGAAAAAGCATTTATTAAGATACCTGGATAATCAACATGTTTTATTTGCAGAAAAGAGCCAAAGTTTCATATGTAGTTTGAAGTTCCATTTTTCTGCTGTAAACCTCAGCCATAAATAAAAATAACTGGATAGCCAAATTTCGGCACTAATGGTTCAAATTTGTGGTCAAAGTTTCCAGAAATTACAAAGTCCAGGGATCTTCAAATTCAGAGCATTTGATATGTACATGCCACTGCCTTTAATTATGCACAGCACAGATTTTTGTATGGACTTTATTTTAAGGGCATACCAGTATTGAAGGTTGTGATCTATTCTATCCTGCGTAAGTTTTGGTGACTTCTGATCAGATGCACAATTGTGCCCCATGGTTTCTAGTTAGATATATTTTTAGAACAGTATGTTTGCACCATCTGTTCAATAAATCATGAAGTGCTAAATACTGTTTTACTCACCTTGTCTATCTTTATTACATTAACATTCAATTTCAGTGGAGAAAATATTTTAATTAGGAAACCTACTGCCTACATTTTATCTGTGAATAAGTCAATGAATAATTTCGGGACAAATATATAAATTATCACGACTTTAACTCCAAATCTGTTAAATCCACCATGAATCAATTACAACAAGGCTTAAAAGAATTATCTTCTCCTAGATCTACAATAATGTTTTCCACAAAAGCAATTTGTGCTCTAATTGGTACAAAGGGCTGAACAGAAGGTCATAAATTTTGCCTAAAAATAAATTAAATGTCTTCATTATCACAATTTAACTTATCCTGGGCATAATTCAAAGTCATTTAAGTCACTCAACAACTTGCCAACTCAGATGTTTATCCTCTCTTCAGAACCTTGTACAAAATCAAAACATTTGTATTTGTGAGGAAGACTTCTTTTTTACCCAAAGTGTAAGCTATCCACAAACTTTTGGTAGATGATTGAGAAGATTTTTTATTTCTCAGCCACAGTGAACTTGACCTCTGACCTTTTGACACCAAAATCAACAGGTTTCTACCTTATGCCAAGTACAAGCCATCCACAAAGTTCAGTCCAGGCCCCTGCAAAAACTTTACTCAACTAAAAATCTTACTCTAAAATAATCTGACCAATCAAAATGGTACATTTGTTAATTTTGAGTAAGACTGGAGTAAGATGCCCACCTACTTTCCCAGTACCTCTCATCAACTATCCTGTGACCTCTCTAAAGACTGACTAGTCACATGACCTATGTATCATCTCGTGTGATCCCTAAGGGTACAACAGGTTCAATGAAATTATCAGCAAACTTCAATTTGGTTTGGTTTTATGGGTTTAACGCCATTTTTCAGCACATGATAGGCTATACATGGCGGCCAGTATATCTGGTGGAGGAAGAACCTGGGAAAATCCCGGGAAGAACCATCAACCCACAGGAAGCTACTGGCAAGCTTTCTCACATAACCACATTGGCCGAGCCCGAGACTCGAACCCACGCGGACAGAGGTGAGATGGCAGTGATCAGTAAAGCGAGCACCTTAGACCACTCGGCTACCCGGGTCCCCAAACTTCAATTTGGTAAGTATTGTTTAATTTTCCAATTATAAGGCATGAAAGATTTGCTTTCTGAAAATTACATGTACTGCTCTCTGAGCTTTATACAACATTTTATTGTCATAATGCTCGCATTGTCATAATGCTCTACATACAATTGCTGGTAGAGGGGACAGGACATCATTTTGGAGAAGATCCACAAAGAAGGTTCAGCCAGGGGTCATCTTACAATGCAATAATGCTGAAGTTTTAAAAGTAACCCATAAAAAGGATTTTTATTGACAAGAGACACTTCACAGAAGATTCAGGTCACTGCTGTTCATTCTATTCAGGTCACTGCTGTTCATTCTGTTCAGGTCACTGCTGTTGATTCTATGGATAATTTCACAAAATACTCTATTACAAGCAGTGAAAGTTTGCAAACTTTATTTTGTTCCAGTCAATCAGATACATGTAAAGCAGCAAGACATCTGACCTGGACAGGCAACTATTTTCACATTTGTTTCACAAAGCTGATGCTCTGTTATCTAGCATGATCTGGCTTTTGTATAATGGAATTTAATAAACACAATACCATTATGTATGAAGCAAGGCAGTATCACTTGAGAATAATGTTACAAAAGAGAAATCATGAAAAGGGATTCAAAAATATAAATTCTGTCAATTCTAATATAAATTTGTCAACGAAATAGGCAAATCAAAGGTTATTTCTACCAAAATATCTAAAGTGTCTAAGTTTGTGAACCTATTTTGTACTGCATGTATGTAGTATGAAGGTACATCAGCACAATCCTGGTTATACAGTGCCAAGTAAGTTTAGGCATCCATAAAAAAGGCATAAAAAATGCAACAAAAAAAAGGGTAAAATCCTTAAAATACAAAGTCAATTTGGTATAACTTCAGTCTTTTAAAATGTCCAAGACCTTCTTAACAGGAACATCAATATGAAACGCATCTCAGGGGGGAAAGGGTTGCCTCCATTAGTTACCTCTTACATCGTGTAACAGGGAGAGCAATATATTCTAGAAAATTTGCTCAGCTATGTGGTGAAATGTTGGATGATAGTATAGTTGATGGAAAGATGGCTCAGCAGCCATGATAAGGAAATCTATTATAGCAGTGGTTCCCAAACTTTTTTTGATCGCGACCCTAAATACCAGCTTTTCGACCCAAAATGCAGTACCGATAGTGTTTTTACTGTTGGATATATGTAGGCAAGACTAAAGTACAATGAGCCCCATGAACTTTGGGCAAGACCACAATATCCATACAGTACAAACACTATAATTTGCTTAGTTCATATCCCTATTTATTAAATAATAAACTGTATTCAAATTGCTTTTCTCAAAAGTAAAGTGGATACAAACATCTCAAAAAAAATCTTGTTCTACTTATTTGTATGACTGAACTGCATATAAATACACAGGATGATGTGACATGATTTTATGTACTGTTTTGTTATGTCAGACCTGCTGTGAAATGATGTTATGTCACAACAAACTTGCTGGGTCCTACGTGTACTTAACTGAGCATCCATTAATTGCTAAGTATCATCCCACGCTATGCATTGGCATAGTGTAAGTCATGAGTATAAAATAATGCAGTGATGGATCAGAAGACTGCTGGACAGACATGAAAATCATTCATTTGACCTCAGGAATCTTCTATGACCTTGACCCTGATCCCAGAATCCTGTGGATCACTTGCAACCTTGCAAGACCATGCTTGAAAATATGTGCAAAATCGAATGATGCAATCACCTAAGAACACTGACCAGACTGATTGCTAATATTGTGACTGGGTGCTTTTCCTTTGACAAATTAATTGCTGATGAGACAAAAATCACTTTCACTTACCTCCACCACAGGTTTGTGAGCATTCAGTGAATCCAGATATCCTCCACATAAAGTTGATTCTGTCAACAGTAGTGGCAATTCTAGGCTGATTTTCTATTTGATTTGCACTGGCTGATGTGTCATAGTTTGTTTGAGACTGTGTTCTACCATAACCAGAGTGACTGTATATGGTATGCTTGCTGCCTGTATCATCTACCCTGTAATTTGTGGAAACAGAACCAGTCTCCACTCTATTTTGATCAGTCTGTAGCTGAATTTGATTTCTGGTGTCAACCTGATTAGAAGAACCTGCACGGAATCTATTTATAGCTTCCTGTGTCCCATGCTGCCCTTGATTTGACTGCAAAGGCTCATAATTGGAAGTTTGTATCTCGGGGGCAATATAGCGTGGATTTTGACCAAATCGGATGCTACGTCCAAATGACTGGTCACTGGCTTCTCTATCTTTTGGTTGGGTATGTTGGGGATCTGTAAATTCCGAGCTAGAATTGGTCTGTGAAGGTGCACTGAAATGTTGATGCCTCCTTCGATGTGCCCATGTGGACGATGAAACTGGATCTGACTGGTACGTTTGGATCACTCTTTCCATTAATCCTGCTGGAATGGTGTACTGGTACTTGATGCCAGGATTTGTGCGGTAAAACAGGAGCTGAAATATAAAACAAGAGGCCAAAGTGGGTCTGATATCACCTACCAAGCATACAATGGTCTAAAAGGCAACTTAGTAGTAACAAGACCTGTAACTTCAATGGGTCAAAAGACACCCCTGTCAGGATAATTTCCAGCTATTGGTTGAAACTGGTGGTCTCTGACACGTTGTTTAATTGTATTTCTACTTTGAGTAACTTCTGCTTGCTGACCATATTGTGGGTTAGTCATTTTCATTTAGGACCAAGTAGATACCATAAGAACTCTTCTGATGAAAACCCCATGTCAAAATGACTTTCCCTTTAAGAGGAATAGATAAAACAACATTTTCAAGATGGCCACATACTGGACATCAGATCAGCACTATTTCAATTTAAGATCAATACAAAATCTTTGAAAACCCCATAAGAATATGACCATTCACTCAGGAGAAGTAGTGATAATAAAATTTTCAAGGTGGCCACTGTGGCAGCCATATTAGACCTCAGATCAGCACTAGTTTCATTTAGGACCAAGTAGGCATCTTAAAAAGACTTTTGGTTTGGTGAAAATCCCTTGTCAATATGACTTTCTGTTCAGTAGGAGTAACAATAAAAATATTTTCTAGATGGCTGCAGTGGTGGCCATATTGGATATCAGATCAGTACCATTTTCATTTAGGACCAAGTAGACTTCATAAGAAGCCTTTTAGTGAAACCCTCATTTTGATATGACCATCCATTCAGGAGGAGTAGCAATAACAAGATTTTCAAGATAGCCACTGTGTGGCAGCCATATTGGATGTCAGACTGGCACCATGTTCAATTAAAACCAACTGGACATCATAAGAAGTCTTTTGGTGAAAACCCCATGTCAATATAACTTTCTGTTCAGTAGGAGTTGCCAAAAAATTTTCAAGATGACTGCCATATTGGACTTCAGATTGGCACCATTTTTATTTAGGACCAACTAGGAAGAGTAGCAATAACAAGATTTTCAAGATGTCTAACAAGGTGGCCATATTGGATGTCAGATCAGCACCATTTTCATTTAGGACCAAAATAGGTTTCTTCACCTGCCACATTGTTGCAAGGGGAACCATCCCAAACATAATTCTGTTAGGACATGTCCTATGAAAATTTCCTGTCAAGTTTGATAAAAATTAGCTCAGCCATTCTGGAGAAGAAGTGGAAATATGTTTTCCACCTAGTTGCTTTGGAAGCCAGGCTGTTGCTTAAGGATGCCACTCTGGAAATAAATCTAGTAGGACATGTTATACAAATTGTTTCTAGCAAGTTTAATATAAATTGACTCAGCCATGCTATGGAAGAAATTGATAAAAGGTTTTCCATATGGTTGCTATGAAAGCCATATCATTTCCCAGGGAACCACCCTAAACAAAAATTGATAGAGCATGAAATCCATACCAATGCAAGGGGATGCAACTTTGATAAAGCATGTTCCAAGAAACATTCCTACCAAGTCTGACAACACTGGCTCAGCAATTCTAGAGATGTTGAAAATAGGTTTTCCAAATGGTTAGGAAGCCACAAAATTGCTAGGAGAGCAACCCTGGACATAGTTTTGATAGTGTATGTGATTAGAAACATACCTACCAAGACTGATAAAAATTAGCTCAGCCATTTCAATGAAAATAGGTCTTCCAACCATATGTTAAGGAAGCCACACCACTGCTAGGGAAGCCATCCCAGAATTAAATGTGAACAGTCTAGCATTTGCTTAGAAACATTTTACCAAGAATGATCAAAATTAGCAGAGCCATTCTGGAGAAGTTGAAAATAGGTTTTGCATTTTGGTTGCTATGGAAGTCATACCACTGCTAAAGGAGCCATCCTGTACATACTTTTGGTAGAGCATGTATTAAGTAACATTCCTACCAAGTTTAATTAAAACTAGCCCACAGGTTTTTGAGAAGTTGAGAATAGCAATGATGACAGATGACACAAGATGACAAATGCACACCAGACACAGGGCCATACAATAAGCTCACCTGGCCAAAAAAGACTAATGCAGAATTTATAACATTAATTGTATTTGTTGTTTAAGTAAACTCGTGAACTGTATGCACCAGTGTAAGACAATAAAAGGCATTTTGTGGGGATACAATCTGGTGGATTACTACTTATTTTGTTTCCTCAAGTTTCCTTATCCTTCACTTTCACATTATAGAGCATAAATCAGCTAGGAATAAAGCTCAAACACAGGAAATTCCAATTTGTTGGTTCATCATGGGTGTTGAAGAAAATATAGGAATATAAAGGAAATTTGTTTAATAAAACTTTCATAACACTAGTGTCTGTGTTGATTATGCACATGTGCAGCAAGGAAAAATGATCTATAATTGCAGACCATGAGAAAATTTATTGAAGTGATCCATAATTGCAGACCATGAGAAAATTTATTGAAGTGATCCATAATTGCAGACCATGAGAAAATTTATTGAAGTGATCTATAATTGCAGACAATGAGAAAATTTATTGAAGTGATCCATAATTGCAGACCATGAGAAAATTTATTGAAGTGATCCATAATTGCAGACCATGAGAAAATTTATTGAAGTGATCTATAATTGCAGACCATGAGAAAATTTATTGAAGTGATCCATAATTGCAGACCATGAGAAAATTTATTGAAGTGATCCATAATTGCAGACCATGAGAAAATTTATTGAAGTGATCCATAATTGCAGACCATGAGAAAATTTATTGAAGTGATCCATAATTGCAGACCATGAGAAAATTTATTGAAGTGATCCATAATTGCAGACCATAACAAAATTTACTGATCTACTTTGCAAACAAAATACTTGTCTTATTTTTTCATTTTATCTCACTGATCATATGACCAATTCAATTTTCTAACATAATTGACAACAAGAGTCCCTCATAGCTACTGACACTCTAATGGCTAAAAATAAATTCCTGGAATTAAAGACACGACCATTTCTTCCTTTTAATTGCCAAGTGTTGAAACCATCTCTGATATTCAACAGTGGTAACAAGATTTTCAAATTAGTTCCTGTGATGGACATATTGAATGTCAGATTGGCACCATTTTTATTTATGACCAACAAGGCATCATCATAAGAAGTCTTCTGGTGGAAACCCCATATTGATATGACTTTCCATTTTGGAGGAGTAACAATAACAAGATTTTCAAGATGGGTGCTATGGTGGCCATATTCTATATCAGATTGGCATCATTTCCATTCAGTACCAACTAGACATCATAAGAAATCTTTTGGTGAAAGCACAATGTGAATACGACCAGCTATCTAGGACAAATAGTGATAACAAAATTTCTCCCAATAATAATAGCAGCCTAATAAATTTATTAAAAAAAAGTAGTGGGAGGACTTTTCATCAGCCAATGATATCCTTAGTAAATAATTCCCAGAAAGTTAGCAAAAAATGGGGGAGGGGGCTTATCATAAAACATGGGCTTCTCATCAGATAAATATGGTATCCTGAAAGTAATGTTGTTTATCTCTGTGGAAAATTTGAGGAATTCCTGAACTCATTTTTCAGGAAAATAAAGACATCCAGGTGTACAATTTTAAAACTATAGAGTTATTTTTCATCCTATCTACTAAACACATAATGAGGATTTTAAAAAATGGAGGGGGGGGGGGGGCAATTTTATGAAACTGGGGCCAAGTCTTGTGTTCAAGACTTCCCTTAACTTCAATGCAAATGTTAACTAGAATATTGCTATATATCAGTATATAGCATCCTTTATTCTTATATTTATGGAAAATATCATTCATGTTATATCAATACAGCATCTGTCTGTTAACCGTGTTCTTGACTTGTTCACATTCATACTTTTATGAAATACTACAAGAATAAATAGACACATTTTTCAGTATCCGAGTTAATGTCTAAAGCAGAGATATTTAAGATATATGTATGTATGTTTGTATGTATGTCGTAGCGTTTCACAGCACCTCAGCACAATAGTGACTATATGGTGCCAACTAAAAGTAAATTAAAACAAGAGTCCCTAGAAGGGACTGATGCTCTACTTGGCAAAAAGAATTTCCAATAAATCAAGGTAAGACCATTTCTTCCTTTTAACAATGTCTACCATTTTGAATGATGAAAACACATGGTTTCACATCATTTTCATTCATGCTGCATGATGGTGGCCAGGTAAACAATTTCTTAGAAATACTTGCTCAAAATCAGTGAATATCATTTGATTATTCATTCATCTTGTATTTTTGTAATCATGGATTTTATCTAAGTATTTAAATGATTTTGGTAAATCCTTGTTGTGACTGATGCTGTTAACAATTTTATTATTCTTTGAAAAAACTTACCAGAGTTCTGCATACAAATAAAATGGTGGTAAATCTAACAATGTTGGTTAGTTGGTTGTTATGGGTTTAATGCCATTTTTCAGCACATGATAGGCTATACATGGCGGCCAGTATATCTGGTGGAGGAAGAACCAGAGAAAACCCCGGGACGAACCACCGACCCACGGGAAGCTACTGGCAAGCTTTCTCACATACCCATGTTGGCCGAGCGCGAGACTCAAACCCATGCGGATTAAGGTGAGATGTCAGCGATCTGTAAAGGTGAGAGCCTTAGACCACTCGGCTACCCGGGGCCCCATCTAACAATGTAAATACTGTAGAAAATATTCAATGGATCCAGTCTATTTGAGTTCTCTGGATTCACCCAAGAGGATATTCATGATGTGGAAGTAAATTCATACAGAAAGGTAATCCCAGATTTTATCCACATCAAAGAAAATCAAGACAGTATCCCTATCCATGTCAGGAACAGCTCATCACTGAAGCTGATGAATGAACCTAGAACTAATTTCTAACTCTACAATTACTCATAGCAGGTGTCCAAAATCACTACTTCACATGAACATAAATTTAAATGTAATGTATTCTCATCAACAGATACCATTTTATTTCATGGCAGTGGATGCTTGGCTTGGACTTGTAATGGATTTCTTGAACTGTGTTAAGACATAAACAATAGATCTAATACCAGCACTGTGTCACCAGAGCCATCCTCAACTTGGCCCATAACCTCCACTCTTATCTGTGCCTGTGAAGCAAAGTCATAAAAGCAAACTCCCTTGGTTAAGTAGACACAAGCTACACAGGGTCTAATTACTTAACACTTCCCTTCCCCTAGCCTTGGTAGACCGAGATAAGATACACCTCATCCAATTGTAGAAGACAATGCCACTAATCAAGATAATGAAAATCAAACTACAGGCATGCACAAGCCATATAGTGCCTAAATATATAACACTTCTAACATCTCTCAGCTTCAAGCCAAGGTAAACCCAGGTATACTTCATCAAAGTGTAGAAGACGATGAAACTAATCATGATGAGACTTCTTTCAAACACAATGCAAGACACAGTTCATGGTGCCATGGAGAATTATGTTCTAATTGCCTTGATAGTTAAGATCAGGGAAATTAATCTATATGTGCATGTGTATGTATGTATTTGTGTGTATATATATATATAGTTTCAAGGCAATCCTGAAAATAGTTTAGGATAACAAACTTGTACTAATGGACAGATGGACATCGGAAGACAGATCAGCACCCATTTTCATTAGGACCAAGTAGACACAATAAGAAATCATTTAGTGAAAACGCAATGTTGATATGCCCATACATTCAGGAGAAGTAGCAATAATAGGATATTCAAGATGGCTTAGACAGCACCCATATTGGATGTCAGATCTGCCCCATTCTCATTTAGGACCAACTAGACATCATAAGAAGTCTTTTAGTGAAAACCCCATGTCAGTATAACTCTGTTCAGGAGGAGTAGCAATGATAAGATTTTCAAGATGGCTGCCATGGTAGACATATTGGACTTCAGATTGGCACTGTTTTCATTTAGGACCAACTGGACATCATAAGAAGTCTTTTAGTGAAAACCCCATGTTGATATGACCATCCATTCAGTACAATAAGTAGTCATAACAAATTTTCAAGATGGCTGCTGTTGTGGCCACACTGGACCCCAGATCAGCTTCATTTTCATTTAGGACCAACTAAACATCAAAAGAAGTCTTTCAGTGAAAACCCCATGTTGATATGACCATTCATTCAGGAGTAGTTGTGAATGCAAGCTTTTCAAGATGGCTGCCATAGCAGCCATATTGGATGTCATATCAGTACCATTTTCATTTATGACCAAGTAGACATCATGAAAGCTCTTTTAGTAAAAACTCGATGTTCATATGACCGTCTATTCAGGTGGAGTAGCCATAACAAAATTTTCAATATGGCTGCCATAGCAGCCATATTGGATGCACGATCTGCTCTATTTTCATTTACGACCAACTAGACATCATAAAAAGTCTTTTAGTGAAAACCCCATGTTGATATGACCATCTATGTTGGTGGAGTAACGATACCAAGATTCTCAAGATGGCTGCCATGCTGGCCATATTGAACTTCAGATTGGCACCATTTTCTGGCACCATTTTCATTTAGGACCAATAGACATCATAAGAAGTCTTTCAGTGAAAACTCCATGTTGATATGACCATTCAGGAGGAACAGCAATAACAAGAGTTTCAATATGGCTGCCATGGCAGTCATATTGGATGTTAGATCTGCGCCATTTTCATTTAGGACCAACTAGACGTCATAAGAAGTCTTTTAGTGAAAACCCCATGTTGATATGGCCATCCATTCAGGAAGAGTAACAATAACAAGATTTTCAAGATGGCTGCCATGGTGGCCATATTGGACTTCAGATCTACCCCATTTGCATTTAGGATCAACTAGACATCATAAGAAGTCTTTTAGTGAAAATCCCATGTTCATTTGACCATCCATTCAGGAGGAGTAGGAAGAACAAGATTTAGTTTCAAGATGTCCATCACAGTGGCCATATTGGATGTGTGAGCAGCACCATTTTCATCTAGGACCAACTAGATCATGGGATCAATGTGTGTGTAAAGTTTCATGGCAATCCTTCTAGTAGTTTAGGAGGAGTAGTGATAACAAACTTTTGCTAACAGATGAATAGACGACGGACAACAGACCATCTCATAAGCTCTTCTGGTGTATGACCAGTACAGCTAAAATGTAAAAATGAAGAATTGCACTGGAACTTTAGAAAGATAAACCCTTCCAAATAAATGCAACATGAAGTACAACAAGAAAAAATGTAAAAGGTTGTCACGGAATTGTATGGTTTATATCAATATGTATATGTGATCAAAAATGTATTCGGGTTTCGTTTCCGACTAGAGCGTTACTCGGGGGTTGTTTATCTTTTCGGCTCTAGTTATTTTGAAATACTGAGCGCGATTCACCCCATGCTGCACGTGCAAATTGCCTGCAGTGAAAACTCACGTACCTAGCTGCTGCGCATATCTGTCACAGCTAGAGTACATATAGAGCGAATTCTCTATAAACAAATTACACTACGATGAGTCTTGTCAGAAAGCTTACCTCTTTACGGGAGCAAAACTTCAGCTGTAGAGGTATGTGAAATTTAAGATTGTATTCTTTATCACTATTCGTTTTATATGACATAATTGTTTCATATATTAGATGTTTTAGAATTTATTCTAAATTCTACAGAGAGTCAATACCTAGGTCATACAACGCCATGATATTAGAAATCCTATAGGCTGGTTCAAGTTAGCTATTTGTTGTAACTGAACAGACGGGTATTATTTAATTATACGCGGCATGCATTGAATGATTAATGTAATGTGTAACGAGGCGTAATTCATGTGCGCGCATGCGCAACATATATCAATACAAAAGTACTAACCGTGTCATATGTACTACACGGTTTAGTTGTTATACTTTTAGCTGTTCCATATGTATGGTTTGGTGGTGTGTGAAGTCACAGAACTCTGTGTGGTTTCGTGTGACGTGTACGCTGTGTCTGGTGACGTTGTTTCGGAAGAGTGTACTGGTTTTTTCGATGCGAGGGACCAAGGCTTCTCGATCAACGGGTCTGTGTTAATGTGAAGGCTCTCGAGGGACCCTTCAACAGACTGGGAGGGGTGGACCATGCGTGGTGGCTCCTTGACCACGGACTAGAGCGGGTGGAACCGTAGATACATCTTGGTAGTCAAACGGACGCCACGATAGTTATATTTATTGCGTGTTCCATTTGATTGTTATCTCAATATTGCTATCTGTGCAAAATTACATTCATTCCCATTTCAATATCGCTATATGTGTGATAGATTCATAATTTCATACATCCCCATTTCAATATCGTTATATGAACGACATATTCATAATTTCATACATCCCCATTTCAATATCGTTATATGAACGACGGATTCATAAATTCATATTCCAACATCGCTTGTTAAATTGATAAATTGACGAGTTAACAGATTGATGGATAAATGAGTATTCTATTGATAAGTGCATAAATCACATGCTTTGGTCACCCTTGGTACTTAATAAGACCTTGTTTATATTGGGGTGTAAATCATATACTCTTATTTGTCGATTGGTGATAGGATGCTATTCACGTTTGTTTAAAATTCCATTTGTTAAATCCATCTTTGATTTTTCTCGTTGAGTTACTTGTTGTTGATAGTTCCATGTTAGGAACTTTATAATTTTCCTTATCTTTTTGTTATAATGGTGTCAGATTTGTTCATCTTTAAATTGCGTTTATAAATAAACATCTTATTAACGCAGTTGCTTTCGGTGTCTTCACTAATCCAGTCCCAACCCGGCTTCATCCTGTGACAAAGGTAAAGATGTTAAAATTTTGTAAAATGTATATAAAATAAAAGATCAAGGTAATAAGTGTTATATAAACTGCAATCACTCACAACATCACAGATTTTCTCACGTGGTAATCATTATACAGTTTCTTCTCGTAGTTCACATCAAAATACTTCTGTCTCGCAGGATGGAAGTTGACACACTCTACAAGAATGTGTTCCACTGTCAGTGGATACAACTATGGCATGCACTCTGGTCAAGGTTCACCCTATAGGAGGCATGCATGAGTCTGTATGTGTGTCTGATACTCCATCAACACAACGCTATCTCATCTCTGCAAATTGTTCTATATGAAGGATCCACTTTAGAATAGTGGGTTTGATATTCTGAAGTTTCTTTGAGAAGTTTTCATTCCACATATTTTGCCACGTATGAAGAACATGCTGATTTATATAATATCTGAAGTCAGTATATGGAATCTACCATTTGGAAATTGGTGACTGATGAGCATTTTGGTTGTTTTATCTGCCCTTTCATTACCCTTGATAACAATGTGACTCAGCAGCCATCAGTACAGAGTACTTTTTCCAGATTCTATGAGAAATTCATATTTCTGCAATATCTGAGACATTAATGAGTTGTCAGATTTAAGGTTTAGCAAGGCTTTCAGTGTGGAAAGGGAATCAGAAAAGATGACAAAATTTGTTTTTTTTTGAGAGGTTTCAATGTAGTTCAAAGCTTAGAGTATGGCTGTAATTTCTGCAGTATAAAATTGAAGCTTTATCTGGTAACCAGCTTGAGATGGTGTACAGGGTGATGCAATGGCAACCCCAACCTTGTCTCCATCTTTTGAACCATCTGTATGCAGGGATTTGTATGGACATTATAGGAGGCTCTGATTTCAGTGAATTTACTCTGAAAGAGGATTTGTTGACATTTTGAATTGAGAAAGATCGAATATAGCCAGGGGGAGGGGGAGGGGGCTGATAACCAAGGTGATGATTTTGGAACATAGATTTTTGCTGTTTCTAAGTGAGGACAAATTTGTATATGCCAAAAGGTGGAATAAAATTTTGGTTTCTGAGCACACAAGATTTGGTGTTTGGGACTAGAGACCGTATCATATGCAGGATTATATGGATTGGAATATAGTTTGGTAGTATACTGAAGAGCCAATTTCATTTGTCTGAGATAAAGTGATGGTTTGTGTGATTTAACATAGAGGTTTTCAAATGGGGACATTCTAAATGGGCTCAGACAAAGTCTAAGTTCCTGATTATGTATCAGCTCAACCATCTGGAGGTATGATTTACAGGCTGATCCATACACAATCAAACCATAGCCAAATTTAGATATTACTAATGACCTGTATGACTGGAGTAAAACCTTCCAATCTTCCCCTCAATCTGTGTTTTCCACGAATCTTATTAAGTCCAGGAATTTTTTACATTTGTCCGTAACATATCTATTATGTGAAAGGAAAGTTAGTTTACAGTAAAAAACAAGCCCTAAAAATTTGCTTTCCTCCACAACAGGAACAAGACAACTTTCAAGATTGAGCTTTGGGTCATCGTGAATTCAATGTGATTGACAGAAATGCATACAAACAGTTTTTGATTTTAACAATTTAAACCGGTTTTCTTCTGTCCATTTCTGAACCGTTTAACCTTATTGTAGTTGACATTCAATAGTATGCATACTCTATAGCAGATCAAAAGTCACTGACATGTAATGAGCAGTGCACTTCACTGTGTTGTTAATATTGATGTTGAATAGGGTGACTGATAATATACTGTCCTGAATTCATAATACATGTACATGTGTTATTCTCTTGTGATGAGTTTTTTTTTAGAATATTTTGGACAATGTATTTGAGACTTTGGTGAAAGCTTAACTGTATAGTATTATTCATAGCTGATAATGTTTAAACTGTTCAATTTCATACACAATAAATAAATTTATTTATTGTGTATGAAATTGAACAATTTAAACATCATCAGCTATTTGAGATATATTTTCTGGCAGGGTCATGACCATTTCATTAGATTTCTTTAAATGTTTGATACAGCTGCTTTAAGTATTGCCAATGATATTTTGTACCCTATTCCATATCGATTAAATTGAGAAGTGAGTGTTCAGCCTAGAGACTTAGGATCTCCATGTTTTCCTCTTGCTCTCTCTAATGGTATGATGAGCTTTAGCTCAGTATATATGGTATTTATTCAGATTTTCAGTTGTTGGATTGGCATTCAAATGTTTAAGGACCTCTTTCTGTTTCCTGATGGTGTCTTTGCATGCATTGTCAAACCCTTGTTTGCTGACATGTTTAGGAATCATTGAAATTTTTGTTATTGTATTCCCTGCAACATCCTGGAGTATATTTGTAAACAGGGATATTGGATCCATGTCATTGTCAAAACAATCAGCCATCAAATTTGATTTGCAGAGAAATTGAAATGCTTCCCAATCTGCCTTGTTCAGTTTCCATCTCTGCCCCAGCTCTTGAGGTTTGAGAGTATTACTTCTTAAGTATATTAAAAAGTGGTCACTATACCACATATCTCATCACCATCTTCCCAATAGAAGGGTGAACCCAGGTGGCCGAGTGGTCTAAGGTGCTTGCCTTTACAGATAACTGACATCTTACCGCTGTCCGCATGGGTTCGAGTCTCGGACTCAGCCAACATGGAATGTAAGAAAGCTTGCTAGTAGCTTCCCATGGGTCGGTGGTTCTTCCCGGGTTCTTCCACCACCAAATATACTGGCCACCAATTATATCCTATTTTGTGCTGAAAAATGGCATTAAACCCATATCAACCAACAACCAACCCAATAGAAGTCAAATAAAAGAGTTGGATTGCAGATGGTCAGATTTAAGGACATGTAGGACCCTGTGGCAAGATGCATGTAGGTATATGACAGGTCATTAAAAAGGTGAAGATTTTGTTTTGAAACAATGTCTTCTATTTTCTTCCCTCTCTTGCTGATATCTTTACAACCACGAAGTATATGGTGGCCGTTAAAATCACCAAGTAAAATAAATGGTGTTTGTAACTGTTAAATAAGATGGTCAAGATCAGATTGATTGATTGGAGTGCTTGGAGGGAGATATATTGAGCAAAGTGTAAGAGCTTGTTGTATGGACACATGAACAGCTATCGCCTGAAAAGAAATTATTGAGATTAATTTGGCTTTGAGGAGTTTTGTTATTTATGATGATGGACCCTCCTTCAGCAGCCTTGTCAGTATTTCTTGTAAACTTGTTGTACATTGTCATTTTCTTTTAAAAAGGTCTCCAGAATGCAGACAGTTATTGGCTCATGTTCTTCAATCAGAAGACTAATTTCATCAATGTTTGCCTTTAAATCTCATCAGTTCCAATATATTATGGTGTCAGACATTTACTTAAGTGGTGGAAACATGGGATTTCTGATAGTTTTCTCTGGTGTGGTATCAAGGGGCCCTCCACTGTCCACACTCTCTAGACTTCCAAATTTATTAAAGAGTTTGATAGGATCATCAGATCCTTTTTGGGAGTCTTGTCTATTCTTTAATCATTTCTGTATTTGGTTTAGAAGATGCATTTCCACTGGCACCAGTGGGACACAGCCCATGGCAAACAGGTTGCCTCTTATGACATGCAGGAGGATGCATTAGACCTTCAGACCTATTCTACATCACTCAACCAGAGGGGGTAGAAATTAAAGAGAAACTCTGCAAATGGAACACTGGCTTGGAAATGTACCATATGTACTTACTTATAAGTTGAGTCCAACTGCAAACTGTGCAGATCCAGATCTGCCATCGCATAATGCACCAGTAAATCTAGGTCTATGCAGTTTGTTACGAGTAATCAGTTGAACAAACAATATATACCCTGATCTGCCAGCACATTATGTGATGGCAGATCAAGGTCTATGTTTTTTGCTGTTGGACTTGATTTATAAGTACATGTATATACAGTAAACCATAGTCTCATGGACTGAAGATGCCAGATTCACACTTTAATATTAAGCCTCAGCCTCAAGGATATCCATACAGCAAGTTCTTTTAGCAGAAACTGTATTATTTTGACATACAAGAGTACAGCTGCAAAAAATGTTTTACATGTCATTTAATTAGATTTAAACCTTCCAAATCCATCTGGAATCAAGGCCATATAACACAAAAATCTGGACACTGAAAATAACTACCTTAAACACTTACATTTGGCACCATGAAAATAACCCGCAATACACATTTTTAAGACTTTACATTTTATTGGCATCATATAGCCACTAATGTGCTGGTGTGCCATACTAGTAATACCGTATATACTCACATATAAACCAAGTCCAAATGCAAACAACATAGACCCTGATCTGCCATCGCATAATGTGCTGGCAGATCAGGGTCTATGTTATTTGTTCTACTGATTAGTCCTGACAAACTGCATAGACCCAGATCTGCCGGTGCATTATGCGACAGCAGATCTGGGTCTATGTATTTTGCAGTTGGTATCGGCTTCTACGCGAGTATATATGAGTATATGCGGTACTACCCCACTGTAACATGATGTTCTTGATGTTATGTAAGCATGAAGTTGCTAATTTCTGCTACAATAACTGGAAAATTATAAAGCATTGTATTTTGTATGTTTATTATTATATCTTCGCTCTCATTCGCACATTTTTGTGGTAGCTGAAAAACTGTGTCAGTTTATGCAGCTATTCTAAAAATCTCTCACTTTAAGCTTCCAGTCAGACTTAGTGCTCTTATCATTTCATGTCATGATGAAAAACTGCACAATTCATTTAGATGAATTATCTGTTCATCACAATTTCTATAATTATTCACACAATCAATCTTTAATGCCTTATCTGAAATAATCAATCATACAGTGATGGAAATCAGATACCAAATTAAGCTTCAAATTTAGCAGACTGACACAAAGATTTATTGGCAAGCAAATTCCTTCATTTCTAGGCATATTAATAACCACTAATTTGAGAAAGAATTAATGTTTGAAATTTTATGCAATGAATACACTTATTGATAGTATATGACCGAAATTCAGACTGGTAATGACTTTGAAATGATCGGTGTATCTGTCTAACATATGGGTGGGATTGTAAGTATTTTACATCACTTGGGTGTGGGCCATAGGATAAGAAATTTTATCTGGATATAAATAAGTATCAGATAACTGATAATTGTAATCTGAACAAGTGAGATTTTCTGTCTTTGTTATTCATTCTTTGTCTATTTGGTGATATACAGAAAAAGGGATGGCAAACAAGAGTCCCTTGAAGGGACTGACACTGGCCAAAAAGAATTTTTATGAGTAAAAGATATGCCTCTTTCTTCTGTCCTTTTATTCCTTTTAACATCAGAGTAATGAAACCATCTCTGATATCTTTGAGGAAATCCAACGTACCAAATTTGGTAACAAAAATGTTTTTAAAATGTGTCTAAGCTAAAATTAGTTCACAAGATCTGTAAGTGCAGTACAAAATGTTTTGTCATGGCCTTTGACTTTGAACCTGATAGCATGGATGGAAAATCACTGAGCTTGCCTCAAACAATCTCAAGATATGCCCATATGCAAATGTGACCATCCATTCAGGAGAAGTTTTCTGATACAGAACCAACTAGGCATTATAAGAAGTCTTTTAGTAAAAACCCCATGTTGATATGACCATTTGCTATAGAAACAGTGATAACATGATTTTTAAGATTGCTGCCATGGTGGCCACGTTGATTGTCAGATTTGCACCATTTTGATTTAGGACCAACTAGACATCATAAGAAGTCTTTCAGTGAAAAATCCATGTTGATCTGACCATCCATTCAGGAAGAGTAGCCATAACAAGATTTTCAAGATGGCCACCATAGCAGCAATAATGGATGTCATACTGGCACCATTTTCATTTAGGACCAACTCAGGGATGATTCTAACAATACAATTTTGGGAACCCAATCCCTTGAATTGGGGAATTTTTCTTTGCGAAACGAGTATTTTGGGGAATTTTTAACACATAGGCTTATGGTTTCTAATCTCTTAATCCTCATCACTCATGATTTTTGTTGCGTACTTTTTTTCAGATGTTCAATTATAGCAGCTTAAAAATTAATATTAGACACCAAAATTAGTTATTCAATTTTGTTCATGTTTTGTAGAGAAATTGCCTTTGTAAATTGTAGAGCTAGTAGAAGTGATTGCTGTTGTTGTTGTGTTCTTGGTATAAAAAAGCAGCTTTTTATAATAAGTCCTTAATATGAAGCAAATTTATCTGTTTATTCATCTATCATAATATAAATTTAGCCTGCATTATAAATATTCTGTTTGTTACTTACAGGTGCTATTGGAATAAAGCTGCCCTATGATTATATGGCAGAACCATTAGTTAGTTTCACATCATACTGAAGTTCTTTGTTTTAAAGGATAGGAATCTTTGCAGCATACATGTAGTTTCCAAGCAGACACAAGTCAACAAACGAAAATACAAAACATTATTTAAAACTATATTCCATTTTCACAAACAAAAGCATGAAATAGAATGTCATAAAAAAAAACATTTTGTTTATTAGAAGAAAGTAGTAAGAAAGTCATTTAGCATTTCACAATGGACCATGTGGCTCCAAGAATACCTTGGCAAACGAATCTCAGGTCATGTGCTGAATCAATGAGCAAAATGTGTGTTTTGACCATTACCATCATCAACTATCCAAACAGCTAGTAAAAACAAAATTGTTCTAATTATGGAAGGAATATCTGTCACTATGAAAATGGGGAGCTGTCTGCTCTCTTGTTAGCTTTTAGATAATGCACATATGCTGGAGAATCCAAATACTTACAGGGTCCACGCTAGAGGGTGATTCGGGTGAAATAGTCACTTTAGAGTCTGTCATTTCACCTAAACAGGCCCAAAAGGTGAATTTCACTTTGCATTATTTCATGATGGTACCAAATAATCCCCACCCCATTTTGTTGAAATACAATGCATTAATAACCAAAGTAAAACGTCGACTTTTGTGTCAATTTTCCAATCAAAAATGAAGGTGGAAAGATGGAAAAAGAAGGATTATGTTCTGTAGTCAATTTTTGTGCTAATTTGATGATCATAAATACCAAAAATTACACTGCAGTCTACGGAATTCTGTCAAAAATTCAGACATGATCCTTTGAAAATCAAGTGAAAAATTTAAATTTTGTAGCCCATTCTTGAAGCAAATTATGACTTAGTGGACATATCTAGATCCATCGCTAATAAAATTAATAATTTTATCCAATGTTTCATCATACATACATACATATAAAAAGTGGACTTGTCCTATAGAAGTTGCTGCCAATTTTTGACTGTAACCTTTGGTCGAAATCGCCATTTGACATTATACAACAACTGTGGAGAAGCAACATAAGAAAAGTTTAATATTTTTTTAAAACTTGTAATAATATTTCATCAGTATTGTAATAATCAGACATGAAAATATGCAAACAAATTAGTTTAAAGCAATTATTTCGAACCTACTACACCCACTTCTCCCTATTTTCGTCAACTTTGCCCCCTATGGGCTTGAGAGAGGAAATTTAGCCCAAATATTGGGGTTCCTTTTGGACCCTGACTTATTATGATTAAATGCACTTAAAAGCAATGCCTAGCATTTGCATGATTAAAATGACTTTTGGTAGTGAAAAAGGTAAAATTATGGTTCTGATCTAGTAGCACATGTTGCACATATAAATTGGGATGAGGGAAAAGTTCTGGAAAAGCAAGATTTACCAATTTTCAATTGGGATATTTTGCCAAAGGCAGCCTTAATTACCAAAGTAGAATCATTCCTACAAACCTGACAGCATAAGAAGTTTTTATGTGAAAAACCCTAGATCAATATGACCATCCATTCAGAAGAAGTAGTGTAACAATATTTTCAAGATGGCTGACATGGTGACCACATTGAGGCAGCATTTTTATTTAGGAGCAACTAGACATAAGAAGTGGTTTATGCAGAAAACATGTCAATAAAACCATCTGTTCTGTAGTGATAACAAGATTTTCAAGATGGCCACCATGTCTGTCATATTGGAAGTTAGATTGGTACCATTTTCATTTAGGACCAATTTTAAGACATCACAAGAAGTCGTTTAGTGAAAAAAAAATGTGTCATGATGAGTCACAAGAAGTAATGAGCACATTTTTAAGATGACTACTATGGTGGCCATATTGGCCACACAGAGGAACACTACTTTCATTTAGGACCATCTAGACACCCATACATGCCATAACACGACGTGTCACGTGAAAAACACGATTTTGGACTCCCAAACCCCCCAACACGGTCGTGTTTCGAAAAACACGATTTTCAGCAATCTTAGAAAGAAAAAAAATTTCCCACAAAAAAAAGTAAATTTCTTGATCACAATGATATATGTCCGTAATCTGTGGTATGTATAAACAGTAAATAGTCTTGCTCAGAGCTCATGTAAAACTATCCTCGGGGCAGTTTATAAAGATGTTTCAGAGACAATTAAAAGGTGAGGCTGTCAGCGATAAACAGACACCTTTCAGAGATTTACTGAATTTGCTCACAATAGCTAGGGTGATGTGTTGTGTCAAATCCTTTGAGCACTGCTGAGGGAGAGTCCATTAGTCTAATTTGCAAAGGTAAAGTACACTAAGTGGAACAACCCAATTTGTCTGAAGTTAAATAAATCAAACTGATGCGTGCTGAAAAACAAATGTTATTACATGCACATCACTGACTGCATTGAATGAAAATGTTGAAGCCGTCTTTAATAAAGTTTGTGATCAGCATCAAGGTTTCTTTGAAGTCGGATTTTATTCCATATATAAAATTCAAAACCATGATTATTTTGGTAGGTTGAATCATTCAATCTCTAGTCCTAATGCAGTGTTGCACCTAGGATCAAAGGTCAACGTACAGTGTTCCTCACCCTCCAGAATTGGGGGACACACAACATTTTAAAGGGACAAAGGAATATTGTAGAACATAATCCACTAGAAGTGCTAAAAAAATGAGATAATCTTATTTGCTTTGACAGTTTTGCCACCTTAACTTTCTCGTATTTTCCTTGGAAATGTACATGATTGCAAATGCAATAAACGTTTTATCATGTGATCAGTAACTCATGAAAACATCAACATGTTTGAATATCGGGTTAATCTGAAATGAACTGCATCATGGAATTTTAATAATATAGAAGTATTAAATCATTAATCAAATGACAAATTGTGTACTTTGGTACCTTTTTCATTAATTCAGCATGAGAATAAATGAAATCTTCACTGCCGTAGGCGTGACTTTAACCTCGAAAATATGTTACAATAGCGGCGGTCAAAGATTTTAGCAACTCGACCGACTGCCACAAACCTTAAATGTTTTCACTGCCAGATTCTTTGTTTTGAAATGGATATTCATTGTCATCTTATAGGTTTTATCACTTTTAGCGACTCTGGACATTGGTTGCACCAACATAGATGTGGATGCACATTCGCGAAGGAAAAGTGTAGGCATATTTGTGAACACAAATGACACTTGCATTACCGTCAGACCAACTACTGAAAGCAGCAAAGACTACATATAATTAAAACTACATTTCACTGTCCAATGGATTTTAAAGACAGTAACTTGGTGTATTTTTGTATTTAATGTCTGTGAGGTTGTGACCATGTTTGTGGTGATGTTATCTGACAATGCTAAGTCTAGCATTTTTTTTTTTAATATATATTTTATTTGTAATTTTATTAAATGCTTCAGAGAAAACAGATGGTATTTTCTTTTATTCAGATTTGAATTTCCAATCATTTGCTATAGGCTGATTTGAAAAGATAACTTATTCTCATTTGGATGCCGTTGCTTTTGGGGGGTCACATGCACTGACCCCCCTTGGGACCTAAAAACACACTTTTTGAATCTCAAAAAATCCCCAACACTGTCTGGAAATATGGCAAGTATGGACACCATATGAAAGTTTTTAGTGAAAACCCCTTGTCAATATGACCATCCATTTTGGAGGAGTAGCAGTAACAAGATTGTCAGATCAGCACCATTTTCATTTAGGACCAACCAGATATAATAAGAAGTCTTTTAGAGAAAATCCCACGTTGACATGATCATCCAGTCGGGAGGAGTTGCAATAAAAAGATTTTCAAGATGGCTGCCAATGGTAAGACAGATGCAGCTAAAACAAGAAATGGGGACAGATAAATGAAAAAGAGAGAGAGGCAGGATAGACAGATACATAGGCTGACAGATGGAATCTTGCTGTCACAGATGTTAAGACAGAACTAGCTTGCTATGTGTATGAATAATTACATTATTCTATGATGAATGTTACCTGAATAAAATGGAGAATTTTCTCGTCAATTAATTCTCTGATCTGAGATAGAGAGAAAGGGAGACTGAAAAGTGTATGGGAGAAGACAGAGATATACACATTGGAAAAAGAAAAGCTGCTAATAAAAAAGGTGACAGAAAGAAGAAGTCAGGGCCAAAGTCAAGACAGACAGACAGATGGGTAAACAGAACAAGAGTCCTTTGAAGGGACTCATGCTCTACTCTGTGAAAAGAATTTCCAGGAATTCAAGATAAGACCATTTCTTCTTTTAAGTGTCAAGTGTTGAAACCATCTCTGATATTCTTCAGGCAATAACAAGATTTTCACGTTAGCTGCTGTGTGGACATATTGCATGTCAAATTGACACCATTCTCATTTAGGACCAAGTAGACATCATTAGAAATCTTTTGGTGAAAACGTGATGTCAGTATGACCATCCATTCAGGGGGAGTAGCAACAAAACGATTTTTAAGACACTCATCGTGGCAGCCATATTGGATCTATGACAGGCACCATTTTCATTTAGGACCAACCGGGTATCTTAAGAAGTCTACTGGTGAATACCCCATGTAGTTATACCATCCATTTGGGAGGAGTAAAGATAACAATATTTTCCAGATATAACTTTCCGTTGAGGAGTAGCAACAGGAAGATTTTCATGATGGCTGCTGTGGTTGCTGTGGCAGGCATATTGGACATCAGATCAGCACTGTTCCCATTTAAGTCCAGCTACACATCATAAGAAGTCTTTTAGTGAAAACCTCATGTTGATACAACCATCCACTCAGGAGTAGTGATAACAAGATTTTCATGACAGCCATTGTGTGGTGGCCATATTGGATGTCAGATCAGCACCATTTTCATTTAAGACCAACTGGACATCATAAAAAGGCTTCTGGTGAAAACCCCACATCAATATGACTTTCTGCTCAGGCAGAGTTGTGATAACAAGATTTTTAAGACGGCTGACATAGTGGCCATATTGGATGTCAGAGCAGCTGCACTTTCATTTAGGCCCAGCTAGACATGATATGAAGTCTTTTAGTGAAAACCCCATGTTGATATGACCATCCATGTAGGAGGAGTAGCAACAAGAAGATTTTCAAGATGGCCACTCCGGTGGCCATATTGGACGTCAGATCGGCACTGCTAGCCCGAGGATATTAAATCTCCTGCGAGACTAGTAGTTTTCATAATTTTAATAGTCCGACGGCTAGTAAAGTTTCAGTTGTCGCTTATCAGCATTTATTTACACTATCATATGTACTTTTCGAAAATTTGAATGATCAGACGATGTCCAGGTTCTCTTGGAGCTAATCACGTAAATTTCTAAAATTTAATTGCTCCCCTAGAGGGTTAAGAATTGTTACAGATCGTTTTTAAAAACAAGTCTGTATCAATCTTTACTGGTTTTGTTAGATTTATTAGGTAAAGTTGTATGTCAAAGACTGTTAGTCCGAGTTTCCACTGACTTTTCCTACCCCTTTTTAGATATTTTGACATTTATGTTGGGCTATGAGGTCAGAGCGCATTGCTGGAATTCACCAAAACCATGTGGTATAGGCATAGGCTATTCGCTTACTATTGGGCCTAGAAAGCTTAAAGAACCTTATATCGAGCTCTATCCACATAAAATCGACAGGAAGATGATTTATCTTCTCAGGAATTGCAAGTATAACATTTGTTTTGTCTTTATTTAATCAACAGATGAGACAAACTAATGCGATGAGGAAATCTGACCTCAGTCTCACCATTTGCATTGCTGATTTACAAGAAAAAAGTACATTTTGATAATAAAAATTGTTTAACTGTGGCCATTTTGAATAATGTAAAACAAACTAACGCTATCAAATTTGATCTTAAACAACCCACACCCCTTGGAAAAATCCCGTGATTTTGACTGACAGTAAAAATGTTTTCCCAATGTTAGAGCACAAGCTACTTCATCATTTGATTGTAATTATGTTACAGAAATGATACAATGATTCAAGTGCCTGGACTGATAAAAAGACTCTATTAGTTCACAGATCTTTTTTTTTATCACAAACTTTTAAAAAAAAGATTCAATGATAGTATGTTGTGAGGTAATGAACTGGAATTCGGGCAGTAGAAAGTCCAGCGGGGTGCACTTCTTTTTCGCAACTGGAATGTTTCGTACCCATTATTTCTAAACATCCTATTGTATTTTCCATTAACATTAGTTGCATTTAATAGAAAAACATTACTAATGTTTATAATTACATGTATGTAATTTTATTATTAAAAAAGAAAAAAAAGTCAAATTTTAAAACTGTTGAAGTACAATAAAACAATAAAATCAGAAAAATATTTAACAAGTCTAAAATGGATCTTAAAATAAGAGTTTGTATACATAAGTATTATAGTGCATACAATCACAAGAATAAGTTTATTATAAATAGTGTTTAAGACATGTACGAATAGAACAGAACAGCTCAGTGTATAGGCTGTTAGGCAGCAAGAAAAGTATTTAGAAAGCAATCAATCAGATTTAAATTATAAAATAACGTACTTAGAGAAAAAGAATAAAGTAGATTAACTTTTAATCAAAATAATGAAGCAGTAATTTGAATAATAATTAAGTGATAATTATATTACTTCACTTTAGTGTTTCACTGAAAACATAAAATAGGCAAACAGTATACGCACTGAATTTTACTTACCTTTTGATCAAATCACTTCGATTTCCACTTATTTTGAGATCTCTACACTCTAACCATTGTTTCACCTGCACCACGGAGTGATTTTCTATCAAGGCATAAATCGTTCATAACCAGGATTTTTATCCGGCAATTTTAAAAGATGTTTTTATCACTTAATTTCACACATTCTTTGGTAATGTTTTAATTAGAACATATACTGCTAGAATTATCACCTAATTATTATTCTAATTACAGCTTAATTTTTTTGATTAATAGTTAATTTGCTTTATTCTTTTTCTCTAAGGACGGCATTTTATAATCTAAATAATGGTACTGGCCCGCCATATTATAAACTGTTTGTCCGAAGCTGGGGCTACATTCTATTTTTAAATATGAGGTAGTAATATGTGATGTCACACAAGGGCCACTGCTAAACAATGCTATATGGTTTTACTTTTTCCTTCTTGCCCATGTTTGGGGAAATTTCTTAAAAAATGGCAATAAAAGGGGAATTTTGAGAATTCAACTTGTTTATTAAGTATTTATGCAACCCTATGCAATTATTACTGCTGGGTAAATCTGTAATGTGCAGGAAACATTCTGATCTTTCACAGCTCCAAATATCTTGAGAGAGGGGAAATGCATGTTTCTTGCCATATAAGAAAAACATGTTTAAAAGAACATGCCTGAAGTGCAGGGATATGCATGTCTGTGACTGCATGTACATCAAGTCTGTTTTTGTTTTTGAAAGGCTGGGAGAAAATAATATCTGACAGAAACATTCTGGGGGTGAAACATAATACCTCTGTGTTCATCAGACAATCCAATGTCATTGCACTCTTGCCAACAATCAAAGATTAAAAAAATCTTTAAGATGAGAAGATCTGATTTTCTATCTGGTTGTTTCATCAGCAAAAATGTCATGACTACAGCACAGGAATTCTCCCAAATCACTAAAATTTGACAGATCCTGTGTGGTGAACTTCTCCCAATGACAAGTTAATGACAATCATGAAAGAAAAAAGTTAACACTGAAAAGAAAGATGCCCGAAAAAAAAAGTTAACACTGAAAAGAAAGATGCCCGAAAAAAAAAGTTAACACTGAAAAGAAAGATGCCCGAAAAAAAAAGTTAACACTGAAAAGAAAGATGCCCGAAAAAAGATGGAGACTCAGACTCAACTAGAGCATTTGTTTTTTTTTTTCTTTTTTTTAAACATTTGTCTTAAATCCACAGAAATTTAAAAACAGAAGGTTGCTGAAATGCTCTAACTTGATGTTTAATTAAGCATTCCTAACCCCATTTTCACATCTCTCGAGAATGTGTGGGAACTACCTCTGCTTTCACCATTAGATACAAGACTGAAATTGTGCTTGGGAACATAACAGAATTCTGAAAGAACTGTTGCCATGAAAAAAAAGGAATAATTTGTGACATTTACCAGTGCGAGATCTACTCTGATGCTGCACCTGTAAACGTCACATCACAAAATGTGACAATTACTGTTCAAAAAAGGCAGGGGAGAAACAAAGAGTGGAGTTAGATTTATCACTAATAATTACATAAACTTAAACTGGATAAAGAGAGAGAGAGAGAAAGATAGAGAGTGGCCTTACATGAAATTTTAAGCTGCACATTGTGCGAAGTGGAATTTTGCAACGTGGAATATATATATAAAATGTATCAGACAACAGCCTATCATACATTGAGATACTTTGATGTATCAATTATGCATTACAACAATTTCATTCTTGCCAGAATGTTCATATCAGTTAAACCAAATTAACAATTTTGTTGATGAGTTGGGTTTTTCCAAGTCAAGCTATTTACACATTTTATGCTGAATAAAGCATTTAAAGCATGTAAATCATGTATGATAGGCATCTACTGATTTCAATATGTCGTAAATCTAGCGATGAAAGCAATAAAAAATAAATATGTCTTTAAGAATAAACTAAATATCACAAAATAATAATAATAATATCCTTAATTTTAAATAATTTTTTTTACATTTTTTTTATATATCTTAATACAGTGGTATCCCTCTTGTAAGGCCACCCCTTCTGCAGCATGAAAGTGGCCTAATTAGAGAGGTGGCTTTTCTAGAGGGGGATCATACAAATCTGTGTAACAATTACATGTAAAGTATGGAAGATGTAACTGAATTTTTAATATTTAATATTTTCATTTAAAAAACACAGGCATGTTATGGAACCAATGTGAAAAAACTTGTATTAATGTTACTTAAAATAATTATGAATAATCATCAATCGTGGTGCAAAACCACCTTGAAAATCAAATCAAGGCACAAACATCTGGCTGTAACAATCCTTGTCTGTCCATTCCATTTTCCCACTACTGTAGAATGTACAACTTGCAATGTTTATTTGAATCTTTCTGACATCAAACTTCTCAGCAGTGATCAAAGGACTCTTCCTCTTTTTTGTTTTGTTGAATTGCTTTCACTTTTCTTTCTCAATTGAGAATGTCTGACAACATTTTGCATGTTTTGTAACAATTTATTCCTCCATTTGCAACTTGTAGTTTACATGAAATGCTGTGTTTACAAAGAAAGAGAGCTTGTCACATGATCGCTAAGTTTTAGTTTGGTACCCCTTCAAATATATTTCTTAATCAAAGAGAGAGAAGCCACCATGGCTAACATACCATTCTTACTTTACAGTGACTGATGTCAAGCTGCCATGAGCTGAACAATACTGTGCTTCTCGGTGGTTAGCTTTTGTCATCTAGATAATTACTGGTGCTTATAATAGTCAGTAATTATCGAAGTGAAAAAACGTAACATCAAAGGAAACACAAAGCAGTAAGGATAATTAGATTAATTACCTCCTTGTATGGATTAAAGTTAGGTTCTTTACTGGCATGTTGGAACAAACGTCAATGTTTTGAATTTAGAAATCAACAAATATTCATGAGATTTCTATCTGTAAACCCCATTATGTGGCCACTCTGGACAAAAATATTTTTACAGTTTTTGTGCTTATATGCTGGCAGCTGTCCATGTTAGAAGGATGGCAATCATAGAGGGATACTTTAGAACACAAACTCATCAGTATCAAGGGATTCTGGCTGTATAAAGCATTAGCTGCTGGTCAGGGGGCCCATTCAAGAGGGGGACCACTGTATTATTATTTTACAAATTGCTCCTTAAATTTGCTTTAATATAGATACCATGATTCACCTTATTTAAATACCTCACATCAATAGCATATGTCCTTTTGAATCTCAAAACTGCAGTGAACGTATGCACAAAGTTGTACAATCATGCACAAGTACCCTGCATTTATAAAATGTAGGTGAATCTGGCTACCAAGGAGTGTTACACTTGAATGCACACTCACAATTTTCAAGTCATTACAACCTCTCTCTCTTTGATGCAACTAACGTTCATATTAAAGTCAAACTGTTTTTGTTTGTTATGCTAGAAATATTAGGAAATTATTAGCATAGTGTCTAGATTGGTAACAAGCTCAGCCAACTAGATGCAATATTACATCATTAATATGCATGCATCTTGCTCATTATCCAATTCATCCAGGGTCTTGATGATATATGCGAAAATTTCAAGTTTGATCAAAATCTGATCAGAAATATGGCTTCCAGAGTGTTAACAAGCTGAGCCAATCAGATGCAACATCACTTCATTGTATGCATTGATTTTGCTCATTATCGAACTTATCCGAGAGCTTAATTATATAAACATATATTGCAAGCTTGATCAAAATCATTTCAGAAATATGGCTTCCAGAGTTGTAACAAGCTCAGCCAATCAGATGCAAGGTCACCTAATTAATATGAATGGTTCTTGCTCATTTTTATGACATAAACCCATATTCCAAGTTTGATTGAAATCAGATCAGAAATATGGACTCCAGAGTGATATCAAGCAACTTTTGACAGATGGATGCACAACACACGATGGATGACATATGACGGATGCAGGGCCATACCATAAGCTCCCTTAGCTTTATGGCTAGGTGAGCTAAAAATAAACAAGAGTCCTTCTTATGGACTGATGCTCTACTAGCCAAAAAAAATTTCTAGGAAGCCTTGGTACATCATTTCTTCTGTCCTTTTGTAACTGCCGAGTTTAAAAACCATCTCTGATACTCGAGGAACTTCAACATACCAAATTTGGAAACAAAATTATTTTCTTACATGCCTGAATTGACATGTTCATGCAATACCTGTGAGTGCAGAACAAATTTATTTTTCATGGCCTTTGACCTTGAAATTAATATCATGGATAGAAGATCACTGAACTTATTGTCTCAGTGTCAAGATATACCCACATGCCAAGTTTGGTTAAATCTATGATTATTACTTTTTGAAGAAAAAAAACAAACAAAAAAAACCCCAAGTTAATGAACTGGGATCATTCAAGGTTTTCTTAAGATATATGTAAAAACTTGCTTTGATAAAAATCCATTCATACTTCTTTGCATTAATATGCTCACAAGCCAGTACTGCCAAAAGAGCAGAGTCCTAACTTTTAACCTTAAAATCAATGTCAGAGTGCTGACTAGCAACTTGTTCATTGGAATGCAACTAAATACAAAGTACTGGTCAAAATTCCTAAGTATACATACAGGTCATTGTGTTCATAAGCTCAATAAAGTACAAAACAATGCAAGCAATGAGCTCTGACTTGATCTCTTGCAAGATCAACTAGGTCTGGTTCTTTAAACTCCTTCACAAAAGTGCAGATAAGATGGTGGTCAGATCTGAAACATTAATATTCAGAACCAATAATAGATTGCAAGAAGTGTTTTATTCAAGAAAAAAAAAACATGTTAATTCCAACATTCATGCAAAAGAAGTAGCATAAACAAGATTTTGGAGATAGCCACTATGATGCCAAGTTGAAAGTTAGTTGAGCATCATTTTCATTCAAAACCAGTTACATATTGCTTTAGTGTTTTTGTCAGAACAACATGTCAATATGACTATCCACTCAGAAGAACTAGCCAAATAAAGATTTTCTGGATGGCCATCAAGGCAGACATTTTGTTAGTTAGCACAGCATAATTTTAATATTGGAAGAACTATATACTGCAAGAAAGAAGAGGCTCTTTCAAAAAACAAAAAACATTGGTATGGCCATCTGTTTTGGAGAAGTATTTTTCATATTCTGGGAGTTCACACCAGTATCATTTTCATTTATGACCAACTACATATAGTGAGAAGTGGTTTTTTTTAAAAACCCCATGTGGATACAACCATACTTTCAACAGGAGTAATGATAACAAGATTTTCAAGATGGCCAACATGGCCATTATATTGGAGATCTTATCAGCACCAATTTCTTTGAAACCAACATATTATAAGAAGTCTTGTAATGAAAACCCCATGTCTACATGGCTATCTGTTCAGAAGAAGCAGTGATAACAAGATTTTGAAGATGGTAAACATAGCAGCCATATTAGAAGTCAGATCTGCACCATTTTCATTTATGGCCAACTAGACACCAAACCCCACGCTGATATGACCATTCATTCAGGAGAAATAGTGATATCAAGATTTTCAAGATGGCCACTGTGGCAGGCACACTGAATGCCTGAATGGCACCATTAGGACCAACTAGACATTATAAGAAGTTGTTTAGAAAAACCCCATGTAGATACAACCATCCATTCAGGAGGAGTAGGGATAAGATTTTCAAGATGGCCATTGTGTCTGCCGTATTAGAAGTTGGATCAGCACCAAGAAGTCTTTCAGTGAAAACCCATGCTGATATGACCATTCATTCAGGAGAAATAGTGATAACAAGATTTTCAAGATGGCCACTGTGGCAGGCATAATGAATGTCTGAATGGCACCATTAGGACCAACAAGACATCATAAGAAGTTGTTTAGCAAAAATTCCATGTTGATATGACCATCCATTCAGAAAGAGTAGCTATAACAATATTTTCAAGATAGTCACTGTTGTGGCCATATTGGACATCAGATCAACACCATTTTCATTTTGGACAAACTATACATCATAAGAAGTCTTCTGGTGAAAATCCCATGTCAATATAACTTTTCATTTAGGAAAATTAGCAATAACAAGATTTTTAAAATGGCCACTTTGGCAGCCATATTGGTCATCAGATTGGCACCAACTAACTAGATACTATAAGAAGTCTTCTGGTGAAACCCCATGGCAATATTACATTTTGTTCAGAAGAAGTAGTGATAAGAAGATTTTCATATTGGACATCAGATCGGCACCATTTTCATTTAGAACCAACTAGACATAAGAAGTCTATTTGTGAAAATCCCATGTTGATATGACCATCCATTCAAGAGGAGTAGCCATAACAAGATTTTCAAGATGGCTGCTCTCTTGGCCATACTGGCCATCAGATCAGCACTATTATCATTTAGAATTAATTAGACATCTTAAAAAGTCTTTTAGTGAAAACCCCATGTCAATATGACCATCCATTCAGGAGGAGTAGTGATAACAAGATTTTCAAGATGGCTGCTCTGGTGGCCATACTGGCCATCAGATCAGCACCATTTTCATTTAGGACCCAATAGACCACATATCATGCCTACAAAGTTTCATTAAAATTCTGGAGTGTGAGAAATGATAATAAGCTTTGTCATAGATGGACAGATGGATGGATAAACCTGATTGACAGATTGACACATAGGTCTTCACTGAAGTGCAAGGATAATGAAGACATATTGGGGCTAAGAAAGGATGCAGAGGGGACACTGTGAAGGTTCAAAACAGACAAATGGATGGACACTGACTGCGATATTTATTTATTTATTTATCAGCATACATTCTGAAGACTGACAGAATGTAGTAATGTCAGTAACTAAATGTCACAATTTCTTGAAATCACATTTCCTGGTGTTCATGACATTTACCAGAGGTAGTGTCGACTATAAACATCATGTTGTGACATTTACAGGCTCTACATTTATAATGTAAGTAGCATATCCCTCTTGCAAAAAAAGGCAGAAAAAAAAGAAAATAAATCCACAAAAACTTACATCTGGAAATGAAACACATTCTGCCTCTGCATGATGCAGTTAAACGGGGCATAACTTTGTAAGAGTAATCATCAGCCAGCTCCTAAATCAAATTTTACTGCAGTACATGTATGATCTTTACCATATCATTAAAGGAACTTACCATTAGATCAACAGCTTCTGATGTTGGTCCCTTGGCCCTTATACACTCTCCTGGACAGTTGTCATGTAAACGGCCATAGGTGAAGTTTGTACCAGCAGCAAAATAGTTCCCTGTGTGTACTAGCCTCCAGTCACCATTGATGAAATAGCTACCATTGGTCAGTTGCATTGCTGAAAAGAGGGGTAGTCATTTTGAGCATTTATTTCTTTGTTAGAGACAGAATTCAAATGATGATACAAACCACCCCAAGGTAAACAAGTTCATAAAATTGTTTCTAATTTTTTCTTTTTAAAAAATGAAATATTTTACATTTCTTCAAAGATCTAGAATTTGTTTTTCTTTCTTATTTCTACCATCAAGTGGTTTATTCACTAAGCACAATAGAGTGGAAGAAACTAATATTTTAAAATATTACCCCTGTTGAGATTATTTGTATCTCATGCCTGCATTATGACACTGATTAAGCATTTTATACATTGTTAATGAACCAGGTTCAAGTTATATCTAGGTAGCCTATGATAAGAAACTGACAATTCAGGTCAGAAATGTCCAAAAAGTGAGAAAATTTTATTTGCATTTACAAAAGACAACCCCTTTAACCCAAATCACTGACATACATTTTTACCAGTCTTTCAAATGCAAGTCAATAATGTAACAGGTAAATGGTGAAAACCTCTATATAAATATGGAACTTTTTAATGTTAATATTCCCCCTAATTGTTCATTCATCTGAAATTTTAACAGTAATGACAAGGACTGGTGTGGCACAGTAGGTGTACACAAATTTATCACCTCAAAGCATTAGAGTCAAACACCATATTTAACCATCAACCGGTATAACACACCAAAATGGGAACAGCATACATCAAGATGTGCCATTGCATAATGTGCTAGCAGATGAGAATCCATGCTGTTTGCTTGAAATTACAGATAGACTGCACAGGTTAGATTCTTATCAGCGAGTACAACATGCATTGGCAGATCGGAGTTGACACTCTTCAAATTTAGGCAGTATTGCACCTTGAACATGCCCAGAGAACACGTTCCCTCTTCAAACTTCTAGTGTCTCCCTAAATTTAACAACTCCCCTGCTAGGGAGTCATGGTAGCTCAGTTGGTAGAGCATCAGACTCTTATTTCAAGGGTCATGAGTTCAATACCTGCCAAGGCCAGCCCCGGGTTGTCGGTCTCGGTGTGTCCTTGGGAAAGACACTTAGCGCCCATTACCTTGGCATGATATATCGCTAAAATGTGTTAAAAGTGCTGTTAAAACCAACAAAAAACTCCAAGCTTAATCTTTATAGGCATATAGAGGTACATAAAATGTCCCCCTGATAGCTCAACCAAGGTGCAATACTATTTAAGCAGTGTAACATACAAGAAAATAAGGTAGTATATGTGGTAGTTCAGATAGATATTTTCACCTGCTGTTACATAAAATCTTGATTTACTATGCTTGGCTGACAGAAAAGAGACAGATTAATTGTAATCCAATTTGCTACATAATATCTGAAGTTTGATATAGGAGGCCTGGTGAACTGTTTGACCCCCAAGTGAAGAGAGTAGCTGTCAGTAAAAAAGACGCTCCTATCAACCTAATCATGCAATCTGACACAGTGAGGATGTGAGAACCTATCATACCTACTACTTGATAACAAACCTTTCACTGCTCCACATTAAATTTTACTAATTACCATATATATATATACACTTACTTTTTATGGTGGGACTGATAACTGCAGCAGCTTTTAATATCTCACGAAAGTGTTGTAAATGTTGTACATTGCATTACTGAACAAAGAATAATCATATTGCATAACAAAAAAAGACATACAGATTGAAAAAGAGAAAATAAAACAAACAAGAAAGCCTGAATTTGTTCACCTGGTTGACATCTGCCTCATGGTCAGAGACAGGTAAGTATTTTTTGATATATGGAACCAGCCTATGCATGATGGAATATTAAATACTTTATTTAAAAGAATGAAGGTTGCTGATTGGCTGAAAATAATTATCAGAAAAAATTATGTACATATTTCAGATGAAGCCAACACCATTGTCATTTTATTGATGTTGCCACACAGATTCTCCCAGATGTAAACATGGAGATCTCATCCAATGCTTTTTATCAAACATGTAAAGAAAACAATTGTTTCAAGGTTTCTCCAGAGCTTTCAACAGAAGACTGTAACTGTCAATTTTTTGCCACATAACTGCACATGAATTGCCACCTACAATTCCAAAATTTCGCCTTATTCTGTCGGAGACAATTCATCCCATTAACATTAGGATCTTCTTCCATGCGATACAGATCAGTTTCAGCCATGAAGATGCCTGCCTTTTCTGACCCAGCATTATTCAAAACTCTCACCTGACACACAATTTAATCTACATCAAAGAGAACCAATGTTCAGTCTCTTTCCTTTCAAACCTAATTGATCATGATCAGGAGTTGTGATCACATGCTAATAAGCAAGAAAGGCACATACTTGACTTTTGGCTAAATAAAAAAATCAAAAAGTGGTTTGTAACCAATTATCATAGAGTTCTATAAATTATGCAGTATGGAGGGGATGGCATGAAATACAGACATAATAAAATAGGCAAGTGGATGCTTACTGATACAATATATGAATGATACCAGTGACGATTGGCATGTTAAAAATGTTTCTTACAGTTTGACCTAATAAAAACAGATGAAAGCACGCGATGAACATAAAATATAGTATGAATACAACACACATATTGTGACATAGATTAAACATTTATTGAAAGTGAGTCTACTTCTTTTAGAAATGAATCTGTAATCTATTTATAATTTGTAACATTTTCAACACAAATGTGGTATTATACAGCAGGCCAACAGTATCTTCTATCCAAGGTTTTGCCCTCACCACAATACACCATCTTCAAAGCTAACTTTGTATTGTTGATTTTATTTGGTGTATTAATATAAAACCTCAAGTTTGTTTACTTTCCTTATTCTTTCATCACCTTGCAACTTGCCTTCTTTGAAAATTTCTTTTTTTTTTTTTTACAAATTGTGTTCATGAGCTAAGAAATTAAGAGATATTGATTTCATAATTATTCAAAGAACTATTAACATACTGCAATGATTCAATATCAATATCAATGAACCTGAATATTTTGCATTATAATTTTGCTTCCTTATTAATCGTATGGGACCCATAAGATCAAGAAAAAAAACCCAAAGAAGATATTAATGCTCCCATTCATTTCACTGGTGTTCAGAGGTAATTTAAAGGTTTTAAAATTTTTAGCAACAGCTGCCATAATTGATGACAGATCGGCACAATTTGTACAAACTTTAAAGCCTTTTCAGCAAGTATGCTTGCTCTCCAATTTGGTCACATTTTCTTGAGCAGATTTTGAGAAGTTGTTTAAAGATTTTCTTTTTTTTTCCTTTTTATAAGTATCCCTCTAATTTTGGATGGTCATGGGTCAAAGAGCTGTCCCATGACAACATTACAAATACATTTAACATCATCAACATCTCATTTTGGATGGTCATGGCTTAAAGAGCTGTCCCATGACAGCATTACAAATACATTTAATATCATCAACATCTCATTTTGGATGGTCATGGCTTAAAGAGCTCTCCCATGACAGCATTACAAATACATTTAACATCATCAACATCTCATTTTGGATGGTCATGGCTTAAAGAGCTGTCCCAAGACAGCATTACAAATACATTTAACATCATCAACATCTCATTTTGGATGGTCATGGGTCAAAGAGCTGTCCATGACAACATTACAAATACATTTAACATCATCAACATCTCATTTTGGATGGTCATGGCTTAAAGAGCTCTCCCATGACAGCATTACAAATACATTTAACATCATCAACATCTCATTTTGGATGGTCATGGGTCAAAGAGCTGTCCCATGACAGCATTACAAAGTACATTTAACATCATCATCTCATTTTGGATGGTCTTGGGTCAAAGAGCTGTCTCATGACAGCATTACAAATACATTTAACATCATCAATACACTGTATCTCATTTTGGATGGTCATGCATCAAAGGGCTGTCCCATGACAGCATTACAAATACATTTAACATCATCAACATCTCATTTTGGATGGTCATGCGTCAAAGAGCTGTCTCATGACAGCATTACAAATACATTTAACATCATCAACATCTCATTTTGGATGGTCATGCGTCAAAGAGCTGTCTCATGACAGCATTACAAACACATTTAACATCATCAACATCGTACAGAAGAAAAAAGGTGAAAGAGTGAATACAAGGGTAAAAATATAACATCTTACTGTATATACTTGCATATAAACCATGTTCAAATGCAAACAACATAGACCCTAATCTGCCATCGCATAATGCACCGGCAGATCAGGGTCTATGTTGTTTGTTTTACTGATTAGTCCTTACAAACTGCATAGACCCAGATCTGCCAGAGCATTATGCGACAGCTGATCTGGGTCTATGCAGTTTGCAGTGGGTATCGGCTTATAGGCAAGTATATATGGTACATATTGACGGGGATTTCAATATATTTGGTAATAGGGGTGGGGACAAGAAGGATTCGAGAGAACTTAAAGAAGAGACATAGATAGAACAAAAAAGATAGCAATAGAATTGGAGTTGGATATCCCTTTTTCCTGTTTATACATGTTAAATTTACATTATTATCACAATAATATATCTACAAATATGTATTCAATGATGGAGTGATAAAGCATCAATTTTTCCTTAGAGCTATCCCATTTTCAACTTTGATATGCGATGTTATTTCTAAGTTTCATAGTATTTGTTTACAATCTTTTATATATATATATATATATATATATATATATATATATATATACACACATGTGTATATATATATACACATGTGTGTGTATATATATATATATATATATATATATATATATATATATATATATATATATATATATATATATATATATATATGAAATTTTGCAACAAGTAAAATAAAATTCATCACCTGATCAGCCTCTACTTTGTTAATAAATCTGAATACATTCTCAATAGAGATTGCATTTACAATGAGGGCACTTGCTTCGTAACCACATCTTTGCATTTGTCCAAACTTTTGGCTGACATCACAATAAAAAATTAAGTGAGTCAGCAATTTCTTTTTTTTATTTCTACAAGATGTGCACTTACTGTCTCATTTGTAACTCAAATTTTTTTCAATTGTTTGTAGAAAGTATCCTTTTCAAAAGTCTGTATCTCAATTTTGTAAATTTGGTGGTCAGAAAAGGGTGAGAATAAATTGTATTCCATCGGTAACTTTCATCTAAGTACTATAAGTAACCTAAATAATCACAACCTCAAATTTTCCAGACACAATATTTTCAAAATATTTAATAATTTTAAATTGAACACAACTTATCCTGACACCAAGGAAGTATTATTTTTTTAAAAGCCAATAAAATATAAAAGAATTCAAGTTGGAATGAAAACTAAGGAATGTATTACTTTTATTCAAAAAATGATGATTGAGTAGTAAACCCTCAGGCCATGAAAATGCTTTGATTACCCCAATCATCACCAGGATTAAACAAGAGTCCTCAAAAGGACTGACACTCAACTGGGCAAAAAGAATTTCCAGGAATTCAATATAAGATCATTTCTTCCTTTTAATTATCGAGTGTTGAAACCATCAGTGATATTCTTTAACTATAACAAGGTTTTCAAATTAGCTGCTGTGCCACACATATTGGATGTCAGATTGGCACCATTTTCATTTAGGAAAAAGGAGACATCATTAGAAGTGTTTTGGTGAAAACCCCATGTCATAATGATCATCCATTCAGGGGGAGTAGTGACAACAAGATTTTTAAGACAGTCGTCGTGGCAGCTGTATTGGATGTACAACTGGCACCATTTCATTTAGAACCAACTAGGTATCATAAGAAGTCTATTGGTGAAAACCCCATGTTAATATAGCCATCCATTTGGAGAGGAGTAGAGATAACAATATTTTCAAGATATGACTTTCCATTCAGGAGCAGTAGCAATAATAAGATTTTCAAGATGCCTGCTGTGGCAGCTATATTGAATGTTAGATCATATTGGACATCAGATCGGCACCATTTTCATTGAGGACCAACTAAACATAATAAGAAGTCTTTCAGTGAAACACCATGTCAATATGACTATCCATTCAGGAGAAGTAGCAATAACAATATTTTCAATATGGCTGCCATGGTGGCCATAATGGACATCAGATCAGCACCATTTTCATTTAGAACCAACTTGACATAATAAGAAGTATTTCAGTGAAAACCCCATGTCAATTGACCATCCA
Source organism: Margaritifera margaritifera (assembly GCA_029931535.1). Lineage (NCBI taxonomy): Eukaryota > Metazoa > Mollusca > Bivalvia > Unionida > Margaritiferidae > Margaritifera > Margaritifera margaritifera. The sequence continues at coordinate 5,922,895 of JAQPZY010001673.1, read as the reverse complement.
TTCAGAAGGAGTAGTGATAACAAGATTTTCATGATGGCCACTTTGGCAGTCATATTGGACCTCTGATCAGCACCATTTTCATTCATGACCAACTAGACATTGTAGGAAGTCTTCTGGTGAAAAGCCCATGTTAATATGACTTTCCATTCAGGAGGAGTCGTGATAACAAGATTTTCAAGATGGCCACTGTTTTGGCCATACTGGACATCGGAGCGGCACCATTTTCCTTTAGGACCAACTAGACATCATAGGAAGTCTTTTAGTGAAAAGCCCATGCTGATATGACCATCCATGCAGAAGGAGTAGTGATAACAATGTTTTCAAGATGGCCACTGAGGCAGCCATAATGGATGTCCAAGGAGCACTATTTTCATTTAGGACCAACTAGACCATGAGATGAATGTGTTTGTAAAGTTTCACGGCAATCCTCCAAGTAGTTCAGGAAAAGTAATGATAACAAACTTGTGCTAACGGACAGACGGATGACAAACACTCCTATAAGCTGTTCTGGTTTATGACCAGTAGAGTGAAAAAACAACTGAATTCAGTTCACATAAAACTTCACTGGTATGTATGTGTGTGTGTGGTGGGAGGATAATGTCAGAAAGAGAAAGTTGATTTTGATAGAACCAGCTTAACCATCATTATTCTACTAAAAGGGGTAAGCATTCTATTATACCATTGCCGGAATAAATGTATAATTTTGTTAATCTGGTCATTGTAAGTCAGATTAATCATGTGATCATACTGGATGTCGAATCAGCAGTATTTGTACAAAATTTAAAAACCTTTCATGAAAGGATGCTTTCTGTTAAATTTGGTCAAATACTGTTGAGCACTTTTTGAGAGGAAGTCATTTAAAAAATTTCTATTTTTAGTTATGGAAGCCATATTTGATCATGGATTTGAATTATTTGCATATATTTTAAAACCCATTTGGCCTGAATGCCTTTTGTCAAATGTGGTCAAATTTCTATGGGTAGTCTTTGAGAAGTAGTCATTTGAAGAACTGGCTGTTTTTAGTAACAGTCACCATACTTAATGGTGGAATTGCATAATTTCTATAAATCTGAGTGCCTTTTATGCCAGAATGCTTTCTGTCAAATTCAGTCAAAGCTTGATCAGTAGTTTCTGATAAGAAGTCATTTAGGTTTTTCTACTGTTAGTACTGATTGTTAGTCATATCTGATAGCAGATCAGCATAATATTTATAAAACTTAAAGATATTCATGTTAGGATGCTTTCTATTAAATTTGGTCAAATTCTGTTCTGTGGTTTTTGAGAAGTCATCTAAAGGTTTGTCTATTTTTCAGTAACAGTGGCCATATATGATGACAGAAAAGGATCACTAGTAAAAAAAAGTTTAAGATCTTTATGCCATGTTGTTTTTTGTAAACTTTTGTCAAATTCTGCAGAGTGGTTTTTTAAGAAGAAGTTATATTATTTTTTTCTATTTTTAGTAACAGTGGCCATATCTGATGATGAATCATCATCATTTCTACAAAATTGAAAAACCTTAATGCAAGGATGTTTTCAATCAAAATTTGGCCAAATTATTTTCAGTAGGTTTTGAGAAGTCATTTAAAGGCTTTTCTATTTTTTAGCAACAGTGACTATATTCAATGACAAATCAGCATCAACTGAACTAATTTGTAAGGCCTTGATGTCAGAATATTTTCCTGTAAAAATATATGCAACATGCAAACTGGTCAAGCAGTTTTACAAGTTGTGAATAACAACTGTGAACAAATAACAAACAACAGATCATGCATGACGGACAAAGGAACATACCATAAGTTCACTTGGTCTTATGACTACATGTAGATCAGCTAAAAATATTCTCAAATTCTACAAGTCTGCATTTTATTATCATAATTCTTCTATTATAAGTTCATGCTTAATATGAAAGACTATCCCCCACTTTTAAATTTTTTTGGCAAGATTTTATTTGTGAGAGCTTGTTTGATAATAAGCTATGCATATCCCACCCACTTTAAACCAAGAGGCCCAAGTGGGCTTCTGACTGCTCACCTAGTTGACATATGCCTAACAGCCAAATGCAAGAGCAGTTGGCTGTTGATACGAGTCAGTGGGATGCTTTCTGTACACATTTCTTCCCATACTGTTAATTGCATATGTTATGAAAATAACTGTATAGAGTTTCTCTATATATTTTATCTTCATTCATATTTGATGGCACATCAGCATCATTTGTCCAACACTGAAGTTTATCACTATATTAATCAAGTTCCTTATATATTTCCTAAATTTTTCTGCATTTCTGATGAAATCCAGTGCTATGGTTATATGTTCAGATGCAGCAAGATGATTTAACATATGTAGGGCATAAACTTGGACACAACATATAAAAAAATCAGTACAATGTTGCAATTTTTGGAAATAGTTGCATCTGAATGAAATGACTAGAATTTTAAGTGCAAATGACCTTTACAGAGCCAGTGGAATCACACCCATTTGCTTTGTCATCCTATGCAATAGCCAACAGGCTGAACTCAATAAACATTATATTTTCTGTTTAGGCTTTAATGTTGCTTTCTGTTGAATGCAATTAACATTCTTCACTCGTTAGCAAATCTCCAGGAAAAGTCAGTTATACATTAAACATTTTTAGAGTTTTGTCCTTCAAATGAAAACGTGGTTAATGCATAGCTGGATGGACAGACAAATCGACAAAATCATTAAAGTATTGATACTTAAGAACTGTGAATAGCAACAAAAAGAACATCTATATCACTAGTCTAATGCGTGTACCAAATTTCATAGAGATGTCTTGAACAGTTTTGAACTTGTGCTACAAAAATGAAAGAAGTGACGGATGAATAGATGGAACCAGTTTCTATATTCCCTGCTAACTTCTCTGGGCAATGGATATTTAGCATCTAAGACTGCGGTCTCTTTGTCTTACTATATCTCTAAAACACACTTTTATTATTGTATATTTTATTCTAAAATTCTAAGTTCTACATTCTAACTACTTGAAATATTAAAAATTCTTCATTACTAAATTGTTACCTAAAATTAGCAAAAATTAACTTACCATATATACTCACGTATAGGCAGAGTCCCAATGCAAACAACAAAGACCCTGATCTGCCATTGCATAATGCGCCTGCAGATCAGGGTCTATGTTGTTTTTTCTACTGATTAGTACTTACAAACTGCATAGACCCAGATCTGCCAGCGCATTATGCGGTGGCAGATTTGGGTCTATGCAGTTTGCAGTTGGTATTGGCTTATACATGAGTATATATGGTATTAAATAGTATAATTGACAACATTCATTTTCTTAAACTTGTGGTGTACATTTTGACAATCTTAGCACTCAAACAGAGCAGTATTTACTACTGCTTGTTCTGATGTCACAAACAAGCCAAGGTGGCAAAGTAGTTAACCAAAAGGGTGCATTAACCAAAAGGGTGCAGATTCAAATCCTACCACCAGATCAGCTTGGTTCAGCTACCATGGTGTTTTTCTTAGGCAAGGCACTTTACTCCAACTGCCTCGGCAACAAATAGCTAACTTGTGCTGCTGTGCTATAAAAAATTAAACCAACCAACCAATGAATCTAATGTGATGAAACAACCATTTACAGTGGATCAGCAAAATATTCAAGTTAGCTGAAAGTTACAGTATCTTCCAAGGTCATCATAGAGTAACATTCTGCAGATGACTTACTGTGAGTGCCAGGGGTTAATGTTAGACAATAATACTGTCTTGAATCTCTATGACAAACCCTTAAATGGCCAAATTTGCATGACCCTACTTTTAGTCCATATTAGACTCCTATTTTAGAGAGTAGACATGCATCAAACCTTATCTACACCTAACTTAAACACATTTTTTTCATTCAAAGTGGAATCTGACCCTTATGCATACTGTATATACTCATGTATAAGCCGACACCAACTGCATAGATCCAGATCTGCCGTTGCATAATGCTCCAGCAGTTCTGGGTCTATGCAGTTTGTAGGGACTAATCAGTAGAACAAACAACATAGACCCTGATCTGCTGGTGCATTATGCAGCAGCAGATCAGGATCTATGTTGTTTGCATTTGGACTTAGATTATATGTGAGTACATACGGTAGTTATCTTGTATGTTATTTTCAGGAAAACCTCAAGGAAATGAAAGTGTCAGCACTAATGAAAAGGAGCAGCCAAAATATACTTGTAATCTAGCCATTTTATCAGCCTTATTTTCTGACACATTATGTTGTCAAATGATAGCTATAGCACAAGATGATTAAAATATACTTTAAATATTCACAGAAGATATAATATCGGTTAAGTGAATAGACCATAAAATAAGCTACTAAACTGATAAATTTTACTGATTACTACTATATCTTCTTGATATGAACCATCTGTCTAGATGTATGTTAGGAGAAAGAAAAAAAAACACAACTGCTAATTCACAGTGTAATTGGCGTAAAATGTTGTTGAACTAAGGCAAACATGCAAAATTATGTAATGACAATAGCAGACATGGCCATAAAATTGCATCCAATATTTTATTAAAAGTCTCTAAAGCTTTGTGATTTATTTAGCCACCCGAAAAAGCCAGTGATGACATTGGTGTTTAACAATTTACTTTGCCACCAATAAAAAGACAAGTATAAATTATTGTCCTCATAGTTTTTCCTTCATGGAGGTCTCATTTTATCACCATTCCAAGGTTCTGTCATCTAACACTTTAAAAATTAATAGAAAATTTAAATCAAATCCTGTATAGTTAAACTGACATGTTTCAGTTACCTATCGAATACCTTATGATTTGCTTAAATGGACCTTGCATATTTAATGCTGGCTTATTCATTTCTATCTGAAGAGAATAATTAAGTTTATTAAGTAACCCAACAACATAGTTACCACCTTCAGTGCCATTTTATTCTTTTTTTCCTAAGGGGTGTATGCATTCACAAAAAGTTGTGTAGTGACTGCACGAGGTAGCAACTCAAGAATAATCTTTCATGGAACTTGCATAATTCTACTTACCTTCTGAGTGCATCTTAATTTTCCCTTCTTTGATTCCCCCTCCCCCTACGTTTGTTCGTGTGTGTCGGGTGTGTGTGTGGAGGGAGCTGTTGATGTTTACTGTGTGATATATTGGTCACCTGTATAGATATGCACAATGTGTGGGAGTCTATCAAAAGCACAAACTGATACATTTCTTCTTTTTACATCCCAAGCAGTAAACAGACAAAATACTTTATCTGGTGGTTCAGGTCTGAATATAATGTGTAGACCATCCAAGATTACTTGACGAATACCATATATACTTGCTTATAAGTTTAGTCAAACAGCAAACTGCACAGACTCAGATCTGTTGTCACATAATGTGCCATCAGATCTGGGTCTATGCAGTTTGTTAGGAGTAATCAGTAGAACAAACAACATAGTGTTATGTATATTTAATTTATAATACGTGTCCATAATTTTAAGTTGTACTTTAGTCAGATTATGGTCATTTGTGTAAACAACATGTTTACATAGCATTTGAGTTCAAGGCCAGTTTTGTTAGCAGCTGGACTGTTATTTCCATGTCTTGTTGTGACAAAAGTCAGGTACACAAAGTAATTTTCCATAAAAATGACTCATATTCTGATGTGAGAATTGTCAGGTACACCTATATATATATATATATATGGGCTTAGTAAACAAGAGATCATTCGGGTTCTAAAAGTCTTGTTCTAAATATCAGTCTGTAAAAAAGCTATTTTAGTAATTAGATGTTACAGTTGTGAAAACCAGATATAATTCAGAGAGAGGAATTATTTATTTAAAGTATTCATTGGAAATACTAAAGTACTCACAGATTTTAGGACTTTTTGGGATTTATGTGAATTCATTCAAAACATTCTTGATTACATCATTTTAGTATATCAGGACATTCAAGGCTAATGGAATTCATTTGCAACATTATTTATTTTTGGACTTGTGATTAGGACACTTAGGATTATTTGGACTTTAATTCACGTTATTGTAAGTGTCTTTTGAATTTTCACTTTAATTGTCTAGAAATAAATTGCTTGTTGATTTTACTTGATTTTGTTGGTTTCACTTTCTTTCTGTTACATATTTTTAGGCCATAGAGTCGTAACAATAGACTTTGATCTGCCAGCGCATTATGTGATGGCAGATCGGGGTTTATGTTGTTTGCAGTTGGACTCTACTTATAAACTAAGTATATATGGGTGGAGAGGTCAAGGCAATGTCTTTTGTTTTGTTCAATATGACAACAATTTTCCAAAATTAAAACAAGGTGATCAAACTTCAAGTAGTAAGTTTTGCATTTTTTTAAAAAAATAATTTCTTTTTCAAACCCAAAATGATCTGTATGTCTGAATTGCTTAAAATCTTAAATAAATTTGTTTGATGAGGTTACTGGTATGGTACAATTACATTCCTTTACAAGCCTGGTATTCAAATTTTTCATAAAACTGCTTTAATTTCACATTATATATTCCATTTCATGAAAAAGAATGCACTGAAATATTTTTTACCACTTGACCCTTACCTGGTGCTTTAAAAAGTAGATTACAATTTGGAATGTAAATATTGGTGCAATTATATGTTTGTACATTCAATAATGTAATCATTGTACTACTCTGTAGGACTCTGGCATTAATTGCTTAAATCAATATTAGCCTCAGTGTATTCCCATATTCCCATGCCAGATCAACAACATACCTGATTTGTCTGCTCACTTTTGGTTCATATAAGTTTGATTTTGACCCAATGTGTTATCAGCCTAGGGCTGCTTGGTACACAGATAAACTGGTACAGTTCAATATTACATACCAAGGCAATAGCCAGTAATCATTCTTAAATGTATTGATTTAATAAGAAATAAATAATTCTAACAAACCCTCAACTTGTCATCAAAAATTATGTTCAACAAATAGAATAAATCAGTAAACAGCTGTTTTCTATATGAATTAGTCAATCACACAGTACAGGAAGTATACTAAATTGACCTTGTAGAGCTATCTGTCTTAGTATAAGATTCACATCTGTCTGCAAGACTAATGGTGCAGCTAGTGTACACCCATATCCTTGGTAAATAATAATAATAATAATAATAATAATAATAATAATAATAATAATAATAATAATAATAATAATAATGATCTCCTTATAAAAAGAGGGTAACTCAATTAGTTGAGTACAACTAATCCCCCAAGACCCTCTACCACATATAAATGGCTCACATTAGGCAAAAGCAAAAATGTACAGGTAAACATACATGAATGGCATTAAATACATAGCATCAATACATATCATATATCCAGAAGTTGTGTATCGTGATACGTTTCATATCAAAAGTAAGCTGCCAATACCGAGCCCTATATCAGCCACTGACTTGTAACAATTATTAATAATGGCTCATAAACCACTACCGTGACAAATGGTGGATAAAACATCCCTTAAGAGAAACTTAATAACTCAATTTCAAGTTATCTCTGGGTTTAATCAAAGAGTAAAACTATCTCTGACCTATCAGTGCAAATCATAGTAATTGACCATATTAAATTAATTGTCAGCAATCTTTTATGCCCCTCCACAAATCTTGATGCAGTGACCCTTGCCTGTATGTCCATGTTAAGTTTTGCATTTAGGCATTTAGTTCACTGTGGAGGGGAATGTATCTTCCTGTCATGAACATGTACATTTTTATATTTATTTTTTGTGGCATGCTGGTAACATGAATATCAGCAAGTATTTAAATTCTTTTGCAAATTTAATATTTCTGTTTGCAATGATGAAAAGTCTTGTATATTTCAAGTTGTGATGAAAGATAATATAAATTATACCTCTGATGTTAGCAGATGTGAAAAAAATACCATAATTTAATTACTATGATCATACACTTTTCTTACCATATATACCAGTAAGAATCACACATTAGATACAATGCATAAATTCTAAAAAGTGAGCCGTTTTATAACATTAGATGGATTATCAAACTGCAAGCAGCATAGTAGTAAATCACAGACAACCTTAAGACTTTACACTGAGTGAAAACATCAATTGACTACATACTTGATAATGTTACACCCACACACTGAGGTTATCTTATCTTTTCCCTGTTACCACATTTAATATCAAACATGGCATTCACAGATTTTACCAAAAGACTCAGCTGGCACGGTAAAAACTGATTTGAATGACTTTTGCTATGCGCAACCACTTGTCATTTACAATCAAAATTGTCATGAACAGATGAATTTAATAATAGAAATGCAGTCGGGAGTAACCACCTGCTGAATGCACTGTCGGAAGTAACCACCTGCTGAATGCAACAAATAGCACTGCTATGATAAACCACATCGCAAAACCAGATACAAATGCTACTGAGCTAAATCCTTTGCAACTATGATCGTGGAAAACCTGCAGGTGGACTGCAGATTGTTCTGAACCCAGATGAAAGCAAGAGTCCCTCTGAGGGACTAATGCTCTACTGGATGAAAAGAATTTCCAGGAATTAATTTCTTCATTTTAGCTGCTGAGTTTTGAGTGTTGCAACCATCCGATATTTTTGAGCAAAAACGAGATCTTCAAATTAGCTGATGTGGCAACTATACTGGATGAAAGATCAGCACCATTTTCATTTAGGAACAACTAGACATAATCAGAAGCCTTTTGGTGAAAACCCCATGTTAATATGAACCATCTAATCTGGTGAAGTCGTGATACAATTTTGAAGATATCTGCTATGGTGGTCATATTGGAGGTCAGATCAGCACCAATTTCATTTAGGAACAACTAGACATAATCAGAAGCCTTTTGGTGAAAACCCCATGTTAATATGAACCATAATCTGGTGAAGTCGTGATACAATTTTGAAGATCTCTGCCATGGTGGCCATATTGGAGGTCAGATCAGCACCATTTTCATTTGGGAGCAAGCAGATATTATAAGAGGTCTTCCAGTGAAAATCCCATGTTGATATGACTTTCCCTTCAGAAGGAGTAGCAACAAGATTTTCAAGATGGCTGCCATGGTGTTCGTATTGGATGTCAGATTGGCACCATTTTCATTGAGGACCAAATATACATCATAAGAAGTCTTCTGGTGAAAACTTACACGTTGATATGACTTTCCATTCAGGAGGAGTACTTATAACAAGATTTCAAGATGGTTGAAATAGTGGCCATATTGGACATCAGATCTGCATCATTTTCATTTAGGACCAACTCGACATGATAAGAAGCCCAGTGGATGTCCAAGCAGCAGTGAATGAAGCCTTTGTCTCTTAAAAACTTACTATAGCTCAGCATCATGAATAATAATATCTATTTTTCAGCTTGTACCAAATGAGTTGTGTTGCGCTGTATGTCAATACAAATGGTGTTGAAATTATTATGTGCAAAATGAATTCTGCAATTTTAGCAACATTTTGAGATGCTGATGTGAAAATCTCCTGAGCTACAGATGCGGATATCATTTGCAATGCTGAGCTGAATGAACAACAGCATTTTCTGGATGAATAAATTCTCTAGTCATTGTAAAGGTTCATATTGTTTGTTGTTTTATTGATGTTACAGTTAATAAAACCCATACACCAAGCTGCAAGTGCCAGTGTCAGAGATTTTGTCATCTGCTATAACTGTAGTGCATTGGTTACATCCTGTTTATCGAGTTAATCCATTTATGTCTTGGGTGAATACGGTATTTGGTTTTTGTCTCTAAATAAATTTATTTTGTTTCTGGATGAGTTAATTCAGTCATTGATTCAATTGGTATATATATAACCAAGGCCCGATCAGGGCTGCTACAGTCACTATTACAACTATCACATCAGGCCCACAGTGGCTCAATGGTTAGAAAGCTGGACTCTCAGCCAAAAGGGTGCAGGTTCAAATCTGACGATTGGACCAGCTGGGTTGCTACCATGGTGTGTCCTCGGGCAAGGCACTTTACTCCAAAAATGACTTGGCACTAAATAATCTACTTGTGTTGCTGTGCCACAAAACACCAAAGTAAACCAAACAACTATCATATATATGTAACATCTTCACAAATATTGATGTGAATGTGTATATCTTTAATGCTATATAAAATTATTCCGAGATGAATGCATGTTACACTTTAATAATAATGAATAAAGAACAGATTTTACTGTAATGTGCATTTTATTGTCTAAGTGGGTGTATGTGTCTTTGTATTTAGTGTTATCCAACAAACACGGATATCCTGATGTTGGAATGACAATTAATTTTTCAGAAAGTTCACAGGAAAGAAGTTTGAACATATACAAATATTTACTAGATTTGGGCACATACTTCTTGTTCATGAAGTTAAAAACAAGACATTTCTCAAAATATCAATACCCTAGGGCACCAACAGTACTTTTTTTATAACTACTGTAGGCTATCATAAACATTGCGTCCACCAAAGTATATTTGCAGAGGGTCAGTGGCCATACTGGAAGTTGGATCCACACCATTTTAATTTATGACCAACTAGACATCATAAGAAGTCATTTAGTAAAACCTCCATGTTGATATGACTGTTCATTCAAGAAGAGTAGTGATAACAAAATTTTCAAGATGTGCAAGCGGCACCATTTTCATTTAGGGCCAAATGGGCATCACAAGAAGTCTTTTGGTGAAAACCCCATGGCATTATTACTTTTCATTCAGAAAGAGTAGCTATAACAAGATTTTCAAGATGGCTGCTTTGGCAGCCATATTGGACATCAGATCAGCACCATTTTCAGTTAAGACTAACTAGACATCATAAGTCTTTTAGTGAAAACTACATGCTGATATGACCATCCATTCAGGAGGTGTAGCAATAGCAAGATTTTCAAAATGGCCACTGTGGTGGCCATAATGGACATCAGATTAGCATCATTTTCATTTAGGACCAATTATACATCATCAGATCATCAGAGGTCTTTTAGTGAAAACCTCATGTTGATATGACCATCCAATCTGAAGGAGTAATAATAACAAGATTTCAAGACGTCACCTGTGGTGGCCATATTGGACATCCGAGCGGCACCATTATCATTTAGGACCAACTAGATCATGGAATGAATGTGTGTGTAAAGTTTCAAGGCAATTCTCCAGGTCATTCAGGAGGAGTAGTGGTAATAAACTTGTGCTAACTGATGAGCAGACAACGGATGACAAATGATGGACAACAGACCATTCCATAAGCTCTCCTAGTCCAAGACTAATAGGGCCAAATATTGGGAATTCTGCATAATTTTGAAATATTTCTCATTGGACAGAGGTCCATTTATTGGCCTATTGGAAGTTTTGAACCCTCAACAACAACAACAACAACAAGAACAAGAGTCCCTTGAATGGACTGATGCTCTATTGAGCAAAAAGAATTTCCAGGAGTTCAATATAAGACCATTTCTTCCTTTTAACTGCTGAGTGTTGAAACCATCTCTTCAGCAATAACAAGATTTTCAAATAAGCTGCTGTGCTACACATATTGGATTTCAGATTGGCACCATTTTCATTTAGGACACAGTAGACATCATTAGAAGTCTTTTGGTCAAAACCCCATGTGGCAGCCATATTGGTTGTCAGACCGGCACCATGTTCATTTAAGACCAACTGGACATAACCCCATATCATAATGATCATCCATTCAGAAGGAATAGCAATAGCAAGATTTTCAAGATGGCCAGTGTGGTGGCCATATTGGATGTCAGATTAGCATCATTTTCATTTAGGACCAATTAGACATCATAAGAAGTCTTTTAGTGAAAACCCCATGTTCATATAACCATCCATTCAGGAGGTGTAATGATAAAAAGATTTTCAAGATGGCTGCTATGGTGGCCATACTGAACATCTGAGCAGCACCATTTTAATTTAGGACCAATTAGACCATGGGATAAATGTGTGTGTAAAGTTTCTAGGCAATTCTCCATGTAGTTTAGGAGGAGTAATGGTAACAAACTTGTGCTAATGGACAGACGGACGACAGGCATTGGACGAGGGATGGACAACAAACCATCCCATAAGCTCTTGTAGTCTATGACTAGTAGAGCTAAAAAACTACATTATATCTTAATTATTTTTTTCATTGTTTATAGCTGATGTCCGATTTACACACACATGCAGATTTGAATATTTGGACCATGATTTGTTCGTGAACAGTCAACCTCATCAGGATTGAACAAGAATGTATTACTAGCAACCATTTCATTTTAAGGGGATAGTCAGGGCAATATGTGATACAAATATCTTCGATCGGCTGTCCGACAAAAAAATTACAGCAGAGCATGTCATCAGAGGAAACATAGTAACAGATTTGGCCTAAATGAAGATAATATTGGATAAATATTTCTTCATTTGTGAATTAAATGGTTGGGCATAAAGGAGCTATCCTACTTTCCCTTGGAAATTACAATCATTGCATCCTAGTCCATTGCTTTTCATCAGTACATCTATGGCCACAGTATTAGACTATATGCTATCTGACAGTAAAGGAAATAATGCTCAAACAAGCTTTATTTTACATTTCAGACATATGACTGTGTATTTTGTGGAATTTACAGAGGTTAAGGGGTTGTTTAATTAATGACCTTCTGTATCTCAATGGAATAATTAGCACTCACAAAAAGATTAAAAACTTAGAATTTCAACTCACATTTTCCACAATTAACTCACATTTAGCGAGTATGCAATCAATAATTTCGAGCCTGGGCTGTATTCAGAAAGTAGCCATTGGCTGGTAATTGTTATAGTTCCAGAGACTCTATGAATTCTGTATTCCACTGCACAGAAAAGCTGAACTTTGATCAGAAAAACAATGTAACATTGATCAGACAAATTATGCTTTTGTAATCCTTATTTTTTATTAATTTGATAAATAATGATCTTAGGTTGTTAATCATAACCTGACTTCTACCAGAAAGAAATATCTGTCCATGTAATGCCAACAAAGGATTAGTGATGGATCCATTTTGACTTAAGCAATTGTAACCCAGGTCATATCTTTCCCATTCATCTTGTGCCAGGCCTGGTAATTGTCCCACACTACAAACATTCTGTTAACACAGGTAAAAGTTTTATCAACTTGAATGTCAAATCAAATGTCAACCTACTTAAAAGGAAATGGGCCTGTAGTCCAAATCCAATAATTTGGTCTGGCAAGTTGAGTCTACTTTCAAATACTTTGGCGATATTAATCCCAATGGTCAAATTTAAAGATTTTGGTCCAGTAAAAAGTTCTCTGTGTTAATTTTAATGTGATGGCACTAAAAAATCTATAACATTTAAAAAATCATTTATATATTACACATACTGTCTGGGACAATGTTTTCCCCCATTAATCTTTCATGCATCGACTTGATGCATACTGTGCAATACATGTATGTGATTTAACAGTGAAATACTAACATCCTGAATAGTTTTCAATTGTTGTGTAGACAGCTATATAAAGACAGGGAATCAGCCAAAATTAAAGGTACTCACAGAAACATGCACTACAATCTTTATGTTGAGGAAGGCTACTAAGATTCCAAATTCTGTTTTGCCTCTAGCAGCTGTAAATAGCATAATGGTAGACAATAATCTGAAATAGTTATGTTAATATGAATACTCTTAAGCAAGAGTCCCTCAAAGGGACTGACGCTCTACTGGCCGAAAAGAACTTCTAGGAATTCAAGATAAGATCATTTCTTCGTTGTAACTGCTGAGTGTTGAAACCATTTCTGATATTCTTCAACAATAACAAGATTTTCAAATTAGCTGCTGTGGTGAGCATATTACATGGCAGATTAGCACAGTTTTCATTTATGACCAACAAGACATCATAAGAAGTCATCTGGTGGAAACCCAATGTTGATATGACTTTCTGTTTTGGAGAAGTAACAATAACACATTTTCAAGATGGCTGACATGGTGGCCTTATATCAGATTGGCACAATTTCCACTTAGGGCCAATAAAGACATCATAAGAAGTCTTTTGGTGAAAGCACAATATCAATATGACCAGTCATCTTGGAGAAGTAGCAATAACAAGCTTTTCAAGATGGCCATTATGGCAGCCAACAAGACATCATGCTGATATGACTTTCAGTTTTGGAGGAGCAATAATAACAGATTTTCAAGATGGATGCCATGGTGGCTATATTTAACATCAGATTGGCACCATTTCTATTTAGTACCAACTAAACTTCATAAGAAGTCCTTTGGTGAAAGCAAAATGTCAATATGACCAGACACCTAGGAGAAGCAGTGATAACAAGATTTTCATGATGTTCATTGTGGCAGTCATATTAGAAGTCGGATCGGCACCATTTTCATATACTACCAACTAAACATCACAAGAAGTCTTTCAGTAAAAACCCCATGCTGATATGACCATTCATTCTGGAGAAATAGTGATAACAAGATTTTCAAAATAGCCACTGTGGCAGGCATAGTGAATGTCTGAATGGCACCATTAGGACCAAGCAGACATAATAAGAAGTTGTTTAGTAAAAACCCCATGTTGATATCACCATCCATTCAGGAGTTAATGCTAACAATATCTTCAAGATGGCTGCTGTTGTGGCTATATTGGACATCCGATCAACACCATTTCATTTTGGACTAACTATACTTCATAAGAAGTCTTCTGGTGAAAACTGCATCGCAATATTACTTTTCATTGAGGAGGATTAGCAATAACAAGATTTTCAAGATGGTCACTGTGGTAGCCATACTGGACATCAGATTGGCACCATTTTCATTTAGGACCAGCTGGACATCATAAGAAGTCTTTTAGTGAAAACCCCATGTTGATACGACCTTCCATTCAGGAGGAGTACCGATAACAAGAGTTTCGTTATATATTGGACGTCAGATCAGCACCATTTTCATTTAGGAGCAATTAGACAAATAGACATTGTAAGAAGTCTTTTAGTTAAAACCCCATGTTGATATGACCTTCCATTCAGGAGGAGTACCGATAACAAGAGTTTCGTTATATATTGGAAGTCAGATCAGCACCATTTTCATTTAGGAGCAATTAGACAAGTAGACATTGTAAGAAGTCTTTTAGTTAAAACCCCATGTTGATATGACCATTCATGTATGAGTAGCAATAACAAGATTTTCAAGATGGCCACTATGGACCAATTAGACATCATAAGAAGGCTTTTAGTGAAAACTCCATCTCGATATGACCATCCATTCAGGAGGAGTACTAGTAGTCATAACAAGATTTTCAATATGGCTGCCATGGCAGCCATATTGGACATCAGATTAGCACCATTTTCATTTAGGACCAACTAGACATCATAAGAAATCTTTTAGTGAAAACCCCATTTTGATAGGCCATCCATTCAGGAGAAGAAGCAATAACAAGATTTTCCAGATGGCCACTGTGGTGGCCATATTTAATGTCCCAAGCAGCACCATTTTCATTTGGGAACAACTAGACCACAGGATGAATGTGTGTGTAAAGTTTTAAGGCAATCCTCTAAGTAGTTTAGGGGGAGTAGTGATAACAAACTTGTGCTAACAGATGAACAGACAACGGAAGACAGACAACAAACCATCTCATAAGCTCTTCTGGTCTATGACCAGTAAAGCTAATAATATATATCATGATTCAGGACTGTCCATCTCCCTCTTGGTCAAGAGTCTTGGTGCCCCCACCCCCATCTGAAATTGTCAATGATTTATGGGGGGGGGGGGGGCTAGACAGACAGTTCGACTTACCTTGAATTCATGCTGTAATTGTCTGTCTACAGCAATTCTGCATACAGGTCTGTCTCTAAATGTGAGGATTCAGCAAATTGTATTTTCAGTGGAATTTTAGCTAATAATAAAATTGATAGTTTTTTAATATTCTATTTTCATAAAGTTAACACTGCACACATCCCATCATTTATCCCCCTGATTTAATCCTTCTCTTTCGCTATTTGTTCCCTCCTTGTCTCTGTTATTCTTGCGGTTTAATTTTACATCTTTTCCCAATCATGGTTAATTTAAAATAATGAAATTCACTTGAAGCTGTAGCTCAGTATCCTTCAGCATATTGTTCAGCAACTGCTCACAACTTACTATTTCTCTCTCTCCATGTTATGACTTGAATCTATGTTTTATTTATGGTTTTTTTAATATCCATGTAGATATATTAATATACATGCTAGCTAACATTTGTGCCAACAATGGGACTTTAACATTGATGTGTCTGCTTCAAACAGACATGCTTGTGAAAGAGCGATGTTTAACCAAGAGATTTTTATGATGAGAATCACGTTTTGCCAAGAGAATTTGTGATCACTAATTTTTTAAATAGTCGCTGCATATGAAACTTCCTCATCCAATATATGGTATTGTTTATACAGTTTATACAGGGTTTTTTTTTTTTTGGGGGGGGGGGGGGAGAGGGGGAATTGCATATATTGTGAAAATATGAATATGGACTTACATGTCTTCAGTTGTGAGCACAGTCTTAGATTGCCTCTCTCTCTCTCTCATGCAAAAGAATTTGATAATTTGATGCACTGACATTTAGCTGATAATGAAATCTCTAGTTCATGATATTCTTTTTTTCATCATTTTGAGATGGTGAGGACATACTCATACTGCTGAATCCACCAACGACACCTCCTTCCCATGCTCAATAATGCATGCAATCATAAAACAATCCAGAGAAACTTCACATTTGACAATGGTAGAACAATGATGATTTACAATCCATAGTTCCCACAGTGATGTCACATGGACTCAAATCACAGAAACTGCCAAAGATGAACATGGCCTAGGAGGAATATTTTTATGTGTACATTTAAACTTAAATATCTCGCTAACCGTTGTTCGCATCGAGTTGAAATTTTCAGATATTGCATAAATCATCATGTTGAATAATTCAGAGGTAAGTGATATGGGGGTCTCAGGTCAACCTTTAAACTTGGATGCTTTCTGTCACATTGGTCAAATTTTGCTGAGCAGTTCTTTACAAGAAGTTCCTGTTCAGCATTTATTTTAGAAGAAGTTATTAAAGGCTTTTTTATTTTAGTAACAGCAGCCATACTTGATGGCAGATTGGCAACCTTTGTATAAAATTAAAAGTCCTTGATGCCATGCTTCTTTCTGTGCAAATTGGTCAAATTCTGGATAGTGGTTTTTGAGAATAAGTTGTTTAAAGGATTTTCTATTTTTAGTAACAGTGGCTATATTTGATGGCTGATCGGTATCATTAGTATAAATTTGAAAGCCCTTAATTTTAAAATTGGTCAAATTCTACTGAGCAGTTTCCAAGAAAAAGCCAACTAAATCTTAGTTTATCTTTAGTAATGGTGGATCAGCATAATTTTTTCAAAATCTGAAAAACCTTTATACCAGGATGCTCTTTGTCAGTATGGTAAAATTATGTTGAGCAGTTTATGAGAAGAATTCATTTAAAGGTTTTTATGTTTTTAGTAACAGTGGCATATTAGATAGCAGATCAGCATCATTTGTATTAACTTGAACGCCCCTATGCCAGGATGCTTTCTGTTACAAAATTTTCAAACTCTGTGGAAAAATTTGTGATAAGAATGTTGTTTAACAGTTTTAAATCTTAGTAATAGTGGCCATATTTGATGGCAGATCAGCATCAATTTAACAAATTTGAAAGACTTTTATGCCGGGATGCTTTCTGTCAAATTTGGTAAAATTCTATTCAGCTGTTTTTACAAAGTATTTTAAAGGTTTTTCTGTGTTTAGTAATGATGGCCATATTGGATGATGGCTATGCATCTAGTTAGTAAAATTCAAAGGCCTTGATGCCAGAATGCTCCCTGTAAAATCATCTCCAAATTGGTCAAGCAGTTTTGAGATGAAGTTGCAAAAAACAATTATGAATGGATGACACACAACAGATGAAGTACCATACCATAAGCTCACTTGGCATTATGGCCAGGTGAGCTACAAATGAATATTGCAGGGGAGATCACCAAGAAAAAGAAACCAATCATGTGTGCCAAACTGATTTAACACCAGATATAAAAATGTCATTGACTTTCTGGCTGTTCCTCAGCAACTTTGAGCAAAATTTAACTATCCTAGTTACAAGGAAAACAAAAGATAAAATACATGCATTTAGGATTTTTGCAGAAAATGACACATTTTGCAAAGCAGATCTCTCTTACTCTTTCAAAAGAATAATGGTAAAAACAAAGCACATAACCATAACAAGAGCACCATTAACAGCACATTATAAACCCACCCTATGTTTTAATAGTTCAATATGTTGATAACTGAAATTTGTGCAGAAACTTTTTTCTTTCAGTCAGTGACCTAGACCTTTGACCTTTATACCCAAAAAACGATAGACTTCTTCCTTACCCAAAGTGTAAGTTATCCATAATATTTGGTCCATGGTCTGTGATGCAGAACTAATGTTATTGTGCAGAAACCATTTTTCTTAATTCAGTCACAGTGACCTTGGCCTGTCACCTTTTGGCCTACTTCCTTACCTATCTACTGTGAAATGCTGTTCCTCATTCTTGCACTGCCATCTGCTCAATGTTCTTACCTTGGATACACTTTTAAATATACACCGGGCTTAACAGAGATCATGACAGTATAGTTCATTTGTACAATTATGTAATACTACAATATGACAAGTAAATGAAAAAGTGACATTTCATACATGATGACAGCACTGTTGGATTTGTGGTGTAATAAAATCAATGCACAATGCACTGTAATGAAACCACAGCCAAAAAACAATAAATACATGTTTTCTATCAATAAAAACTGCTAGAATTATGTTGAATCATGCACTCTTACATGGCAAGTATTGAAATTGGCCACAGGTCTCAAAATAATTTCCACAAATAAAAAATCTTTGTTAAAATGGCAAATTTAACTTTAGTTTTAAAACACTGATCATGTTTCAGACAAATCTTAAGGAATTAATTTTCAAGGACAGTAAGGGTCAAACATTCAATCTTTAAGACATTCTGTGTGACTATTGCCAGTGGCAGCAGCACTGTCTTTATATGAACAAGAGTTCTTCAGAGGGACTGACACTCTACTTACTTACTGAGAACAATTTCCAGCAATCCAACACAAGTTCAATTATTTTTTTCTGCCGAGTATTGAAACCATATCTGATATTCTCGAGAAACTCTAACATACCAAATTTAGTAGCATAATTATTTACTTATGTATTGAGTTGACATGTTCACAAGCTACCTGTAAGTGCAGAACAAAATTCATTGTCATGGCCTTTGACCTTGAACCTGATATCATAGATAGAAGATCACTAAACTTTTCTCAATGTCAAGACATAGCCACATGCTAAGTGTGACTAAATCTATAAGTAATATTTTGTTGAAACAAATTAAGTTATTGAAGTGATATAATTCAAGATATTCATTACATATATCCAAAAACTGGGTTAAATGATAAAAATCCATTCATACCTATTTGTGTTATCATGCTTACAAGCCAGTCGAGCTAAAAGCCAGGGTCAAGAACTCTGATCTTAAAATCAATGTCCATGTGCTTACTATCAACATGTTCATTGGAATGAAACTAAATACAAAGTCAAGTCAAAATTCACTTGTATATGTACAAGTCGCTGTGTTCCTAAGCTCAGTGAAGAACAAAACTGCAAGCAATGACCTCTAACTTGACACCAAGATCAATTAGGTCTGGGTTTTTTAAAACTCCTCCATACAAGTGCGAGTATGTTGGTGGTCAGATCTGCACCATTTTCATCGTGGTGATCTTATTGGATATCCAAGGTGCTCCATTTTCATTTAGGACCAACTATATGTCAATAAAACCATCCATTCCTGAGGAGTAGTGATAACAAGATTTTCAAGATGGCCACAGCGTCAGCTATACTGGATGTCAGATCAGCACCATTTCCTTTTAGGTCCAACAAGACATCATCAAAAGTCTTTTCATGAAAGAAGCTACATTGGCTATGTGGTTAGAATGCCAGACTCCTGACCAGATGAGTGCAAGTTTGAATCCTACCATCAGATCAACCCTGATTAGCTAATAGCTAGTGTTGTGGGCAAGGAGATGTTACTCCAACGAACCAAAGCAAACCTTTTAGTGAAATCCCCATGTCAATATGACCATCCATTCATAACAAGATTTTCAAGACTGCTGCCATGGTGACCATATTGGATCTCCACAGGGCACAGTTTTCATGTAGAACCATCTAGACCTTGGGATGAATGTGTTTTTAAGTTTTGTGACAATCCTCTCATTAGTTTAGGAGGAGTAGTGATCACATAAATGCACACTGGACAGAAGACCTGTAGAGCTAATAAATCAAATCAATTTCAAACCTTCTCTGTGGTTTCTGATCCTGCCATTTTGACCATTGCCAGTGCATAGAAATATTGTTTACAGTGAATTGGCATCATTTTTGGTGCATTACAGGGCTAGAATTTGACAACAATCTCCTTGTAGCCTGAAAAGGACTAGTTGATTGAGAAATTTACTGGTCCTGCTGAATCTTCACTAGACCTTCCCACAAAACAATGTCCATACATGCCATATTCCCAGACAGTGTTGGGGGGTTTTTGGGACTCAAAAAGTGTGTTTTGGGGTCCCAAGGGGGGTCAGTGCATATGACCAAGGAGGGTCAGTGCGCGTGACCCCCCACAAAAAAAAAAAAGTTATCCAAATGAGAATAAGCTATCTTTTCAAATCAGCCTATAGCAAATGACTGGATATTCAAATCTGAATAAAAGAAAATACCATCTGTTTTCCCTGAAGCATTTAATATACTTACAAACAAAAAAAATGGTAGACTTAGCATTGTCAAAAAAATATAACCACACATATATACACATGGTCACAAGCTCACATACATTAAATAAAAAAATACACCAAGTTACTGTCTTTAAAATCCACTTTTAATTACATGCAGTCTTTGCTGTTTTCAATAGTTCAGAAGTTCGTTTGAAGGTAATGCAAGTGTCATTTGTGTTCATCTTAGCACTCATCAGAGATTGAATGGTGGTGTTGTTCAGCCTTCCCTGAAGATCTTGTTGAATTTTTCTAAGCATTGAAAATGATCTCTCAGCATCGGCATTGATGTGAGGGAGTGTCAAACATGCAATGGCCACTGGAGTCAGAATATCAAATCTTGGTTTTCCTGAAGGAAGATTTCCTTGCATAGGTCTGTAAAATGATCTGCTACTGAAAACGGCAGATTGTGCTCAGCAACGAAATTGCAGATAAGTACTTCAGCTCTAGTTACATTGTCTGTCAATGACTGTTTAAACAAGCTATTTAATTTGGGTATTGTGCTCTGCATTTTTGCCGTGTCACAATGCTGGTTGGTATTGCTATGTCAACGAATGTCATACACTCCAGAATTACTAATGTCAATATGGTGGTTGCAATATGTGCACAGAATAAAATGTTCCCCCTTGATGCTGCGCTTCACAAAGTCAAACTCCGTCAACCAGGAGTTCTGGAATTTTGTGTCGCTGGGCTTTGCTTGCTTGGGAGATGACTCCATATTTCCTGAATCGCTACTACGTTTCGACATGTTTCCTTCGAAAATAAATCACATTTGTACACTTTTCCATTTTATATATGGAGTAAAAATCCGACTACAAAGAAACGTTGCCGCTGATCACAAACTTTAATAAAGATGGCTTCAACATTTTCATTCATTGCAATCAGTTTGTTCTTCAACACGCATCTCTTTGATCTACTTAACTTTAAATTGAGTTGTTTCACTTAATGTACTTTACCTATGCAAATTAGCCTAATGGGCTCTCCCGCAGCAGTACTTAAAAGGATTTTACATGACACATCACCCTAGCTATTGTGAGCCAATTAAGTAAATCTCTGAAAGGTGACTGTTTATCTCTGACCGCCTTATCTTTTAATTGCCTCTAAAACAGGTGTATAAACCTGCCCCGAGGATAGTTTTACATGAGCTTTGAGCAGTACTGTTTACTGTTTATATATACCACATATTACTGGCATATATAATAGTGATCAAGAAATATACGTTTTTTTTTTTTTTTCTTTTCTTATTTTGGGGTGGAAATTTTTTTTGTGTGCAAAATTGTTGAAAATCGTGTTTTTCAAAACACGATCGTGTCGGGGAGTTTGGGAGTCCAAAATCGTGTTTTTCGCGTGACACGTCGTGTTATGGCAAGTATGAATGTCAGACACCTTTCTAGGTTAACATCACTTTTATTTCTTAAATATCGCAATCATTCATAATTCAGAAGGACAAATCTTGCTTTAGAAAACCACCAAGGTTCCTTGAAGACAATCACTATAAGCACAAGTTCACAAGAAAAAAACCCAAATGATTCTTCAGAAATTAACTGTAAAAAAAGATGACTCAGTAAACATTTTTAGAGCTGCGTCACGCAGAAAAAAACAAATAACTTAATAAGAGAGAAGAAAAAAAGACTTTATTCACAATGGTCATTATCATAACTCCAAAGACAGACGATTTAAGGCAGTACCAACTGTACTACAGTGAAAGCACGATGAAAAGATCTCTCATTATAGCAATA
This sequence comes from Margaritifera margaritifera, assembly GCA_029931535.1. Lineage (NCBI taxonomy): Eukaryota > Metazoa > Mollusca > Bivalvia > Unionida > Margaritiferidae > Margaritifera > Margaritifera margaritifera. The sequence continues at coordinate 5,900,403 of JAQPZY010001673.1, read as the reverse complement.
TAGTCATTGTGCTGGTTTTCACAACAGATACGAACCTTTGAACAAAATATGTCTCTCCATGATGCTAATCCTTTAAAGATGGAATGATTAATCATAATAGGGATCTTGATGACCATGGCACTACAATGGCAGTTTGACAAGTTCATAAGTCTGGTTTACAGTCCTATAGTCCGAGTTTCCTCTGAACTTTCCTACCAAATTTTAGATATTCTGACATTTACGTTGGGGTGTGAGGTCAGATCTCATTGACTGTCGAAAAGTTGGTATTCACCAAAACTGTGTGTTGTTGGCATAGGGTAGCTGCTTAATAATGGAAGAGTGTGTGGCACATTACAATTAATCAGATTTATGAGGAAAGGTACCATATTAAATCGCTAGACTGCGATGGTTTTAATGTCCCTGTTTGGGGCGCGATTGATTCTTAATTAAGCGTTCATTGTATAACGGTCAGACAGATGTAAAAGGCTAGGTGATTTTGGGGTCTAGGTATCGAAAATGTCAGAGTTGAGAGGATGCAGAGACTATTTGTGAAAACCAGCAAAATAGTGTCATCTTTAGAAATTTTCCAGAATCGGTTATTTAAATAGCACACGAAAATCTAGAGGGTTACTCTAACCACGATGGGCGTGTATTTTTAAAAGGCGGTAGATATGTTTTGTTTCGTTGATGTTAGAGTGAGTTAGTGTTGAAATAGCTGTTAGAAAGTACATTAATCTTCTGAAACTAGTAGCCTTTGGTATCTATTTGAATTCCGATAGGACGGTATCTGTCGTAATGAGAGTGGGGTAATGTTCTACTCCCGAGAAGAAAATCTGACAGAATATTTAGGTTGCTCCTTGTTTATTTTAAAAGGGAAAATAGCTCCACCTACCTACCCACCCATCCATCGATACACATATGCGTATCCACTTAGCGAGTAAAGTGAAGAGACATCCAATACTAAGTTTGATGACCGAAAAGAGGCTGGATAAAAGAGAGAGGGAGAGAAGCAAAAGGGCAGAACATCAAACCTGACCTGTCAGCAACATTGAATTGGGAGTGACCAGCAATAACAAGGTTATGCAGGCATGCTGAGCAATTGATTCGATTGTTCACTCGATTCCATGATGAACTGAGTCTTATCAATATAAACAGATCGGCTAATTACATTTGTGTTGAAATTCAGTAATTGATTTCTAAAAGAAGTGTATCTGTCAAATATCATGTAAAATTTTTCATTTTGTTTTATGTAATTGATTAAATTGTTATATTTCACATACAGGGGCTCGCATTATTCTATTCTATATCTTTGCTCAGATCTCTATTTATCCCATCTATAAATTTCATATTTTATTTTATTATTTACTCGATCTGGGCAATAACACTGAGGTCGATAATCTTCTAGATAACGATAACCAACCAAATCATACACCTGCTACAAGAGGTGCGTAACAGTCTGGCAAATTTAAATGACCTTGCATCAGGCCCTACCCATATCAGATCAATAGGAAGATGATTTATCTTCTCAGAAATTGCAAATATAACATTCATTATATCTTTAATTCATTGACAGATTCATCAGGCGGAGAGCATATGTCAACACGGTTCTGTTAGTATCACATGACTACCACATGGACGTGCTCTCTACACAATGAATCTGCCTCTTTCCAGGTTGCTGCAACAGTGACAGGTTCTGGTGGTTTCTCTCAGAATAAATATGTTGAAAATTATGTGTCTTTTCATTTTGAAAAAACATTACATGACTTTCATTTAATAATTTTGAATTTTTATACAACATTGGAAAGGGGTGTTTGTTGGTTATCACATGACTAATCGGCCTCTGATGTCATGGATATGTAGGCTGCAAAATTTGTGACTAGCATTGAAATGGTGAGAACCAGTTCAGATTTACGTCAATTTAATAGTTTTGTCTCGTCTGTCAACATATTAAAGTCAACAAATGTTATACTTGAAATTCATGAGAAGATAAATCATCTTCCTATCGATTTTATGTGGGTAGGGCTCGATGTAAGGTTCTTTAAGTTTGCTAGGCTCAGTAATAAGCAGCTACCCTATGCCTACACCACGTGGTTGCAGCAAATTCCATTTTTTCCATAGGCAATGCGTTCTGACCTCACACCCCAACATTAATGTCAAAAAATCTGAAACAGGGGTAAGAAAGGTCAGAAAAAACTCTGACTAACAGTCTTTGACATACAACTTTACCTTATAAATCTAACAAAACCAGTAAAGATTTATACAGCCTCGTTTTGAAATACAATCTGTAAAATCCTCATTTGTTCTAACCCTCAAGGGGAGCAACTGAATTTTGGGAATTTACGTGATTAGCTTCGAGAGAACTTGGACATTATATCTGATCATTCAGATTTTCCAAAATTACATATGATTAGGTAAATAAATGCTGACTGGTGACAACTGAAATTTTATTAGCCATTGGACTATTAAAATTATGAAAACTATTAGTCCAACAGGAAATTTACTAGCCCTGGGCTAGCGGACTACCACTAATTTTGAGCCCTGCATTATGACTGACCAGTGTGTTCCAGTCTTTCACAGTGTAGTGTACTGTATTCAATCTTTGCTACATTTTTTTTTATAATTTTTTTTTGTGTACAAATAATTATAGAAAAAAAATAATTAGAGTTTTACCTGGTACCCTGAATTTGCAGAACTTAAAAGAGAAGATATTTCTCTGTATTAAAAGTGAAATAACCTCCCAAAAATTACCTATTTATTGGATGTATGGTGTATAAAACTTAGAGGGTATAAAAAATTACAGACTGGCATATATTTATACTGCAGCTATAAGTCATCATCTTTTTCATGTGTCTTTATCTTGACCGGGTTTTCTGAAGGCCAGTTTATAAGCTGGCATGAATCGTTCTCAAGCATTTATTATACTGAATAGAAGAAAGAGTCTTTAATCCAAGAATCTGTTAGAGAATGAGGTCCAGTTAGAGATTTCAGAAGAAAGATAATGCTAGCTCTTATACTAAAGTTGTTGACAAATATTGTTACAATTCGCTGTACTCATTCCAATTTGTTGATTTCTTTTAAAAAATACCATATGTACTCGTATATAAGCCGATAAAAACTGCAAACTGCATAGACTCAGATCTGCCATTGCACAATGCGCAGGCAGATCTGGGTCTATGCAGTTTGTAAGGACTAATCAGTAGAACAAACAACACAGACCCTGATCTGCCAGTGCATTATGCAACGGCAGATCAGGGTCTATGTTGTTTGCATTTTAACCCGAATTATACGCGAGTATATACGGTAGGGGTCCCAAATGATTGCAATCGAGACAAGAGTCTAATAGTGCTACTACTCTATGGTGAATCACTATCAATTTATATACTATTTGTGCTACACTTTTGTTTCCATGACAACATCAAAAATATTGAATATGGAAAATTCTAAGTATCAAAAGACAACTGTATGCACCTTGCTGGACAGGTGTACCAAGTTTGGTTGAAATACATGTATCTTGAACAGCTTGAGAGTTGTGCTCCATAAACAAGAGTTAATAGACATATGCACAGACAGAGAGACAGATATAGTGATAGTTATCCCTATGTATGACATCCCAGGGGGATAAACAAGATGTCATCATACAATCCCCCACCACACCAAAGTGTCTGTTTGGTGACAAAATGATTTGTTGAAGATTTCATATATAGGAAGTTCATATTTACAATATAAAGGAAAATGACAGACATCACGAGTTTTACCCCAGCAATGAAAATGTGAATGGTGGATGCATGATGAACAGACAAAAAGAGAAAAACTTTTAAAATATTGAAACTGAAGATCTGGGAATAATAGCACAAGGTGAATCTAGCTCACAAGTCTAATTTGGGTATCAAATTTCAAAGAGATATCTTGAATGGTGTGGGAGTTCTGCTCCAGAAACAAATGTGTGAATTATGGATGTATGAATGAAGAGACAAATGGTTGCAAATGTTAAAAATATTGCAACTTATGAATTGTGAATAGCAAAAGGCACATCCGGACTACTAGTCTAATATGTGGACCAAGTTTCATAGAGATATTTTAAATGGTTTGGGAGTTTTGCCCTGGAAACAAAAGTGTGGATGACAGATACAAGGATAGGTAGAAAAATGTATAAAAACATACAAATATTGATACAACAGACAGTGAATAGAAAAATGGCACATAAGGACAATATGTCTACCAAGTTTTATAGTGATACTTTGAACAGTTTGAGAGTAATGCTGCCAAAACAAAAGTGTGGATAATGTATGGATGAACAGATGGATGGACAGAAAAATTGACAACAACATAAAAATACTGAAATTGAAAAATCGTGAACAGTAAAAGGAACATCTGGACCACTAGTGGAATAAGTTGTATCATGTTTCATAGAGATACCTTGAATAGTTTCAGAGTTATGCTCCAGAAATTAAAATGTTTACAGACAGACAAACATAGCAATATCCTTCTGTACTTAATACAGAGGTGATAAAAATATTGACAAGAGAACAAGTGAGATGAGCGTTCTGTGCAAGCAACTTTTTTTGTATGCTGGCATTTAGGTTATTCATTAAGCATATGCCACTGTTACAGTATTTGTATAAATTCTTCAATTTAGTCTTGCTAATCAACACACTAGCCTCAGATGAATTGGACTATGTGATGATCAGATTTGATTTTAATTGAATTTTTACATTTTATTATCTGATTTGCAATATCATATTTAGGTGATATATAAATGGAGAGCAAATTAATCTAACAAACTGTCTACTGTAAATTGGGAATATTTTGTGAATATAAAAAAAATGCTGATTCACAGAGTTTAACATAATATTTTTAATTATTTAATTTTTTACTGAATTTCTGAGTCTGTTAGAAATACTCAAAGTTTGTGATTTACTGTATTTGATTTTAGACAATGATAAACAATACTTATTCTTTCACATTAAGGAACAGAATACCTATCAATTAATGACATCATTTCATACCTAGGTAATTTCGGCTGCGAGACATCTCTGAAATGTCAATATCACAGGATCCTGCTGGAATCTGAGTGATCTTGTTGTAGCCATATGTGAGGTGGGTTCGTGTAAAAATCCCCGAGATAATTCGACATGATTTGCTATTTCTATAGCACTCGTCACAAACACCACGGCTCTGACCTATAATTCCTTCCAATTTCAGCTGCTGCAAAGAAAAACACGATAACATTAGAAAAAGAAAACAATGGATCAAGTCAATAAAAAATATACCTTTTAATCTTTCCAATAATTTTTTCTGAAATTGATAGCCACTTATAACTTGTAATTTGAGGAGCTGAAAATCTCAGATTACAAGCCAAATTTCATTCAATAATTTTAAAATCAAAGGGACAACTGCAAAAGCAATTTGCTGATATTGTTCGTGAAGCACCTAACAAAGTTTCTTCAAAGCCCGGCCCTAAATGTAAGGAATTTGAACAATTTCATAGAGCTGTAAATATGCAATAACCTACAAAGCTCTGGAGATGGGGTCTAGTTTGGAAGTTTGGTGTTTTATGGCACATCAACACATGAAGGTTATATCATGCAGAGACAAGAAGAGTAAAGAACCTTACTCAGGGATACAAGATGGCAGCCAACCAAGGCTGATCTAATAATAATAATAATATTTGTAAAGGGCAACACAGTTAGTTTGTAGAACTAATCTACTTTGTGGCCATCTATTATTTTACATAGTCAAACCTGTCAACAGATGTCACCCAACTTAACTTATACTTTTCCTTATTGCCTTTGGAATGCTGTTCCAAATGATTGAGCCCGAGTAGTGAAAACTTTTTGTATAGCTATTTACTTGGCTTTGGATCAAGAAAATGGTTGGCTGAAAAGGACTTTAAATTAGGTGTGATGCCTTGCTCTCACATGCAATAACTTCTGCAAATACACTGGAGCAGTGTTATTTTTAATTTTTATACACACGTCTAGCTTTTATCAGGAATATTCTTTCATTAACTGTTAGAATTTTCATATTATTCATTTCATACTGAACATCCTCAGTGTTATCAATTACATGTTTACATGCTTTTTTTTTGTACATTTGGCATTATTTGAAGCCACACCCTTCTGGTTGTATGTCTGATATCCACTGAGCCACAGCAGCTCTTCTGGAGATGGGAACAAATTGTGCTGGTTTTATGTCTGATACTGTATCCACTGAGCCACAGCAGCTCTTCTGGAGATGGGAACAAATTGTGCTGGTTGTATGTCTGATACTGTATCCACTGAGCCACAGCAGATCTTCAGGAGATCAGAACAAATTGTGCTGGTTGTATGTCTGATACTGTATCCATGTATCCACTGAGCCACAGCAGATCTTCTGGAGATCGGAACAAATTGTGCTGGTTGTATGTTTGATACTGTATCCACTGAGCCATAGCAGATCTTCTGGAGATGGGAACAAATTGTGCTGGGAGACTGGTGTGCAATTGAACAGTGTCTAATGAGAAATTGTCTTGTTAGAGGAGTTTGCAACTGACCAGAGCATAATGAGAAATTGTATTGGGATATATGAAATTGTGTTGGGAGAGGGGGTGGGTTGCAACTGACAAGTGCATAAAGATAAATCGTGACCGAGATAGGTTTGCAACTAACTATAGCCTAAGCAGACATTCTTATTTTTGGTTTGCCTCATATCTATGACAGGATATTATACATGTACTGATATAAAACAAGCACCCACCCACCCCACCATATACAATATGACTGAAGCTATGCAAAAATCTCCCATTTAATCATTTGAATGTAGCCCAAATTCAAAGTGAACAGTTAAATCAAGTGGTCATTTAACAACAACTTTGTCACATGTTCCACCTGATGGCCATTCACAGTCGCAGTCATTAAAGCACCACAGATGACTGCACTTGTATGGTTCATCAAGTATATCTAAATAAAGTGGACATAATGCTAGAAATGTATGGTTATTTATTTAATTCCCTCTTATCTATAGAGACCCTACTGATATGATTGCTTACCTTAATAGATCACTGGTTCAACAGTTGGAACTCTTTAACATTTACTTGACCTAATTTAGATAGACCCTCTTCTGTCAAGGTGGAATATGTAAAAACATATTACCATTTCTCACAAGGGAGTAAACTTGTGTATCACCTTAAAAATTAAAACAGGCAGCAGGTCTGTGCACAATGAGTGAGTTATGTTTTATCACATAAAGATTTACGTACTTGTCATTTTAATCAAATGATGTTTTAACATCTAGATGAATTTAATATTTACAATTTTAATGCAATATCACTGGTGTGAACTTTATATTTGTCTCATAACTTCATATTTTCAGCATAAATAGCCAAACCTATTCAGCATACATAAATACAAAGTATGACATGTGGAAGTGTGACAACCATACCAAGTTTGCATTTGTACGAGTTTGTGATTTAAATGCTATAGTACAAATTAAAACACAAATAAGGTCACCCTCAATGTGTGCCCTATTTTCTTCTGGTAAATAAATGGTTTATACATAGCAAGCAAGACTGAAATTATATAATTAGTGTCATTAATTTTCTATGAAATTAGCGCAGTATATTGGAATTATTTACCATATGCTGCAAAATACATGTTCAGTTATTTTTCCATAGACTGATAGAAAACTGAAGTGCTTGACTGCAGTATACAAGCACTTCTAGTGACATATATGTCTCTATCATGATTCCTTCTGACATCATGACATAATATTTTACTTGTGAAAATTATATATGAAAATATAACCAGGCTTTGTGAAAATATGACACAAATTTGTGAAAATATGACATGACATGGCTTAGTGAAAATATTACATGGCTTTGTGAAAATATGACATGGCTTTGTAAATATGACATGGCTTTGTGAAAATATGACATGGCTTTGTGAAAAGTATGACATGGCTTGGTGAATCATCTATACTGATGATGTCATGATACATTTTTTTCTTTTACTCTAACATTTAGGTTATTTTGAGGCTTTCAAGCTGTACCCCAATAAACAAGTAAACTTGATTAAAATCCCATGAGGTTGACTTTTCCTGTGCTTTTTCTTGATAATATATTTTCTGCTACTATGCAGAACAAATCAAGAGAATAGCACTCCAATGATAAACAAGACACAAGGAGTTACAATGCAGGCCTCCAATGAAACCCCCCCCCCCCCCCCCCAGTCACAATGCAACCACCTGTTCATTCAATTTAGCTACCTGTACAATACAATTTCAAAAACTTACCATGTCTTCAAAATATAATGCTTTGATTATTATTATCTAAAACAGTGATTCAATACATCTATTTTACAGCAACTGTAAACTCTGGTTATGATACAAGAACAACAAGGTATTTTACATATAGTGTGCAGCAATCTCAATGCACACAACATGAAAATCATTACAATCATTACCTAGTATTACCACAGGCCTATAATTTACAAAATATGCCAAATGTAACAAGGGTTGTCAAAGAAACAAGGAGCACTACATCACTTCAAGTTTCCTGTTCTTTTTCTAAAATAATATTTGTCTTTTGGACCAATAATATGAAAACTGACAGGTATAAGAAGAGAAGTCTGAATAGCAAAACTAAAAATAAAATATTTTGTATAATGATTAACTCGGCTTGTATTCCTAAGTTTGAATAGAGTGTTTTAAAAGTACATATATTGTATGTTCTGAATGAAGAGTTGCTACAAGAGAGAGCCATTTCAAGGGAGATTTTTACTACTTCTCTTGTATACAGAGTCCTGGACTTTTCTGTGACCTTTCGATGCAATTCAATGTTTTACCAACTACATCTATGAGGAAACTTTTGGACTTATCTGTGCACTTTTTCAAGAAATGCATTCAGAAAGACACACTGTCTCTTTTCTAACTTGTCATGTCAATTTTGTTTGAAGGGAACAGTTGACAGATTATTGTTTATAAAAGAAATGCTCTATGTACACTGTATCAGTTTCATTTGTCGTTAAAACTCACCAAAGAAAAAGTGTATTCTATTTTGGCATCACTCCAAACAATACATGCAAAATTTGCAAAAAGTTTGGTTGCATACCTATTTTAAAAAGAAAAAAAAAAAAAGATTCAGACTTATTTAACAAGGCCAGGGTCTGCATGTCAAATCCACAATCAAATCATTGCTATAAAACATGTGTCCTTGACCTCAAGGTCAAAACATTGAGCAAGCATGTCACAGAAAGAATTGTCTTAGCTTCATAATAATTCATGCAAAGTATGAAGAAAATCCATCAAGAGGTTTCTGAAATATAACCAAATAACAATCTGATTAAAATCAGATCTCTATAGTCCTAAATGAAGATCTGATGGACACCAATAAGAGGTCATGTTCTATGGACGTGGTAGATCACCAATCAAATCACAACTTTCAAATTTTTTAAAGTGACACTTGTCATGAGGAAAATATCATTACTAACAATAACTCCCCCAAACAAGAATTTGCAATGCTTTATCTGATAGGCTACTAAGAAAATGTGGACTGGGAATTCCAAAGGTCACCAAAACATTAACTTTTATCAGTGTCTATCAGATCTCCATGTAAGATTGTGGAGATCTGATTTTAATCAGATTGAACCAAATGAATGACCTGGAACCAAAACCTTAAAACAAATTTTCTATTCCTGTGACCTTGACCCCAAGGTCAAATGGTCTAGAGAAGCTTCTCTTTCAATTTTACCAAAAACAGAAGTTACGGCACTGGACTTGTGACTAGAAGGGTGCATATTCATTACCACATCAGATCAGCCCAGATAAGACATTGAGATGAGTCCTTGAGCAAAGCACTTTCATCTAGTTGCATCAACATGATATAACTTTCAACGTGTTGCTGTGACATAAAATACCCAAACCAACCGGAAACCCCGAGTCCTTGGTCCAGAAAAAATTGAAAAGTATTTCTTCATTTTAATTTGTAGCTCGAGTCTGTTTGCTGCACATGTCAGTAAAATGTTTTAACCAATCTGTTATTGTGTTTTCTGATCATACATTTTAGGAGTACTGAAAACCTGATAACTGGCCATAAATCTCAGGCAGAACATATGAAATCTGACTTTTTATTAATGCTTTTTTAGTAGATTCCAGTGGCAGTCATATTGGATGTGCAAGCAGCACCATTTTCATCTAGAACCAACTAGGCCATGGGATGAATGTGTTTGTAAAGTTTCATGGAAATCCTCCAGGTAGTTTAGGAGGAGTAGCGATAACAAACTTGTGCTAACGGATGGACAGATGACAGACAACAAACCATCCCATAAGCTCTTCTGGTCTATAACTAGGATGGACAGAGGACAGGCGACAGACGACGGACAACAATTCATCCCATAAGCTCTTCTGGTCTATAACTAGTAGAGCTAAAAAATGAATGCTTATTCATTTTCAAGGCTGAGTCATTTATATATAAGACTTTTACCCATGGAAAGCTGATAGGCCCTAGCTTGATTTTTCTGTGGTCCTGACAGACCTCAGACTTACCTCAGACTTAAGGAATTTCCAGCCCTGAATATGTGGTATGTATTAGTAATATACCCCCACCAGAGAAAATACCTAAATAAGGAATTTCCAGCCCTGAATATGTGGTAGGTATTAGTAATATACCCCCACCAGAGAAAATACCTAAATAAGGAATTTCCAGCCCTGAATATGTGGTAGGTATTAGTAATATACCCCCACCAGAGAAAATACCTAAATAAGGAATTTCCAGCCCTGAATATGTGGTAGGTATTAGTAATATACCCCCACCAGAGAAAATACCTAAATAAGGAATTTCCAGCCCTGAATATGTGGTAGGTATTAGTAATATACCCCCACCAGAGAAAATACCTAAATAAGGAATTTCCAGCCCTGAATATGTGGTAGGTATTAGTAATATACCCCCACCAGAGAAAATACCTAAATAAGGAATTTCCAGCCCTGAATATGTGGTAGGTATTAGTAATATACCCCCACCAGAGAAAATACCTAAATAAGGAATTTCCAGCCCTGAATATGTGGTAGGTATTAGTAATATACCCCCACCAGAGAAAATACCTAAATAAGGAATTTCCAGCCCTGAATATGTGGTAGGTATTAGTAATATACCCCCACCAGAGAAAATACCTAAATAAGGAATTTCCAGCCCTGAATATGTGGTAGGTATTAGTAATATACCCCCACCAGAGAAAATACCTAAATAAGGAATTTCCAGCCCTGAATATGTGGTAGGTATTAGTAATATACCCCCACCAGAGAAAATACCTAAATAAGGAATTTCCAGCCCTGAATATGTGGTAGGTATTAGTAATATACCCCCACCAGAGAAAATACCTAAATAAGGAATTTCCAGCCCTGAATATGTGGTAGGTATTAGTAATATACCCCCACCAGAGAAAATACCTAAATAAGGAATTTCCAGCCCTGAATATGTGGTAGGTATTAGTAATATACCCCCACCAGAGAAAATACCTAAATAAGGAATTTCCAGCCCTGAATATGTGGTAGGTATTAGTAATATACCCCCACCAGAGAAAATACCTAAATAAGGAATTTCCAGCCCTGAATATGTGGTAGGTATTAGTAATATACCCCCACCAGAGAAAATACCTAAATAAGGAATTTCCAGCCCTGAATATGTGGTAGGTATTAGTAATATACCCCCACCAGAGAAAATACCTAAATAAGGAATTTCCAGCCCTGAATATGTGGTAGGTATTAGTAATATACCCCCACCAGAGAAAATACCTAAATAAGGAATTTCCAGCCCTGAATATGTGGTAGGTATTAGTAATATACCCCCACCAGAGAAAATACCTAAATAAGGAATTTCCAGCCCTGAATATGTGGTAGGTATTAGTAATATACCCCCACCAGAGAAAATACCTAAATAAGGAATTTCCAGCCCTGAATATTTGGTAGGTATTAGTAATATACCCCCACCAGAGAAAATACCTTTATTTCCTTGTTTATTGTATCTAATTATTTTTGGTACAAGAAAATACTAACATTCATGCACTTCTCTTTTTATATATGTGCCTATTATATAGACTTTACAGTATCAGGATATAAAAGGCATACAGTGAAGCCTTGTTTACCCAGACTCCATTTTTCCTAACATCACATAATTTAAAATAGCAATTATTGAAATGCACAATTCTTAAAACCAATTCATTCATCTGGATTTCTTGTTCACATCCAACTAAAGATGTGGGGAAAAAAGCATCTGGATTAATAGAATTTCACTGTACTAGGAGCTTCAATTCAAAAATGGGGTGATAATTTGCTGCTTGATTATGTTTGTCCACATATTTCCAATGCAAATCCAACAGTGTGAAATCAAGAGCTGAAAAAGAGTAACTTGAATGGCATATTATATGCCCACCCTGTGAATAACTGACATTTTTTGTGCAGAAACCATTTTCCTTCTTTCAGTCACTATGACCCTGACCTTTGAGCTTTTGACCCCAAAACAGATAGGCTTCGTCTTTACTCTAAGTGCAAGCCACCAAGTTTGGTCCAGATCTGTTAACTAATATTATTGTACAGAAACCATTTTCCTTCTTTCTTTCAGAGTGACTTTGGCCTTTGACCTTTTGACATCCAATCAATAGGCTTCTTCTTTACCCCAACTGCAAGCCATCCACTAAGACTGGTCTAGGGAATGTGTTGTACACCCAATGTTAATGTGCAGAAACCATTTGTATTCTTTCAGTCACAGTGACCTTGGCCTTTGACTTTTTGACTCCAAAATTAACAGGGTTTCTCCTTACCCTAAGTGCAAGCTATCCACAAAGTATGGTACCTGTAAATAGTGGAGAACTTGAATTATTGTGCAAAAACCATTTTTCTTCTTTCAGTCACAGTGACCTTGACATTTGAGCTTTGCACCCCAAATTAGACAGGGTTCTTCCTTACCCCAAATGCAAACCATTCACAAACTATGGTAACTGTAGATGGTGGACATCTGAAGTTATTTTGCAGAAATGAAATCAGTAACAAACAGATGTACAGACAGGCAGATGGCTGGATGGACATCTTAACATAAAAATGCTCCTTATGGCAGGTATATACAAATTCTGGGCAAAATCAAAAACACTTCTTAAAGTGTTAGGTAGCACAAACACATTACAAACTGATGTGTTTAACTTGGGGAGTAAAGGACTTTTAATAATCAACTTGAAAGGGATTAAATTCCATCTTGCTAAATTCAATTGTAAGATTAGTTTTCCATACCAGCTCACTCATCAACAGGTCTATAACCTACCATTGCTAATCCCCTACTAGCACACCTCACTACCATGCATCTGTTTGCATAAACAGTAAGCAAAGGTGCAAACATGACCTATTTTTCACATATCCCTCAAATACTTTCAAGATAATACCAGAAAGTAAGACATTTCAACACTAGTTCTTCTTCAGTGGTACAACATTGGAACAAATGAGTAATAACCCACACTATTATGTACGAATTTAAAAACTGTAATAATTTGTTGAAGTAGGTATTTGTAACAGCATTAAAAAAGTGCAGCAATCAGAAAGTTTCTCCAAAATTACAAAGCATTCCAGCATTCCAATGAACAGCTGCCCACTTTCAAGCCCAGCTGTTTGATTTATTATGTAATAACACCTGGGCTGCTATGTGGACAATAAAAGGTCTCGTTAACTGATGGTCTGTCACCTTGGCAAATATGAATAAATAAATATACAAATTCAAAATGTTATGACTTCACTATCTTTCACAAATGTTTCATTAAATTTTCAATGCAAACAAAAAATTACAAACACAAAGGGTGATACATTTTTCCACAGAAAATTTTTGATTTTAGAGAAAATGCTATACTAAAATTAGTTGACATTATTATCTCTGATTTAGCAATTTGTCAATTAGGAACCAAGATACAAATCAAGCTGGCTTCCAAGCCTTGAACAGATCATGATATGTGAACAATAATGATCTCAACTCCCAACTTGACAGGCTAATTACATAAAACAATCACTTGTTGTCATTTTTATGAACATGTTAAGCTCAATGAAATCCATATAGAACCAATAAAAATGTCAGAAGGGGCAATCACACTTGTCTGCCACTTTCCCCTTAATGTATAAGGTCATTCATACCTGTAAGAGCAACACCTTTTCCTTTTCTCTATTAGGAGTAAATATTTGTTTTTATTTGGAAGGGTCAATCTTTCTAGGGGTAATACCAAAAATTTAATTTATAATTTTAGAACTTAATTTGTAGTTGGAACTATATGGCCTGGATTGTGCTGGTGTGCAATTAAAACACATGCTTTCAATACAAATTATAGTGTTCCCTTGTGTTACACTCAAAATAAGTTATGAAATACCAAGGCAATTAAATTTACACACTAATTAATAAAATGACTTTAACTTGAAATTCCCAAAGAATGACTGTGCTGTACTCATTTCTAAACCTAATTAGTATGTGTCCAGAGAAAATAGATGCCCCTGCCAATATGGGTTAATTGAATAAGCCTTGATTCAATCTGCAACATCAAATTTTCAAATTTCAAGGTACAACACGAGTCTTAACTCTTTGGCCACAAACAGGTGAAAATTTGATGTCTCTTCTGCAGTAATGTAAGCTATACATGGATGTATATGGGATCAGGTTTTTTGCTTTTTTTAAGCAGTCTATGACTTAAGTAAACTTATGAATATATGACATTAGATATGCATTATATAATATCAAACAGGAGTCCCTAGAAGGGACTGATGCTCTACTGGCTGAAAAGAATTTCCAGGAATCCATGATAAAACTGTTTTTTCATTTTAACTGCTGAGTGTTGAAACCATCTCAGATATTCTTAAGTGATAACAAGATCTGCAAGATGACTTCACTGAACTTTATACAGCCTGGAAGCTTCACCCAATGGCTCACATGGTTTTTAAGTTGAGACCACAAGATGCAAAAGAGATTCCATCTAGGCATTAGCGAGCAGGAGACACCAGTCTTGGCAGCTCAAAATACCTGAACAGGTCTGCTAAGTTAAAGTCTGTCCAAATGGCTGGGCCTATTGAAAATTGGAATGCGTTGATAGGGCATAGCCCTTGAGAGTAGAACTGAGCATTATTTCTCTTCAAAAGAGAAGAGAAAAAAATTAGCCACTGTACTCATAGAAGGACAGCTAGGATTGACACATTTCCTACTGCACCAATCCCCAAGGATTCTCCACTTGGCATCATAGATCTTTGATGCAGATTGTCTGCTGAACAGAATAATGAACTTTGTGACTTGTTTGAAAACTGGTCCTGGTGGAGAGATCATTTGAGATGAGACAAGCAAAAAGGTGGAGCATTTGCGGGCTGTTGTGTGGCAGAGAGCCCCTGTGCCATGACAGGAGGTCCTTCCTCTGGGGTAATGTCCTGGGATGGTCCACCAGCAGGACAAGAAGATCACTGAACCATGATCGTTGGGGCCAGAGAGGGATGACCCTGATGGATGAGAAGGTATAAGTGAACAGTACAATCCTACTTCTGGAGCTTGTTGTTTAGCCTTCAAACAAGTCCACCAATGGTGTCCCCCCAAGATTGGAACCAGGAATCGGCTATGGATTGGTGTTGAGACAATTCCATGACGACTATCTTCTCTTTCATCTTTCCATGACAGACTGTCCTCCAAAAAATCTTTTTACAAGGAATAAGCCTAGCTTGGAGGGTAAGCCCTTCCAAGGCACCCATCAAAGGATGTTCCAAAACCTCCATGCAGAGAGAAGGGGCATGTGTGCCTCCTTGTCTATTGAGGTACGCTACCACCAGTGTGTCATCAGAAGAGATCATCACGCAGTGAACTCTTATTTTATTGACGCACACCTGGAGGGCTAAGAACATTGCCCTAATTTCCAAATTGTTTATGTCAAGAATAGATTCTTTTTGGAATACAAACCCTGAAGAATCAGTCCTTTCAGCTCCAGATGTGTGCCTCACCCTGAATCTGATGCGTCTGCGAACAGACACGAGTGGTGTACAGGGGCATGCATGGGGACTCCAGTCAGAAACTGGCCCCATTTTGTCCACCAAATCAGATTATGGTGGAAATCTGAGCATTCAGAGGGTCCCTGTGGAGTACAGTCTGCCAAGGGAAACCAGGTCTGTTGCAGAGTACAAGGTCCCCAGCAGAGAGATAAAAGGACAAGCCGACAATGTGGTCATTGCTCTCAGAGCCTCCAACAGGGATAGGATCTTGACTACTCTGTCTCAAGGGACACAGACTAATCCTGTTTGTGAGGAAATTCATCTCCATGTAGATGATATCTTGAGATGGAGTAAGCTCTGATTTGTCTAGGCTGGGTAGAAGACCCAGCCCGGTCACTAAGGACCAACAGCGAGACAGATCTAGTCCGAGCAACTCTAGCGAGTCATTGTGGATCAACCAATCATCGAAAATGGAGGATTTGGATACCTAGTGACCTTAAATGGGCTGAACAACTTCCCAACTGCACTCTTTAGAAAAGGGAGTGCACCTCTTCCTTTAATCACACCAGATTCAACTGGTGGAATAACATGGGGGACCTAAATAGAGAAGGGAGATCCTGAAACTGAAGCCTTTATGATAGAAAGGTCCCAGCCATTTACCGTTGTGCCAGACCAATCCTGTGAAAAGAGGTTTAGCCTGGCACCTATGGGATCAATGGAAGAGGAACACTCTGCAGGAGAGGGAGTGAGTCCCTAGGGCTGTCCACCCTTGTCCTTTGGACATGGTGAAGGGCCCACATACAAACTTCCTCTCTGGGTCTTTGCAGTGCACCCTTCTGGAGCCCAACTGCTGAAGGGGAGTTCTGAAATGGGATTGTTGCTTTGACTGGCTGCATGGCTTTAAAGAACTTCACAGACAGACACTGTGGTCAGTCAGGATTATTTTGCTTCTTGACCAGTCCGATGTGCTAGGAGTGGATGTGAAGGACCAGTGTTGCTGGTCTCTGAGATTCTGAGAAGCCAAGGAGAGGATGAGCCCTCCGAAGAGTCTCCGCTTCCAGGGAAGCAGCCCTCAAAAGGTTCTTACTGTGCTCTAGTGAGACCTTGGATGTGTCCAGAGCAACATCCCGTCAGAGGTGGAGAAGCTCCAATGACAAGGTATGGACAAGGATAATATATGCCAATATGTTTTCGCTCCTGCTTCCAACAAATGATGAAGGGCAATTTGGTGACAGAGGTTCCTCCTTCAGCAGGTTAAATGATGCTGCTGAAAAGTCATCGGCATGTGAAGCTAAGGTTACTAGTGACCTAGCCTTTTGTCCTAAAGTTTCCAGTCTTTAACTGAGAGGCAGACTCAGGTCCCCATGGAAATACCCACTTGAGTCACTTCAGCATCCAAAGTACGAGGTTTATTTGGCCAGGAATGGGTATGAACCTTATAGCTATAGCAGAGACCATGGGTCTCAATGTGTTTTTCGGGGGGGGGCCAGACCAACCCTTATGTTGTCAGGCAAAGACCTGGCCCTTACTAAATCATAACCAAGTGAGGAGCAACAAGAGATCTGGTTGAGAGTTAGCTCAAGAAAGTTTCTCCAAGCTGAAAACAATTTTACTGTCAGCAAAGTCTGAAGACTTGGAACACATCACTGGACAAGGATGTAAGAGGATGATTTAGGTCCACAGCCCACAGCATCAACCTTTCTATCATGTGGCCAAGGTTCTGAAGGCCATGGCTTCATGCATGTAAAGGGCCAATCGCTTCCCTGTGGTGGAAGGCCCCACATCCTGTAGGAATTTAGAGGGATTATAGGAAAAGGGGGAGGGAGGATGCTGATCCAATCCCAGTCTGTATGCTAATTCATAATCCCCAACAGGATGAAACCCGATTCTTATCCCCATACCAAAGGGGCTCCAAAGACCAGTGACTGGCGCCCAGTGACCAGTCAATGACTAGTGATCAAACAACTGGCAACTGGTCAATTATCAGTGAACGGTCAATGACCAGCAACCAGTCAATGACCAGTGAATGGTGCCTGATGCCCAGTGACTGGTCAATGACTGGTGAACAGTGACCGATCAGGCAACTCAGATCTGTTGGAAGACCTTTCCCCACATCTCATAGACTTAGATCTGAGCTCTCCCATTACTGGGTGGCTTGATCTCATTACCTACAATGGGCCCCAGAGATTGAAAGGGTGTCACTCCCCCTTTGAGGGGGGGGGGGCGTCTCACTTTCAACCTACAATGAGCTGTGGGCGAGTACAGGATGCTGCTTCCCCCTAACAAGAGGATGTAACTCACTCTTTGTCCTAGTGGAAAAGAGTGTGCTGCTCCTCCCTCATGGGAGGGCATGACTTGCTCTCCGCTTTCACCGAATGGGGAGGTGCTGATCCTCCGTAAAGGGAGCACGTTATTCACTCTCCACCTGTTTATTACCTCCCTTGGGAGGGGGCCCACAAACCCTAAGAGTCTCCAAAGAGACTATGGTAATCCTCTCCTTGATACCTCAGGGACTCAGAAAAGGAAAACTCTGAAAATTCTGAGGAAGACGAGAAAGGAACTCTCTTCCTTCCTTTAAGTATGACTAAGTTCGGCAAGGTTCCAAACCTCATCCAACCTGAGATAGGCAAGAGGGGTGGGCATCCCAGGGGGCTATCCTGTGGCCACACCCACCCAAACCCTGCTTAGCCATTGCTGGAAGAGAATGCTGTCAAGAAGATTTATTCAAAATTTTCTATATAATTAAATGTATAAATGTATAAAAATGTATTTGCATGAACTAAGTCTATGCTAATATGATAACACCAAGAACTCACCTTATACGGGTGTTGTCTCAGAGAATTAAAACAATCACGGATGCTTTAATGCAAAAAGGAAGCAATGCTAAGCTGAGAATGAAATGGTGTTTGATAACTAAACAAGCAACATAAAGGGAAAACTGGTGTGCGACCTGCCTTTCCAAGACAAAAATAGCACAAATCACATTAAAAGAAAATGTGAAATATGATGATTCATTACTGTAATAAACAATAAACAGAATCAAAATGAGTCCGCAGACCAAATTTACTTAAGGCAATAAAACCGCTAAATAATACTGAAAAGTAATTAATAAAAAAGACGTCGACCTGCTTTATTCGAGAAATGGTGATGACCGAATTAGCAAAAACCAGGTTGGTAAGATTGTTAATAAAAAGGATAATAATAAGGAATACTATCCGATAATAATTACAAGAATGAACTGGTGTTCAATAACTAAACACACAACATAAATGGAAAAACTGGTGTGCAACGTTCTTTTCTGAGATAAAAGTAGCACAAGTCACATTAAAAGAAAATGTGAAGCATGAAGATTTGTTACTGTAATAAAACAATAAACAGAATCAATACGAGTCCACAGACTGAATTTGGCAAGGATAGGTATCTTTACTAAATACCTACCCAAGCTAGAAATAAATTCTCAAAAAAAAATAGTTACGCTTAAACACCCCTGTGGGGTAAGAACCTAAATGCAAGGTTATATACCAAACACAACCAGAAAAAATATTAAAAGGTCTCAAGAGAGCTCAATTTGAACAGAAAAAAATTCTTTATCAGGGGTAATTCCATACAATAAAAACAATGCACATAAAGAGAAAACTCAAATCATGACGTAAAACACAAAGCAAAGGCAAATTTTCTCTACAATGTAAAATTTATGCAACCTGTAATGGCTGCCACTGGACAAAAAATGAAGGACAGTGTGCATGGGCAACATGTCTATAGGGTGACACTGGGGCGATATAGTGTTCTAGCAATAGCAATAGGTAAATATTCAAGAGGTGTAATTATAACAAGATTTTCAAGATGGCTGCTATAGCAGCCACATTGGATGTCAGATCGATTCTGTTTTAACATTTAGGACCAACTAGACAGCATAAAAAGTCTTTTGGTGAAAAAAAAATATCAATATGGCCATTCATCCAGGAGAAGTAGCAGTAACAAGATTTTCAAGATGGCTGCCATGGTGGCCATATTGGCTGTCAGATTGGCACTATTTTTATATTGGGCCAACTAGACATCATAAGAAGTCTTCTGGTAAAAAATTCCATTTTAATATAACTTTCCATTCAGGTGGAGTATATATAACAAGATTTTCAAGATGGCTGCCATGGTGGCCATATTGGCTGTCAGATTGGCACTATTTTTATATTGGACCAACTAGACATCATAAGAAGTCTTCTGGTAAAAAATTCCATTTTAATATAACTTTCCATTCAGGTGGAGTATATATAACAAGATTTTCAAGATGGCTGCCATGGTGGCCATATTGGCTGTCAGATTGGCACTATTTTTATATTGGACCAACTAGACATCATAAGAAGTCTTCTGGTAAAAAATTCCATTTTAATATAACTTTCCATTCAGGTGGAGTATATATATAACAAGATTTTCAAGATGGCTGCCACAGTGGCCATTGTTAATGTCAGATTGGCACCAATTTTCATTTAGGTCCAGCTAGACATCATAAGAAGTCTTTCAGAAAAAAACCCATGTTGGCATGACCCATAAAAAAAAACCCATATTGGCATCTATCCATAAGTACCGGTAGTAGTGATAACAAAATTTCAAGATGGCTGCTATGGAGACACCATTTTTATTTATGACCAACTAAACATTTTCTTCTAGTGGAAACCCCCTGTTGATATGACTTTCCGTTTAGGAGGCACGTCAATAACAAGATTTTCATACTTGATGTCCAAATGGCACCATTTTCAATTAGGACCAACCAGACCATGGAATGAATGTGTGTGTAAGGTTTTATGGCAAGTCTCCAAGTAGTTTAGGAGGAGTTGTGATAACTTGTGCTAACAGATGGACAGACTAGGGATGACAGACAAAATACCATCCCATAAGCTCTTCTGGTCTATGACCTGGAGTAGAGCAAAAAATTGGACCATACAGGAGAAAGAGTCAGTCCCGAATACACTGAATTCACCCCATGTGGATGGAACATGGAACTTTTAACTGGAAAACCTTTTGGTTCTGTCAGTACAAAAATGATATTTCTGATCCATGTAGAAAACTTAGTGCAGTAACTCAAATCAGGGGGGGGGGGGGGAATAATTACAGTACTATAAAGAGAGTAAGATTGAAAAGTTGATGAGTTTGACACAATACCAAATATGTTTAAAAGTAAAAGAAATAAGCATTTAGTGTTTGTAGTGAACATATTTATATATAATAAAATATGTCAAATTTTCTGAAGTCTTTCAAGCCATTTAATTTGGAAGTAACTATGACATTATGTGGGTGATTATCCAAAGTACAACACATCTACATCAAGCACTAAATTACCAGCAGGGTGATATTGGTTCACCTGTATAAACTTTGCTGTCACAACCTTAGCTAAACTTTACTCTTAATATGATATTGCACAACAGGATACAACTGATAAAGAGTGGAGATCAAATGTGACAGTTCTACTGGTTCAGAGTCAGGGTCATCTGTTCTCTGACCTCCAAGGTGGTAAAGAACGAGTTCAGGTCACTGAAACATTAAGATTATTTTGGGTCAAGTCACCCTTTAGCTAGTAAAGGAATCTAACCTGCAGGACTTGGGAAACTTGATTAACAAGATCCAAGGAATCAAGAAAAGAAGCTCTGGGCTTTTGAGTGACATTGGGGGCCCTGAACCATCAATTTACACAAACTGGAATCTAGAAGTGCATACCTGCCAAGTCAAGGCATGTCATAGAAAATAATGGTTCTGAACTTCCAAATTCCCCTACCATTACCATGTTTGGAAAAACAAATTCCCCAAAATGCATCCATAACAAAAGGTGAGGAGCAGGGGCCAAGCACTTTAATACAGAACTAAAACATTGTTGATGACAACACCACCACTGCTGCTACCAGAAAAGTGACTGCTAATATTTCACCATGCTTATGCAGGCAAAACAAAAAGTTTTGTCTGAATAAAATCTGAATTATCTTTAGCTGCATTGCAACTGTCACACAATGTTCTGGGGTAATGCATGAGACTCATAATCCAAGGGTCACAGGTTCAATACCTAATCAGGCCAGCCTGGGTTGGCTGTCTCTGTGTGTCCTCGGGGAAAGGCACTTAGCTCCCATTTTCCCAGCAGGACATAGCCAATAATGTGTTAAAAGTGCTGTTAAAACCAACAAACAAAAAAAATCTGACGTAATTTGAGATATCTACATAATGTTAGTTCTGTTAATTTATTTTCTGTATTTTCAAACAACATGGCTCCTTTTTTATGATCTATAAAAGAAGAAAACCTTTTTTACTTGTTGCGCAGCTATAGGAAACTACAGGCTCAGTACTAATTTGGGATGGGGGGGGGGTCCTGGATGCTTAGGAACCATTAATCAAAAGTTCTGAAGTATGAATCGGCTCTCAACAGAAAGGCATTTAAGACCACTAAAGTATGCAGGAAGAATAAAAAACTGCTGATGACACTAACTAATCTGAACACTGTTTCAGAACAAAAATAGTTAACTTTTTGAGTTAAAAAAAATAGTTAATTTTTCTTTAAAAATTGCTTCTATTAACAACTTCAGAAATTAAGCTTATCATGCGAAAAAATTATGTTAACTCACTCAAAATTATTCATGACCTTCATGACCTATTTTGAAAAGCTTTAACATACATAAAAGACCAGAGTACCAACCACAAACATGATAGACCCATCTTGTGACCTTTTCATTACTATAATGACCTTGACTTTTGATCTAGGGACTCATCTTTATTATGATATGGTGTGGACCTGGGTAAAGTTTAATCAAAATATCTGTATGGATTAACAAGTGACAGGTTGGATGAGGAAATTGACCCCTAATTTACATCATCCCTTGTTGTGACTTTGACTTTGCAACAGCAGGTATGACTGAATATGCAAGACACTGTCAAGTCAGGATATATAAAATGCTAAAGTTTCATTAAAATATCCTTATTGGATTACAAGTTTAAAGGTTATTTCTGTACATGGATAGAGGTCACAGATTTATAGTTTCCCTTGCTATGATCTTGACCTTTTTGTAGGGGGCATGACCATGGTATGTTCACACTGTCTATACATGATATAAATGGCTATATTTTCATTAAAATATCTTCAGTGGTTATAAAGTTATACTCTGGACAAGGATACAAATCACAGAATTACATTTTCTCTTGCCGGGCCCCGGGTGGCCGAGTGGTCTAAGGCGCTCGCCTTTACAGATCACTGACATCTCACCGCTGTCTGCGTGAGTTCAAGTCTCATGCTTGGCCAACGTGGGTATGTGAGAAAGCTTGCCAGTAGCTTCCCATGGGTCAGTGATTCTTCCTGGGGTTTTCTCAGGTTCTTCCTCCACCAAATATACTGGCCGCCATGTATAGCCTATCATGTGCTGAAAAATGGCGTTAAACCCATAACAACAACAACAACATTTTCTCTCTCTTGCAATGACCTTAATCTGGCTATGGAATGTGACACATGGTCTAGTCATGATATATATTTGGACAAAGTTTCATGAAATCTCTCCAACCATTACAAATTTATGGGCCAGACAAGCAAATGTTAATGGATGGACAGACAGATGGATTGAAAATGCTGTAACATTATATAACCGACTTAAGACAGGTGTATAATAAATTGCAACCAACCTGAGACACGAGTACAATAAATTATGACTATGACATGCTACCTGTAAATTCAGCAGGAATCATTTTAGATACAATTAATTAAAACAAGTTTTGTAGCATTATAACATTTTTTTTAACTCCATAAATTATATTCGCAACATAAGATTTTTTTTTATTGTGACATAAGATTTGTGCAATTTACTCCTTGGCAAAATGCATAATTAAAACCTCAGTGTATCAATTAACATGGACAAATTTGTTGAAACTGTCTTGCTAAATTTGTGAAAATTTTAGCCCCATGAAAACGTTGTGATTTACAGTAATCTTGAAAGTACTCTTACATTATCTATCCAACTGTATTAAACAAATTATTGCATTATGTTCCTGATATGGCACAGAAAAAAATTGGCATATTAAGTATTGGACTGCCAGCACTGACTCTACAATAGTTAAGTTTTGTTCACCTGTACAAAATTTAGAGCCTGCAACCTTTGGTTCAGTTTGCTCTTGATACAATATTTCACAACAGGACACTGGTGATAAGAAGCAAAAACAAATGCCACCTTGCTGTTACTCAGCCACAGGTCAGGTTGACTCCATAGATCTTCCAGTAAGGGTAGACTGGGGTCAGACAGTTGAAACACTGAGGTTATCTAGGGGTACATCATCAATAATCACCTTTTGGTACTTATCAAAAATCACCTAAGACAGGTTCCCAGATAAAACACAAGCTACATATACCTATGGGATGGATTCAAGAAAAGCCTAGAGCTTTTCAGAAATAAATGAGAAATAATTGCTAATATTAAGAATACATACTTAGGACCCGTTTGAAGAATATCCCCCTGACCACTCCATTTCCACTCTAAACTGGATTTCCAAGTGGACTTCATTTGTATGCACTCCTTAAAGTGGAATCGAGTAGGTTCACTGTATTTCATATGGACTCCAGATTGGAGTCCACTGCAGTTACAGTCCACTCCAACTCAACTTATATAAAATGGTCGAATATCTCTAACTACGACATTTTCACTCATGGAACATAGTTTTGCTTCTCAGCATCACTCCAAATCCACTCCAAAAATATTGATATTCTCCTTACCAATTTCTGAACAATCCATTTCCACTCCTATAACAGGACTCCATTCTAACCACTTCATTTCCACTTCTAGAACACAGTCAGTTCTCAGCCCAACTCCAAATCCACTCCAAAAGGATTAATATTTTCCTAACTAATTCCTGACCACTCCGCTTCCATGTGGGAAGCCACAGTGGCTAAGTGGTTAAGGCACTGGACTCTGATCAGAAGAGTGTGGGTCCTAAAATTCCCACCATCTGATCAGCCTGGATAAACTACCATGATGTGTCCTTGAGCAAGGCAATTTACTCTACTTACCTAAACATGACATAACCTTCAAAGTGTTCTTGTGCCACAGAACACCAAACCAAATGAAACCAACCAAACCATTTCCACTCCTAGAAAAGTACATTCCATTCTAACCACACCATTTCCACTTAAAGAAAATAGTTTCATTTCTTAACACCATTCCAAACTTAATATAAAGTTGCAGTGACTGATGCTCCATTTCCAATACTTCATGTTAGGTTTTTTAAACGTTTTTCTTAATGTTAATTTTTGTCGACTCCATAATTCCATCTGCAAAGTTATGCTTGAAATTACCCATTCTCAGAGAGAAAAACTGCACATACCGGCAATTGTTCTCCATAAACAAAATGAGTGAATACATTAACAAATTAGGTTAATAATAATAATAATAATAATAATAATAATTATAATAATAATAATAAATAACAATAATAATAATATTATTATTATTATTATTCACATATTAAAGAAAAAAATATATTGCTATTTTTATTTTACTATCAATAGAAAATAGTACATGAGTTTACTATACAATGAATGATTAAATTATAAATATATATATCTTATTAAATACATTATTATTATTATTATTATCAAACTTAACTTTTATCAGACACATGTTATACATGAATGTTATTGTTGTTATTATTATTATTATTATTATTATTATCAAACTTAACTTTTATCAGACACATGTTATACATGAATGTTATTATTATTATTATTATTATTATTATTATTATTATTATTATTATTATATCTGGTGCCAGAGGAAAAATATACTGGATCTTTTAGATATGTACTTATATATCCTGAAAAAATTACTATTATTTAAGAGAGAGAGAGAGAGAGAGAGAGAGAGATCACATTCTACCTGGGATCAATAAATAATTATGTTCAACCAATTAAGCTACAAAAAAAAAAAAAAAAAAAAGATGAATTATGGATTTTCTGCAACTGAGACCTGGTTATAATACTGTTAATTTAAACAAGAGATGTACTATGTATGTCTTAGTTGGAACAGTGCTAACATTTTATTATCCATATTCATAGGTCAATGTGACTGACTTAATTTGCAGGGCACTGTATAAAAATCACCAAAACCAAGTCTGCTAACCATAACACAAACTTTGCCAGATCTTAATGTTCTAACAAACAAGAGCATTATCGCAATTTATGATAATGGACTGTGTGAAACACATATACCCAGCATGACTACCACTATCATATTATCTTTGAACTGATATACCCTGTCAACAGTAGCAAAGCTCATACCAAAACTGTCCCATTATAGAAGCTGATCCTTAATGCATACACCTGTTTTGGTTAAAGAGGGACACAATATCATGTGTAAAGAGAGAGTTAGATATGGATATGTGAAAAATAACCAAGCAACATAAGTTGTGTCTCAATAATCCCAAAGGTACAGCTAAACAAAAGCCCAAGAAAAGTGCATGGACACTGTCTCCTAAATTATTTTACAACTGCAGCCAGGGGGGAAAAATCCATATACTATATAATATTACCATACTCCTTAATTTATGGCACAAGTACCCTGTCCTTCAATTAACTCATTAAGGTGAAGAGATGCAATTTTGTGTCATGAGGTAGTACCCTTCTTCCACAGCCTGTGACATCATCACAGTTCACAACAGACCCAAGCAGGTGGTATTACATAAAAGAAGGAGGATGTAGCTTTACACTGATGACAACATAGACATTCTACGCACATAAAAAATACATCCGAAAAAAAAAACACAATTTGAGATCCAATTTTCTTTACTAAGGAGTTTTGTCTGAATTTTAGATTTCCTCTAATTAGATCTAAAGCAGACCATACCAAACTTCACACAGACAGACAAACTTTTGTAAATAGAATTGGGTAACTCTGGGATTTGGGCTAAAAGGGCACAAGCAGGCCAAAATTATGGGTCAATAAAAAAATAAAAAAGAAGTCCAATTTTCACTCATCTGCTCATGCACAGGCCTGTTAGCCAATCCAAAGCAACCTCTCTTACATATTTAAGTAACTGTTGATAGGAAAATCCCTCTGAATAAGACATGCTTGGATTCCATTGGAAATAACAAGAAAACTTTCTTTCCTACCCCAATCTTAAGTGAAAATGAGAAAAAGCTCCCGGTCTTAATGAGGCAACAAATTCAATGAAAGCATCCCACACAAATGTCATAACAAAACAGTAAATAATAAGTAGATAATGTATGGTAATATATTTAAACCAATATGACAGGTATTTACACTGGTAAGCTATATCAGGATGAATCACTCAACAATATCCACCATTAAATCCCACAAGATAAACAGCAAATCTGGTGTAAATCAATCGAAATGTGGCACAAATTAGCTAAGAATGACACTGAAGAGACAAAACAGATCTGCCACCTTAAACTTTGTATGCAATGAACTTCAATGTGGTGACAGCTAATTTTTTATATGAAAACTTCACCTCCCCTATATTTAAATGAACAGAATACACATATTTTCAGAAATCTAATTTCCATTAAAAGAAAAGAAAAGGTTGATACAAAGCATAAATTCATCAGCAGGAAGGGTTGCATTGATAACAAGGGAGAATATTATTCAACAGTGAGATGAATTTAGTTTGCAGTGTCCAGTCCCATCTCAATTTCCATGAAATTGTTAGTAGCTATAAACAAATTGTAACTGGACTGCTGCACAAATTTTCTTTTTTCTCTTAATAGCATGGTGATAAACAGAAGTGATACACTGCCACAGTGGTTTTCAAAATGAAACCTACTCAAAACACACATGATTGGTAGAGACATTATCTGTTATGCCAGTCAACCCTCACTATTGACTAGTTCAGTAAATGCCATCCCTGAAAGACGATTCGGCTGTATTTGGGCTAAAACTAAGGCGATACCAAACAAAGGGCAAGTAATTGTTGGAATTGAACATTAAAAATGTTAAAAAAATAAGAATTAATGTATGCTGAACAAACTTTTAGATTCGATATTTTTCTAAACAAGTTGTTAAACACAACTGTATGCATTTTAACAGTTTTGCTCAATGATATTTTCTACATACCCAATACTACACATCAATACAACAACAAATCCTTCCCAACTCCACTGGTCTTTATCCAAAACCATCACAATTGTATTCACTGGCTTCTAATTATATATGAAACAAAGATGACACAAAAGTTTTATTTACTATTGGTCGAAGAAGTCAAAGGAATAATGAAATTTTTATACTGCTGTCCCTATACTGCATTAAAAGCCAATTGTAATAATTCGGTTTCAAACATAGTAGATAGCTTTTCAATTAATTCTTTTTTTATGATAAATCTGAGCTGTAAGGAAAAAGTAAAGATTATTACTTTAACATAATTCAATCAAAATTGGTGACCTTCTTTAGTTTTATACATTTTTCATTATTTTCAATGTTCATCCTTGTACAAAAAAAAGCATTGTAATTTCTTTCCAACTGACAAACTCATTCTAACAGCATTTTTTAAGAAAAAAAGGCATGGACAAGTATTGGTCAGTAACATAAACAATGACCCATGGCTTTGATCTTTAAAACACCCATTATGGTACACAATACACCTTCTAATGATAATGTACAAGTATTCCAAGTTTTATTCCTTAATCTCAGATGGCTTTAACTCATTATGGCCAAATGCTGTCATTTTGTGTCATAAGGTAGTACCCTTGTTACAGGGTGTGTGATGTCATCACAATTCATTATAGACCCATAGACCCAAAGCAAGGGGTATTATAGACTCAAGCTAATGGTATTTGTAGACTCAAGATAGTTTTTAAACCCAAGCTAGTGGTATTATAGACCCAAGTTAGTGGTATTATAGACCCAAGTTAGTGGTATTATAAGAAAAGAAGATGCAGCTTTACAATGATGCCAAGTAATGTAGACATTCTACACACAATAAAAAGTACAGCCAAAAAAGTAGAATGTTTGAGACACAATAATTTTAGAGCCCAAAACTGCTTGAACCGAAACCAGAGTTTGCATCCAAAAATCACACAGATGAAACTTTGCAAAAATTAGGGTAAGTTTGAGATTTGGGGAATAAGGGGGCCTGGAGGCAAAAATCCCATAAAAAGTCTAATTTTTATCTATCTGCTCATGCACAGGTGAAATAGCCAATTTGAAACATCTTCCTCTATATATCTAAGTCTCTCTGAACCAGACTTGCTTAGACTCAATCAGAAGTAAATAATAATGTAATAAAGAAACTCAGGTGATTGTTTTGTTTTTGTGGGTTTAACGCCATTTGTCAGCACATGATCAGCTATACATAAGCTTGGCAGTGTATACGGTGGAGGAAGAACCCAGGAAAATCTCGGGAAGAACACGACCCACAGGAAACTACTGGCAAGCTTTCTCACATACTCACATTGGCCGAGCCGAGACTAGAACCCTCAAGGGCAGAGGTGAGATGTGTAGGTGAACATGGAATAATCTCCTACCCCTGATGAGTTCAAGTTATGAAGCAGAAAGGAAAGTTTAATGGAAAACTGAAAATATTTACCCATGACCATGACCTTGATAATAGGACCCTAAACACTGTATGTGACACACCTTCTAATGATGAATTCAAAGTACCGGGTGTACCAAGTTTTGTCCCATAATCTCAAACAGCTTTACAAATTATAAATTGGGAATGAAAGTGTGACAGATGGAAAAATATGAAACACAAATACCATATCCCCTGCTTTACACAAAAAGGTGGATAACCATAAGCTGGGAACTTAAAGACTTTAACTCGCGAGTTAATTTTTAAAAATTAAAATCCACTAATCAAAGTCTTGAAAATTTGCAAAACATTCCATAGTAGCATTATCAAGCATGGTAGGCTGTACTTGAAATTTTGTTTGATTATTAATTAGGGTTGCCACTGAAGTATTTAATTGCCAAGTTTAGAGTCTATTCCTTGACTTAAAAATTTTATTAACTTGTTTTCTGGGTAGAATTTAAATGTATCCTTTGGCATTTCAGTAGTACTACATCAAGATGTGAAAAGTGATGAAGACACACGTGTCAAATTGACATCCTATATGTAGTAAACTCTACCAAGATAATTGAATGCTAGTGTCACCCTACAGCTGTAATTATGGGGTGGGTATGTTTAACTAGATACAAGTCACTTAATGCTTAAAATGGTAGTTTCAATAACAAGCGAACTAGAACATTAACCACATAATAACCATGTCCACCCTTCAATTCTCTATAGCATTAAATGACTTGCTGGAAATTTATGGCCTAGACAAAGTAACTTCCCTTTAAGATTCCGGTCATGACTTTGAACAATCCTTAGATAAGTATTCAATTTCTACTAATTTAGCCTCCAAAATTGCTATCCATATACAAATTACACAGCACTCATGCCTACAATTGTGAGATTCTATATAATTAGATGAAAGAAGGATTCCTTCAATGTATGCAGGACCTCAGCAAGTAAATAAAAGTCCTTGACAGACTTTTAATAATAATGTCCAAGTTTCCACACTTCTACTTCCCAGTGAGGTTTTGACTTCATTCTGGGACAGCATACTGCTGTTCTCATGAACTAATGAGAAAACAGACTCCAGAAAAAAATTTCTTCTTCAACAGTTCAGTTTGTAGTTATCTAGTACATGATTCAGAGTTACCAATTTTGTTCAGTGAAAGAACGTTTAGGTTTCATGGATAATAAGAATCTGCCACAAAAGAATATTTAGGTCTATGTTCCTACATGGTTCTGTAAGTTGAGCTGGTCAACAGAAAATAAAAACACAAACACAATCAATCAATAAATCAATCAAACAAATTCAGAAACTTACAAGGGAATGACAGTACTGGCCAAAAAGAATTTCCAAGAATCCAGGTTAAGACCATTTCTTCCTTTCAACTACTGACTGTTGAAACCATCTCTGATATTCTTGAGTGATAAGATTTTGTGTGTACAAGTTTCATGGCAACCCTCAATGTAGTTTAGGAGGAGTAGTGCTAACTTGTACAAACAGGCAGACAGACAACTGACCATCCCATAAGCTCTTCTAATCTATGACCAATATTGCTAAAACTTACAAAATATTACCGAGCCCAAGATGTTACTGAAGAGGCAATAACAACTGTTATTGAAGAGGCAACAACTACTATTACTGATGA
This sequence comes from Margaritifera margaritifera, assembly GCA_029931535.1. NCBI lineage: Eukaryota > Metazoa > Mollusca > Bivalvia > Unionida > Margaritiferidae > Margaritifera > Margaritifera margaritifera. The sequence continues at coordinate 5,869,303 of JAQPZY010001673.1, read as the reverse complement.
GGTAGTCTAGGTAAAGTAAGTGCAAGTGTTGAATTTGTTAGAAAATTGCATGGGGATAAAACTTACTGAAAAAAGGGACTTGTTGCAAGTCTAGAATATTTTGGGAAACAATGGAATCTAATCTTGCCCTGATCTCAAAATGGTAAAGATAAGCATGATCTCTAGTCATGCCCCCACTGTCAGCTGATTGTCACTTCCCCTGAAGTCAATTTATTACAACCCTTCCACAGACAGATGCTTAATGAGTTTTTCCTCACTTTATTAACACATAGCTAGCTTCATACTTAGATAGTCATTAAGGTGCAGATTCTCTGATTCAATACTGATACTCTGGCCTGTGTTTTTATTTACCCAGTTAATACCTAAGCAGAAATTTCATCTTTCATCCCTTCCAGTTGATAAATGTCATGTACTAGACCTGTTAAAGGAGCTTTTTTATTTTATCTCCCACATGATGCATACTACAGTTGTGACTATATGATCACAAAATAATGCTGTTCAAAATCTTTTTATTGATCAATAATGTAGACCCCAATTTTTCAAGCCTCAAATTAAAAGTAAAATCTGGCTATTTCTGCAGTGCTGCTTAACTATATTGTAAACTACTATTGTGAAAAACTTTGTAATTAATAATAATAATAATAATAATAATAATAATAATAATGATTATGTCTTCATTTATAGAGAGTAAATACAACTAATCTTCCTTTGGGGTTTCTACCATATTGATGTTTTTACAAAGTACTCTCTCTCTCTCTCTCTCTCTCTCTCTCTCTCTCTCTCTCTCTCTCTCTCTCTCTCAGGGCAAATTAAGTATTTACAAATAAACACACCTGCATACTGCATATCAATTACTAAAATACATTAGGGATATGGATGATTTAACAAAATATACAAGAGGCCCAAGTGGACCTCATATTGCTCACCCATGCATGCCATAACATGACATGTCACGCGAAAAACACGATTTTGGACTCCCACCCACCCACCCCCGACACTGTTTTGTTTAGAAAAATACAATTTTCAGCAATCTTAGTGAGAAAAAAATTTCCCACAAATAAAAAAACAGAAAAAAAATGTTTATTTCTTGACCACATTGATATATGCCCATAATCTGTGGTATGAATAAACAGTAAACAGTCCAGCTTAGAGCTCATGTAAAACTATCCTTGGGGCAGTTTATACAGCTGTTTTAGAGGCAATTAATAGGTAAGGCGGTCAGAGATAAACAGACACCTTTCAGAGATTTACTGAATTGGCACACAATAGCTAGGGTGATGTGTCATGTCAAATCCTTTGAACACTGCTGAGGGAGAGCCCATTAGGCTAATTTGCATAGGTAAAGTACACTAAGTGGAACAACCCAATTTGTCTAAAGTTAAGTGCATGTACATCAGATGCATGTTGAAAAACAAATGTTATTACGCATCACTGACTGCACTGAATGAGAATGCTGAAGCCATCTTTAATAAAAAGTTTGTGATCAGTGGCAACGTTTCTTTGAAGTTGGATTTTTACTCCATGTATAAAATTCAAAACATGATTATTTTGGTAGGCTGAACAACAGCACCATTTAATCTCTAATACAGTGTTGCACCTACGATCCAAAGGTCAGGGGACACGGTGTCCCTCACCCTCCAGATTTGGGGGACACACAACATTTTAAAGGGACAAAGGAAAATTGTAGTACATAATGCACTAGAAGTGCTAAAATAAATTTGCTTCGACAGTTTTGCCAGCTTAACTTTCTCATATTTTCCTTGGACATTTACATGATTGCAATAAACGTTTTATCATGTGATCAAGTAACTCATGAAAACATTAACATGTTTGAATATCTGGTTAACCTGAAATGAACTGCACCATGGAATTTTAATAATTTAAAAGTATTAAATGATTAATCAAATGACAAATTGTGTATTTGCATAAATTAGTACCTTTTATCATTAATTCAGCTTGAGAATAAATTCAATCTTCACTGCCATAGGTGTGACTTTAACCTTGAAAATACATTACAATAGCGACGGTCAAAGACTTTAGCAACTCGACCGACTACCACAAACCTTGAATGTTTTCATTGCCAGATTCATTGTTTTTAAATAGATATTCATTGCCATCTTACAGGTTTTATCACTTTGAACGACTTTGGCCATTGCTTGCACCAACACAGACGTGGATGCACATTCGCAAAGGAAAAGTGTAGACATATTTGTGAACACAAATGACACCTGCATTACCGTCAAACCAACTACTGAACTATTAAAAGCAGCAAAGACTGCATGTAATTAAAACTACTGGATTTTAAAGACCGTAACTTGGTGTATTTTTGTATCTATTGTCTGTGAGGTTGTGACCATGTTTGTGGTGATGTTATTCGACAATGCCAAGTCTACCATTTTTTTTGTTTGTAAGTATATGAAATGCTGCAGAGAAAACAGATGGTATTAACTTTTATTCAGATTTGAATTTTGAGTCATTTGCTATAGGCTGATTTGATAAGATAGCATATTCTCATTTGGATGACATCGCTTTTTGAGTCTCAAAACCCCCCAAAACACTGTCTGGGAATATGGCAAGTATGCTCACCTCGCATCATTGTCTAAATAATAATAGAAATAATTAAAGTAGGTGTCTTGGGTTGAAAGACACCCATGTCAAGATAAAAAAAATTATGTATTAGTAACAATAACCATACTTGATAGGAGATAAGTATTGTTGGCAGGTTTTCCACCTGGATGCTATGGAAGTCACACCATTGGTAGGGAGATACCATGGACACAACTTTGACAGTGCATGTCCTAAGAAACATTCACACCAACTCTGACTGAAATTGGTTCAGTTGTTCTGAAGAAGTTGAAAATAGATGTTAGCTCATTAAGGCCAAAAGATGCAGTTTTGCATCATGTGGTAGTACCCATCTTCCATAGCCTGTGACATCATCACAGTTCACAATAGACCCAAGCAGGTGGTATTACAGAAAAGAAGGAGGATGTAGCTTTACACTGAGGTTATTCCTATGGAAGCCACACTGTCACTAAGAGAGTCACCTTGAATAAAATTTTAGTACATGTATGTCATAAGAAACATTCTTACAAAATTTGATCAAAATTGGCTCAGCCTTTCTGGAGAAGTTGAAAAAAAGTTTCCCATATGGTTGCTATGGAAACCACATCATTGCTAGGGAACCCAGCCTAGACAAAAATCTTTGATAAAGCATGTCTGAAGAAATAAACCTACCATGTTTGATCAAAATAGGCTGACCTATTCTACAGAAGTTGAAAATAGATTTCCACCAGTTGCTAAGGAAACTACACCATTGCTTGGAGAGCCACCCTTGGCACAATTTTGATAGAGCATATTCTAACAAACATTCCTACGAAATTTGTCTGAAATAGGCTCAACCACACTATTACTAAAGGAGATGCACCAAACATAATTTTGATAATACATATTCTAAGAAGCATTCCTACCAATTGTGGTCACAACTGGTTCAACCATTCAAAAGAAGTCAAAAACAGGTTTTCCAACTGGTTGCTAAGGAAGCCAAACCATTGCTAGGAGAGCCACCTAGGACAAAATTTTGATAGAGCATGTGCTTATAAACATTAATACCAAGTTTGATAAAAAATTGGCTGAGCCATTCTGGAGAAGTCAAACACACGTTTTCCATTTTGGTTGATCTGAAACACACCACATTGCTAGGGGGCCACCTGAACATAACTTTAGTAGAGAATATCCTGAGAAACATTCCTACTAAGCATGATTGAATTTGGCCTAACGATTTTTGAGAAGAAGTAAAAAATAACAATGTTGACAGACTACTGACAAATGATGACACACAACAAACAATGTATGCTGGATGCAGGACCATACTATAATCTCATTTGGCCATCATCCATTTAATAACTCCATTTTCAAAGGTAGAAATGAGGATGCTCCTTTCCTTCATGTCAAACAATGTGTGACAAATTTTAAAAAGCAACTTTCAATACTGTATATAAATATTTATCAAAATACATTCAGATTTATGCAAGGAAATTAAAATAATTAAGCCCAATAAGGTTTTCATCTTCTTAGGAAAATTATTCCCCTCGGACACCATTTTATTGGCCTTCCTAAAAATTATGCAAGTGAAAGTGCAATATAAATGACTTCTGATCTACTGTAAAATAATCCAAAAGATCACCATGAACTGGTATAGGACCCACTTAAGGCCTGGTTTATGGTCAAGAATCATCAGGGTGGTCCTAACTTGGTTACCCTACCAGGCATCAGCACTTTTACTCTAATTTGGTGACCTGATGATGGAGAATGCAGAAGGAGATAGTGTTTTGCAATATTTACTCTGGCGAGAGTGTATCACAACACAGGCTCAAACTAACGATAACAGAATGAAACAAAACTAAATGATATAAACTGTCCAAAATAAACGTTTTCTTGTCATCTATCCATCCCTTGGAATGAAGCAAACAACAAGGCTGCTTATATACAATCTGTCCTCTAGTACATATGGTATATCTACCTAATTAACTTCACAACCAACTCTTTGTAAATTCAAAGAATTTTAATCAATTATGAGATAGCAATTATTAATAAAGTATTTTGCAAACAACTCCCAAAGTATGCTTTTATTAATTTTGTTAAATGTTTGTTCCACCTGAATACTGTTTGCATTTGTACATTTACACAATACTACAGACTGAATATTACTCTACCTCCCCTAAAATTGCATATCATATTTTGTTTAAATAAATGCCTCCCACCCCTTTAAATATCAGCAACTGTGTATCTTTGACTTATATATATCCAATAAAGGAATTAAATCAAGAAAGTACAATTTCCATCATTTATCTGTCTCATTTTACACACAACATATTCTAGAATAGACAAATTCAAAACAAAACAAAACATGACCTTGCAGGTGCCATACCAACATGACCCTTGCACAAGATGAACAGAAAATACAACATGAATACAACACACATATTGTAACATATATTAAACGTTTATAAAAATGGAATATTTCCTTTAATTCTTTTAGAAACAAACCTGTAATTTATTTATAATTTGTAATATTTTCAGCACATATACAGTGTTATAAAGGATACTTACAGTATCTTCTGTCCAGGACTTTGCCAACACAACAATACATCATCTTCTCAAGTTGATTAATTTTATTGCTGATTTTAGTGTGTACAATATTATAAAACCTCAAGTTTGCTTATTTTCCTTATTATCGTATCACCTGGCAACTTGCATTTTCCCATGCTTTTTTTAACACCTTTCTATAGATTTATTTTACCAGGTAAGTAATTAAGAGATATTCATTTCATTGAAGGAACTATAAATATATTACAGTGGTTCTATATAAGTAGCAATGAGCCTGATGATTCTGCATGATAATTTTTTCCCCTTATTAATAGACGTACTGGTGGTATGGAACCCATAAGATTTGAAATATATTTTTTAAAAACCAGATGTGAATTCTCAAAATGAATTTTATACAAAATTCTATAATACAAAAAAAATAACTATATTTTCAAACAATTTTTTTTTCACTATCAAGTAAAGACAGTCTAACTTGAGTTGTTACACCAACACCATTTCAGATTATGGCCCCCCTCGCAGAGGTGTTGCCCCCAGATAATAAGAGGAAGGATTTGCCCCTCTCCCCACCCCAGCTACTTTTCAACTTCTCCTGGTATTTTATTTGTTTTATTTGTTAATAATACCCCTGACTTATGGTATCATGGTATAAAAAAATAATCACAAGTAATGACATTGACAAGAAGTAATCAAAACTATCTGAAGGTTGCAAAGTACAATGGCAAGTTTTCTCCTCCATAGACTAGATTACCTGAATCCATTACACTACCTGCTGAGATAAAGGAGATGACATGGTTATCTAACCCAGTAATCAAATTCTTGCACCTTCCTGAATATCTAGGTGAGAAGATGAACAACAGAGCGAATCTGTTCATTCAACTGTATACATTCCGCTCTTGAATAACTTGTCAGCTTATTTATTATCAGCCTGTTGCTGGTGCATAGGATGTACTTGCGATACAATGGAAGACTAGATGCCGTTATTAACATAATTTTTAGTTTTCTTGCAGGATTTTGCCCCAATATTCAAACAGTTAAAACAAAATGAAAACTTGAATAGTTTTTATTTGATCATGGAAAATCATAATCAAACAACTGGTTGTTTTGACATTTCTGATTAATCTTCAATATATAACATGGTTTATATGGTAAACAGACTGAGAAGGCTTTCAAAGATATGCAGTATTTTTGTTGCACTAAGTTCCCTGTGCATATTGATGTAAATAACATAGTTTTCCATAAATTTACACAAAAAATCTCTGAGACTTGCAGAAATTCTCATGGTCATACAAGTACATGTATTTTAAATCTCATTTTACTACATGTATGGTTAAAACCGGATTTTATCTGCAAGAATAATCACTGCACAAGTTGCATCTGAAGTTTCCTACATTTTATTCCGTCATTGAAAGAATTTGAACTTTTATCACCATACAATACATCCTGCTTACTTGCATAACAACTTTGCCAAAAACAAGAGACCCAAGTAGGCCAGATAGTGCTCACCTAATTTACATAACTTAACAGTTGACCATTTCATTAAGCAGATTTGTGTAGAATAGTAAGAAGACAACCCAATGTAAACTATCCCCCAAACTTGATATCATGTCAAGATTACCTATTTTACTATAGTCTGATACAAATTCTTTCCAAAGATAAAGGCATAATTAATATGCATAGTCTCTTGCTCATAATCAAAATCATCCAAGATCTTTAAAAGTAAAGTTTACAGATGAAGCTTTAATTTGTTGTCCACAGGTTTTTTTGTTTTTAGGGCCATGTGTTTCTTTATTCTTGGTAATTAAATTTTGAAGTGTTTTACAAAAAAAAGCATATTGGGGTTTCTTTTATTATTAAAAGCTATAAAAAAAATATAAATTTCAAATAATTTGTAAATAATGGCATTGAATATATTAAATGGAACAGAATAATGCACAATACATGTGATAACATATAGAAGTCACATGTTTCTGACACTTTAACTTAGTGATACTAGCAAATGTCAAACTCTATTTTATCAAATATATTAAACCTGCTTCCAAATATTAAGAATTTCAAATGTGGTAAAGTTCTTAAACTAATTCTTTGCATATAAATTAAACTTAGATATGGTTTTTACAAGAAATATGTTTTAACTGCAGCAAAATCCAATATTAGAAAAAAAAAATAATTACTTGGAAACAAAAATCCATAATTGTGAAAAGAAATTCCAATCCTTAATTCCAATACTGCAAATAGTTTATGCTAGCCTACAATTATACGTAGTCTCTAACACCAATGCATCTAAACAAATGTCTCCTCAGTTACTATCTATTCTTTTATTTGTGTGCTTCAGAGACACCAAAATTTCTGGTTTGGATTGGGTTAAGCCCGCATTAAGTTTTGTCTCCCTTAAAAGCATTTCTTATTGGTGTGCATCATAATGCACAACAACATGTCTGGTTTCATTGGGTTAAAACAACTTTAAAGTGCTTTGCCTAGTGGCATTGGTTAGTTCTTGTTGGGTAATGAGGTTAAAGTGTCTTGCCTAACAATATAACATGGCAGCCAACCCAGCCTGGTTTGGGAATCGAACCCAGCACTCCAGTGCAGGAGTCCAACATGCTAACCACCAAGCCACAGCACCTCTCTTTTTTGTGTGCATCAGAGATGCACAACATTTATTGGTTCAGTTGGGTGCAGACATGTAGTGTTTTTGCCAAGAGGAACATGGCAGCCTCTCTCAATGCATCATTATTGTAGCGTCTCAAGACTGTAATCATTCATTGGTTTTATAAACTCAACTTACAGCCTAACTACTTTACCTACTTTGAGAATTACTCATTATATTTCTATTTTATACTTTTTCTTCAGCTAAAAATTGTTAGTTTTAATTCCTAAGGCATATTATTTTGCAAACTTTTGTAACTTGTTCTGTAGTAATGTATACATCTTATATTTTAAAACGTATTTCTTTTTTAAAAAAGGGGAGGAATTCTGTGCTCCAAACCTGTGATTCTCAAGTCAATCTCATAGGTTACTTTCCTTGCTTTCCTTCAGAAAGTGAGAGAATAAAAGTATTTTAAAAGAAAAAAGTTGACTACAAATCATACAAATTGAAAATTATTTTTAACTGCACTGAATTACTTATTGGCTTTCCTGATGATATAAGATTATTTAATAAGTCTGATACAAATCTGATCAGAATAGTCAGTAACGTGCTGACAAGCTCAGCAAATTCAATGCAATATCATCTCATCTATGGGTTGATCTTGCTCATAATTGTAACTCATCTAGGATCTTGATGATTTAAGTCAATTTACCTAGTTTGCTCAAAATCAAATCAGAAATACAGTCTTGAGCGTGATAATGAGCTCAGCCAATCAGATGCAAGATCACCTCATTAATATGTGTGGGTCTCACAAATTATCGAACTTGTCCAAAATCTTGATGATATAGCCATACATTTCAAGTTTGATCAAAACTGGAACCAAAATATGGCCTCCAGATTAACAATAAGTTCTACCAATCAGTTACAAGATCACCTCATTATTATGCATTGATCTCACTCATTACTGAACTCATCTGAGGTTGTGATGATGTAAGTATATATTCCATGTTTGATCAGTTAGATGCAAGAATTGTCTCATCAGTATGCTTGGATCCTGCTCATTTATATCAAACTCGTCCCAAATCTTCATATGTGCCCATATTCCAAGGATGATAAAAAAACAGCTCAGAAACATTGTTTTCAAAATGGTAAAAAGTCCCACCAATTAGATGCAAGATTGCCTCATACATATGTATCTTGCTGCATATTATCTGATTTGTCCAAGATCTTGATGATATGAGCAAAGATTTTCCAAGTCTGATCAAAACCAGATCAGAAATATGAACTCCCGAGTGGTAACAAGCTCATCTAATCAGATGCAAGATCACCTCCTTAATATCCATTGATCTTGTTCATTATCAAACTCATCTGAGATTTTGATGATATAAACCCACATTCCAAGTTTGATCAAAGTTGGATCAGAAATATGGACTTCAGAGTGGTAACAAACGATCTGGTGACAGCCAGACAACACATGGTGCAGTACAGATGCATTGCAATACCGTAAGCTCACTTAGCCTTACAGCCAGATGAACTACAAATGCAATTAACAGGGCCAACAAAGGCATAAGTAACAGATGTTCCAAGTTACAATACATAATACACAGCCACAAGATAAACTGAACCTAAAATGGGTCAGGGATATGAACAGGTAAGCTTAAACATTTCATTTGAAATCTATACAAGTATTTAATATAAAATACACAAAATACACATGCATAATTACTGAGTGCACAGTATGCAGCATATATCTTAATATTGGCACTGACGAATGAGAAACACAAAATTGATTACCATATATACTCGCATATAGGCCGATACCAACTGCAAACTACATAGACACAGATCTGCCATTGCATAATGTGCTGGCAGATCTGGGTCTATGCAGTTTGTAAGGACTAATCAGTAGAACAAACAACACAGACCCTGATCTGCTGGCGCATTATGTGATGGCAGATCAGGGTCAATGTTGTTTGCATTTGGACCCGGATCATACGCAAGTATTTACGGTAGATTATGACACCTTGGAATAATAAAGTCATGAAATCCAAGTCAAATGAGAAAATAAAAAGAAATCACTAACAGTTACTCTTGTAATCTTTCTCTCCAAATCCAAGAAAGTCAATGATCTTGTTTTGATAACAATGACACAAAAGGAAACTTAAGGTCAGTAAGTTGTGTCCCTATACATGGTTTCAACAGACACGCTTCAGCCCTGTTTATGATAGGTGAAAGCATTCTGTTTCCTCAACCCCAAATTTCCTCTGGCCTTCTGAGCTTTGTTTTAGTTTTCTACTGGCTGACTAGGCCACAGACCATTACATAGTTGGCCATTCAATGTTTTGTACAGATATTTTTATAGAAACCATGACAAGACCATCACTAGAATGGTGACAAGGCAATAGGTAGGTAAATTATGTACTATTTGAAGATGATTTGATGGTGAGGTCAAAGACAAGTCTACCATGTGCATTTAGGCCACAAGATAGCAAACAAATTCGCTAATTTCGTCAATTTTCAAACAATTCCCTCACTCGACTCAGACTTAACTTAAATGTATGTACCGTATTTGCGGAGTCGAATTCGCTAATTTCGTCAATTTTCAATCCTTCATCCATATATAAGTCGATGCGGAGTATAAGACGAAGCCCAAAATGATAATTATTTTTTTACACTATACTTTTCGTACTTTGAATTTTTTTAATTTTTTCTTTTTTCTCACGTATGAAAAATTACATTAACATACGGTAAAGCAATTTCAATGACATAATCCATATATAAGTCGATTCGGAGTATAAGACGAAGCCATATATAAGTCGATGCGGAGTATAAGACGAAGCCCAAAATGACAATTATTTTTTTACACTATACTTTTCGTACTTTGAATTTTTTTAATTTTTTCTTTTTTCTCACGTATGAAAAATTACATTAACATACGGTAAAGCAATTTCAATGACATAATCCATATATAAGTCGATTCGGAGTATAAGACAAAGCCATATATAAGTCGATGCGGAGTATAAGACGAAGCCCAAAATGACAATTATTTTTTTACACTATACTTTTCGTGCTTTGAATTTTTTTAATTTTTTCTTTTTTCTCACGTATGAAAAATTACATTAACATACGGTAAAGCAATTTCAATGACATAATCCATATATAAGTCGATTCGGAGTATAAGACGAAGCCATATATAAGTCGATGCGGAGTATAAGACGAAGCCCAAAATGACAATTATTTTTTTACACTATACTTTTCGTACTTTGAATTTTTTTAATTTTTTCTTTTTTCTCACGTATGAAAAATTACATTAACATACGGTAAAGGAATTTCAATGACATAATCCATATATAAGTCGATTCGGAGTATAAGACAAAGCCATATATAAGTCGATGCGGAGTATAAGACGAAGCCCAAAATGATAATTATTTTTTTACACTATACTTTTCGTGCTTTGAATTTTTTTAATTTTTTCTTTTTTCTCACGTATGAAAAATTACATTAACATACGGTAAAGCAATTTCAATGACATAATCCATATATAAGTCGATTCGGAGTATAAGACGAAGCCCAGACTTCCAGGTCAAAAAGTATCGACTTATAGGCCGGCAAATATGGTAGTAGCATTTCATATCACACCATCATAGTTATAAAAATGTAAAAATGAAGAACTGCATAAAAACTGTAGGCAGATCTACCCTTCCAAATAAATGTAAACATGAAGTACAAGATAAAATATAAAAGTACAAATGTGAAAATTCTGTCAAAGGTATGTAAAATAAAAGATAATGGTAATACTTAAAATTAGATTTAGACACGTGGCCTTGTATTCACAATACTTCTCAACTCAAGTACACACTCAAATTCAATATTATTTTTTTTTTTGGTAATATCAAACCAATATTAAATACAAGTAAATAAAGAGTTTTATGCTTTGAAAATGAAAATAAATATCACGAAATCCTACGAAATAATTTTTTAGCTTGAGTGTATGCCAAGCCATAACAGTGGAAATATGTCATGGTCTCGAGGCTCAATTATGCAAACACATGAGCACCAATCAGAAGATACTTTTCTATCACATGATCCGTGTAATTTGCAAATCGTACCCTCCATCATCAACAATCAAGTTCTCCATTATGCGAAATTGAAACTTCCACTTTGTATAATAAAATTTCCTGGCAAGGAAACAAGGCCAAAACATTAAAGCATTTCACACTCGCAAAGCTTAAATGTGCATATCTGAAGCAAAGATATGCGATCTTTTCTTAGGTAATCCTGGGACCAACAAAGTCATAACAGAAAAACATTTTGCATTCTTTAAACTCAATTGCTCATATACATGATCTTTCATGGGGCCAGATGTGGGTTTAGTGTCCTTCTCCTGGAGCTGACAAATGCGACCCTAATTAAGTATAAATATATTCTATGTTGTAGATTATTCATTTTTAGGGCACCATCAGATGTATACGTAAATAAGAAGTAAATCCTAATACAGAATCTGAAATATGGTATACGGTAATCTACACACACCTACCATATGTACTTGCTTATAAATAAATTCCAACTGCAAACAACATAGACCCTGATATACCATCGAATAATGTGCCGGCAGATCAGAGTCTATATTGTTTGTTCTACTGATTGTTCCAAACAAACTCCATAGACCCAGATCTGCTGGCACATTCTGCAATCTGTGCAATTTGCAGTTGGACTTGACTTGTAAGCAAGTAGACGTGGTATATGATAGACTTTCTTGTAAAATGCCAAATGTCATCATTGTAACCTCATTTGATATAGGTGCTGCTTTTTCTATTCCTTATTTACATAATCTTTAATGGCCATTATATATTATGACAATCTGATATTCCCACAAAGGTATAATATAGTGCCATATTCAAGTATATAGTGCCATATCCATTATAGTGCCATATAGTGCCATTCAATATGGTGCCATATTCTATCCCAAGTGGCAAGAAAATAGAGTTGTGGGCAGCATAAATAAAATCTGTTTTCTTATATAAAACTTTTCCAATTTCAGTAGACATATTAGACTTAAATTTTCAGAACTATGCTGAAAAGCTGACAGAATCAAGGCAACATCACCTTGTGGAACTTAATGATAGTTCACATGATAAAGTAGTAATTTTTCAGTAATAAAAGACATAGGTAGAAATTATAGTGTTTAAAAATTTGATACTACTGAATAATTTATGACAAAATTTTAAATATTTCAAGTTAAGTAAATACTCGAGTAAGTTGCTGCCTTTGGCTGAAAAATAGTTAACAATTTAGTGAGCAGACTTTTGTCCAAGCCATTTCCACAAAAATCCTCCTATCTGTTGCTAATTAATTTATATATCAGAATTATTTTTTCTAAACCATACCCCATCTTAAGATCACACTATTGCTCCACAATTAACTACAGCAAACCGAATGGCAAAGTGCATCTAAATAAATGTGCCCGACTTATTTCAAGTAATGGTTTTCACTCATGCACACATTTAAATGAATTTCTTACTGCATATAGTTTTGTACATCTCTTTACAGCACATATGTTACTACCCATTAAGGTAGACTCCACAGGGATTTTACTGAGGTGATCTACAATGGCGCCAAGCTAGGCCAATCAGATTTGGAAAGGAGTGTGTGGAGCAGAAGAAGCCTATTTATATTGGAATTAAAGCCTATTTGAGAGCTCTCAAAAAAAGTTCCCCATCTAAAAAAGAATTTTCAAACAATGCACAACTCAGTCTATTTAAGGAAACTGAATCAACACTGGCAGTTTTTCTTTGTCTCCACTATAAACTTTGATAGCTACATGTATGGCATGAAAAATGAATATCACCAATTAAATCACTCAAAAAGATTCAGACAAGCCATGGAAGCCTTTTTTCTGATCTTCGACTTCTTCATCAGGGTTTGAATTTAACACTCACATACTCACTAAATACAAATTAACAGTGGAAAATGCAAGTTGAAATTTTAAGCTATTGCTTCTTTTTGCATTTAGTAAAACTCTATTTTGTTCGTATTTCAGTAAAAACAGTCCCTCAAAAGGACTGATGCTCTACTGTGCAAAAAGAATTATTTCCTTGAAATTCAAGATAAGACCATTTCTTCCTTTTAATTGCTGCATGTTGAAACCATCTCTGATATTCTTTAGCAATAATAATAAGATCTTCAAATTAGCTGCTGTGGGGGACATATTGGATGTCAGATTGCCACCATTTTCATTTAGGACCAAGTAGACATCATTAGAACTTTTTATTTTGGTGAAAACCCCATATCATAATCATCCACTCAGGGGGACTAGTGACAACAAGATTTTTTAGACAGCCATCATGACAGCCATATTGGATAATTGACTCACACCACTTTCATTTAGGACTAACTGGACAACATAAGAACTCCTCTGATGAAAACCTATGTCAAATGACTTTCCATTTACGAGTTGCAAAAACAAGATTTTCAAGATGGCCACATATTAGACGTCAGATCAGCACCATTTTAATCAAGGATCAGCAAAACATTTTAAGAGGTCTTTAAGTGAAAACCCCATGCTTATATGACCATTCATTCAGGAGAAGTATTGCTAACAAGATTTTCAAGCTGGCCACTGTGACAGCCATATTAGACAAAAATAGGCACCATTTTCATCTAGGACTAACTAGACATTATAAGAAGTCTTCAAGTGAAAACATCATGTCATTATATGACTTTCCATTCAGGAGGAGTAGTGACAACAAAAATTGTTCAATATAGCCAATGTGGCAGCCATAATAAACATCAGATTGGCACCAGTTTTAATTACGACCAACTAGTCATCATAAGAAGTCTTTTGGTGAAAACCCCATGTCGATATGTCTTTTCCATTCGGGAGGAGTAGCTATATCAACAAGATATTCAAGATGGCCACATATTGGTTGTCAGATTGGTACCATGTTCATTTAGGACCAATTAAACATCATTAGAAGTCTTTTAATGGAAACCTGATGTTGATTAGATCATCCATTCAGGAGGAGTAGCAATAATAAGATTTTCAAGATGGCCACTGTGTGGTGGCCATATTGGATTTCAGATTGGCACCAATTTTCAGTTAGGATCAACTTGAAACCATGAGAAGTCTTTTGGTGAAAACCCCACATCAATATGACTTTCTATTCAGGAGGAGTAGCAATAACAAGATTTTCAAGATGGCTGATGTGGTGGCCATATTGGACATCACATTGGCACCAACTTTCATTTAGGACCAACAAGACATCATAAGAAGTCTTTTAGTAAAAACCCATGTCAATGTGACCATCCATGTAGAACGAGTAGCAACAACAAGATTTTCAAGATGGCTGCTATGGCAGCCATATTGGACATTAGGTCGGCACCATTTTCATTTAGGGCCAACAAGACATCATAAGAAGACTTTTAGTGAAAACCCCATGTTGATATTAACATCCATTCAGGAGGAGTAGCAATATCAGGATTTTCAAGATGGCTACTGTGGTGGCCATATTGGATGTGTGAGCAGCACCATTTTCATTTAGGACCAACTAGACCATGGGATGAATATGTGTGTGTAAAGTTTCTTGGCAATCCTCCAGGTAGTTCAAGAAAAGTAGTGATAACAAACTTGTGTTAATGGATGGACAACGGACAACAGACCATCCCATAAGCTCTTCTTGTCTATGACCAATAGAGCTAAAAACAGATGCATAATTTAAGAAACATAAAATGAAGCTTGTTTTGGCATTTTTTGCTTCTTGATGAGACCAGCTGTAAAGCTTATAGCCCTTTACTGTTACTGTGACCATATAGTATGCAGTAGACTACAAACATTGTTGTCAAGGTGCATCAGTATCTCTTTTGCACACCCAAACATTTCATTCACCAAATATGAAAATATTTCTCCGAAATTATATGATTATTGGTAAAATCTGTGTGTCTCTCCTTAGAGACCTGTAATACTCATATATTTTTTGTAGGACAGCCAACCTCAGATGTTTCTGTCGAATATTATGCTGATAATCCTATGAAAACAAAATGGTCATCTTTAATACCAACACTGTTGAGACTGAAAGTCAGTGAAATGCTTTATTATCATTTTTTTTTTAGAATATTCTTTTTAAGGTCAAAAGATGTGAACTTGGACACGAGTAGTTAAACCTTGTTCTTAAACAAAAACAAGAGTCCCTCCAAGGGAATTATGCTCTACTGTCCCAAAAGAATTTCCAGGAATTTAAGATAAGACCGTATCTTCTTTTCAACTGCTGAGTGTTAAAACCATCTCTGATATTCTTGAGCGATACAATTTTCAAATTAACCACTGTGCGAGTAGCCATACCAACATTTTCAAGATGGCTATCATGGCAGCTATATCTGATATAAGACTGGCACCCTTTGCATTTAGGACCAACTAGATATCGTACGATGTCTTTTGGTACAAACCATATGTCGCTATGACCATCAATTCTGGAGAAAACCCCATATTGATATGACTTTCTTTTTTGGAGCAGTTGTGATAAACAGATTTTCAAGATGGCTGCCATGGTAGCCATATTTTAGGTCAGATCAGAACTATTTTCATTTAGAACCAATTATATATAACAATTAGTCTTCTGATCCACACCCCATGTTGATATGACTTTCCATTTGGGAGGAGTAGCGATAACACAATTTTTATGATGGCTGCCGTGGTGGCAATATTGGATGTCACATTGGCACCATTTTCATCTACAACCAACCAGACATCATAATAAGTCTTCTGGTGAAAGCCCAATGTCAATATGACTTTCCACCTAGGAGGAATAGCAATTTTGAAGATGGCCACTGTGGTATATATATTGGATGTCAGATCAGCACAATTTTTATTTAAGACCACCTAGACATCATAAGAAATCTTCAGGCAAAAACCCAATGTTCATGAGTTTCCATTCAGCAGGAGTAACCTTAACATGATTTTCAAGATAGCTGCTGTGGCAGCCATACTGCATGCCAGATGAGCACCATTTTCATTTAGGACCAACTATCGTAAGAAGTCTTTTAGTGAAAACCCTATGGTGATATGACCATCCATTCAGAAGGAAGTGCGATAAGATTTTCAAGATGGCCACTGTTATGGCCATACTGGATGTCCAAACGGCGCCATTTTCATTTGGAACCAACATGTACTAGACATCATAAGAAGTCTTCTGGAGAAAACCCCATGTCGATGACTTTCCACTGAGAGCATTGATAAAAAATTTCAATATGATGGCCATATTGGATGTCAGATCAGCACTGTGTTCATTTAGGACCAACTAGACATCATAAGCAGTCTTTTATTGAAAAGCCCATGTTAATAGGACCATCCATTTGGAAGGAGGAGTGATAACGAGATTTTCAAGATGGCCATTGTGGTGGCCATATTGGATGTCAGAACAGCACCATTTTCATTTAGGACCAACTAGACATCATAAGAAGTCTTTGAGTGAAAACCCTATGTTGATATAACCATCCATCAGGACGAAGAGCATTAACAAGATTTTCAAGATGGCTGCTATCATAATCATATTGGATGTCTGAGCAGCACCATTGTATTCAGGATCAATTAGACCTTGGGATGAATGTGTGTGTAAAGTTTCATGGCAATCCTGCAAGTAGTTCAGGAGGAGCAGGGATAACAAACTTGTTCTATTATGGCTGGACAACAGGCCATCCCATAAGCTCTGGTCTATTACCAGTAGAGCTAAATACATTTCAGCACCACATGTAGCATTTTGTTCATGAAAAAATACAAGTGAAACTGAAAGAAAAGTGGGGTTTGTTTACTCTATAATTTCTGAATTGCAGTATAGGAATTGCAAAATAGGTAGAATAACAGGTTTAAAAAAATAGAGAATAGGATTTTGCAATTTTAGTTTTTCTCTACTCACAAAGAAATGCAAGAAGCAAAACAAGGTTAAATTCTAGTCCTGCTTCATTATCATAAAGATTGAGTGTTGTATTGTGTAAAAGAAATTTAAAATGTGCTGCTAAGTAGACAGGTAGACATGCCCTAACAGTAACCTTTGTCATCAATAAATGCCTAAAGTGACTGTGATACTTGCTTAACCCATGGGAAAGTAGCAACATCTTGGCTGATTTGCTTCATGCCCCAATTTATCTTAGGTGGAAAACAATCTGCCCCCTAGAAAGATTTCTTCATAAAAAATATTTTAAAAAACCTCACCTGTACAAGATGACAAAACGCCAATAACACAGGTCATTAAAGGGCCTGTGAAAGGACTGTATTCACTGCCATATCAAGTACCTATTCAAAACTTTTGCAACATTGCAATAAACAGGGCTTTTGGAGGATGGATTAACGGTCCAATATAAAGTGAAAAAAAAAGAAGAAAAAAATTTGCCTCTTTATAAATGCATAGGTGTGGTGGTTTAATATGCTTACCATGTATGAGTAACAGGCAAAGTGTTAAACATTCATGCTGGGAAAGAGAACTAATCTGAAGATAATCAAGAAGACCGAGTCAGACGAATTTATCAAAGATTTCATACATATTAAGTTTATACAATATTTACAAAATATATACAGGAAGTGATAGGCAGTATGCAGGGGACGACAATTCCCCAGCCCAGCTAGCCAGGTCAACTAGAAATCATTATCTGAAAGTGAAATTTCATGAAAGCAACAAAATTTTCAGATAGAAAATAAATACAAAATTCAAATTTTGAGACCATTTTGGACCTTCATCTTTGTTGGGTCAGTAAATCAAACTTGAAATTGCGACTCCCCAGCATCACGTGTGTGCACTTGTTCAATCTGCGTAAAATTAATTATTGGAAATTTAGCTTTTTGGGGACTTGAGGATGGGTAACAACAAAATTACAAGTCAGCATGTATTTTTCTGTGCATCATTTTCACTGCAGAATTTCAAAAGGCTTTATCTTCATCATGAATCAGATATGTATATAAAGTTTCATAGGGCATATTGAACTGTTTTCCTCCAGAAACAAAAGTGTGTATGATGGATGGATAGATGGACAGATGTATGGAAAAAACCTTAAAAATATTGAAACTGATTATTTCTCAGTGCCAAAGGCACATCTAGAACTACCTGTAGTCTGACACTATATCTAGCAAAACCTGTCTAGAGAGACCACTGCTATGAGAAACCACCTGTCTTAGGAGACTAGGTTCTCCATGCCTGGATTTATTGATTATATAGCGTTATGACCTGTCGTGAGAGACCACCTGTTTTAAGGGACCATTATTTTTGGCATAAGGGTTGTCTTTCAAGACAGGTTCTACTGTATATATACCAAGTGTCATAATTCCACGTCTGCCTGGGGAACCACAGTAGCTCAGTTGGTAAAGTGTCAGACTCTTAATCCAAGGGTCGTAGGTTCTATACCAGCCCAGGTTGTCTGCCTTGGGAAAGGCATTAGCTCCCCTTTCCTTTGCAAGATATAACCAATAATTTGTGAAAAGTATATGAACAAATACAAAAACAATCCACCTCTGACTGGGTTGATAAACTTGAAACTGAAAAGGCCTCCTAATATGAAGAATGGGAAACAATTACCCTAGGTCACTTTAATATTAATCTGTCAAAGGATCATCCTAAAAAATGGATAAATATCTTCCATACATAATTTGTCTCAAATGATAGATAAACCAACAAAGATAACAGACAACAGTGTTACACTTTTTGACCACACATACACTACAAGACCTGAAAATGTTAGTGAAATGAACTTGCCATTTATGAAAAAAAGTAACCACTGTCCAGTGTGTATAATCACACGCTCTACTCGTTTTTTAATCTATCAATTCTGGTAAAACGAAAGTGCCTATTTATGAAAAAAGTGACCACTATCCAGTGTGTATAACCAGAAACTCCCCTATCTCGATCTGTATTTGTCATCACACAGAAATAAAGTACAGAGACCTCAAGAAATGATGAAATGAATTTCCTTTATGACTTGGCTCAAATACCTATCCATGATACTGAAAATGTAGGGTTTTTTGGGGTGGGGGCAGGGTGGGGGTAAAACTAATTTTAACGATGTAATACTTACCTGTTGCTATTGCATAGCTGGTACTTTTCCTGGAGGAAAATACCCCAAGCATATGACAAAATTTCGTCCTCCCATTAGGGTGAACTAGAAGATTCCAGAACACTAGATCACTCCTGCAGGACACCCCACACATATTGCCCATGCGTACAGCTGCTCTTTCCTTCTTTTTGAGGGAGCAGCCTAACTTAGTGGGACATCAGTGCAGGGTGGGAGAAGGGAATCTGGCAATAGCAACAGGCAATTATTACATCATTAAAATTAGTTCCCCCCAACCCCCAACCCCCACATTTTAATATCAGTAATACCATACCCGTTGCTATTGCATAGCTGAATTAGTCAGTTTGGTGGGAGGCTGATGATCCCACAACTGGCATACATAAAAAAACACAAGGAATACTCACCCTTATTGAAGCGCAGGAGACTACTGAGGGATGGAATCTTCATGGGTCACTTTCTAAGTGACCACAATTGGATCCAGTGAGAAAATGCCTTTGATTTGGTGGACTAACTAGTGAAGGTAAAAGGAGGAGAAAGTAGTGTGAGAGTGCCAAAATGCATACATGTATCTCATCACATCCTACAAAGATTAATGAGTTAGATAGGCCCATGAGACAGCAATAGCTTGAATCTCATGGGCTTTCATTTTCATGAAAGACAGGTCCCTATTTGTAAGGGAATGGTAAGTTCTCTCCACAGTTAATGTAATCCACCTAGAAATGGTGGAAGCTGAAATATCAGTTGAACCTTTAATGAGGAAAAGATGCTTCCTACCCATCCTTCTCCCTTAGAGGCTGGCAATTAAAAATGACTGAGACTGGGGATATCATTTGGGAGTGGAGCAACTGATAGAAGCTTGATTTTTTCTTAAAAAAACCTGGTTGGCAAAGGAGAGAAACTGACTCATAATTAAAGTAAACTTTTTAAAAAATGAATCAAAGAAAATGTACCATGCAACTTCTGTTAAAGAATGCAAACATTTTAGCACCTTGTGGCAGTATCTGATTGAACTCAATCCATTTTAAAAAAATACTCCATTCCAGCTCAGTTGGGTTATAACAACAGCACTGCTTCTTCAATACAGGACATGGCTGATATGTTCAACCAATTCTTTACCAATATAGAAAGTATATATTCTGACAGTGAACAAAATGGCAGTAAGCCCGACTTAAACTGGATTCTACTATTGTACAGACCAAAAAGTTCCTGATGATCTACAATTTGTGCTTGATATTGTGAGTGAAAGCGATGTTTTTCATACTCTTAGCAAAATCAACACAAAAGGTCATGTGGTATGGATGAGGTTGGGAATTGTACTAGTTCCCAAGCAGACAGAATTACAGGCTTCAAAAGTGAGCAGCTCAATCGATTCTTGATGCCCTGTTGATGCACCATCATCTAACTTGTTCAAAGAATTAAAATGGTTCATAATCCTGAAAGCAGTTATGGTTTTTAAATGTATCAAAGGAGATGTTCCAGAGAACATGATTAAAGGATTATCCAGATCACTAGTCTAATATATTTCAAAATTTCAGAGATATCTTGAAATATTAAGCATGAGAAAGTGACCTAACGCAAGACCTAACTGAAGTCACAAAGTGTAAAATGTAGGTGACAGTGACCACATTTTTGTAGGATCAGTGTTATGCTAATCAATATACATGCAAGCACAAATCTGTAGGGTCTGTGACATCTAGTGTAATAAAAACTGACCTAAATACAAAACTTGACTTAAGTCACTAAGGTATAAAATGTAGGTCACTGACCTACTCATGGTAAGCTATGTGTCACGCTCACCAAGATGCATATACATAGCAAGTTGCATGACTCGTTGTCCCATAATGCCAGAGAAACAGACCTAAACAAAAAACTTAACCAAGACACTGAAGCATGAAATGTAGGTCACAGTGACCCAATTTTTGATAGGTAGTATTGTACTTAACAAAATGAATCCACACATAAAATTGCAAGCCTGGGTGGCTGATAATGCCGGAGAAACTGACCTAAAGACAAAACTTCAACAAAATCATTGCGGAATGAAAGGTGAGTCACAGTGACCTACTTTAAGTAAAATGGTGTTGTACTCACCAAGATACATGCATATACACCAAGCTGCATGTCTCTTAGGCTAACAATGCAAGAGAAACTGAACTAAATGCATAACTTAACTAGGGTGTGACAGAGAGACCTAAGGATGGATTGACATTCAAGAGTAATGCTAATATGCCCCTTCCACATCAGTGGCAAAGCATAAGAAGTAGCTGAACTAAGCAATTGTTATTGACAAAATATGCTGAATGCTGGTTGTTTTGGGGTCCTTGAGGGTTGCAGATGGGACAATATGTTCATAAGTACAGAACATGCATGGTAAAATAATGTGTCACATATCCAAAAGTATTTCCTAAGCTAGATGAGTGACCAATTCATATATATATCTGCATGATCTTTAATCATTGTTTACTAAATTGCTGAATTTACAGAGTTTGAAATCAATGCATCTTTATAACACATCAAACAGTTCTAAAGACGTAATCTTTTCTTCAAAGGCTCAACAATAAACACCGGCCTTGTTATCCAAGAAAACAGAACTTCAAAGATACACAAATATAAATTTTACCAAGAACTGAATTTTATAACCTATTTTCATCATGACAACCCATTCAACAATGTAAATATGAATATTAAATCCAATATCCCCTACAAAGTGTGGAACTGAATTGATTCATGTCACCAAGCAAGTGAGAAAATTTTCTTATCAAACTGTATATACAGTAATATGGATGACTGAAAAAGTCAAGAGGGTCATAAACACAAACTAATCACATCAGTTGATCAAAGTATTGCTGAATCTACCAGTCAAAACCACAGATTATAATGCCTTTGCAATGGATTTAAAACTTCTTCTACAATCCAATTTGAAAGACTTCATTCCAGAATTAAGCAGGATCGAGTAAATAAGTCAAAATTAATTGTTGGATTCCAGGCTAAAATTTAACAAGAGAACCGCAAATGGCACATAATGTTATGTGACATTTTCTTTGTGATCATTTTACTCCGAAATTGGGCACCAGCCTAGTACATCACATACTGAAATATTGCCCCATGTTGACCTTAACCTTTAAGGTGAAGGGTCGTGACTGTTAGGAGACTACTGCCTAGTGATAATGTTTATCTAGATCAAGTTTCATCAAAATATTTCCTGTACTTCAAAAGTTACAGCCAAGATAAGAAGAATTGCATTTTCCCTTACTGTGACCTTGACCTTTGAGGGAAGGGGCATGACTGGTATGCACAAACACCAGATGGGGATGTGACTGTAGTATTTGATATACTGTCTAGTCTAGATGTATATCTGATTAGCCATGATGTATATCTGATAAGCTATGATGTGTATCTGATTAGCCATGATGTATATCTGATTACCCATGATGTATATCTGATTAGCCATGATGTGTATCTGGGCAACATACTATGAAAGTATCTTCTGTAGCTCAAAATGTAGAACCCTGGCTCCAGAAAAGCCACAAACCTACATTTTCTCATGTAATGACCTTGACCTTTAAGCAGAGGGCTTAACTGGCATCAATACACTAGCCATGATAAATTATTTGAGTCAAGTTTCATGAGAATACTTCTGACGTTCAAAAGTTACAGAGCTACAAAACAATGGGTCACAGAGGTACATTTTCCCTGCTGTGACCATAAAAATGTGACCTCTGATGTGACCTTGACCTTAAGGAAGGGGATGTGACTGTAGTATGTGACACTGTCTAATCTAGATGTATATCTGGGTCAAGTTTCATTAAAATATCTTCAGTGGTTCAACAGTTACAACCCAGACAAGGATACGGGTCAGAAGTTAAATTTTCCCTTGCTGCGACCTTGACCACAAGGTAGAGGGTGAGACTGTGGTATGTGACATACTGTCTAGTCATGACGTATATCAAACTAAAGTTCGATGAAAATATCTTCATTGGTTTAAAAGTTACAGCCCCAACAAGGAAATATGTTGAGCTAAGAAATCAGGACCTGACCATGGAATGCAAAACCCCAACTAGTCAAGATATATATCTGGGTTAAGAGATTCTTCCAGTTCTCCAGAAGGCTTTCAAAGTTATGGACTGGACAAGCAAATGTTAATTGTCGGACAGACAGATGGATTAAGACAACACCATAAAACAAGGCCCAACTTATGACTTCGGAATCCATTATATATGCTGGACATGTCCAACAGAATTGATTTTTTTACCAACTATAAAATGTCCAAAGCAGACATTAGGAGTTTCTGCTAAGAAACTCATATTCAGACCTGACGAATAATTGTTTTAACTCAGACTTGTTCATGGGTACTGATCTTATCTTGTAAACAAGATGTCCATTGCAACAGGTGTGAAGTTGCCCTTGGAGCTTCAATACATGGTACATTGAAACCCAACTAGCTTCCTGCCTCAAATAAGTCTGGGAGTAGATGATTCGAGGGAGGTATCACCAATACTCAGGTCATTTTCAAAAAGACAATGCAAAGAAAAAGTTAAATATTCCCTATTCTGACTTGAATGTATGCTGATAACTATGGCTATGTACTAATACACAACCAAAACAAGGAGTAACAAGTTTGGAAGTGACATCAAGCTGTTCCACCCCTATGACTTAAATGGTTTTATTCCAAACTTACAGTCCACCTACACTGCATGTTGCCTATCATATGAGTAGAATCTAGCCCATGTACAACAAAGTGATATGCAGCTGACATCTGCATTTCTAGCCACATTTCAAGAAATAAAAAAGAATTGTCAGATTTTAAGCATATTGGTGATTCCACAGCTATATAATGACTTTAAAACTTGAATAAAAGACAAAATATGGATATATATTGGAGTTAACTTTCTGAGGTAAGATAGAAAGGGGGATGGTTATGTAGGATTGCTTAGAACTTACCCCTGACAAAATGAATGTCGGAAAACATCTCCACAATATAAAGCTTCAATTGAAAACTGAACCCAAATTTTCAAATGGCCTTCACCTTGCTTTGGGCAGACGGAGAGTAGAGGTATGTGGAAAAAAAACAAATTCTTACTGATTGTAAAGTCAGAGTATGAAACCAATTCCTCTAAAGATTAGGAACTTATGACAAAGCAGAAATCATTAACCACACTTCTACTAAGATTTTCAAATGACCTTACCTAGCTCAAGGAGCAGAAGAAGAGAGATGCAAGGATATGAAGTGCTATGTGTACTGATTCTACATAGCAATCTCTCTAAATGTTTGGGATTTTATTTAACAAAAATTACATGCAGAAGAACTTGAAACAAGATTTTCAAATGGTCTTGACCTTGACTCGGGCCAAATGAAAGGTCGAGATGGGTAGTTCAAACTACCGTATATACTCGCATATAAGCCGATACCAACTGCAAACTGCATAGACCCAGATCTGCCATTGCATAATACACTGGCAGATCTGGGTCTATGCAGTTTGTAAGGAGTAATCAGTAGAACAAACAACATAGACCCTGATCTGATGGCGCATTATGCGACAGCAGTTCAGGGTCTATGTTGTTTGCGTTTGGACCCAACTTATATGTGAGTATATACAGTAGTCGTTAAGTGTAATGCCTAAAATAATGATTCCATAGTCCAAGTATATAACAGCAATCCCTCGAAAGGTTTTGGACAGGTGAACATACACAATCATTTCAGTGAAAACCTAAGCAAGATTCACAAGCGGTATGTGGAAATGAAAGGGAAAGTCCTACTGATTCTACAGTCCAAGAAAGCAATCCTCAAAGGGTTAGAGACTTATGATGTACAGAAAAATCTCACCCAAAGCCTTAACCCATTTAATAGTTTCACTATTTGTTCTAAGCCCTGCCCACTCTCATTTTCATAAAAAAAAATGTTTCCTAATTGAAAACAACTTGTAAAAGTTTATAAACTTGTCGTTTAAAATTAAAAGGATCTCAATACAAAATTTGAGCTGAATTCAATCAATACTTTTTGAGTCATCAAAACTCGAAGTTATTATACACATATATTCTCCAAATTTTACTGTTTTGTGGAGCCATGGCAGTTTATACTCCCACAAGGTAACCTGTGTCATGTAACACAGTGCATTGGCTCACAAGGCAACAGTAGGTGGCCTTGCTATTGGTACAAAGATAAGGTGCCAAGTAACTTGGTGACTGACATCATGGAACTATTAATTGTTGCCATATCAGGATGCCTTCTCTGATGCCAACACTTGCACTTACTGTCAGAAATGTGATGCCACCTATATGTCACCATTGCTAAAGCAGGCAATGTAAAAAGGAAGCTTACGCCTGCAATGGACAAATACCATGAGACAATCATTACAAACATTAAGAAAAGGTGTATGATTACAAGAGTTTGAATTAAAATGAAGACAATAGCAACAGGTAAGCATTGCATAATTAAAATTAGTTTTACCACCCCACCCCCCAACTACATTTTAATAGCAGCAATTACTTATTCTGTCGCTATTGTTTAGCTGAATTTGTCAGTTAGGGTGGTAGGCTGATGCTCTAGTTAAACTGATCAAAAACAGAGAAAATGGAATGTACTCACCGTAGAGGGTGAGGTCCATCTTATAGAAAGTTGGTGTCTCTCTGAGCCACATGTTGTGCTACAACAATGGGCCCCAGAGAAGGTAGTGGATCTACTGAAGGTAATTGATTTTTAGCAAGAAGTCCCGGTTGGCAAAGGAGGGAAACAGAATCGTAATTCCCATTAAACCGGAGACAGCTAGTGTCAATAGACAAGACATGAATCTCGCTTCATTGTCTCGCAGATGAAAGAGCGAGTAGGAACACAGTCTTGAGTGTGAGGTCCTGAAAGGAGGCTTCGCTCAATGGTTCATAGGGGGTTTTGGTTAAAGACCACAAAACACAAGAAAGATTCCATCTGGGAGTAAGAGAGCAGGAGATGGGTCTCTGGAGCTCAAAGTACTTAATAAGATTGGCAAGGTACAAATCTGAACCGATTGCCGTGCCCTGAGAGAGTTTAAGTGTGTTGGAGATGGCAGCTCGATTGCCCATAATAGTGAATACTGAACATCTTTTGGTCTCAAAAAGGAACAAAAGTTACATAGGGGCAGATAGAATCAATGTGTTTCCTGCTGCACCAATCACAGAAGATTCTCCACCGGGAATCATAGACCTTGGATGTAGAAGCTCTCCTGGCCTGGATGATTAGCTGGCAACTCTGCCTGAAAACTTGTTCTGGCGGAGAGATCGCTTGAGATGAGCCAAGCGTGAAGGTGAAGAATGTGTGGGCTGTTGTGGAGAAGGGATCCCCTGTGTTGAGACAGAAGATCCCTATGGAAAGGTAGAGACCTGGGTCGATCGATCAACAGGTCTAGGAGATCGTTGAACCATGGGGCCACAGTGGGGTGAAGAGAATGATCTTAACAGTGGAAGTTCGTTTTTGCAGAACTTGAGGTAGCAGTCGGGATGGTGGGAAGGCGTATGCGAATAGCCGATCCCACCGGAAGCTGAATGCATCCACTGCCCATGCTCTCTGGTCCGGGACCGGAGATACATAAAAGGGAAGTCTGTTGTTGAGCCTGGTCGCAAACAGGTCCACTAGGGGTCTTCCCCAGAGTGTAAACAGGGACTCTGTTATGGAGCGGTGAAGAGACCATTCCACGAGGACAGCTCAACCTGTCCTGGATAGGCTGTCCACTAATACGTTCTTCTTGCCCAGAATGTGGCGAACTCGGATTGTGGTGTCTCCTAAGGCTGCCCACTGGAGGAGGTTTCAGACCTCCATGCAAAGAGATGGGGCATGTGTGCCTCCCTGATGTCGTAGATACATTACGACGGACATGTTGTCTGAGGAGACCATGATGCAGCGACCCCTTACTCTGTTGATGCACCCTTGCAATGCTTGAAATACTGCTTTCATTTCTAGGTTGTTGATATGGAGGGATGTTTCAGCCCGAGTCCAAAGACCCTGGAGAATTATGCCCTCCAGTTCTAAATGAGCACCCCAACCGGAATCTGACGCATCGACGAACAGATAGAAGTGGGGGTCGGGTGCATCTATTGGGACCCCAGCCAGGAATCTGTTCTGATTCATCCACCAGCGCAAGTGGTGGTGAAAGTCCTGTCCTAGTGGGATCGGGGTTGATAGAGAATCTGTGTGTGGTTTCCACCTTGCAAAGAGGAGGAACTGTAGAGGGCGCATATGGAGACATCCTAAAGGAGCCAAGTCAGCAGCGGCATTCAAGGTTCCCAATAGGGATAGATAAGGGTGAGCAAATAATGATGTTTTTGCTCGAAGTGCCTCTAGAAGAGCCATGATTCGATCTACCCAATCCAGTGGAACCCGGACCAAGTTTTGGTTTGTGAGGAAATTCATCTCCACATAAACAAAGTCCTGTGATGGAATGAGTTCTGACTTCTCGAGGTTTGGTAAAAGACCCAACCGAGTTACGGCGGACCAAGAATGGAACAGATCAAGATGAAGGGACTGAGCCCGGACATGGTGGATCAGCCAGTTGTCGAAATACTGGAAAATCGGTGTTCCCAGTAATCAAAGGTAGGCCACTACCACTCCCATAATTCAGGTGAAGACTCTGGGAGCGGAACAGATTCCGAACGGCAGAATCCGGAATTGAAAAACTTCCTGATCTAAGCAAAACTGGAGATATTTGCGGTATGGAGGAAAAATCGTGATGTGCAAATAGGCATCCTGAAGGTCAATGGAGACTGCCCAATCGGACTAATAAAGTTCGTTCCGGATTAAAGAGGTTGTCTCCATCCTGAAAGGTTCCTTTAGAAGAACTGGTAGAGTGGGGAGAGATCGAATATGATCTGAATTTCCCCCTTTTCTTGGTGACCAGGATGATTCGGGAGTAGAAGGCAGAAGACTGATCGTTCAGGACCCTCTCAACTGCCCCTTTCTGTGGAAGGGTGTGCACCTCTTCCCTCAAGTTCACCAGATTGGACTGGGGAAAGATAATGGGGGTCCTTGATAGCAGGGGTTGTTCTCAACACTGGAGTTGATACGCTCATACATAATGGAGAGGACCCACCCATCATCCATCTGAAAAGAGGCCTAGGCGAGCAACTACAGGGACGTTCGGGAGGGGGATGCATGGCAGGAGAGGGGTTAGCTCCCGAGGGCTGTGACCCCCTTCCTCCTGTGGGAAAGGAAGGAGGATTATAGAACTTCCTCTTTTGGGGTCTGCGGCAACCTTGATGCCATGGACCCGACTGACAAGGAGGAGGTCTAGTTTGATGTTGCAGATTGGACTGGGGTTGCGTCCACTTGAAGAACTTGTTGGATGGCCCAAGGTTGATTTGCATTAACACATTTTCTGGCCGATTGCGATGGGCCAGGAGTGGATGTAAAGGATTGATGTTGATGATCCAGCAAGTCTTGAGAAGCTACGGTTGGTATGAGGCCCCCAAGAGGGTCTCGACCTCTAGTAGGGCAGCCCTTAAAAGGTCTTTACTGTGGTTAAGCAAGACCTTCGAGGAGTCCAATGCAACATCATGGCAGATTTGCAGACATTCTGCCATTAAAGCCATTGCAACAGAACGTACATGCCGGGACATCTTGACCATAGCTTCCAGCATGCATTGTAATGTGGCTGGATTCAAGGAGGCCTCTCTCAGCATACTCAACGCAGTTGCTGAGAACAGATCGGAATGCGACACAATGGTTACGAGTAGCTGGGTTTTCTGCTCCATGGCATCAATTATTTTTATTGGAAGGCCAGCCCAGGCTCCCATTAAAATGCCCACTTTGGCAGCCTCAGCGTCCAATTGGGGAGGTTTGGTAGGCCACTTTGGGGAATGTACCCTGTAACTGGCAGAAGAGACCAGTCATCTCAATGTCGAGAAAGGGATGAACCATCCTCGATGTTGCTGAGCTATGTGTTTGCTCCCCATAGATCTTTTCCATAACAGAAAGGATTTTTTTGGATTGTGTGCCAGATTGGAGCACAATTCCGGGAGTAAGATGCAGTAAACCTTATCAAAGGACCAGACCTCTTCCTCCTCTTCCAACTGAGAGGAAGGGGTGGGCCTGAGAGGTGTCAGAGCAGCTGCTTCTGTCTCAAGAATAGAGAGGGCATCATCATCATCTAGTATACTCTGAGTCGGAGAGTGGGTGGGCGTCGCTATGTCCCTCGATGGTGGAGGAGGCATAGCAGCAGTCTGCACCACAGCCTGTAGTTCAGTGTGAGTTCCAGTGGGGAGGCCAGACCGCCTGTCTACCCTGAATGATGTGACACCTCTAGCCTTCTGCATTGAGGCCACCTGGTGAGAAGGTGATGGTGGGACACGAGCGGCAGCATCACCTCAACTGTGAGGGCAAGGTCCAGTAGCCCACGGGGGCATAGTGGACCAAGGAATTTCAGGTGGAGGGCCCCACATCCTGTAAGGATTCATTGGGATAATGGGGTGGATGCTGATCCATTCCCCTTCCCTATTCTGAGCCCAGTGGGCATACTCCCAATCCTGCACAGAATGGGACAGTTGAGGGGGGAGAGGGGGGAACTTGGTCCGTACCCTGTCTCCATACCTTGAGGCCGACAAGTGATAATCAGAGAAGACATCATCTACAACTGATATATCACTTAGGAGGGTGCAGTGTTGATAACGACCGGAAGTGATTGGAGATGTGTGACTCACCCAGTCATATTGGGAGGAAGCAACATGCTACCATGGGCACAAGATGTTTTGCATTGCTCCACCTCCCTAAAGGGAGGGAGCAATTCGCTGTCACAGTGCTCTACCTCCCTAATAGGAGGGCCCAACCTGCTGTTGCGGTGCTCTACCTCCTTAACGGGAGGGCACAGCCCGCTGTCACAGTGCTCCATCTCCCTAACGGGAGTGCACAACCCTCTTTTGTGGTGCTCTACTTCCCTAATGGGAGGAAGCAATCCGCTGTCGCAGTGCTCCATCTCTCTAACAGGAAGGCGCAACCCGCTGTTGAGGTGCTCTACCTCCCTAACGGGAGGGAACAACCTACTGTTGTGGTGCTCTACCTCCCTAATGGGAGGGCGCAACCCACTGTCGCAGTGCTCCACCACCCTAACGGGAATGCGCAACCCTCTGTTGTGATGCTCAACTTCCCTAATGGGAGGGAGCAATCCACTGTCGCAGTTCTCTATCTCCCTAACTGGAGGGCACAACCTGTTGTTGCTGTGCTCCACCTCCCTAACAGGATGGAGCAACCTGCTACATGTGGCGTACACGCTGTTTTGAATGTGAGAAGTGTTTGTCTTCTCCTCCCTGGGAAGGAGGCAATCGACTCCTCGAATGTCCAGTTCCTCCTACTGGAGGGCCTCACAGGCTGCCAAAGAAGTTGGTCCCAAATGCTGAGACCTAAGAGAGAATCCAGAAAAATCTGAAGATAAGTATATCTTGAATCAACTAGATTCCAGGTTGCCAGTAGGCCATAAATTGCAAAGTGTGCAACTTTTTTTTTTTTTTTTTTTGTGCACTTGGAGCACTTTATCCAGTCTGGGTGAGTGTCACAAGAGCCCTTCTTGTGGGCACACTTCCCAACAGACTGTCCTGACATTATTCTGAAAAAGAGAAGTAATGACAATATTTAATAAATGTCAAGCTAAACTTACCTTGTTGTGTCACGCTAAACTCACCACTGTGTATGCACTACATGTAAGTACACTGCATGCACCAGGTAAATGATAGATTTGACCTTGTAGAATAAACCTGTCCTTTTCCTGTCGAAAAGTAAGATATTTCACGCTGTGAATTTTATTAGAGAAACATGCAGACACATATGCAATGACCACGCAATTCGTGGTGCGGACATTAATAATATACGCTGAAAATTTCCCGATAATTGCCACTTTTTGAAGGAGAGAGGATTACACTGTCCTCTTTGTTAGGCAGGGCCTGTTATTTTTTCAAACACACACATACCTCAGTTGTATATCAGTAAAATAAGGGAGTGTTCCCACCCCTAAGGGGTGGAATACATGAGGTAGCCTAGGAGGCCCCTTAAAAAACTAAGTTCTAAAAAGGGGAAAGGTTACCATATGGAATAAAATACAGAACGGATATTGCAACACCGAGACTTAATTATGAACTGCAGAATGGAAACCGCTAATGTGGTAAGTTGCTACAGGCAAAATTTCTCTAGTGATGTTTCAGGCAAACATCTACACAGTATGGTGTCCGTGAAAAAGATGACAGTTCAGACAAGCCTAAGCGACGCACAGATTAGAGTTCAAAGGTCTTACTAACCTTTTTCTCCACTCTGTGGAAGGATGTATTCACATCGAACGGATGGTGATTTTCAGCACGAAATAGAATAGCCAAACAATAGCGACAGGAATAAGTAATTGCTGCTATTAAAACTGGTTTAATTGGTTTATTGCAGCAGAAGAAATTATTTAAATAATACAAAACTACAGGAGAAACAAAGCACTACATATATAGCATGGACTACAGAAAAACTGATATAACCTCCCCTCCACCCACCCATTCTCTTGATATCTATCAAAACTTTTATCAACCAAAACTAACCTTAAAGGTTATAGGTGGAAATACAATATATTGTTATATATTAACCACAGTCTTCTATCAGAGTACTATTTATTTTCTTTCCACAGACAAACAATTACCCCTGCAAGTTAATGCTTCTTAATAGTCTGAATTCTTTTACCCGAGGAGCATGACATTAAATACCTGGATTTTTCCTGAAGGACAAGTTTAGCTGAAACATACAGAGTCGTGTAACAAATGGAAGTATTAGAAATGACAATATTCTTTTAAGTGGTGTACCCCAAATCAGACCATCATACTTTTATTTACTTTTAGGCAAGCAGAAAGCTATTCAAGATTAAATAGCTGATATCTTAATTCTGACTGATCATACTAGAGCAAAATTAAAAGTACAACATAGCTGAAAAACCTTAACAAATCGTTCATATACAAATAGCCCCGTCAGGTTGCCCCCTGAAAGGTATTACAATATATAAACCTTAACAAACTGTTCATACCCAAATAGCCCAGTCAGGATGCCCCCTTAAAAGCATTACAATATATAAACCTTAACAAATTGTTCAAACCCAGAAAGCCCAGTCAGGTTGCCCCCTTAAAAGCATTACAATATAAAAACCTTAACAAATTGTTCACACCCAGAAAGCCCAGTCAGGTTGCCCCCTGAAAGATATTACAATATGCAAACTGTGTAAAGCTAAGGTTTACTTCTATATTCCTTGTTTACTTTTAGGCTCCTTAAGTTGAAAGCCTTGGCTTAAAGAGGTAATACATGAATATTACCAAGAAAAAAGAATTGTTTTAACATTTAGTGCTGCATCAGTGTGTCTCTCGGAATTTGTTATTGGTTTAAAGACTGACTTCATTCACATAGATATGAATATATAATGTAAACAAAATGAGTGCAAATAATTTTGCATGTATTACTTTAATAACTAATCATTCTGGGCTTGAACTCTGCATGATAAATTGTGTATATAACTAGTACAGGACACAAGCATCAAAAACAAACCTAGTCCCATTGAGTATTATGCTGTATATACTCATCTATAAGTCGAGTCCAACTGCAAACTGCACAAACCCAGATCTGCCATTACATAATGTGACAGCAGATTGGGGTCTATGCAGTTTGCAAGGAGTAATCAGTAGAACAAACAACATCAACCCTGATCTGCCGGCACATTATATGATGTCAGATCAGGATCTATGTTGTTTGCAGTTGGACTAGAATTTATAAGAGAGTATATATGGTAATTTGAAACCAAGTCTCAGACTATCAGGACAGAAGCATTATGTGGCAAGCATGATTATGTTATGAGTAAAGATAATTTTTCAAGACTCAATAAATCATCAAATAAAAAAGAAACCCACTTGCATTTCTGTCATAGATAAAAATACACTTTTAATTTTTTTAGGAATTCACATATTTAAATGGTCAGTTGATCAGTTAACACCTTAAACCATAATTGCTATATATCATGTTTTTTGCAACAAACATCAGATCTTCTGCATTGATAAAACTTCATACAATCATCCACAGATATAGTATTCTTTATGTACTTGGATCTATCAATTTATCACATGTCTGCATATCGGTGCCTATTCTGCTAGCATTTCGACTAAATGGCACACACCGCTACAATCTATCATCTGTTTTCTTGGCTTTAAAAGTTGGTGACATATCAGTCTCTATGCATGGATTCTCAAGGGAATTCTTTCACAGACCCAGATACACATATTATTTTTCAATGTGTGTCAAAGATGCACCTTTGAAATGTGGTTTTCAGGGCAACCCTTGAAAACGTTCTATAATTAGCATACCTGCCATAACACGTCATGCAAAAAACATGATTTTGGACTCCCAAAACTCCAGACATGGTCGTGTTATGAAAAACATGATTTTCAGTAATCTTTGAAAAAACAAAAACAGACAGAGAGATATAGAGAGAGGCATTTTTGACCACCACTATATATGTCCCTAGCATGTAGTCTGTATAAACAGTAAACAGTCCTGCTTAGAGCCCATGTAAAACTATCCTGGGCAGTTTATACACCTGATTATCACAGAACAGAGGCAATTAATAGGTAAGGTGGTCAGAGATAAGTAACCACCATTTCACAGATTACTTAATTGGCTGAGAATAGCTAGGGTGATGCTGTGTTCAGTCCTTTGAACACTGCTGTGGGAGAGCCCATTAGGCTAATTTGCATAGGTAAAGTACACTAAGTGGAACAACTCAATTCATTTGAATTAGGTAAATCATAGAGATGCATGTTGAAGAATAAAAATTACTACACATCATTGCCTTGAATGAGAATGTTTAAGCCATCATTATTAACGATCATTGGGAAGTTCGTGATCAGCAGCAATGTGTCTCTGAAGTTGGATTTTACTCCATATGTAAAATGCAAAACACAATTATTTAGGTAGTCAGAATTTTGTACAAGTGTAATTTCTTTTTTAAGGCCAAATGTCAAAATGCTGCTGTGATTTTTGGAAAGGATGAACCATCAGCAAAGCGAACAATGCCCAGAAAAACTAAATTTCAGAACTCCTTCCAGGAGTTTCTAAAACGCAGCAGCATAGGGGAGTATTTTATTTTTTGCAAACACCATATCGACATTAGTCATTCTGGAGTGTACAACGTCTGTCGATATAGCAACACCACCCAGCATATTTGACACTCCCTAACATCAATGTAGATGCAGAAAGATCGATCATTTGCTATGCCGAGAAAAATTCAACAAGATCTTTGGGGAAGTCTGAACAACAGTACCATCCAGTTTCTAATAAGTGCAAAGATGAATTCAAATGACACTTGCATTACCTTCAACTCCACTACTGAACTAATGACAGCAGCAAAAGCTGCATCTAATTAAGAAAATATTCCACTGTCAAATGGATTTTAAAGATAGAAACTTGGTATATTTATTTTTTAATGTCTCTATGGTTGTGTTTATGTGAGTGTTGGCACATGAGTGTATGTGTGTGGGCACATGAGTGTATGTGTGTGGGCACAGGATTGTATGTGAGTGTGGGCACAGGAGTGTATGTGTGTGGGCACAGGAGTGTATGTGAGTGTGGGCACAGGAGTGTATGTGAGTGTGGGCACATGAGTATGTGTGTGGGCACACAAGTGTATGTGTGTGGTGATGATACTGGACAATGCCAAGTGTACAAACTCTTTTTGTTTTTTAAGTGTATTAAATGCTTCAAAGAAAAACAGGTATGTTATTTTCTTTTTTATCAAATTTGAATTTCCTTTAATTTTCTATAGGTTTATATGAAAAGATAATTTATTCTCAATTGTGCGGCGTCTCTTTTTGGGGTCACGCGCACTGCCCCCCCCCCCCCCTTGGGACCTCAAAAGACACTTTTGAGTCCCCAAATCCCCCAACACTGTCTTGGAATATGGCAGGTATGAATTAGGTACAGCAGGAATTAAGTACATGTACCACACATGACGACATATACAGTATTGGAATGTTTAACAATGGATCAAACAAATAAAGGAAAACTTTGTTTTCATAAAATGCCATAGTTTAGACTCCATGTTTCATTTTCAAACAAGAAAATAGAAGGTCTGCACCGTTTACTGCATGAAACCAGTTACTGCATGATTATTACTTACTCCTATGTCCAGTATATTTTCAGCTACCAGTGATAAACATTAACATGTGATGTACCGTCTACACTTACTTATAAGTCGAGTCCAACTGGCAACTGTACAGACCTAGATCTGCTGTCACACAATGTGCTAGATCTGCTGTCACACAATGTGCCAGCTGATCTGGGTCTATGCAGTTTGTTAGGAGCAATCAGTAGAACAAACAACATAGACCCTGATCTGCCAGCACATTATGTGATGGCAGATCAGGGTCTATGTTGTTTGCCATTGGACTCAACTTATAAGCAAGTACAGACAGTAAGGTACATTATGTGTCTACAACTAGCAATACTATGGCATAGAATTTAGAACTATTAACAAATTATGTGCAGTAACTTGTTTCCATGCAGCAACTGGTGCCCATCCTCCAACAGATGAGCCATTTCCATTCCACAGTATAATGGTGTCAGAATATTAGCAACATTGTCAAACTTAATGTTCAGCTTTCAAATTTAAAAAGGATAAAATGAATTATGATCTTCAGTAGTCATGGCAGATATGGTATATATTACCTACCTGACAATGTCATACACCCACTTTTACAAAACAATTTTTAAAAGAGACAAGTTTATGCACATTCAGACTCTAAGCTCTACTGAAAGGCAATTAAAACTTTTGACTAAATGTCGATTGAGACAAATAAACATATGTCAAATTGAGACACTTGAGAAGTCATGTGATAATATTGCCGTACTTTACTGCACAAATGAACAATTAACCCAGACACATGATGTGATGATATTCACTCCAATGCTATAAAAGTTAAGTGTAAAAAGTAGTGTGATGGATGGCTGGATAGATGTATAAAAACAAAGGAACACATGAATGAATAAATGAATGGGCAGGTGGATGGACTGGCAGACAGAAATAAAAATATTGTTTCTACTCTTTGGATAAAAGAGAGGGAGAAAAAAGCTTCACCACTCTGAAGCAAGCGAGACAAAAAAAAAAGAGGCCTTTTTTCGAATTTACAAAATTCTACCTCAACTACAAAAGGCTTGGAATGTTCATACCAGAAAGAGAAGAGAAAATTGGAATTATTGTTTTGGGGTCATATGTTTTTGCAGGTTGTATTTTTATGGGCCTGGGGTAATGGCACTTTTAACTCATTATTGGTTATATCATGCTGAGGAAATGGGACGTAAGTGACTTTCCCTAGGACACCAAGGCAGCCAACCCATGCTGGCCTGGGTAGGTTTCAAACCTCTGACCCTTGGATTATGAGTCCAACACTCTACCAATTGAGCTACCACAGCTCCCCAGGAAAAACCATCGTGAATAACAAGATCATGAATCTTACTTTCTTCTGAATTTTATGGGTGTATCCTTCAATTTTCTAGCCTTAATTTAAATCAATTTAACGACATGGAAAGGCGTACCTCCTCCATTGATGAGGTTAGCTGATTAAATATGCCTTTGAAAATTATCATAAGGGTGCTGACACATACACAATCATTCTCAATACTGCATTTTAAAAAGTACAAATATGAATGGCAATCTTTGTACATATCTTTGCTTTGAAGGGACAACTTTCCAAAGTTAAAAATATATTAGTGTGTCAAAGGCCATATGCTAAACATATCTGCCCCAAATTTTCAAATAGATATTACTGAATATTGTACATAATGGTTATCATTAAAGAACCAGAGGAATGGTAAGCTCACCCAAATATATGCCTCTCCTGCATCCCACTTCTACCCCATGATGGAGACAAGTCTCTAGTCAAAAAAGGGCATAACTCTTATGAAAATAGCGAGTACAATTAATGGTCAACAAGCATATCTGATGATGATGATGACCATAATATATACTATGTGCTACATTTCACAGTAAACAACTAAAAACTACAAGAGTAGTTGCATTCACAAAATTCTGTAATATATTGCAACCAGCACCCCTTTGGGATCGAGGATGTAAAATAGGCCTAATGTGCCCTCTATATCATAAAATTTTTTATAAGTTATTTTGTAAACTTCATAAGATATCTTGTATAATAAATAAGCTATCTGATTAACCAAATTAAATTAAAATATATAATATTGTTTATAAGATATCTTAATTAAAACATATAAGATATTTTATAAAGTTTATACAATATCTAGTTTTTGGAATAAATAGTAATTTGACTTGCCACACTCCAGCACTACCAAAATTATTTTCATATTAAAACTAGACAGTGCATGAAAAATTCATCCGATGGCTCAATTACCCTTTAAGCCACAAATAACACAATTTCAATGTTTTTCTTCCAATAGTACAAGGATGCAAACAACCTTTTTTACATGATATATCAATTAAATCTAGATCAATCAAACCTGGATGAAAATTAAGATCCTGTAACATTCTGTAATCACCCAAAGCATACTAAAACGACAGAATTTATAGATACTTTAAGGTAACACACGAGTGCAAGTTTCAGGCTTATGTCAACAAGAAGGTTTGAACAAAGAACCTTAAAAAGGCTTTAAAAATTATGTAAAATACTCCAGACTCTGCAGGAATTTTCTTTATCTACAAGATACTACTGGATGATAGCCTTAATACTGGGACAGGACTTGAACCATGCAAAATTCCCTATTTTATCCGAGTCCTGCCTGAATATATGGAAATTATAAACCTGACCAATTCACAAACATGTGCAAATAAACAATATACTTTTATAAGTAAGCCCTTTCCAAACAATGTAATACTGTATCAAAAGATATGTAAGATCTAAAGGTAATGCAAATTAATTCATTCATACTAGATTATAGCCTGATACTTAGTCAGTATAAGCCTCTAAGATAAGAATTATGGTGGCCAGATTAAGTCTCCAGGTCACCTGCCTGGGCTTGCCTCTGTGAAAGGCACTTTGCTCCCATTTCCTCAGCATGATATACCCAATAATGTGTCAAAAGTGCCACTAAAACCAACTAAAAATAATTATTACTGGTGATACAAACATACCAGGTTTATCCTGTAGGTCAAAGTTCTACTCAAACCTTGGAGTCTTTAAAAGCAAGAGTCCCTCGAAGGGACTGATGCTCTACTGGGCAAAAATAATTTTCAGAAATTCAAGATAAGACCATTTCTTTTAACTGCTGAGTGTAGACACCATCTCTGATATTCTTAAGCAATAACAAGATTTTCAAATTAGCTGCTGTGGTGCACATATTGGATGTCAGATTGGCACCATTTTCATTTAGGGCCAAGTAGACATCATTAAAAGTATTTTGGTGAAAACCCGATGTCATAACGATCATCAATTCAAGGAGAGTAGTGACATAAAGATTTTTATGCCAGTTGTTGTGGCAGCTATATTAGATGTACAACTGGCACCATTTTCATTTAGGACCAACTAGGTATCATAAGAAAGCTACTGGTGAAAACCCCAATGTTGATATAGCCATCCATTTGGGAGCAGTCAGAGATAACAATATTTTGAAGATATGACTTTCCGTTCAGGAGTAGAAATAACAAGACTTTCAAGATGGCTGCTGTGATGGCCATATTGGTTGTCAGATCGGCACCATTTTCATTTAAGACCAACTGGACATCATAAGAAGTCTTCTGGTGAAAATCCTTCATCAATATGACTTTATCCATGTAGGAGGAGTAGCCATAACAAGATTTTCAAGATAGCCACTGTGGAGGCCTTATTAGATATCAGATCACCACCATTTTTATTTGGGACCAACAAGACATTATAAGAAGTCTTTTAGTGAAAACACTATGTTGATATGATCATATATGCAGGAGGTGTAGCAATAGCAAGATTTTAAAGATGACTGCATTGGTGGATATATTGGACAGCACATTGGCACCATTTTCATTTAAGACCAACTAGACATCATAAGAAGTCTTTTGGTGAAAATCCCATGTTGATCTGACCATCCGTTCACTAGGAGCAGCAATAGCAAGATTTTCAAGATGGCTGCTGTGGTGGCCATATTGGACATCAGATCGGTTTGAATTTCATTTAGGACCAACTAGACATCATAAGAAGTCTTTCAGTTAAAACCCCATATTAATATCACCATCCATGTAGGAGGCGTAGCACTAACAAAATTTTCAAGATGGCTGCCATGGTGGCCATATTGGATGTGTGAGCAGCACCATTTGCATTTAGGACCAACTAGACCATGGAATGAATGTGTGTGTAAAGTTTCATGGCAATTTTTCATGTAGTTGAGGAGAAGTAGCAATAAGAAACTTGTGCTAAAGGACGGACGGACGTCGGATGACGGACAACAGACCATCCCATAAGCTCTTCTGGTCTATGTCTAGTCGAGCTTTATCCAGGTAGAAGGGGTAGCCATAACAAGATTTTCAAGATGGCCACTGTGGTGTACATATTGGACATCAGATCGGCACCATTTTTATTTGGGACCAACTAGACATTATAAGAAGTCTTTTAGTGAAAACTATGTTGATATGACCATCCATGTAGAAAGAGTAGAGATAACAAGATTTTCAAAATGGTTGCCATGGTGGCCATATTGGATCTCACATTGGCATCATTTTCATTTTAGACCAATTGGACATCATAAGAAGTCTTTCAGTGAAAACCCCATGATGATATGCCCATCCATGTAGGAGTAGCAATAACAAGATTTTCAAGATGGCCACTGTGGTGGCCATATTGGACATCAGATTGGTACAATTTTCATTTAGGACACACTAGACATCATACGAAGACTTTAAGTGAAAACCCCATGTTGATATGATCATCCATTCAGGAGGAGTAGCGATAACAAGATTTTCAAGATGGCTGCCATGGTGGCCATATTGGATGTGCGAGCAGCACCGTTTTCATTTAGGACCAACTAGACCATGGGATGAATGTGTGTATAAAGTTTCATTGCAATTCTCCAAGTAGTTCAGGAGGAGTAGCGATAACAAACTTGTGCTAATAGACAGATGAACATCGTACAACAGACAACAGATGATGGACAACAGACAATCCCATAAGCTTTTCTGGTCTATGACCAATGGAGCTAAAAATAACACAATTCACAATATAGGTAATGTGAATTACAATGATTCATAATGAACAATAATATGAATCAAGGCAAGTCCACAGACCACAATTGATGCAAGGATAGGGAAAATTTTCCAACATACCCACCCTAGCTAGAAAAATGCACAGCCAAATTAGAATCACTAATACCCTGTGAAGAGTGAAAAACAAAGAATAAAATGCAAAACCGTACAGAACATGTAGGAAACAAATACTAGTAACTCTCAAGAGAGCTTAAATTAACAGAGGAAAAACTATTGGGGGAATAGTCCAAACGTACACGAATATGCACACAAGAGATCCAGTAAATTCGCTTGTTAACCAATGAAGTGATGGAAAATCTTCATCAACATAAACAATGCAGACATTACAGCCATGCGACAGTGAAAAGAATGAAGGGCAGTAAAGTGCATGGGCAGTGTGTGTGTGGTGTCACAGGGGCAATCCAGTGTTCAGGAATCTTCTGGTTCACCCTAATGGCAGGACAAATTCTCATCATACGATCGGGGTATTTTCCACCCAGAAAAGTACCAGCTATGCAACAGTAACAGGTGTAGTATTACTGATATTAAAAAGTCCCTTTCCAAATATCAACAGGACACTTACCCAATATTAAATATTTAAAATTAATGGAAAATTCCCAAATTT
The DNA here is from genome assembly GCA_029931535.1 of Margaritifera margaritifera. Taxonomy (NCBI): domain Eukaryota; kingdom Metazoa; phylum Mollusca; class Bivalvia; order Unionida; family Margaritiferidae; genus Margaritifera; species Margaritifera margaritifera. The sequence continues at coordinate 5,827,740 of JAQPZY010001673.1, read as the reverse complement.
TAGAAATTTTAATTTCATACTTGTCAGAACATGATTATTGACTCCCAGCCACAGTTGTGTTTCAAAAGACACTATTTTCAGTAACCTTAGTTGAAAAAAAAAACAAACAAACAAAGAGAAAGCACAGCAATATATGCCCATAACCTGTGTAAACAGTAAACAGTCATGCTTAATGCTCATGGAAAACTATCATCTTGGGGCAGTTTATACAGTTGATTCTCATACAGGTGATTAAATGGTATATTGGTCACAGATAAACAACCACCATTGCACAGATTACTTAACTGACTGACAATAGGTAGGGTGATGGTGTATTAACAACCCAATTCATTTAAAGTAGGTGAATCAAAGAGATGTGTTGAAGTAACAAAAGTTATTGCTCTTTGTTGCCTTAAATGATAATGTTTAAGCCATCTTTATTAAAGATTATTGGCTACTTCTTGATCAGTGGCAACATTTCTTTGAAGTTGATTTCACTCCATATATAACAAGCAAAGTATGATTATTTCAGTAGTTGGAATAGTGTGGATGTGATTAATTTTTTTAAGGTAGAATGTTCAAAATGCAGCTGTGATTGAGTGAATGATGAGCCATCAGTGAAGCAAGCAAAGCCCAGAAAAACAAAACTTTAAAACTCCTAGTTGATGAAGTCTGTCTTGGTGAAGCGTAGCAGCAAGGGAAGGCATTTTATTCCTTGCACATACTGCAAACACCATATCAACATTAGTCATTCTGGAGTGTACAACATCTGTCTACACAGTAACACCACCCAGTATAGGGACAATGCACAAATGCAGAGCTCAATATCAAAAGTAACTAACAGGTTTAAAAATTCTAGTTAGTGTGGCCATTGCATATTTCAAATGACACTCCCTCACAGCAGAGGCACATATAACACATACGTGTATTTGCTCAGAGCAATGTACATGCAGAGATTATTTTCAATGCTGAGAAAAATTCAACAAGATCTTCGTGGAAGTTTTATACAATAGTACCATCCAGTTCCGATGAGTACAAAGATGAACTCTAATGACTCTTGCATCACCTGCAAACCCCACATTGAACTATCAAGAGCAGCTAAGACTACATCTATTTAAGACTGTAAGCAGCTGTCCAATGGATATTAAAGACAGACACTGGATGAATTTTTTTTCTCAATGTCTTTGTGATTGTGATTATGGAGTGCATGCACATTTGTGTCTGTGTGTGTGTGTGTGTGTGTGTGTGCATGCATGTGTGTGGTGATGATATCTGACAAAGAGAAGTCTACCAACTATTTTGTTTTAAAGTATATTAAATGCTTCAAAGAAAACAGATATTTAATTTCTTTTATTCAAATTTGAATTTCCAGTCATTTTCTATACCTTATACATGTAGACAGTTTATTCTCAATTGTACAATGAATACTTTTTGGAGTCCTGTGCACTGACCCCCCTTGGAACCACAAAACACATTTTTGAGTCTCATAAAAAACCAACACTATCTGGGTGGTTGGCAGGTTTGTAATTTACTACTGAAAACCAATTGAAACTAAATATTTTCTGCCAAGATGCCTGGCCTAGGCAACATTTTTAATGACCCTTGAAAAACCCCACATGGAATCAAATTTCTGACAAGTTGACTGTTTTGTTTTTTTCTTAACTTTTACCTCCATATTGAGAGTGAACAAAATGAAGAAAATGCTTAAATTTTATATTTTGAAAGAATTACATTATGAAGTTATTAAAAAAATCTTTAAATTTACATTCTGAATGGATTAAATATGAGCTACTAGAAACAGGAAAATGTAAAGTTAAATATATTGGGCTCTGAACATTTCCAGAATATGTCCCCAGGTGTATGATGGGTAAAAATAAAATAACATATATCATGAACTGGCTTGTAATGTTATTCTTGTGAAAAGAATCACATCATTATTACAGTATATACTCACATATAATTCGATACCAACCGCAAACTGCATAAACCCAGATCTGCTGTTGCATAATGTGCCAGCAGATCTCGGTCTATGCAGTTTGTAAGGATTAATCAGTTAAACAAACAACATGGACCCTGATCTGCTGGCGCATTATGCTGTTTGCATTTGGACTCGGATTATATGCGAGTATATACGGTACTTGTGAATTGTACAATAGGTTTACCATAATCAGTTTTCACCCAACCTAAGCAATGTAAAGGTAAAGTGTATCCAGTGCAGATAATCTAAAGATCTGGAATTACTTTTGAATTCAATTGAAGGACTACATTAAGATCCATTTCAGACACAATATATAATAAAACTGATAAGCACTGTCATTTAAACATGTTTAAATTCTTGTTTACACTATACCTTGGGCCCAAAACAAAAGACTTCTTATATCTGCCTACACAACATCAGTTATTGGTAATCTTCAAGAACACTTCAATCAATACTTTATTTATTAATTCTGCGTTGACATATGGTGATGGTGTACTACAAAAAGCATGCATGGTTCCCTTCTCTTTTGCATTCTTTGTAATTTAAATTACTTAACGTCTTACTTAGGCAAAATCATATACTTGGGTATATATAAAAGAGTTCATTTTAGCAAAGGAGCAAACAGCCTTAAGGTTTTATTCAGTTTTTATTTTCAACAATAGGACCACTACCATATATACTGAGTATACTAGCGTATAATCCAATACCAACTGCAACTGCATAGACCCAGATCTGCCGTCGCATAATGCGCCGGCAGGTCTGTGTCTATGCAGTTTGTAAGGAATAATCAATAGAACAAACAACACAGACACTGATCTGCCAGCGCATTATGCAACGGCAGATCAGGGTCTATGTTGTTTGCATTTGGACCGGGCTTGTATGGTACTCGCTTACAAGTTTAGTCCAACTGCAAACAACATTGACCCTGATCTGTCATCACATAATGCACCAGCAGATCAGTGGTAATTTAAGATTATGAGTGATCTCAGGTCTGCAGACCAAATGTAGTATGCATCTAGGGTAACATATAAACAGTTATGTGCTGTGAACAATGAAAGAATCACTGGAAGTATGTGTAGTAGTAACATACCGCCTATACTTGTGTATAAACCTATACCAACTGCTAACTGCATAGACCCAGATTTGCCAGCGCATTATGCCGGTAGATCTGGGTCAATGCAGTTTGTAAGGACTAATCAATATAACAAACAACATAGACCCTGATCTGCCAGTGCATTATGCAACAGCAGATCATGGTCTATGTTGTTTGCATTTGGACCCGGATTATACGTGAGTATAGCAGGTAATGGGAAAATCTTGTAGGCTGGACGTTGGGAAACTTCCCGGACACTTAGGTATGAACAGTTCTTGTTTGACACAAATCTACGAATGGAATGTTGCTGAACTATGTTCAAAAGTTGACATATTTTCTAATGATGCAGAAAATGTAGAAATTCAATCTTGTCAATCATGTTAGACTTTGGAAATTTAGAAAATCTTCATTTCAATCAAAATGTATCCACACTCATGACTTGTCACCATAAAATATTACAGCCTGAACAATATTTAATAATTTACATAGATTTGGTTGTAAATTCAGTACAGTAAAAAAGTCAAAGATATGTCTTGATAAAAGTAGTTCTACCGTATATAGTCACTTATAAGTAGAGTTAAACTGCAAACAACATTGACCCTGCTCTGCTGTCACATAATGTGCCTGCAGATTGGGGTTTATGTTGCTTGTTCTACCAATTACTCCTAACTGCATAGACCCAGATCTGCATGGGTCTGTGCAGTTTGCAGTTGGACTGGACTTATAAGTACACATGGTAGATATATATATATATATATATATATATATATATATATATATATATATATATATATATATATATATATACATTTGCCAGACAACAATAGGTTGCCAATGGACCATAAAGTCCTCTCTAGAACTCTACTCACACCTTGAGCAAGTGATGTTAGTGTTACTTGCTACAACAATGGGTAAAGAATGCTAGCACTTCTGAACAGAGTTTTTGGTTACCCTGATGCCATAAATGCTCAGGTGTTCTCCATGTCAAATTCTGAGTCAGTAAAATTTGATGTAGACTCCATCTGAATGATGCAACAATAACATCAACATGTGTAGTCTGTTTTCAAAGCCAGTACAGGTGTGGGTAAGATTTATCTCAATACCACTGAATAAAGATTTTAAAATATAAGTACCTCTCGATCTAAATCAATAAATTTATTTCTATTGTGAGACAGACTTAACTATATTATTTAGTACCATATATACTTGTGTATATGCAAGATCCAATTACAAACAACATAGACCCTGATCTGCCGTTGCATAATGCTGTTGTTTGTTTTACTGATTAGTCCTTACAAACTGAATAGACCCAGATCTGCCAGCACATCTTCAATCACCAGTGGCGTACTAAAGGTAAATGGTGCCCAGGGCAACGATGATGGCCCAAAGGGACAGAATACAAGGCCCAAATTTTTATCAGCTGCTTTGGTGTCCCAAGACCTCTGGTACCCGGGGCAACCACCCCCCACCACCCCACCCATTTGTATGCTATAGATCAACACATACAAAATGTGCACTGTGTTATACTTTCTATCAATCCTTTGGACTTAACATTGCTTTATGTGAATATTTTCCTCTAAAGGAATTTCACATTTCTATAGAAAGCTTAATGTGCTAATAGTTCTTTTTAAAAAAATGTTAAGCTACTTTTACAGGTGAAATACCTACATGGGGAGCATGCATAAAATGCAAGATTTTTATTTTTTATTATAGAGTACCAGTATGCGCTTTTTGACACTGCTAGTCAAAGAACTGAAGAACTTATGTGATGGTCCTGCATTCGTCATATGTTAGCAGTTATTTATTATAACTACCATATATACTCACATAATGCTCCGGCAGATCAGAGTCTATGTTGTTTGTTCTACTGATTAGTCCTTACAAACTGCATAGACCCAGATCTGCTGGCACATTATGCGACAGTATTCCTCCTAAACTACTTTGAGGAAAGTCACAAAATCTGTTACAGTGTTTTTACCAAATTTAGTATCATGGAGTTTCTCAAGAACATCTGAGATGGTTTCAACAATGCAGTTAAAAAGAATAAGAGGAATGAACTTCTCATGGATTCCTACAAATTCTTTTTCTGCAGTAAAGCATTAGTCCGAGGTTCTTATTATGCTATTGTATGAGAAAAATCTACTTTATGGCAAAAGGTAAAATGCAAAAAATACTATAATGTTAACAATGGCCAAAAAGGTTTGTTGTCGAATGTCAAAATACTTGGGCTGCAGACTACAATTGGATGCCATAAGCCAAATACAAGGCCATGAAAACCTCTCTAGAACCTCAATCAGACCTTGGACAAGTAATGTTAGTGTTACTGGGGATATGAATGAGGACTTCTCCAGAACTTCAATCACACCTTGGACAAGTAATGTTAGTGTTACTGGGGACATGAATGAGGACAAGAGGGTTGTATTTCTAAACTGAGAGTTTTTGGCTGCCATGATGCCATAAATGATGGTGTGCTTCACGTCAATTTGAGTCTAGACAATTTTATGTAGTTACCCTGTGACTGATGCAACAGTAACGACATATGTGTGCTGACTTTTTTTTAGACCAGCAGCAGGTCTGTGAAAATATAATGAAATCCTCTAGAACTGATATTTTACAATCCCTCTAAGACTTAATATACTTATTTTCAATGTGGTATGTGGCCAGCTTTGTTCTTAGGATTAAATAAAAGCAAAGATGAATCTGAAATTTTCAGAGATATAAATGCCAGGATTTTAATAAAAAAGTTATCATCAACTTCTGTGGTACAACTTTTGCATACTGTAAACTATTCTGATGAAATTAGACCTGAACGAAGATGCGTGTTCTTTTTTTAAATACAGCTCAGGCTATAATTTGATGCCAGGAGATTTAATTTAGAAACTATCCTGTAAGAAACTGTAATTGCACTTCCCACCTAAAATTAATCAATCAATCAAGTGGTGATGTGTGTTGACTAGAAAAATAATTATTTCATCCTGGAAAAAAAATTATGCTGCTTAGACACTTAGAAATGTGTAAATTATTGTGAATACTCATTCAGCTATATTTAAAGTCAATGTCTACATTTATATAAAAGAGATAATACAACAATTAGAACACCATCCAAGTACTTTGATCCAAGATTGATTCATGTTAAATTATTCATCTGATTTATGGCAAGTAGGAATTACCATACATACTCACTTGTGAGACCCAACTACAAACTGGACAGACCCAGATATCGCATTGCATAATGCACTGACAGATTTAGGTATATGCGTTTTTTTAGGGCTAATTAGTACAACAAACAACATAGACCCTGAACTGCCAGCACATTATGAGACAGCAGATCAGGGTCAAGGTTATTTGCAGTTGGACCTGACTTATAAGCAAGAATATACAGTATGTATTGTCTGCAACTTTTTTCATACACCATCAATCCATAAAAGTTACCATTTTCTGTCCTCAAATTTTGATGAGAACTTTTAGTTTATTAAATTTTGCAAAATTTTGGGTACATAATGAAATAATTCATATTTTGTAACCTATAGTTATATGCATAACTAAAAAATAAATAACAAGCAAATTCAGTGAACGTTTTTCCCCTGTCTTCTGGGGCGAGGTCACCCAAAGTATACAAGGATAAGATCTGACTGTGACCCTTGAGACAGAGCTGTAAAGTTGTTAGGCAGACATGGAAAGTAACACGTTTCATGTCTCTATCTCCAAGGACATTAGAGTAAAAGTGCAGAAACGGGAAAGAAATTGAACAGTGACACTGAAGTTGAAAATAATACACTGACTGTGATACATGAGGTACTATGAAACAGAGAAAGATAAGTATATTACTGTTCATCCCTGAACCTCAAACAGCTTTTAAGGTATAAAGCAGAAAGAAAAGCAACCATAAAATATATAGTTGTGACCTTGGCCTTGATGATAGGACCCCAAATATGTCATGCAACATATCTTCTAGCAACAATATACAAGTATATCAAATTTCATTCATTTATCTTAAGCAGTTTATATGGTATTGAATGTAAGGGAAAATGTTACTGAAACTTAAAATATTGACCTGTAACCTTGACCTTGAAGATAGGACCCACGTGGTAAATGACAAATATTCCAAGTGTCATCCCTTAATCTCAAATGGCTCTAAAGTTATAGAATGGAAAGGAAAGTATGAAGAAACACTTAAATATTGACCAGTGACTTTGACCATAAAGATAGTACCCCTAAATTGGTATGCAACACACCTGCTAATGATGACAATGCAAAGTTTCATTTTTTAATCTCAAACAGCTCTCAAATTATAGAGAGATAGAGACATGAAATGTGGAAAACTTAAAATATCTAACAGTACACATGACCTTTGCTTTGAAGATAGAACCCCAAATGCAGTAAAAAAGAAACTTTCTAATGATAATGTTCCCATATGTTAAGTTTTATTCTCAAAGCTGAAAGGTTTCTAAAGTTATAAAGCAAACTAGAAAGTGTGATGGAAAACTTAAAATATTCACCTGTGATCTTGACCATGAAGATAGGACCCTCTTATGATGATATATAATTATAACAAATTGTACCCCTTAATCTCAAACAGCTCTGAAGTTACTGACCGAAATGAACAGCGTGAAAGAAACCAGAAAATATGAAGCCATGATTTTCACCCTAAAGATATTATTCCCAATGTAGTATATAACACACCTTCAAATGATCATGTATAAGTATACAAAGTTGTATTCCTTAAATGGCTGTCAAGTTATAGAATGGAATGGAAAGCATAAATTATTAAGCCATGTCCATGACCTTGAAAACAAAATCACCAATGTGGTAATATGTTACAAACCTTCTAATAATGACATACAAGCATGCCAAGTTTTATCCCTTAACTTCAAACAGCTCTAAAGCCATATAGTGGAATGGGAAGTACAAGTGAATACTTAAAGTACTGACATGTGACCTTGACCTTGAAGACAGGACCACCAATGTGGTATGCAATACATCTTCTGATGATGATGCCCAAGTATACCAAGTTTCATTCCCCAATCTCAAATGGCAATAAAGCTATGGAGTGAAGAGAAAGGTGTGATGGACAACTTGAAATATTCAGCTGTGACCTTGATCTTGAAGATAGGACCTCTCAATGTTGTACATGACATACCTTCTAATGATGATCCATGAGTATGCCTGGTTTCATCTGTTGATCTCAAATAGCTTTTAAGTTATGGAGTGGAAATGAAAGTGGACACATGGAAACATGGTCAGATGAGTGGAAACAGAGATACTGTGTCCCCTGCTTTTCAAGAAAAGGCAGTGGACAATAAAAAGTGTACTAATAATTACAGACAATACAGTTAACTGATAGACTTTTTCATAATACTGTGAACTGCTGGTAAAGTCTGGTTGATGCCGATACTTGAATATGTTTATATCATACAAAAGACCTTCATGCAGGTTTGGGGATGTAGAATAGGCCCAATGCACCCTCCTGTATGTCATGAAAGGGGATTAATGGAGGCAGCCTTTTTGCCCTGGGATGTATCCTGTGATGATGTTCCATCTGAGAATCACATTTTAAAAGATTGTGGTTTATATATAAAAAACTGTCTTTAGTGTTTAAGGATTGCCTTGATTAAACAGATAAACAAACAATACGAACCCTTGAACTGACTATTTGTGTCCATGATTGCTAATCCTTTAAAGATGGAATGGTTTCTTCATAACTGTTATTTTGATGACTATGACACTACAATGGTGGTTTGTGGCAAATACACAAGTCTGGAATGGTTTTTGGCACACAACTTTACCTTATAAATCTAATTAAACTGGTAACCAGACTCAACTTTTTCCCTCATTTTGTTTATTCATCTTGGTTCCGAACAATCTGCACTCTGCATACAGACTCTACTCAGCAATCGTGGTTAGGTCAGTGGTGTTTATATTTTGTTTGTGATGTGGTAATTCATAGCAGTGTCAAAACACATATTTTGCCTAAAAATCATGGCCACTGGTCATGTTCAGCAGGTGGTTGATCACGACAGTGCATTTATATAATAAAATTGATCGATGCATAATGATTGTGGTCATATATGACAGGTAGTCACTCATTGCAGAGGTCACTCAAATCAGGTTTTCCTGTACATAAATATGAAGCAAACAAGTTTACAACCAACTATTAATCTCATTATCCAAATGATAGCCACTGAAGCAGATTCCAAAATTGCCCCAATGAACTCTACATGTACTTTAATAAACAAGAGCTTGTTAATGAGTAAAATGTTTAAAGAGTATTGATGAAACAAACTTTGAACAATTTTGTTGTTGCAATCTACAAGTTTTGTACAGCCTTCAACTGAAAATTATTCAAAATGAAAAGTTAAAAACACTGACAGAGTTTTGTTTGTTGTGACCAAAAAACAATCCCAGATCCAACCTCTAGAGATAACAGAACCTACTCCAATCCAAGGTACCCAACCCATGATAAAATATATAAAATTCATTTAAAAAAGGAGGTTTTAAGAAGAACTCCTTTGATGTATATTTTTTTAAACTTTTTTGTATACTTGAACCATTTACATATTCATAATTTTAGGCTTGTTTACATTAGATCGAATTTTACATTAGCTGGCAAGAAGTTAAATAAAAAATTTCAATTTACATACTGTATATTAACTCCAAAAACTTTCATAATCATTAGGAAATTTCCATTTTGTTTTCAGTTTTATAAACAAAATGATATAATATATATCAATATATCACTGTACTGAGAAGCAACCCCTGACTGCATTTACTTGAAATCTTTTTCAATGACCAGTCCTTGGGAAAGATATTAGACATAAATTCTCAGAGCCTGTATTGATGGAACAATAGGTTCTAGGTGACAAAATGTGATTTGACCTTAAATGTGAGTTTTAAAATGAATGAGACCAATTTTTTAAACAAGAGTCCCTTGAAGTGACTGATGCTCCACCTGGCAAAAAGAATTTCCAAGAATTCAAGATAATACCATTTCTTCCTTTTAACTGTCTAGTGTTGAAACCATCTCTTATATTCTTCAGCGATAACAAGATTTCAAAATTAGCTGCTGTTGTGCACATATTGGATGTCAGATTGGCACCATTTTCATTTAGGACCAACTAGGTATCACAAGAAGTCTATTGGTGAAAACCCCATGTTGATATAGTCATCTTTTTGTAGAGGAGTAGATATAACAATATTTTCAAGATAGGACTTTCCATTCAGGCGTAGCAGCAATGACAAGATTTTCAAGATGGCTGCTGTGGTGCCAAAGTAAAGTTGTGATAACAAGAATTTTAAAATGGCTGCCATGGCGGCCATATCAGATTTCAGATCGGCAGCATTTTTATTTAGGACCAGCTAGACATCAAAAGAAGTCTTTTAGTGAAAACTCCATGTTGATACAACCATCCATTTATGAGTAGCAATAACAAGATTTTCAAGATTACTGACACTGTGGCCATATTGGATTTCAGATAAGCCCCATATTCATTTAGGATTAACTAGACATTGTAAGAAGTCTTTCAGTGAAAACCCCATGTTGATATGACCATCCATTTATGAGGAGTAGCAATAACAGGATTTTCAAGATTACTGCCACTGTGGCCATATTGGATGTCAGATAAGCACCATATTCATTTAGGACTAACTAGACCAGGGGTGGGCAACTTCTCCAGTCAGCGGGGCCGAATATGATAAAATGAAGTCCTTGGCGGGCCGGATTGCTGAATCGACACCTTAATCGCGTATTTATCTACCTATGCAAGGAATAAATCGTATTTAATATAAACTTTAAACTTGTAAACTATAAGTTTATAGCATAGAGACCAAAAACAGTATTTAATTTAACGTAATGTACTTTAATAGCTGCTGAAGTCAATGAGACATCTGTGGTCGATCAAAGTTTTCAACAAGTTGTTTGAACTCTGGCTGCATGTCGGACGTAGAAATTCTAAGTAAAAACTGCACGTGAACATCAGTTAGATTGGAACGCAGCTTTGTCTTGTTAATGTTCATGGTCGAAAATGTTTGCTCGCAAATGTATGTAGACCCGAACAGAACAAGTAGTTTCATGGCCATCTTTCTCAGGTTGGCAAACTTGGACTCATCCAATGACGCATAAAATTTGTCAATGCTTTCAGATTGGAATTTCGATTTCAGGGTAGAGTCACACTGCAGATCAATCAATTCTAGCTGTAGAGCATCCGGCACCTTTTCAAAGTCAGTTGTAAACGGTGATGACAAGATATCAAACTCAGCAGCAAGTTTCTGGAAGTCCGCAAAACGACGAGCAAATTCATTGTCTAGTGCAGATATCATATTGGTGTATTTCTCAGTTGACATCATCTGGGGTGCCATAGTTTCGAGTGTTGGAAAGTGTGCTGTGATATTCTGACTGAGCTGGCGAGAAAAAAGTTTTAGCTTCACCCTGAATGCCTTCACTGTTGAGTACATTTCGTGAGCAAAAGTGCCCTTCCCTTGAAGTCTGGTGTTCAATTCATTCATATGTTCAAAGAGATCAACTGCAAATGCCAGATCTGACAGCCATTCGGATTTTCTGAGTTGAGGATATTCTGTATCTTTCCCTTTCATCTCCAAAAACAGTAAGATTTCCGTTTTCAGGCCCCAGACACGTCTCAGAACTTTCCCCAAACTCAACCAGCGTACAGCGGTATGATACAAAACATCACTGTGATCCGAGCCGCAATCTTCCAGAAGTGTGATAAACTGTCTGTGATTTAGACCTCTCGCCCTGATAAAATTAACAATTTGCACAACTGGATCCACAACATGTTTCATGTCAAGCACACTTTTACATAGCACTTCCTGGTGTATTATGCAATGTAAAAATATCAGCTCCTTGGTGCAATCGACCTCTGAAACACGGTCACCCAGTCTCTTCAGTAGACCAACTTTCTTTCCTGTCAAAGATGGACAACCATCCGTAGTAACACTGGCCATTTTCTGCCATGGTAATTGCATTGTATGCATGGCATTTTCCACACATTCAAAAATATCTTCCCCGGTAGTAGTGTCTTTCATTGATTCCATTGACAGCAATTCTTCTGTGATTTCAAAGTTTTCTGAAATGCCTCGTACAAAGATGAGCAACTGTGCAGTGTCATCGATGTCAGTGCTTTCATCCAATGCCAAGGAAAACAGCTGAAATGAAGGTACACGCCTTTTCAGTTGTGATATCAGGTCTTCACCAATTGCTTCAATGCGGCGAGCCACAGTTCTTCTCGATAAGCTGACTTCTTCAAACTTCTTTCTTTGTTCTGGACAGACTTGATCAGCTATATCGAGCATGCACTTTATGACAAATTCACCATCACAGAATGATTTGCTGTGCTTAGCAATGTTGTATGCGACCACAAAGCTAGCATGAGTAGCAGCTTTCTGGGCTACTTTGGCTTTTCCGAATACATTCTGCTGCTTTACAAGTTTTCTGTTCAGTTCTGTTGCTCTTGTTAACCGTTCCGCTGCTGATAAAGTACTGCCATAGCCTGCATGTTTCGTCGCATAATGGCGGCTAATGTTGTACTCTTTAAACACGGCAACACTTTCACTGCACAGCAAACATATTGCTTTCTTGCCCACTTCTGTGAAAAAGTACTTAGGCATCCAATCTTTGTTAAATGCGCGACACTCGCTGTCAACTTTACGTTTCTTGGCGAAATCCATGGTAAAAATTTTATTGTAAATTCTAAATCTAATTCTAACTGAAAACAAAGAATCAAAGAATAACTAACAGTCACTATTATTCGACGTAGTAAGCAAGTAGTGGGAGATTGCCGAAGAATGTGGCCGCGGGCCACATTATCATGTACGACCGGAAACAGTCTGCGGACCAGTCAAAATCCTGTCGCGGGCCGGGTCTGGCCCGCGGGCCGTATGTTGCCCATCCCTGAACTAGACGTTATAAGAAGTCTTTCAGTGAAAACCCCATGTTGATATGACCATCCATTCAGGAGGAGTAGCAATAACAAAATTTTCAATATGGCTGCTATGGCTGGCTATATTTGACATCAGATCAGCATGACTTTCATTTAGGACCAACTAAACGTCATAAGAAGTCTTCTGGTGAAAACCCCATATTGATATGACCATCCATTCAGGAGGTGTAGCAATAAGATTTTCAAGATGACTGCCATGGTGGCCATATTGCATGTCAGATTGGCACCATTTTCATTTGGGACCAACTAGACATCATAAGTCTTTTAGTACAAACCTGTCATGTTGATATGACCATCCATTCAGGAGTAGTGGTAACAAGATTTTCAAGATAACCACTGTGGCAGCCATATTGGATGTCCGAGCAGCACAATTTTCATTTAGGACCAACTAGAGCATGAGATGAATACATGTGTAAAGCTTCAAGGCAATCCTCCAAGTAGTTTGGGAGGAGTAACAATAACAAACTTGTGCTAACAGATAGAAGATAGACAACAGACCATCCCATAAGTTCTTCTTTTCTATGACGCGTAGAGTTAACAAATTACCAAAAGTTCATGAATCAACTAAATTCATCATTAAATTTATAATACGAAATATCTATCTAAATACTAAAGTTTCACTTACTGTGTATGTTATTTCACATAATTTGTACCTCCCAGGGTCTATTCTGCAAATGAAAATTTTAAGTGCAAAATCCCCCCAACCCCCCAATCTGAAAAGAAAGGGGGGAGTATTCTAATAACAGGAGGGATTTATTGAAGAAATAAATGTAGGGCTTGGGAAAATGATGCGTTATATCACACCTTCCATTTATTTTTTTGCATTTTTTAAAATTAGCATGAATCCAGCAATTGCATATCCTAGAATACATGTAGACCCTGACCTCGATGGTAGTTTCCAAAAGTGTTACCAATCCAATTTGAAAACAGACAACTTAAATCCTATTGCTACAATTTTGGTTCTTAATGAGATTAATTCAACTTAAATGCTTGATTATAACCTTCTATAAATGTCTAAAAAAAAGAAAGAAGTATTATGCATGTTCACTGTAGTTGCCATACATAATACGGGGTCTGAATGCACATTAAACTAACTATTTTAATTCAATTATTTTCACACAGCACTTTAAAAAGTAAAAATTTACAACACTGCTACATAAACCAGTCTATGAATATTGACGACAAACTTGGCCAAAGAAATCATTATTTTTCCCAAAAGTTAACAAATCTTATGAGTGACAACAATGGGCATTTCTTCACTCTACATTTCAATCACATCTACAATACATGTAGGTGCTGATCCTTCTCCCGGTCATATATATTTACAGAACAAACAAGACCGTTCATATGTTAAATTTTTTCCCTTTACTTCAAATCCATATTTATGTCTTTTGAATATCAATAACCAGGGTAACAGAGTTGAAATATTGTCAGAAAGTTATAAAAAAACAGATTTAGCTGACTTTCCTAAACATTGGAGATTACCGTATATACTTACTTGTAAGTGGAGTCCAACTGCAAACTGCACAGACCCAGATCCGCTGTCACATATTTCACCAGCAGATCTGGGTCTATGCAGTTTGTTAGGAGTAATCAATAGAACAAACATAGATTCTGATCTGCTGGCGCATTATGCAACTGCAGATCAGGGTCTATGTTGTTTGCAGTTGTAGTCTACTTATAAGTGAGTATATACGGCAGTTACAACTACTGGTATTAGCTGTTAGTATTCTGACAGGTACAAGTGCAAAACATACTGTCTATACTTGCTTGTAAGTTGAGTCCAACTGCAAACAAAATTGACCCTGATCTGCTATCACATAATGCACCAGCAGATCAGGGTCTAACTGCATAGAAACAGACCAGCCTGCACATTATGCAATGGCAGATTTGGGTCACAGCAGTTTGCAGTTGGAATCTACTTATAAGCAAGTATATACTACCCTTTGTGTGGAACAATTATGTTCATGAAACAAATTGTTCACATATGGTATTACCAAGTGTTTCTGTGAATGTCCACATTTTGAACCAGGTAAATGTTCAAAATATAGGAATTTATATGAATTTGTATAAAATAAAGGAAAAATGTAGGAATCCTAAAATTTATAGGAACATAACACACTGTAATTGACATGTTTTTTCATGTCAGTGAGTGCAACAATTTGTCATTATGGGCATGAAATCATTGGCTAATGTTAGAATTCCTGGCTACATGATAATTATGGCAGGAGTAATGTTCTCCACATGAACTTTTCAAGACAAGTCATGTATGTATTCCCTTGATAAATGTTGCAACAACGTACTTGACAAGTGTATTTTGTTAAAGTTCTGTGGCACTGATGTGAAAGAGATTTATTTGGATAGACTTACGGTAAGCAACAATAAAATGTTACTGTAGATCAATATTGAAACAAAGCATTAGAATTTATTCAATGCAAATATGCAGTAGAATACAAATTTGTGTTGGACCAGGATACTTTCGGGTCGGAATTTATTGAACCTACTCACCTGTCCACCACAGTTAAGAACTGACCAATCACATGTCAGCAGTGATTGGTGATATGACCTAATTAACTGCAGAAGCCTTTGATAATATGTCAACTCAATGTGTTTCAGTTTTATTATATAGCAACTTTGAACATCAGTATCTTCAAAAATTAAGGCCAGAATTGTATGAAATGAATAGGTTAAATTCAATGTCATCCAGAGTATCAAACTTGAAAATCTCTTTAACAAATTTTAACAACTGAATTTACTTTTGATGTAAGAGGACTTACAGTAGGGTCAATTACTCTTCAAAGCTCAGTCTATTTAAGTTGGTATAACTATACTGTTGTTCTGTATTTTAAAAAAAAAAATGTTTTACCTACGAGTGTAACAGTCTGTATTTTTTTTAAAAAAATGTTTTACCTACGAGCGTATCATGATAAATGTTAAATTTTTCAAACTTTACTTAAAAAGAGGTTCAATTACAAATCTATTTGCAATATGTGCATCTCAAATGATCCCACTATAACTAAAATTTGCTTCACTCATCACAAATGGCCCCACTCAGTACAATTTGCTCCTTATGGACTTAAACAGAGGAACATCTGTTGGAAAACCATAGTCAGGAGAAGATGGGTTTTCAGGAACCATAAATCCTCTAAATGATGACCTGGAATGACTGAAATCACTCCTTCAGGACTCTCAATACCAGCAACATCCCATGCAAAGATATGGAAACAATGTGAACAAAGTTCCTAAATCTGCTTGTCCCTTGAGATGAGTGCAGTGTAGAAACCATCCACCCCATCAATGACACAAGTCATTCCATGATGCAATGTAATTATGTAAATAATTTGTTTAGTGAATAATATATATATATATATATATATATATATATATATATATATATATATATATATATATATATATATATATATATATATATACATACATACATACATACACATGGCTCAGGAAAAGCACTTGTCCACTTGTGCTGACCAGGTAAAAATTGGCTGGGCCTAGTAAAACATTACTATGTACTCGTCCATGGGCTGAGGACACACAGAATAACACCTGGAGAATAAAGCTGAATGCATTTTCTACCCTTAACAAGCATCGAAGTTCAACAATGCTTAGCATTTGGCATGCATCAGTTATAAATAACTTATGCATAATCGGCCTACTAGTTGTCACTCTACAATATTCTATTTTACACAGGTACATAATGTAAGCTTGATACTAAAATGAGTAAATATTTTAAACATATTATGTTGCAGCTTTACACTTAGCCCTTGATTTCTTAACAGTGTTTGCATTTACAGTGGCAGTTTTCAGTAATTTAGGCATCATTTTGATGTGGAGAAAGATTCACTTTCAATAAGGTATCACTCATCTTTACGAGTCAGACCTCTTAGAAAATAGGAGATAAAGAATGTCTAAAATTGTGTAAATTTTCATCTGGTCAGACAATGTTACAGTTGCCACAGGTCACCGGTATTTTCAAGACAGAAGCTGTATCAATACATTGCCATGCCAAGGGGAAGATGCCAGCAGATATGTTCTATAAGCATGTAATTACTTTTCACAAGAAAAATGTTGCCAATACAAAATGAGTATTTTAAGTGTCTCAGCTGATTCCAACCAACTTTCACACAATGCATGCTGTAGTAATCTATTTATAAAGCAGATAATGTCACAACAACAGCCAACTGGTTGAAATCTAGTTGGGGAAAAGACCTAGAAATGTTCCAGTTCTTTCGGACAATCAGCAATCTTCCTTTTAATGTCGCTTGTGTGCAGCTCTCTGGAATTGAAGTTTGACCAAAATGGATTATTTAGTACGAAAGTTGGTGGAAACAGACAGTTGGAATTCTTCTTTCAAATGCATGTTACTGACGTTTCTCTTGCAAAAATTACATACTTACATAAATATATGCTGGCATCTTTACTTTGGCATAACAGTGTCCACACAGTCTTGAAAATACTGGTGATCTGGGGCAAGCGTAACAATGTCTGACCAGACGAAAATCTTAAAATTTTCATTCTGTCTCTTAACTTCTCCCATATCTAACTCATAAATATGTGTGATAGCTCATTGAAAAGGAAACTTATGACACCTAGAATACTGAAAGGTTTCACTGTAAGCACAAATACCACCAAGAAATCAAGGGCTATGTGTGCAACTGTAATTTCTCGAGTTACAAGCCTTGTATCTTATTATATGTTTATCTAACGAACCATCATATTAGAACATAATATTTTCATGATTTTGACTCATTTTTGTATCAAGCTTGCATCAGGTAACTGTTTTTCTTTAGTAAAACTGTAAGCAGTGTAGTTGAAAAGTGTACCGTGTCAAGTACAATGAGGATAGCAGGGACGAGTAACTCTTGCAACTCACTCATCTCAGGGATGAGTGCTTGGGAAATTTTTTCCTGAGCCCCGATATATATATATATATATACGACACCAAAAATTTCAATATCATGGGCACAAATTGTAGACCCATCTGGGGGTCAAAGGATACTAGCTGGCCCGAGTGGGTATTAGACCCATGACCCTTGGATCACGAGTCTGATGCTGTAGCAACTGAATTACTGTGGAGAGGGGAAAAAAGACAAAATCTATGAGAAAAGACAACTACATCTCTCTCAGATAATGTAAGCAAAGAACAAATACCTCTTGTTGTTTTGCAATTGTTTAATTATATTGTATAATAGGCAGTGATTTGGGAGGATAATCTAACAGTAAATGAAGCTCAGAAAAAGTAATAAGGACAAAGAACAGAACAATGTTACAATAAGAACCTGTTTTGACACTTTATGTGCAATTTGGATTTGTTATGATAGTTTCTTTCCTAAAATGTCCATCTCACCCTGCATCTCTGAAAAGCAGGCCTTCACAAACAGCAACCATGGAATATTTCTAAACAAACTTTACAACACATGTGGTCTATCTCTTGATCATAGGCAATCCCTGGGAATTCATTTACCCAGTTTGAGTTGAAATTTTTCTTTTAACTTTTTCAGGTGGCTGATCTGTTTTATCATCTTTTGATGGTGCTGACTGCACCAGGGCTGGCTGGCCATCATTATATGAAGCAAACTGTTTGGGTTTCATAAAAGCAGTAATCAAACATTCTCTTCAACATTTTCCTTTCTGTTTCCTGGTTACCCATATGTATTAAATCATTGTATCAGAACCTAAATCAATCAATGTAACTGTTGTAAAAGGATTAAAATTAATAAAATGGCTGCTGAAAAAATCAAAAATTGCTAAAATCTATTAATTTTTTTCTAACATTTTGATCAAGCTATTGAGGAATATTTTTGCTAAACAAAGAATGACAGTGATCTGATTTGCCACAGAAAACCATGAATTGTTGCCACATTTTAAAGTACAATATTTACATTGATCAATGTTACCTAGATACTTAATCTTCTGCTGCCAATATTCATGAAAACAAATAGCATTAATTTTTGTTCGGAGAGTTTTTCTAGGGATGAAACTGGAAATTAACAGCAAGTAACAACAACAACATTCATCACAAGATGTTAAGTTTTATCAATTTTTAGAAGAATATTTTACTTGTCACTGGTGACTAATGCACATGGACCACTATTTGTCCTCAGGCAAATCTGACCTGTCCATGATGAGAGAATGACTGTTTTCTTTAAGCCCCGATGAAGTTGATCAACAAGGGTCAAAGCCATGTCTACAATGGAGTAGACAAGAAAAAACCCATAGAAGACACATCTAGGTCTATAAAACAATGTCAGAATAAATTGCAGCAGAATATATTGAATAGTTCTTGAGCTGTGCTGATCACAAACAATATTCCGTCTAAAGATATGAAGTTGATTTCCAAGGGCCATAACTCATTGCAAAATGGTGTAGATGAGACAAAACCAGTAAATGGCATATCTAGTTTTAAGAGACATAAAAGGAACATCTATTTCTAAGAGACAATGTTCTTACAAAATTCCATTAAAAAATGTTGAATGGTTCTTTAATGTGCTATGCTGACTGCAAGCAACATTCCACAAGTTTGCTTGTGAAGCCAAGAATTTGCCTGACAAGAAGCATGGCTGTGTCCAAAATTTAGTTGACAAGATCAAACCCATAAAAGGAGTATGCAAGTCTATGAGACAAAGTTCATACCAAATTGCACCAGATAATGTTGAATGGTTCTTGAGCTATGCAAGTTACAAGCAAGATCCCATAGGACAGTATGAAGTTAATTTTCAAGGGCTATAACTCTATGCAACTTGGAGTTGATGAAATAAAGCCCATAAAAGGCACATCTAGGTCTATGAAAGAATATTCATACCAAATTGCATCATAATATGTTGAACGGTACTCAACCTATGCTGGTTATAAGCAACATCCCTTGTGAAGATATGAACATACATGTGACAGCCCAGAAAGGTCAAATCAGATTTACAAAATTTGACAAGGAGATTTCACTTTGAAGGCAAATATAGCAGTAATGAAAAGAATTTCAACATATTTATATAAATATAATCAAGTTATATACAACCAAACCAGTTCATAATTCAATAGCATAATAAATTCATCACAAGTGTCTGTGCACAATAAATTAGCATTACTTTCTATCGGAGACTTGGACAAGTAGTGCAATCTTGGTCCTAGTTTCTATTTAAACATGCCAGAATCATTACTAACAGCTAACAGAGAAGTATATGATCACATCTCCTCTATCCTAAGTACAAGTATGTACAAGTATATATATATATATATATATATATATATATATATATATATATATATATATATATATATATATATATATATATATATATATATTATACTGACAGGACACTGAAAAGGCATCTTTTATGTCCACTCAAGCATTAAAATTGCTTCGTTCCCCATCCCAACTCCCATATTTGACCTGAAATGGGGTCAATGTATATGCATTTTTTATTTTAGAAAATAAGACTGTATCATGAGTGACAACATTTAGGTCTAGAACTGAAGATTTAAAGCAACAAACTAACTTCAATGTTTAAAAACAAAAATGCATTTCAAACTACCCCAATAAATTCAAAAGATTTTGTTTTATCCTGCACTGCAAGTTGATGGAAAAGAATGAAGATGTAGTCAAATCTGAAACAAGATTAATAACAATGGCATACAACAGTTCTATTTACTGTCTCATGTTTTTAAAACTTCAATGCACAAAGCTGGTGCAAGATACTTCAACAACCATCAGAGTATGTACAAATTTACATCAAAATGTAATTTGACAAATTGTTGAGCATCTTGCCAAATATGTAGCATCTTGTCACACATGCCATATTTCCAGTCTTCTAGATCTGTCAAGTTCCTAAGTGTTACACATGGATTCTTGTTGATTAAATGTGCAAGACCCCTTCTTCCATATACTATACATGTAGCATGTAAGCATCCGGCTGATCAGACTGTACTAATAACAGAACAATATTATCAGTACAGACAAGGATAATGTTTACCGTTGGACTCAGAAATTTTATATATTTTTGGTTCCGAAAAACAGGAGAGAGTTTTTAAACATTGATGGGAGGGACAGGAGGCTTTGTTTTTACTGGGAGAAATGTTCACCTGTATGTACGAAGCTAATTGTCAAGGGCCATAACTCAATCCAATTATTGGAGTTGATGACAGAAAGCTCATAAAAGGCACATATGAGACAATGTACACAACAAACCATCAGAATATGCTGAATGGTTCCTAAACTATACACGTTTGAAGGATCTGCTGTAGTGGAGATTTAAAATTTATAGAAAGGGGCAATATCTCTACCAAGAGTGGAACTGAAAAGACAAAACGTTTAAAAGGGACATCTACAACTGTAACAGTCAATTTATCTACCAAATGGCATCATCCAATTATATGCAAGGGTTGCAGAGCTTTGGTGAGTACAAGAAGTGGATAGACAGGCAGATTGATGGCAGCACTACTAGATTTGCTTAGACCTGGCCCCTCCATAAAACTTTGCCCAACATTTAGAGTACTGTATAGTTAATAGTTAAGTCCAAATGCAAACTGCACAGAACCAGATCTGCTGTCACATAATGCACAGGCAGATTTGGGTCTATGTAGTATGTTCGGAGTAATCTATAAAACAAACAACACATACCCTGATCTGCTGGCACATTATGTAATGGCAGATCAGGTCTATGTTGTCTGCAGTTGGACTTGACTTATAAGCGAGTATATACAATACTGACTTCTGAATGGTTATAACATTTTGGAGTAAGATTTTGATTCGAGTAATGTTTTATGTAAGAGTGACCTGGTCAACATAAAATACCTTTCATCTCCAATTTGACCATACGTCATTTTTAAAATGCCTACTTCAGTTTAAATTGTTAAGAGACTGCACTTTTTTCCCTTCAGAATACTTGCTTGTGTATCCAGCACACATAAATATTATGCAGTTAATTTCAAAGACACACCTAAGTTTAAGCATAATATTCATTTATATGGGATCATATATCCCATATATTGTATTATAGTTTATATTAGTGTTATGTAATCTACTGGGTAACAAGGTTTAAATTAACAACATTAAGATGGATATCTCCAGTCTTGTAAAATTAGAAGCCCCATACAAATTCAGCAGAGCTTAAAGGGACTGTTTATTTATTTTTAAGGAATTCTGGCAGAGAAAGTTTGATCAAAAGTATGTTAGCTTTAAAAAGATCCAATCAAGTTATGAACCTTGTGTTCACTATACAATTGTCAAGTGCATCATGGTAAAGATCTGGCATCTAAGATGAAAACATTTACTCATTTGGACTGAAAAAGTAACCTGTCTTGATTTGCAGTGAATGCAAATGTTTATGCATTCATATTAGCTCTGGGGGTACTTCGAAAGAAATGAACAGGACCAATATGGAGCACGTGCAGTCTTGAGAACAACTGGGATAAGCATTTACAAGTATACTGAAAGTGATCTAAATGTTATCTTCACTACCGCACGATTATTTTTACATCGCCTTTTCATTCAAAATCCATAGAAATTACTCTTTCCTGGTAATAAAATCTGTTCTGATTTTAATATCGTTCATTTTCATGGACAAACATGTTGGTTTTCTTTACTGCTCTCCTAATGCATCTGGGGCAACCACGCATGCACTGACATACAATTCGGCATACATGTAAGTAGAGACAAAAGTAGGTAACATTTTTCATATGGTTGAAGCATTTGAACTTTTAACAGTACATTTTACAAGCAAGTAACTCAAAGTCTGCAACTTTATATGATGTATCAAAAAATAGATCAATCTCATCGTCTATCTAGTTTTCTATATCTAAATTCAATAAATACACACAAATACACACAAATACACACAAATACACACAATCCCTTTAATGTTGACTTTTCAGACTCCTGATGTCATACCAATGAAACCTAGACATGTTGCAATAGTGTAAACAGGACATGTTTTGACCGTTCTCCAAATATGGGACAGGCGTGGGTGAGATTTACAGCTGGGTAAACTCGAGTTTAAAGAAACTGCAAATGAGGACTTTGGAATTACCATCTATACTCGGGTATAAGCCAGTTCCAGATGCAAACAACATAGACCCTGA
This sequence comes from Margaritifera margaritifera, assembly GCA_029931535.1. Classification (NCBI taxonomy): domain Eukaryota; kingdom Metazoa; phylum Mollusca; class Bivalvia; order Unionida; family Margaritiferidae; genus Margaritifera; species Margaritifera margaritifera. The sequence goes on along the minus strand of JAQPZY010001673.1, from coordinate 5,804,645 downwards.
TCTACCATTGCATAATGCGCCGTCAGATCAGGGTCTATGTTGTTTGTTCTACTGATTAGTTCTTACAAACTGCATAGACCCAGATCTGCTGGCGCATAATGCACTGGCAGATCTGGGTCTATGCAGTTTGCAGTTTCTATCGGCTTATACATGAGTATAGATGGTATATGACTAAGTGCATGCAATATGCATTCAATTATGCCAAATATGGTCAAAAGAACATAATACTAGCTAATATCTTTGATTTAAATCACCATTAAATATTGTCAAACTGAATCACGTTACATCCTCCAGAAAAACCACACCTTATGGGAATATTTATATTAATTCATGTGTGCCTTCTGTCACACACCACCACTAAATGTACATATTTTATATTGTACTAATTGTCTTTTATAACAAAAGAATAATGCATTAAGATAAGTTGATTGTTTGATTTTGTATGAGCTATTTCTATATCATGTTCTACAATGTTTGTCATGTTTGAATCAATTTTGTGTCCTCACAGATGTTAGTGCCCATATGAATATGAAATAACACCATCAAACTAATTAATGAAATTATTGTGTAATTAATATCCACATAGGGTAGTGGAATATTGGATTTATAGTACATGTATAAAGAACAGTCCCTGATCTTTGTCTTGCTAAACATTCAACATCAAAATGTTTCTAAGATGAAACTTGCCTCAGTGGACATTCACAGACAACACTTGCCCTCAGAGGACATTCATAAAACCATATTCTTCACTACACTCACATGTGACCTCTACAAGATGGATACCTATGACACAGTTTTGAGGTACTTTGCTGTATTATACATAAACTTCATGCTATTATAACAGTTCAATCAGATCAAATTGTATATCACAAACACCTGCTCAGAAAAGAAAAACTTTATGAAACAGTTTTTCACAACATTTACTCATATAACATCAATATGAAGGACATTTTTCCATAAATAACACAACTTTGAAGTCATTTACTGAATTATACATACCGTATATATTCACCTACAAGTCGAGTCCAAAAGCAAACACCACAGATCCTGATCTGCCATCGCATAATGCACTGGCAGATCAGCGTCTGTGTTGTTTGTTCTAGTGATTACTCATAACAAACTGCATAGACCCAGATCTGTCAGTGCATCGTGCAATGGCAGATCTGGGTCTTTGTAGTTTGCAGTTGGTATTGACTTAAAAGTATATACATGTACCTCATACTATTATACAAGTTCAATCAACTCAAGTCACATAGTCACAGAGTAAAGGTAGTGGTACAAATTAATATTGTTAGATCAGATTTTCTGTTGCATTAATGCTTGCTTTGTTTATTTAAGTGAAACAAAAAGTGCAGATCCAGATGTACTGTTACATTACTGATTATAGGCACAAGTTTCATTCTATACACTAAATTTAAACCTTTTCATTTAAATTTTGATTAAAACTTTAGTTTGAATCTGAGTTATTCTGAACTCCGAGTGTCAATAATCTATAGTAACAATGCAATGTCAAACATGCAGAGAGATAACTAACATGTTATTGACCTTTATTTGTCCCCCAGCCAGCAAAACAGGAAATACAGCATTTTACAGAAGTGCACATTTGATTCCCACCATCAGATCAACCTGGATCAGCTATCATGGTGTGTCCTTGTGCTAAAGTACTTTACTCAACTTGCCTTGGCATTAGGGGTGTAACTACCACCCTGCATCCCCTGCAATGTGGGGGACCCTGTCAAGAAGGGGGCCCAAAATCAAGTTTTTTGGGGGGTATTTTAAGGTGGGGGATATATGCAACACACGTTCATTCCCAGATCAACTTAATAGTAGTAATGCAGAGTTACAGTGCAGCCCGGATAGGGGAGGGGGGATGGAAAAAGTGAATCCAGTCTCTTCTCCAAGCATGCAGGGCAAATATGTCATTACAAGTAAAAGATATTTGCCTTCCAACAAAGCAATCCACCTACTCTGACAACTCCAAGTATTAACTACAGTTGCATATAACCACTGATGTTTTGATGCAACACATATCACGATACTAGGGTCCCAATAGAGTATATACATATCCTGAACTAATATTTCATGCCAACTATATGTGATGAAATTCACAATAGTCACAATTCAGTTCCACCTTACTATGCCTTTAAACATCTGAAAAAAATGCAAATTGTGTTTCATTATGATCAAAACTATTTGAATGACAACATCTGGAAGAAAATTTATATTATATATGGAAAAATAACTAGACCAATTAATAAATCTTACATTTTTAAAGTTCAGGTTTCAATAAATTATAACAAGAGTACCATGAATGGTATATTATACACCTGTCCAGTGTTTAATAGTCCTCTACAAAGGCATTAGTAGGGCATAGTTGACTAGAGATTACTGACCATTGGGATCTCAATAACCTTGATCTTGGTCAAGGTATGCAGTCTTGATTTACACTTACTGTGCAAAAAATATTATTTTCTTATTACACTTACCATGACCTTGACCTTTGACCTTTCAATACCAAAATCATTTTTTTCTTACCCTAGTTGAAAGCCATCCACAAAGTTTGGTCAGTTATTGCACAAATTCCATTTGTCTTTTGGTCACAATGACTCTGACCTTTGACCTTTTGACCCCCAAAATTTGATCAAGTTACATGGTGTAGAACTAAGATTATTATATAAAAACCATTTTCTTCTTTCAGTCATACTGACCTGGACCTTTGACCTTTTGATCCAAAATCAATAGGCTTCTTTCTTACCTAAAGTGCAAGCCATCCACAAACTTTGGTGAAGGTACACATTCAAGAACTTAAATTTTTGTGAAAGAAACTACTTTTCAGTTTTCAGCTTGTAACTTTGAGTTTAATCCAGGTCTGTGATGTAGAACCAGTGTTATTGTGTGGAAACCACTGTTCTTCTTTTAGCCACAGTGACCTTGACCTTAGACCTTTGAACTACAAAATCAATAAGCTTCTTCCTTACCCCAAGAATAAGCCATTCACATGGATCTGTAAAGGTACATGTCGATGTTGTAAAACTAAAGTTATTGTGCAGAAATGAAAAACGTAACAGATGGATGGATCTACAGCCAGACATATGGATGTATGGAGAGATGTAACATTTTATGCCTTTGGTGAGCATATACAAATGACACAATTGCTTCAAGTTCTAAGGTTGTATCATGAGTATCATGATATGTGGCTGACAATACACACCTGGCCAGGTCATCCAAGATCCATGTCCCTGGGCATGGCACAATACTCTTATTGTCTTGGCATGATAAAACATTTTATGTACTAATGTACTGTAACCAAACAAACAAACAAGCAAACAAACATCAAGACCACTCCATGGTACCATCTGGATTTGACAGTATTTGGTCAGCTTTCATAACTTGTCACACAATTTTGGCCTGCACTCTATATACAAAACAAAATGGCAGTTAAGTGAATCTAAGACAAAATGCATGCTATGGGAACAACTAAAAACACTTGCAAAGTTATAAAAGATCTATCCCTTTACATTAAACATACTGAAATCAAAAATGTAAAGGATGAAAATCTTTTAGGGAAACTCAGTGACAGAAGTCTTAAGTGGGAAAAACAGGTGAACAGTGTCTGTAGGTCCCTCACATCTAAAGTTTCATTGCTGAGTAGAATTAAAAAGTACCTGCCAGAGGACTCCAGAATTCTTTACTATAATGGTTGTATACTTCAGTGATTGAGTGCTCTTCAACTATATGGGGAAATTGTACCAGTTTCCAACTAGACAGAATTCACAGGCTTCAAAAGTGAGCAGCTCGGTTGATTCTTGATGCCCCTTTGATACATCATCATCTGACTTGCTCACAGACTTAAGAAGGTTAAGAATAGACGAGAGAATACATTTTCTGAAAGCAGTTAATGGTTTTTAAATGTATCGAAGGAGATGTTCCAAAGCAAAGGACTGAATTATTCTACAAAGGTTCTTCTCCCTATAAGCAAAGTTCAATTTCTAAAATAAATTTAGAATTACTGAAACTCTGCATTAAACAATTCAAAAAGGAACTCTACAGTACTTGGGAGTGAAAATATGGAACACACTTCCTTCTCAGATTTGATCTGCTGATTTGGTTAAATCCTTTAAGAAAACGTACATACAACATTTCAAACCTATATATTAATAACATACACGTCTTTACACTGTTTTGAAGTTTTCAACTGTTTTTTTCTTTCTTTTTCTTCTTTAAATTATAGAACCAGTTCTGGGATTTATCGTACAAGTAATACTACTCTTAGGAATTTATTATCTGCTTGTTTCATGTATTGTTTCTTAACACACACACATATATATATATATATATATATATATATATATATATACAAAATAATATTTTATGCCAAAGTATAACACTGATATAAACTTGACTACATGCCACATTTTTGCTGAATACCCTAATAATATATCTAAGCAGAAATTGGTAATGATTTTTTAATTAAAGTATCTGTGCGGCCATTCAACCATGTATGACAAAACAGAAGTGATCATCAACTGCTATGTGTACATGTACTTGCAGATTTTGCTTAAAGTAAATTTCAAAAGTTATTAAATGGATGAAGCAATAATTTATAAATGCAGTCAAATCCTCCTCCTTTCATAATGTATGTTAGCATGTATTAGATGTGTTTACTTGTAAATACTTATTTTCAAGAGAGAGAACTTCCATGATAATACTGTGCCTTAATATGACTGATAGTGATAATACTTTGCAAATAGTTTTTGAAAACAAATACAGTAGAGAGCCTTAAGGGAGATTAGTTGTACTAAACTATTTGAGTTACCCTCTTTAAACAATAATAATAATAATAATAATAATATTATTATTATTATTATTATTATTATCATTATTATTATTATTATTATTATTATTATTATTATTATTATTATTATTATTATACAATCAACAGGGTCTTCAAGAACTGGGCTATTCATACTCCTATTATGAAAACTCACTAGGACTCTGTGATCCTTACCACCTCACACCACCCACCAAACCCATGGATCTGCTATTTAAAACACAGGTGACTGCCCCCATTTGTCTTTGGCTTTTATTTTGTAAAAAGTCCAAACACATGTAAGAGCAACAATAGTACCATGCATGCTAACCTCTCACTATGGTATGCAAAACAATGTATATTTAAATGTATGTGAAGTTCACCCGAATAACCTCAATCACAATAAAGAATGTTGTAAGGACTGTAAATAATATGTGAAGTGCAGAACAGGTATCTAATTAACACATGTAAGTCTGATGTATATTTTGTTACTCAGGGAAGCATGTGGTACATGTAATGCATCATGAAAAAGCTGCACAAAGGTTAGGTGAACAGGTGCACTCTTTTTTTCCATCTAAATTTAGTTTAAAAAATTTGGTGAATCAAAGTTTGAAAATTGTAATACAAACTTTCTGTAGAAATATCTTCTCAAGCTGCATCATGAAAATTATTCTCAAATTTTCAAGACGCGTCTTCTTCAACAAGTATCTGAACATAAAAGTTTGAAATTTTATATCAATTATAAATGTGTCCACATGACACGGATCCCCTGCCAATATGCTACAATTGAAAGGAAAAGTGTCCAAGTCATCCTGGGGAATAACTCCACAAAATTTTGTCCAAAAATGGTGAAAAACAAAATTGACCTGAATCTTCATAATATAAAGTCTCATACCAAATTTGGTTTTAAATCCATGAAGTTCTTAAGTTATTGGACAGAAACAAAATCCATGACAGATATGATGACAGGGTGGGATGGACACGAGAAACACTATTTGCCCCATTTTTACAGGACATGCCAGAACTGATGCAACTTTTGCTGATGTCTTGAACATAAGTCACCAATTAATCAATAATAAATTGCTTATTTCATGTTTATCTTTGTCCAAAACATAAAGGTTTTGTGTCTGGCCAAATATTTGAGATATTCTGTAACAAATGCACGGGTAAAAATGGTCTCCTCTAAAATGATCTTAAATGTCACGTTGTAACTCTGGATGGCAGAGTGATATCAAGCTCACTTGGGTCTCTTGTTTGTTCATATGTTCAGAGGGGATTTGTGGTTTATCTTTTTGCAGCATTTCTTCAGAAACACTATATAGTGGAAGTTAACAGAAAACATCTAAGATACGATCTGAGGTGTGGTAAATGGTGCTTGTAATCTCTGTCAACTGAGAGATGAAAGCCTAAAACACACCGAAACAGTCACCGTTCACAAGTCTACAATTTTATAGCTTGTTAACAAACAACAAGGAAATGTAGAAAACAGCAGCTGCCATGGACAGAGAAAGCTCACTGATGCTAGGGGAGATTGTCAACTTCTGAGTGATGAAGCAAAACAGATGACAGAGGTTGAAAGAAATTACGATTACAACCAATATGCACCGGAAAAAGCATCCATGAGGACAGTTGAGTGCTGACTGTATGATTATGATTATGGTTTAAAGAAACAATGAGTTCTTAAGACACTGATGGTATATGTTAATAACAGAGAAAATCTCATGAAGTGGTGCAAGGAGAAGAGACATCTCATGGTTGAAATGTATTGGAATCAAGTAACATTTCCCAATGAAATCCAGGTTATCATCACTAGTGAAAACCATCAGTATTGTGTTGAGAACTAAAACAGATGCATACAGATCAGAGGCTACATGGAAATAATGTCACAGTAGGTGGCATGTTTTGGGGAAGCTTTACATATCATGGAGTGGGTATTTTGGTTGAAATTGAGGGAAATATTAATAGCAAAAAGTACACTAATACTTGTATTTATATTTCAAGATGACAATGCACCTTGCCACAATTCTGCATGGTCTTGTATCTGGAAACAGGAAAATAATAGTGACAATACGATGACCACCACAGTCACCCAACCTCAGTTAAATTGAAAATGTGTGGCATATTCCAAAATAGGACTTAAATCTCTGCAAGCAATTAAATCTCTCAGAGATGTAGTGAATGTCTTGCAGTCTATTTAAATATCAATCAGACTATATTAAAGCTTTATACAGCACCATTCCCAGGAGACTGAAAGAAGTTAGCAAATCCAGATGTCATATTACAAAATATTCAAAATCCCAGGTAAATGCCATAATTAGTTTTTGAGTTATTCTGTTTTAATATTGCACATTAAGTGTTCGTGACGTTGACATCATCTACAGTGAGTTGCATCATTTGTGGCATGTCACTGTCGATATGGTTGGGGCGTAACAACTTCTAAATGTTTAAAAGTACTGGTCAAACATTTCTTACATCAGCCATCTGAACATTACTTTCAACATGGTTGTTCTCCACTAAATTTTGCATTTTATTTTTAATGTACAAAAAGTGTGCACATTTTTAGTTTGTACAAATATTGCAGAACCGATTCATTTAGTCTGTTCTAAATAACTATACACTCAAGAAATAATTCTTAATTTGAATCTTGGTTCATGGACAACCAGTGCAGGCAACTAAGCTTGGATCTGGGGAAATATTGGCACATGTGGATGACGAGAATGACGAAAAACTTGGTAAATGTTTTGTTACTTCATAATTATCAGATGTGCACAAGGAGAATGAAAAAATCCCAGATAAATAAAGAAGTGCATGCTTTATGCACAAGTAAACAAGTGATCCCATCAAGATATTGCATTCAAGATAACCAGGCTTCATGATTAAGGTCCATCTTGGTGAAACATCATTTTCAAAAAGAAAATCTTTACATTATGATGGCTGTGTACCATTGTAAAAAAAATGTGACAGTAAAGGGTGAAGTTGACCTGGAGATACATAGAAAATTGTATTGTGCAGTATGCTGATGACATTTCAACATACCTCTCCACATCAACATCATTTCCACTGTAGATAAAAAGAAGATAGGGCACTCCAGAGCTGGGTTACTGAAACTACAGTATATATTCACATATAATCCCTGTCCAAATGCAAACAACATACTCTAATCTGCAGTCGCATAATATGCTGGCAGATCAGGGTCTATGTTGTTTGTTCTAATGATTAGTCCTTACAAACTGCATAGACCCAGATCTGCTGGCGCATTATGCGACGGCAGATCTGGGTCTATGCAATTTGCAGTTGGTATCGGTTTATACGAGAGTATATACGGGCATATAAACCAGGTCCAAATGCAAACAACATAGACTCTAATCTGCAGTCGCATAATGCGCTGGCAGATCAGGGTCTATGTTGTTTGTTCTACTGATTAGTCCTTACAAACTGCATAGACCCAGATCTGTCGCCGCATTATGCGACGGTAGATCTGGGTCTATGCAGTTTGCAGTTGGTATCAGCTTATACGAGAGTATATACTGTAATAAAAAATACCAATCTTAATTATTTACTCAGACTGGTAGAAATAATGATTTAATGATTATTTTTTTAAAAAATGTAATTATGATGCAGGTTTTTTGTTGTTGTTATTTTACCTTGTAGATTCATTATATATGCAACTGTCTTCTTCTTTACAGCCAACACTTTTCACATGCCTGAAACCAATGTCAAGCTCTAAACAGTCATAAGATAAATATCGAGTTCTCTTGATTTTTTAAGGTCAAGATAGAGTCTGAAATAATATTTATATGACTATGTCACTCAAATGATATTACTGTACAGAATGTGATATCATACGCAGAGTTCATTTTTCCAGGTAGATTTTTACAGAGAGAGTACCCCTCCATTTCTGTCAAGCTGGAGCACTGCGATTAGAGGGACTAAGGGTACAGGCAAAGATTTGAAAAAAACTTTGAGTTTTTATTTTGGAAGATTAGAAAGACATAAGAAAAGCATGTGACTGATAAGGCATTCACTGCTATTATATACACTCATGAAGAATGTGTTTCCAAGTCAGATAATTCCAAGTGGGTCTAATTTTGTCTGTATGCAGTAGCATCCAATCTCACAACAGGAATGTTTATTGTAAATAATATTAGTGAAAATTCCTCCCTGATCTTTTCAAATAAATGAATGTTTCCTAATAGTGTTTAAACTTAATGATGAATTGGAAAACTCCAACATCAGTATAGAGCTCTTAAACCAATAAACTGGAGTAAGTTATAACAGAATTATAAGTTATTTATCAATTTTAGCACAAGTTAAAATTAAAATAATAATCTCCAGAAAGAGGTCAGATTACTCTGTATTTTCTACTTTGTATACACAAGTCATGATGAATATTTAAGCCATTCCAATTAATTTCTGAATGTAAAATTCTTTCAGTGTGCGTTCTCCTTCTAATTTGTCACCCAACTTTCCAATTCCCTTTCTCCCTCCTTCCATTATCACTTCTGACTTCTGATACTTTGTTCTTTTACAACATATTATTCATATGAGAAATATTCTATATGGATGGGTAATAAGCAATACAAATAGACACTGTATTTCACTATACTGCTCCACAACATGATGTACACTGGAATACACATCAATCATGCATCTTTGCAGACAGCTACTCTTTAATTTTGGAAAATAGATATACTATGGTACCAGAAGGTAGGACTGAAGTATACACAAATTATATCAGGCCAGAGTGCAATGTAGAGTTAACATTTAGAATTAATGAGAAAAACTAACTATTTGTTAAAAGTTAATCACTATATGTAAAATAGTAGACAGTTTTGTCAAAGCAAGACCTTGAGAATAAACTTTCACAAACCTAACGACTCTGAGAAGTTTGGTTTCTCAATCCATAACAAATATTGATTATGAAGGACATTATACAAAATGATTACGGTAATTGTTCAAGTCACACACTTTATTCATTTATTGCATCTGCAAATTGCAAAATTTTCAAGAAATAGAATCACAAACAACTTCAAAATCGGTAATATTGTCATGTCAAAATAGCAATCAGCACTGGTCCTACCTTACATGCACATAACCTAGTGATCATGGCATGGGAAAAAACTCTGGTTTGGTGTTTTACAGCATAGCAACACAAGTAGTTTATTTAGTGTCAAGGCAATTTGAGTATAGTGCCTTAACCAAGAACACATCACAGTAGCAAATCCAGGTTGATCTAATGGAAGGATTCAAACCCACACCTTTTCAGTTGCAAGTCTGGCATTCTAACCACTTAGCCACTGTGGCTCATGCCTCCATTAGTGGCTTCTTACCACATGCAGAAGAGGGACAAAGTTGGAATAGATACCACCATGACCTGCACCAAAGTGGAACATTATTTTCCAGTTTGTTCCATTCATAAGAGCTAGGACACCCCCTCTTATAAGTCCAGTTTTTCCATGAGGTGACCTTAGAAAGGGGGACCACAGTACATTTTTATGTTAATTCTGTTCAAGTTTAGATTAGTCTACTAAACTTTATCCAAACTCTGTTTAACTATGCGACTATCACATTTCTATTAAAAATATTATGAAATTGTACTTTACTAACTCAAAACTACAATCTTAAATGTAAGTCTCATGATCCGACTTCAATATCTTCATTTGAATTCAAAACGCTCAAAATAAATGTATTATCAACTCATTACATTGTATTATCAACTCATTACATTGTATTATCAACTCATTACATTGTATTATCAACTCATTACATTGTATTATCAACTCATTACATTGACTCTATTACCTTTCTTCAAACAATATGTAAAGCCATTTAAGTATAGCTGCTGTGTGTTTTAATCAAGTAAATGGACAGCTCAATGTGCATCCAACCAACTGGTCAAGGTATTTTACCATCACTAATTATGCACAGTAGTTTTGCTAATGAACTAGTACACGTGACCATGAACATAATGTACAAGGTCCAAAGGCAAAATCTGTTTATCTAAGTCAGAGTTTATCCAACAAAATGAAATGCAACAGCCTTCATCTGATAAACGATAGTAGTAATTGTGATTTTTGGGGTTTAACGCCATTTTTAACACACAATAGACCATACATGAATGCCTGTATATTTGGTCGAGGAAGACCCCAGAAAGAACCACCGAACAATGAGAAGGTAAAGGCAAGCTTTCTCACATGCCCACATTGGTCAAGCCAAAACCTGAACCCATTAAGACAGAAGTGAGATGTGAGTGATTTGTAAAGGTGAGCACCTTAGATCACTCTGCCACTGGGGCCTCTAAACAATAGTAGACTGTACATTGTATTAATATGGCCATTACGTGAAATGCAAGAAATACTATGAACATAATAATGCTCAGAATTTCAAACAGTCCAATATGAATGCAATGCCATTTTTATGCAATATCTTCTGATGTATGGACTACCTATAAAACTATCTCATGCATTTTCATGAAATTTTGCACCATACAAAAAAAAAAACAAAAACAAAAAAAATACTGCCTAATCACACTTAAGAACTTCAGGCAGTCAGTTAAAACAAAGATTTCAATGAAACTTTTTCCTTAGATTACCATTGATGACCAGTTATAATTTTTTACTACCGTATATACTCGTGTATAATTCGGGTCCAAATGCAAACAACATAGACCCTGATCGGCCATCGCATAATGCGCTGGCAGATCAGGATCTATGTTGTTTGTTATACTGATTAGTCCTTACAAACTGCATAGACCCTGATCTGAGAGCATTATGCGCTGGCAGATCTGGATCAATGCAGTTTGCAGTTGGTATTGGTTTATACGCAAGTACATATGGTAATATAAATAATTTTAAATACTGCATGGTCATGTTACTTATCTATGTTTGTTTATGTTCCTTGCAAAATCACTATGTTGAAAAGAATTTGATTTTGTACATGGATTACACACATTTCTCTGAGGTTTTAACTCTTTTACTCAAAACCACAAGAGGAAAAGTTTAAGAAGTCCTAAAGTCATTTGGCGGTACCATGTATACTCACATATAAGCCGGGTCCAAATGCAAACAACATAGACCCTGATCTGCCATCGCATAATGCTCTGACTGATCAGGGTCTATGTTTGTTCTAATGATTAGTCCTTACAAACTGCATAGATCCAGATCTGCTGGCGCATTATGCGATGGCAGATCTGGGTCTATGCAGTTTGCAGTTGGTATCGGCTTACACACGAGTACATGTATATATTGTAGGTTAACAACCAAGCGAACGAGTTAATATCAACATCTGAACTGAAATAGCATCTACCAAAACTATAATCATCTGGTTTGATGATCTGTGAAATTGTAACTTCATGTTCAGAGGAGGTGAAATGCCTATCTATTTTGTAAATACTTTACACACTTTTAAACGGCAATATACTGTATACTTTATCAGTGCAGGTAGATCAATCACAAAAGATTTAATAAGTTGATATAATCACTGAATAAGATTACAAGGACCATTTACCACACCTCAGATCGTATCTTAGATGTTTTCTGTTAACTTCCATTATATGGTGTTTCTGAAGAAATGCTGCAAAAAGATAAACCACAAATCCCCTTTGAACATATGAACAAACAAGAGACCCAAGTGAGCTTGATATCACTCAGGTGATTAGTTGACATCTGTCAGCTTATGAATGTAAATTCACACATGAACTGAAACTGTTGAGAGGAAAGAAAAGCATGGATCGCATAGTTGCTATGGTACATTGTCTATTAATGTTGGTGTCATTTATCATCTTTCTTACACCATATATATAGGATCACTTTCTGGGCATAAAAAAGACAAGTCATTTATACAACCAGCATTGTCCCCTGGATCTCTCCCAGCCCCCGAGGACTTAGCCATTATTAACAAACTTGGAAACTTGTCACAGCCCTATCCTCAAAGTATATAAACTTACTTGGCATTACAAGGGGAGTTAATCTGTATAATCAGCCTGGATTCCTGGATCTGTCCTTAGCCCCCTGGGGCTTGCACCAGGAGTCCTAACTTGGACACCACTAAGATCAGCATCCATGAGAGCTGCAGTCACTCCAAGGATAAGGCATTGGACAATTAACCAGAAATGTACAGATTCAAATCCCACCATATGATCAGCCTGAGACGATCGAGTACCAACATTTCTTTGGATATTTTTTTAAGTTCATGGATTTCTTTGCTCTTAGCAATTAAATATAAGCACCATTACTAAATATATAAAGCTTTAAACAGCTTCTTCTGAAAAAGGTTTATGCCAGGTTGCTTTTTGTCAAATTGGGTCCAATTCTGTAGAGCTTTGTTTGAGTAAAAGCTGTTTCAGGTTTTTCTATTTTTTGTAATGGTGACCATATTTGATGGCAGATCAAGATCCATATGAACAAAATTGATAGCCATCTATGTCTGGATGCTTTCTGTCAAATCTGGTCAAATTCTGTTGAGCGGTTTTAGAGAAGAAATTTTATTTTGCTGCTATTATTGCACTGCTAGGTGCCTGCTGACCGATAAGTGGTGACCGGTGACAGACACTTGGTGACTGGTGCTTGACACTTTACTACATGACCATTGACCTTTGTTCAGTGCCCAGTGACCAGATACGAGCCCTTTGCCATTGACCGGTGACCAGTCAATGACTGGTCAGGATGCTGATCTGTAGGAAGACCCTTCCTCAGGTCTTATAGACTTAGATTATAGCTCTCCCCTTGCATGCTGGCTCGATACTCTCACCACGAATGGGCGTCAGGTTCCGAGGTGCTGCTCATGCCTTATAGGGGGAGGTGGCATGACTCACTCTCCATTTATAATCTCCCTTGGGAGGGGCCCCATGGGCCTTATAAGTCTCCAAAGAGACTGATCCCATATACTCCTGGGACCTAGGAGTGCCCTTCATCCCCAAGAAGCCAAGAATTCTCCTCTGAGACCCAAGAGATGCAGTGATGGCAAAACCTGAAAACTCTGAAGATAAAGAGAAAGGCCCTTTCTTCCTCCCCTTTCCTTTTCCTTTCTGTCCATCTGCATTCAGTGATGTTCCAGATCTCGTCTGACCAGAGACAACAAAAAGGACAAAACCAGCAAGGTAATATGATTGAAGAAAAGGAATACTATCCTTAAAATACTATATAGAAATTAAGGGTGTGCATACAACTTAACACATAACTGAATATGAATGCTAGTGTGAGACCCCTTTCTCCAAGTAAAACTCAGCATAAATTACATAACAGAATATCATATCTCAGGAAAATTAAGGAAAAAGAGGTTCACAAACTAGTCTGATGAGGATAGGGAGACTAAATACCAACCCGAAGTCCAGAAAATGAACTTGAATTAAGTCACAAGAAAAAGTTACCCTAATACCCTGGGAGGTGGGACCTAAAAGGTAAAGTTGTGAATAAACATAACCTCTAAAATGTCAAAAACTCTCAAAAGACATAATTCCGACTAAGGAATAACACTTGAACTGAGGGTAATACACTCAATAAATATGATGCACATATTAAAAATGCCCAATTTGCGCTGTATGACATGAAGCAAAAGCAATTTTCCGTAGAGTGTAATTTGCACCACTAAAGAATGGGGTAATTCAGAAAAAGATGAGGACTACTGTGCATGCGTCAGTGATGCAAGGTTGTCTTCCAGATACTTCTGGAAAGACACCCTATGGAAGAATGAATTCTCTTCATATGGTAGAGGGTAATTTCCATCCCAAAACGAGTAAGCTACACAACAGAAACAGGTAGCATATTACTGATATTAAAATTGATAGACTTATTGCTACCACAAAGTGCAAGGCATCCACAAAGATTCTTCCAGGTCTGTAATGTAGAACTACTGTTATTGTGCACAAATCATGTTCCTTCTGTCAGCCAATGACCTTGACTTTTGACCTTTTGAACCCAAAATCAACTGTTTTCCTCCTTACCCCAAGTACAAGCCATCCAAAAAGTTTTTTGATTATGTAGAACTAATGTTATTGTACAGAGATCATTTTTTTCCTTCATTCAGTGACCATGACCTTTGACCTTTTGACTCCAAAATCAACAGGGTTCTTTCTTACACAAAGTGAAAGTTATGCACAAAGTTTGGTAACTGTAGTTGATCCAGAACTAATGTTATTGTGTGGAAACTTTTTTTCTTCTTTCAGTCTGTGACCTTGACTTTAGATTTTTGAAGCCCAACATTGACATAGTTCTTCCTTACCCCAACTGCAAGCCATCCACAAAGTTTGGTTATTTTACATGGTGGAGAACTTGAGTTATGGTGCAAAAACCATTTTTCTTCTTTCAGTCACAGTGACCTTGATCTTTGACCTGTGGACCTTAAAAAATATAGGGTTTTCCCTTACCTCGAGTGCAAGCTATCCTCAAAGTTTGGTAACCGTAATTAATTGTGAGAAACTAAAGTTATTATGTGGAAACCATTTTCCAAGTTTCAGTCACAGTGGACTTGACCTTTGAGTTTTTCATCCCAAAACTGATAGGGTTCTTTGTAACCCCAAGTGCAAGTCCTACACAAATTTTGGTACCTGCATATGGTGGACAACTAAAGTTATAGTGCAGGAACCAAATTGGTAACATATGGACAGAGAGACAACATCATTAAAATAAAACTCTTCACCTTACGGTGGGCATATAAACACTGCAAGAAAGACATGAGAATCTAATCAGGTTATCTACATATGCATATAAATATCCATATCAAATTTCATTTGTCTACCTGAAGTGGTTTTTGCTCAATAGTGCTACTGCTAAGAAGGTTTTTGTCAAAAAAGTCAAAATCCAAAAGTTGAAAAATGTGTAAAAATTTGAAAACTTGCTATAATGACCTGAAAATCTTGTCAGGTCATCTGCATATGAATACAAATCAGCCTGCCAAATTTTATTACTCCACTTCAAGTGGTTTTTGTTTAAACATGCCAACAAGGTTTGTGTCAAAGCACAGCAACACAAACACTAGTAGGGTATGGTTGGCTCTGGAGATTACAGACCAACATATCTCAATGACTTCAACCTTTGGTCAAGGTATGACATCTTCAAATAAATTTAATTTCTTATCAGACTCACTATGACCATGACCTGGATCTTGACACCCCAGAATCTATAGGTTTCTTTACTACCCTAGGTGCAAGCCATCCACAAAGATTGGTCAAGGAACTTACTCTAGAACAAAAGTTGTTCTTCAAGCCAATTTTTCTTTGAGCCACAATGACTCTGATTTTTAACCTTCTGATCCCCAAAATCAAAAGATATCTTCCATACCTTAAGTGCATGGCCTCCACAAACTACAGTCAAGGTATGTGGTATAAAACAAAAGTTATTATGCTAAAACCAAAACCATTTTTCATCTTTCAATAACACTGAACTTGACCTCAATAGGCTTCATCCATATCCCAAGTGCAAGCCATCCACAAAGTTCAGTCCTGGTATGCGATGTAGAACTAATGTTATTGTGCAGAAAGCATTTTTCTTCTTTCAGTCCCAATGACCCTGACCTTTGAGCTTTATATACCAAAATCAATAGCACTCTTTCTTACCCAAGTGCTGGCCATCCACAAAGTTTGGTAACTGTTGCTGGTGGAGAACTAAAGTTATTGTGTGAAAAGCATTTCACTTTTTTCAGTCACAGTGACTCTGACCTTTGATTTTTTGACCCCAGAATTGACAGTGTTCTTCCTTACCCAAGTGCAAGACATATACAAAGTTTGACAACTGCAGAAGGTGAGCAATCAACCTACTGTGCAGAAACCATTTTTCTTCTTGCACAGTGACCTTATCCTTTGACATTTTGACTTGGAAATCAATAGGGTTCTTCCTTATTCTAAGTACAAGCCCTCCACAAAGTTTGGTATAACTGTAAATGGTGGACAACCGGAGTTATTGTGCAGAAATGTTGGACAGACATTATAACATAATACGCTCTGCCTTATGGCATGTATATAAAACTGAACAAGAGTCTCTTGATGGGACAAATGCTCCACTGGCCAAAAAGAATGTCCAGGAATCCCCGATAGGACCATTTCTTATTTTAAACTGCAGTGTTGAAACCATCTCTGATATTCTTGAACAATAAGAAGATTTTCAAGATGGTTGCCATGGGGACCATACTGGCCATAATATTGGCACCCTCTTCATTTAAGACCAACTAGTGACAAGAAGTTGTTTGCTGAAAACTCTATGTCGATATAACCATCCATTTAGGAGGATTAGCAATAACAAAACTTTCAAGACAGCAATAGTGGCCATATTGGATGCAAGATCAGTACCACTATCTTATAGGACAAACTAGATATAAAAAGTCTTTTGGTGAAAACCCCATGTCAATATGATCATTCATTTTGGAGTAATGACAAGATTTTCAAGATGGCAACCAAGGTGGCTATGCTGGAGATCAGTTGAGCTCCATTTTCATTTAGGACCAACTAGACATCACAAGTCTTCTGGTGAAATCACCATGTCAATATGACTTTCCATTCAGAAGCAGTAGCAATAACAAGGTATCCAAGATGGCTGCCATGGTGGCTATACTGGATGTTAGATTGGTACTATTTCATTTGGGGCCAACTAGACATAAGAAGACGTCTTTTAGTGAAACCCCCATGTTGATATGACCATTCATTCAGGTGAAGTAGCGACAAGATTTTCTTACTGAATTTCGGTGCATCACCATTTTCATGTGGGACCAACTAGAATTTGGGCTGAATGTACATGTAAAGTTTCTCACAATTCTCCAGTTAGTTTATGAGTAGTGATAACAAACTTGAGCAAACCAAGAGGTGGACAATGGATGACAGAAGCTGACCATATCATAAGCACTTCCAGACCTAATCAACAGTGGGGGCTTAAAAATATCTGAACATGTATGTATGTATGTATGTATGTATGTATGTATGTATGTATGTATGTATGAATGTATGTATGTATGTATGTATGTATGTATGTATGTATGAATGTATGAATGTATGTATGTATGTATGTATGTATGTATGTATGTATGTATGTATGTATGTATGTATGTATGTATTGGGTTTAACAGCACATCAACACAAAGATATAGTCAAATAATTTTAAAAATCCCCCAAAAAGGTATATGAAGCAAAGATAAAAGGCAAAAAAGGGTAAAATGCTTAAAATATAAAATCAAATTTGAATAAATGGTATCACAATATCCCCAACTCGAATGTATTCAGCTAATGAGCAGAACAAAAGCCAAATCCATTGTGAAATCAAAGGTGAGGCCTATATTTAATTAATTATTCTAATGGATGCCCCCCATTGTTAAACCAGCAAGAAACACAAGACTGAAGTGAGCCAAATTAAGG
Source organism: Margaritifera margaritifera (assembly GCA_029931535.1). Classification (NCBI taxonomy): domain Eukaryota; kingdom Metazoa; phylum Mollusca; class Bivalvia; order Unionida; family Margaritiferidae; genus Margaritifera; species Margaritifera margaritifera. Next base: position 5,786,499 of record JAQPZY010001673.1, on the reverse strand, counting down.
TTTACAACCACATTTAGGTGGTTGCAGATTTGTACTATTTTTATGTTACAGACAGACAGACAGATAGATAAATTTACAGACAGACAGAGAGATAGATCTAATTTTATGGCAGGAAATGTTTAGTTTTTCCCAAACTGCTCAGCACTGGAAACTACAGCTGTTCTATACCAGTATTACTTATGGTAGGTTTAACATACAAATTTAATAGATTTTGGAAAGCTTGTTAGTCACACAAAATGAGAAGTGCTTTTTTAATTGAACAGAACTTGTGTTGAGTGGGAGAGGAAAAAGCTTAATTGGCTGATTGGCTGTCTAATGTAATATGTCAAAACCACTTCAAATTTGAGTACCACATATCTCTTGACATAATATGCCTGTGGTTGAGAAATCTAAAACTAATCCATGTTCCCGTCTTGAAGCACTTGTCTTGTGCATCAAACCTTCCCATAATAAGAATTTAAGGCTTCTTGGATAGACCTACAGCATTTAATTCAAATATTCCATCATACCAAAGACTGTGTGCCTTCCAAGTATATGTTGCTCAGGGAAGTGATTTAGTCATATCCCTAATTTAACTAGAAAGTGTCTATAAAACACATATTCCCATGATCCCCCTTTTAGTACAACCCCTAAATCTGCTTCCAGCTTTAAATCTCTGGAGGTAATGGATGGACCCAGGGGCCGATGTAAATTGTGTCACTGGATTCATCTTTTCATGCCCAGTACATGATACAAGGTTATAGTGCATGGATCTCAATCACTTCTAAATTATGACCCAGGAGTCACATCTGTATTCCACTTGAGGTATGTCAACCCAGGAATCTTATTCAAAACCCCTATCTGATATGTGTTTACACATGGGTCAATGATCACACATACTAATCCTAAAACATAAAAACTTATAATTTACAAGTTACCTTATGTAAAACCAACCCTACCCTCAGCCCTGCCCCTGGGTATGGATCAAAATTCTAAAACAGTTGCGCACATCTAAAGTTCACCTCCAATCATATCCCAAGGTCATAAGTCTCTATCTTGAACAGTGCTGGAGGAATTGCACAACATTGCAAACATACATACGGCCAGACAGGATCAAGCCCTGTGTGCCTCCTTAAAGTTCAGCTGGTATAATCATGTCTCAATGCAAGCTATACTAATATCCTATGACATACATATCTGCAAAGACCAGATTTAATGAGAAAGAGTAACTGTAGTCTGAAATTGTGAGGACTTGTGCATGTATGTTCATGTAGGGTCAGGTCAGAGTTGAGTAGGTGGGACAACAATTAAAAATTGCCAGAAAATGTCCTACTGATTCAAAGATAAAAGACTGGCACATACCCCTTGAGGTGAACTTTACTTCTCCAATTTTTTTGTTGTCATTCCATTTCTGAAATGAATCAATATTTTGGGTATCCCCCTCCCGGTAATATTATCTGACTCGACTAATATTTTTAATTTTTCAATTCACTGAGCAAATGACACAACACCTAGCAATTTAATTAGTACTTTGATTTTGTAAAATTCCAAATTCAAATAGAAGTCAGAATGACTATAAATCAATTTATGTTTTCTTTTTGTACATTCATGCAGTCTGTAATTTGTAACAAGGTGTACTGCATATTCAAATGTGTGATACTAAGGTACTTCAAAGATTACAAAACATTTGAGGTTGATGGTATTCTTTTCTTAAAACACACACAGCACTAAAAAAAATCTGAAAAAGTTGCAAGTTAATTTTTGTGTGCTGCACCCTGTATTACATTGCATGAATGACATCATTCATCAACTGAGTCAAACCTACACTGGATGTCTGCTCCTGCCTGTATGTAAACACAACTATAATCAATATTTGATAAAGAAGTCTTAGACAGCTGTACTATGTTTGTTCATTCAAGATTTGTGCAAGTGACATATTTGTACCAATGACATTCACAATAATGTGTGGGCTTACGGCTTACGCACATGCTGTCAACTGTTATCTTGTGCCAAATGAGAACTGCATGCACCAATTAGTCGTAAAATCAACGCAACAGTCTCCAACAAATGAAGTTATATTACTTTAGCCAACAAATGATGTCAACACAAGTCTTGTGTCCTTATGTATCTCTATTCGAGTTCTTATATGTACATGTATACTTATACATAATATGTCATGCAACCCTTTACAACCATGGCATGAAAATTAAGTTCAAAATTAAAGCACAAAAAAACATTCATGTTTGCTGTAATTATATTAATGCATATTTATTAACAGTGCAAGCAGCTTTTTTTAAATCATGAAAGTTAAAGTTGAACTTACTGGCACAAAATAACATACCGATAGATTATGGTCCTTACACATATTACATGATGTTGTAACGGCACTGAACCACTATGGAATACTTGTATCACCACAACTGATCACAATTCAATAATAATAATAATAATAATAATAATGAGGACTTTGTATAGCCTCTAATCTTTAGAAGCTCTAAGCGCTTTACAACATTATATAACACCTAAAAAAAACCCATATATAATGATATGATTACGAAAAGAAAGAAAAAACAAACACCATGAAATTAGAAAACAAAAACATGCTGAAAATAGTTAAGGTAAGAAAACATTAAGTCTTTAGGTCTATTCTTGCAGTCGAAATAGGTGCGTTTTAAGAGCACTCTTGAATGAGATCACCATGTCTTTGTGTCTAAGTTCAGTGGGCAATTCGTTCCACGTTGCTGGACCCTGGTATGCAAAAGAATGTTGTCCTTATGACTTCATTTTGGTATTGGGAATAATGAGAATACAGTTGTCGGAAGAGGAGCATAAGTATCTTGCTGGTGTGTACACATGTGTGAGGTGAGATAGGTATGTTGGACTGATGCCAGTCAGTGAAATGTAGCACAGAGAACAAATTTTGTGTTTGATTCTGTATCGAATGGGTAGCCAGTGTAGGGTACAGAGCAGGGGAGATTAATAAGGCACATTTTTCATCGTCCTAACAGAAGTATGCATGTAACAAAACTCTGAATATAATAGGCATTTGACACAGACTGATATGCATACTATATATACTCGCATGCAAGTCAGATCCAACTGCAAACAACATAGACCCTGATCTGCTGGTACATTAAGCGATAGCATATCAGGGTCTATGTTGTTTGTTCTACTGATTAGTCCTAAAACAAACTGCAGAGACTCAGATCAGCCAGCACATTATGTGACAGTAGATCTGAGACTATACAGTTTGCAGTTAGATCAAACTTACAACTGACTATATACAGCATATATGGTCATATCATGGGTACATGATCGTGGGAAAAAGTAATGATTTTGTGATATGAACTGTAATTGGCACACATTTCACTCAAGACATATTACCACTAAAGATTTTTGTTTGGATTGGTTTAGTGTTTTACAGCACAGCAACACAAGTTATTTCATGAATAAGAGAAAGTGCCTTGCCCAAGGACACACCATGGTAACCAAATTGAGCTGATCAGAGAGTAGGATTTTAATCCACACCATTTTGGTCACGAGTCTGGCACACTCACAACTGAGCCACCACAGTGCCTGCCTCCATTAGTTGCCTCTTATGACATGCTGGAGACTGCCACAGGCCAACAGTGGGTGTTGAAGGTTTTTGTATACTGGCACAAATTTGTGTTTGAAGTTTGAAGTTTTCATGTTATTATCAGTTATCTCATACACTCTGATCTCAACACTCATACTTCCACCTCCTTACCCAACATAAAATGCTTCAACTTGTGCACAAATTTCCGAAATGATATCTCAAAGTTGTATGTCCCTGTCTTAGCTGATGCTGGAATTATGTCATCTTAACCATGCCTCAGCACATGAACACACAAATTGGAATGACAAAGGGTGCTAATTTCAAAAAGAAACTAGAAATGTGTCCATATGACATGGATGCATACATACGCATATCCATAATATTACTGTAAGACAAAGTTCCAAGTTAGTTAGGGACTAGGGACTATAACTCCATTAAATTTTAGCATGGTGAAAACTGAACTTGACCTAGGTATTCTTGATGCACAGCCTTGTAACAAAAATTAAGTTTCATCGTATGCAGTCTGTTGAATTTATTATGTGTACATTGAAGACATGCTGGCCAGGATATAACAGGGCATAATAGAACATGACAGACAGACAATATTGTATGCTCCCTTGATAAATATGGCAGGAAGAAAAAAAAAAGCTGAAGGACATAAGCAGAAGACCTGGTTCATCACGTCCATAACTGGATTAGATGTTTTACAAATGTTAAAAGTATGAATATAAAGTGCTATATGGTACTGCTTAGGATATTGATCTGAATGGATAAGAGGAATGTTTTGGATTTAGGGTCCAATGTATACAATCTACACGGCTCTTGATCTATTGTAAAACATGTTTGTGTGCTGTTTGATCAAAAGTCATCAAGATAAACTAGGTCCTTGCTATAAACATCTAAAGTCATCAAGATAAACTAGGTCCTTGCTATAAACATTCAAGTCATCAAGATAAACTAGGTCCCTGCTATAAACTTTCAAGTCACCAAGATAAACTAGGTCCTTGCTATAAACATTCAAGTCATCAAGATAAACTACCATTGGTCCTTGCTATAAACATTCATGTCATCAAGATAAACTAGGTCCTTGCTATAAACATTCAAGTCATCATGATAAACTAGGTCCTTGTTATAAACATTCAAGTCATCAAGATAAACTAGGTACTTGCTATGAACATTCAAGTCACCAAGATAAACTAGGTCCTTGCTATAAACATTCAAGTCATCAAGATAAACTAGGTCCTTGCTATGAACATTCAAGTCATCAAGATAAACTAGGTCCTTGCTATAAACTTTCAAGTCACCAAGATAAACTAGGTCCTTGCTATGAACATTCAAGTCATCAAGATAAACTAGGTCCTTGCTATAAACTTTCAAGTCACCAAGATAAACTAGGTCCTTGCTATAAACATTCAAGTCATCAAGATAAACTACCATTGGTCCTTGCTATAAACATTCATGTCATCAAGATAAACTAGGTCCTTGCTATAAACATTCAAGTCATCATGATAAACTAGGTCCTTGTTATAAACATTCAAGTCATCAAGATAAACTAGGTACTTGCTATGAACATTCAAGTCACCAAGATAAACTAGGTCCTTGCTATAAACATTCAAGTCACCAAGATAAACTAGGTCCTTGCTATGAACATTCAAGTCATCAAGATAAACTAGGTCCTTGCTATAAACTTTCAAGTCATCAAGATAAACTAGGTCCTTGCTATAAACATTCAAGTCATCAAGATAAACTACCATTGGTCCTTGCTATAAACATTCATGTCATCAAGATAAACTAGGTCCTTGCTATAAACATTCAAGTCATCATGATAAACTAGGTCCTTGTTATAAACATTCAAGTCATCAAGATAAACTAGGTACTTGCTATGAACATTCAAGTCACCAAGATAAACTAGGTCCTTGCTATAAACATTCAAGTCACCAAGATAAACTAGGTCCTTGCTATGAACATTCAAGTCATCAAGATAAACTAGGTCCTTGCTATAAACTTTCAAGTCATCAAGATAAACTAGGTCCTTGCTATAAACTTTCAAGTCACCAAGATAAACTACCATAGGTCCTTGCTATAAACATTCATGTCATCAAGATAAACTAGGTAAATGCTATGAACATTCAAGTCATCAAGATAAACTAGGTCCTTGCTATAAACTTTCAAGTCACCAAGATAAACTAGGTCCTTGCTATAAACATTCAAGTCATCAAGATAAACTAGGTCCTTGCTATAAACTTTCAAGTCACCAAAAATAAACTAGGTCCTTGCTATAAACATTCAAGTCATCAAGATAAACTAGGTCCTTGCTATAAACATTCAAGTCATCAAGATAAACTAGGTCCTTGCTATAAACATTCAAGTCACCAAGATAAACTAGGTCCTTGCTATAAACTTTCAAGTCATCAAGATAAACTACCATAGGTCCTTGCTATAAACATTCATGTCATCAAGATAAACTAGGTCCTTGCTATAAACATTCAAGTCATCAAGATAAACTAGGTCCTTGCTATAAACTTTCAAGTCATCAAGATAAACTAGGTCCTTGCTATAAGCTTTCAAGTCACCAAGATAAACTACCATAGGTCCTTGCTATAAACATTCATGTCATCAAGATAAACTAGGTACTTGCTATGAACATTCAAGTCATCATGATAAACTAGGTCCTTGCTATAAACTTTCAAGTCACCAAGATAAACTAGGTCCTTGCTATAAACATTCAAGTCATCAAGATAAACTAGGTCCTTGCTATAAACTTTCAAGTCACCACAAATAAACTAGGTCCTTGCTATAAACATTCAAGTCATCAAGATAAACTAGGTCCTTGCTATAAACATTCAAGTCACCAAGATAAACTAGGTCCCTGCTATAAACTTTCAAGTTATCAAGATAAACCACCATAGGTCCTTGCTATAAACATTCATGTCATCAAGATAAACTAGGTCCTTGCTATAAACATTCAAGTCATCAAGATAAACTAGGTCCCTGCTATAAACTTTCAAGTTATCAAGATAAACCACCATAGGTCCTTGCTATAAACATTCAAGTCAGCAAGATAAACTAGGTCCTTGCTATAAACTTTCAAGTCATCAAGATAAACTAGGTCCTTGCTATAAACTTTCAAGTTATCAAGATAAACTAGGTCCTTGCTATAAACTTTCAAGTCATCAAGATAAACTACAATAGGTCCTTGCTATAAACATTCATGACATCAAAATAAACTACGTTCTTGCTATAAACATTCAATTCACCAAGATAAACCAGGTCCTTGCTATAAACTTTCAAGTCATCAAGATAAACTACCATAGGTCCTTGCTATAAACATTCATGTCATCAAGATAAACTAGGTCCTTGCTACAAACATTCAAGTCATCAAGATAAACTAGGTCCTTGCTATAAACTTTCAAGTCCCCAAAATAAACTAGGTCCTTGCTATAAGCTTTCAAGTCACCAAAATAAACTCGGTCCTTGCTATAAACATTCAAGTCACCAAGATAAACTAGGTCCTTGCTATAAACATTCATGAAGATATTCATTACCGCACATAATGGGAAGCATCTTGCTTGTTCATATGGTATAGTTTGTTTTCTCACTGAAATAAATACAAGTGCACAGCAGTGAATACAAATGCACAGCAGTTGATTCAATATAATTCATTGCTTGATGTCAATTGTGCCTAAAAAAAATATTCTCAGCTGAGTGTACTATCTGCAGTATGGTTCTCTATGTATATCTTAAGGAAAGAGAATGATGTACAGACAGACAGACTGACATACAGTAAGAGCAAGTTAGGTTTTAAAGAACTTAAAGTTGACATTCCGTGTAAAAAGATAGAAATTCCAAACTTTGAGTGCGTGAACAATTGATATAAGCTCTTATTTGAATATCACATCTTGTGAAGTCACTGCTCATCTATAAATCAAAGCGTACACATAAATATAAAATAATGAATAATCCATGAATGTCATCTAATATCATATTTGATTTCTGACACATATATGATAGTCATTATATACATGGCATGTAATTAACTTAGGATGACATTTAACAAACAAGCAACATTCCTCCAGTCTTTGCAAAGAGAATATGGTTTGTTTATATGCAGAAACATGGGTTCATTTCCTTCCAAGTGACTGCACATTCTCATACATGCATCTACTTACCTTGCATAACATTTACTTCTGTTGTGCAAATATTGCTGACAGGGTCATGATAAGATAAATTAATACACACATGTACAGTTCTTTCTATTGAAGTACCTTAGCATGTCTCATGAGATGTCATGTACTGTATATAATCTTCAACACACTTACAAGTAGTCAACCCCCTCCACCACCCATTATCCCCATGCTTATTCTCTCTGCACTTTTCAAAGAAAAGCAGGGATTATTTTATATGGACATGCATGCATTATTAATACCATGCAACACCTCTTACACCATTCAAGGTAGAGTTCAAACATTAAGATATGATTCGAGGTGGTCAGATGATGTGCACACCAGTTTAAAATTCTGATGCAGCCGCTGGGGTGGAGCTAAAGGTGTGTGTCTGCGTACATGTAGTACATTAATTTTTTTAAAAAACTCCCAAATTATGAGACTACCACTGTCTGAGAATTGATATGTGTGTGTGATTACTGACCCAAGAGTCAACAAATGTCAGATGCTGGTTTTAATGGGACCTGTGGTTATGCCTGGGGGCATTCATATGTGACCCCTGGGTCACATGTTTAGAAACTATCAAGATCTCCACACTATAACCATGAATAAACTTACTGGGCATGAAAAATATACATTTATTCATGAAACTGAAATTGGCCCTAGGATCCAACCCTACCCCTAGAGATTTAGCCCCTGGGTCACAACTTAGAAACTATTCCGATCCCTACCCTATAACTATAAATATAAATAAGTGACTGCAGAGCAGCTTTTCTTGCTTTCTCTGCCTTCCAGTACCTTTAATACCAATGTGACTTTTCAGGACTTTTCAGCCAACCAGTACAGAATACTTTTTCAGATTGTATGAGCAAATCATGTGTCTGTAAGATTTAGGATATTAACAGGTATTGTCAGATTTCAAGTTTGCAAGACTCTCAATGTAGAAACGAAATCCAAAAAGACGAAAAAGATTTTTTGGGAGATTTAACATAGTTTATAGATCCCAGTATGGCTGAAATTTCTGTGGTAAAAATGGCAGCTTTATCACACAACCAGCATGAGATGGTGCAACAGGGTGTTGCAAAAGTAGCTCCAATCATTTCTCCCTCTTTCAAACCATCTGTATAAAGGGACATATCCCTACAATAGTAGGCTCTGATTTCATTGAATTTACTCTGAAAAACAAGAGGATTTGTTGAGGACTTTTTGAATTCACAAAGATCAAATATTATTTTGGGAGGTTTTTTATAACCACGGTCTTGATTTGGAAAAACAGAATATTTGCAACACTGATTTTTACTGCTTCTAGGTGAGGATGAATTTGTACAAATACAAGTACAAAAACAACCTTCGACTATGAACATTATTTTGCTGAATTTACTTACTTTAAGGACTTTTACCAAAGATTAATTGTACATCTTTGGAAAATGTAGCACTCGCAAAAATATGCAAGAGCCTGAAATCTCAACTCACAATTGCCACAATTAACTTGCATTTTGTGAGTATGCAAGTGTTAAATTCAAGCCATGTGCCCAAATATGAGGTCTGTTTTGTACTGGAAGAAATTTATAATAATAACTCCTACTTACAAACTGGATAGATAGAAATTTATATTTATAATTTAAAGGCATATATACTGGTATCAATGTGAAAAACTCATCTTTTATAGTCATAAGAATTTATTTTATAATTTTCTGCATTTAGTCTATTTGGAGTCCAAAATAAAGTGCATAACCTGAGCATTTTAAGCATTATAAAGCAACACTGTCTTCAAATGAGTAAATAACATAATTACTGAAGCATATAAATAGTTTCTTTGTTTGAGTTAAACCTGACACCTGTTAGAACTACATCAAAGACACTGACTATTAATAATAATAACAAAACTAATTAGTCATGGGTTAAGAAACAGTCATACTAAATGACTTTTCACACACCATGTATCAAATTTAATGGCTCTATTTGCCCGTTAGAATCTATGAAATCTTAACATAACATTAGCATGGAACTATATCTTAGACAAGGTTTATGTCATATATCAGTTAAATTCATTCCAAATAATACTTAATTGGATGGCTGTTTCAAAAATGTTAAGTAACTGTTTGGGTTAAGAGTGCACTAAGCACCAGTCAAAGAAGGCAAGTATGTACGTACAAGAATACTGATGCAGGATGGTCACAAAACTCCTCAAGGACAAATATGCTTAAATGCCATATATACTCGCGTATAAGCCAGTACCAACTGCATAGACCCAGTTCTGCCGTCGCATAATGCGCTGGCAGATCTGGGTCTATGCAGTTTGTAAGGACTAATCAGTAGAACAAACAACAGAGACCCTGATCTGCCAGTGCATTATGCGACAGCAGATCAGGGTCTATGTTGTTTGCATTTGGACTCGGCTTATACATGAGTATATACAGTACTCCCTGCAGACTTGGGGATGTAGAACAGGCCCAATGTACTGTCCTGCATGTCATATAATGTGACTAATAGAGACATAAGCCACAGTGGCTCAATGGTTGGCATGCCTGACTTGTCACCGAAAGGGTGCTGGTTCAAATCCTACCAATGGAACACTCCAATTTGATGGGCAATGCACTTCAATCCAATTGCCTCAGCACTAAACAACCTACTTGTGTTGCTGTGCTGTAAAAGACCAAACCAAACTTAATATTCAGATCCAATGTTTCTGTCATAAGGATAACATTATGTTGTTTTTGTTGTTGTCGGTTTAACACCATTTTTCAGCACATGAAAGGTTATACACGCGGCCAGTATATTTGGTGGAGGAAGAACCCAGGAAAAATGCAGGAAGAACCACCAACCCACGGGAAGCTACTGGCAAGCTTTCTCACATACCCACGTTAGCCGAGCCCGAGACTTGAACCCACGATGACAGAGGTGAGATGTGTGAAGTAGCCTGAGAAGCAACAGATGTAGCTTTAGCAGCAGTTGTAGTAGTTGAGGAAGGAAAATTTGAAATAATTACTAAGAGATATACTCGGCACAATGAGTTTTATGTGAATACTGTCTTGTCAGCTAAGTCAGTATTTTGCACAAGACCAAGCAGAACTTGTTTAACCAATAGCTTATTATCTTACCTATCAAATAAGAAAAGAAAAAAATTGTATTTAGAATCCTTAAACACCCATTAATAGCACTATAATTCAGACCATTGGTTTGGTGACTGTGCCTTATTTAGTTAACTTTCTTACAATGAACATACATAAATCAACCAATCAACCTGGAAAATATATTCAGAGTTTTATGAAAAGTAAAACAACAAAAGCCTTTAATTCAAATCTAATTGAAAACCATACACCTAATGATCTGCCGTGAAATTTTTAATGGATAAATTTAAAATGATAGGTGAAACCACAGTTGTACACGCTTTGATTTCTTTATAAAAAAAAACTTCACGTATCTTCCTTAAAGTCCCGGTTTTGCCCAACAGGAGATCACACTCCTAACCAAGTACATTATTATTTGCTAAATGAATATAACAAATGAAATTTGCAAACTGACTTTCTTTACTTTGACTGTAATAAATCCAAAATTTAAATTATTTACCTTCCATATACTGAATAGAAATTTGGAAGAAACTGAGTACCCAGGGAATACACCAACAATCATGGATGATTGACACTGACCTTTCTACTTGAAATGAATTGATGTTTAAATCTTGAAGCCTAGAAGTGCCAAGAAATTACATTTAGGACCTCAATTAGCTAGATTGTTCAACTACTTGTAGACATTTTTGTCTTCAAATAAGGAATGTGATAAAAGCTGAGAAAACTGCAGCTATTAGCAATGTGTGCCTTGCAAATATACCAGCTCTCTACAATTTGCTCATCAGGGCTTTAAAGAGAGGAACTTGTGTCGGAAAACCAAGGTATGAAAATTGGCATTCAGGGCCCATAACTCCTTTAAATGATGACATGGAATGCAGGAAACAACTTAATAAAGACCTCATCAATATAAAGCAGCATGCCAAATTTGGTTGAAATCAACAATTCTTGTTAAAGTAATACTGTGGAAAAACCAAAGTCAGGAGGTCAATCAGGGGCTATAACTCTTGTAAATGATGTCATGAAATGCTATCAATCAAAGTCATTCAAGGTCTTATCAGTATAAAGGAGCATGCTATTAAATCCAAGAATACTTAGTATGCTGCAGAAACCAAAGTTCAAAGTATGGGAAATCAGGGGTTATAACTCCTCTAAATGGTGCTGTACAGTGCCGGATATTGAACTCGTTTAAGGTCTCATCAATATAAAGCTGCAAACCAAATTTGGTTGTAATTCAACACTCCTTGGTAATGTAATGCTGCAGAAGCCAAAGTCAAAAGAATGGACAATCATGGTCATAACTTCTGTAAAATTAATTCACAAAATGCTGGAAATCAAACTCATTCAAGGGTCTCATCAATACAAGTAAGCATACAAAATTTGGTTCAAATCCAACAATCCTTGGCAAAGTAATGCTGGAGAAACCAAAGTCAGGTCAATCAGGGGCATAATTTCTGTGAATGTAGATGAGAAATACTGGAAATCAAACTTGTTCAAGGTCTCATAAATATAAAGCAACATGCTCCATTTGGTTGAAATCCAACAAACTCTTTTAATGCAGAAATAAAAGTCAGGAGGCTAGGCAATGAGGCATAACTCATGTTAAATGAAGTTGTGGAATGCTGGAAATCAAACTCACAGAAGGTCTCATCAGTATAAATGTGCAAGTGAAATTTGGTTGAAATTCAACAAAGTAATGGTAAAGTTATGATGCAGAAACCGAAGTCAGGCAGCCAGGCAATCAGGTATATGAAGTCAAGGAATGTTTAAATCAATTTTCTCATTCGTTTATATAAAGCTGCATGCCAAATTAGGTTGAAATCCAACCATCCTGATAAAGTTAAGTGGCAGAAACAAAAGTTCCAAGAACAGGCAATCAGATGGCATAAATCCTCAAAATGATCATATAAAAGGCTGACAATAAAAATTTTCTTAGGACTCATCAACATAAAGCTGTATACCAAATTTGGTTAAAATCCAACAACTCTCAGTAAAGTTATCTTGTGGAAACCAAATCTTTGCTGCACAGACAGACAGCTGGAAGGCCAGACAGACTAACATGCAGACAGGTGGACGTGATTATTACAGGGCTCCAACAACTTTGTTGGGGGGAGCCCTAATGAAGCAAAATAAAAATTATAGCATTCAAATGTATATTGCTTAACAAGACCATACAAAGCAGTAAAAATAATGGACCAATCCCTAAAACAAAACAATATCTGGGACAGTACCAAAAATTCTTACAATAAAATATCTAGCCCCAGTGATGACAAGTCACATGAAAATCATCTGTAGATCTTTATTTCGAATAGGTTGAAATTTACAAAATTACCAGTAAACATTTTGTAAACCTCACCACATCTATGACAACCCCTGTAACCCCAACCCCTCAGGAAATAAAACCATGGTGCAATTTAATACACAACATACTATTCCCTGTAAAATGTTTCTTTCAATGAATATATTGTGTAATGTGAGTTGTAGCCACTTATTACGCAGTATATACCTCGTGGGTGCATTAAGTAACATTCACTCAAGAGCTGCTGTAGTAATTTGTTGTATCTCTGATTCTTTCTTTCCTACTATGCAAGTAAAGGGATAACAATATCACATGACTTGGCTATAGGATTTCTAATAATTTAATTATCAATATACACTAAGGTTTTTTAAAATTATAGATTGGATTTTTAACACAATGTAACCAGTTTAATTCAGGATCTAGTGGCACACAGAAAGTAATTGCTACAATACACTCTTTCACACATACTCTCTTGGGAACACATCACTTTTAAATTTCCTTGCACATTTCACATTTAAAGCTCCACCCTTCCATATAAACAACCCACGTACCTTTTCCTGCATCAGGTCTTTGCACCAAACCAGTCACTGACATATGTTGGCAAATTAATTAGCGTCCCTGTGATGAAGCTTGTTATTCCTGACATTTAGACAGGAAATTGTGTAATAAGATTAAAATGTATTCAACACCACAGGTCTCAGATCTCAATTTGCAGAGGGACAAACATTAGCTATATTTGAAGGGGAAAGGATGAGAAGGGGTCACTTCTGAATGAATTCAATTCAGTTCAAGTAACTTACACAATTAAGTCACAGGTTTGGTTTTGTGGGTTGAACAACATTTTTCAGCACATGATAGGCTATGCATGGTGGCCAGTATATTTGAAGGAAGAAGAATCCAGGAAAACCCAGGGAAGAACCTGCACCCGCACTGACCCACGGGAAGGTACTAGCAAGCTTTCTCACATACCCACGTTGGTCAAGCCGAGACTCGAACCCATGTGGTGAGTTGTCAGTGATCTGTAATGGCGAGGAAATAAAGGGAATCAATTCAACCATGTGGAGAACTCCAGTATAATATTATTGAGAAAATAAAATTGGCAACAGACCTTTGTTAGCACAATGAACTATCACTCATATTACCACTGACAAGAGAAAGCAGCAGTCAATAGAGTGGCTGATCCTCCAATGGTCCATACAAGTTAGAGACACCTTGACCTATGACCTTTTGATGATTTAAATCAAAAGGGGTGCTGTCTCTACCCAAGTGCAGTCCATTTAAGAGGTTTCCAAATGAAAATTTCTTCAGGAAACAAAAGTTAAGAAGAGCTTGGGTTATCTTGACCTTTGAACTAAAAATCTTCAAATCAATAAGGAGCTGCCCCTTTACAAGTGCAGTCCACCTATGAAGTTTGATGACAATTGTGGGCAAGAAAATTATCATGCAAAAACCAAAATCAGCTAGTGATCTTAGCTTTTACATTTTCACTCACCCCAACCCCTTAATCAATAGATTACAGCCTTCTAAGAAAAGCACACTCTACCTAAGAAATTTGATGAACACAGGCTTCAGGAAAATTGAGTGTTCAAACAATTAAGTCTGATAAAAAATCCCGGACTTGACATGTGGCAACAAACATCACAATTTGGGCTTAAGTGACTTTGATCTTTGACCTTTTGACACTCCCACATTAATAGGTTGCTGTTGCTATGTAAGTGGAGCCTACTAAAGGAAGATTAATGATAACCAATTGCAGGAACTTTGACATGTGGATGCCTAATTCACAAGAGCTAAGACCACTGCCACGTTTAGACTCACTAGGCCTCATGAGAGGGAGAGGTGAGCAGACTACGAAGTCTTCTCTCTCTCTCTTGCTATGAGAGAAAGTATTTGTGAGATTCTTTCAGTAGGAACATGCCGGTCCATATTGATGGGTGAGAAAATTCATCCCCACATAAACAAAAATCTGAGAAGAAACAGACACTACTTCTCCTGGTTGAGGATTACCGGTAGGTGTAGATGAATCACTGTCTCCCAACATTGAGACAGATCCTTCAGAAAGGCAAATCTGGAGATGTTGTGCATCAACCAGTTGTAAAAGTACTGGAGGATAGGGACCAATAAGGGCCATAAATTAGCTACTATTACATCCACTACCTGGTGAAGGCTCTTCAGCAAAAAAATGCTGCATTTATTTCCAAATTTTTGACTCCAAAACCCCGACACGGTCGCGTTTAGAAAAACACGATTTTCAGTAATCTTGGTGAAAAAAAATAGAGAGAGCGATAGAAAATTTTTTGACCACCACTATACATGTCCGAAGCTGTCAGTCTGTATAAACAATAAACAGTCTTGCTTAGAACTCGTGTAAAACTATTCTCAGGGCAGTTTATTCAGCTGATTTTCATAGATGCAATTAAAAGATAAGAGTCAGAGATAAGCAACCACCATTTCAAAGAGTACTTAATTGGCTGAGATCTGTTAGGGTGATGCCTTCTCAAGTCCTTTGAACACTGCTATGGGAGAGTCCATTAGGCTAATTTGCATAGGTAAAGTATACTATGAGGAACAAACCAATTCACTTGAAGTTAGGTAAATCATAGAGATGAGTGTATAACAAAAGTTATTACACATCATTGCCTTGAATGAGAATGCTGAAGTCATCATTATTAAAGATTACTGGCAAGTTCGTGATCAGCGGCAACATTTCTTTGAAGTCAGATTTTACTCCATATACAAAATGCAAAACATGATTATTTCAGTAGTCAGAATAGAGTACAAGTGTGATTCATTTTTGAAGGTAAAATGTCAAAATGCAGCTGTCTAATATTAGGGAAGAATGATCCATCTGCAAAGCAAGCAAAGACCAGCAAAACTAAATTTCAGAACTCCTGGACAGAGTTTGACTTTGTGATGTGCAGCAGCATGGGGAGCATTTTATCTTTTGCACACACTACAAAAACACCATATTGACATTAGTCTCTCTCAAGTATGACATCTGTTGACATAGCAACACCACCCAGCATGTTTGGCACACCCTCACAGCAATGCAGATAGATCATTTTCTATGCTGAAAAAAATTTAAGAAGATCTTCAGGGAAGTTTGAACAGTACAATCCAGTCTCTAATAAAAGCAAAGATGAACACAAAAGACATTTGCATTACCTTCAACCCCCCTGCGGAACTATTGACAGCAGCAAAGACTGCATCTAATTAAGAAAATATTCCACTGTCCAATGGATTTTAAAGACATAACCTTGGTATATTTGTTATTTATTTAATTTCTGTGTGGTTGTGCTTATGTGAGTTTGGGCACATGTGTGTATGTGTGTGGTGACGATATTGGACACTGATAAGTCTACCAACTGTTTTTGGTTTGTAAGGTTATTAAATGCCTCAAAGAAAACAGACATGTTATTTTCTTTTTTATCAAATCGGAGTTTCCAGTAATTTTCTATAGGCTTACATGGAAAGATGAATTATTCTCAACTGGATGAGGTCGCTTTTTGGGGTCAGGCCTACTGACCCCCCTTGGGACCTCAAAACACACTGTTTGAGTCCCAAATACCCCCCAATACTGTCTGGGAATATGGCAGGTATGATATAGTGCTGATTAGAAGATAAGTTTTAAAAATTTCAATTCTAAACTAGAATTCTCTGTATTGAATCAATCAGCATCCATATGTTAAAGCCTGAAGCAACTGGCCCAAAAGACGATCAGTTGAGCATAAATGTTAAAGAGAATCTTGATGCTAAATAAAGCAACTGTCAAAAGATCTCTAGTCAAGCCTTGCTTTGTCAGTCCTTAGAGACTGTCCATTTAATTTTTTTTTTGGAGGGGGAGGGCTTGGAATTTTCTTTTTTTCTAGGATATTTTTTTCTCAAAAAAATCCCAGCCCCATCTTCCCTCAAAAATTAAATGGTCAGATGGTCAGTTCCTTATTTCTAAGTCACTCTACAGTGATCACAATCTGCCTAAGAGCTGTAATTTTACTAGCATAAAATATGGCAGGTTCTTTAGTCAACTCAGAATGTGACTGAGTGAATGCCAGAGGAGTTTTTAAAGCATCATCTTTAGATTATGTTAATTCCAAAACCTAGTTTGGGAAATTATCTTTCTTATCCCATCAGGTTGAATTTATCCTGCATGTAAAATGTAAGAACATGTAAAAATTTACACATCCCCGCTAAGAACAGCCCCACATAAAACAGCTACAATACCAGCATTATGCTCTGTGAGAGGTACAAAACACTACATGAATAGCCTGAATAGCTGCATCACTACATAGGACATACTTGGATCCATGTTACTGGGTCTTAAAACTCTGAACTAAAGATTTTGTTCAAGTGTTATTTTCCCTAACATCAAAGCTAATCTATCATTTAAAAACATTTTTTTCTAAAAGTACATACTGTGAAGAACAAATCACTCCACAAACTGTTAAGTATGCAAGATAGTTTGTTTCCTGATGACAGGCATGCCATGTTTCATGTCTTATGGCTGTGAGTTTTTTTCCCCAAAAAATCGTAGGGATCTTTGTTTTTGTAGAATTTCTATCAAAGAACAAAACTGAAAGATGGCTACAGCACTCTGCTACATCTCCTAACAAATAAATATGGAATGGCTGCACAACATGTGACAATAACAGCTTAAAGTATTGGAACTTTTGAGTGGGCCTATACTTCTTCTCTACATATCTGCAGCAAGGCTGTGAATTGCATTTTTTTGGTTTCTCTCCCCAGTTGGACTATTTTCAACTGTCACCATACTGATGAAATTCCATACTCAATATGATAAACTTGCCTACAAACTGTTTTGTATAACATTGCAAATAGCGAGGATAGCCTCTAAATAACTCCATTAATTAACCCACAATCGCTCTAGCAAGTCTTCAAGCAACAGTAAAGAAAATATTGAATGGGTGCTCACACATGTACTGTATATACTCACATATAAGCGGAGTCCAAATACAAACAACATAAACCCTGATCTGCCAGCGCATAATGTGTCGGCAGATCAGGGTCTATGTTGTTTGTTCTACTGATTAGTCCTTACAAACTGCATAGACCCAGATCTGCAGGTGCATTATGCGACAGCAGATCTGGGTCTATGCAGTTTGCAGTTGGTATCAACTTAAATGCGAGTATATACAGTAATCATTTTCTAACTTTGGTATCATTTTTGTCAGTTGATTAAATTCAGGACATCAAGAACAGTGGATAAGTCAATTTCCTTAAAATGTGTACAACTTTGTTCATTACATTTTGTACGCAGCGCTACTAAAAATATAACTATATTTTCGGACCAAAGAAATCTGTAAAATAGAGAACAAAGCTGAATTCAAAACAAAAGTCCATCCCTCTTAGAGACTGACATTCTACTAGCTGAAAGGAATTTTCAGGAATCCAAGATAAAATCTCTTCTTTTGTCCTTTTATTCTTCTGAACAAACAAGTATTGAAACTACCTCTGATATTTTTGAGAAACCCAACATACCAAATTTGGTAACAATAATATTTTTTTACATGTCCGAGTTAACATGTTCACAAGATACCTGTATGTGCAGTATATAATTCTATGTCATGGCTTCTGACCTTGAACCTGATATCAAGGATAGAAGATCACCAAACTTGTCTCGGACAATCTCAAGATATACCCCCATTTGCTAACTTTGGTTAAAAGATAAATCATACTCATGGGGAAAAAACCCAAAATTTATATTAATGGCATCATTCAAAATATTCACTAGATATATCGACAAACAGGGGTTTGATAAAAATCCACTCATACTTGTTTGTATTATCATGCACACAAGCCAGTACAGCTAAAACCCCCGAGTCAAGACCTTTGACCTTGAAATTAAATTCAGAGTTCTGACTATCAACTTGTTCACTGGAATGCAACTAAATGCAAAGTCTTGTAAAAATTCAGTTGTATATATGTACAAGTCACTGTGTTCATAAGCTCAGTGAAGTACAAAAATGCAAGCAATGACCTTTGATTTGACCCCAACCTCAGTTAGGTCTGGTTTTCAAAGCTCCTTCACAAAAGTGCAGATTATGATGGTGGTCAGAACTGCACAATTTTCATTCAGAACCAATTAAATATTGCAAGAAGTGTTTAAGTGATAACCCTATGTCAATGCCACCATTCATACAATCGTAATAGCGATAAAATGATTTTTTGATATGGCCATGTTGCCATTCTGGAAGTCAGATGAGCACCATTTTCATTCAGAACCAGTTGCATACTGCAATAAATAGTGTTGGAGTGAAAACCTCCTGTTGACAAGACCATCCATTCAGGAGAAGAAGCCACAGAAGATTCTTTGGACAGCCATCAAGGCAACACTTATTTAAGTTAGATCAGCATCATTTTAATATAGGAATAACTACATATTGCAAGAAAGAAGTGGGGTTTTATTTTTTTTTCTTCAAATTTTGGCATGGCAATCCATCTATTAAGAGTAGCCATTGCAAGATTTTGCAAATTTTGAGATGTCACATTGGCATCATTTTCATTTAGGAACAACTATATGACCATCCCTTCAAGTGGAGTAGTGAAAACAAGATTTTAAAGATGGCCACAACAGATTAGCACCATTTTTATCTAGGAGCAACTAGATATTATAAGAAATTTTTCAGTGAAAGCCGTATTATAGGTCTGATCGGCACTGTGACAGCCACATTTTAGGTCTGATCAGCACCATTTTGATTTAGAAACAACTACATATCATTAGTAAAAAGCCCATATCACTAAAACAATAAATTCTGGTGAAGTAGCGATAACAAGATTAAAAAATGACCACCATGTGCATGAAATTGGTCGTCCGATTGGCACCATTTTCATATACTGCCAACAAGATATTATAGTCCAAAGGGCAACATTTTCATCTAGGACCAAGCAGACATCATACAAAGTCTTTTAGAGAAAACCTTGTATCAAGATGATCATCCATTCTGAAAGAGCAGTGTTTACATAATTTTGAATATTGTTGCTGTGGTGGCCATACTGAATGTCAGATCAGCACCATTTTCATTAGAACCAACTAGATTTTCATTTAGGACCTGACATCATAAGAAGTCTTTTAATGACAACCCCATGTCAATATAACCATCCTCTTAGAAGGAGTAGTGATAACAAGATTCATAATGGCCACCATGGTGGACTTTTTGGATGTCCGAGGGGTACCATTTTCATTTAGGACCAACCGGACATTAGAAAAAGTATTTTAATGACAATCCCATATCAATAAAACCATTCATTCAGGAGGAATTGTGATAACAAGATTTTTTGAAGATGGACACTGTGGTGGCCATATTGGATGTCAGATCAGCACCATTTTCATTTAACACCAACCAGAGATCATAAGCTGTTTTTTGGTGAAAACCCCACATCAATATGACCATTTACTCAGGAGAAATAGTGATAACAAGATTTTCAAGATGGCCACCATTGTGGCCCTACTGGATGTCCAAGGGGCACCATTTTCATTTAGAACCAACTATACATCATAAGAAGTCTTTTAGCAAACACCCCATGTTAATATGACCATATAATTAGGAAGAGTAACGATAGCAAGATTTTCAAGATTGCTGCCATGATGGTCATCATGTTTGTCCAAGTGGCACCATTCTCATTTAATACAAACTAAACATGACAGACAACAGGATGACACGTCAAAGCATAAGCTTTTCTGGTCTCTGACCAGTAAAGCTAAAAAATACTGTAGTCATATTGTAAAGATTTCAGCTGTTTAGCATATATGAATCATAATAAGGAGGACGATATAAACGTATAGATTCAAAATATTTTAAAATAGTATGCTTTTGTAAAATCAACACTTACTGCACATATGGATATGATGCGATTATTACATTACAACATTGACATGACATCACTTTTTGCCTAGGTTTTGTCTCCAACTAAATAATTTTAAACAAAATTCTTATACAATTTTAAGTCGCAATTAAAGTTCTGTTAAAGAAAAGCACGAAGTCAATGAAAACTATACAAGAGCTTTGGAAATCTTAAAGGACTTATGACCTGTCATAAACTGACTGAAAGGACTTATGACCTGTCATAAACTGGCGGAAAGGACTTATGACCTGTCATAAACTGGCTGCAATGGCTTTCTATTGTCATAAACTGGCTGAAAGGACTTATGACCTGTCATAAACTGGCTGCAATGGCTTTCTATTGTCATAAACTGGCTGAAAGGACTTATGACATGTCATAAACTGGCTGCAATGGCTTTCTATTGTCATAAACTGGCTGAAAGGACTTATGACCTGTCATAAACTGGCTGCAATGGCTTTCTATTGTCATAAACTGGCTGCAATGGCTGTCATAAACTGGCTGCAATGGCTTTCTATTGCAGAAAACATGCGATCTCAATAACTGTGTCACACTAAAAAAAAAAATTCACCAGCATACCCTTTTCTTTGTGTATTTCATAGTCAAGTACATGATCTTCAAGCTGTGCAAATTTGATAAATTTTTAAATACACCTTCAGCTAGTGACAGGGTACTTTTCCCCATACTGTATATACTCACATATAATCCAGGTCGAAATGCAAACAACATAAACCCTGATCTGCTGTCACATAATGCGCTGGTAGATCAGGGTCTATGTTGTTTGTTCTACTGATTAGTCTTTACAAACTGCATAGAACCAGATCTGCCGGTGCATTATGTGACGGCATATCTGTGTCTATGCAGTTTGCAGTTGGTATGGGTTTATACACGAGTATATATGGTATTTTTTATGTAATGACCTTTACTATAGTATATGGTAGTTGAAGAAAATGCACATCAACCTATACATGTTTAAAAAATTTTGATTACTTGGACCCTTAGCGATGTAAAAATATTAATGGATTTTTATTAAACTTAAATACTCCCAACATTTCACAAACAATCACCCTTAACTTCATTTCAACCATATACTCTATGCATCATGAATAACTGTAGCACAGCAAGCAAGTTGAAAGCTGGCATAAAAAATAACATTATTTTGTACTTTATTTAGAAGTTTTTCGTGCTTCTCTAGGCTTTAATTTTACAGGTAAGATATTGCATTTCATGGAAAACTTGATAACAGCTGGTGATGACTGTGAGATATGCATTTGGATTACCAATACAGTACTAAGAAGGGACTGAACCCAAGACCATTTGCACTGCAAGTCAAATGTCTGAACATACAAGGCCAGTTTCAATGTGTTGCCTTCTTTTCCTGGCTGCATAATTTGGAAACATCCATTCAGCCATCCTACAAAGAGTAGTTGCAGGATTTATTCTAGAACTGAAAATTCAGAGGAAACTGAATTTCAAATGTAGGGGGAAAATTCCCCGTTCATTTAAAACAAAGGGAGAAATCTCTAAATACACGGGAAATTTAATGAAGTACATGTAAACAAAATGTACTATTTTTGCACCTTCAGTTGATATTTCACCATGATTTGCAGGAAAATTATAGTGAATCCTGCAATTGCACATCATAGAATATACAGTGTACTTGAGGAGTGGACAGAAAGACAGCTAGCACCCGCCACCATTATTAGATTCAATTTAACTTCAATCCATACACAAAATGCACACAAAAGATACATTTTAGATTTAAGTTGCAGGAGATATCAAAGGCTGATGCAAACTTCACAAAATCTGTGCCTCTTTACCCAAGAAGTTTAAATTTTAGATTTTGAATTTTGTATCCAACTTACAAGTATGCTCACTATTACAGACACCAACCTTTCCATTTAAACTTGCACCCGAATTATTTTACCATAATGCTATACACTTGTATATCTTTCCGGGATAACACACAATTAAGCAACAAAAGCACTGTGCTTATAAAGTCATTATGGAGACATATTGGTATGAGGTCATTCAAAACATATTCAACTGTAAGTGCCGAAAGGGCTTAAAATGTTTTATCTGTGAATTTAAATCATGTTGGGGTGACAAATGCATATACCATGTACTAGCATGAAAGAATACAATTCATTGTATATTTATTCAGAATAGATTAAATGATCTTGTGCAAACATCTCTTCGGCAAAAATGCATTGGACAGAAAGTGCCAAGCTGTTTGGAGATCTAAGACATAGGTTTGGTTTGGTGTTTTATACCACAGCATGACAAGTAGGTTATTTAGTGATGTGGAAACTGGAGCAAATAATCGTGTCCAATGACACACCACAGTATTCAACCTGGACTTATACAATGGTATGCTTCGAACCTGCACACTTTCGGTCGCAAGCACACTGACCACTAAGCCACCACGGCTCCTTTTAACATGCAGGAAAACTCTATAAAGCATTATTTACCGTATATACTCACGTATAAACCGGGTCAAAATGTAAACAACATAGACCCTGATCTGTCATCGCATAATGCACCGGCAGATCAGGGTCTATGTTGTTTGTTCTACTGATTAATCATTACAAATTGCATAGACCCAGATCTGCTGGTGCATTATGCAATGGCAGATTTGTGTCTATGCAGTTGGTATTGGTTTATACACGAGTATATAAGGTATAATTTCTGTAATTTCTGAAATTGCTGGCATTTACAACTTCAAAAATTCTCATTATCAGTTTGGTTTGGTTTGTGTCCTTAGATTTAAATTTCTGCAATACAGAAAGTAGAAAAGCACCTGCAGTCCAAAAACATCCAATTGATATAGGCACACTAAATTGTTACATATTTATTTCTCCAGTGTGCTTAATCTAACCAGGTTTTCTCATTAAACAACCTATGTACTGATTGAAAAATGTGTACTCAGGTGACTTAAGAATGATGTGTAATTTCTCAAGGTAAATGACACGGGCATTAATTTTAATGTTATAGGTGTTCATTAGGATCTGTAGAATGTCTGTATTCAAACACCTTGTTATCACGGCTAATTGATGAATTTCTGAAAATAATGGGGTTTTAAATACTCCTTTCACATTTTTTTACTTGAAGAAAAGAACAAACGTTCTTTTTCAACTTTGTATGTGTATAGTTCTCAGGAGTTAATTAAACTTTTAAAATATCCTGCATGTTTAAACTGTTAATAAAATTAGAGAAAATGTGTGAAAGAACAACAGAAATTGAGCTTTGTTTAACCCACCATGAACAGAGAGAAGGTGCTAGCTGATAGTCTGTTGCTGCACCTTGACTGCCCATAAAAGTGAAAACATGTGAAAGTACAGGACAAATCTAAATTTGTTTAAGCTTAACTGAGTTGAAATATAAGTACAAACTTAGCATATGTATTTTAAAATTTGTAAACTTCGGGTTTTTAAAATTTTTTTCTTTGTTATAATGGTTGTTATATGCGTTAAACACAACAGGTTGTCCATATGGAAGGATATGGAACCATGGTGGTTCAGTGGTTAAGGCATTGGACCCATGACCAAAAGGGTGCAGGTTTAATTCCCACCACTGGATCAGACTGGATCGGTTACCATGGTGTGTCCCTTGGCAAGGCATGTTACTTGCCTCAGCACGATATAAACTTCAAAGTGTTATGTGCCATATAACGCCAAACCAAACCAAATCATTAGAAAGGAACAGCCAGAGATTACCCAGTATAATTACAGTTACCATGTACTTTCTTTGGTTGAATTGGTGCAATGGCTAGGGTCAGCACTATAATCCCATGCACATTATGACAGGTTAACCATGGATGGCATCCAATCATACCTTGTCCTTGTGCTTTTAAATCTACAGAGTAACACCTGTGTGGTAATTCCTCTAAAGTGCTGGTTTGTGAACTTCTGAAGGATAGGGCACAGTTTTTAACAATACCTAAAAAAATTCAAGAACAAATATACAGTTTATAGTATGTCCATAAATAACATGAAAATCAATTCAGGTCATTATCATCTAGGAATACAAACTTTTGAGAAAACTGAATTTTATGGCCAGTCAAGCGACATCAAATGCACTATACATGTGTATACAATAACGTGTATGTATGTGTCATCAGTACATTCCACTAGAGATTGGTCATCTATCAAACTTAAGAGCAGTAACAATCGTAATTTAAATTCATCAGTTATAAATTCCACAGTGAAATACTTTAAGTAAGATTTTTGCCTGCAACGCAACAGGTCCACTGCAACAGCAGAGAAGGCATTGCTCCTGTCTGTCGTTTGCATTTTTGGGTGGATGGATGTTCCAGGCTAACTTGTTTGTATAAATACACAAAAATACCCCATTATTAAATGTTTTCAGTTTTGTGCTCCATTACTGAAAGTAAAGAATCCATGGGGTTTTTTTTCTCCAGCATGTTATACAAAATCTGAAGATTCTGTACCAAAGATACACTAGAACAAAAACAACAATCAATACAATCTAAATTAAGTGTGCCTTTTTATATACAATTATGACAGTCACATGACACAGGTTAGTTTATTAGATTTTCATACTTTGTAAGTACCATTTTTAATGACTATTAATTTGGATCAAATCTATTTCAGCAAAATTATACAAAAACTTTTTTCACATGTAGAATTGAAATTTTAAACACATTATGATGATTATATAGGTGACCTTATCAGATTTTGACAGTTGCGCAGCCAATTTTCATGCAGTTAGTCATTTTTACAGGTAGATCCTGAATCCATTTTTAAACACAATTATTATCTTCCCAAGGTATTTCATCTTAAGCTGTGACATTCTATACGCATTACTATCAAAAATAGATGATCCAATTGGATTTGCACATACCGTATATACTAGCGTATAAGCTTGGTCCAAATGCAAACAACATAGACCCCTATCTGCCATCACATAATGTGCCGGCAGATCAAGGTCTATGTTGTTTGTTCTACTGATTAGTCCTTACAAACGGCACATTATGCCATGGCAGATCTGGGTCTATGCAGTTCGCAGTTGGAATCGGTTTATATGCGAGTATATATGGTACATACACAGTCAATTCTTACTTAATATGGCTGTTTTTACAGTAATTTTTTTTTACATTTTAGTTCTGAAATGGTTGCAGTATGATTACAAGTAACAAGGATTTGGCAGAATGCTGTGAGCCTGTATCTCACCTTTTTCAGAGTACTGGACTTGCAAAAAACTTCAACGTTATACCATGAACTCTTCTCCAAAAATGGTGAAACAAAAACTTTTTCTTCAACCATTGGAATTTAGAGAACATTACCATGATCATGTGTACATTTTCTAATTTGTAAATTGTCAGTTTGTATGCAGTTTTTTGCTTTGAATTAAGCTTGTTACTAATTTGAGTATCTCCTTCATTCAGATGTTTTAGTAACAACCACTGCAGAAAAGGGAACAAATGTGTATTACAATTATTACAGTTCCTCTCATAATCCATATCTAAAATTAACTGAGAAAAAAAGATAGATGATTGTGGCATTTGACAGACCTTTAAGCAGTACATCAAAGTTTAAATGAAGAAGGCAATGATCAATGTAATTTAATACACCTGGGTCATTTGGATACCTTAATCCTTTGATCAATGTAATTTAATACACCTGGGTCATTTGGATACCTTTAATCCTTAACCTCTGGACCAACAGGGATTTTGACTTAGCAAAAGCAGAGCCAATACTTTATCAAAACTTTTTCTTATGTAATTTTATTGATACTAATTTAAACTACCCTCTAAACAGATATAATTAAATAAGTCAATTTCATGACTCGGGTGAGCTGCCTAGGATCCTGTCTAAATGTTTCATCTTGTTATAACAGAACCATCTATAACTGCATGCAAAAGAACTCTTATTTACAAACACAAAAAATAATTATTATTAATAAAACACAAACACAAATAATAATTATTATTAATAAAACAATCTTCAATATTTTAAATTCCTAGAAATACACTGAAAATGTCCCTACTTTAGACCCTAAAATGACACATGCAAAGGAACAGAATACATCATTAACACAAACACCTTATAATAAGAAATATATGGGATTAAAAAAAATAATATACATAATAGCAAAGACCTAATGAAGTCTCAACATTTATAAAAGCTGAATCTACAGATAGCTACATTTGTACGTGACATACATCTAGTCTCTGTCATGCAACCTAATCCATTCCCTTTCACAATATTGCTGCATGTATTTGGATCAAAAGCTTTGACTCTAAGTGACATTTAAAAAATCCTTCCCATGACAGCAGCATAAAACACCAATAATCGGATAAATTGAAGGCAGATTAGCAAGATTTAAGACTGTATTTTAACAATGATGGGAAGCAGAT
Organism: Margaritifera margaritifera; assembly: GCA_029931535.1. NCBI lineage: Eukaryota > Metazoa > Mollusca > Bivalvia > Unionida > Margaritiferidae > Margaritifera > Margaritifera margaritifera. The sequence goes on along the minus strand of JAQPZY010001673.1, from coordinate 5,759,177 downwards.
TGAGTGGAACCTGGTATGCCTGTACCATATATACTCGCTTATAATCAGAGTCCAACTAGAAACTTCACAGACCCAGTTTAGCTGTCGCATAATGTGCCAGCAGATCTGGGTCATTGCAGTTTGTTAGAAGTAAACAGTTGAACAAACAACATAGACCCTGATCTCCAGGCACATTATGCAATGCCAGGGCAGGGTTTATGATGTTTGCTGTTGCACCTGACTTATCAGTGAGTACATATGGTACATTATTGCAAACTTCTAGAATACTGCTTGTAATATACTGAAAAAGAAAGTGTTCTGGTAGGAGAAGAGGAATGGTACATACTACTTGACAATCACTTCAAAGACTAAATGATCTTATTCAACCCTCCCTTTGTGCCAAGGTTAACTTTTTTCATGCATGATTATACCTTACTGCTCTAAAAGCAATTTTCTTTCAAGTGATTAACTCCTGATCTGCCTTGTGTTTCAGACCTTATGTGCAGAAATTTCACAAGCTGTTTGGAACCAATTATGTGTAAATTTCCAATAAAGTATGTGTAACAAGTTCCAAAGTTCATGTGGTACCCAGTTTAATTCAATATTACCCTTCCCAATAATTTCACATTTTCTTATAGTATTATCTTTATTAATAATTTGTTATTACTACATGGGGAACTATGCCCTTGTCCAACCCCTGAAATTTATCAACTTTCAAGACCATAACTGACCCAGTATTTACTTAAAACTTCTAGATCAGATATCTCTGAGATTTAATAATTAATAATACTGAAATCAAATTTTCATCTCTGGCTTAGCCTTTATCCTCTAATTATATTTCTGCATTAATTTTGAAAGCTTTTGCTTGAATAGAACTAATATTCTTTACATTATTAAAACTCCAAGTCTTTTACTTGAAAACTTTTACGAACTCTGGACGATGACGTGCTTGATGATCAGAGTATGGTTTCCAAGATTCCTGTTACTTTTCTAACCTGACATAAGCCAAGTTTTCTCTGAGATGCAATCCCATATCACAGATGAACAATTTCCTAAAATCATCCAAGACAAATTTTAACAGACACTAACACCAACTAACCTGCTTTAATATGTGGACAATTATTAGTAACTGTTTACATTTGCTCTACATCTGTCTGGAGTGTGTTGCTCTATGAAGACCTGCCTGGCTCTTTTGTGAGGGAGACCAGTTTTTTCCCCCCATTCAATTATAGAGGAAAGTCAGTTGAAAGTAAATCAGAATTCCTTTTGTAAATTGTCCAGATGCCTTTCAGTCGGCTTGTTAAGGACCCACACCTAGAGTTGACAGATTCCTGATAACATTATCTAACTGTTAATATACTTCTCTAATAAAGCTCGCAACACTTGGCATGGCTGTGCTTAACCTGTCCTGCCTTCAGGGCTATATGATACTCTAACCTCTTACAGATTTCTGACTCTAACTCAGATCAGCTGGAAATATTGGCCCATATACCAGCAAAAGAAGCACTCAAAGCTTGCAAGTGAAAAGTTTACTCATCTATTTAGTTACATTGGTTTTTTTTATATACAAGATTCCTCTAAAGGCAGCCTATACCTAAAAAGATGTGCTCAGGCAAAATAAAAAAAAAGTTTTGCTCTCTGTTTCACCTACCTCATGGACCATCTCACATCAATACTAAAACCACTGAAAGTAGGTGGTATGTTAGTTGTAACAAGAATTCCACGGTAGACAGTCTCAATTGCTCAAATATGGCATAATCCAGAAATATTGCATAGTCGTCACTAGAGTAAGTAGTTCATTAATTGTGACCTTAACAGAAGGTCATTGTTGTGATTAATATTCCCAATATAAATACACAAATAAATTTCAGGACTGCACACACTACAGTGTCTAAGGAACTGACTGAAATTTAAACACCTAAAATAATCACTGTAATGTGACAAGTAGGTCACTGACCTATTTTCGCATGTGGTGGGTAGTACCCTCCAAGATATATACATGTACACCCATCATGTTTCACAACTGTACATACAACAGTGTCAGAGAAGCGGAGCTAAATACAAAAACTTAATGTAATCACTCGTGTGAAAAGCAGGTCCATGTGACCTACTTTTGCCCACGGTCAGTAGTACCCTCCAAGATTAATATATCCATCAAGTTTCATGACTTTACATCCAGCGATGTCAGATAAACTGGGCTAAATGCAAAAACTTAACTTTTAGGTATACTGCATAGACAATGACAAAGCCATCGGAAAAGTTATTTCTATGTGTCATCTTTGCTGGCAAGACAAAAGCTAGATGTATAATAGACAGTAAATAATCAAGATTTTATAACCTGTGACAATCTTTTTTTTTACTGTACAAAATGTACCAAAATAAGCTCATATGAAAGTAATGATAATTATTTCCGACCAAAGATAATTGTTTAGGGTCTTTAAAAAAAAGTAATATCCATTAATGGATTAATTGGTGACTGCACACCACTGTGCTCAATTTCACCAGAAATTAATTCAAGGACTTTATCAGATATACATAAAGAGTATTATTACAGAACTATTACAGCTCTCATTTAAAACCTCCAAACATGATTCAAGCAAACCTCTGGGATGGATAGACAGTGCTTTCCCGGTCTGTACCATCTGGGTATCCCATGCCAGCAGATACCTGTATAGATTCTTTTTATAACATGAGCCATATATCTGAAGCAATGACATCTATCAGATGAATTGCCTCATTGCCTCGTCAACAGTTTTGTTAACACCAACTTATGAATATCATTAGCCCAAGAACCTTTGGGCAACAAATTATTAATAAAAGCTATTGTTCCCTTTCACATGGCATATTAATTCAAACACCTTGCTTTTAAATTAGGCCATTCATTCCCCTGCTTAAATATAACCAAAGAGTTTACTAAGGGCATCTGTCAATATGATGAAGTGTAACACACAATTGTACCAATTTACTTTCAGAAGCATTATTTGCATAGGATCTAAATCATGGAGTCAAATTTACACCACCGCATTGCATTTAGAGTATTAAAGGACACACAGAGCATCGCATAATGAAATAAAATCAGTTCTGGTTTGGTACTTGCAAATTCTTATGAATGTGTTTCCCATATTTTGGCAAATACATTACTGCATATAGCAGTGACAGGTGTTTAAATTAACTAAACATCTTTTTGTTCCTAGATTGAACTCTACTCTCCTAAAATGTCTGAACAGATTTTTTGCAAGAAAAATAAAAAAATTACTTGCTTTCTTTGCTCTTTTTTCCAGCCAACAATTTTTTTTAATGATTGAACTTGAAAAAGTAAAGAAAAATAAATTAACAGATATATGTAACTTTTATAGAAAAAAATTGTTCCTAACTGCAACAAATGGGCTTTAGTTGTTATAATTGTTGATGGCCCCTAAATAACATCATGTGAATACAATGTTCACAAATTTGGCGAGGAACTAAATTTGTAAAATATGAAGCATACCACAATTCAAGCAATTTACTGAGTCAAAATGAGTCAGTTCTGACATATTATGTCACAAATATGCCAAATTTATAAAATTTGCAAAATTAAATTATAAGTTGAAGGATTTAAAGAATTTTGCCATCAGAAATGTGAAATCAACAAATGTGAAATCAACAAATGCATATATTTTGAGGTACATCACTGATTTCTTTACAAAAGTAATTCAGAATGTGCAATTATTATATGTTATACCTAAAATCAGTTATTGTCCTGACAACACATAATTAGTAAAATACAATTAATTGCACATCTGTTCAATATGCCACTTGCCTAATTTAGCACATAAGGTACTGACCTAGGGAATGTCTACTTTCTTTTCATTTTGAAGGCTATAAATGTAGACTTCTTTTCTTTAGAGCTGCAACTAGAAGAACCCTGTCAAAAAGAAACCTCCACCAATGCCAACTTTAAATAACAATGGCCAATATAAAAAAGCAATAAAAAGAATAGACAATTCCCCCAACCTCTCCAATAAACTGTAGCTATTACAAATGTAAAAATCAACATAATTTTGCAATTTCATGTCCAGTGACCTTGACCTTTGATCTATTGATCACAGACTCAATATGGAGCTGCTCTTCTCTGCATGTAATGCAACTATGAAGTTGATATAATTTGGTGCTGGCAAACTTTAGGATTTTTTGCTCATGTGACATTGACCTTTGATCTGTGGGCCTTGACAATCAATGGTGAGGTGCCTATGCACAAGTATAGACTACCTATGAAGTCTGATAAAAACTGGATCCTGGAAACTTGACTTGTTGCACAGAAACCAAATAAATTATAATGTTGATTCCAATTACCTTGTCTTTTCATCTCTCAGCCAGCCTTAGAATCATCAGAAGCTGCAGTAGCTCAGTTGGTACAGCATCAGACTTGTAATCCAATGATCAAGGTTGAATACCCACTCATGCCAGCCAAGCTGCCTCAGTGTGTCCTTAGAAAGGCACTAGCTCCCGTTTCCTTGGCACGATATAGCCCAATAATGTTAAAAGTGCCGTTAAAAATCAAGCAACCAACAATCAGAATCAATAGGAAGCTGACCTTGCCTAAGTGTAGTCTACCTATTAAGTCTGACGAAATCTGGTCAAAGAAAAGTATCATCCAGAAAGGAAGATCACACTTCCAGATCCAGTGACCTTGACCTTGTAACTAGCAGTGCAAAAATGAATAGGCTTCTGATGCAAGCCATAAATGAGGTCTGGGAAAAAATACCACAGAAAATTTAAGTTATGCTGTGTAAACCACATTGTCCACTGATGGATAGACAGATGGAAATTGCTATCACTTTATCTCCCTGCACCTTCAGTTGGGGAATAATAATTAGGCATATTTTTATTAGAAAAACAGAATTATTGCTTTATGAATCCCTGGGACAGTTATTGAGTGAATACCTGGATTCATTCAACTCTGCATATTAGACATAAACAATTTGATTAAAATTAAGATCTCTGACAAAATGAAGATCTGATGGGCATCAATATAGGTTCATATTCTGGTGACCTTTGAAATTCTGTGTCACTTACTTTTAGTATCCGATCAGATAAAGAATTGTTCCAAATGATGTTTTTCCCTTACAGCAGTATAAAAGCTGTAATTTGATTGGTGAATCAAAAGGTTAACAGAACATGATCTTGAATTGTTGCTGGTCAGATCTACTTAATGATAAGTGGATCTTGATTTTAATCAGATGAAGTCATAAATAGCCATACCATGTGATAACAGTGTCATACAATTTGGTGTTTGGAGCTTGATCAAACTTCTTAATTTTTAGAACTCTACTTTTAATTGTCACCAAATAGCCATTATTGTGCTTACATGCTGTTAAAACCCTAATATATACAAACATACATATATGATCGAACTTCAAACAATGTATACCCTGGCCTGTTGCTAAACTGTTGATTTTGCCCACAAATCAGGTTCTTTGTTTATTGAATAATCAACAGTGAAATAAATAACACAGACCATGATCTATCAGCACACTATTCAAGTTTATACTGCTCATGAATACTGGAAAATCTTGTATGATAAAGTCAAATATTGGAAAACCTTGTATGATAAAGTCAAATATTGGAAAATCTTGTATGGTGAAGTCAAACTATGTATGCATGGACTCAAAAAGTGTACATCATTGAGGGGTGGCAAGGATAATGAATCAAAAGTGTTCATCATAAAAGTGTACAGCAAGCATAATGAATCAAAACTGTTTATCATAAGAATGTGGCAAGCATAATGAATCAAAAGTGTCCATCATAGAAGGATGGCAAGCATAATGAATCAAAAGTGTTCATCATAAATGTGTGGCAAGCATAAAGAATCAAACGTGTCCATTACAGAAGGGTGGCAAGCATAATGAATCAAAAGTGTTCATCATAAGAGTGTGGCAAGCATAATGAATCAAAAGTGTCCATCATAGAAGGATGGCAAGCATAATGAATCAAAAGTGTTCATTACAGAAGGATGGCAAGCATAATGAATCAAAAGTGTCCATCATAGAAGGATGGCAAGCATAATGAATCAAAAGTGTCCATTACAGAAGGGTGGCAAGCATAATGAATCAAAAGTGTCCATTACAGAAGGGTGGCAAGCATAATGAATCAAAAGTGTTCATCATAAGAGTGTGGCAAGCATAATGAATCAAAAGTGTCCATCACAAAATGGTGGCAAGCATAAAGAATCAAAGTGTTCATCATATGTGTGGCAAACATAATGAATCAAAAGTGTACATTACATCAGGGTGGCAAGCATACTAAATCAAAAGTGTGCATTATAGGAGGGTGGCGAGCATAATGAATCAAAAGTGTCCATCATAGGAGGGTGGCAAGCATAATAAATCAACCATGAATGGGACACATTTCAGGCTATGGTATATAGGTGTCTGCATTAGGGCAGTGGTCACTAAACTCACAATTTGTCTACAGGTTCCCAGAACCCAATGAGAGGCTCAATTGCCAATGAGAATTTTTCTTTTTTAAATTACAAGGAGGTCATAATCTGAGCAATTTAATCCAGAAAATTTTAGTCTCCATGAATTTTCTTTTCTTTCTTCTTTTTTCCCTAAACAATCATGTGCTAAAAGTTCATCTGCCATTTACTCAGGCAAAATTCTCTGTTGATCAAATGTGATTGCGTGTGGGTATGACTTAAAATGAGCTAATCAATTGCCAACAACCCTTTGAAGACGTGATACAAATCTGACTTCTTAATTTACATATTGAGAATTACGATGCACTTGAGGTATGCAGTGAAGAAAAAGAATAACATCGAGTTGTGTCAAGGTCAACTCCAAAAGGTGCATATATACCGTATATACTTGCATATAAGCCGATACCAACTGCAAACTGCATGGACCAAGATCTGCTGTCGCATAAAGTGCCAGCAGATCTGGGTCTATGCAGTTTGTAAGGACTAATCAGTAGAACAAACATAGACCCTGATCTAGTATGTCTATGTTATTTGCATTTAGATCTGGCTTATACGCGAGTATATACAGTATATATAAGGGCCTGCATGCCAGGTCACACAAACATTTGATGCAAGAATACCTTCTTAACATTGATTGTTATCAATGAATATCTGAGATGAGATGACAGCTAAATTTAGGAGAATGTGAAAAAATAATCCTTGGACTGCTATTGATATACATGACAAACAAATTTAAACCCTATCAAATAACACATACATAAAAGTATTATAAAGAAAATATCAGAATATAAGCTAAAAATTACCTGTACTAAGGTAAAGATATATGCATTGTGGAAACATATATCTATGTTGCACACTGAGTGTTGTCTGCATATATTACATAGAGAATGAGATTGCATGTAAATTGAGAAGTACATTAAAAGTATATAGACCTTGAATGAAATACCATGATGACATTAGACTAGCAATGCAGTACTCAAGTAGCATAAAAATACACAAGTACAAAGGTATAATTCCATACAAAAATCTATACTGAGGTGAAAATACCAACAGCATGTTAAAATATCTGTATAGAGGAAAGTTAGCAAACCAGATGAATTACAGAGTGAATCAGGCCAAATAATATGAAAGTGAAGAAAAAAATGTAGAGAAAATGATCAGCTTTTAAGATGCCTTTTTTTTTTGTAAAAAATATAATCGTTTAGCAACTTTTAAAATATATGAAAGAAGTTATCAGCTTGACAGTTTGCAATTTCATTAATAATTTTTTTATTAAAATCAATAAATATGACTCAAAAGATTTTGTGCTAATGTAATCTACTTACCAAAATCACCAACATAAAAAGAATTTCCTTCAAAAAACGTATCTCCATGTTGATGAAAAATAATGAACGAAATATCTAATCCAGCTTAACAACTATGTATTATTTCCCAGCCACATATCCTCCAATTACATTTTATGAATGAGTGAAAACTCTAGTAAGAGTAGCACCCAATGTGAATTATTTTCCAGTGTGTGCTGAGGTTTCACCACTAGCAGCCAGTGCATCGACTTACACTGTCTTGTGTGAGAGCAAAAAAGACAAATACTAAAGTATAGGTAGGTAGGCACTCCACTCTATATTCAACAAGTGAGGATCAGAGAGGACAGTCGTAGCTCTAGCTATGTAAGGACACTTAACTACACTGGGTGTCAGGCTGTCAGTCAGTTAGTCAGTGGGCCAGCTCTTCAGGGGTGTTATACTGATGATGGCTGCCCTCAACTTAGTACAGGTAGGTATATCTATAGGTAAGTAAACGTAAGAGTGGCAGATACTCCTGACTGTTAACCAACTCCAAGATTCCATACAGGTAGATAATCAAGAACTGGAAACGACTAATTTGATACAGTACTTCTTCTTTCCCAATCTCCCTTATCTACCTACTTGTATGTCCACCATGACAAGTGCACATGCACTCTTAATAGCCTTTTTGTAATAAAAATTACATGGATCTAAAATAGGGAAGATGCATGTACAAAATATCCTTGTGGTAGTTAGAAATATACCTATGTAAAAAGCATAAAATTAATTGTTAAATAGGCATGCTAGCATTAATGTATATATGACACTAATGTGAGGACAGGAGCCTGAGTCTAACACAGACTAATGGAATAATTAAATTTAAATTTCAATTAAACTATTTAATCTGGCTCACCCAAAAATAATTATATATCTAACCATAATGTTTTCATGCCATGGTCAGGCTGACCACATGTGCAAATTATTCCACATTATACAGTTTTTCCATCAAAGTTGTGGATAAATAGACTGATGACCAAATAGATTTTTCCAAAAATATCTGTGGTCACCCTGTATGATGAAACAAGTTTTGCATTCAGACTTTTTACTTAACACATCTTAATGTTTAAACAACAGGTCAACACAACCTTTTTTATAACTCATGGAGTTTCAGTTTTGAATAAAGATAAGATTTTAGGTTACTTTTGCCTATACAAATCAAGTAGTGAAAATTTATGTATGCATGCATGTTAACCAGTACAATGTGCCATACTTATCGTATATACTCGCATTATAAACCGGGTCCAAATGCAAACAACATAGACCCTGATCTGCTGTCGCATAATGCGCCAGCAGATCAGGGTCTATGTTGTTTGTTCTACTGATTAGTCCTTGCAAACTACATAGACCCAGATCTGCCGACACATTATGCAATGGCAGATCTGGGTCTATGCAGTTTGCAGTTGGTATTGGCACGCAAGTATATACGGTAGATCACTAAGGGTATATGACATATTTTGAACACTTCAATAGGTTTATTTATTTATATTCCATCATTTTAAGCCTTCTTTGAAAGATGAAAAAGAAGAAATGATAATAAGACAAGACACTGTTGTCCATAAAACCAGTGTTTTTTCACATATGGATTTACCTTGTTCACTTGAATGAAAACTTGGCAAACATAACAGCCCTTTCTACAGCATGGAAGATTCAATTTTCTGTAAGAATAAATGCAACAATGTCATCTTTATTGAAATCACAAATATACACAAAGAATAAACTTGTTAGGTAACAGATAAAGTTATTTCAAGATGTTTGTTTTAATATGTCCAACTCAGATAGTACTATATTTCTTGTTCTTATCAATTCCAAGAGTTACCTACCCTCTTGTCAATACATGTACCTGGAGTTACCTACCCCCTTGTGACTGGATGTTTCTTCCACAACAATAAATATGTTTTTGGTTATGAATCATGGAAGCATTCCTCATACAGTTATCATTAAAGGTGCAATTTGGAAAAACAGAAGGCAAATTAATGACAAATAATTCTCAAAGAGAGTACAATTTTAATGTTTATTGTGAAAAAGACCTTTCTTATCATTGGTGAATTTTTGCGAATGAGAGTTTGCATAACATGACCACATCAGGAGGTTTTGGGTAGTCAAAATTGTATTTTTTGGTGACACACAGTAACATTGCAGGCATGAAATAACAAGAAGACCAGGGGATGCATTTCAAGCCCATGCTTGAAGCATTGCTGGAAATTTTGTAAAATGACCCTATGGTCAAAAGAGCAAGTGGGTTGCATAATGAATTTTCTTTGCTTTATAATGACAATCCAGATATGAACAGAACCTATCAAAGGATTTAGAAAATATAAGCAAAAAAAATCTTTATCAAAAACCTTCATGCACATTTTCTATCACCGTGACCTTAATCCTAAGGTCCTAAGAGACAAATATTGCAGAATGAATTGTCTTTGCTTCATAATGATTCATTCCACACCAATCAGTGAAGGAAATATAAGGAAATAAAAAACTTCAACTAAAACTTTAACACAAATATATGATTGTGATCTTGACACTACAGTCAAAGGGGTGAGTGTGTTTGTCGAAGAATGAATTTTCTTTCCTTCATTATGGTTCATCCCATTTATGAACACAATCTATCCATTATTTTGGAAACATAAGCAATTGAAAAACTTAACCCAAACCTTAATGCAAATCTTCTATGAATGTGACCTTAACCCAATGCTGAAATGGGCAAATGACTGTGTTACTTGATTCATCCCAATTATGAACAGAATTCATCCACTGCTTTAGGAAATATATACAAACAAAAAACTTGAACGAAAACCCTACCAAAACTGTTTAAATTAATACTGCTATTAAGTGTCGTCCATACTGATTCAAGTGTTTTATATTGACCAGTCCAATTAATATTTGATGGGTGTTTGAGTCTTTGAAAACAACACCTTCCACCACCTCACCCACCCCCTTTCATATTATTCTAAACCAGCCCTTACTAATATCTTCTACTTGGCAACAAAAAGGCTAAAGCCAGGTCAAGATATCAAACAGGTTTAATCTGATCTTTATGGAGGCTTGATTCCTAGCTGATTCAAATAACAGTCAATCAAGATGGATGCTGAAGGAAATGTCTTAATTTTAAGTCAGCAAATAGAAATAGAAAGTAATCAGGCATATGCACTGTCTAGACTAGTAACTCAGATGGCAAACCTGGCAACTGAAGAAATAAATCAAGGTATTGAGTCATTTCATAAATGTATAAAGTGTTCTAAAATCACATGTGATAAGTAAATGTTGCACCTGCATTATACCTACAGTTTCAAACTAAAATAATTAATAACCAATACTGCCTTGGCAAGCTAAGAAAATTAAATTTTTTAAAATGATGCCAGTTGACAACAAGAACCATGAACAGTGATTTATTTGCCTGCCCCATGCTTAATAGTCCTTTATGTAGGCAACAGTAGGGCATGGTTGACTCTGGAGGTTATAGACAAACAGGTTGCAATGACCTTGACCTTTGGTCACAGTATTCAGTCTTGAACTAAACTTGATGTGCAGAAATCATTTTCTTATTACGCTTACTAAGACATTGACCTTTAACCTTTATAGCCCAAAATCTATGGGTTTTTAATCTTACCCCAGTGCAAGCCATTCACCAAGTTTAGTCAAGGAACTTTCTCTGGAACAATAGTTATTGTGCAAAACTAATTTTTCTTTTGGGTTACAATGACTTTTGACCTTTTGACCCCCAAGTCAATATGCTTCTTTTTTTAACCTCATGTGCAAGCCCTCCACAAACTTTGGTCAAGTTATGAGGTCTAGAACTAGTTTTTACATGAAAACTATTTTTCTTCTTTCAGTCAATGTGACCCTGACACTTGATCCATTGACCCCAAAACCAATAGGCTTCTTTCTTACCAAAAGTGACAGCCATCTATAAACTTAGTGAAGATGCATGGTCAAGAATTGAAGTTTTCTGCAGAAACCCGTTTTCCTTTCTCAATCAGTGACCTGAACCTTAGAGCTTTTGACCTCAAAATCATTAGGCTTCTTCCTTGCTTAAAGTGCAAGCCATCCACAAAGTTTAGTCCAGATCTGTTATGTATAAATGAAGGTTTTGTGCAGAAATCCTTTGTCTTCTTTTTCATCACAGTGATTCCAACCTTTGAACTTTTACCTCCAAATCAATATGCTTCTTCCTTACTCCACAGTGTTTGGTCCAGGTCTGTATGAAGAACTAGTGTTGTTATGCTGAAACCATTTTGTACTTTCAGTCATAATGACCTTAATCTTTGACCTTTTCACCCCAAAATCAATTGACTTCTTCCTTACCTAAGTGCAAGCCATCCACAAAGTTTAGCAAAGGTAGATGGTGTCAAACCAAAGTTATCATGTAGAAACAACAAAGGTAACAAGGAAAGATATACTGATGGATGGACGTACACATGTATGGACAGAGCGATGAATGGACAATATCATATCATGATATGCTCCAACTTTGGACAGGAGTATAAAAAATGAATAAAATAATCCTTTATCTAAGAGACCACTGTGTCCAAAAACAAAAGTAGTATATTCTCATCATTTTATCTATCATCATTAAAGGCCAGTGTTCTCCCCAGGGCCTTTTACTGTACCAGTCCCATTATGCTATCATTTCAACCCCTGACACTTTAGAACCCGCAGCTATGCTATGCGCTTGTGCCGCTACGCTTTAATATTTCCCAATTTCCTTAAAAAAATGAATCTGTTAAATAAATATCCAGTCACCTAATTCAAAGCCCTGTTACTCAAATGACATGTTCTTACCTCTTCTTGGGTATTTGATTAAGATAATCCAGGATAATTACTCACTCACTTAACCATCATCTTTTGTACCTGGCTCGCCCGACTGCTGGTGCACGACCTTTGATGCGGATTTCATCTGCACTGACATAGTCACATGATTGGCCAGCGATGATGGAGTCTTCCACTACCAGTCAAAGTAGTTACACATATTACATTTTAAGTTTTAAGATTCTTGTGAAAAATTAACACACCACCTTCAAAAAAATGTAAAATTACCCAGCACCCAGCTAGTCCAATGTTGGCTTGGTTGCGAAGATCAGAGATTGATGTCACCAATAGTGTCAGTGATTCCAATTCTGATAGTGTCAGCGTGATTTCACCAAAGAAAGAGATTAAGAAACCAAGGACGGGGTTGAACACTGAATGGAAGACTTTATACCCTTGGGTGGAAATTGCTGGATCGGATAGTAAGTTTTCCATATTGCTAAAGTTTGGTTCAGATCGACTTAGTTACCAACAGGTGAGATGAGGGGTGGGGGGTTCTAATATTTTTGTTTATATAGTAGTAGTTGTAGTTGTGACTGTTGTTGTTCTTATTAATTTATAAGGAATTAAAGTTATATTTTATTCACGAGTTGCTCTTATATTTACATAGTTTACTCTGAGCAAGAGAAATATAGTTTGATCATTAAACCTGAACTTAAGTGGGTGCTGCCCTATTAATTTCTCATTGTCTTTTCTGTCTATCCAAGTAATAAATGGAGCATTTTTTATCTCCCAGTTTTAACTCTTTAGAAAAGATATAAATAAAAAGTATTCCTTCATTAATATTTGAAATATTTCTCCAACAATGAAAACTAGTTTGCATTTGGAATGTATTACATGATAAAGTTGTCCGAATTGCAGATAAAAACAATATTTCTTTATTACAATATTAATGTTTTTTCTTAACTTTAAATTCCAGTATGTTTTGGGTGACCTACAAGTAAAGTTGAAGGAGATTCTGAATATTTTTTTGCACATCCATTAATAAATTTTATGTTCCATTTTTTTTTTCAGGTTGTGAAAGGTCATTCTCTTCAATGAACAGGATCAAGAGTGTTTTAAGGAACAGGTCAACACAGAGGGTACTGAATTACCTGATGACAATTAGTACTGAAGTACAGTCCCTAAAAGACTTTAATTTTGATGTGGCAATCAATATATTTGGAGAAAAGAAGGATATCATTTATTTAAATTAAAAAACAATGAGTTTGACATTAAGTCTTGTATAACTTCGGGAAATAAAAAAATACTACCGGTATGCAAATATGTGCACACTTTTTTTATTTCATTGATATTAATTTGTTTCACTTTTATGACATTAACGCACGCTTTTAAAAACATTTTATGACCCTAGTGTGCATACCCCAATGCTATCAGAAATTTCTGGGGATATCACTAAAAGGCCATTTCTTATCAAAGACATACTTGGATACAATCAAAGAAAATGCAGTTATTCTCAACACAATTTATATTCAATTTGTTTCGACTGAAAATTTCAAACTACATGTACTGTTTACATTTTTGTAAAAAAAGTAACATCTGAACAAACACTTAATGGGGACTGCAAAAATGTATCCCAATGCATTTAAAATCGAAGGAATGCTTCGATACTTGCTTGATATAAATATTTAGACTCACAATCGTGCATGTTACCGGCTTACTCTGCATTATTAGTGTTATGACTCTATGGCCTAAAAATATGTAACAGAAAGAAAGTGAAACCAACAAAATCAAGTAAAATCAACAAGCAATTTATTTCTAGACAATTTAAAGTGAAAATTCAAGAGACACTTCCAATAACGTGATTTAAAGTCCAAATAATCATAAGTGTCCTAATCACAAGTCCAAATAATCATAAGTGTCCTAATCACAAGTCCAAATAATCATAAGTGTCCTAATCACAAGTCCAAATAATCATAAGTGTCCTAATCACAAGTCCAAAAATATAGAATGTTCCAAATGAATTCCAATAGCATTAAATGTCTTAATGTACCACAAGTCTTGAATGTCCTGATGTACCACAAAGATGTAATCCAGAATGTACCTGAATTAGTTCACATAAATCCTAAAATTATGTATTAATCGCAAAGTTAATGAGCACTTTTTTATTTCCAATGAATATTGTAAATAAATAATTCCTCTCAAATTACATCTGATTTCAACAACACAACTAAAATAGATTCCTTACAGACTGATCTTTTAGAACCGAAATTCCTATGAAAATACAGGCCTACCTGACAATTCTCACATCAGAATATGAGTAATATTTATGGAAAATTACTTTGTGTACCTGACTTGTGTCACAACAAGATATGGAAATAACAGTCCAGCTGCTAACAAAACTGGCCCTGAACTCAAATGCAATGTAAACATGTTATTTACACAAATGACCATAATCTGACTAAAATACAACTTACAATCATGGACACATATTATAAACTGAATATACCAGTACATAACATTAGCAATAGTATTCAGGATGTACAGATCCAATGTGAGACACCGTGCTCACCAAAGTTTCAAGACGACTAAGTATGGGTACAAACGGTAGTCTTCAAATTTGTAACATTTTATGGAGAGACTTCTGAACTGCATAACATCTAGAAAAATGTTTAATTATGACAGTGAAGAAGTTGAATTCAATAAGTAGTTGCTGACATAAAGACTAAAATTTTTATTGCACATTAATTTGGTGCTGACTTTTTTTTTTAACTGAACTAACTGAACAGTGCTCCAAGTTGAAAGTAAAATGGTCATATATTTGCAACTGAAATTCTGAATGGGCGAGTGAAAACTGTCAACTGAAAATCATAATGCAACAACTAGATGATGACACCAACCCTTTCTAATTATAATTACAGTGAAACCCCGCTATAACACGCCCCGCTATAACGTGAATTTGGATATAACGCGATCGTGGCGTGGCTCCCAAAATTTTATATATTCATTCGCACATGACATTTTTTTTTTCAAAGTACGAGAAATAGTGTATACAATGTGTATATTACAGTATCATTTTGGGGAAGAGATCGCGTATGAATTCGAGTAAAATATGTTTGTGGTGTGGTTCCTGAAATTTTATATATATATACATGTATTTTTCTCGTACACGGAAAAAAAAATTTTTTTTTAAGTACGAGAAATAGTGTATACAAAATTTGTTATCATTTTGGGGAAGAGATCGCGTATGAATTCGATCATGGCGTGGCTTCTGAAATTGAACAATTTCACCAATTTCTTGAAGTGTTATGCCAAAATAAACATTATCGGAAATGTTACTTATTACTGATTAATGAGTAAAGCCAGTAAGTCTTCTTTGTGTTTGTCTTCAATTCATTCTGTATACAATCATTGCTCAAACAATAGCCGACATGTTTTTCTTCAGCATACAACCGAGCATCAGACAATGTGGTGGTTGATAAAAGATTCTCACGATTTAATAAACATCAAAAAACGTAAGCCTCCAACACGTGCGCTGGACTTCAATTCATCCTGTATACAATCATTGCGCAAACAATAGCCGACTTACGTTTTATCTTTAACTGCATACACAACCAAGCACCAGACAATGCGGTGGTTGATCAAAGATTGTCATATGTGGGTGCTTATGTAGAGACTGAGCTTTGGCGGCAAGATCAAAGATTGTCATATGTGGGGTGCTTATGTAGAGACTGAGCTTGGGCGGCAAGATCACAGGGAGTTCAAATAACCACTCTCTGTTACTTGGCACTGAACAAGTATCAAACTCGTGGCTCAATCAAAGGGTTGTCGTGTGGGAAAACAAAGACGGATTGATATCAGATAGTGAACAGTGTTGATACCCTATTTATGCTATACATTAGACGTGTATACGTTGTTCTCTGAATAGAGTAAAATATAGTAAAACCCCGCAATATCGCGACCCGGCTTTTTCCGCAATCAAATTTTATGGACCACAAATATCGCGTTATAGTGGGGTTTCACTGTATATACCACATTTCACCCTAAAAACAGTTGGCACATGTAATTTAAATCGCAGCATAATCTCTTTTTAATTGTGAGACAGCTGATTCATACATAAAATTGCTAACTTTACATGTGAATTAGTCTGGCTAAAAGCCTATAAGTGACCAGTCTAATACATGATCTTTGCAATCAACTGCAGCTAATGGTGCAAATCTGGAAAAATGCAGACATAAAAACAAACACTGAAAATTTAGTCGGCAGTAAAATTACTGCCAATCAAAGTCATACCTGTGACAGAACCAGGATTTCAAACCAGTAGATTTGCAAATTTTGATCAGTAGATTGGCTTCTAAAAAGGTAGATTTTTTATCGGCATAAATTTTACATGTTTTAAGGGGATTGAAAACAAAACAAGTTCATTTTGTCACATAATATGTATTCTCTTCATATTATAATAAAACACAAATTTTGAACATGATTCAGATTCAGAGTCTGATGGAAAATGTTACAATAATAGTTAGTTAATATGAGCCAGTATATTGTTATTTAAATGAAAAAGGAAGAGTTGTACATCTCACAGTTCACTGCAAAGATTTTTTATAAAATCCACAGGCATTTTTAGTTTCCTTCACAAGATCACTGTCACTAGTTTTCTTGTCCAGACTTCCCCTTGAATCACTCTGGATTTTTCGAAGAATGGAGAATGTCCTCTCTGTGTCAGCATTGGAATGTGGCAATGATAGGACAACTACACTCAGTCCAAAAATCTGTTGGCAAGTTTCACCACTGTAATTAATTTTAAATAAATTAGATTTAGACTTGAAATAAACAGTTAAAAAAACACATGATTTTAATAATTTATCCCAACTTTAAAATTAAATATTAAGTAATACATTTTTAACTCGCGGATATATTTTATCTAGGACTTGAACATAATTGTTGTGCTTTTATGCTGATTTTCTAGAAGTCTGAACATCTCTACATGTAGATGTCCAATCATTGATTCACCAGCCTAAAAAGACACAATGCAAAGTCAGGACCTTTGCTACTCGCCTGCACACACTTAAATTCTGGTATCCAAGCGTTGTTAAACTTGTTGTAGTATTTCTTAGATGGTGGCTTCTTAGCGTTGGGAGAAAGCGGACGTTTCGGCATTTTGACACGAATTGAAGAAAAAAAATATACAAGCTGCCCTTAAATATTCATCTTAAACCATCGTGAACAATACAAGAACAATTAAAAGGCATCAAATCAAAATACTTACTCAAGTGTTTCTGCCAAGATCATTTTTGGTTGGTCTCTCCATTTTATCTTCCTTCCACGACAGATCGACCGAGTTTTAATCAAAGACTCATGGATTACCTTTGATCCTTTTATTACTTATAACACCTGAAACAACATCCCGCATTTGGCCTTAAACTCTCCAAATTACAACAAAAAGGTAATCAATTAGCCGCTTCTTGTGTACACATTGCTAACAATTGTAATCCAACTACTCAACCACGCATCGTCGCACCCGGTCATAATCATAGGTCGAACATTTCCGGTTCCCAGTAGACTGGTTCTGGCTGGTTAATCTAATGTGTTGATAGAACGCGTAAAAAAAACGGGTTTTAAAAACAAACAAAAAAAATTTCCTTGACATTTTCAAAACCGGTAGATTTCGACTACTAAACGGTATGTGAGGTAGATGGTCTTTGAAACGGTATTTTTGGCCTACCGCCGGTAGAATCACAGGTATGCAAAGTACCATAAATGCGGATTTGGTTCAAGCTTGATTAAGTTATAAACTATAATCAGATAAAATGAAGGTAAAGACCCTTTATTAGTGAATTTGAAGACAGGCAATATGTAGAGAAAGGGTTTTGAGAGCTTCATTATGTGAATTTCAGTGGATGGCCCGAGACTGAAGCAGATGATGACTGTTGGCAGTTCTGTCAGACAGATTTAGATACACTAGTCTAGTCAAAATAAACTTATGATTTTTTATAATTACTTTTTAATTTGCCTTAACATTCTACCAATAATTCCCAACTCAACTGATTTCTGCTCTCAAATGTCTATGGTGAGCAAATTATTAGGGTCGGGCAATTTAAATTCTGAAATGAACACTAAAAATTTTCAAATGTGATGCCCAATGGCTACTAAAGTTTCACGGGCACTTGGTACATTGTTGAATAATATAAATTTTCAACAATATCCAATAGGGACATCAAAAACTTAATCTTTCTCAGCTGACAACATCATGCTAATCTCTCTTATTTTTCTAGAGTAAAGGAGATGAAATTTCAGTAGAGGGCAATGATTCTAAAATATTATTATTTCTGTGAGATTTAGTCTAAAATAAATTTTTTTTTTTTTTTCAAATCATTATATACCCTCAGATTCACACCAATTAAGCAAACCTTTGGTCCAGGAACTTGCTGATATTTATGACATGTATAAATTGGCTGCTCAATGGTATTTTCAAAAGTAGGTGTTTTTGATCTGTCAAGAAAGAAAAATGTAGTGTTTTCGGGGATAAAACAAATTTTAATCATGTAATACTTACCTGCTACTATTGAACTGCTTTCCTTTCCTGGAAGCCAAGTCCCCAGTCCAAGCTAAATATTCCCTCCTCAAATTAGTAATTATAACTGGAGGCCCAGAATTGAAAAGAACATGATCCCAGTCTGATTCCTTAGACATAACCAACATACGGAATATCTTCCTCTTTTGACTTGGACCAAGACTACAGGGCATCAGAGTGGGTAAGGAGGAGGGAATCAGTGCATTAGTAGCAGGTAAGTATTACATAATTAAAATTAGTTTTACCCCCACCCACCCCTCAAAAAAGAACAAAAATACATTTTAAAAGCAGTAATAGATTACCTGCTGCTATTACATTACTGAATTTACCAGATAGGTGAGAGGCTGATGGCCTCAAAAATAAAAACTGGTACAAGAAAAATGCACTTACCCTTACTGTAGGCATGTTTCCTACTGAAGACTGGTAGATGGCTTGGCCACATGTTGTGCTGTCACAATTGGACCCAAGAAGTAAATGCCTTGCCTTTGCCTTTGGTGCACCAAAGATTGAAGGTAAATGAATGAAAAGGTAGAGTGACATTGCCAGAAGGATGCTTGTATGATATCATCCAAAGAGGAGTGATTCAGGTAGGCCCAATATGCAGCAACAGCCCTATCTTCATGGGCTTTAATTCACATGAAAAACATATCCCTCTCTGTCTGGGACTGATATGCTCTTTAATAGTGAGGACAATCCACCTGAAAAAGGTGGTCGCTAAAATATCAGAGGAACCATTGAGAGGGAGAAAGAGATGATTCCAACCTTTCCTTCTCTCTTTAGAGGAAACCAAATAAAACCTTGATGCCCTAACTGGGTAAATGAGCTTATCTTGATCATCCCCAGCACAGATATGACTGAGACTGAGAATTTCAATAGGAGCAGGGACTAGTGAAGGTACACTGTGACTGATTCTTAGCCAGAAACCCTGGTTGGCAAAGAGAAACCAAATCATAGTTGCAACTGAACCATAAACAACCAATTTACCACTAATAAGGCATGGATTTCACGTCTTCTCCTCACTGACACTAAGGAGACCAGAAAAAATGTCTTTAGGGTAAGATTCTCAAAGGAAGTTTCACTCGAAGGTTCATAAGGGGATTTTGATAACACCCAAAGGACAAATGAAAGGTTCCATCTAGGCATTAATGAGCAAGATACAGGTTTCTGAAGCTCAAAATACCTAATAAAATAAAAAAGATGAGGATCTGAACCCATGGCACCGAGAGAACTTACCATATATACTCGCATATAATCCAGTACCAACTGCAAACTGCATAATGCACTGGCAGATTATACGTGAGTATGTACATGTACGGTAAGAGTGTTAGAAAGGGCTGCCCTATAGCCCTTAATGGTAGATACAGAACATTCTCTTTTCTTGAAAAGGGAGAAAAGTCTGAACTGCAGTTAAAGAGGGACAGTTAGGATCAGTATTTTCTACTGCACCAATTACAGAATACTCTCCACCCTGCACTGTAAACATTAAAAGTGGATTGCCTCCTAGCCTGAGCGATGCAGTTTGCAACCTTGCTCAAAATTTGGTCTTGGCAGATCGATCGTTTGAGATGAGCCAAGTGTGAAAGTGAGAATCTGAGGATAGCTGTGTCAGAGGGACCTCCTGTGCTGTGACAGCAGGTCCCTCCTTGCATGTAATCTCCGGGGTTCATCTACCAACAGGTCGAGGAGATTATTGAACCACAACTGTTGGGCCCACCAGGGGGCTATCAGAATAAGCCAAGATATTGAGATCCAGACTTGGTGGAGAAAATGCGGAATTATTTGGAAGGTGCACCCACTCACATGATCACAACCACAAATACATTAAATACAAAAATACACCAAGTTTCTGTCTTTAAAATCCATTGGACAGTGGAATATAGTCTTAATTAGATGCAGTCTTTGCTGCTGTCAATAGTTCAGTTGGGGGTCTGAAGGTAATGCAAGTGTCATTTGTGTTCTTCTTTGCACTCATTAGATACTGGATGGTACTGTTGTTCAAACTTCCCTGCTGGATTCTCAGAGTGAATCCTGGTCAGAACCGAGTTGTTTTTGCCAACCATAACACTGGCATTTTCAGAACTGTATCCGATGCAGTTTGACCATGAGATATGCTTAATTGTCTCTATAGAAACAAGAAAATGTAAATCACATTAGGGACTGACCATTTAATTTAATTCGGGGTGGAGGGTTGTGGGATTTGGAGTGGAGGCGATGACAATTTTATGGGGTCTTACAGGTAATACAGCAGTAATAAACACCTCTGTACAGTAAGGGTGTTATTGTAATCTCTTTATCAACATGAATCAGCTGCGTAAACATGATCATGTGCTTATAATCACTTTACCCTCAAAAAAAAGAAAAGAATTTACTTCAGGCCTTGTTTTATTTTCCCATTTTAATTCTGCTTTTATTCTATCTGGCTGTCCAGCTATTAACTTACCATTTTTCCACTGTACTGACCTTTTTCTTTAACTATACTGTAACTACCATGTGATGCCTGTGACTTGTACCATACTTTTTCATGGTATAACTTTCAGATTTCATGCAGATAAACACTGATGAGAGATCAAAGGACAATATTTATAATCACAGGAAAATTACTGGTTAATGTTACCATGTCCACAGCAGCAGACCCTCCTGTAAATTTCTTGCAGGTAATCTGAAAAAGGAAACATAAAAATGCAAAAGTGCAAGAAAGTATTTGACTTTTATGGGGAAAGAAGCATTTAGTCTCACTATCATGTAGGCATTGATGTTGACTGCATCAGTCCATATGAAAATCTCACATGTAGGGTGTGTAGTGCATACATATCTGGATTCTTCTCATCACATCCTTCAAACCTGCCGGTATATGGTTATAGGGTAGGGATATTAACAGTTTCAAACTTATGGCCCAGGGGCAGCATTCCCTGGGACAAGACCCTTAGGTGTAATCCAAAAACCTGTTACTTGTGTTTTTGTCTGCATGTATGGCCTTGAAAATTACACATGAAAACTTTCAGATCTTCATCCACAATACTTACAAAGTTTAGATTTGTAAAACAAAACTATCCCCCTGCACCATGTCCCACCCCCTGGGGTCATATCAAAATCTGAAACCATTTCACTCATCTACAGACCACCTCCAATCATATCCCAAAGTTTCAAGCCTGTATCTTCAATGGTGCAGGAGCTACACAACATTACTAATCAATGAATGGATGGATGGATGGGCATTGAGATGGACAGGATGACATAATCCCTTTTATCCCTAAAGCAGGGGGATAATAAATAAAATGAAAACATAAGGCATATTGACATTATTAATGAAGTAATCATCATAAGAATGAAGAAGATATAAAAAATACAGTGGGTATTATTATGATAGAGTCAAAACTTGTTTTTTGATGTGACATCATATCATTATGTAAAGGCCAGAACAATTTAAATGTATTAATCAATTATAAAATATTTACAGGGGTTTTTCCTGGGTAAATGGGAATGGGGCCTGGGACTATCATTTTGGTAAAGAATAAGACTTATTGGGTAGAAACTTTAAGGAGTAAATTGCTAAAACTGGGAATTGTACATGATTTTAACATCCCTCTAATTGGAACAGGTACCCTTTTTCAGCTCCAGATAACCCTATAAAGAAATTCCCGATTTATCATAAAACTCCAATTCAAAATGCTTGAAAATAACGAAGCAATATTTAAATTAGATAATTTTTTATTCATAACAAAATGTCACTTACACATACCTAGGCTATGGAATGACCATCCCTCATTTCAACCATGCACAAAAAAAGTTTGGAATCCGTCACCACTATCTAGAAAGAAGGCAGGTATGCACTGTTCTACTAGTATAAAGACTTTCTTCACTCACCTTGACAATATGTCAAAATATTAAGAAAGTACCATCTATACTCACTTATAAGACGAGTCCAACTGCAAGAAACATACACCCTGATCTGCCATTACATAATGTGCTGGCAGATCAGGATCTATGTTGTTTGTTCTACTGATTACTCCTAGCAAACTGCATAAGCCATGATCTGCCAGCACATTATGTGACAGCAGATCTGGGTCTGTGCAGTTTGCAATAGGACTTGACTTATAAGCGAGTACATATGGTATATTCGTAATGATACCATGTTATTTCATACACATATAATGTTGACCCTGAATCATCTGTCCAAAGTTCAAATGCAGATCTCTGTCTCCTCTCTCTGACTTTTGCCCCACCCTACAGACAGGAATACATACAATGCTTTATGCATCAGTTAAGAGATCTTTGAGGTGGTCTCAGATTATTGGGCATAAGTGGGAGAGCTCTTTTTAATGTGAGGTTATTGGGTACATTACTTAACATGTGTGTAATTAAAGTACTTCTGAATCCTATAATCTCCCGAAGAACAATAAAATATGTTGGACTACACATCCAGACTTCAAATGTTCAAGATAAACAGTGGCTCCTTATTGGACTCTATATTGTGCAATCTACCATTTTTTTAATTCATTGAATGTTATTTGACTTTCTCAACCAAAGTATATTCCACTATTTCATAGCTCACCTCTACAAAGTTTTTAGCAGTCTCCAGTAGCCACTGTAAACATCATTAATTGTCATCTGAAAATAAAATCATCCTCAAGTTATCCTAACAATGATATGTTGGCCCCTTTTCTAACTAAAATTCTATTTGCACATTTTTGTATCATTACATCTTAACTTTTAATCTTTTTAAAATGTTAATTTTAATTGACACTATATAGCCAGTATTGTGCTGACATACTGTTAAACAATATTCATACATGCATGCATACTTACATACATATACTGCTGTTCATCCTTCGAGTTCAAAGATGACCATGACATCATTAAATGGCTTGGTTTCTGTGAGTATGTGAGTGGTTAATCTGGCCTTTTTACGCTCTGAACTGTCTGTGGCACACTGGACTGGAAATGCTGCTTGGGTCTGCTTGGTCAATCGAGGGTGTGCTGCAGTTCTGAGATTGACGCTGCTCGCACTTCTGCACTGCCTCTGCAATTCTCCTCAGTTCAAAGTCTGCTAAGCTCCAGCATGGAGCGATCCTGTGCGAGATCTTCCCAAGACTCTGGGTCAATGATGAAGTGTTTCAAGGATGACTTAAGGGAATCTTTGAAGCGTTTCTCCTGACCATCCTGAGATTGCTTTCTCTCTGTCAGCTAGCCGTAGAAGATCTTCTTTGGTAGTCGCTCTTCTGACATCCTGGTGACGTGGCCTGCCCATCTTATCTGTGATTTCATCAGCAGAGTGTGGATGCTTTAAATGCCTGCCCATGTGGGAACCTCAGTGTCTGGGACCCTGTCCTGCCATGTTATCCTCATCAGTTTCCTTAGGCAGTCCATGTGAAAATGATCCATCTTCTTGGCATGGTGTCTGTACACCATCCAGGTTTCACATGCATACAGCAGGGTTGGCAACACAATGACTTTGTAGACATCAGTTTTGTTTGTAGACTAATGCCTCTCCACGCCCACATATCTGCACATAGCCTATCAAAGGCCACACTTGCTTTAGCAATTGTGGAGTTGGTTTCATCATCGATGTGGACTGCAAGTGACAGTGTGCAACCAAGATGGGTGAACTTGTCCACTGCCAAGAGGGTTTGGCCATTTACTGTGATGGTAGGCTCTACGTAAGGCTTTCCTGGCGCAGGTTGGTGCATCACCTCTTTCTTATTGATACTGATTGTGAGACCGAAATTTTCACAAGCCAAAGAGAAATGGTCTGTTGTATGTCAGACTCAGATTTGGCATTCAGGGAACAGTCATCAGCAAATGGGAGATCATACCCAGTCACTTCCTGTAACTTCATCTTTGCCTGTAGTCTCCTCAGATTGAAGAGCTTACCATCAATCCGGTTTTTTATGTCAATCCCAGTGTTATAGTCATGGAAGGCATCAGTAACCATGGCAGAGAACATCATACTGAAGAGGGTTGGGGCCAACACACAGCCTTGCTCGACTCCATTGGCAACTGGGAATGGTTCAGATAACACGCAGTCGTCCACAACACAAGCGAGCATGCCATCATGGAATTGCCGAACCATCATCATGAATTTCTCTCGGCAACCTAATTTTGCCATGATCTTCCAAAGGCCCCCATGACTGACTGTGTCAAAGGCTTCTGTCAGGTTGATGAATGTTGTGTACCAGTTGGAGTTTTGTTCCTAGCATTTCTACACGAGTTGACAAGCTTCAAACTCCATGTCTTTGGTCACTCATCCTTTCTTGAAGCCACAATGACTCTCAGGCAGGAGCCCTTGATCGATGTGATGCACAAGGCAATTCAGCAGAATTCTGGCAAGGATTTTGTTGGCTACTGACAGCATGGAGATGCCCCAATGGTTGTTGCAGGATTGTCTGTTGCTTTTCTGCATCCTTGTACTCATGGGGTATAGTTCCTTGAGTCCACATTGACTGGAAGAGTTCAGTAAGTTTCTGTGACATTTGTGAGCCTCCAGCTTTGTAGACTTCTGCTGGTATAGCATCTGCTCCATGTGCTTTGCCATTTGACAGCAGTTCAATTGATTTCTCAGTTTCGATCAGCATTGGAGGATCAGCAAGTGATATGTTAGTTCCACTTGGGACAGTTGATCAATTGCCTCCTCACTGATAGATGACTGTTGATTGAGGATGTTGTTCAAGTGTTCTGCCCATCTGTGAAGTATCTTTTCTTTGTCGGTGAGCAGTGTGGCGCTGTCAGCACTCGGTTTTAGCGATGTTCCTGATTTCTGTGGCCCCCAGATTGTCTTCAAAGCGTCATAGAAGTTCTTCATGTCATTCCTGTCTGTGTGGGACTGAATCTCATCTGCCTTATTGCTCAGCCACGAGTCTTGCAATTCTGAGTTTACACTGGACAGTCCTCTTGATGTTGTTGAAGGCTGCCTTCTCAAATGATGAAGTGCTGTCTTCTAAACGGGCCTTCTGTAGCCAATGTTTCTCATTCAAAAGTCTTTGTATGGCAGCATCGTTCTCATCAAACCAATCTTGATGTTTACATGTGGTGGGACTGAGGGGTTTGTATGCAGTTGAGTACACAGTCTCTGAAGCATGGCCAGTTTTCCTCAATTTTCTGGGAGTTCATATCAATTGTATCTAGTTGGCTGCACAGTTCATTTGACAAATGCCTGTTTCACATTCTCCTGTTTCAATCTGGAGACATTAAGTTTTCTGGACACTTTTTTTGCCTTGTGGTCATCTGCTAGACTGAATCTGGATATTGAGCTTGGAGACTATGAGCCTATGGTCAGTCCAGCATTCTGCACTTCGTCATTCAGACATCCTGCCTGTCTCTTCTCTTGACAATGATGTAGTCAATGAGATGCCAGTGCTTGCCGCGTGGGTGCATCCAAGACATCTTGTTGCGGTTTAGCAGGCAGCAGACTGTGCTGGTGATTAAGAGGTCATGTTCAGCACATTTCCTCAGTAGGAAACATACATATATACATACACACATATATAACCGAGATCCTGAAATTCTAATGGCTCTTGCTGGACATTTTTTCCTGAAAATTACATGGCAGCTATATATTTGTGAAATTTAATATAAAAACATTCAAAGGAGATATAACAAGTTGTGACAAAAAAGAAAACATTTTTATACCTAATTCAATACCCGCCCAGGTCAGCTGCCTCAGTGTGTCCTTGGGAAACACATTTAGCTCATATTTCATCAGCATGATATAGCCAATAATGTGCTAAAAGTGCCGTTAAAATCCCAAAAAATATATTATCCTTCCGTGATTAACTGGTTTCCTCTCAAACTAATTATTTATAAAAATCATTTCTTCTTTCAAAAACCTCAACTATAGAATTTCAATTGAAAGTAGCAGTATTTTATTCCACTCTACTGTTTTAAAAAATTAAATAATAATTGACAACAAGTTGACTTACTACCTCAAAAAATATGTAAAATCTAAATAACATGCATTTCCATAAAAGTCCGACAGTAAAGGTTTATTTGATCAGGTCCCCAAATAAGTCTTGGTGGATGGTAATAAAAGTTCTTGTTGTTGCTAATATCTTTTTTTCTTAATTAGGGCCTGGGCTTCACATATTTTGTTCTAATTAGATATCATATGCGGACACAATGCACAAACAAACCACATGGTGTGAGGGACTGATGTAATGACTATGGTAGTACAGACCCTGGGGCAATTTTTCAATTACAGGGTTTTTGATAAGTCTAGGAGATAGGCTTTCACACCTCTTAGGTCTGGTGTTTTGTGTTTATAGAGTGTAAAAACAATTGGGAAAACATGCCAACCAAAAAACCTTAGTCACTTCTATTAATTGTCAGATAAAGAAACTGTGTAAATTAGACCTAGCCACCTTAGAATTAAGCAATGTCAGTAACATCTTTATTGATTGTTCAACAAAGAAACAATCTATTAACTAATTCTAATACTTTGAATTTTATTTCGTTAATGTATTTATTTGTCAGTTTAACACATAAACAAATAAAAAGCAAGTTAATATAATGATATTTGAGAACCCCTATGACCGATGTTCAGTTGCTCATAGTATGTGCCAGTCAAAAACCTTTGATCTACTGGACATTCATCCTCCCATAAGGTGATTAGAAGACTCTGGATTCCAGAATGATCCTCAGACCAAACTGAAGCTATCTTTCCCACGCACACTATCCTTCAGTCTTTTCAGGATATAGTCTTAACTAGAGGGACATCAGTGCACTGCGGGAAGAGGGAATCTGGCAACAGGTAAGTATTACATCATTAAAATTAGTTTTAACCCTCCCCACCCCACCCCCAAGTACATTTTAATATCATTAATATGTAACCTGTTGCTACAGCGTAGCTGAATTTGTTCGTTTAGTGGGAGGATGATGATCCCACAACTGGTGAAAGAAAAACAAACACAAGGAATACTTACCATCAGTATAGAAGAGAAGACTACTGCCAGATGGTATCTGCATGGGCCACTTTTTGAGGTATGACAGTTGGCCCCAAAGAAAATATACCTTCACTTTGGTGAGCCAATGAGCAAAGGTAAAAGGAGGAGAATGTATCGTGAGATCACCAAATAGCAGCTTTCATCACATCCTCCTGAGACAAACGAGTTAGATATGTCCATGAGCATGATGAAGCAGCAATGGTTCGAACCTCTTGAGCTTTCCTTTTCATGTATGAAAGATCCCTATCAGCAAGTGATTGATAAGCTCCCTTGATAGTTATTCTAATTCACCTCAAAATGGTAGAAGCTGAAATATCAGCTGAACCCTTATGGGGGAAGAAATGATGCTTCCTACCCCTTTTCCCTTTAGAAGCTGCAAAAAAAACCCGTAAGGTCCTAACTGGACATAAAAGTTTATCTAGATCGTATCCTGCACAGATACGACTAAGACTGGGGATCTCAATCGGGAGTGGATCAACCAATGGAAGCTGGTTTTTTTGCTAAGAAACCTGGTTGGCAAAGGAGAGAAACTGACTCATAATTTTCATTGACCCTTAAACAGCCTTGCTCTATGGATAGGGTATGAAGCTCGCTCCTTTGTCTCGCAGATGCTAAGGAGAGCAAGAAAACAATCTTGTGGGTAAGGTTCTTGAAAGAAGATTCACCCAATGGTTCATAGGGGGTTTTAGTTAGAGGCCACAAGACACAAAAGCAATTCCATCTAGGCATTAGCGAGTGAGACACAGGTCTTTGCAGCTTTAAATACCTAATCAGGTTTGTGAGGTTATACAAAACATAACAGAAAAAAATGCAGACAACTCAAGAGAGAGAGTGAGAGAGAGAGAGCTAATTTTGAACAGAAAATATGTTTGATCTAAGGGTAATTCCACACAATAAAAATGATGCACATAAGGAAAATACCCATATCACGATGTAAGACTCCAAACGAAGGCAATTTTCTCTTCAACATAATTTAAGCAGCAGTAATGTCTACAACCAGAAAAAGAATGAAGGGATAGTGTGCATGGGCAAGGTAGTTTCAGATTGGACTTTAAGGGCCATTATGGTATCAACAACTTTCTAATCACCCTGAATTCTCATCATATGGTCAGGGTATTTTCCATCCAGAAAAGGCTAAGCTATGCAACGGCAACAGGTTACATCACTCCCTCAATAACTCGCACCTGGCTAACTAACAAATCCTCTTATAACGCGGGGCCAGGCAAGAATCCCATTTTTTAAATGAGAAAATACCCAAAACAATTTGTTGAACGTGAAGATAATCATGTTCAAAACTGGTAACTCAAACCTTGATATATTGCTGTTTTATCATCGAAAATGGTGGATAGTACCCAAAAATTTGAATCAACATCATGAAATTCTCATCTTTTAAGAAGAAGTCATATATTTTGTGAAATTTTCTTTCCAAACAACATTCTCAGTACACTGTAAATAACAATATTCGATGAACTTTTGATCAATAACAATCTAGTTTTTTGGGGGTAAAACTAATTTTAATTATGTAATACTTACCTGTTGTTACTGCAAGGCTAGTACTTTCTGGGAGGAAAATACTCCGACCAAATGCCAAAAATTTCATCCTCCCATTATGGTGAACCAGAAACTTCCAGAACACTGGGTCACCCCTGCATTAGGACCCCACACATACTGGGCCTGCATCCTGACGTCTTCATTATTTTGACTTATTTAACTTAGTGGGACACCAGTGCGGGGCAGGAGGGCAGAATCTGGCAATAACAATATGTAAATATTACATAATTAAATTTAATTTTATCCTAAAAAAAACGACATTTTAACATCAGTAATGCCATACCTGTTGTTATTGCATAGTTGAATTTGTCAGTTTGATGGGAGGCTGATGATCCCACAACTGGTGAATAAAAAAAAACACAAGGAATACTCACCCTCACAGAAGAGCAGGAGACTACGGCAGGACAGAATTCGCATAGGCCACTTTCTGCGCAACAGCAATTGGGCCCAGTGAGACTTCGCCTTGGTGGGCTAATGAGCGAAGGTAAAAGGAGGAGAAAGTAGTGTGAGAGTGCCAAAATCCGGCTCTCATCACATCCTCCATAGATGAATGAGTTAGATAGGCCCATGAGGCAGCAATGGCTCAAACCTCATGGGCTTTAATTTTTATGAAAGACAGGTCCTTATTAGTAAGGGTGTCCCAGGGGGCTTTCTGTGGTCACACCTACCCACACCTGGCTTAGACATTGCTGTAAAAGAATGCTGAAAAGATTATTAAAAACTTCTATGCAAGTATATTTTAAAAAAGGTAATGCGTAGACTAAGTCTACACTAAATATGGTCAGCAACTTAAGTCATCTTACCTTGGTGTTGTCACAAAGAATTAAAAGTCACTGATGTTTTAATGCAAAAAGTTTGTAAGCAATATTAAGCTATGTACTGAAAATGATGAAGTCAAATAGAGCTATGTACTGAAAATGATGAAGTCAACTAGGCTTAATCGAAAGTTACGGACAACTAAATTACCAAAAAACCAGTTGGTAAGATTGCTAACAAACAAGGATAATATCAACGAGAAATATCTGATACTAATTTTGAAAATGAACCAGTGTTTGATAACCAAAACACACAATATGAAGGGAAAAGTGGTGTGCAACCTGCTTTTCCAAGTATAAAATAGCACCAGTAAAGGAATGTTAGTTATGATGATGCGTAATGAACAATTACAAAATCAAAATGAGTCTGTAGACCCAATGAGGCAGGGATAGGGATATTATAACAAAATACCTACCCTAGCTAGAAATAATTCACAACAAAATTAGTACGCCAACACCCTTGTGAGGTGAGAAAATAAAATGCAAGGCAGTACACAATGTGTACAGAACAATTGCTAATAACTCTCAAGAGAATTCAATTTAAACTGAGAATATTGTCAATCAGGGACAATTCCAAGCGACAAAGACATTGCACATAAGGAACATATTAAAATCATTGTGTTAACCCATGAAGCGAAGGCGATTCTTCATCAACTAAAACAAGGCAGACATTAGAGCCATGCAACCGAAAAAGAATCATGGACAGTGTGCATGATCAATGTATCTGCATGGTTGACCAGGGGTGATCTAGTGTTCTTGAATCTTCTGGTTCGCCCTAATGATGGGACGAATTCTCGTCATAGTTGGGGTATTTTCCATCCAGAAAATTACAAGCTATGCAATAGCAACCGGTATGTATTACTGATATTAAAATTGAGTTTGTTGTCCTGTCTTCATTCTTGGGGTAAGGCAGGACTATTTCATCTCATCTCCCTCCTGGGAGTAGACTTTATGACTGTAGGTCTGTCATCCCATCTCTGCTCATGGGAGAAGGGGAGGAGGGAGGAACAGGAGGAACCCATTGATCCTCTCTCCCTGGAGAAAGGGCTTTATGATTTCCTATCGATGCAGAAGGTGCCAAGTGTCTGTCCCCCTCCCCATCCCTTGCTAACGAGGCCAGAGGAGGTTGGGATAATTTATGGCACGCTCAGTCTGCCAATCCACGGAGCCATGGCAAAGCCATCTATGGTGTCATGGTAGGGAAAGGGGACATGGCCAACTCACCACTAGGTGGTTGGAGTCCCCAAGCCCCATACAGGTTGAACGGGAACATTGAGAAGGAAGGTGTTGACCCGATCCCTTCTCCAAAATGGGTCATCAAAACTCAGAGCCAGTTCCCCATAGGGATTCAATGGAAACAGAGGATGAGGTGAGGGTATCAAACCACTCCCTTCCTCGGTGGTCAAAACCCAGTACCAGGTCCGCAGCCCAGTCCTGTTGCTTGGTGCCCAGATCTTTGTAACTTGAGACTGAAAACAGAAGATCAGCACCAATTACCATACCCAATGATCGACACCCTGTGCCCAGTAGTTTGCTGCCTGGTTTCCAGTGATAGACACTATATGACTGTCACTGGGGACATTACCCAGTAAATGGCATGCCAAAACAACAAAACTGAGGCAACAAAGTGACAGAATTCTTACGTTGTTTTGTCACCCTGATTTTGTCACATTGGCATTTTGGTGCTTTCATTGCATTGTCGCTTTATCGTGCTGGTAATTCGTCATGATTTAACATTCTGGTTGACATACACAACTGACATCATCGTGAAAGTCAATCCTTTTGATACAAAGTAAAATGTGCTTACAGCTGATACAGTTAAACAAAATATTATTTAATATAAAATTGTCATTTAATTAATGGATACTTAAGCCCTTTTCGCTCCCTGTTCAAGCCAAGGAAATGTAAAAACAGGCTACATTAAATATACATGTACTGCATATGTTAACTGGCAGGTGAAAATGTGACAAAGAAAGAAAGCAAGGTCCATGGATGGTCCACCAGCAAATTGAGAAGATTGTTGAACCACGAGCACTGGGGCCACTTGAAAGGCTATCAAGATGGGCTGGACCGTGGAGTGCCTGACTTTATGTAGGACCTGTGGAATCGACCTGAATGGTGGGAATGCATACACGAACAGACAATCCCAGTTCAGGCTGAAAGTGTCCACCGCCCAAGCCCTCTGGTCGGGGACTGGGGAAACGTAAAAAGGGAGCTGGTGGCAAACAAATCCACCAGGGGAGGTCCCCAAAGTTGGAACAGGGAGTCTGCTATGGATTGATGGAGCGACTATTCCATAAGGACTACCTTCCCTTTCCTAGATACTGTCCGCCAAAATGTTTTTCCTGCCCGAAATGTGGCAAAAATTCCTTCCAAAGTTGCCCAGCGAAGGAGGTTCCAAACCTCCATGCAGAGAGAAGGTGCATGTGTGCCTCCTTGTCTCCTGAGGTACGCAACCACCAATGTGTTGTCGGAGGAGACCATCACAAAGCGACCTCTTATTTGAGGGACACACCCCTGAAGGCCTAAGAAAACTGGTCTCATTTCTAAATTGTTTATGTGGAGAGTAGATTCTTCCCGGGACCAAGAACCCTGAAGAATTAGTCCTTCTGGCTCTAGGTGAGTGCCCCACCCTGAATCTGCAAACAGATAAGAGTGGGGTTCTAGGGGGTGCATGGGAACTCAAGCCAAAACCTAGTCCCAATTTGTCCACCAATTCAGATGAAGGTGAAAGTCCCAACTCAAAGAAATCGGAGTATTCAGAGGGTCCCTGTGTGGTTTCCACACAGCTAAAAGGAGAAACTGGAGAGGACATAGGTGCAGCCTGCCTAGGGGAACCAAGTCTGCTGCAGCATTCAAGGTCCCCAGCAGAGAGAGAGAGAGAGAAAAAGACAAGCTGTTAATGTAGTCTTTGCTCTCAGCGTCTCCAACAAGGACATAAGCTTGTCTACTCTCTCGAGAGGGACACGAACTAACCCTCTGTTTGTGAGGAAATTCATCCATGGTAGACAAAATCTTGAGAAGGTGTGAGTTCTAATTTCTCTAAGTTTGGTAGAAGACCCAGTCTGGTCACTATGGACCAACATCGACATAGGTCTAGTCTGAGGGACTCTTGACTGCTGTTGTGTATCAACCAATCGTCAAAATACTGGAGGACTGGGATACCTAATGATTGCATATGGGCTGCCAATACTCACATGACCCTGGTAAAAACTCTGGGAGCGGAGGCTAGGCCAAATGGCAGAGCTCAAAATTGGAAGATCTCCCCATCCAGACAAAAACCAGAGGTACTTCCTGTGTGGAGGAAAAATAGGGATGTGAAGGTACGCATCCTGAAGATCAATGGAGACTGCCCAATCGCCAGGTCTTATGGCATTTCTGGTTGTGGTCTCCATCTTAAAAGGTTCCTCCCGATGAAATCTGTTTTTGGTGGAAAGGTCAAAATCTAGACTTTCACCCTTTTTTTGAGACCAGGAAAATCCAGGAGTACAAGGCCAGCAATTGGTCTTTTACCACCCTCTCTACTGCAACTTTCAGCAGAAGGAAATGAACCTCTTCCTTTAAGAGCCCCAGATTTGACTGGTGGAAGCAAATGGGGGAACTTACATGGGGAGGGGGATCCCGGAACTGAAGCCGGTAGATGTCCCTTAAGATGTAAAGGACCCAGTCATCAACCGTTATGTCGAACCAGGCCTCTAAAAAGAGACCTAGTCTGGTGACGACAGGAATGGATGGAAGAGGTATGCTTAGCAGGAGAGGGTGCGAGTCCCTAGAGCCATCCCCCCTTGTCCTTAGAAAAGGGGAAAGGCCCTGTGAACCTCTTCCCTGGGTCTTTGCGGTGCCCCCTCCTAAGGCCTGACTGCCAAGGGGAAGCTCTGAATTGGGGCTGTTGCTTCAACTGAGGCTGTGCTGCTTTAAAGAATTTAGCTGATGATCCCTGTGGGCGATCAGGGTGATTTTGATTCTTGGCTGTTTTGAAAAGCCAGGAGCAGAAGCAAGAGACCAGTGTTGATGGTCCCTAAAATCCTGTGTCGCCATGGAGGGAAGGAGACCTCAAAAGAGAGTCTCTGCCTCCAGAGGAGGAGCCCTCAGAAGGTTCTGACTGTGCTCCAGTAAAACCTTTGAGGTATCTAAAGCATCACCCATGCAAAGGTGGAGAAGATCTGCTGACAAAGGCATGGACAAGGACAAAGCATGTCTTGATGTTTTAAGCAAAGCTTCCAACAGACAGTGGAGAGCCAATGGGGACAAAAACTTCTCTCTAAACAAGCTGAATGAGGCTGCTGAAAAAAGGTCGGCATGTGAGGCTACAGTTATGAGTGACCTAGCCTTTGCTCTAGGTATCCAATGTTTTCACTGGCAGGCAAGCCCAAGTCCCCAAAGAAATTACCACCTGAGCTGCTTCCACATACAAGGTGGGTGGTTTAGTGGGCCAGGATGGGGAATGAACCCTGTAGCTAGAAGAAACTATCAAGGGCCACAGTGTAGAAGAGGGAACAGACCACCCCCCACTTGTCTGGTAAAGTCTTGGCTCTTGCTAAACCTGTGAGAGACCTTGATTGTCACAGAGTGGGAGAGTAACAGGAGATCTGGTCGAGAATTTGCCCCAGAAAGTTTCTCCAAGCTGGAAACAATTTTGGAGTCACCAGGACCCAAAGGTTTGGGGCACATATCACTGGGTAAGAGGCAGTAAACCTCATTAACCGTTTTATCAAATGACCAGGTCTCCTCCTCCTCTGCCTTCTTAGCCAACAGTTGGGAAGTGGCAGGGGACCCGATAGGAGAGGAAGTCACATCAACCTTCAGACAAATTGGGTTGTTCCACTTAGTGTACTTTACCTATGCAAATTAGCCTAATGGGCTCTCCCTCAGCAGAGCTCAAAGGATTTGACACAACACATCACCCTATCTACTGTGAGCCAACTCAGTCAATCTCTGAAAGGTGTTTGTTTGTCACTGATCGCCTCACCTTTAAATTGTCTCAAAAACATCTGTATAAACTGCCCCGATGATAGTTTTATATGAGCTCTGAGCAAGACTATTTACTGGTTATACATACCACAGATTACGAGCATATATCATTGTGAGCAAGAAAGTTATTTTTTTGTGGGAATTTTTTGTTGTTGCTAAGATTGCTGAAAATCGTGTTTTTCGAAACACGACCGTGTCGTGGGGTTTGGGTGCCCAAAATCGTGTTTTTCGCGTGACACGTCGTTTTATGGCATGTATGAATCATACAAGTCATGTAGGTGTTCAGTAACGATTATTTCTGTAATGGGTGCAATTTTTTTACATTTTATTACACATACCTTTAAATTGCAATTATTCACTTTATTTCAATCCTCATACATACATATTCCTTGGAAGGTTATTATATACTTGCCCCAAGAAACACATACGGCAAAATCAATGTTAAAGTAATTTGACATTTTTGGACGAGATCAACCTAAAGGTGTGATGCAGTACAAACCGGACTGAATATAGCACGCTGTGATGTCACAATGAAAGCTGCACTTGTCACACACACACAAAAAAAGAGCGTGTTACCCTGTTATTTGTTTTGATTAGACCCGACATCCTCTTTTCTTTGACCCAGTTTAGTACCTGACCACCATTGTAAAAGTCCATAGTGATCAATAATTTTTAGTCAGGAAGTTTGTTTAATGACATTTAAGGTGCATAGCGCTCATCAATCAGTATTGAATAGACTTTGGTTAAACTATATTAGTATTACATTTTTGAACAACAATTAATATTTAATTTAAGAGGAGTAAATGCGCCTACTTGACCACGCTGACATACACTCTTTAAGTGTCTTAGTGAATCGGAACCAAAGTCATGCAACCATCATGTTGGGAAAATCACGTTGCAGGTACTCACCCAATTTCATTTATAACCTTCTTAAAGAATATTTTTGTACAAAAATAATAAGTTTTACATTGCAGGCATATAACAAATGTTTACAGTAACCTTATTCGTATATCTAAAATTCATTGTTGCATCGATTCGTCTGCAATGCCACCCAAAGATTTGCACGTGCTTCGCCGTCACCACTACTTAAAACGTAAATTGAACGCATGCACCGGGCGTGGAATCGGCAACTCTGTAAACCCACATACGATTAAGATATTTCCTTTCCAGACCACAGCTTCGCCAAATATTTCAACTTTTTTTCTAAGGTTTCGATTTTTATTGATTTTCTTATTGCTTGGTTGGCAACATATAATTTTTCAATGCATATTCAGCAAGCAAAAGGGTTTTAACACCGTCATAATATTGTCAATTTTCTCGAGAGGAGTTGTGTTTTATCTCCGAGGGAACTTTGAGGAATTTTTTTCTTGTGTGTATGTGTGTGTGTCTCTCTCTCTCTCTCTCTCTCTCTCTCTCTCTCTCTCTCTCTCTCTCTCTCTCTCTTAGCCTTTCTTCTGCAATTTCTACCTTTGACAACAATCAAATGTTCTCAGAAAAATCATAGGCAAGATACGGTAAACAATAAATCTCAGTCTGACCAGAGATTTTGAGAAATTACATGAAACTATTGTCTGATACTTAATGTATGCTTGAAAGCCAAAAAGACCAATCATTCTATACAACAACTCAGAGAGAGCTTTTTTTTTTCTTCAGAAATATACGAAAAATTAACTGGGATATAATAACCTTTTCGTGTTTACAATCTCATGACCCTTATTCTGATTTGATTATTGTGATCTGGTATGGAAACAAAATCTCCTGAGCTTTAGACGAACAAGTAGTGTCTGAATTACATCACCCCACCCCCACCCCCTCACACATCCGCCCCCGCCCTTCCGTGATTTATGAGTGATTCAAACCTGCGTTACACTGTTAATAATAAATCATAGTCAAATAATATACTGTTGTAATACTGCCCCCCCCCCTCCAATCAGATAATAATAATAATAATTTTAATAATAATAATAATTAAATAAAATTTAAACAATATTATTTAAATATAAAACAATTTATTTAAATATAAAACAATCTAAATAAAGTTAACTCAAAATTCTGTGAAGTTTATCATTTTAAAATTATCACAAGTTTACAGTGTACAGTAACGACTGTTTGTTTTCGGAAAGTTGCGATTTTCAAGTGTGAATTCCGCACCAAGGATTATTTTTACATAGTAAAATATGTTGCGTTTTACATTGGAAACGTATGGATATGTTGCATAATCTAAATTTAATGGCGAGTTATTTCCGTATAACCCCGGTTTCCAAGGTGATGTAAACAGAGCGACTGTATGGTCATTTGGGCGACACTGTATTCGATTTACGAGTAACTTGGGATCCGTCATAGCAAGAAGACAGTTTCGTCTAAGATACCACAATCTTTTTTTTTTTTTTGGGGGGGGGGGAGCAAACAAACAACAAAACACGGAGTAGCGTTACAACACTGTAAAGCTATGCAGATTTCACTCATTCAGCTTATGAAAACGCATAGACAATGA
Source organism: Margaritifera margaritifera (assembly GCA_029931535.1). Lineage (NCBI taxonomy): Eukaryota > Metazoa > Mollusca > Bivalvia > Unionida > Margaritiferidae > Margaritifera > Margaritifera margaritifera. Next base: position 5,721,314 of record JAQPZY010001673.1, on the reverse strand, counting down.
AAAACCTGCATCTTTGTGTGATATGATATATGATCTTACCGTTGGACTGTAAAAAATTCGGGGCGATTTAAATATTTCAAGGCACAGCTGTGATACCTCGAAAACTAGAGAACTGGCGTATGTAGATAAGAAAAAATTCAGCGTGCAAAATATGCACAACTGCCTAATGCATTTTGCATCTCATAAAGTTCATTGATTTTTAAATATACTTTAATTGGAGAGAGAGAGAGAGAGAAATATAGTACATGTACTTCAAATGTGATAGAGAGAGATAAATATAGTACATATACTTCAAATGTGAGAGAGAGAGAGAGAGATAAATATAGTACATGTACTTCAAATGTGTGTGTGAGAGAGAGAGAAAGAGAGAGAGAGAGAGATAAGTATAGTACATGTACTTCAAATGTGAGAGAAAAGATTCGATTTTATTTTAAGACCTTCTATCTTAATATTATTCTGACTAGTCTTATTTATACATAGATAGCAAAATCGTAAAAAAAATAAACAAAACAACTTTGGTATAATTATCGGATATATTTTCTTATTTACCGCTGTACACTCTGTTTGTTTGATCAATTTTTCATAATTTATTAATATGTCATAATTTATTAAATCTTCGATGCCCATTTTATTCATTTCTCATAATTTACTGGTGAAAACGTCGAACAAAGTAAGTTCGAGGGAGTATCGTCTCTAATTTTAACATTTGGTGTCCCACCCACCCACCGGCCCACCCACGCACCCACCCGCCCGGCTAGCATGTAGCACTGCCACCAGCAAATAAATCTTTAAAATGACTTTGCACCGATCCTAAGGTTCCATCACTTTTTACATTCGTTGTATTCAACTGTCAAGTCAGTTTTTCAGCTTGTGAAGACAAATTTTGATATATCGTTCCAAAACATTACTTGTACATGGTTGAAGAACCAAACGGTTCAATTATACAAACTCTGGTTAAGAGCCTCTGATTGGTTTGCTAATCACTTATGAAATAATAGACACCTACTGAGTCTCTAATTTTACTCAAGCAGCCTGAGTTTCGAAAATACTTTTGATGTCAGTTTTAATACAAGCTGGCATCCATCTTTGATCGAATCTCCATAGGGCACCATCGGATGTCACTCTTTATCTTGCTTATTAAAGGTACAATTTAGGGTCAAATATATATTTTATGCAAAGTCCGTTATGTCAGCCTTATAGCAGTGTTCGTAGAGTATTCTTTGCCAATTTACCGCCATCACTCGGTATAAGTAGAATCCAATTGCAAACTCCACAGACCCAGCTCTGCCGTCGCATAATGCGTCGGCTGATCTGGGTCTATGCAGTTTGTTAGGAGTATTCAGTAGAACAAACAACACATACCCTGATCTGCAAGCGCATTATGTGACGAAAGATCAGGGTCTATGTTGTTTGCAGTTTGAATCTCCTTATACGCGAGTACAGACGGTCGTTCGAGATTGTATAGAAGTTCATACAAGTAGCAGAGGTTCGAATAAGTGTCAAGCCCACTATTCAATTTTTATATGATTGTTGTTAAAAATTAATTATAATCTAATGGGTATAAAAATGTCAGGAAGTGAATAAAATTACCATAATATAGTAACAAAATATATATTTTAGCATCAGCTGAAGCTAATTGATAAAAAGGGGTGACCAATGGACAGTATTATATCCGAGGCATTTATAATGCTGAGAATTATGTAAAATAGTTATTTAGTTCTCAGGGTTGTAATATTGCCATGCAAAGCCTTTCATTTGAGGTAGCAAACAAAACTATTATATTTGCTGCTTTTGCAAGCCTTAAAGGTTACATTCCCTACCCCACCCACCCCCAAAAAGGACACCGGGAAAGATCAAAGTACTATGGAGAAACAATTGTTTGGTTCTTGGTAAAGATTTTCTACTCGGTTGTAACTTAAAGACACCGAGACATGCTTCATCGTAAGCATCATTATAATTATGTAAAAGAATAACATAATGTGTATAGAGTAGTTGTCAAACTGCTGGCAAAAGGTTTGTGTCTAAATTATAATAGAAAGAGAAACAGAAATGGAAGACACATGTGTAATCTTTTTCACGAGGCATAGTTACGTCAGCTCTCTGTCAAATCAACCTTTCATCACGAAGGTATGCAAAATAACAAACATTTCTACTGCATGTCATGCATATGACATGTACGTGGTACTCTCGAAAGAAGGCATGTGCACTTAACCTTACTACATTTTGTCGTGACTTTTTGTAATAAGGTACATACACACACGCACGCACGCACGCACACACACACACACACACACACACACACACACACACACACACAATAAAACAACTGCCAGTTCGATCTCCTCCCGTTTACCCATATGGTGATCGTGTCCAAAATAAAATACAAATATCAGCCTCTACTTGTATATTTGTATGTAAGGTAATTATAAAATTAAATAAAATAGTCAGTAAGTATAAGCATTTTTAGTTTGAAGGAACAGGAGTGTACTATGCCTGATGGATTCCAATGACACATTCACATACAAAAGATATACAAAACTTTCACAGGTGGTTGTTATCTCTGTCTTGCAATACAAGAAAAATGAGCCAGAGAGTTCGCAGACTTACCATCTTTTAACGTCTTTTTTTTTTTTTTTTTTCCCCCGTTGGCTTTGCATCCAACATAGTTTGTCATCACTGATGATGGCACTTACTGTTACTATAAGACAGACGGGATAGAAATACATTTTCTTCACTATTCCTGGTAGCATCCATTACAACAAGTCTGGAGTCAGTTCTTATCATTTAAGAAAAACGTGATAGTTTGTAAGATTTATGACACATAAGCCGATTCTGCTAGGATGCAGTTGGCACAGAGAAAAAGAATTGAAAACTGCTAGGATGCAGTTGGCACGGAGAAAAAGAATTGAAAACTGCTTGGATGCAGTTGGCACGGAGAAAAGGATTGAAAACTAGCTGAGGTTTTACCAACTCTCTTCAAATTGGCGACATGAGAACAGGTAAGATGTCAGTCAAATAGCTGTCAACCACAGAGAGGCCAAAATAAGCATTACCATTCATGTTCTAGATGCTGATCATTTATGTTTAAATGCTCTCTTACTTTGGAAATTAAGATATTATAAGAACAGACAAATAAAAAAAGAAAGAAAAGAAAAGAAAAAAAAAACCCACTATCCCCTTCTTCTCATATTACGGAAATTGCAATAGTCTGTGATTATGAATATTATTGGGTTTTAAGTTTTATGTATTTTTCTATGATCCTTTAGACGAGAAATCATTGGGTACGGTAACAATTCTGTATACCAGTAAAAGAAAAAAAGAAAAGAAAAAGAAAACAAAATGCTGCCATAAAACATAGGCGCTCTTAAATTTTATGTACCACGAGTCAGTTTTAAAGCATATATTTGATATAGGTTAATACTATTGTACAATCGATGTGAACACCATACAGTCGATATGAACACCATACAGTCGATATGAACACCATACAGTCGATATGAACACCATATAGTCGATATGAACACCATACAGTCGATGTGAACACCATACAATCGATATGAACACCAGATGAGGCAAAACCATTGAAACTAATGGTAAACAATATAAATTTTTTACTTTTGCTGAGATAATACAAGGATTTTATCAACCGCAGAAAAGTAATCTTTTTTTAAATCATTTTTTGGGTGTTCATAAATCATTGTATCAGCCGAAATCGACAGTCAGTTATTGTTTTATTATATGACGTTTCATTTCGTACAGCTTTTTCCCACGCTTTCATAATATGAAGACAACGCTCGATGAAGTTTGAAGCGCATACCAAATAAAACTGCACTGCAAAAATTCAGCAAGAAGTATTAGATACAAAGACCCAGACCTGCTGTCGTAATGCACCGGCAGAATTATACGTTGTTTGCATAAATAAAAAGTTGCGTCGCAGTGGCAAGTCAGATAAATGATTTATATTTTCCTAATGAAAGACTAGTAAAGTCAAGGGCTCTTAAAAACAAATGAGGTAGTTCATTGGATCATATACATGTAACCATGATCCAATTAATAGATAATTGCAGATGCAAGTGGTACATTGAGAACTTTGAGAACCCACATGCTTTCGGCCTTTAGCAAAAAGGAAAAGAAAATGTAAACAAATATTTTGAGAAAGAGCTTGTAAAGCACAAAATTTGAACTAAAACACAAACAGGAAATTTAATTTTTTGTTTGATGATATTACCTTACGTAAATCTAGAATCGTAAAATGTTAAAGATATTTTTGTAAAAAAATGTCTTTGACTATACATTTAACGATATTCACAGACTTAGAATGATTTCATTCATTTTTATTTTTGGAGTTTTCACAACAATACAATTTCTTGCTCAGAAACTTTTGTTTAGGATATGAATAACATCGATTCAACTCGGCCACTGCAAGATGTACCGACATACAAAATCATTATGCTCTGTTTTTGCCTCAATTTAAACAAAAAATAAATAAATAAATCTCCAGGTAATTAATATGGACTTGTTGCTAGTATGCAGCCAATAGATCACATAAAGGTAAGTTCAATTAAGGCAAGTTAGTCAAAAGAGCAACGTCTTGACATCCCTTCAAGTAATACCAGTGTATAGTTATGATCCTGTATACGAGTGTATGCAATAAGGTAAAAATAGATAACTATTCAACAAAAGAAAAACAACTATCTTACATTTATTATGCATTTGTTTTGTTTATTTACATTATTCTATGACAGTTAAATTAAGATATGCTATTCACACACACATACACACACAAAATACACTTTGTCAAGAAAGGTCAAACTCCGCCTCTCGTCTTGTTTACGCGTCAGTGTTATTATCTCATCATAATCCAATATCCGAATATTATTTTAGCCATCAGATTGACCTCAATCTAAAAATGCTCATTTGTATGTGTTATCGATTCAGATTATTTATTATCAGTCTTCCATTGTATATATTGATTGACCTTTTTTAATAGGTGCTACCAACTATCTGCTTATTTAGAAAGGACAAATAAAATGCACATGAAAGATAAAAAAGAAGGCCAAATGCGAATTGATTTCATAATTCAGTCTATTAAACATTTAATGACTAATTCAGTCTGATTAACATTTGATGGCTTTTACTTTTCTATCTCTTATTGGGCAGTGGTGTACTGGCCATTGGGCATACCGGGACAAATCCCGGTGGGCCGACGCAAAAAAAATCCGTTTTTACCGGTGTTTTACTGCTGTGAGCAAAACCCCGGGCCTGTCCCGGCAGATAAGTCCAGGGCCGAGTCGCTTACCCAGTACACTCCTGTTATTGGGGTAAAAAGTTCATTCTCGACCGAAGTTCTATTAATCCTAATGCACGAAAATGAAAAACACACAATACACCATCAAAATTTAGCTTGTATGCCCCACAACTATATTGGTAGGGCATATATTGTTACTCTTGTCCATCCGTGCATCCATATGTATGTCCTCCGTTGGTACGTACGTCCGCCACCTTGGTTAAGTGTTGCGTTGAGGCCATTTTACAGGCACTGTAATCGGGCATTCTGACTCTATGCACAATTTATAGTTATACAGTGCTATACATACCTGAGCATCCGTTCATTCTTTATTGAGGAAAAATGCATTCTTGGAATTCTAACGTTTAATTGATTAGCCTAACGTACACATATATATTATTTGTTAGGGCTTACTTTCTTGTTTGACGTCTCCCAGCAGGAAGCCATACACGTTCGAGGGAAAAACTCGCATCATAACAAAAAGCAAAAAAATCTTGTAATGAATGCATGAGATATAGTCGTATATTTTCCTCGATAATACAGTTGCTCATATTCACGTTTCAATGAAGTATGAAATCGTGACGTTTCCTGGTTTAAAGGTTTTGATTTTAAAGTCTCTCATTTGTAAATGTCTTGGATATTTTTATACAGGTTGAAAGAGGATGACAATTATGGAATTTAATTCCGTGAACACATTTTCATTAAAATGACATATGGGTATGGAAACAGTAAATGTAGACATTCCTTAAAAGCACTGAAGTATGAGAAGCGTTTGCTTCACGTTGTTCCATAACTTTGGATTTTTTAAAGTATAAATTGTCCTCGACATGTCCTAGAAATTTACTTCAAATGCAATTATTTTAGCTCTCGTCACACCGGTCTCTGAGTACTGCATAGTGTATGTGTCATATTCGGAAACAAGCTGAAACGGAACACCAACGGAGTCTTCCAAAGTTAATACACACTATCGTGGTTGTTTCCGTTAAAAGCTAACAAGATATATATATATATATATATATATATATATATATATATATATATATATATATATATATATATATATATATATATATATATATAATGAAGTATTTTAATCTTTTGGTTTGTTTTAGTAGTCATTTTGCAGATCGTTAGCGATTGCATATAATCATTTTTATTATGGGTCTTAAGTATAAAACATATATTGTACAAACTAGAAAAAAAAAATTGGTAAGGTATGCAAAAAAACTGATACTACTGTCTGGTATCCTTCTAAAAATTAAATACGACAGCTATCTGAAATGACAGATGGGAAATATTGAAGTCATAAATCCTTGAGATTGATGTGCTACCACTTTTTCGTGGTTTTCATTTTTATTTATTACGTTTTTACATTTTTTCGACGCCAGCTATCCTTTATACTCGCTCAATGACGAACCATATAGACCATGATCTGCCGTCGCATTATGCGCTGGCAGATCAGGGTCTATGTTGTTTGTTCTACTGATTACTCCTAACAAACTGAATAGACCCAGATCTGCCGGCGCATTATGCGACTGCTGATCTGGGTCTGTGCATTTTGCAGTTGGGCTCGACTTATAAGTGAGTACATACCGTACTTAAATTAAATATTACAATTCAGTGTTTCTTTTTAAGGTGAAATTTCACATTCCAATATTATTACTACCTTTAAGTATTATCATAGGACGGGATAATTTTTCATTTTAAACACGTACAGATATATCAAGATCCTTCGTACCTCAGAATCCAAATGAATGCAAATGTTAACAAAAATGGATAACCATGTTACTTCATAAGTAAAGAGGGAATTAACGTTACTATATGTTAATCTTGTGCCCAGGCTTGTATTTTTGGGCCAATTTTATGATCTTTTCTTACGACTAGCTTGTGTCTATTTATCTGTCTTCATGAGTATTGTAAAAAAAAAAAAAAAAAAAAAAAGCCCCACTCCCCCCATAAAGAAACAACAACAAAACAAAAGACAAGTTCTACAATAAAACTACAACAACATCGATGGCTCGCCATCACAAATTTCTATGCTTTTTCATTGTATTTTATTTTAGACACACACACACACACACACTCTGAACAGTGAGTGACCCAGGGGCAGGTCCGCCGACAGAAATTCAAGGCCACTGGCAAAGCAGTTACGGGCCCCAGAACTAGTATTATTGCTTTATTTTGTTATAACTGAGTTGACGGCGGGTCCCTACAAATCGCCGGTCCCCTGGGCAATTACCTCCTCCTCCCCTTGCCCACCCCCTCTTGGCAGGCGTGCCCATGGGTCATAACCTCAAAGCCATATCACATATATTGTATGTCTTCGTGCTATGACTGCATAAACAAAGTATGGTAAAAAAAATATTATAAAGTGTCACTGTCACTGTCATTAATTTTTATATTATTATAATAATAATTTTGTTTACATTTAACCTTTAACCCCCTCCCAGTGACCTCAGGGGAGGGAGCTAACCTTGAGGTGAAGTTATACTAACTGCTTTCAAATCCCTGGCATGTTACAATACCATCATCTGCCGTCAAGGCATTCCAAAAGTTCTCCATTCCGATCGCGGAACTAACTTGTCAAACGCCGTTCATGTCCCTAAGTTGAGTTTTCACGAAGAAAAGCTTTAAAGAAAGAAGTGACTCTTTTCGTGAAGAATCTGTTACAATTTCCACGAAAACGTCACTTTTTTTCGTGATGAAGTTGTCTTTAACTCGAAGGTCCAGCCAATATTGTACAACATTTTCACGTAGAACGTATACAAAAATGAAGCGATTTTTTCATGAAGAAACTTGTTCGGATGAGTCCTTTCTCTTCAAGAATGAAGATTTGTACTTATTTTGTGGAAACGTACAGTTTTCATGAAGACTGAACTTTTTAATGAAAAACGTAACTTTTTCATGAAAAAATTACATCGACAAGGAAAATCACTTTTTCGTCAAGAAAGTGACATTCTCTGTGAAAATGACACTTATTTCCTAAAGAAAGTGTTTTAAAAAAATCATTTTTTTTCTGAAGGGCTTGCATTGACATATAAAAGCGCTCTTTAGTGAAAAAAATTAAATATTTCATGAAAATTACACGTTTTTAAACGAGAAAAGTAACTTTTTGGCGGAGAAATTGCCTGTACGTGTACTGACAAATTTTGTTTCGTGAAAAATTGACACACAAGAAAAGTAACCTTTTCTAAAGACTTTTGCTAGCTACTTTCTACGTAACGAATAACATTTTTTCGTGAAGAGTTTACTCTTTTTGGTGAATAAAGTAATTGTTTCAAGAAGCTTTTACAATTTACATGAAGAAAACTATTTTCGCGAAGAAATCAGCCTTTACGAAGATTGTATTGCTTGACGCTTATATCATTAAATGCGCAAACACTTTGAAGGGAACCCTCACTGGTTGAGAAGATAAATGGGCAATAAAAGTTGGGTAACCGAACCAATAAACAGGTAAAATATAAAGAAGCTGCCTGGTTCTAATAGCCTGTAGTATATCCATCATCCCTCAAACCCCGCTGACACCATAAGTAGCTAAAGAACAATTACTGATGGTCATTTATTGACTTTCTTAGCGTGGTACACATTGACCTGCGGGAAAGCCACAGTTATCGGCAAATTGGATTAGGCGGTAATGACAGATTTTGTCCTTGAAAAATGTGGAATGATCAATAAAATGTAATTTTCTTGACGAAGAAAGTGCCTATACACTTCGATACAAACCTTTCGCGAAAAAGTACATGAAGAATATAACTCTCCTCACGAACAAAGTGCCCTAATGCATCGATGCAAACATATGGAGGTAATGTCCCTATGCATCATCAAAACCGTAATGATAGCGAAAACTTTCCTTAATACCATCATCATCTGCCGTTACGGCATTCCAAAAATGTTCCATTCCAATCGAGGAAAAACTAATCAATTGCCATTTTTGTCATTAATGTATTGATTTTGATGAAGAAAAGCTTTCATGACAATAACCCACTTTTTTTTCTTCTTGAAAAATATGACATTCTCACGAAAAAGTTACATTTTCGTAAAGAAATTGTCTTTTTCATCAAGATTTGTATAGCCAACATTGTCAAAATCGTCATGAAAAAGTGATAACTGTTCTCGCATAAAAGTCTGTACCCTATAGCCCAACATTTAAGAAAATGAAGCAATTTTTCATGAAGAAACTTCCGATCAGTCATCTTTCTTCACCAAAAAAAAAACAATTCAACAATCTTCATGAAGATTTTTACTTTGTTCGTGAAAACTTCATATTTGTAATGAAAATTGAACTCGTTTCACGAAAAACATAGCTTTTGTTGCGAACAATTTGCATCGACAAGGAAAGGCACTTATTCGTGAAGAAAGTGACATTCTTCATGAAAATGCCACATATTGCACGAAAAAAGTAAAACAAGTCACTTCATGAAAGGCTTGTATCGACATACAAAGGCACTTTTTCATTGTTCCGCTATCGGAATGGAGACTTTATGGAATGCCGTGATGGCAGATATAGGCATTAACGAACGCTTTCGCTACCGTTGTGGCTTTTATGTCGCGCAGGGGCACTAACCCCACATATTCAATTCAATCTCAATTTAATAGTTTATGCTTATAAGCATGTACATACACATAGAGTACATAATACAAATATTGCATGGTTATCAAATGTTATACGGACAGTTTTAAACAGAAACTCTTGGAAGGTAGTCAACAAAAGGTGGAAAGGAGAGGATGGACAAATATAGACATATAACAAATCTTTATAACAAATCAATGTAATACTACTTCTACTACTACTAATAATAATAATAACAATAATGATGATGTAACGCACCTAGGATATGTGATATTTGTATTTACGTCTCCGTTTATAGGTTTGCTAGATTTTTTGAGATTATTTGTTGATTATGGGAGTCGGTGTTGGGAAGATTTTTCTCTAACCGAGTAATTAGCCAATTACTAGGAGCAGACATCATAATGTACAGCATTCACGAGACTTTATGGTAGAATGGATTAGTTTCGTCAAATGGACCCTCCCTAATCTCTTAACATCAGGAATTTTCAGGATATTCTAACGTATAAGTGTTTGGTCATTTGAAATAGGAATAATTCTGTATATTAGGTGTTTGGGTCATGTTTGGTAGTACATGGTATGAAATACCAGTCTGCAACTTGGTAAAGCATACTGATAAGTCATACGAATATGAAGCAAGAACAACAATGCAAGTGTGAAATTAGAGTCTAGTGAATTTGTGGTCGTTAATTGATTGAAGGAAAATTATCTGTGGTATTTGTGCGCTTAAGAATTCTTCAGTTGACAAAGTAATTAACCCTAAGTATTTTTAATCGGAATTCTTCCATTTCACCGTATACAGGGACGTCAGAAGTAAATATTGTTTCTTTACATTTAACAAATATTTTAAAAACCTTTGTTGGACATAAAACCACATACTTCTGCTGCATAATTAAAAACTGAATATATAGATATATAAATATTAAAAAGTTTTAAACATTCATTATAATTTAAGCAACTTTTTTTCTTCAAATTGCACCTAAGCATATTCATTGTTTTATAGCCTTATCAGCCTTTGTTTGTTACGCGTTAGAAAGGTTTCCATTACTAGAGAAACACAACCAAAGTAATTACCGGCAAATGTTTCAACGACTTCAGTGTTATTTCCGGCTATTTTTTAAACTTCATCCTGTCTTAACAGACCACCTTTTCTAAAGAACATAACTTGTGTTTTATCAAAGTTAATACACAGATTCCATTTAATACAATAATCGTGAAAATTGTCCATTAATTGTTTTTCTTTAAAATCCATGAATGTTTTTGAAAATAAAACTAAATCGTCGGCAAACAGTAAGAACAAGAAAAAGACAACAAGTCTAATCTCCAGATATTCAGTAAATAACGAAAATAGCGTCGGTGAGAAAGTCACATTCCATCAAACCTGCGCCATACTTAAACAAGGCACAGTGCCCCCCCCCCCCCCCATGAAAGACAGGATTTTACTACACTGCACATAACATCTTTCTAAAAACATTCCACCACAAACCATTCATTAAACACTCTCAAGTTCCTTTTGAAAATGAACAAAAGCTGCATTAAACCTTTTATCATGACTTAAATATTTAATAATTAAACACTGTAAAAACACCAAAGCATCATTATTTCTCAATCATTTCTTGAAACCAAATTGTTGATCAGATAGTTTGTCATTTTCCTTCGCTGAATTCTTTCATTTAAAATACTGGTAAATCATTACGAAACGCAGCTTATTAGAGTAATACCTCGATAATATCCCTTATTACAAGCATCACCAGACATAAATATACCGTATATACTCTCGTATAAACCGAGTCCAAATGCAAACAACATAGACCCTAATCTGCTTAATGAATAGTCCTTACAAACTGCATAGACCCAGATCTGCAGGCGCATTATGCGACGGCAGATTTGGGTCTATGCAGTTTGCAGTTGGTACAACATTATACGCAAGTATATACGGTAGATACCTACAACCCCGAGTTGCGTTGGAAAATGTCCATTATCGAATATTGCATTAAATATTTTACATATATGTAGTCTAGGTATCTCCAATTCGTTTATGAAATGTTCATTCAAAAGAGAGTCATTGCCATGTTGTTTAAAATTTTGAGATTTCTTATCGCTTTCGTAATTTTATCTTCTGTCACTTGTTGATCAGCTTCTTAAAAAAGTGTTCCTTGATCCAATAAATCACTGTCATATAAGTCGTATTACTTCATCCGTTTTCTCTTTTGAAAAAGCTTCGTCTTTGATTATACAAAACCGGGAAAAATTGAGAAAATTGTTTAGACGAAACACTTTCAGCAGAACCAAGTGTGATTTTAAATAAATTCCGAAATTCCCGGGTGGTAAAACGTTTCAAAATAGATAACTGATGTGATACTTTCTCTTTGAAATGGACATTTGCCTTTGATGTTTTTATTTTTACACAATTCTTATAATTCTCTACTTTATTTCAAACATCAATAACATATCCGTTAGGAGCATGGGTTATCTTCAGGGAGATACGCAAACTTTTGGGCATCGGGTCAGGATTGTTATTTTGCCTGTGTTCGTTTTTAACAGCGTTGTAAGAAGGCAGCTCACTCCATAACGAGTCAGTGCTCAACTGATCCGTCCTGATTTTCACCAACACAATTTACGTTTGATATATACTTAAATCTAGAATCCAACCACCTGATTGGATAACATTTAACGCTGACTTAATGTCAACCAATCAAATAGCTTAGGTCTAGACTTAAATTCTGATAAATTTTGGTGAAACTCGGACTAGGTTCAGTTTCGTAAGATCTACTTATACCATCGGAAATTAGGTGAGTGATACCTGAACAGTATTAAACCTAGAAATTGTATGACTGGATCAAGGATACCCAGTGTCAAATTCACCTACTGTTCTTTCTTTGTCAGTAGCGATTTTAGGGCACAGTGGTCGACATAACGATTATCGCCGTGACGTCATTGGACATGGTCACGTGGTCTAGTTGGCAGAAAGACCATAGGCTTGCTCCATATTTGACGACTAACTACAATGTTGTCTAAAGAATTATATCTCTCATTTTGTAACTATCATCTGATTCAGATTACATACTTTGGTTTAAAATCGATAAAACTGGTTCTAAAACTGATGATGACGTTTATTTTGGAGTCGTCTATGTTCCTCCGTCAGATTCAATGTTTCATACTAAAGATGAAATTGAAAGATTTGCATCCTAAATTACTGTGATGTGTACTTCGAATAAATGTGCGTGTAATGGGAGATTTTAATGCCAGAAATCATAACATCAATGATTATTCCAAAAAGATGAGTTTCTTCTCAAACACTTCGATTTTTTTGCCAATTACGAAAATTCTCGACGAGTATAAACTGTTTAAAATCGAGTAACACTAGATCAGGAAATTATTACCACTGTGAAAATGCTGACAGACATATGTAGAAATAATGATCTTATTATATTAAATGGAAGATGTGGCGATGATACGAGTGTTGGTTCTACAACTTTCCGAAATACATCTGTTATTGACTATTCTGTTGTTTCTAGCGCTCTGAAATATTAGAATAATTTCTGCATGCATGAACGTGACCCACTTTTTACAGGTGGTCACTCTTTGTTAATTAGTATTTTTAGTTTTGACCACAAATTTAAGCAAATTCTACCTGTCAACAATCATACGTTATTACAAAAGCCGAGATGGCAAGAAAATAGAAAGGCTGATTTTATTAAAAATATTGATACCGGTCAACAAGAAGATATAGTAAAGAAGACCCAGGATATGCATACTAGTATATAATCCATATATAAAGATGATATCAACAGTCTATATTCATCAATCTCATAATTATTTAATGCTTTCAAATGTTTTGTCATAGATAATAGCAATCCAATTTGTAATGAAAATAACGAAGAAGATTTGGAACTAAACGCCAAAAGGACCGCTTAAAATATCACCATGCGAGAAAAATACATAACAATAACCAAACTGAAACAAATAGGACAAATCTTCAACATCCTGTTTTGGAGTTTATATGGATCAGGCAGTCCTTTATAACCTTTAATGCCATTTAACTTCTGCCAATAGAGAGCACGCACTTCGTTTCGTAATACATTTCGTCTCTTTCCTTTCGCTGCTATAGTGGTTCTAGCAACCACAGCTTTGCACACGCTTAATTGTGACGTCATACGAGGATTCTCTAATGATTCCTATACGCTTCGAAAGTAGAATCCCTCAGGCATCAATCAAACATTTTTACCGCAAGTACAAGTAGCAAGCATTCTTTTTCTGTGAGACCAAATTTCTCTCTGAGTTTGATAATGCTCGACCAGTATAACACATGCAATCGTTCTATCCCCTCTTTTATCCGACACAAATCTGCATTTAGAGGAAATGAACTGTTACCCATGTACATCCTAAAGGGCTGAGTGTAATTTAGGTAACCTTACTCAAGAAGTGACGCTAGCTTTTGTTTCAAGGTTTCAAAAGCAATCTGGCAGTCTTCTGTCTGCAAAAACTCGGGACCATTTTTGTAAGATGGCATAAAGGGACAGAAGTGATAGAATAATTGCATCTAAACTTTCGGTAATAACCAGAACGTTCTAACAAGCTTTTTGAGGTTTGTAGGCACTATTAAACTACAATTTCTTTCTCTGGGTCTGGGAAGTGCCATTCGCACCGACTACATGACCTAAACAGTGTATCAGTACCCTAAACAGTGTATTAGTACCTGCGCAAAAGAGCACTTAGCAGGGTGTAGTTTCAGGCCTGCACTTCACAGTCTGTCGAACACCTGGCGTAAGTGATAAACAGGCTCATTAAAAGTTGTGTTGAATACGATTACGTCATCGAGGCAGACCAAACAGGGTTACCAATTAGGACCGCAAAGGATGGCTTCCATAACCCTCTGGAATGTAGAAGAGCTTCCTCGAAGCCCCATAGGCACGCGGTGTAACGTCGAGATTCTGGGTCGATTTTTACCAGCTAGAACCCACCTTTTAAATCAAGAGTTCAAAGGTTGGTAGGGGACTCCGCATCCAGTTTGATGTGGCTGTTCAATTTACGAAAATCTACAACGAAACGATGCCCACAGGTGTTCTTTTGTTTTGGTCCCAACTTGTACGCTCGATGTGTAATTGGACCCGTCTTTATTCACATCTTTGCTATGCTTTAATATATCCCATTTTCCATGCTTTCCATTTCTTCCTACACAGAAACATCAGAGTATTCTCTGAACAAATTTTCTAGCCGACTTAACTAATCTTTATTGAACGTCACCAATGTTTCTTCCATGAAATGGAAGTCTGTAGTTGTCTTACTCTCGTGTGTCTCTTCCTGACCAACTGATTTAGTCTTTGAGTAATTTTGTTTAGGCATATCTTCTCCCTCATCTAAAGTACAAATTTGGTCCTGTCGTGATAAACATACAAATTCACCTATGTTAAGCCCCTTTTTACAACTAACTGGCTGATCCGTATAATTACCAAGACCATAACAGACTTCATTATTGATTAGCTGCTAGTAACCCCGTGGAGTGCAAAGCTGGTGAAACTGCCGTTAGACACAACCTATTAAACTCTGTTAATAATAATAATAATAAGAAGAAGTATTATTATTATTAATGTTGTTGTTATTATTATTATTATTATTATTATTATTATTATTATTATTATTATTATTATTTAATTGGGTCTAATTCACTGAGCTAGGTACAAGTAAGTCTCCAATTTTGTTCTCATTATACGTAAATGTGAATTGCAAAAAGAAAAACCTTCAACCTGCAACCTTGAAGTTTAATAATATGCATATTTGTATAAGAATAAACCCATATTGTGCTGTATACAGTATTCTATAATAGTTAATATATAAATTGAAAGTATAGTCTCCATACATGACTTTGCAGCTTTTACTTTAAAGTCTATTTTGCAAAGAAGTTTGGAAACAATCACGTCACAGACAAGATGTGTATTCCTAGGAGCTTTTGACATACACATTGGATATACAGTGAAACATTTCTAAATTGGTCTTGACGTACCCCAGTCTATTCTGTAGAATGGTCATATATTTCGGTCCCAATACAGCCAGTCTTATACAAATCAAACCTGTCAAACTGGCCACCTGTATAAAATGACCAACATTTATGGTCCTCACAATGTTCGGATTAGGTAAGTTTCACTGTATATATTTGTCAGTACTGACACATGTCAATATTATCATGAATTTAAAAGTGAATAAGTATGCAAGATATTTCATATAATGTATAGGATATATATATATATATATATATATATATATATATATATATATATATATATATATATATATATATATATAATATCTTGTAAACGAAATTAAGATATCTACTATTATGGTTTATTACATATTGTATAAACCTAATAAGATATCCTATACACCTTTTAAAATATCTTATGAACTTGATAAAATCTCTGATTAAAATTGTATATAAGATATATTATAAAGCATATTAGAGATCTCATAAAGTATATAAGATATATTATAAAGCATATCAGAGATCTCATAAAGTATATAAGATATATTATAATGCATATCAGAGATCTCATAAAGTATATAATATATATTATAAAGCATATTAGAGATCTCATAAAGTATATAAGATATATTATAAAGCATATCAGAGATCTCATAAAGTATATAAGATATATTATAAAGCATATCAGAGATCTCATAAAGTATATAAGATATATTATAATGCATATCAGAGATCTCATAAAGTATATAAGATATATTATAAAGCATATTAGAGATCTCATAAAGTATATAAGATATATTATAAAGCATATCAGAGATCTCATAAAGTTTATACGATACCTGATAACATTTATAAGACATCATATAATATTTATAAAATATCTCAAACAGTTTATACAATTTATAGTTTTTGGAATAAATAGTAATTTGGCTTGCCATACTTGTTATTATATTTCATCTAGCACGAGGGGCATTTGGTTCTCTCTAGGTGGACTTGCCAACCACGTGGACTAAAAAAACCCCAAACAACTTGGCGGCCTGAAGGTCTTTCTCCCAGGTTTGGGGGTTCTGTTCAAGTACATGCATTAGCATAGGTAGGTACAGGCCTCGGACGAAGACTGTCATTTTATCATTGTTCGGTTTGCGGAGAACTCGGCATTTATTTATGATGCCACTGACAAAAGCTTTCCAGAGATTCTGTCTGTCTCATTATCCTATCATACAATGATACAAATTTTGTTCAATGAGCCATTTAGGTGTAGTTTTCCGAAATACTCCTTGAACTACCAGACGAGCCGTTTAGGTGTAGTTTTCTGAAATACTCCTTGAACTACCTGACGAGCCGTTTAGGTGTAGTTTTCTGAAATACTCCTTGAACTACCTGACGAGCCGTTTAGGTGTAGTTTTCTGAAATACTCTTTGAACTACCTGACGAGCCGTTTAGGTGTAGTTTTCTGAAATACTCCTTGAACTACCTGACGAGCCGTTTAGGTGTAGTTTTCTGAAATACTCCTTGAACTACCTGACGAGCCGTTTAGGTGTAGTTTTCTGAAGTACTCATTGAACTCATGGAATAAATCAGCAGCATTGTCTATTTGCTTAAAAGCCGATCAAGACAGAGAAAGTTTGAGAGCATTGTTTATTATATCAAAGTCGGTTATATCGGTTCCATTTATCCAAACCTCGAATTGTTCTATCCAAAAGACACGATCATCCTTCGGCAAGTCAGAAGATACTGAAGGTGGACAATACACACCAAGTCCAATAGCCATGGATAGCGTTTTCAGTTTAGAATGCAATTTTTAATCATTCACTTTTGGTTTGTCACAGGTGTCCATTAACTCATACGTATGCAAACTATGTGCAGCTCTGCAAGATCATCATCATGAGTAATCACCGGGTTTAGAGGTTGTCACCTAAGTACATGACTTATAGTATTCGAATCGAAAGATAGGACACTGCAAGATCTCAAATTGTAGTCCATATCCAACGGAGGTCTCCACTAATTGTTTTGTACTTGTTCTTACACGTACCATACACTTTTACAGATCAAGGGTAATAAGCCACTCAATACTTATGAAAATGTTTACATCTTTATTGCGATCTTCTCTTCTACATGTATAAAACGTAGACTAAGAACTACAAACTTGGGTAATTTAAACAGCATGCAAACGCAGGTGTTCTGATAATTAACATAGATCGACTTGGCATTGGACAGACTGGTCCAGCGAAGCTCTTTACTAACTGAGGCCCATAGAGATAACGGTGACTGACTGAAAATAAGAAGAGATATAGAACACTTGCACAAACAGCTGAAGCAATTAGCTTGACAGCTCGACGTCAACTCAATGCCCATTACATAAACTAATTCCAAATAATCAGTGTTAAAAAGTCTAATATCAAGCCAAGCTATCCACAACAGTATAAGGTTGCAGTCTCACGTAGTTTGTGGAACTGACCTGTTGATCTTTACGGGGTCATCTACTGAAAAATACAAGATTTCATGGGGTAAAATATTGAGCCTTGTAATGAGAAATGACGCACAATTAAATGGAGAATGCTCCGCTTCCTAATTAGTACAACAACTTCTATTATATGGAACATTTTTTTTTAATAAAAAAAACTACTTTAGCGAGCGCGTGTTGTTTATTCAGAATGTCAAGAAACTCAAAAGAAATGCAATAAGTATATATTTTTATGTTATAAATTTTAAAAAAAATTCTAACCTCTTCTGGTCATATATCTAATTGACTTGAACGTAGGGTGGGATTCCTTTGAGATTTATTCCTATGCAGGGGGTTAAAATAACAACTAACAGTTATAGCCTTCGTGTTTCCAATTCTTTATATCAACATTTATTCCGGCACACACCAAGCAGGTGCAATTGTAATGCATACAAATGTGAGACACAGATGTTTTATTGATACAGATGAGGAAAACTTTACTCTATCCGAGTTTCCCCAATTTAGCTTTGGTCATTTTTTTAAATACGTATTTAAATACCACAAAACAAAATTCAACCGTACGATAAAACGAAACACGCGAAATATTGTCTTCTTAAACTCTGTGTGGTCTGGAACACCCGGATTTATCATCACATAAATTGACAATTTATAGCAGTTAATAGCAACTATTAAAATTTGACACGCCGTGAAAGGATTTTAATATCTTGTCCTGAATACCCTGGTAGTTCTTTAGTTTCACTGAATCGCCATAACTTTTTTTTTTTTTTTTTTTTTTAATTTTTTTTTTTGTTCTTCCCCTCAATGTCTATTACGATTATGATGATTTGCCCTTCCTTGATTTTTAATCTTTGAACATCACGTACATTTCACAAAAACGGTGGCGGCACGAGGGTTTGAGGCGCCAGGGGACAATGTTCTTTAGTGTCGCCCCTACTTTGCCACAGAGAACAGTTTTTATGTCAGTTGCCAATTTCCAACCCCCATCAATACGCCCCGGTTACAGCTACAAAAAAAGCTTCCGACGGCCCCCCATTCACTCGGCGCCCGGAGGCAATTGCCCCCTCTTGACCCCCCCCCCCCCCCCCCGTCGCGCCTCACTGCACAAAAAGTTTTGGTTGGGTTTACTGTTGTATATCACAGCAACACAAGTAAGTTATTTTGTGTTGAGGGGTAAAGTGTCTTGCCCAAAGATACAACATGGTAGCTGACTCGGTCTGATCCGATATCAGGATTCGAACCTCGAAAGAATGTGAGGGTGAGGTGAGATGGAGGCATGATACTTACTATACTGATGTTTTTTTGTTTGTTTTTTCCCCCCAAGAAATTGTGATTAATACTGATAGGATTTGTAAGCTTTGGATGGGATAGGGAGTCGATGATTGCTTATTGCTTTCCTCGAGGAAAAGCTCAACATTGACCTTGGCAATCAGTGATCAGTCATTTCCAAACAGCTTTGGATAAACAAAGGGAATCAATTTAATTTCTTTATATTCATATAGATGACTATAAAGGATAACATTAGTGTTATTCATTGAAAGTAATAGTGGTGTATAAATACAATTTCTTGTATTTCCACAACATTTTAATTTTATATTAAATAAGATTGGCACTTTCGGCTTATTCAGATCCGACTTTCAATTGAACCCTCAGACTGGCACTAAATGCAATTTTCTATACATTTTTCCCTAAAGTTTATTTTATCAAGTTATTGTATCCCTGCAGTGCCTAAAATGAGTCTTCAATATAATAGCTGAAAACAATTTACTGAACAGGAATTTTGGCACTGCAGGGACAGAAAAAAGGAAAACCTATACTGACAAGGAGACAAAGTGCAATACTTTTGATCCATTGGCAGCACTTTTTTTTTCTTCAGTTTTACGACTTCAATGTATTGTGTTCTGTTTTCACTAATCTTACATAATTACGAATTCATAAGTCTTTTGTTTAGAACACAGCCTTTTCAATATATGTTGAGATTTCCCCTTTTGTACTGAGCATTGAAAATCTTATCATAGCAGCTTCATATAAGTTGCTATCGAAGTTTAATGACTCATTGATTGCGTAGGGCGCGTATGAGATATGTAAAGTCTATTTGAAATAGATATTACATGAGTGTTCGGTTGATATGAAATTTATTAAATGAGCTGAATAATTGCTCTCTTTTGAGAGCCTCACATAGCGAAAGATTGAAATTATTTAACAAGTTTCATAAATTTTATATAAGCTGAGCACAAATGTCAAATTCATGTTATCACACGAGGAAATATACGAATTTTTTCAACAAATCTCTTAAAAATTGAATTTATTTTAGCCAGAAATTTTCAATGAGAAACTTGTAGCACAATGCACGTACCTATAATGACATCGCGAATGACGCACTTACCAAGTACGAAGTAATGAAGGGGTATTACACTAGTTTGAAAGCATGTCAGAACTCTTGAAATGGGCAAGGTACGTAATATCGATGACCTCATGTGATAAGTAAGCCAGTTGAACGCCGTTGCTTATCGTCAGTCAATATTAGATGACGGTCAGACACCCTATTTCTAACCTCCATGAATATGGCAGGAGCATATTATGCTAGGTTTGTCTGTCCTATATATATTAGATTGACCTTAGCAAGTCATCATAACAAGCAAAGTAAAGGGGTCAAGCATATGGAACTATTTTGTTAGATTCTTATCATACATACGTGTCCGCCCATTTGGTCGGCGGATGGATAAAATGCAAAATTGTACAGTGAACCGTCAGAGAGTACAGGTGCATACTTTGCAGCGATGATGCAGAGTGCGCCTTTTTATGAAATGCCCTGAAACCTGGCAGACAACATACGCATATTGTTTTGTCGTGATGCTTTGATGCTTTTTTCCCCCAGAGTTATACCCATGTGGGTGTTACATTCATATACTATATATGACACTTCTTGCGTGTACAACCAGTCCCACGGCCGTTGGTGAATTGCCATGAAAGGTGGCAAATGTTTTTGAGATCAGGGACTTCTTCTGTCGTCACGCTTCGATGATTTTTTTAGAGTTATGCTTCTATCTTTTTAATCCATGTTAAATGTTATTTTGCATCTTGATATATAAATTTATATATATATATATATATATATATATATATATATATATATATATATATATATATATACTTACGTTCTGTCAGAATTATTGCTCATTTCTACTCGCACCACATGTTCAATCAAAGGATGGGGGTTATCTATGTCTATGGTCTCCTTCAAAAACGAGAAATCTACGCGGAGGGAGAGTCTGGCAAAGGTCTGTACAATACATTTTTACCTATAGGTGTAGCCCATTTCTTTTTGCTTCCTTTTTTTCTCCTGTCAAAGAAATATACCATATACACCGTAAAGTCCATTAGCACGATTTGTGCATAAGCGATAACCTTATCCGCGAATCGTGCTTTGTAAGTAATGGCAACTACGTGTCATACCCGACCTCTCTAATCAATAATAGTGCTGGGCCTGAGCGGATATTATTATGACTGCATGCTGTATGCGCTATAAATAAATGACTTCATCTAGAAATTCCAATTCCAGCACTGTCATGGTTTATACAGTAGAAGATTTAAATACAGATCTTTTCACGAACATGTTTTAAAAAATGCACATAAAAAATAAATATAAAAATGCAGAATGTATTAAAAAAAAACAAAAACATGATAGAAATAATGACAGCAGAGATTGAAGTATGACAGTGGATTGGGTTCTTTGTTCTTGAGTCGAGGGAGTATGACATCAAATCGGTGCCAAGGATATGAGCTGATATCATTTCAGATTACAGGGCATGTGAAACAACTATGCACGTTTAATAGCTGTAAAGGCTTCACTATGCCGACAGGAGTCCTAACCTTTCATTTCGATTTAGGAGTTCCAATGAGTGTTAAATTCAACCGCATAACTTCTGTGATTCAGCAACAGCCCGGTTGATGCAACGTAAGAAACCAAGGTGACAACCATCATAGTTTACCGTAAGAAAAAGAAACGAATCCTTCCCTGGAAGCAGTCAGGCGCACCGAAATTCCAGAGAAGGCTGTTTTTGTGGATCGAGTAGGCCTTCAAACTAGAAGAGAAGTAAAGCCATGAAGTGACATAATTTAAACAGAATTATGACTAAAAGACTTAGCGATTCAATTCACAAATCTTTCATTGAGTATAGATTTTATGGTGGAAACAATCAAGTTTTGCATGATTTTTTCATTGACATTAAACCATATTTCAAGAAGATGATCAGTAGAAAAATTCTCAACTTTGGTTCACTGAAAGCTGAATTGGACTTAACTTCTTCAAATTGACGAAAAATATTGTATTTGGTAAATAGATGGAGCTCTCAGGAAAAGAACAACAGTTAAATTTCGTGCAAATGAAAACAAATTTTGTAATGCAAAAATGATCTGTCATTTACAAAGAGAACAATTGCTAACGATAGTTAACTACTGGTAAGTATTAAATACAAGACAATTGAATTAACGAGACACATTTACAGAGGTTTGACAGTGCTAGAGATATTTAAATAACTGATATATGAATTGTGTTATAATAAGCTCAAAATACGGTGATACATTGAGACATTACATTATGTTTTCGGACGCCAAATTTGTACAAATCTTTTTATGTTCCAAAACTTAGGGACAAAGAAAATAAAAAATTGCCAACAAAACTGTCTGAAAAGTTAGAGTTGGGGTGAGGTTGGGAAAAAAATTACCGCTATTTTTCGTTTCTGGAGTTGATCGTTGTTAATGTAGATGCGACAATATATATATATATATATATATATATATATATATATATATATATATATATATATATATATATATATATATATGTATATCAGTAAGTATATCAATTGCTTTGTACGTCTTTTAGTTAAATGTTGTTGCAAAACTTGAAAATACCTACATCGCAACAGCAGTTTGTCAACATTAGTGATGTTCGAGTTGCAAGAATAACCGCTCACGATTATCTCACTGTGTATAATATTAAACTGTTTCAGCTTAATCGGTGGATTGAACAAGAGACTGTCATAGACTACTAGAGCCTTCATGAAAAAAGCAATCTGAGAAATACTGCTTCCTTTAATAACATTTCCTCATTTATAGTTCCTAGTATGGTCCGATGTGATATGTGAGCCACCATTTTCAAAAAAATTGAACAAATAGCCAACTGACCATTGAAAAAGTGGAAAGGGGTATGTTATTATTACAATTCAAACCTTCACGCTGACATATGGAAGAGTTTGCTCTTATTCAGCAGGGTGAACATTAATCATGTTTAAGCATTATGGTTAGAAGTACTCGATTGATTGATTGATTGATTGATTGATTGATTGATTGATTGATTGATTGATTGATTGATTGATTGATCGTTAAAGAATAAAGAGCTTGCAATGACAAATATATAAGACTAACAATATTTACCCAAACAGAATAGTAATATTTAATTTGACAAATTAAAATAAAATTAAAAAATTCCGAATGGCATGTATGTACATAGGTGAATGTTACACGAATTTCGTAATCTACTAAACCAAAATATTTTCTTTGATTGGTTCACAATATCTGTTTAATAAATGGGCAAATAAATTGAATGTATTCTTTTATAATACAATTTACGATTAAGATAGGTCATCAATAATGTGACTTAGATAGGGACTTCCATCTTACTGACTCGCGACACGGCTTACATAGGATGCACTCAAATGAGTTCAAAATTTATTTAATTGGTGTTGGGAGGTAAAGTTTACAAATTTATTTAAATGGTATTGGGAAGTAAAGTTTACAAAATTTATTTGAATGGTGTTGGGAGGTAAAGTTTACAAAATTTATTTAAATGGTGTTGGGAGGTAAAGTTGACAAAATTTATTTAAATGGTGTTGGGAGGTAAAGTTGACAAAATTTATTTAAATGGTGTTGGGAGGTAAAGTTTACAAAATTTATTTAAATGGTGTTGGGAGGTAAAGTTTGCAAAATTTATTTAAATGGTGTTGGGAGGTAAAGTTTACAAAATTTATTTAAATGGTGTTGGGAGGTAAAATTTACAAAATTTATTTAAATGGTGTTGGGAGGTAAAGTTTACAAAATTTATTTAAATGGTGTTGGGAGTTAAAGTTTACAAAATTTATTTAAATGGTGTTGGGAGGTAAAGTTTACAAAATTTATTTAAATGGTATAGGGAGGTAAAGTTTACAAAATTTATTTAAATGGTGTTGGGAGGTAAATTTTACAAAATTTATTTAAATGGTATTGGGAGGTAAAGTTTACAAAATTTATTTAAATGGTGTTGGGAGGTAAATTTTACAAAATTTATTTAAATGGTATTGGGAGGTAAAGTTTACAAAATTTATTTAAATGGTGTTGGGAGGTAAAGTTTACAAAATTTATTTAAATGGTGTTGGGAGGTAAAGTTTACAAAATTTATTTAAATGGTATAGGGAGGTAAAGTTTACAAAATTTATTTAAATGGTGTTGGGAGGTAAATTTTACAAAATTTATTTAAATGGTATTGGGAGGTAAAGTTTACAAAATTTATTTAAATGGTGTTGGGAGGTAAATTTTACAAAATTTATTTAAATGGTATTGGGAGGTAAAGTTTACAAAATTTATTTAAATGGTGTTGGGAGGTAAAGTTTACAAAATTTATTTAAATGGTGTTGGGAGGTAAATTTTACAAAATTTATTTAAATGGTATAGGGAGGTAAAGTTTACAAAATTTATTTAAATGGTGTTGGGAGGTAAAGTTTACAAAATTTATTTAAATGGTGTTGGGAGGTAAATTTTACAAAATTTATTTAAATGGTATTGGGAGGTAAAGTTTACAAAATTTATTTAAATGGTGTTGGGAGGTAAAGTTTACAAAATTTATTTAAATGGTGTTGGGAGGTAAAGTTTACAAAATTTATTTAAATGGTATAGGGAGGTAAAGTTTACAAAATTTATTTAAATGGTGTTGGGAGGTAAATTTTACAAAATTTATTTAAATGGTATTGGGAGGTAAAGTTTACAAAATTTATTTAAATGGTGTTGGGAGGTAAATTTTACAAAATTTATTTAAATGGTATTGGGAGGTAAAGTTTACAAAATTTATTTAAATGGTGTTGGGAGGTAAAGTTTACAAAATTTATTTAAATGGTGTTGGGAGGTAAATTTTACAAAATTTATTTAAATGGTATAGGGAGGTAAAGTTTACAAAATTTATTTAAATGGTGTTGGGAGGTAAAGTTTACAAAATTTATTTAAATGGTGTTGGGAGGTAAATTTTACAAAATTTATTTAAATGGTATTGGGAGGTAAAGTTTACAAAATTTATTTAAATGGTGTTGGGAGGTAAAGTTTACAAAATTTATTTAAATGGTGTTGGGAGGTAAAGTTTACAAAATTTATTTAAATGGTATAGGGAGGTAAAGTTTACAAAATTTATTTAAATGGTGTTGGGAGGTAAATTTTACAAAATTTATTTAAATGGTATAGGGAGGTAAAGTTTACAAAATTTATTTAAATGGTGTTGGGAGGTAAATTTTACAAAATTTATTTAAATGGTATTGGGAGGTAAAGTTTACAAAATTTATTTAAATGGTGTTGGGAGGTAAATTTTACAAAATTTATTTAAATGGTATTGGGAGGTAAAGTTTACAAAATTTATTTAAATGGTGTTGGGAGGTAAAGTTTACAAAATTTATTTAAATGGTGTTGGGAGGTAAATTTTACAAAATTTATTTAAATGGTATAGGGAGGTAAAGTTTACAAAATTTATTTAAATGGTGTTGGGAGGTAAAGTTTACAAAATTTATTTAAATGGTGTTGGGAGGTAAATTTTACAAAATTTATTTAAATGGTATTGGGAGGTAAAGTTTACAAAATTTATTTAAATGGTGTTGGGAGGTAAAGTTTACAAAATTTATTTAAATGGTGTTGGGAGGTAAAGTTTACAAAATTTATTTAAATGGTATAGGGAGGTAAAGTTTACAAAATTTATTTAAATGGTGTTGGGAGGTAAATTTTACAAAATTTATTTAAATGGTATTGGGAGGTAAAGTTTACAAAATTTATTTAAATGGTGTTGGGAGGTAAATTTTACAAAATTTATTTAAATGGTATTGGGAGGTAAAGTTTACAAAATTTATTTAAATGGTGTTGGGAGGTAAAGTTTACAAAATTTATTTAAATGGTGTTGGGAGGTAAATTTTACAAAATTTATTTAAATGGTATAGGGAGGTAAAGTTTACAAAATTTATTTAAATGGTGTTGGGAGGTAAAGTTTACAAAATTTATTTAAATGGTGTTGGGAGGTAAAGTTTACAAAATTTATTTAAATGGTGTTGGGAGGTAAAGTTTACAAAATTTATTTAAATGGTATTGGGAGGTAAAGTTTACAAAATTTATTTAAATGGTGTTGGGAGGTAAATTTTACAAAATTTATTTAAATGGTGTTGGGAGGTAAATTTTACAAAATTTATTTAAATGGTGTTGGGAGGTAAATTTTACAAAATTTATTTAAATGGTGTTGGGAGGTAAAGTCTATGCATACCCAGTTGATCAATTTGACTTTTAATTGTAAAAAATGTTGTGCTTTGGGAAACAATTAATTTGAAATCAGAACTTCTTACCGCAACCGATACAAACCTCTCTTGTGTCATTCCTATCGAACGATGTCAGCTTGCAAATAATAGCTATATATAATGTAAAACTGAAGAAATTTTTATTTTCAGATATTTTTTCACAAAATATTTATTTAAAACTATGGTTGACTATCTGAAAATGGAAATATTAACAGTCTTTGGGTGGCAGCGTACATCGTCGTCGTTTTCGTTTTTCAAATACCGGGCGCTGTATCAAATTAAATTACATGTCTGTTTCTTAATGGAAACTGTCATTGATCTTATTTAGTGTGTCCGAAAATTAGGATAAAAAATGAAATTACCGACTACGACGGTCCAAAAACTTATGGTGCATTAAAATTGTTCAGATAAGAAAATAAGGGTGTTCCAAAACACAGGGCAAAGACAATATTCATGACTGATACAAATTCATTATGTATCTCTTTTGAGACTGAGAACGCTAACAGTGAGATGAAAAATAACATCAAATTCTATGACACTTGTAACTACCAAAATGACAAATGAATGAGAAAGTTCCTAAACGTTTCAAAGATGAGTTTAAATGGTGTTCCCATGAAAGAGTTATGTTGGTTAGTCAAAACTCTATTAATTTAGGACTGATTAAAACTAAAATAAAGTTTGTCAAGAAATCAGAAAAAAATTGTCTACTCAAAAGGAATTTAAAACTCGAGATACACAACGATTATTTTTTTAATCACAAGAAAATTACCAGAAAACTTTTTCAGATCGTGCAATCATGAGACGTGTAGCATAAAAATGAATAAAGTTACTTTGTCTATGTATGATGACAATCTTTTTGGGTGGACAACATAAATACATCACCTTACGGACACGTATGTATAACACAGACAATTTACCGGAGGTGCAACCACAATGTAACGAAAAGGTATTTTCAAACCTCGTTAAAAGTTTGTTCCGTTTCTTCTCTTTGGGAGTTTCGACATTTTATCGTGTAATTTTGTATGGAGTAACTTGGCTTTCTTCAAAGACAGTTTTCGTTGCTTTATGTCCTTGCTATAAAATATATCCACAAGAAAAGCGAATTTTCTCCGAAATCTTTGATTACAGAGTTGTACCTTTTAACCAGCACCCATACTGATATTTCAAAATGTCTACCACAAAAGGTTAGTCTAGGTAGGTTAGTTACTTTCTTTTTTACGTGATGATGATTGCCACAGTTATCAATCACGAACAAAGTATTGGTTCCTTGGTAAACACTAACCAGTAGCTCTAACCATCTAATTTACCCTAGGTATATATCACGATCACATTTTAATCTTTAAGTAACCAGTTTTCATTGTAAATCTCGTTGAACAGAAAAGTTGGACATATGATAACAATGTAATCGAAAAAGAGTCTGTATGCAGTTTCTATCAGATTAAGTGCAAACATTGTTCACCACAATTAGTCACTGCACAAATTATATTGTTATAAGGCTCTTTCACATACATTTAATAATACCCCATATCTGATTAATTTTACGTAACTGATATGAATATTCACATTAGCGTCAGACTCGAAATAAACAGACATTTTGTGAGCATCTACATTGTTCTTTCTGTTGATTTGAATGTGGATACCTTGTTAAACTTTAGTTAATTATGACCGCTATCATGTAATCTGTTATCGTGTTTGCTCCGTAAATATTAAACCAAAGACAATGATTGTCTGCGCAGCAATTGTTAATACTTACGTTATTAATTTCTGTATCCTTTTGTGGTTCATTGAAGAAATACCTAATACCTAGTGGTTCCGGTAAAAAAAAACTGTTGCCTCAATTGATAAACTTGAGAATGAATTATATTTGGCAGACCTTGTAATGTCACTAGGATTTTGTTATATGCCTTAATTTAAAAACTTGTCTTGATCACATTCTCAACTTTTTTGCGCAGTACTAAAACACCCCTCAAGCTCTTTCTGGGAGAATCATACATAAATTGTGTTTGCTGCTATGACGATAATTCTCTCCCCATTGATGTAGTCGTAAAGAAACACATTCCATTTATGTACTTGTCATTTACCTATTTTGGAATTGATTCCGAACTAATTGTTTCATATTCCAGACAAACATTTTCACGTTCATAGTCTTAGTTAGAACCGACTGTCACTTCAGAGGCTTTACAAGTGCAATGTTAAATCTGAAATTCAGTGGAAGGGCACAAGTCTACATTACGCAATGCTCTGTTAGTATCTGAAAGTTAAGTGGTATTCCAATTTCCATTCCATACACAAGAAACTTTATAGCTTCAGTACCAGTATTTTGTTTATTACCTGCCCCTGATGGTAACGTTCTCAATTTACTATTCATGATACATTATCGTTCATGAGACATTGTTCTGTCTTATTTGCTTGCTGGTAACCATACGTTTTTGTATGTCATAATAATGTTGGAGTCATTCAAGTTGTAAAGACCATCACTTCTATAGGTCATGATGACGTATTTGACAAGCATTGGACCCAAATTCTTGACTACAGTATTATTAGCATCTCGGCACGAAGAAACAACCCGGTATAGTCATGATATTTGGACTCAGCTTTTGTATACAAACTTGTAAAGTTTGTTTGGGCATAATGTTGCACGGGGTGTACCTGATAGAACGATGTGTTTGATTGAGGTTTTTAACTTCTCGTGGTATCTTTTCCTGCTTGCAAAGAGTTATATATTGTATGTTGTCATGTATTGTGCTAAAAAGCTCGAACATCTAAGGTGGACATTTTACAACAAAACTTGTAAATCAAAAACACTTGCACCCATCACAAGAGCAGTGCATATGTACTCATATTTTACTTAATCATTAGAAGGTTGGTAGAAATCATTCAATTTTGAATGTTGTGCTTCTTTCAATTTTTGCCTTATTTTCTGGGTAAGTATACGTGTCTGAAAAATTAGATAAATCGGAATGAATAAATGCATGTAGAGCAAAAGTATCATTCAGTTTGTTTGAATAATAAACCACCGAACCTTGTTCTGTCAATCTTTCAATTAAGATATATTCACAACTTTTGTGAAGTAGATTTTTCAGGTTCTTTACTGACTTAAGAGTCTTCCTTTGCATCTTCGCTATCTTCCATTTATTTGTTATGAAATTTGGAAAGTTAACAGAACAAGATTTCAAGTTATTGGAGAAAGTTGCTTCCAAGATGATTTACAAGTTTAGATTGAATAGTGAAAATTAATTTTAAATTTAATTACTCAGACAAAACGATGGATTTCGGGACATGTCCAATGTATGAAGATGTTATAAACCAATTAACTGATTTTTTCAGAACTAGCCATTATTCCCAATCGAGTCATAATGAGTACATCAAAAGATGATAGATAGAGAAAGCAGAGAGTACAAGCAAGAATACAACAAAATTTATAGTAAAAAGTGGTACAGAGAAAGTAAAGAGTAGAAGAACTAATACTTTAGATGATAAAAACTTTAGGTTAATTTACATGGCAAGAAATACATAATAGTACAAGCACTAAAACAAAATCGTTAAATCTATCGAAAGGGCTAAATGTTACAAAACCTGAAGGTGTCAGTGATGAAGAAGTTGACATCGATCACATTATTGCGTGTTTATTATTTGATCGATCCGATCCAACAGCAAACAACAGCAAACAGCATCATTATAGTTCCCGTCAATGTAAAAAGTATATTTATTATTTTAGTGATTTTCCAATTCCGTTAAATAAGTCATCAGCAAGTTTTACTCACATCTGTTAAAAATGCTTCTCTATAACACGAACCTGTAGGATTCTATTTATGTGTGATAAAATAAATGTGTTAAACAATGCTTCTCTATAACACGAACCTGGAGGATTCTATTTATGTGTGATAAAATAAATGTGTTAAACAATGCTCATATAACACGAACCTGGAGGATTCTATTTATGTGTGATAAAATAAATGTGTTAAACAATGCTTCTCTATAACACGAACCTCAGGGATTCTATTTATGTGTGATAAAATAAATGTGTTAAACAATGCTTCTCGATAACACGAACCTGGAGGATTCTATTTATGTGTGATAAAATAAATGTGTTAAACAATGCTCATATAACACGAACCTGGAGGATTCTATTTATGTGTGATAATATAAATGTGTTAAACAATGCTCAGCTATACTTTGTATATGATATAGGCTTTTCTTTTGTAAATATATTGAGACTCTGTTTGCTGTTTTTCCACATTCGCATGCAATTCTTTGTTGAATTATCTCTCTAATATTTTCGTGTCTTCTACTTTAATACCAGTTTAGTCTCATTTCTTTTACACAATATTTGCATCTCTCGTATTTTTTATATTTTATTTTCATTTCTTCTTTAATTTTTGTTTTTTTCTGTTGCATTCGTAACATTTTACAAATACTGACTATGCTTCGCACACATTCGTTCTGCATAATTGTTTATTTACCTAGTTTAATTTCAATTACTACATACATACATACATACATACATACATACATACATACATACATACATACATACATATATACATACATACATACATACATGCATGCATGCATATGTATATATATATATATATATATATATATATATATATGTGTGTGTGTGTGTGTGTGTGTGTGTTTGTGTGTGTGTGCACACACACAGAGTGAAAATTTTACTGGATTTAATGCCATAAGATCTATAAAATTATCCAAAAATCAACTAACTTTGGTTAATTTTGTGACTGAAGGTTTTATAGATATGTTTTAAAATTGTACATACTAAACATTTTGTGCAAAAAAACATGCATAGTTGTGTGTTTAACTGCTCGAAGCGCACGTACTATTGGCACAAGTTCTATACCTTCTTTATACAGAATATGACAGAAGATTAAATGTTCTCATAGATTAGCTTGTATTCTTTCAAATTATCTGTTTTTCAAGTGGTTTCTTTTACATGTAGTTTCAATCAACGTCATATTTTTTGTTGCCTCTTTTCATTTTCTCGGTGGTGTAATTTATTATACTGGCATGACATTGCCTACATTGTAGTGCCATATCACGTTTATCATGGGTACCATTTTATTGCTTACTTGTGATGTTTTTGAATGAATTTTCTATTTTGACCTTGGTTTTGTAAATAATACAAATTCGGATGCCGTACATGTTTAAACTCCTCCATTTTCTAATGCGCTGTTTTCTCCACATCGGTCACATTGTGAAAACTCGTTACCTTGCAAAAATTCTAAGTTTTCAGGCTCCTGAATAACTGCATGTGTGTATTGTGATTCCTCCGTCATTTATTTTAATGGCACAATGTTTTCAGCTAATATCCCTTCCATTAAACGAATGCATACTTTTTGTCCCTTCATCCGTTTTGTTTTAAACTTCTTTCAGCTATATATATGTAATCTTTTTTGTCTTATAGAGAAAACTCCTCTTCGAAAAACATATCCGCTCCCTTTAAGTCTTCCTGAAACATATCCGCTCCCTTTAAGTCTTCGTAAAACATATCCGCTCCCTTTAAGGACTCACGGTACTAATTATATGGAACAACTGTGAGCCAGTCTAGAAATGGGTGAAGATACAATAGAGTATATACGGGTTTGGTGGTCCATAATTGGTTAATAATGAAAAGTAAAATTTTAGTAACAAATTATCGATTCTATTGATTCTATTGATGCAATTGTAGTATTTGTATAGACATGAGTTAGGAACAATCAATAACAACAGTAGCACCTGATTCATTAGGTGCAGAATGGATATCACATGTTTCATGTACATGTAGATCCAAAATATGCCGCGGCTCATGTGGTTTTCTTAACACAGAAGTTTGCATCAAGGATGGGTCTATACTGATAAATATAGGTTTGATCATGAGCATTTAGACAGTTAAAGTTATTTAATTTTTAATATAATGGTGTTGCCATCGGTTTACTATGGGAGTTGAATTAGTACCGTGAGTCCTTAAGTCTTCCAGTTTGTAGACTACCAGATTACCCAATATTACTTAACTGATTTTAAATATATAAATGATACGTTAGGAAGGCAGCCCTTTGCAAAGATTGTTTTGTATTTTGAGATTCTAACTCTTCACCGATTTAAAAAATTTGGTGATCTTAATGTATCATTTGGCAAGTAACCTAAAAGACTATTCCATACTTTTTATCTGCTTCCTCCATTGCTTGCTTCAACCGCAGCCATGTCTATTGATCTATGATGGGTGTTATTGTATCCATCGGTCAGCTTTGGTAAAACTTCAACTCATTTCTGCTTTCATTTTGAGCAAAATACGTTCAAATTCTTGTCTTTAACCTTCTCTTAAACCTTTTCACTCTATATACTTTTTGTCCGAATAAGTTGAAAAGCATTCAGTTTTTTCCTTTTCCAGCAAATCTTTTTCAGACTATCGTTCTTGAAAGAACTATTAAAAATATCATGTATGTTATCTATAATGTTTGTTTTCACATTTTCAGACCTAGGGTGTTTTGAGGAGATATCTATCTGTCAAATGTACTTGTATCCATTGTTGTATTTTTCATATGGTTGCATTTCAACTATATTTGCCTGACACAGGTCATCCACTTGCCTGACAGAAACTCTCTTAGAGGGAAATCTTGTTCTCGTTTGCTTGTGTAATGTATTGGTAGATTTCATTCTTTCAGCTCAGCGTAATTTATTTTATTTTTGTCCCGTTTAATTTAGGAAGCCGCGGTAGCTCAGTTGGTAGATCGTCGGATTCGTTTTCGAAGGGTCACGGGTTCAATACCCGCCCAGGCATGATTTAGCCAAAAATGTGTTGAAAGTACCATTAAAAAAGAACCAAGCAATCCGTTTAATTGTTTAGCACCATTTATACTTATGTAAACAACTGGACTTTCAGCGTCAAAGTAACGATTTTTACAATACATTTCTTTGTCTCGCTCTGCGAAGTCTGGGAGGCCAGTCATTTAAAGCAGCGTAAAAATAATTCACACAACTTTACACTTGATAAATTGTCTTTAGGCGTTATCAACAAGCCGACAGGACATCCATCTACAACGGTTATTTCTATTTTCAGCAATCTGCCAAATTTCCTAAATCATTTCAAACGTCTAAATGATTATTGTCAGATTTTGGCCATTCCTATGGTTGAATCTTAAATAGTTACTTCATATACTGAGCCATCATGTGCTCTTTTAAATCTAGCCTTTTTTTGCCATAAATTCTATCTCTGATTTTATTTGAATCATTATAGTTTTACCTTGTTAAGTGTTAGAGATCTTTAAATTGTACTGCTTTACAACAATAAGCCGCATACATTTTTGTGTATTTACCTGCATGATGTACTTTATTCTATTTCCTATTGTACTGTTTTTACCATTTTACTTTCAAAGCTGTTGCTGTTTGTTTAATTGTTATTATCAGTAAATGTAACCTGTAAATCAGCCTCTTTTCCAAAGCATTGTAGTATATCTTTTTGATGTTCTGAAATCAACAAGTCAAACACTTTTATTATCTTTGATGTTATTTTGCAACACAACTAGCTTTGGCCACACTTTTATCCCATCCAAACTTGTAAACAAATTTACATTATTTCTTGATACAGACATTGTTGCTTTCATGTCAAACTCATTAAATATTTCTATCACCTCTCCAAAAACTGTTGAATTAAATACCATATTGCATTGTACCATTATTTATGATGTGTGAAATTTTTTTAAAATTATGTTGTGTTCGCTCCCTTGTTTCGTTACTAGTCTATCTGCGTCAGTGATTTAGAGTAGATAGATCTGAAATTAGACTTTATCATAGTGATCATTTTTTAAAATTTATTGTGCGTTTGCGGAAAAGATCGTATTAATGTCAATTGTTCACAGTGCGCTAGCACTGTCTATATCTATCTACGTAAAAAGAGTAACAAAATGGCCAGTTTTCAAAGTTTTGGCCCTGAAACCGGTATCTTTTAGTTGTTTATTTATTTGATAAATACAACCAAGTTTTTTTTGTTGTTCACTTCTGGTTTAGCGAAACCTACCCGTCAACGGTCACTAAACAGAGAAAAAAAAGCACGTGTCCAAATCAGTGAAACAAAACTGCGTTGAATGTTGTCTCGTTAGCATTGTTAAGAACGTTCAGTTCAGTATATGATAGCAGTAGTAGATACCACAATCATCTGTAGCACAACCTTTGTGGCTTATATGTTACATATACACACACTGAGGTGAAATTCCATAAATGCTACGTCATAATTTTTTAACAGCATCCACCCTTTCGAGGACGACCATATAAATGCCATGTAAAAGCTCTCAGCTGTTACAAATTTGACTGAGGGTGACATAAAACTCGAGGACATCTCGGAACACCGTAAACCTTTTAAGTTTTATAGACTAAAATGAATTGTATTGTCTTTACTGTTCCTTCTTTAAATACTTGTAAATGAATGCAGGTGCACACTTAAAAGAAAAATGTAAAGTATTCATCCATAATTGAATTCTGAATTGCGTTGATTGCGCATCTTCACTTTCTTGTACCTACAGCCATGGTACCGTATTTACCCAAGAGTAAGCAATACCCAACAGCAATTCATTCAAACCAATTCAGCCGACCTACCTAGGTATCTAAATGCCTGTATACACACATACATACGTACGTACGTACATACATACAGTGGCGTAGCGATGGCGGGGGGTGAACTGGGCGGTGGCCCCGGGCGGCACTTTCTAGGTGGCGTAATTTTTGTAGTTGGCCCTGGACGGCACTTTGCCTCGCTACGCCACTGCATACATGCATACATGCATACATACATACATACATACGTACGTAGGTTCGTACGTACGTACGTACATACATACAATGCTTGTCATAAAATTTTATCTCAACTTTCAACGTACACATAAGGGTAGTTTGTTTTTTGTTCGATAATTTTTCATTCTCTTCGCTATCACCAAGCAATTTTTATATTCATTTCGATTTTGTAAAGTTGAAGCGAAATCTGGCATTGCTGATCCGATGACGCAGTGTGCGACGGTTGTGTTTATGTGCACTTTTTAGTATGTGGTTACAAAAGCGATTATGCGGGCATATTCGCTTTTGTACTGATTTATAGGCTTACGTATACGTCACGTGTTAAAAGTGTAATTGTCTACATCACGCACTAGAGAGCAATAATGTCGATTTCAACTATCTAGACGTAGGCGACCTTTCAAAATTATCAGCTGATATAATCAAAGTTTATGACAAGTCGATTTTGAGATTGGGTTGAACAAGGGTTTGTTTTTATATCAAGTAGCAGTAACTTGATACATCAATACAACTTCAGTTGTGCTATATTCTGTGTCGGCAACTTCCATAGTTTCATTACTTTTCTAACCATCGCCGCTCAATTCTGATCACTTCCAAGACCGCCTTTTGAAAGTATTTGAAGTATTTCAGAACCACCCTTCAAGTATTTGAAATATTTCAACGTTCACAATTGTTCTGTCTAAAGTTCACATCTGTCCTTGTTGTGAAAAGACTTAACAATAAACAGAAAAGATTACACGCATCTGTCAACAGGCATATTTCATCATAGTTCTTGTTTTGTTTCGTTTTGTTTTTTATTCTGCGGTGGTTAACAATTTTTGTTCTATCTATAGGTCGATGTTCTAAAATGACACTTGGGTATTGGAAATGGCTCTCATTTCTTTGATGATTTAGTCGAGAAAACCACGACAGTTATCAAAATAATAAAGACAAAAAAAATCGTTGGAAGGTAAATATGCCTCGAAACCGATAACTACTTCACTCCCAAATGGTTTACGTTCATTGCTTCTTAAATTCATTGTAAAAGTGTGATCCCACTGTGCTTCCATATATTAAGTTTCAAAACAATATCAGAGGAACATACAACTTAAGTGACGGAAAATATATCTTCCACGAACCTACATATAATCATTTTCCTTATTCATGCTCATATAGATCTTAAACATCTATGTCTTGAATAACATTCCTTAGCAGGTATTGCTCTATGAAAACTTAATTGATAAACCGACGGCAGCAGAGTATGATAACCAGGCGAAAAAGAAAAAAAAATAGGTTCGCAGCGGAGCCAAATAACATCATCGCAAAAGTGTGCGCCGAAATAGAAATTGAGTACTTGCCAACGTTATCTTTAGGTAAAACACAGTTTTTGGGAGGGGGGAGGAGGAGGGAATAAATGTTTAATCATCATTCTTATCTGATAAAAGTTTTTAGCCCAATAGGCATACATATGTCATGGTTTAAATGTAAAGAGTTTAACGTGGTTTGTTCACACTCATCTCTTTTAACACTAACAATTGATGTAATTTTTTTAGCACTTCGTAGAATGAGAAAGACTATAATGTCATTAAAATCAAAAGTCAAAGAAACAGTGACAGAAAATAATCAATAAAAGGACCTCATAAAACAGAGATCAATAACTATCGAGACACCGAGAAAAGATAAGGTAAAGTACCGTATATACTCACGTATAAATCAATACCAACTGCAAACTGCATAGACCCAGATCTGCCGGGTCTATGCAGTTTGTAAGGACTAATCAATAGAACAAACAACATAGATGCGC
Source organism: Margaritifera margaritifera (assembly GCA_029931535.1). Lineage (NCBI taxonomy): Eukaryota > Metazoa > Mollusca > Bivalvia > Unionida > Margaritiferidae > Margaritifera > Margaritifera margaritifera. The sequence goes on along the minus strand of JAQPZY010001673.1, from coordinate 5,683,879 downwards.
CGGCAGATCAGGATCTATGTTGTTTGCATTTGGATTTCGAATTTTACGCGAGTATATACAGTATATTATTTTCAGATCTGGAAAAATCTAAATACATTGTCGGAATTTGTTAGAAATTCAAAAATGTGTGTGTGCGTGCGTGTGTGTGCGTGCGTGCGTGTGTGTGTGTGCATATGCATTCTCTCTCTCTCTCTCTCTCTCTCTCACACACACACACACACACACACACACACACACATTGTATTCAACGTCCCATAACAGTATTGTGTTTATATTTATTTTAATCCACGTCATTGCTTTTATAGATTTCTATGATTTTGTCACATATTTTGAACGGTAACCAGGAGCATCGGAGGTTCAGTGACTAGCGTGCTGGACTCGCAGCCGCAAGGGTGCTGGTTCGAATACTACAATAAGATCAGCCCGTGTCAGATGCAGTGGTTTGTTCTTGGGCAAGGCATTTTACTCCAGTTGCCTTGACCCTAAATAACCTACATATGCTGGTGTGCATTAAAACACCAAACCAAATCAAAACTGAATGATTCTCAGACCCATGGGCAGTTTATACAAGGAAATAATTATTGCCACACTGTAGTCATAATTATTATTATTATAATGGAGATTAGCTCGTTAGTTATTGAAACTTGTTTTCAAATTAAATTAACCGTTTGTATTATGTTCTTGATACTAACTAATGATGAAGATGGTCTTACTTTTTAGGGGTTAGGAAAAAAAATAATAGACAAACGACAGAAGGTAGGTATGCATTCATTCTGTGCAATAAAGGCGCATCAGTCTTCAAAAAATATACTTACAAAGTTGAAAGTCAATCCGATTATAAGCAATCTTTACAGTGGCGGCGCGAGGGTTTGAGGCGCCCGGGGGCAATGTTCTTTAGTAGTGCCACTCCTTCGCCACAGAGAACAGTTTATATGTCAGTTGCCAACCTGCAAACCCACCCACCCCTACGCCCCAGTTTACAGCTGCAAAAAAAAAAAGCTCCCACCCCCATCGCCCGACGCCCTAAAGGAATTCCCCCATTTTTTTAAAAGCGGGACGATTTTTGTTGGAAAGAATCTTTATTAATGCACTATTCGGCTTTCTGTGATTGACTTTTCGAGATATCGTTGAAGGATACTTTGCTTATCCTGGCAAGGTATGCTATTACTTTACTTATATTTAGCCAGCTTATTCTTCTTACTGAAGCTTTCACCCTTGCATCCTTCCTTTTTTCAGTTTTTGGCGCTAAGTTAGCACAAGTTTCCGTAATTTATTGTCATTAATAATTACAGTCTCTTTTTTAAGATCAAAAGTACACGTAACTTGTCATTTTTTGCCAGCATTCATTGTTGAATGGCATCGGCGTGATGTGCTCCTATACCAGGATACACCTATGATATTTTCCTTAATTCAGTAATAGAAAATGCAGGGTGTTTTGTTTAATTGTTAGGCAATTTTGCAGACATGCACATGGTCGAAGCGGAAGAGGCTTCTTTTCCAAGTTTATCTCTATGGGCTTTGCACGTGTTCTTGATTGAAACTGAACAGTGATGCTGAATTAATTAATGCGAATTGCGACTGCAAACGTGCATTGAGAGAGAGAGACTAAGAGAGAGCAACAGACAGACGGACAGACAGAGACACACAGACAGAGAGACAGTCAGATAGAAAGACTGCGATGTCCTGCTATCGTAATGAAATTACGCATGCAAACTTGGACGTTCAAAGTTTTCTTTCTATGTCTACAATTACATCATGTGTACCACTTAAAGCTATTATCAACGACTATCTTGTCCTGCCTACAATAATATATGCCGAACTAATTAATACATTTTCCAGAAATGTATCCCGTGTACAGGAAAAAAAAGAAGAAATACTTAAAGAAATAAATTATAATAATGTGGCGCTAATGTAAAATTATTTGTTTACTCCAAATAAATTTTCCATGATTATTTCACCTCTAGCGTTTTACTTTCTACTTCAGATTCCAATGTACTTTAGATCCAATGTTGACGGAAAGGGATAAGCATCCGATGATTCCTTACGTTCATTAGTCGACTGCCAGGAAGATTTTTTTGTGACCAGATTGCTACCTTAACAATATAGAAACATATACTCATATTCTAGTAAAGGATTATGAAGTTATTGAGAGGATTTAAGCACACGTGTTTCAAATATGAAGCTATTTATTGGGGTACACACAGTAAAATTATAAGACTTCTGCGCATGTTTTTGCGCATATGACAGCTAAACTGGTCCCGGTCGTGTTTCGGACCATACTTGTATGGGATAGACAATACACGTTCATATCTGTCTTTCATGCAGGTAGTGGCATATGGTGTATGTTTGTATATATGTGAATGCATTTGTCCATTTTATGTTTGTGTTCGTATGTCTGCAAAACTCTGTCCCTCTGTCCGTATCACACTATTCATGTTAACCTCAAAACTTTGAAACCATTAGAGATATTTGGACGAAACTTGAAAGGCTTAAATATGATCACAAGATAGTGTATCGTATACAAAGTTCATGTTTCTATCGTCAAGGTCAAGGTCAACGTTTAAGATCAAAAGGCGGGAACTATAATGTGCTTAGTACATGTATGTGTATCTCCATTTGGTATGAAAACAAACATGGTGTCATTCTCACAATTTATTTTTTATATGAATGGACTTACATTATATCAAAGTTTGATACAATGGACAATAATAGAAGATTTTTGCCCGCACAAGTTAATAATTTTGCAAGCCCTTCTCTCTGGAATTCAAGTTATTTTAAGAAAAAAAAAAAGAAAAAAAAGGAGGAGATTGTTTTATCGCCAGGCATTGATTTGCTAACATAAGGCAGCTAAATCTATATGGAAACTTCACTAATGTGTACTTATAGCAGATGTTTGAAACTTACGTTGTTACAGAAGTAATCAAAATTCATGAATCATTGGCAAACAATCGCTAGTGCACAATACATTTTTTTTATCTTTTGTGATAAATAAAGTATGATGGCCCCATATTAAAGTTTGATTTTTAAATCAATCTTTTGACAGGGAATTTCAAAATTCATTCTTCAAGAAAATTACAATACTTAAATTTAAGGCCGGGTATAAGTCTATAAAATTATGACGTCATCTATATTCGTCATTTTGTACACACACACACACACACACACACACACACACACACACACACACACACACACACTTCATGCTCCAGTCATACACGCAAACTTCACAACCCTTAGCCTTATCCAATGGCTAAATGTGTTCGGGTTTATGAAGGTTGAAGCTAATGAGGGCGTTTAGCTGCCAGGATCGTTCTGGTCATCATTATCGTCATCATCATAAATAGTAGTAGGTGTGACAGAAAAAACCCACAACAAAATAACAAAAAAGAAGAAGAAACGGAAGAAGAACAGCTTTGTTTATCTCAGTGCTAAAATGTTTAGCAACGTCATGACACAGATAAACTATGGTAGTTTATTGGAATATGAGTTTCATCAAATCTGAATAGTACTCCTTCCTTCTGCTGTTTCGTACTATCTACGAGCTCATTTAAATGATAAACCTACCGTTTGTACTCTCTTATAAGTCCGGTCCAACTGCAAAGAACATAGACCACAATCTGCCGTCGCATAATAGACCGGCAGAACAGGGTCTATGTTGTTTGTTCTACATATTAATTCTAACAAAATGCATACACCCAGATCTGCCTGCGCATTATGCGACAGGAGATCTGGGTCTGAATAGTTTGCAGTTGAATTCGACTTGCACTTGAATATATACGGTATTTGCTAGTCACCAGTAATGAAATAAGAAAAACTAAAAATTTACTACATTGTTCTGGAGCTTTAATGATAAACATATTTCGTATCGCTACTTAAATCGATAACGCTGATAAGAAGAAAATGTTTAAGACCTGGTTGTAGCAAGAAATTGATGTACTTGCCATGCAATGAAAATAAAATTGGGTGTGGAAGAGTATGAAGATTATACAAAGTGGGTAAAGTTCAGACGTTCTTCAGAAAACTCAAGAAAAAATTAGAATTATTTCTCAGGGATCATTAGTTTTGCATTATAAATCACCATACCATATATATTTAAAAAAAACACGAAGTTCTGCCCAAAATGAAAAAGATGTAAATATAAAAAGAATTTACTAAAATTCTCTTCTTAGCTATGCTTAATAATGCAAAGGTGCATATATACATTGTCATACGTCCTTCTTTTCTTTCTTTACCTACAGTCCAAGAAATAATGCATAGGTGCCAATAGACATTGTCATACGTCCTTCTTTCCTTCTTTACCTACAGTCCAAGAAATAATGCAAAGGTGCCAATAGACATTGTCATACGTCCTTCTTTTCCTTCTTTACCTACAGTCCAAGAAATAATGCAAAGGTGCCAATAGACATTGTCATACGTCCTTCTTTTCCTACTTTAAGTACAGTGCAAGAGATAATGCAAAGGTGCCAATAGACATTGTCATACGACCTTCTTTTCCTTCTTTACCTACAGTCCAAGAAATAATGCAAAGGTGCCAATAGACATTGACATACGTCCTTCTTTTCCTTCTTTACCTACAGTCCAAGAAATAATGCGAAGGTGCCAATAGACATTGTCATACGTCCTTCTGTTCCTTCTTTACCTACAGTCCAAGAGCTAGGAGAGGATTTATTATTTTTCCTAAAGTCAACAGGTTCTAAAGTGGAAAAATATGAAAAATACGAAGCTGGTAGTCTTAGCTGCACAAACCTATGTTGGACACCTGATTTACTATGACTCTTTGCTTTAAATACCAGAGCGAAGACGAGGGTACGCTTACTAAAATGTGTGTTGAGAATAGTTTGAAATTGTATGATTGATCAACAGTTTCTGCTGATAGATCTTTGATCGATTAATAATTGATTAATTTGTCCATATGATGTTTTGCTAAATCCAAATTTATTTTCATATAGCCTAGAGCAGAGGTCCCCAACCTTTTTGTGCCTACGGTCACATTTGTGGCGGGCACCAATCAATTAACTTGACCCATTTTTTATTTTTTATTATTCATTATAACCTCGTCTGCGGGCACACAAAAAACATTGGCGGGCGCCATGGCGCCAGCGGGCACCGCGTTGGGGACCACTGGCCTAGAGTCTGAAACAGCATGAATAGTACTGAACTTTATTTCAACAGAAACTGATTACAGAAATTGTAATCGGTTAATTGAAATGATTACAGAAATTGTAATCAGTTAATTTGAAATTGATTACAGAAATTGTAGTCGGTTAATTTGAAATTGATTACAGAAATTGTAATCAGCTAATTTGAAATTGATTACAGAAATTGTAATCGGTTAATTTGAAATTGATTACAGAAATTGTAATCAGTTAATTTGAAATTGATTACAGAAATTGTAATCGGTTAATTGGTCAGTCCACTAAGAGTAACCAGTGCTCGATCAACTCGAAAAATCGCAACAGTACCAAAAAAAAAGGTATATATAAATCTTAATGTTTTGATTCAGTCTCCTCTATTTAGTATATTTTAGCCACAAATGTTATATTATATACGGTATCATGACAATTATTTGTCACTTGTTAACACTGATGGCATGATTAAAATTCAAGATCGAGGATGAACTTAAAATCGGCAATAACTTTGAATCCATGATGTTACACTATTAATGTGTTTGTTTTTAATTTGTCCTTGCATTTGTCATGTCTTTGTAGAGATATGCGCATCATACGTACATTAAACATGCTTCAGAACTGGGTTTTAATTGAACTGTTGTTAATTAGTGAAAAAATTGGTCGAAACAAAATGTAACATTATTCCTTTTGTAACATTAGCCAGATAATGAAGTGGTATACTTTGATTAATCATACTTTTTATTCCAGAGAATTATAACAATGACGCCTTTTACTATTATTTTTAAGGGAAAAGTATAAGACTGGTTTAATAAAAATGTCATAATGATGCAATAGACGTATATATTCTATGAAAAGTATAAGACTGGTTTAATAAAAATGTCATAATGATGCATTAGACGTATATATTCTATGAAAAGTATAAGACTGGTTTAATAAAAATGTCATAATGATGCAATAGACGTATATATTCTATGAAAAGTATAAGACTGGTTTAATAAAAATGTCATAATGATGCAATAGACGTATATAATCTATGAAAAGTATAAGACTGGTTTAATAAAAATGTCATAATGATGCAATAGACGTATATATTCTATGAAAAGTATAAGACTGGTTTAATAAAAATGTCATAATGATGCAATAGACGTATATAATCTAGGAAAAGTATAAGACTGGTTTAATAAAAATGTCATAATGATACAATAGACGTATATAATCTATGAAAAGTATAAGACTGGTTTAATAAAAATGTCATAATGATGCAATAGACGTATATATTCTATGAAAAGTATAAGACTGGTTTAATAAAAATGTCATAATGATGCAATAGACGTATATAATCTATGAAAAGTATAAGACTGGTTTAATAAAAATGTCATAATGATGCAATAGACGTATATATTCTATGAAAAGTATAAGACTGGTTTAATAAAAATGTCATAATGATGCAATAGACGTATATATTCTATGAAAAGTATAAGACTGGTTTAATAAAAATGTCATAATGATGCAATAGACGTATATAATCTAGGAAAAGTATAAGACTGGTTTAATAAAAATGTCATAATGATGCAATAGACGTATATAATCTATGAAAAGTATAAGACTGGTTTAATAAAAATGTCATAATGATGCAATAGACGTATATATTCTATGAAAAGTATAAGACTGGTTTAATAAAAATGTCATAATGATGCAATAGACGTATATAATCTATGAAAAGTATAAGACTGGTTTAATAAAAGTGTCATAATGATGCAATAGACGTATATGATCTAGGAGAAAAAAAAACTTTTTCTTCACTAGCTGTCATACTCGGATTCATCTGAGAATGAACTTGTAAATATCACCAGATTTATAATCAAAACCGATATTAGGAAATAGTTTGTCATCTGCAGCTGCACAGATACCCTGAGAGATTTCTCCTCTTTCAAACTAGTTTATCATCGACTAGTCCCCATCCATATTTGCATGGATCAAGCTGAATGGATGATGAAAAGTCTGCCTTGTTCCATGGAGATGCAACATCGTGGAATCATTTGATTTTCTGATATAAATCGATGTATTGCAGGTAAAAGACTTGTGTCAGCAGATTGTATCTGATCTAGAGGTATGTTCGAATATAATGGCGAATAATTTTCCTGCAAAAAGAACATACCACACCATTTCAAACTTTACAATGTTTGGCTTTCCATAAAACCATATCTCCAAAGGATTGCTGAAGACTTTTCCCTTTTCCTAAGTCGATTTCCATAACAGTTGCAAGATAAAGCAGTCGTGCAAAAAAAAATCCCGTGTGCCGTGCAACTCATGCATTTGTCAATATTGTACTTCCAACCGTACGTACACCGTCGCTAAACCAATTTTTTTCCCCCAATCTTCCTTCAAGGAGTAGTCTTCTCAGAACAAGAAGAGTCAGCGAAGCACCTGTTGTGAAACTCATCCCACTTCGATAAGTCTCCAAAAATATCCAGAAGCACGGCACAACCTGCTAAAATGCAGAACAGATTATAATCTCAGAACTTTTTTAGCAAAGGTATACATAGCACTCGGAAATCGATTCTGAGTTTTATACGGTCATAGTGATGTCATAAAATTCAGCATCGCTTTATTTCTTGGCCAGATGACCGACTATCGAGCTTCGTATTTATCAAGTAATCATCCATAGTCAGCTTTCAGAGACTGACCAAATGCGGTAATACCTGTACTTAACGATGCTGAATTTGCATTTATGGTTGCGCGCTGGTGTAATATAAAGCGGGGAAAAAAGAATTGTTTTTTCCCCTGTTAGATAGAGTTCCATTCCTAAAACTTCTTTTATGTCAGGATGTCTCTTGTCCAAATTAAGCTGGTTCAGATAGTTTTATATTATCCATTTTGAATAATTTAGACAGTATATGGCGAAGAAAAAGGGACTAAACCTTCCTAGTGTAATACATGAAAACAATTTACCGTGTATACTCGCGTATAACTCTGGTTCAAATGCAAACAACATAGACCCTGATCTGCCGGCGCATTATGCGACGGCAGATCTGGGTCTATGCAGTTTGCAGTTGGTATTGATTTATACGCGAGTATAGACGGTAGATCACTTGCACGGCATATCCTACAGAATAAGTAAAGAAGCAGAGCATCACGAACTTCGCTGTCTTTCCACGATCTCCATCTCTCGTGTTGTAAAGCTGATATTGCCTAATAAATTCGATATTTTCATATGTTCATTCAAGTACTTCACTTTTCTTGCAGTTAATATTTTAACCCAGCTGAGCTAAGCCAACTCGAACGCCTTCAGGACTATATTCTTGGACAAATCTCAGGAAAGAGAAGTCACGAAATGCCAGATTAAAATTGATGCACTTTCAGTGATTAAAATATTCCACAGAACACTACATTAGGTGATCCAGCAGTTAGTACCTTTGTTTTGATAAGAACATGGGGACCACAAGATTTATCTTGAACGAACCCAAAAGTTACAGACTAGGTCAGTTCAATTCGGAAAGGTCCAAAGCATATGAAGACATAATTTCACAGAAAGCCAAAAATATTAAACGTGGAGGAAATTTCGTATGCTATTTTTACAGTAAAATTATGAAACATGGAATCAGTATAAACCTCTAGACAAGATAAAAGGTGCTGATTTAAGCCTTTGACCTCCAGAGCGTTCAGTTTTGGTCCCGAATATCAAATGATTCCATTATGTTGCATTTTTGTGGAAGAATGCATACTTGTATTCACTCATTCAGTTTGACGCATGTAGCTGTGGATGGAGATCAGTTGATTAATAAAGCATGGTGAACTGATTTGAAATACGAGAGATCCCTCAATGTAACTGTGCAATTATAGATAGCAAACCATTTCCAAATAGCTGTTATGATTATAATTCTGACGAGGATGATAATTTTCTTCTCATATGTAAATCTGATTATGACGGTGAGTGAAGAAATAGTTCTCATTTTTCATATATAGACTGTTTTCCTTTCATATTTAGATTGATTGCGTCATTATGACGTCTTTATTACACCATTCTCAGGTTGTATTCGTCAGTTCATTGTCACTATGTTATATCAATCGCTTTAAAATTTATCGGCAATTCTGATAAAATAGGAAAGAACATAATGTACCACATATTTTACCCAATTTTATTTCTCAATAACTTTGAAACTTTTCACTGTCAACACCATTTTGAGACATTTTTAATGTAAGAAAAGTGCAAACAAACACGAAAAAAGACAAATACCGTCTGTACTCGCGTGTAAGACGAGTCCAAATGCAAACATGATAGACCCTGATCTGCCGGCGCATTATGCGCCGGCAGATCAGGGTCTATGTTGTTTGTTCTACTGATGAGTCCTTACAAACTGCATAGACCCAGATCTGCCGGCACATTATGCGGCGGCAGATCTGGGTCTATGCAGTTTGCAGTTGGTATCGATTTATACGCGAGTTCAGATGGTATGCTAATAGTGAAATGTCATGGATTCAATGATATGGCCAAGGTTTTTCTTGTCTTTGACAATTTGCCTGTAATGACGTCCTTGTTTTGTTTTATTCAAAAAGGAACAGAAAGATAGTAATACATTAAGGAGCAGATTCTTTGTGACGAAACATTCAAAATATGAAGCGGTTAAAATAAAAAATGAAGAAGTTATAAACATTTAGGTAAACCTACACCACCTTCGTCTTTTGCACTGAAAGCAAGTAGTCTGAAAAAATTAGTCGACCAATTTTACCAGATTGGTCAGGTTTGTGCAACTAAAGTCTCATCATTTCTGTTTTATCACGTATTCTCGAACTAAAGTTCTCTTTGAAACCTTTTGGCCTCAAAATGAAAAATAAATCTTCTCGTAGCTTTGACGGTACTAAAGTCGAGTGCTGTGACACGGATCGCAGACGACCATGTACAAAAGCAAATCTGTTCACATGACACGTGACGTCCGGTATTTGAGAATGGCTTATGTTACAAATTCCACACTTTATATCAGCTATAACCGGCCGGAATATGTAGGCTTTTACCGTCCTACTTCATCAGGAACTCAAATTTTGGCCTAGAGAAGTAAAGTAATGATATTTTGTTTTGAGTCCACATCTCACATCTATGGCATCAAAGATTACTCCTTTATTAAATTAAGTTGTATATTTCAAGGTCTTGCTCGATGAAAGGGGATAGAAGGGTGTTTTTTAATTTTATTTACCAAAATAATGTGGTGTTTGTTCTGATGCATTTGCATTCTGGTAAAGACAATGAATACACCCTCCTCTCGAATTCAACCAGTTCTAACAAATTCGATTACACTCTATCGAATCACAAACTGTGAGGAGGAGTACTCTTCGAACAGTCCGAAAGGCGAGTATCCGGCGAAAACCAGTAATTGAGCCCAGGATCCAAAGGGGTTCCTAGCAAACATTTCATCACTGTTCTTAGCCAGGCCTACCCAAGTCATGTTGAATTCGCTATGATAATTCTTTTTTGCACAGTTTTCTAACATGCTTTAGAATTAATACAATTACTAAGAGGTATCAAATTATATTTTAAGAGACTAAAGTTTTGACATGAACATTTCTCGTTTTGTATCAAACTCTTGTTTAAAATCCGATATCTTAAATCGGTAAGAGAGCTAGATGCTCTGTAAGATTTCTGCATATAATTCATGAGTCAGTAATCTTCTATACGTCAAAATTGACGAAACAGCATCAGGACCAATATATTAAACTAAAAACTACTAATTTTATACGCAATACTTACGTTATATGTTAAAAAAGACGAAATATATTCAAGAGTCTGCTTTATTGATAGGAAATTTACTAAGATTCGTTTATCAAATACATCGTCAATGTTAACATGCAAGTGAATATCATCTAGCGTTATCGTCTCTCTTTTGCTTTCACCTAGTGGACGTGTTTTACTGATTTACAGTCTATCCAAGATATGGTCAAAATTGCTTCGTCATAGTGTTTCACATTCGATTAAAAAAGTACATATATTGCAATTTCCACGCGGTAATGGATATGCCTTATGTATTAGTGAATTCAGAATCATTATGCATTACTTCTCCATCCCAGTACAAAGATAACCCTTTATTTAAATTTGGAATGAGAAAAATGGACAAAATTAGTTCAATCGACACACAACTCTTTATATACTCAATGACTGTTGCTTCAATTTAAGCTATTTGCATCTGATTAAACTATTAATAGAGTGATTTTCTATCAACGTGTTTTTCAGCGGAATCTGAGTTTTATATAGAGAAGGATTTGATAATGAAAGATACAGGTGGAGTAGCTATAGTCTATCATTACTCTCTGGGGAAACTGTTGGACCCATTTTGGCGTCTCTGTGCACTGTGCGTCAGCAATATTACAGTTGGATGACTCAGGCGTCTACATTCCCGTTAAAGCAGGTAAACTTGCCTCCGTTGTAAATAAACTTTTGTTTATACGGTGAAAGAGTAAGATTTCACATTTTAATTGCATTGTTGGAGGTCTGGATTTTGTTTTGTAGAAAGTAAAACAGCCCTTTCCTTTTGAAATGAGTTTTGCTGAATGCTGTAGAATTTACTGGTTTGTACTCGAGTACAGGAAGTTTGCTTTTTTTTTTGAAGTCTTGAAAGAAACGTGTAGAATAAAAGGAAACAGCCTCAATCAATAAAGCAGATGAATTTTCATGACCTTACTGTCTATCGATGGCTGATCGATCGATCGATCCAAAGACTGACAGATACATAGAAAATAAAGAAATAAATGTTGATCATAATATTGAAATAACAAAATCTGTTTCAATATGGCATAGTAACAATTTGTACGTTTTGCCACAATGCTGAGAGTTATGTTTTTGAAGCATGCTATTGATGTCAGGGAATCGCAACCCAAGTTGAAAGAACATGTGTCCAATCCCTTTGGTAATATAAAAAATAATTATAATAATAATTTATCCGCTAAAGCAAACTCTAGTAAAGACTCAGGAGTCTGAACCAATAGTATAACCGTCTCCATATTTAAAATTCGAAAAAAATTGGTGATTACTGGTTTTGTTAGGACGGTTCAGTGTTGGTAAAATATTTCCCAAACTGATTAATTAGCAAATCAATAATAATCATTCGTCATACTGTCATTATTACGGGACTTACTATGCATATGTAAAGAGAATACTCATGGGAAACAACTGTCAAATTATTTTTTTTTTCAAATTTGTTTTATTTTTATTTTTTTATTTTTTTGTTTACTGTGATCCCTTTACGACCCTTTTTAAGTGAGATGTGTGGAATCCTGTGCCGTTGAAGTCAGTGGAAAAAATTCTACGTTTGATAGTGTGAGAAACTTTGCAGTAAATTCAAGCGAAGTACGAATGTAGCTCTTAATGCAGCATCCAGAATGGGTATAAAACCCTGTGACAATATGGTGTTTGAGAAATACGTTTAGGGGACCTGTCAAGTGTATAGTTTAGTGTCGGCGATGTGGGCGTTGAACTTAGACCTAAGCTTTGCAGACGTACCTATTGCCAAGGTTATTTATTCATAAGTCGCAGCTCGATGGTTTGCCATATTGCAACTGCTACCGTAAATGGTAGAGCGACACCTCCTAGTGCAGAAGTTAGGGTGTAGCAGAAATATGTTCATTCCCCATCGCAGCGTCTCCCTCCTTTGCATCGTGGAAGGTCGTCACTTATTTGAAAGCCGTTCCGCGCTCTGGCGAGAAGTTATCGCGTAGGGAGATAGGCAATACTTACTTCCCCTGAATGACGCGATATTGGCGTTGCATCATAGATGCGCGGCCACCGTTTTGACAGAAATGCCTGTGATTTTCGGTAGGTATTGACAATTATGTTGGCAGCACCAGCAGCGTAAGGACAGTTCTACATCAGCCGTGAAAGTAATTCGGTAAGCCCATTAGGGCTTGTGCCGTGACAAGCTAAAAAAGTTGGTTCTTTCAAGCCATCAAAGTACAGGTAAATATTGGTTTGTGTACGTATCAGGTCTTTATCATCGATATAGGAGATTCATGTCCGATTCGGCTCGACCCGTGATAAGACCGGAAGCCGCATGAAATAGCCCATTCTTAATTTGTAGGTAGATAAGGGTTCCTGACAAAGGAGAGTATTGTGAAATGTATGGTCTTTTATCGTAATGAAAGATTTCCACTTTGTACAAGACAATATACATAGTTTTAGCGAGTATTAAGAAAAATTCAAACCCTCCAGTGATAGCAAGTGCTGTCTAGGTATGCTGTGTTCGTCAAAAGTGCCCCGAGACAAGCTCACAAACGATTCACTCCACCTCTTCGTTTGGTCCTGTCGTGAATACCACAGTATTGCTGGCCGTCATTATATTGTGTTAAGACGTCTGACTAGCAAGAATATATTCAGATTATTTTGTATGTCAAATGATTTAAATTAAGCACATTGGGCCAGATGAGGTTCTATTGGTATGTTAAACTGGTTAATGCAAATTTAAGTTACATTTTAAACGTTATGGTTCATTTTCTATCTGAAATTTTGCAGATGATCATTTTTGTAAACCTGAGTGATTGGGAAAATTGTATCATTCTTTCACAATGTGAGTCTATCACGCACAAAATCTGAGAACGTTAAATATGCTAACTTGTTTGCATTAAAGAGGTCTTCTGACGACCTGACAATCTGCATAATACATGACGTACATACTTTTATGTTTCCTCTCAAAACTGGCTTAAACCATATATACAAACACAAACAGGACTGATTTCCATGTATGCTGTCTAGTTCTATTGGTCTGATTTCCATTTATGCTGTCTAGTTCTATTGGTCTGATTTCCATTTATGCTGTCTAGTTCTATTTGTCTGGTTTCCATTTATGCTGTCTAGTTCTATTGGTCTGATTTCCATTTATGCTGTCTAGTTCTATTGGTATGATTTCCATTTATGTTGTCTAGTTCTATTGGTCTGATTTCCATTTATGCTGTCTAGTTCTATTGGTCTGATTTCCATTTATGCTGTCTAGTTCTATTTGTCTGGTTTCCATTTATGCTGTCTAGTTCTATTGGTCTGATTTCCATTATGCTGTCTAGTTCTATTTGTCTGGTTTCCATTTATGCTGTCTAGTTTCTATTGGTCTGATTCCATTTATGCTGTCTAGTTCTATTGGTCTGATTTCCATTTATGCTGTCTAGTTCTATTGGTCTGATTTCCATTTATGCTGTCTAGTTCTATTGTGGTGTGTGCCTGCAAAGCATTTCACCAATAACTGGTGACGTATTATATTTTTCTGAGGGGTGTTTCAGAACAATATATTTACTGGTATGAGCTTAATCGTCATGCCCTTGGTCATGTGAATACTACGTTTAGTAGTGGGGCGGGGGTTTGTCAGCATGTTGCATATATGAAAAGAATTTTTACGTGATCCTGTCGGTTCCCAATGGTTTGACACGTGCAACCTTTCGACGTCAACCGTACTAAAAAAAAGAAGAATGAATTAAGCGTGTCAGTTGAGTACTTTCTTAGTTTTAAAAAAAACATTTTGTTGCTTATTCCTATATATATATATATATATATATATATATATATATATATATATATATATATATATATATATATATATATATTATTCTTTACTGTCCCTGACTTGCATTCAGTAGAAAGGAACATTAAAGCCTAAAGAGAAGTAAAATGTCTATCGAGTTCAACCTCTGGACTTTTACGTAGAGTGACAAAGCGAACGTGTTATTCGGCCAATTCTAGCAAGATAACTTACTCTACAATTCCAGTTACTTAAGTCAAATGCAACTATTTAAAAAAAATATAACATAACCTATGGTGATTTTTGGATATGTTGTATCCAGCATAATTAGGATAATCTTGGTGCGTATGAACTTATAACTATGCACTAGATTTCATCACAAATGTAAAAATGAATTAAATATACGAGGAAGCTAATTAGTGTAGTGACACCTTGAATAGCACATGCGAATGGTTCGGTTATTGCAGTTTGATGGGACCATGGTAATTTTGTCAGGCATTGGCACCATTACTATAGTAATGCTCAGTTTGTCTTGACAAGAACTATGAACTCAGGCATTACTTTACCATTTTCTATAGAAAAGAGTTTGATTTTTCTATTCAAGATGACACAGAGAGTGGTTATAATGTATACCTGGTCTGGTGCAGTTTTGAGGATTATACTAAACTTTCGCCTTTGAAGGCATCAGATTCTAAAATTCAAAATTGTCAACGGTTTAAACATCTTCTGATAATCGGAAATCAGCGTACAAAAGAGTTGATGACTCTCTTTCTGATTCCAAATTGTGCAAATGTTAAAGCACAAATGTCTATGCAGTTTTCTATTTCCCCAAATGCCCCATGGATCTCAAAGCATCTGACATTTCACCTTAGGTGCAAACAGGTGATATACTTAATCCAGATCCATGTATCGAGAGAATAGATTTACCATTTTAAGTTTTTTGGGGCATCTTCCTTCCAAAGCAACAATCTAGGTGGATATTTTGCCAAAAATTGATATTTGTTTCATTTTTTACAAAATATTCCTAAATTGAATAAAATTAGTGTTCACGCATAAAATAATGATTTGTTTGTAGAAACGTATTCTAACTAACCCAAACATATGAAGGAATTTTAATTTTTTGATGAACATGGCCAGTGAGTCTCTTGTTTGAACTTACCATTTGTCACCAATTACATTGCACGACACTCCACTTAGAATGCTGTCTTGTAAGATATATTGTACTCTGGAGCAAACAACACAGGAGAAAATGCAACCATCTCTTCATCCCTTCAGGGTATCACCACACTAATTGAGCCAATCAACTGCGATTGGATCCTACTGTATTTTTGTCTCTGAGTTATGTAATAGATTGCTAAGAAATGTTACTTGCTATCAACAGAAATCAGCATTAAAGCCTAAACAAAAAGAAAAATGATACTGAGTTCAGCCTCGGGCTTTTGCGTAGCATGAAGTAGCAAACATGTTTGATTCCGTCGGATCCGGAAAGGTCACATGAACTAAAACGTCTAGTCATTTTATTCAAACGCAACTTTTTCCAGAAGATGCAACATAAACTCTGCTGATTTCTGAATATGTCTTGTGCATGTTAGTACCTAGCATAATTAAAATAGTATTGGTGCATCTGAACTTTTAAGTAATTCAGCGAATTTCATCTAAATTCTGGAAAATGAAGTAAATCTATAAGAAGTGTCGTAATACCTATAACAATAATGATCATGCACACTTTTCCAAATTTAAACGTTTGCCGAAACACTTGGAAATACCCTGAACACTCAAGCTTTGCCTCAAACTGCCTTTGTACTGTACGATTCTGTCATTTCTGCTTGAAATGCTCATGTTTGCATTATTTTTTTTTTTTGTTTTTTTCGGTTGCAAATTCAGCAAACTTCAAATTCAGAAACAAAGATAAATTGAATGTAGGATCAGTTGCTTAGGCTCAACAAGTAAGGCATTGTGATGCAAACGTTGCTTACTTGATTTTTAATTATTGTTCTTATTATTATATGTCCTCCTTGTTGAGACTACTACTACTACTGGTAGTCGCGGTGGCTGAATGGTCAGCATGCCGGACTCACGACCGAAACGGTGCCGGTTCTAATCCTACCATCAGACCAGCCTGGGTCAGATACCGTGGTGTGTCCTTGGACAAGGCACTTTACTCCAATTGCCTCGGCACTAAATAACCTACTTGTGTTGTTGTGCCATAAAGCACCAAACCAAACTACTACTACTATTATTATTCAGACGTTTCTATGTCAAATTTGATATGAAAAAAATAATTCAGTTTTGAGACAAACGTTGCTGAAGTGTAGGTGCCATAAGATGAATTCAGTTTCAGAGGTCCGTCCATTTAAAGTAATCATGGGTATTAAATATCAGTCATAGCTTACAATGGAAACAATGTAAGACGAGTGATGCATTTCGTAATACATATTGTATTAACAATAAATAATATTGACTGACTATCTCATAGAATTCGAATCGAGTTTTACAGATAAGTTTTACAGAATATCAGGGCGGGGTTTTGTTGTTTTTGTTGCTGTTGTTGTGTATTATCCTTTGTCTGATTGGATTCCCTCTCGCACAAAACATGTCAACAATTACATTATTCAATCGTTGGTAATAAAGAGGTCATTGACATCTAGACAATTTTCATATTAAATACCGCACATACCTGAAGTCTGTTTTCTATCAAAAGTAGCTTAAATTGTAAATATAGAAACAGAGTTGATGTTTAATGTCAAATATTCTACAACAGCTGTCAGCGCATACGGTGAATCTTCACAAGTGATTGCGCACATGTGATATTTCATCTTCAGAAGTTTTAAACTAACTGAGGTTTTCTTTTGTTCACTCTTATGCTATAAAGATATGATCGATTTAAATAATTCCTGTTGGAAATCATGGTCCTAGTCAGGATATGGGAAGTCTCGACTCACGTTCTAAATTAAACGTGACACAAAGCTTGTTGTGATTAAAATTTGATTATTTTTACACCATTTTGAAATTTCATTTTATTGCAAGGCATTCTGCCCCGAGTTTTGAAATTTTATCAAACTAACCATATATAACCATGTGCATGATTTACGAGGCTTGCATAGTTCGACTGTACGTTTCTTGTCTATAACTCGCGTCCAACAGCGGACAGCGTAGACTCTGATCTGCTCTCACACAATCAGCGGGTTGCTCACAGTCCATGTTGTTTCTTTGATGTAATAAGTATAATAAATAACAACGACCTTTACCTTCTAGCGCATTATGAGACGAAAAATCAGGGTCAGTCGCAGTTAAGAATTTAATCCAAGTATCTAAATTGCACGCACAAGCTATTCTGATTTAAAATTATAATAAACTGATAGCTGAGTCTTTAAAACACAAAGCAAAACAGTATATTCTTTTTTACCACACACTCTTATAAAGAAGCAAAACTAAAAACCACCCATTGTTGTAGAGATAGATGTACAGCCAACGACCAAATAAATTTACTAATGAGTTGTAATTTTAAGAGCCCTCCGCCTTAATTTATTTTTACATCCCATCTTTTGCTTTATCATGGCTACCTGTCAGTAATCCGAAACTTACTATGTCTATTTATATGTCACGTATTAGAAAAGACTTGGCGATGCATCAATTAGCCCGTCACCAGCTCAAGTGATTATCAAATCGTAAATGTATTTATAAATGATTTTTGAAGTTAGCATTTATGTCCTATTAGTGAATAAGAACTGAAATCATTATATATTATGACAGTGTTAAATTGACGTTTTTAAGCACGTGTCATTAATACTGGTGTCCTGAGTTTAAGTTTGATATTGATCCGACCACCCAGAACATAGTATAGAGACATACGGTTAATCTGGAGTTTTCCTATAGACAACTGTTTTTATAGCAATCTTGCGGGTCTCTCATAATAAAATTAATTTTTTTTTTTTAAAATTTTTATTTTCATTACTCTGAAGACTATAAAAATCCAGTCTGTTTTCTAATTATCCTCGCGCTTCTTCGATATTATTTTAGTCCGCCTGTACGTAATTTTACTGAACACCTCCAATACCTTTAAAAGCTAGAAACTTGAGACCTGCACCAGTGAGGATACTATAGGTTTAGATTGCGCTAACACTTTCGCAAGTTTGATAATTTTGTGTGATGGAACCCACAGAGGCATACAAATGGCGGCGCGAGGGTTCGAGGCACCCGGGGGCAATGTTCTTTAGTGGCGCCCCTACTTTGCTACAAAGAACAGTTTTTATGTCAACTGCCAACCTCCCTCGTCCTCCTCCCCCCCCCCCCACCTCCTAAATATAAATGTTGTGAAGAATTGCTCCCGTTAGACTAAGGTGTCGGTGCTGCAAAAAAAGACCAAAAAAAATAAAAAGAAAAAAAAAAGAGATCATGACTGCGACCCCATACATTAATTTGCCTGAACAGTATATGCCAGGCCAAAATCAGCGCATGGGATCTTTCCCCATCCCCCAAAGTCATATCTTTCAATTTATTATTACCTTCACCCCATAAGCATAGATACATTTGCAGGGAAAGAAAATGTAAATTCATAGGTATGGCCAGCATATGTATGAACATTCCCTGGGGAATTTAGTCATGTTTGAAACTACAGAGAATCCCACTCTACATGCAGTGCATATATATATATATATATATATATATATATATATATATATATATATATATATATATATATATATATATATATATATATATTCATTCCCTAGATAGTACTTTCTGACCCCTGAGACCTCGCCCTGGATAATAGTTTGAAATCTATGGAAATACCCACCCTATAACTATATACATAGTAACTATATACATACTAACTATATACATACTGACTATATCTGAAAAGACAAATGCACATATGCAACTAATATTGGCACCGAGGTATATTCTTGACTTGTAGAATTTATCCAAAAGACTCAAACTTGGGGATTAGGGTTCAAACGGGGAAACGCGGGTATATGTGCTTTACAAACATAGATTTTATATACATTCTATTCACAGAAAGTGTTAAATGGTTTCAAGGCAAGCGGCAATATGGACACTATACATTTTCCGTATTTGTAACAAAGTTTCCGGCTTGTTAGCGTAATATTGTCAAAAAAAATGAAAACAACTTTAAAAAAAAAAAAAAAAATGCTTCAACTAATTTTCGTGGATTCTGTGTACTCTTTACAAGATTTAAGTGAAGAAAATCTGTCAGAGTGTCTATTAAGATTGCAAGAGATGTAAAATGGTTTCTTTAAATACTCTAATGTGATATTCATAAGTATTAGACAAAAAGTTAATCATTTAAATAACGGGGAAGATGTAACATTGTCATTGTCCTCTTACTTAACAGTATATTGCTTACTCAGCTTTTACTGAGAAGATAACTGAGATGTCAAAAAGATTTAGGGTCTTCTAGATCGCGTGCTACAACAATATGTTCCGTAGATTAAAAATCAAACTCCGTAAAAAAATATAAAAAGTCACTAATATCAGACTTGAACACACCTTAAGTTGTATTTCTCGCCTCCCGTGGGCTCCATTGTTTATTTTCCTTTAGTAGCTGCTACCTTGGCGGCTATTCTTCATGCAAATACATAATATATAGAAAACTTTCATTGCCATGTTGTGAAATATGTCAAGAACAAACCAAGAACTAGCTGAATTTTAGATAAAGTGAAGTAATATTTATGTTCTTATTATTATATTATCCACATTTTCCTCCTCGTTTAAACAAAATTCTCTTTGAACATCATTTCCATTACCCTTGATGTTCGTTATATACGGGTGTTAATTGAAAATAGGTTTCGCTGTATTCATCCAAAATGGAGAATCTGAAAGTTGTATTTTGCAGATAGTCTTGCCAAAGTTTTGCCACTTTCAATGCCTGTTGTTTTCTGGTACGTTATGATTTAAGCCCATTATGTACTGACACAACTATTGATACGAAGGAGAGGACATGGTAGAAAAAGGGAGATTTTCATTACACATGAGAGATTGTCTCTACTTTTCGTGTAGCGTCACGACTATATAAATAACTTGATCCCTTGTAGTTGCTGGATTACTTTAGATCTTAAATTTATTTTTTTCTCTCTCTTTCTCTCTCTCTCTCTCTCTCTCTCTCTCTCTCTCTCTCTCTCTCTCACACACACACACACACACACACACACAACCTAATTAAAGCCAGAAGCCTAGCTCCTATGTACAAGATAAGACTACCCCTGTGGTATCTCCTCATCATGCATTATCGTTAAACAACATGAATACAAAACATTACAGATCAGTTTCAGAACTGTATCAAGTTTTTAAATACATCGCAAGACTTTATTTTTCATCTGGACATGGCGTTGAAAAGAGATGTTTTTTCAGTTGCATTGTAATGAATAGTAGGTAACCTATGTAATGTAGGAGTAATTTATTTTCAAGACAGATACACATTAAGCTGAGTCGTATACGTAAAAGATAATAAGCCCACACAAAAATATGTGTATTCCCGATAGAGAAGAGAAGTCGATGTTGTATCTGTTTATTTCATGCTCTTAGTAACAACTACTATTGCAAATAAAAACAATAGCAATCTAAGAACTCTCTTTTAAACTGATTATCGCTATTTAGCTGTACAGGTCGTATCTACATCCGTTACTTAAAAAGCACCAAATTGCTCGATTCTTATTTACTTTTGCCTCCGCACAGTTTGGGGAGGTGCGGCGCGCATCCCTTTCCTAGGCTTCACCCACATTTATATATAAAAGTCAGAGAAGTCAAACATCTGCAAAAAATGGCCCCAAAGTAAATAATTTGTCTTTTTATCCCTATGATCTGCTCCAGAACTTTAAATCTTTTCTTTATGGAAATATTTTGATTGTTCCAGAAGGGAATATTGATGTGGAGAAAGAGTGTGATAACTTTTATGAGATGTATAACAAAAATTTATCGAAATATATAAGGACATATATTTGGTTGTGATATATCAATACTATATAATAAACTAGCCATAGTGCTTTCGGTACATTGATATCTTTCTCAAAGGCACAAACACAAAACTGAACAATTGATACTGAAAAGAAAACGCAGTAAAAACGATGCTACTATTTTGTTCAATTATATACAAAAATAAATTCCTTCATTTATGAGAAGACTAAAATTCTTTATGAATAACTCTATATGTCTTGATCAATTGGTCGAACTGTAACGAATTACATAGAACAAAGGAAACCATTCCAAGCATAGCTTCATGCTGTTGAGCCATCTATGATGATCATGGAAAAGTCCTTTTGGAAAGTTTATCCCTGATGTGTTGTTGTCGTAATATATATATTTCTCTTTATAATTTTGTCTGTGCACGTTTCGATACTACTACTACTACTACTAATAATAATAATAATAATAATGTGTGAATATTCCCATTTTGATTCATCATGGTTCAGGCCGTTGGGTTTAAGTGTCCTTCGTCGTTGGATCCAGTAGGCTTCTTAGATTTTTCACTCTGCTGTAAGCTACATCTGGTTTATTAGGGAAGATTGTCTTGATAATTTAACACGTTAAAATAGAGAGACGGTGTTTTGGAATTATAAGACCTATTTGAGGGTAATCTGGATGGCACGTGAGGATGAAGGGTACACAATACGCATTTTCTTTTTTCTTTCTTTTGTATTTTGTGGGTTCAGCGCGATTTTCTTGTCGAGTCCGGAGTATTTTCTCTGCTGCCAGATCTTTGTCATAGCCTCGGTTTCTCAGGAGTTGAGACAGTTCTTTTTTTGAGTTACTTTCAAATGTCTCTTCGTCAGAGCGATATTTGCTCTTTATATATTCTCCGTGACTGGATGTACGGGACGTTTGGAAGGGTGGCAGCTGAATGACAGGAGACACTGGCCATTGTCGGTTGGTTTAGAGTAGATGTCTGTGTGTGGAGTTTGTTCTCGACAATTTCTGTTGTTGTGTCCACAAAGGCGTGGATGATGATGGAAATGTAACCTTTCTGTGTTGATATATCATTTCGATGTCATCGATGAGAAGCCCCAACCCATCCACCCACCCCCACCACTCCACCCACCCACACACGCACACACAGAGACAGACAGACACACACACTGGTATGGAGTGTACTTTACAGAATCAAAAAGTTAACCCTCGAGTTTTCCATATATATATTTCAATACGAAGGGCCATCTTTGTCCCAATGGGCGTCCCATTAGTTTAGGAGGTACCTCTATACATAGAGATTGTTAAGTTTCGGAACCAGCTCAAGAAGTTTGATAAGAAAGTGTGTACGTGATTGCCTTCTTCACAATTCCTGTTTCCCATGCTTCTTTGCAGGCTTGTATTCCCTCATTGTGTGTAATATTGGTATCCAGGGATGTCGCGTCGTGTGAAACAAGCATTGTGTCCAGCGTTAAAGATTGACCGGCTTGTCTTTTTATGAGATAATCTGTCGTGCCCTGATTGTTGGAAGGTTATGTGTCAACATGGGATCTCATGAAATGGTTCAAGCACTCAGGTTTATTTTTGCTGTGGATTACCCATTAGCGGAAAGTATTTGTCTACTGAGATTTCCCGCTTTGAGAATCTTTGTCAAGAGGTAAAAATCTTCCTGATTTTGGGTGTTCAAAGGTTAGGTATTCCATGGTCTTCTGATCTATGTGTCCCTCACTTAACAATTCATAAATGACATAATCAAATAAAAATGAATGATGAAGTTATGACTAGGTTATACTGAATGCTGACCTAATGTCACATTATATCATTCAAAATATTGCAAAATATAGAATTGAAAAAAGGCACGGTTTGAAGAGTTATTGGAGAATTGAAAACACATGGGAGGTTTTTGAATTCATATGCAACTATGTTGGCGAAATCATGATGAAACGGAATTATGAGCAGGGAACAATGCTTGAGAAAAGCATGTGCATATTATTTAAGTCTTCATTAAGGTTACAATAGATAAATGAAGCAAAGCATGACAACGATTCAACGGGACTAATAAGGTTTGGTGCACAGTTTCTACTATCAAATCCGTGAGAGAAACTGTTGTAAAAGGACAAATATTCAAGATTGGAGATGACATTTCTGCATAAGAGACAGATATATTAGAGGAAGCCGTTAGTTTCATGAAGACCCATTACAAAAAAAATGTTTCCAGGTTCCCATAACCACGATCAATTTGCCTTCTACTCAATGGTAGTATCAGACGACCTTTCATTCAAGATTTTCTTTCTTGGTAATTACAGATGGACGGAATACTGTTCAGAGCTTTACAACCAGGAGACTTCTGGAGACCAAGCTGTACTAAACGTACCACTGACCACAACAGAAGTTGACCACCCGATCCTCATGGACGAAGTAGAGGCTGCAGTAAAGGCGCTAAAGAAGGGGAAGTCAGCTGGGGTAGACAGTATACCAGCAGAACTTGTTCAAGCAGAGGAACTTCCATGACAGATGTCCTCACAACAATCTGCAATCAAATCTGGCAAACAAGAGAATGGCCCACCCCATGGACCCAGTCTCTGATCGTGACTCTTCCTAAAAAAGGGAATCTAGAACTATGCCAGAACTACCGAACAATCAGTCTCATCAGTCACCCAAGCAAATTTATGCTTAAGATCATCCTCAGTAGACTGAAACCCCAAGCAGAGCACATCATTGCGGAAGAACAGGCAGGTTTCAGAGCAGGACGTAAGCACTACAGAACAGATCTTCAATCTTAGAATCCTCTGTGAAAAATATCTCCAGCATCAACAGAACCTCTATCATGTCTTCATTGACTTCAAGAAGGCTTTCGACAAGGTATGGCATGGAGCCTTGTGGGCCACCATGCGGATATACAACATAAACGCAAAACTAATCCGCACTATAGAAACCCTGTATGACAAAGTGACTAGTACAGTTCTCGTCAATGGCAACATAGGAGACTGGTTCAGAACCACAGTCGGAGTCAGACAGGGGTGCCTTCTCTCACCCACTCTCTTTAACATCTACCTGGAAAGGATCATGTCTGACGCCTTGGAAGACCATGAGGGCAGTGTCAGTGTAGGGGGCAGAACAATCACCAACCTACGCTTCGCTGATGATATCGATGGCTTAGCAGAAGATGAAGAAGAAATGGAAACCTTAGTGAACCGTCTCAATCAAGCATCACTAAGATATGGGATGGAGATCAACGCTGAAAAGACAAAGCTAATGACAAACAACCCAAGTGGCATCCAAAAGGTAATAAGAGTGAATGGACAGAAGCTGGACACAGTAACAAGCTTCAAGTACCTAGGTGCTATCGCCTCTGATGAAGGTTAAAAACCTGCGGTTCTTTCCAGGATTGCGCAGACAACAGCTGCTCTGGCTAGGATGTATGATATTTGGAAAGACTGCAACATCACGCTTGGGTCCAAGATCAAGCTTATGCGCTCCCTCGTCATGTCCATATTCCTATATGCATGTGAGACATGGACCCTAACAGCAGACTTTGAGAGAAGAATCCATGCCTTAGAGATGAGATATTATCGAACGATCCTGAAAATCTCATACTTAGACCACGTCTCTAATGCGGAGGTGCGCACTAAAATCCAAGGTGCAATTGGACCTTATGAAGATCTGCTCACCACTGTAAAGAAACGCAAACTAAGATAGTATGGTCACGTATCACGCTCAGCTGGCCTGTCAAAGACAATCATACAGGGCACAGTGAGAGGAAAGAGAAAACGAGGCAGACAGAAGAAGAGATGGGAAGACAATATCAAAGAGTGGACAGGCATGGACTTTGCAAAGTCCCAAAGAGCAGTGGAGAACAGGCGAAATGGAGAGAGATTGTCGCAAAGTCATCAGTGGCGCCCCTACGACCAGCAAGGTTACGGGAGAAATGAAATAAAAAAATTAAAGGCATGAAACCGGCTGAACCATCACGCAAAACTTAGGGCTAAGTAGCTCATATGCACACGATCTGCCTCAGTGCGTTAATAATGTCGTGCAGCTTCTGTTATACCGTCAGAGATAGAGATATGTTCATAATGTCGTTCAGCTTCTGTTATACAGTCAGAGATAGATATTTGTTCATAATGTCGTGCAGCTTCTGTTATACCATCAGAGATAGAAACTTTTCATAATGTTGTTGAACTCCTGTTATACCGTCAGAATATAGACTTGTCCATAATGCCGTGCAGCTCCTGTTATACCGTCAGAGAGAGACTTGTATATGTTGTCTTGCAGCTACAGTTATACCGTCAGAGATAGAGACATATATAATGTCGTTCAGCTCCGTTTATACCGTCAGAGATAGAGACTTGTATATGATGTCTTGCAGCTCCTGTTATAGACACCGTTATCTGTATTTTACCCCAGTTTCATGAGCGCAGCCATTAACCAATCACATGATGTGTCAGCCATGACGATAGTGAAATGAATATTAGATACCTCACGTACCGCAATCAAAACAATATCAGTCTTTTTGTTTACATTTTATCTTTGCTCTTTCCTCTTAAAACTTGACATGTATAGAAAATATAAGAAAGGTGGAAGTAGTTCATATTCCGTCAATGGATGTTAAAGTAATCGTCGCAAACACATTTATGGTAGAAATCAATGTGGGAAATACACGGACAAGTTCGTGAAGACTGTGCGTGTTTGGTACCATTTAGATTTCACTATGTGCCGTTAGATGGGCATGCGAGTATTTAAATTCTTGAACTCCAATCTTAGCAGATGAGTTGAAATAACAGATAATATGACTTCCAAGAGAAATAATTAGAGACTGTTGCCCGGAATCTTTCAGGGAAAACTACCCCGGACCACATGTATGGTATTGATTGTGCAGAAAAAATTATTCCGAGGCCAACTAATCTCAAATCTCAAAAGTAGAGGTGAGACTTACGGCGATTATAAATCGCACAACACTGCCAAATATATGGTAGGCATATCTCCACATGGGCAAATTATGTTTATTTCAAAGGCATTTGGTGAACAGGCAAATGATAAATTCATAGCGGATTTTTAAATTACCTTTTATTGGAGTATTGTTAAACTAGATATGTAGCTTACATTGTTTTTTCGAAGGACTAGTAAAGATTCAGCAGGACTAGTACATTTCTCAATCAACTAGTCCTTCTTGCTTCTAGGAAATTTATGTTATATTCTAGGCCTGAAGAAACTCATATTGTTTCTTATGAGTTAATGCTTTTCACTTGACTAAAGGTGTAACTTGAACTAAGTCATAAAATGACTAAATTTCATTTTCTGAAATATGCCAATGCCACATTCATTACCATCATAACATGATTAAAAAATCAGAACCAACATAAAACTATAATTATATAAATTTATAGTCACAGACACATTCATGTTTTTGAAAGTCTTACTGAACAATAAGATATCTTCTTCAATGTCATCAACTATGCGTGACATCATTTTCTCTACATACAATGTATGTAGTCTTGTGACATTTACATAATTTTCATCATACTTTACATTCACAAACTTGTGGTCATCTACGCTAAGCCATACAAGAAGTTTATATTTCCTATGACCAGTGCAAAACATTGTGATCTGTATTTGCATATAGAACCCTCTATTCTCTTTCTTCTTAATAATCAGACTGTCATTGCCACTCTTTTGGACATCATATTTCTTGTTTGAAAAAATATTCATCCAGTGTGGTCCAGTTAGTAGGCATTGAATTTTTAATTTCAAGCAGCGTGTCTTCATTTAAAATTCTATCTAGTGTCGCTGACAACCAGTTTTCCTGCACAGAAACATGCTTGCCTTTTTCAATAACAGAAATATCCATTAGAACTTAAATAATGTTTTGCTGCCACTTCACTTTAAAGTTCGTTGTTTGTGAATTTATTTCATACAAATTTGGAATGTAAATGTTATCTTGTAAAATTTGTGCAATCAGTGGAATCCTTTGTGGGTAGTTTTACAAAACGATTCGCTTTGCTTACAATCTATTTCACTAGTGATATGGCGGACACTACTACTACGCACCTAGCGAGCGATATCAGTACAACGAGGGATAATTAGAAAACCGTGTATATACCGTCAGAGATAGAGACTTGTATATAATGTTGTGCAGCTCTTGTTATACCGTCAGAGACAGAGCCTTGATCCATCGGGATACAATTGCTGAGAATCCGAAGATTATGGAAGAAAATCGCCACCATAATTCTAAGTATATGTTTTCAATTAATATACGACGCATATTCATTTTTTTTCATTATTCCATGTTTTGCATTTCTATGCGTGTATGATTCTGGGTTCCATCTTGACAAGTGCCCTAATTTCTTTCTAAATTTGATATTTGAGATATTGAAATTCTGCAATTTTCATATCTTCAAATTCCAAGTGAGTGATTCTATATAAATATTTTTGATACTACAGACGTCAACATTGGACATTGCATCATTCAAATTCTAAATATCCTGTCTGCATTTCTGACAATTCATTTGATGATGTATGTTAAATACCATAATGGTAAAATACATAACATCCTGGAAGTTACAATATAGCACAGTGAAAGTTGCAAGTAAGATATTAGCATAATGCAAGTAGGAATAATATAATCAACACCATTTGTTGTCATAATGGGGCATTACAGTAATGATCCATTATGACAACAGATGGCGCTGTTACATCCCGCACCGATAAGGATAACTATCCCAGGTACACATTCTAAGTATGGAATAACAGATTCCACCCACAAACCCTGGTTGGCTTGCCGTATCTCGCAAGAGGAAAAAAATCATTTTATATTGCTCTTACGATCTCAGCTCAACCATATTGGCCAAATGGCTTTCACTTTCTTTAAAACGTAATATATTATTTATTTATTTATTCCTCATAACAGGCTGATTGGGGATCAGGGATTGTTCATTGACAATCTCACCAAAATCGGATAATCATTCGATATAGATACACATGTAAATGTCTAACATCATTTATAGCACGTTACATATTAAATGGTGCCCTTCTTTTGTCGGTCGCCCGTTCAGTCTGTAACTGTATCTCATTCTAATCACTGGCTGGAAATTCACCAAACTTCATTCATAAGTTGTCGGTATGGTTTGGTTTGGTTTTGTGCGTTTAACGCCCTTTTTCAGCACACAATAGGCTGGCTATACATGGTGGCCAGTATATTTGGTAGAAGAACCCGGGAGGAACCACCGACCCACGAGAAGCTACTGGCAAGCTTTTTCACATACCCACGTTGGTCCAGCTTAGACTTGAACCCACGAAGACAGAGGTGAGATGTCAGTGATCTGTAAAGACGAGCGCCCCGATGTTTTTTGCATGAAGGCGTGCAATATATATATATATATATATATATATATATATATATATATATATATATATATATATATATATATATATATATATATACATTAACACTTGGGTTGGTGGGGTCTAGAGGGTCTAAGATGCTACTGTTTCGAATAAAGAAACATTTAATAAAATGTAAAATGCGTAGTGATTTCTGATAGCGAGCTAACGCAGTTGTACTAGTTACGATATCTCCTGCGGACACACCCAGACTCCTTGAAACTAATTGTAAATCTTGGTTTATTTAATTTTACTTCATTTTTTATTGCCGGAGGCATTTCATGAAAACCTCGATCATAAGATAAAAATTGTATTTTGGTTAGGTGATTTTATTGACAAGTTGATATACCATTTGCTGCACCGCAAACGCCCAACGACACTCCCACCTCCTCTCTCTCACTCAGTTCAAGATAGTTTTTTTGTTGTTTGTTATTTTATGTATGGATCACCTCAGAATGAAATGTTAAGGACCGAAACATTCTCTCGCTGAAACAGAGGAGACCAGTGGTGTACTGGCCATTGGGCATACCGGTGTTTTACTGGTGTGAGCAAAACCCCGGGCCTGTCCCGGCAGACCGCCGCATCGGTGGGCCTTCAAAAAAAATCCGTTTTTACCGGTGTTTTACTGGTGTGAGCAAAACCCCGGGCCTGTCCCGGCAGATAAGTCCAGGGCCGAGTTGCTTACCCAGTAAACTCCTGGAGGAGACTATCTTTAATGTTTGCTTATGTAAACTAGTTTGTGAAGTGCTGAATTTGCTACCTTAACTTCTTTAACAAATCAATAATGATTTTTAAATAAAATTTTTCAAATAAACGTCTTGTTAAATATAAAATGTTTACAAAACTTACATTTTAAAACAATAACAAGGTCCTAATTATCGTATTACTCAGTAAGAAGTAAGACTTTATTTTTATTTGATTATATTTTTATGGATGTGAACAAAAAATGAAAAATATATAAACAATGCAGGATGTTCGTTTATTCTCACAAACTGATTAAATATCATTGCGTCATAAATGTCGCCTAAATGAAGCTATCCAGGTCATCAGTCCCACGCGTATTTCAGGGACTGTTTGATTAGAAACGGACGATTTATAAAACTATCATAAGTTTATAGAAGTAAAATCATTCGTTTCTGACCAAAATTTATCAGTACAGTTGTCATTTTGAACACTTATTTAATCGGGGACCTGTCTTGCTAATATAGGTCCTTGATTTCATATATATGTGTGTCGAAATCCCACAATATATAAAGATGAGAGAGAGAGAGAGAGAGAGAGAGAGAGAGAGAGAGAGAGAGAGAGAGAGAGAGAGAGAGAGAGAGAGAGAGAAAGAGAGATGGTAAAAACCAGGTAGATTTATCTCTTGGTGGAGTGGTAGTGTTGAATATTTTAAAAAGTCTTTATTTCCAATTCCCCTGATAACTAACCGTCGATTACATTGATAAGAAAACACGAGATGCAGCTATGTTGAAACTACGAAGTAATAGTGAAGGTGAAGAAGTATTCATTTGAAGAAGAAAAAAAAAATACTTTGGAAGAAGCAATTATTGATATTGTATAATTTGAAAGTGAATATTATAATTATTCATCAAATTCGACTTTGTTGATGAGACACGACAGGCCTTGTCTGTAGATCATTCTAAAGCGATTACAATGTTTAATATACAGGACCGGCAGTCACTGCCATTTGTCCTATATCACTGCGCCCTCTGGTATCAAAATGGGACCTTATTTCATTGCCTGTAACAGCTTACTTGGAACTTTCATTTGCCACGTTGTAACTTCCAGGAAGTTAAACGTTTTACCAGTGTGATACTTTACAGTGTATTATCAAATGATCTATCAAGTGCAAATAGGAAATTTAGAGTCGGAAAGACGCAATTAGGAACGTAACGTGAGTAATATTAAAACCATGCACATATAGTCACTCTACTGGAATCGTAAGAAATGAAATTGTAGTATTCTAGTAACAATCTAAACAAATTCAGTAACAAATATTGGTAGTAGATACAACCCATAATGTACAAACTACACACATAGAAAATGTAAACAAAGAATAATGCAAAATAGAAATTACAGAACATACATACATATACATGTAATTATGGCTGTGATTCCCCTCCATAGAAGATATGCTCCAAATGTCCTATTTTGATTCATAGCCCTTGGACATTGCAGGAGATTGGAGAAGGAAATGGACGTGTCAACAATCGGGAAGGGAGTCGAGATCCGCTGTCTTGCTGCAAAGTTCTTGCTAAAGTTGAAAATCAGTGTCACCACCTGTCCATCACAAGATGCAAACGAAAAAAGCTGATTATAAATGGGTTTTTTTTTCGCATCTTGCGGATATTTTTGTGCGTTTGGTGCAGACGTTTTGTAAAAGGTATTGTTGAAAATCAAACAGAGTTTAATTTTTCTCTTTCTGTATTGACATCTTCCTTTCGATTATTATGACAACTTGCAGATTTTACTTGGAATGCATCTGCAAGCAGACTTTTCTTAATACTCAATAATTGATTTGTAACATATAATAAAACAGACTGAAAAACTCACCTAATTCTCTTTTATGCAATGTTGAAAGGCAATAGTTCACTCAAACTCAACTTTTGTTATTGTCACTACTTTTTCTTCATTATTCCTTTCTTTCTCTACGCCCCCCCCCCCCCCTCCTCATCCTTCTTCTTCTTCCTCTTTAGTATTATTCACACAAAACGAAAGAGGGAAATCATTAACAACATGTTGCTATCTTTTGAGCGCGTCATCCAGAAATAAAAGGGACCTTGTGTGGAAAAACAATTTTGACTACAGGTTTTAGGTCTTTATATACTGGGCACAGGATCGGATTAGCTTTGGGTGGTTTGTCTATTTACAAATATTTTTGGTGTTGTGGCAAAGGTTGACTCAACGTTGTATTAGAGATGTAATGCAGTATATAATGTACATAGTTTACGTTCGCGCGCATAAATTAATTTATTAATTAATTAATTAATTAATTAATTAACTTTACCACTGCTATTACATAATTACAATAGAGACTTCGCCCGTTTTATAGTGTGTCAATATAAAAACAAATGCACTTACTCCAGCGCCAAAAAAACTAAGATATATGGTTAGCCGAAAACAAAAATCGCTAAATGTCATGACACTGAAACACGCTAACGATCTGTGCTCAATCACGTGATTTTCTGGAAGGTTCGTTTTGCCTAAACAGTTTCGTATGAATGGCCATAGGGTACATTTTTGATTGAAGAGAATCCATAATCTAGCTCCATGTTTTTCCCTAGTTATAGTGCTATCCAGAACGCGTCATTTCAGGTATGCACAAGTGGACGATTCTAGTCCAGAAACACGTTTGTGCTAGCCGGGTTCGATATTAAGTCATGGTCTACAATGCACATGGCTGTCTATTTTCCCCTAGCGAGTGATTGTGTTGGAAATCCGTCCGTTCATGATCCATTTTCCTCGTCATGAAAGTAATATTTGGGAAACAATTGCCACGTCGTATGTATGAAATCTCTCCGATTTTATTAAGTATAGGTTCTTCATGGGGTTGAAAGTCGCGAGTTTTAGGGACTCTTAAGGTGGTCATCATCAGACTTGCCGAGCCAATCTTTTTACTACTTCGATTTCTCTGTTCTCTGTCAATTTTAAAAAGATGTATACATGTTAATGGTTATGGAGTTTTATTTCGATAGCAGGTGGCTTTAAAGATGGAAGTATATCCTCGACTCCAGCCGTAGGCAAAACAGCAGTATAGTGGGGCAATATGGGGTCTAACGGAAATTAATATTTCGCCGTTGCCAAAAACTGTTTTGTACTACATACTTTAGTAGGCAGTCAACATTTTATCAATATGACGTAACGGAGGGCATATTAAAGCAACTGGTAGAAGCATTATGCCATCTTCTGGGTGTGTTGAGTCGGTTGTGTGGAGTGTATCTATTTATCGACGATATATTTAATTCATTTGGATATTTTGGAGTATAGATTTCATGAAGGTACCGTATATACTCGTGTATAATCCAGTTCCAAATGCAAACAACTTAGACCCTGATCTGCCGTCGCATAATGCGCCGGCAGATCAGGGTCTATGTTGTTTGTTCTACTGATTAGTGCTTACAAACTGCATAGACCCAGATCTGCCGCCGCATTATGCGACGGCAGATCTGGGTCTATGCAGTTTGCAGTTGGTATTGGATTATACGCGAGTATATACTTAATTATATCATTCTTTTCTTTTGTAGGGTTCAAGGTTTTTGTTTTCACGAGATAAAGGTAGGAAGGTTCGTTCGTACCGGGAAGCTTATTAGCAAGACTGGACAAAAACCACCTTACATAGACAAATTCAATTTTGTAGGCATATTCGTACGCATATGTAGATTGCGTTAATGCATTTTTCCAACTAAAATCATGTTATAAGTGTAACTTGTATATTACGACACTGTTTGATGTTGTAATGTATAAACCTCCACTTTATCAGTAATATGAATAATGTTTATTCCTTCTCCTTTACACACGTGTTTATGTGAAGATGACTGCATTTAGATCTATTGAAAATACCATAAAGTATTTAATTAAGAGCCACGAAATTTTAGAGACTTTATCCTTCCAATATGCAAATAACCTGAATAGATTTTTGGGCCATGATACAAATTTTTCAGATTAAAAAAAAAAAAAACACGTTTGAACTTGTTGCACTTACATTTTCTAAAATAAAATCCTTGCTTGCAAAATGGCACAAGAACTACTTAATATACAGAAAACGCATTTTGTGGGCATATTTGTATGCATAAAAAGATGATCTGATTAGATTTTGAGGCCATTATGACAATTTTCAATTTTTTTCAATGTATTTTAAAACTTTTGGACTAAAGTTTTATGAGAGTGCACAGGACCCCCCTCTCTCTTTCTCTCTCTCTCTCTCTCTCTCTCTCTCTCTCTCTCTCTCTCTCTCTCTCTCTCTCTCTATATATATATATATATATATATATATATATATATATATATATATTATATTTTATGTTACTTTCAGAAATGTAACTTCTTGATTTAGAATTTGATAATTGTGCCAAGCAAATGGATGCCTCTTAACGACAAGAAAAATTACGAGCTGATCCCCAAGCCACAGATCTCGTACGAAGTTTTCAAAGATTAAAGAAAATCATAATGGACACTATTTATGTCTGCCAGATAAAAAGATTAGTAACAACAACAATAATGAATAAAAAGGAAGTAAAGAGACAATTATTGGAGAGTAATTTAACAGCAAACGCTGTTAATGTGAACATAAATACACGAACAAAAGAGAGCGTTGGACCATTTATGAAAAATGAATGTACAAAAAACCATCTAATATAATTATAATGTGTATTTGGTTTTTTAAATTATGAAGCAATTATGCGCGTTTGATGGTACACAAGATGGTTTGATGGTTCATGTTGAGGAAATAAAAAAGGTCTGGAATTAAAAATTAAAATTATATTATAAGTTATTTAATGTTTTGACTGATTTGTCAGTTATTTTAGAAGATCACCAAACACGAAAGTGCCCTATTATGCATATTATATATTTTTTAAGGAAATAATATAATAATGATAGAAGAAATAAGTTTGGAATTAGGATTATAGAAAAACACAAAAGACACTCACTTTGGTCCCAGAGAAACCCGTGGAAATGACGACGTGGTTTAGGATTCACTGGAGAGTTGACACATGTTGATATTCACCCATGTTGGGGTATTGTTTGCTCATGAAAGAATCCTGTGTTATCTGCATACAAAACTGTGATTTATTTCCGTATTCACTTATGTTTATCAATTGCTGAAGCTTCATTTTTACTGTTTTACTTTTTAAAAAATTGAGAAAAATAGAGCTAAAACTGAAAACGTTTGGAAGACGTGTTTATGGTTCACTGCTTAAAATATTCCCCGTCACTAAATTGTTTTATAATTTTGATTGTAAAACCCAAAATGAAAAATTTGATTTTAATATATTTTGATCTTTAATTTATTTTTTCTGTCCATCACATCATTTTATTTTATTTTCCTTTCTCGCTTTATCCTTTTTCTAATTTTCTTTTTACTGTCTTCTTTTTTTCCACAGAATTTCAGCTTTTTTCTTTATTCTATTTCTCTATTTGTTACTTTTCACTGTCATTCCCTTTTTGTGTTTCTCTTTAATATCTTCTTTTTTGCATTGTTCTTATTTCTATTTTTCTTTTTCTGTCTTTTACTTTTTCTAGCTGTTTTACTCTGATTCAGCATGCATAGTAACACAAACATGCAGATGAGATAAATATATATTTGAATATTTTCAGTCAAATCAAAGTGAATCACAAAGCACCAACGGCACGAAGAATACTTCAATACTTAATAAGCCAATACCACCAACCCTCCTGACCCCAAAACACCCAAAACAAAACCAACAAAGATAACGTGAGATAAACATTATATATATTCCCCTAATACGCTTTCAAACTATTAAAGATTTAAGGGGGAGGGGGATAAACAAAATGTAATCAGAATCATAGCGAAAAGACTTGGAGATTCATTTGGCAGAACGTTGAATGGTGTAGATTTAACGGCTGCAACAACCAGGATTTATGACACTGAACTATATTTCAAGAAGACCATCATTCGAGAAATTTGACAACTTGGTTCTGTAAAAGTACAGTTAGCCTTAAGGATTACTATAACAGAACAAGGCCTCTTACCATTATGAACAAAGGTGAAACGAAAACGTTGGCAGAAACACTTTTTTAAATACTTCACAGGAAATATGTACAGGAAATAAGAGAAAGTTCTAGATGATGTTTGACAATTGAATATTTAATATTAAACTTAGATGAATACCAACCACTTGAAAATAGATTATGCATAGATCAATCTGAATTTTGAAGGACACAAATGTTTGTATTTATGTAAAATATAAAGATATGTTTTTTCTATGCTGTAGGATTTCAAAAAACTCCCAAACACAATAATCAAAGACCATGAAAATACAGTTTACATAGATACCTCGGTTTGATAGATATCTGATAAAAAAAGAGAATATTAGGATGATTGAAAATAGTCTATGAAATAGTTGAATCATCATAAATCAAACTGGTGCGACTAACTGCAATAAAAAGAGAAATACATGCTGACATGTGTTTCAATATGGTGACCTTAATGACAACACAGATGGAAAGTACTAATAGGTTGGAATAAAACATTTAGCATTAGTAATATCATAGATGAACAGATAACTATATAGAAGTATATCTGTATAACATTCTTGAACTGTTTTCTATATACCAGAAAAATTATCAGAACACAAAAGACTCTGTTACAATGCTACATACTGGAAAGAGCGCAGTTGTTAAGTTAAAAGTTACGTATCTTATTTATTGTGCGTTTTGAAAGTAACTGTGAAAAACGAAATTGACACACAACTTAATATATTATCCTGGACAATTAACAAAGCCGAACACATTTTATCGGGGTTTTGTATTTATCTCAAATCAATCCACAAGAGATATAAAACAATAGTTTACAGAGGAAAATATTGTTTGCAAGTATTTTACAATACATAGGACGAGACTGCAAAACTCGTTTATAGAGAATTAAGACCGAAAATGTCAAAACATGTAGTGTTTACGGAAGAAAGATGAAGCTCATTTTAACTCAGCAAAGCTATGTTACATCTGTGAAAAAATAATGGAAGCTGACCTTCGAGACCATGATCACTTAAAAGGTAAATATAAAGGTCCAGCAAATAATAAATGCAATTTGAATTACAAACATCCAAAATACATACAATTGTTAATTCATAACTTGTCCGGTAATGACAGTCATTTATTCATTAAGACTCTTGTAAAAATAATGATGAGTCTTGGTTGATGAGTCTGTAAATAGTTTTAGCTCTAATTCAGACCCATAATCACCGAACAATGATGAAAAATACATATCATTTAGCTCTAATTCAGACTCATAATCACCGAACAATGATGAAAAATACATATCATTTAGCTCTAATTCAGACCCATAATCACCGAACAATGATGAAAAATACATATCATTTAGCTCTAATTCAGACACATAATCACCGAACAATGATGAAAAATACATATCATTTAGCTCTAATTCAGACTCATACTCACCGAACAATGATGAAAAATACATATCATTTAGCTCTAATTCAGACTCATACTCACCGAACAATGATGAAAAATACGTATCATTTAGCTCTAATTCAGACTCATACTCACCGAACAATGATGAAAAATACATATCATTTAGCTCTAATTCAGACTCATACTCACCGAACAACGATGAAAAATACATATCATTTAGCTCTAATTCAGACTCATACTCACCGAACAATGATGAAAAATACATATCATTTAGCTCTAATTCAGACTCATACTCACCGAACAAATATGAAAAATACATATCATTTAGCTCTAATTCAGACCCATAATATCAGAACAATGATGAAAAATACATATCATTTAGCTCTAATTCAGACTCATACTCACCGAACAATGATGAAAAATACATATCATTTAGCTCTAATTCAGACTCATACTCACCGAACAAATATGAAAAATACATATCATTTAGCTCTAATTCAGACTCATACTCACCGAACAATGATGAAAAATACATATCATTTAGCTAGGATTGTATAGACTCGAGAAAGAACGAAATGAAATAAATTAGCTCTAATTCAGACTCATAATCACCGAACAATGATGAAAAATACATATCATTTAGCTCTAATTCAGACTCATAATCACCGAACAATGATGAAAAATACATATCATTTAGCTCTAATTCAGACCCATAATATCAGAACAATGATGAAAAATACATATCATTTAGCTCTAATTCAGACTCATACTCACCGAACAATGATGAAAAATACATATCATTTAGCTCTAATTCAGACTCATACTCACCGAACAAATATGAAAAATACATATCATTTAGCTCTAATTCAGACTCATACTCACCGAACAATGATGAAAAATACATATCATTTAGCTAGGATTGTATAGACTCGAGAAAGAACGAAATGAAATAAATTAGCTCTAATTCAGACTCATAATCACCGAACAATGATGAAAAATACATATCATTTAGCTCTAATTCAGACTCATACTCACCGAACAATGATGAAAAATACATATCATTTAGCTCTGATTCAGACTCATACTCACCGAACAATGATGAAAAATACATATCATTTAGCTCTAATTCAGACACATAATCACCGAACAATGATGAAAAATACATATCATTTAGCTCTAATTCAGACTCATACTCACCGAACAATGATGAAAAATACATATCATTTAGCTCTAATTCAGACTCATAATCACCTAACAATGATGAAAAATACATATCATTTAGCTCTAATTCAGACCCATAATCACCGAACAATGATGAAAAATACATATCATTTAGCTCTAATTCAGACTCATACTCACCGAACAATGATGAAAAATACATATCATTTAGCTCTAATTCAGACTCATAATCACCAAACAATGATGAAAAATACATATCATTTAGCTCTAATTCAGACCCATAATCACCGAACAATGATGAAAAATACATATCATTTAGCTCTAATTCAGACTCATACTCACCGAACAATGATGAAAAATACATATCATTTAGCTCTAATTCAGACTCATACTCACCGAACAATGATGAAAAATACATATCATTTAGCTCTAATTCAGACTCATACTCACCGAACAATGATGAAAAATACATATCATTTAGCTAGGATTGTATAGAATCAAGAAAGAAAGAAATGAAATAAATTAGGTTTGTATAGAGCTTTATGTTCATGGGACAGTCCATAGAACATCTTTTTAAAATTTGGGTGATACAAAATGTACAGAAACACTGAAACATTTTAGAGACTTGAAATCTAAATCTATAATGAAAGACATTTGCCCCGATGAATATATGAATACACTTGAGAAATTTAATGAAACATCTATACCACCAATAGAAAAGTGTACTCATCACTAAACGATTAAAACATATCAAATTATGTTTGCCAATACGTACATGATATGATTGAACATTTTAATCTTTAAACACTTGCGATCTATATCCCTATTAGGTGAAAAAGATAGCGTAATGTTGCATGACATTTTTTAGTTTGTAAATGTGTGTATGAGAAATAAAAAAATCGACCCTAGTCCTGCTGACCAGTTTAAACATAACAAGTGTAGAATAAGAGCCGTGGAAAAACTATGATATGTTCTTGTTGACAAATAGTGGAATATAATGTGGAAGTAGCATGATACCACATACATGTTGACAGATAGTGGAATATAAGGTGTAAGTAGCATGATACCACATAAATATGCTGAAGTAAATGGTGAATACTACTTGGACAAATAAAGGCAATATTTAAAAAAATGATGGTGAGTACGAAATGTTAAGATCAAAGTCATTCATTATATACCTGGATCCCAACGATCTTTAGTGATGGACCGTGAGCCAGTATATGCCGCTAAAAAAGTTTAGATGCGCAACTGAAGGACACGTTCAAGTCATAGTGAAACGTTTATTCAATGGACCTGATGATGATGATACTGGTTGTATTATAGAAGTGAACTTGGAGATTCCATTACACTTCCATGACTACCAATTAGCCCCAGAAACATTAATTTCAGAAGAAAATGATTCATAAGAGTTATAGAAGTTCAAACATCATTGCAACGGTAAAAATCCAACTGACCAAAACTGTTATGAACATTGAAAAACAAATAGAAATACATCATTCACGAAAAAAAAACACAACAACTTTGCATACAGTTTTAAAACTAAGAAAGATAAAGAGAGTTGTCTTGTTTGATCAGCAACAATGGTTCAAATCTTAGATTGAAATGAAAAAAAATTGAGATATACAACAACAAATGACTCTGAGAATAAATTGTTCAAATCGATGAATAACAGGGTGTTGGTAAAGGCATGCAGAATTTGAGGAAAAGAACAAAAGTTGAAATATGTACTTACGAAAATAAACTCTTCAAATTCAAGAAAGGGCAAACATTTGCTAGACGAACAATTACTGGCGATGATCTGGTGCTAGCTTGTTTGAAAAGCAAAACGATAAAATTACCCAAACTAATTAATGAAATCTTTACAGTGTTAGAGCTATCTAAATAGTTGATTTACTAACTTAATAACTAATTAATAACTAATTTAATAACTAATTATAACTAATTAATAACTAATTTAATAACTATCTAAATAGTTGATTTACGAATATAACTCCAACTAACTCATAAACAAATACGATGATAAAATCAGACTATTAATAACTCTCACTGATTCGTTGTGTGCCTATGCTGAAACACAAAATCATAGCATGAAGCTTTTATGACCCTAATGACTACCAATGAATGAGATATTTGGTATATCACAAATGAATAAGAAAGGTCCTATACTTTTTAAGGATGATATCATATTAAAGAGTTATGTTGTATTTGCAACAAACTTTACTTTTTTAAGACTGCGAAGCCTGTGCAAAGCACAACTTTCAAAGATGACAAGTAAGTAAGAAAGGGGAATAAAGAAATGTGTGATTAAAAAGAATTTAAAATTCGAAATGTACATTTTGCCAATTTAAAAATTACCAGAAGATGAATTTGCTCAGATCATACAATCGTGAAATGTACAGCACCAACATGAATAAAGTAGCATTGAGTTCTTATGATTACTGGTGTGCTTTGGTTGACAACATAAATAGATTTCTCTACGGATATGTAAGCACCTTGTACTAATCAAAACGCATTAAAATTCGGTTCCTTTTGGTTTGTTTGAAAGTATTTACAATTTTCTTTTCCTTCTTCTGTATGACATAGTTTTCTTGCATCACATTTTCAATAGCTTTTTGTTCTTGCTTTAAAACATTATCAGCTAAAAAAACCCATATATTTTCTAATAAACTTTGAGAATGACTCATTGCCTTCTTTGTCAATCACCCAAACAGATATTTCAAAATATCTACTACAAAAACTACTTCGGTCAGGTTAGTTGCTTTCTCTTTTACATTGTCAAGATTTCCACAGACATCATCAGAAACAAAGTATTTGTACCATGATAAATATCAACCAGTAACTCTCACTACTTGCATAATTTATCTTCAGGATCTATCTCGATGAACTTTTCTTTTTTGAGTAGCCACTTTCTAATGCAAGTCCTATTGAACAGAAACGTTAGGCACATGATAACGATCTACTTTTTGCATTCCGACTCTTTAGGATATTGTGCCAAATGCAGTATTTTCACAATTAGTCACTCCACAGATTATCATGTTATGAGGCTACCCTAGGCACACCTTCGCTACACATTGGTTTCGGTTGATCCGCGCGAACGCTATTTATTCATGCGTAAATAAAGTGAATAATTGTTTTATTTACCGAGAATCAGACATAAAATAAATATAAATGTAGAGCATCACAATTATTTTCTGTTGATTTACAGGCGGATACCCTGTTGAAAGCTATCTAATTTATGACCACCACCACCACCATGCAATCTTTCATCATGTGTACTTCTCAGATAAAGCCAGATATAACGATTGTCCGTGTAAAATTTCTGTGTGCTTTGCTGTTCATCAAAGAAATACTTTGTAGCCTCCGTAAACTGTTGCCTAATTGGAAACCCTGGTAATAAACCATAATTGAGACACTTTCTATAGTAACTCTGATTTTTTTTATACTGGGTCAAAACACTTGTATAGACCAATGTCTCTACTTTTTTTGTTGCACAAACACACTTTAAATTCGTTCTAGGTGAATTAAGGGTTTATTTCGTTAAAGTTATATTGGCTGCTATGTCGATAATTATCTCTTTCCCAATGTATTTGTAAAGGAAAACAATTCCATTTCTGTATATGTCATTTACCGATTGCGAAACTGATTCTGAAATAATCGTATCGTACTGGAGACAAATAATTTCGAATTCGTAATCCTGCTAACAGCCTTCTATTACTTTCGAATTTTGTGTAAACGTTATGTTAAATATGAAATCCCGAGGAAGAGTGCAAGGATACAGTGGATAATAATTTGCTGAAATCTGAAAAATCTAATGGTATTCTATTTTTCCTTTACCACAGACTTTGAAATAAATACATTCTTTGCCAGTGTCTTGTGCATTACCCGCTTCCGTTCGTAAGTTTCGCATTTATTTTTACCCATGTATCATTGTTCGTTCCTATTTGTTCGAACCGAATAAAGTAACCACACATCTTTATATGTCAAGAAGATGATGTTGTCATTGATCTTGAAAAGATCATCACATCCATATGATATCGTGATGTCTTTCACAAGCATTCTACCTAAACTATTTACAATGTAGTTATTAACATCTTCGATCACCTTCATATCAAACGACGCGAAGAAACAAATCGGAACAATCATTATATTGGGATATACCTTTGATATACAGACTTGTACAATTTTATCGGGTCAATTGTTGCCGAAGTTCTATTTAATACAGTTATGTATTGAAATAAGGTATTTAATTCTCTCTGGAATTTGTTTCCTGCTTGTGGTGGGATAGGTATTTACCGAACGTTGCAATTCACATAGCGATAAAATCTATGGTTTTTACGCTTGATGTAGGTACAGGGCGGGGACACAAAGTGTTCGGCATGGCTATGTTATTTATATGCTATAAAAAAAAACATGTAATCAACATCGACACCAACAACCCTCACAAGTGCATTTAATATGTACTATTTTACCCGTTCATTTAAAGGCTGATAGAAATGATTCAGTTCTGGATGTTTTACCTTCTCAACTTGTACCGTATTGGCTGGCTGAGTAAACGCAGATAAAGAAAAAGCTTCATTTTAGTTCTCTGAGAATTAAGTAAACTAACCTTGTTATGTCAATCTTTGATTCAAATGATTTAGTGTCTAATCTCTGTTTTCGTTGTACTATGCAGTTTACCTCTGTAATCCTGCCATTTTACTGTTTTAATGGCAGTACATTTTAATATTACTACCTGGTTTGATCTGATATCTGGCAAGTTTTCTCACAGAGCGTTTTACCTTTAAATCCAAGGTTAAAATACCGTTCTTTGGTATGTAGTAAGTCTCTGTTTTATTAAGTTAAAGTCTGTTTCTTTTTGTGGCTCCATCGTTGCCAAACCCTGGTTGTTTATATATCATTAAAGCATTAAAGCAAATTTCTTTCATATCCCTGTATTGTTTTACAAACATAGTGACAATTTATTTATATGTGCCTGAATGTTTTCAAATTTAATTGCAACAATTTGGATTTAGCAAAAATTGAATGCATTACTAGCACCTAATGTTTGAGGTGTGATTTCTAGCATAGAAAAGTTATAGAAAATCTTGTACAGCAAGGCAAGCTATAGCTAGTTTAATACTGTTTTTTTTCTCTTTCTGACAGAACAACATAAAATACGAAAAGCCATATGCATTCAGGCAATAAGTTAGTTTTGTTATTAAACTCCATTTTGTGTTTATCCATTTCTCCTTTCATTGTAACATTTTAGCATTACATTATAAATTCTTTACATCTAATTCAAGGTTTAAATCAGTTTCAAACGTCTCCATGCTTTTGTCTAATTCAGTTTTGAATTCATCTATTTCAGAAGAGATGTTAGTTCCAAATCATTTTAATCTGCTTTCAGTCGTCCAATTCGTCAATACTAACCTATAGTACACAGGTGTTATTAACCAGTTCTTGATTTACAGCTTCATTTCTATCTGTTTTAGAGTGTAAAATGACTTTTCTTCTCCTCCTTAAGACGAACCTTAACTGAAATGACGTCACTTCTGTGGATAACATCAAGAAAGCATCGGCCGTTTTCAGTCAGAAAACATGTTAGAACTAACAAATACGTCACCAGGTTGCTTATTGTGTATTTGTGCAACTATATTATGTCACTATTTGTATTTTCTTTCACACCTCTGAAATGAAATCAAACTGGGGAACGTTTCTGGAGAGTATATTTTTTCCTGTTTTATAGACTTTTAGATATTTTTAGATAACTTTCGACGTCAAATTACACCATTTATTTATGAAATAAAATTTGTATTTATAAGATTAGCGGAGAATTAAGATAAAGTTTTCCTTTGAACTAATTGCGTCCGATAAATATTGTACAATTTCCATGCTATAAAATGTTCGTATTCAGCGTGCAATCATTATTAGAGAATCTGCTTGACTATAAACATCTATTTGAGGATTTTTATTTGAAAATAGAGACACACCCTCTATGTCTCTCTCTCTGTCTGTCTGTCTGTCTCTGTTATTATTGATATCAATAGCAATTGTCTAAGAGGCTGTATGCAGTTATAAAATGGTTGGAAAAATTGAGTCAGTAAGTGATATGACTACATTTGCAAGAGGAACTAGACGTTGACTGCACAGAGCTTGCTTTAATAATGTCACAATATGTACGCCACAAATACATTCCTTTTTTTTTACCCCTCCCCCGAAGAAAAAAAAAAAGAATAACTGTTTAATTTCCATGGTAGTGACAGAAATATAACCGTGGGTCTGGTTGATATATGTTTTTCAAGTAATTCGCTTGTAAATAAAACCCTTGTTTTAACGCATTAATGCAACTTTGAAGATACCTGTTCCTCGCAAAATTTACATCGGAATATTTAGCTGTAGTTTATAGTTAACAAAACTAAGAGAGTTAATGTTTTAACGACTTTCATTGGGTCGCACATTTGCAAATTGCTTAGGAAATAAACAAGATACGATAGATCAATTAGCAGCTTATTGGGAATTGAGAGATAACACGTTACAAACATGATCAGTAGAACAATTATCGTGACCAATATATAGTAAAAACATTCCTTAATGATTTGTCTACAATTAAATCTATAGCTTAGGGAACAAACGCATATCATCTGGTAGATCAAAGAATACGGCGAAGAAATTCGGCCACTGAACGATATTAT
This sequence comes from Margaritifera margaritifera, assembly GCA_029931535.1. Classification (NCBI taxonomy): domain Eukaryota; kingdom Metazoa; phylum Mollusca; class Bivalvia; order Unionida; family Margaritiferidae; genus Margaritifera; species Margaritifera margaritifera. Next base: position 5,638,993 of record JAQPZY010001673.1, on the reverse strand, counting down.
TTGACGTTCTTCGCGGGACAGCTGGTGTGTATAGCTTCCATTGTGCAAAAAGCACAACCTTATCCTAAACCAGGCATGTGCAACCTACGGCCCGCGGGCCGGATTCGACCCCCGACCTGGTTTTATCCGCTTATTTACATCATAGGGTGTGGTTTTAAAAATCGCTTGTCTGGCCCGCGCCCTGGAGGAAGTTGCACATGCCTGTCCTAAACGGAAAGATGACTGCGCGTCCAAGTATTGTCCACGAATCACATTAGTTTCTTCTGATTTCAGTATTATGGTTTTGTTTGTCTTCTAGTAAAACAAGGACAGAGTTTAATTATGCCATAGTTGTCCAACCAGTTTCCGTTTTATATTTACATTGATGAATGCAGCTATTCATACACAGTGCTCAAATAACCATTTACTTGTTTTAAGAAATTCGGTCCTTAGAACCCAATGTCAGAGGCCCTGATTTCATAATGTTTAACTGCAGGGAATTTAGGCAAGGCAATTTATCTCAGGGTTATAACACCATGTGATGCAAAGTGTTCATGTAAATTTTATATCCAGCTAAGTCTGTTTTTTCTATAGAATCCATTGCACAACAAGTCTTATTGAAAAGACACAGTCATTGAACCTTTCAATGAACAAGCTAATGACACGGTAGACACCAAAACTCCGTTGCCTGATGTCCATATATTTTGAGGGGATGCATTCACGGACCTGGTTTTCCTGACAAACGCTGCCCCATCTTTGAAAAACGTAAACAGGAAACGTTAGTGTGGATTCAAAACTCCAATCTGTTTTGTCATTTCTGGCAAAACGCCGTCCCCAAATCTTGTCTGCCGTATCAATATCCATCAAGTCATATTTATTCATGCATTCTGTGACATATATGTATATACCTTTGTGTCCAGCATCATTTTGAATATAAAAATACATTTGTGCTCTTTTTTCTTCCAATGCTCGAAATGACTGTAAGATCAAATGTCACGGCCATTATTCTGCATCTGGAAAAGTTGACCTGGGTCCACAAACATACAATTGCACTTGGGGAAAACATTACGTGAACCCAGATATTTAAAAATGTTAGTAAATAATTAAAGTGTGCATTGAAGATTTGCAACGTATATAAAGATCAAACTCAGATCAGGGTCATCTAAAAAAAAATTAATGTACGTGTATAGTGTCAAATGATGTATATGTATAGTGTCCTATATTGTATATGTGTAGTGTCAAGTATTGTATATGTGTAGTGTCAAGTATTGTATATGTATAGTGTCAAGTATTGTATATGTATAGTGTCAAGTGATGTATTTGTATGGTGTCAAGTATTCTATATGTATAGTGTCAAGTATTGTCTATGAATAGTGTCAAATGATGTTTATGTAAAGAGTCAGGTATTGTATGCGTAAAGAGTCAAGTATTCTATATGTATAGTGTCAAGAATTGTATATGTATAGTGTCAAGTAATGTATATGTATAGTGTCAGTGATGTATATGTGTTGTGTTGACACATTGATGTATCTGTACAGTGTCAAGTATTGTATATATATATATATATATATATATATATATATATATATATATATATATATGTATATATATATATGTATAGTGTCAAGTGATGTATATGTATATGGTCAAGTGATGTATATGTATACTGTCAAGTGATGTAAATATATTATGTCAAGTGATGTATATGCATAGTGTTAAATATTGTATGTGTTTAGTGTCAAGTGATGCATATGTATAGTGTCAGGTGTTGTATATGTATAGCGTCAAGTGATGTATATGTATAGTGTCAGGTGTTGTACCTGTATATGTATAATGTCAAGTGATGCATATGTATAGTGTCAGCTGTTGTATATGTATAGTGTCAGGTGTTGTACCTGTATATGTATAATGTCAAGTGATGTATATGTATAGTGTCAAGTATTATATGTGTATAGTGTCAAGTGATTTATGTATATATATATATATATATATATATATATATATATATATATATATATTATGTCAAGTGATGTATATGTATAGTGTCAAGTATTATATGTGTATAGTGTCAAGTGATGTATATGTATAATGTCAAGTGTTGTACCGGTATATGTATAGTGTCAGATATTGTATATGTAGAGTGCAAACTATTGAGATTTTTCGGAACGGTTTCATAAAAGTATTCACTAGGGAATATTACTATTTCTATAGTACGTGTATTTTCACTGAGTAATATCAAATACGTAGGTTGTAAGCTCCAAGTGTGTGAACACGCCTTATTGTGACTCTATGGACGTACCTACATCATCTACTAAACAAATGTGCATACTTTTGTTTCACTACAAGCAATCTCAGCATGCCACCGTCCAACATATTAAAGTCCAGAATGTGAATGTAAGCCTATGACAGTTTTTACACTATTAGCAAATGCTCTATGTTGTGTCCTCTTCTTCTCCACCTGCATCGTTAGTAGTGCCAAAACCTGCCTCTTCATTCTGGCATACGTCATCATTTCCTCCACATCTGTTGTAGATCAGTGCGGTGTTAATCAATAGTTGGATACATAAGACGTTTTCTAACACAAACATTTGACCAAACGCATTACTGTTTTATGTGCTGTAGGTAAGACTGGCGTAATAGGAACCAAGTGGTCGCCGTCCTTTACTCATCCATACCCAGTCAGACCTGGAAGCACTGAATTTGCGATGATGTCATTCTTTCGGATAAGTTAGCAGGTTTACTGGCTTTTTCGTCAAGGTGTGCTTTTGTCATTGCCCAGGGACTGTCGCACACTGTTATTTCGATTAGAACACAGAAAACATTCATTGCTCGATTAAGATGCCACCATTAATAACACCAATAGGGGCTTGCATTCTTGTTCACAATAAAGTCTCCAGTCTGAACCTACCATATTTCTAGATCAATTGTCTCCAGGCCCAGTTTCACTAAACATATTGTTTTCTTAGTTTGTCAGATCGAGAATTGCAAATATCTTTCATATTGCTTGCTTGGCAACAATTACTTGTTCACTATATATTTAGTTTCATCAAGGATCAACATAAAGTCATATTATCTTGAATTCTTCGGAAACGAGCCTTGGTTTATTTCTGATCAAAACTTGAAGATTTCCTTAAATTTGTGGAATTCGTCGACTTTTGCTAGGAATAAGAAGATTACCAGGTGTGTGAAATTCCTAACTTTGGAGTTATTTTTCATCCCTTATCATTTCTCTACCTGTGACAAATATCCCCGAATTGTCAGACGTATCACACGCAAGTTAACGTTCAGTCTCAATTTTATTAGAAAGTTTGAAACTTTTAGTGAAACTGGGGCAAACGTGTTCATCTTGACAAGATATAGAGAAATCGCGTTTGCATACCTTTGCTTGTCAAAAATAAAGAAATAAAGAACAGACTTGCACCAGGTCTCAAGTGTTGTACGATGCTAAACTCTTAAAGCCATTTTTCATAGTCCTGATGAAGAACATGATAGCACCAGATTCATGTACGTCACCAAGTCTTGAAACATTGATATATCACTCTCGTTTTTATAACTTCATCATATCTTTTCCAAAAGTGTTTGTTGAACAGCTTTATTCAAACTCTTGTGTACATCAGGCAGATTTTCTGGATTGTTTGCACATGCGTTATTCAGGAGGTAGGTCAAAGGGTGACATGCCCTGTATAAGTTACTGTGGCTTTGGAAGAAAGTTTACTGATACAAGTCAAAGAGTACTTTTAGCGCAGTGAAGTGCCCTGGGAGACTTCACTTCATATATTTACGTCTCAGCATCTATGGGACTATAGTGGAACCATATACACCAGCTTCCTGCAACGCATCCCCATGCCGCTTATTTTAGGGCCTACCCAGCAGGTTTCAGTGATGTGTGCATATCACCTATTCGAAGTAATCACTTATCTCTGCAGTCATCGCGGGCATTTCCAATTTCTTTGCTATCTTATGCTTGGCGTTTGAAAGTTGGATTGTACTAATTCGAGTCATTTGTCTAAAAACGAGATCAAAGGTAACAATTAAATCCTTAAACCAATGATTTCATGACATTCAAACGATATTTAGAGGTCTGATAAAATAACATTTATTGCTTTTTATTTTCTGCAAAAAGCATAATAGTGACAGCGAACATGTAACGTATTTTAGCTATTTTTGTTAAGGTGGCGCTCTCCAGTTTCGTACTTTGCATAGAGTTTCATTTTTAAAGAAAAAGAATTACCCAGGTTTTCCTCACTGGCTGTCCTGGCTATTTAAAAAAGACCTTGTATATCTTAGGTATTGTTAAAAGAACTTTGAATTCCCTTTATTTTGGGGTATGATTGATGGGTGAAATTTGGGTTATAGAGTATACAGCTTGGTCTTACTTAAGATGTGCACCTCTCAAAAAACTGTTAGCTCTGCTTGGTCATTTTCACTTCCTGTACTTCAAAGGTAAAATTTTAAAAAAAGAGCCTATAACTTTTTTTACTGTTTGGATATTTTTTAATTAATTCATAGTACTTTCAGAGGCTGGTATTGTCTGCTCTGGCAAAATTCGTTTCCCTATTTTAATAACTGCTGAAAATAGTGCACTTTTGACTAATTCAGGCTGATTTTTCGAGTACTTTGGAGCGGTCATTTTGTCCGCTGTGTGCTTAGATCATGTCCAGTTTCCACAAGTATAATATGTAAAGAAATTTCAGCCACAGTAGATGAAAGTAACATAGAGGTATGCCTACATTCTCTCCATTGTGCATGTTGCAAATGCAAAATACTTCATCTTACACCTGTCACTCACTCACATGCATGTATTATCTGTAGAGCGCCCCCTAAGAACACATATAGATTAAGATATATATATATATATATATATATATATATATATATATATATATATATATATATATATATATATATGTGTGTGTGTGTATAATATGATCATCAGTCAGACATGTAATTCGTACGAACCTAGGATACTCTCATGCATTACACAAAGAACTTTTAACTTATAAAACTATTATAAAATGTTTACTAAATTTTCTCAAATTATTGACAGTGTTATTGTGTTATTTGCACCGTGACGACCACATGGACTTAGATTTGGGGTCAATTTTCCGCAATATATACGTACTCCTATGAACACGTCTCAAATTATTGACAGTGTTATTGTGTTATTTGCACCGTGACGACCACATGGACTTAGATTTGGGGTCAATTTTCCGCAATATATACGTACTCCTATGAACACGTCTCAAATTATTGACAGTGTTATTGTGTTATTTGCACCGTGACGACCACATGGACTTAGATTTGGGGTCAATTTTCCGCAATATATACGTACTCCTATGAACACGTCTCAAATTATTGACAGTGTTATTGTGTTATTTGCACCGTGACGACCACATGGACTTAGATTTGGGGTCAATTTTCCGCAATATATACGTACTCCCTATGAACACGTCTCAAATTATTGACAGTGTTATTGTGTTATTTGCACCGTGACGACCACATGGACTTAGATTTGGGGTCAATTTTCCGCAATATATACGTACTCCTATGAACACGTCTCAAATTATTGACAGTGTTATTGTGTTATTTGCACCGTGACGACCACATGGACTTAGATTTGGGGTCAATTTTCCGCAATATATACGTACTCCTATGAACACGTCTCAAATTATTGACAGTGTTATTGTGTTATTTGCACCGTGACGACCACATGGACTTAGATTTGGGGTCAATTTTCCGCAATATATACGTACTCCTATGAACACGTCTCAAATTATTGACAGTGTTATTGTGTTATTTGCACCGTGACGACCACATGGACTTAGATTTGGGGTCAATTTTCCGCAATATATACGTACTCCTATGAACACGTCTCAAATTATTGACAGTGTTATTGTGTTATTTGCACCGTGACGACCACATTTACTTAGATTTGGGGTCAATTTTCCGCAATATATGCGTACTCCTATGAACACGTCTCAAATTATTGACAGTGTTATTGTGTTATTTGCACCGTGACGACCACATGGACTTAGATTTGGGGTCAATTTTCCGCAATATATACGTACTCCTATGAACACGTCTCAAATTATTGACAGTGTTATTGTGTTATTTGCACCGTGACGACCACATGGACTTAGATTTGGGGTCAATTTTCCGCAATATATACGTACTCCTATGAACACGTCTCAAATTATTGACAGTGTTATTGTGTTATTTGCACCGTGACGACCACATTTACTTAGATTTGGGGTCAATTTTCCGCAATATATACGTACTCCTATGAACACGTCTCAAATTATTGACAGTGTTATTGTGTTATTTGCACCGTGACGACCACATGGACTTAGATTTGGGGTCAATTTTCCGCAATATATACGTACTCCTATGAACACGTCTCAAATTATTGACAGTGTTATTGTGTTATTTGCACCGTGACGACCACATGGACTTAGATTTGGGGTCAATTTTCCGCAATATATACGTACTCCTATGAACACGTCTCAAATTATTGACAGTGTTATTGTGTTATTTGCACCGTGACGACCACATTTACTTAGATTTGGGGTCAATTTTCCGCAATATATACGTACTCCTATGAACACGTCTCAAATTATTGACAGTGTTATTGTGTTATTTGCACCGTGACGACCACATTTACTTAGATTTGGGGTCAATTTTCCGCAATATATACGTACTCCTATGAACACATCTCAAATTATTGACAGTGTTATTGTGTTATTTGCACCGTGACGACCACATGGACTTAGATTTGGGGTCAATTTTCCGCAATATATACGTACTCCTATGAACACATCTCAAATTATTGACAGTGTTATTGTGTTATTTGCACCGTGACGACCACATTTACTTAGATTTGGGGTCAATTTTCCGCAATATATACGTACTCCTATGAACACGTCTCAAATTATTGACAGTGTTATTGTGTTATTTGCACCGTGACGACCACATGGACTTAGATTTGGGGTCAATTTTCCGCAATATATACGTACTCCTATGAACACGTCTCAAATTATTGACAGTGTTATTGTGTTATTTGCACCGTGACGACCACATGGACTTAGATTTGGGGTCAATTTTCCGCAATATATACGTACTCCTATGAACACGTCTCAAATTATTGACAGTGTTATTGTGTTATTTGCACCGTGACGACCACATGGACTTAGATTTGGGGTCAATTTTCCGCAATATATACGTACTCCTATGAACACGTCTCAAATTATTGACAGTGTTATTGTGTTATTTGCACCGTGACGACCACATGGACTTAGATTTGGGGTCAATTTTCCGCAATATATACGTACTCCTATGAACACGTCTCAAATTATTGACAATGTTATTGTGTTATTTGCACCGTGACGACCACATGGACTTAGATTTGGGGTCAATTTTCCGCAATATATACGTACTCCTATGAACACGTCTCAAATTATTGACAGTGTTATTGTGTTATTTGCACCGTGACGACCACATGGACTTAGATTTGGGGTCAATTTTCCGCAATATATACGTACTCCTATGAACACGTCTCAAATTATTGACAGTGTTATTGTGTTATTTGCACCGTGACGACCACATGGACTTAGATTTGGGGTCAATTTTCCGCAATATATACGTACTCCTATGAACACGTCTCAAATTATTGACAGTGTTATTGTGTTATTTGCACCGTGACGACCACATGGACTTAGATTTGGGGTCAATTTTCCGCAATATATACGTACTCCTATGAACACGTCTCAAATTATTGACAGTGTTATTGTGTTATTTGCACCGTGACGACCACATGGACTTAGATTTGGGGTCAATTTTCCGCAATATATACGTACTCCTATGAACACGTCTCAAATTATTGACAGTGTTATTGTGTTATTTGCACCGTGACGACCACATGGACTTAGATTTGGGGTCAATTTTCCGCAATATATACGTACTCCTATGAACACGTCTCAAATTATTGACAGTGTTATTGTGTTATTTGCACCGTGACGACCACATGGACTTAGATTTGGGGTCAATTTTCCGCAATATATACGTACGCCTATGAACACGTCTCAAATTATTGACAGTGTTATTGTGTTATTTGCACCGTGACGACCACATTTACTTAGATTTGGGGTCAATTTTCCGCAATATATACGTACTCCTATGAACACATCTCAAATTATTGACAGTGTTATTGTGTTATTTGCACCGTGACGACCACATTTACTTAGATTTGGGGTCAATTTTCCGCAATATATACGTACTCCTATGAACACGTCTCAAATTATTGACAGTATTATTGTGTTATTTGCACCGTGACGACCACATTTACTTAGATTTGGGGTCAATTTTCCGCAATATATACGTACTCCTATGAACACATCTCAAATTATTGACAGTGTTATTGTGTTATTTGCACCGTGACGACCACATTTACTTAGATTTGGGGTCAATTTTCCGCAATATATACGTACTCCTATGAACACGTCTCAAATTATTGACAGTGTTATTGTGTTATTTGCACCGTGACGACCACATGGACTTAGATTTGGGGTCAATTTTCCGCAATATATACGTACTCCTATGAACACGACTCAAATTATTGACAGTGTTATTGTGTTATTTGCACCGTGACGACCACATGGACTTAGATTTGGGGTCAATTTTCCGCAATATATACGTACTCCTATGAACACGTCTCAAATTATTGACAGTGTTATTGTGTTATTTGCACCGTGACGACCACATGGACTTAGATTTGGGGTCAATTTTCCGCAATATATACGTACTCCTATGAACACATCTCAAATTATTGACAGTGTTATTGTGTTATTTGCACCGTGACGACCACATGGACTTAGATTTGGGGTCAATTTTCCGCAATATATACGTACTCCTATGAACACGTCTCAAATTATTGACAGTGTTATTGTGTTATTTGCACCGTGACGACCACATGGACTTAGATTTGGGGTCAATTTTCCGCAATATATACGTACTCCTATGAACACGTCTCAAATTATTGACAGTGTTATTGTGTTATTTGCACCGTGACGACCACATGGACTTAGATTTGGGGTCAATTTTCCGCAATATATACGTACTCCTATGAACACGTCTCAAATTATTGACAGTGTTATTGTGTTATTTGCACCGTGACGACCACATGGACTTAGATTTGGGGTCAATTTTCCGCAATATATACGTACTCCTATGAACACGTCTCAGATACTTGTTAAAACCAAAGTGCATGAAAAATTTATTATTTACAATGTGATATGGCTCAAAAGCTTATTCATTATTGTTTCAGTAAGTATCAAACCCTTTCTAGTCACAAGTTTCTAAAAGATGATCAGTTACTTCGTATTTTGGTTTCACTTTTTAATTACTGTGGTTACTCTTCTAAATTCATGGTCACATTATATATTTCGATAAACTTAGTAACCGTCAAATGTAAACTGATTATCTGCCCTTTTCGCGTGCATATAAGATTGTAACAAAAATGTATGCTTAGTTATCCAGATTGGAAAGTTTTGACCCCAGTTGCGCCATTTCAAAGATTAGGATTTCCATAGTTTTTTTTTTTTTCTTCCTTCTCTTCCTCTAGACCGAGACGTCACCATCGTGGGCATTATCCAGAAAGCAATAACCCTTGTGGACAAGAAAATACATGAGCACGAAAGCAGGAATCAGTAATAAATAAATTTTTGCGCTTACGCTACTTCATTTTACATGTTTCTTCATATCTTTTTGACGGGCTGGGCTTTGAGAGTGTTTCTAACAAAATTTTCTTTCAGAAATTATCTTTTGGGCCAATCCCTTGTACAAGGTATAAATCATACGATATATAGAAATTTAGGAAAGATAAACTCTTTCCGAAAATACATCAGATTTACAAAGACAATTTTCATACGGTTCAAGTTGTTTTTATCATATAGACTATATCAGCATGAAAGTTAACTTATACAAGGAAAGATCCCACCTCACCCAAGTTATATCTCTCTGATATCGAAACATTTGGTATATAACCCAGTGGAATGACTGACAAAGTGGGTCAGTCAATAATATGCGGACTGCATGGGGCATGAAATCTTCGTTGCAATATTCTCTGTACAATATTACAAAAAGAGAAAGAAATGCAGCTGAAAGTGTGTTTTGCACATATTGTAAATAAAAACTTGTTCAGCATCATTCACATTTTTTAAAATATTGAAATTTCTGCATATTTGGAACATACAGTTTCGCGCAAATTGCACAGTAGCAAAGCACATTTTGTAAAAAAAATTATCGAATGTAGTAATTTCCATAAATTCTCGATAATTTTATGCCCATAAATATATATTTTTTATTTACGGGAGGCAGATCCTATCATTCGTGCGTTTAAAAACATTAATCTTGTTGAAAGATTTATTATGTGTATGTTATTACAACCTTATTATGTATATGTTATTACAACCTTATTATGTGTATGTTATTACAACCTTATTATGTGTATGTTATTACAACCTTTGATGTGCCTATATGCATAAGATTTTGTTTGTGGTTGTTTTGATATGACTTTGTTTTATGACTTTATTTACATGTATCGTTCACATGTTTGCTGCAATATTTTAGTTTGGCGATGACAAGAAGCATGTACATATGATTAGGTCAACGAACAAATTGAAGTTGTATAATTTGACAAGTCGACACAATTTGGTTAATGCTTGTGCATCTTTAAATTAATTTTTTTTTAAAACGTGTAATGAAAATTAATGATTAAATGGTTGATTGATTGATTGATTGATTGATTGATTGATTGATTGCTGTTATGGCACATCAACACATGAAAGGTTATATCATGCCAAGGCAATTGGAGCAAGGTTCCTTGCCCAAAGACATATCATCGCGACTGAACTAATCTGGTCTTGGCAGGATTCGAACTTGAACCTTCTGGTCGCGAGTCCCGCACGCTAACTGCTAAGCAACCGTCGCTCCCGTCATGACAAATAAACTGTTGGAAGTGGAAATTACTCTGACAGGTGTATTTAAGTAAATCCATAAGTTATCATTATTTCTCAATCCTTTTTTGAAAAAGTTATAAATATAATAGAAGTAATAGGGATTTTTCAAATACCCGCTTCGAGAAGCAAGCGATATACAAGTATTGTTGTATGTCAGTGTGTGGATCTGTCCGTCTTCTTTCTGTCGTTGCTGTATTATACTTTGATTTGAATGCACCCAATGAGACCAAACTTGCAGTGTAGGCACATATAAAGTGGGTCACTGTGACCTACTTTTAAAGATTTACCCAACACTGCTTAACAATCTTATACGGGCTCTAATTTCACTTCGTTTTCACCTATACATCAAAGTTGCGATATGGGTGCATTGCGTGATGAACGTGTGTCATACAGCAAAACAAAGCTACGTTCTTCAGTTTATTCAACAATTTGATGGAAAATATTGACTCATACAACGAAGTGGGTCATGGTAACAACTCCATTTAGAAGCGGGCACTCACTTTTGGCCACATACTGTATTTTTGACCACCGGCTGGCAGCTGAAAGATCGGGTCGTTTTCCCCGACAATAATATCTTAATGGGCTGAACTACTTAATTCGTTAAAAACAGCACACCCATCAAAATTGTTTTCATACAGATGAAAGTAAGTATTTGCTTGATTAATTTCCGTATTAAAGGGCAATAGATCAACATGATTTATCCGATAACTAAGTCCTTTACTCGTAAAAATCACTTAAGTTTTCTCTTAGGAGGTAAATGCGAGTCAGCACCAGATAAGGTTATCAATGAGCTGTTTCGTATCAATAGCTCTTTTGTCAAGGTGTATCATGCTAAATGAATACACGATGTCAAAAGTCCGAACAGTCGAAAATAAATGCTTTACCATATAGAGACAAAATGACGTTGTCCGTGTGTGACATACATCTAGACGTGTGCACGTTTGCTAGAGTGATGATCTACATGCAATATACTAGTATCCAGTACCTTTAGTTCAAGATTTGGTATTTAAAGAATAAAACACGTTCTATCAACGTACAGCAGGTGCTCTCGACAGTCCGGTTCTCGTATTGTCTAAACTTTTTCATGCTCAAACTCAAAGTCCAACATTTCTGACATTGTGTGACTTCGATTAAAGTCAAGCTAGAATGGCAGAGCTTTCAAGATTTTCTTAATTTTAGTTATTCAGTCAGTGTGCTGAATTTCACTATCATAAATTTCGATGACACAGGTGTACCCTAAGTATCGTATCAGATTTTAATGTTTTGAACTTGAGCTCTTTGCAAAAAAATTTTTCGAGAAGACGAGACCTAATAATCGGGGTATATCGACATCATCATTGAAAATAGCATGGTAGTAAAGGAACCAAAGTTCATAAGATCCTGGAAATTGTATAATTATGACGTCATCATAATAAAAATTACAGAACGTCGTAGTTTTAGAATCTGAGCTTGCGTTTTGTGCTTAAAACGTTTCGAGAATATGAGGTCTGATATGGGAATTTTTTAATTTGTGTCAGAGTTTCTTGTTCAAGAAGATTCGAAAATACGGGCGTGATGTGATCTTTGTGGTGGAGGAAACTGGAGAATCCCGTATGAAAACATCAACCTTGGATGCGCGACAACTTAATTTTGCACGTGTAAGTACCGAATATCAAACCCGATATGTTCAAAAGCATGGATTTTACTCCAGCGCTCCCGTCCCTATTCTGGATGAGTACGTTTGAGATATTTCTAGTTACATGTTCTAAAGAAGAAAACTATGCAAGTTCTTTGAAGACATCGGCCATCATTTCAGACAATCGTCGCTCGCCAGAGTGTATTTGAAATTGAATTGTACCTTTGAGTTGATGTCGACTTTTGCCGCAAGTAAAACGCACAAATACAGGGTTCCACTCTCTTCCACGATAACTTAGGCAATGGTCAATATTTTCAGTGTGGGTGGGTAAGTGGGTGGGTGCGGGAGTTGTGATTGGAGGCAAGGGTATGATTATTTTGCGCACTCACAAATTGTAGGACACAATTTTTGCGGAAAAAATGAATGATATCTTTGTATGTGACGTGTACCTATATGGTATTTAGTGTTACATAATTGAGAGAGAGAGAGTCGAATTTCCACGCGATACCGTGACGAACTGCAATGACACAGCTCATTTCGCCAGTAAATTTTGACTGCTACCTCGATGCATTTTGTGCTTTTACAATTTATTTGGATTTATATGAAGAAACCATGGATATTGTTTCAATATTTATACGATGAGAAAAATTATTGTTATTGTATTGCTTTGCTTTTCAGTCGATGGAAAGAATAAATCATCCCTCTCTTTGCACCATGATTAGTCCATTATCTGACACACACATTCCCTCCATAGTGAAGTACAATTAGGTTTTTAATATCATTTTTATCAACCAAACCCTGGAGAGGTTTGATAAAGAAAGTCACGTGACTGATACAGTGTCAATCCGTGCATGATGCCTTTTTGAGAGTTAATATTTCCTGGCTATGGTGATTGTTTTTTTTACGGCACAGCAAGATTTTCAATGTTATATATATAGTGAGGAGACAAGTCGAGTTATGTTTCTTGCTCAAAATACATAACGGTATTATTTTCGGGCTGATTGAATTGTGAGAATCGAACCCTCAATGCTCTGGTCACGAGTCTAACCTCTTAACCACTGATTCACCGCTGCTGTCACTTTCATGGATCTATGTTTCATCACTTGTAGAAGGTAGGTTGCCGATCGGGGGTAGAAAGGTAGAGCTAGGCAAAGTATATATTTCCCCAGGGTCTTCGGACGACTTTTTCTCATAGTTAGAAAGTATGCAGCCGTCGGATGAGGACAAATTTACCTCTTGACATCATGCGGTTAAAGGTAATTGTCAATAATGTAGCTGTTCAAGATTAAACATTGTATGTAGAATATTTTCTGTAAATTTCAGTCACTCAGACTCGCTCCATATTCAATAGTGTTAGAAGTCAAGGGTCAAGGTCACTTCAGGCTTGTGTTGGTGACACTTGGCCATTATATATATATATATATATATATACACACACACACATACACACAAACACACACACACATATATATATATTCTTATCTGTCGACAAGTTTGACATTTCTCCAGCATTCAGTTTTGAGGAAGATGGATAGGTTGAAGAATATTAATCGCATGTATGCCCAAATTCATGATTTTTAATCCAAAAGCATGATGCCATCAATATGGTATAAATTCTGGAGATCTATTTAAACTTTCGGTAACTTACCTCCTCTGCAAACTTTCGACCGCGAAGCCAATAGGAGCAAACGATCATGGCCTGCGAAACTCGAACGTTATTCATATATATATATATATATATATATATATATATATATATATATATATATATATATATATATATATATATATATATATATATATATATATATATATATATGTTTTTTTCTTCTTGGTTGATCTTGCATCATATGAATTTGAATCGCTGCCTAAGAAAAAATTGCAGAAATAGTGAAGGACAGCACACGTACCAGAGGTGGTCAGATTGGATTGGATTTGATCATTTACTAAGAAGTATGTGAATTTTATCGAATATCTCCCATCCTTGGGGATAAGCGAGCACACACGTTCACTTTCTGATTACATCTGTAATGTTGAACCGGTAAGAGATACATCTGATAAACTAAATTACCACAAGGGTGACTTTCAGAAACCTAGAAATGGATTAAGCTCAGCAGACTGTCATGTATTGAGATAATAAATACGCATGGTGCTCAGGACCTTTTCTAAAATCTACTAACTATTCCTATTAAGGAATGAGTTCAGGCAATCAAATTCGATGCAGAAAAGGAAATGAAGACTTGGTTTAATGGAGAAGCAATACTGACTGTCAATGCTAAATTTATTTGTCATGAATTGGAATCCTTCAGGAAATGAGCAATGCACAAAGCCCCTGGCCAAGCTAAGAGAGAATACGAGCATCTTTTGCAGAATAGGTCACCGACCTTTTATTCTTAAATTTGTTCTAAGACCAAGATTATGGTAGGAATTTAAGTGATCTGGAGAAACAGTACGGAACTCTGACCAAAGCAGAAAGATTGAACAGTTTCTGTTCTAATGTATTTACAATTGAGAATACACCAGATATTTTTTTGACTTCCAGATAGAGGCTTGGATAGAGATTTTGATGATATTGTTATTACAACAGATATAGTCAGTTGAATATAATATAATTAACACATTAATCAAAACCTCTAAGCGAACATGATTTCCTTCCCAAAGTGGTCAAACAAACCAATGAAGAACGTGCTGAAAAAACTGGAGAAATTCACTAAATCCTTTAAAGATGGGCACTTGCCATGTGCATGTGATGTGTTCATGAGACTGGTAATAGTATATATATATATATATATATATATATATATATATATATATATATATTGTTGATTCTAGACCGCTCACATTGTTGAGGTTTTTATATACGAGAACATCAAAAATCAAGATTAAAAATCACTAGACCAGTCAGTAAATATATTCAAGTAGCATGTATAAAACAAGGGTAGTATCTGACAGAAGTTGGTAGTAATGGGGGATACTTTGGTACAAATGGGACCGTGTTAGTACAATAGGAACTTAAAACTCAAAACATGACATATGGGTACAAGAGGTATGTAATGTTACAAATGCCCCTGGGATTAACATTGGGAGACTGTATGGGTACAAGGGTAAATGTAATGTTTAAAATCTCCATAGGTTTAACATTATGGATCTGTATGAGTACAAAGGGACAAAAAATGGCCAAAACAGTGTGACTGACCAGCACTCACATCTACTCACCAACACTTACATATACTAACCAACCCACACCTACTCACCAATACACAGTGTGACTAACCAACACTCACACCTTCTGACTAAGACCTACACTTACTAACCAGTACTCACACCTAGTAACAGAAGTGTAAGGATATGATGAAAAGTTAGGGTGATAAATAGAAACCAAAACCTATAAACAAAACTAAAACCCTACAGCCCTATAGTCTCAAGATTTGTAAACGTCTGGATCACCTAAAATTACTTGCCCGATTTTAAATATTTCCTCGATAAAGTTAGTAAGGTATCCCGTTTCATTAATTGTTTTATATTATGAATTTAAGACTGTTTTACAGATAATAAATTTCGGTATTATAAATGTGCCTGCTGACAAGTATTCGAATACATTTATAAAACATACTTTTCATCTGTTTTGTTCCTTGCTTGTTGATATATGGTGAGTATCATTGTAACCATGAATTAGCTGTGGTAAAATATCAACCCGATTTTCTGGGGTTTTTTTTATGTAAATTACTTCTATATTCTAGTCTTTATGGTTTTTCTGTTAAACTTTTCCACTTCAGATGCTTTTTTTTGTCTGCGTAAGTGGAATAATATTCAATGTTTTCATGAAATTTCCTGTTGTAATAAAACCTCTTTTCTGTCATTAAACTGTATCTTTTCTCTCTTTGAAGTTGTTTCCAAAAGCATCACGTACATCATCTCTCTCTTTTGCTTTAACGTTTACAGCCGAAGAGTTTTTCGAAAAAATATATATCACTGCCAAAATATATTTGTATCCATTGTTGCCTTTTTCATCTGGTTGCATGCCAACTATGTCTTCTTGCCAGTGATCATCCACGCGACTAACATAAACCTTTGTGCATAGAATTTTTTTCGCATGTTTGTATAATGTGTTGGTAGATAGTTCAGTTAATCATTCTTTGAATTCAGTATATTTTCTTTTCTTTTTGTCTCTTTAATTTGTGTACACAGCAAAATTGATAATTTGTGTACGCAAATGGAATGTCAGAATTGTACTAAAGAGGTTTCAAGTACCGTTTCTTGTCAGTCATTTAAAACTTAATAATAACATTCAGAGAATACTTCATACTGGAACAATTTTCTTTTGATGTTATCAACAAACCAACAGGACGTCGGTCTAGAACAAGAACTTTTAGTTTCAGGAATTTGCAACATTTCTTCAATCCTTTCAATTAACTTTGTATTTTTCTATAAATTCTATCTTTGCTTTTGTGGAATCATTGTAGCTTGACCTTGCAAAATATACGAGATCTACCAATAGCAAAGTAAATGTAGTCGAGTACAAATCTGCTTATTTTTCCACGTTAATTACCAAGTTATACGTTTGTCTCCCTGTATAAAGTTTGATGAGACTACGTTTTCAATATGCACAGTAAGTAATGTGTAGTACACACACCGCAAGAAGGATATACCAGAAACTGACAACCTTTAGCGAAGAGCTACACGTATAGGTCTGACAAACTTCACATAATGAACAGAGAGTGAAGACCATCTTTGACTTAACGTTGAGACCAAAATGGCATGTTACAATTTTTCTAAATTCTGAATCTATATGACAAATATGACAACGCCAGTCAGGTCCAACTAATATTATCAACTGAGTAAAGAACTATGTGTCATAGCTGGAAATTAGAGAAAAGCATACCCTAGCGTCGCCCTCAAAGATTCAAATCAAAAGTGCCATACCCCTGGAATGATTTACCGTCAATTTATTTTATTTTTGTGGACATCGATATTGGTGATTTTGTGGATATCAATATCGGAGAATTTGTGGACTTCAATATTGGAGATGTTGTGGGCTTCAATATTGGAGATTTTGTGGCCATCAATATTGGTGATTTTGTGATCAATATTGGAGATTTTGTGGCCATCAATATTGGTGATTTCGTGGACATCAATAATGGTGATTTTGTGGACATCAATATTGGTAATTTTGTGGACATCAATATTAGTGATATGTGGACATCAATATTAGTGACTTTGCTGACATTAATTTTCGTGACTTGTGGACATTAATAATGGCGATTTTTGCGGACATCAATATTAGTTATTTTGGGGCCATCAATATTTGTTATTTTGCGGACATCAATATTGGTGGATTTGTGATCAATATTGGAGATTTTGTGGACATTATTATTGGTGATTTTGTGGACAACAATATTTCTGATTTTGTGGACATCAATATTTGTGATTTTGTGGACATCAATATTAGTGGTTTTGTGATCAATATTGGAGATTTTGTGGACATTATTATTGGTGATTTTTTGGACATCAATATTTGTGATTTTGTGACTTCAATATATATGTGATTTTGTGGACATCAATATTTGTGATTTTGTGGACATCAATAATAGAGATCTTGTGACATCAATATTTGTGATTTTGTGGACATCAATATTTGTGATTTTGTGGACATCAATAATGGTGATTTTGTGACATCAATATTGGTGATTTGTGGACATCATTGTGAAGAATAACATTTTCGTCGGTACTTAAATTCATGGGTTGGAGAAATGGTTTTATTGTTTCCACAGAAGATCATTGTTGTTCCTGAGGTCTTTAAATTTGCCGTCTGCAGCAGGCACGAAATTAACGAGGTATGGTACTCCAAGAAAAATAGTGAATTCACTGAATTACTAGATGACTTTGTCACAACAGACTCTACTATTAGTTTCAAGACCAATTTAAATGAAGCCTTGAAGCTGAAGTACCAGTTGATGGCTCCTATATTATATATCTTATATAGTTTGTTGTCAGTGATAGCGAGGTATAAAGGATGACAACTAACATTTTCCGTAAGTAACAAGTGCTGACGCCGCCTAAAATGCAAAATATACCCAAGTAAATGTTAAGCAAGACCTAGAAAACACATCACTAGTGGGATGTAAAAGTTTGAAAAGTCCCTTGAGTAAGATCTCTGATGACATTTTAGTACAATATGGCATCTACACTAAAACTGATGCCGAATCGAAGAGCAATACTCCTATGGTAGATGCCGCGTCTGTTCTTGACTCTTAAAGGTATTGTGCGGCCCAAAAAGACGGAACAAAACAATCTTACGTTCAGTAGATAAAAAGAACTAATGATACTTACCTTCTGATAATCTCATAAAAATCATTCAATTGTTTTATCTAAATATTTATTAGAAGAAATGAAAAACTAAGTCACCAGAGTATCTGTATAATGATCTGAGGGGCTCTTGTGGCGAAAATAATCACACTTTGTTATAGTCCATGGAAAAATAACAAGTCTTGGAGTATAACTAAAAAGTTTTTAAACATTGGCGGGGCTCCTGAATGGAATATGAAAATGTTTGTGCCAATATCGGAAACAAAATAAAGCAAAATATAGTTTGCTAAGGTGTCTATTAAGCTGTAGAAAGTCTATAAGTTTATTCTTGACAGCACTTACGTCATCGGGCATATACTTGCGAAGCCACACTTGAAAAGTTTATTGCTGAAGCAGCAACCTCAGTGGTCTCTGTCATATTTCCTTCTTCGTACCCAATTATGTGATCGGTACCGCAATGTATTTCTAGTATTCTCCATGGTTGGATTGACAGCGATAATGTAAATGCACTTTTCAATTATGTCATTTATTTCGTACTCCATTTAAGCCTCTATTTTTCAATTGTCATATTGAAGAGGCTATACAATATTGCTGCAGTACAACTAGCAGTGATTGACCAAGAGTGTCTTGTCACAGACCTAACCTTTTATGATTCACATTGAAAAAGACGCTTTATACCACAATCTGATTGCAATTAAGATATACTTATACTAAGTAGATCTGACAAGTACCGACAACAGCTCATGTTCTGCAGACCTTTTGAATTCCCTGTTTTTAGTAACCTATCAGATAAAGTGTTGCATTTCGTGTAACGGAGAGTTGTTATTGGAAACTTCATGTTCCGAATCACATTTTTCACTTTCATCAATGCGAAAGATGAAAATTAATTGGTGAATGGAAAGGTCAACAGAACGTGACCTTATATCGGTGTTCGTGAGATCTCGGTTATGTCGGAGATATCGATTTTAATCAGATAAATTCATACAAAAGATAGAGGGTGCTACTTCTTCCACTCAAATTGATGGTCTCAGATTTTTGGGACAAGACATTTGTCTGCCACTTAAATCAATCGTACGAGTTTCTGTACTGGTCAGGGACATTTCAGGCACGTTGATGCCAGGGAACACCCATTTAGTCAATTGTTATTTATATCTGGATTTGTTAAGTAGGTCTTCAAAATACGAGATATTTTTCGAAAGTGTGTCTTTTTACTGCTTTACTGCATTATACGGTGGCCGATAGCGGCTGACAACATTTGTCAGGACCAACAAGAATGTGTACAGAATAATGTGTAAGTTTTTACGTATAAATTCTGTTTAGTTGCTTTTTTGTACATTTGATTTAATTGTACAAATTATAGTATAACTAAACACATTTTGTACAAATAAAAATGTACATGTGTCATGCACATATTGTAAAACCGTAAGACAGACGAATAGTTTGTTCCCTTTGATTATTTCAATTGGTTTCTTCACACACGATCAAGCCAATATTCATCTTCTAAACAATAGCCTCAGCTTCTCTCGAACACATGTTCTCTCTCTCTCTCTCTCTCTCTCTCTCTCTCTCTCTCTCTCTCTCTCTCTCTCTCTCTCTCTCTCTCTCTCATCCATTCTCGCCCAACCCTCTTCCGTTTATCCTAGATTCACACAGCATTATTATCGATAGCTTTCCTAACTGGCAGTTCAACATCAGCTACCCTCTTCCAGGACATGTCAAGTATAAAAAAAAATAAAATAATGTATACTTTAAATCTCTAATGAAAAAACAACTTGCAATCAAACTGTAACCCAATATTGCATCCTGGTTGAGATTAATTAGTGCATAGGTAAGAAGTAAGATTAAATGTCGTTTTTCTTTAACTCATTAAACCTAATATTTATCGCTATTTATAGCTTTACAAATCTGCATTGTCCTGGCACTAAATAGGTTTTCTTAGCTGTCCGTGACTCTATCTATTCCTTTGTTAGTCTATGCGCTGAATAGGTACGCGTTTCTCCTGCTCATTTCAATTCACAATTACATTTCCACCAATAGTTGTTCGGCGACATTCTCAGTCACTGATTCTTGATTAGATGATCCAGTTTTATCAAGATAAGCTGCAACCTGCTGCTCAGCTATTCTTCTTTTTCTCAGTGAGCTGCTACCTGTTGCTCCATCATTCTTTCTTCTCTTTGGTGAGTTTCTGCTCAACCGTTCTCTCTGAATCATCAACGTCATATCATCATCATCAAACACATCCACGTCATTTTCTCTCCTGGAATAACACGAAGAATTATCAGCCTATACAGATCGCTGTTTATTAGAGTTCTGTAGTGAGTCATTTTATGTGTGGGTTTCGCTTCTGAAAGGTTTAAGCCTACTGAAATGTATCACTAATTGCTTGCGCCATCTATTTTCTTTATCCTCTCAGACATCTCTTTCTTGACTGCAAACGACCCTGACAGGGTCTCCTCAGTTTTGCCACACAACCACTTTTCATTAATGGGTCACGGAGCCGTACGATATCTCCTTATTGAAATTGACTTTTGCTCTGCGGTCATAATAAATGTTTAGATTTCTGTGCTGCAGCTATATTTTACCGCACCTTGGCTCTTGTAAACTTCCCAGTAAAAATCTCATGGCATCTAGAGTTCGCACCAGACCATCCATAACGCTGATGAGAGGTTTATGGTCTTCTGGTTGCTTATGTAGGCCATCATAACCTCTTGTAATTGGATATCCCAGTTTCTATGATTTTTTGCAAGATACTTTGATAGCATATTTAAAATTGTCTTGTTTAATTTCTATGTAAGTCCTTCAGAACAAGAATCCTACGGTGTAGTTCGCGTTTTATTAATCTCTAATGCTGAGAACATCTCCTGGAAAACGCGGCTTTTAAAATTAGTTCCTTACTCTAAATGTATTTGTAATGGTGCACCCAATTGACAGACATAGTCATCCATTACTCTTGATGCCACTGTTGTCGCTTTCTGTTGGTTTTAATTCTGCTGTTCGTTGGGGCACACGATCTCTCTTTGATTCACATACCTTACATGTAGCACAATAAAATTCAATATCCTTTCTTCTATTTAACTAGAAATACCAATAACTGATTTTGATTTAAACGCACCAAGATTGCCACCAAACACCGTACTTTGAAACTAATAAAAAACGAACTTAATAGAAGTAGTTGGAACAATTATATCAGGTAAGATACCCCATTACCGGTTTCCCAATTTTGGATAAAACTGTCCTTTTTTCAGCAATAACTGCTAATAATATCCTTTACCCGGTGATTCTTTTTCTAAATGGCTTCAAACGGTGGCCTTGTTCCATTATCACCCAACCTGGTACCATCTGAAGGTCTATGTCTTATGACTGAGGTAATTGGATTTGATTCATACAGTCACTACGTCCCAGTTACCAGATGTTCCTTATATTAAATATTCCACAGTGCCGACACGGAAAACGAGACAATGCATCTGCATTTGTATACCTTTGTCCAGGTCTGTGTATGTGCTCTATGATAACGTCATATTCTTGTAACACTGACAGCAAATGTGCTAACTGGCCTTCAGGTTCTTCATAAAATGCAGCCAATGTAATGTCTTATGATCTGATCGCACCAAAGACTTGTGCCAATACAAGTAATACCTGAAGTGCTTCACAAAATGCATTATTGCCGAAGTTTTTCTGGCCACGCAATCACACTTATGTTGACATCACTTGCATCAAGATCGAGAATAAATGGTTGTGTGAAGTCCCGATAATTCACACTGGTGCGTACACGAGTATTCTCTTCCGTTGTTCAAAGGCATTCACACACTCATGTGTCCAAGCAAACTTCTCATTCTTATTGACCTTCCTATTGCGGGGTGCTGCGATTCTAGCAAAATTGGGTACAAACATTCTATAATAAGATGCTAAATCTAAACACGGGTGTAGCTTCTCACAATTTCTTGGCGAAGGCCTAATACACACTTCTTTGGTTTTGCTAGGGTCTGTCGATACACCTTCCGCACATACAATTTGCCCGAAACAGACAACTTGCTTATTCAAGAAGTGGCATGTAGATGGTTTTCATTTCATCCCAGCTTCTCTAAACTTTAGAAGAACCAACCTCAAGCATGCTACTAATGATAAAAATATAAACAGACCTCCCAGCAGCCAGGACATCCTCCATCAATCATTGGAATGTACTCAGAGCTCCACACATACCAAAGGACATCATATTCAACTCGTATAGTCCTTGCGGGGTCATAAAAACAGACTTCTCTTTATCAACAGGATCTAGCTTAATCTTTCAGTACCCGCCGGCTAAAGAAGGGGAAGAATATAGCTGTAACTATTTTAATGCCGAAATGGTATCGTCAACACCAGGTAGTGGAAACGCATCTTTCTTTGTAATGTTGTTTAATTGCCTAATTGCCTGTAGTCTACACAAAATCTAAACGATATATCCTTTTTTGGCATCAAAAATTACCGGTGATGCCCACGGACTACATAATGGCTGGATAATACCAGTATCCATCATAATTTCTACATGTTCCTGTATGTCATTTCTCTGGGATTGAAGAAGTCGCCTCATCCCTTGGCGAATAGGTGGAGCACCACCAGTAATAATCTTGTGTTTTAACAAGAGACGTGCAACCACTGTCGCCAGGACCAGTAGAGAGCACATCTGTAAATTACTCTATTAGCTGAGCTGTCGTAACCTTCTCTTATCTTAGGTATCGTTTACGCCATTGACAACACCGAAAACAAACGTACTACCTGTACCACTATCCCCTTCACTGGGCCTATCCATCACGTAGGTACTTAAAATACCATATGCTGGAATTCCTCTCAAACTAAACACTCACTGGAATAATACCATCCTTTAGTTTCCTTTATAGACATTCTGAGAGCTGTCTCAAATAATAATCCATAAGCAAATGAAGCCTTTCTGCTTCACTTTCGCTGGAATTATGATTTCAGGTTCAGTTGGAACACTAACGGTTTCACCAAGAGCATCCCTGCAGACTGGACACCTTTAAGACTATGCAGCTTGACTGTCCCATTATTGACTCCATATTACATTTCATTTGTTCTGAAGTTAATCGTAGCACCTAATTCCTGTAACATACCTATGCCTAAAAATGAAGTGATGAGACACGTCCTTTACTACTTGTATATAGTGAGTTATTTCAGTACCATCCAGCCTAATTCTTGCTTAGGCTTTGTCTTCAATTTTCATCTATTCTACATTAGCACAAACAAAACTGAGACTTGTAGGAGTCAACTTGCACCTCAACTTTCTGCTAAGTTCTGAGCTCACCAATGTTGATACTGAACAGGAGTCTACTAACATCTTTACATGCATCGCATTCGCTATACCTTGTGCGTTCAATGCGGATCCCAGACTTTAACACCTTTCTTCTAAATGTGGGGGTCTTTTGTTTGCTGGACAGTGTGTGACGCTCCAACCCTGACCGCCCCTAGTTTTCCTTCTTCACGTTTGGGTAGTCCAGTTTTGTATGGCCTAACTGGTCACATTTTCAGCAACGAATTAGCCTTTTGGCTGCTGGGATATCAGCTTGAATATGGCAAATGATCAAATGGTCAGACATTTAAAACCTGCAAGAACGTTACAAGAATCTCGAGGCCACGTCTCCTGCATCAAGTGTTGCACTGAATTCAGTGGGAGAATGTCAATCGAATGATTAAGAGCTCAGGATTACAAAGTACTCTTAGAAGAAATAATTCCATAGGACGATACCCCTTTGAACATGGGGTGACGTAGTGTGTGTGTGTGTGTGTTGGTCATTGTGTTTCTTGGATTTCGTTTACAGGCTGACCAACTTTGTGAATTTATCGTCATCACTCGAAGAGACATGACCACAATGACATCAGCAACACAAACTTTGTCTGTTTACGAGAAAATAATTTTGTTCCAAGTGTTGTCATTGATATTGAATACAAATCTACCCACGTGTGAGGGAGAGATTCACCGCACCTTGTGGACATACCACACTTACCAAGAATGGTGTGTAGCTTGTGATCTACACAAGCATACATTACACTGGAATGATCTACGCGACTGGAAACGATTTGGATTTAATAACTGAATACGAATAGCCACCAATTCAGATGCCTTTCGAAACGTGTGTGAATGTCTACACCAGAAGCAACAACAACAACAAAATGAAGTACCCATCCATACGATTCCTGAAAAGAAAGAACAAAAAATTATTTGCCGCTGCTGCTGTTTTTATTTGTTGCATATACAAAATGAAACCATGCTAATATTATATACAAAATGGGGTTGTTCAAAAGTCCCAGCCACAAATATAAAGAACAAGTGTTGGTCAGACACTTGGGATCTCCATGACTAAATTATGCCACATGTGTATGTACTAATTGCTTCTAAACTCAATACACCTGATCAATTGAGATTTCTTACCGACTTTTATCACGATTGGGGTAAAGATGGTGGTCCAGTGATTTACACGTCTTCCTCATCGTTTTCGTTCGTCTAAAAGTATTTTAAAAAACTCATTCACTCACCCTCTCGCTGATTCAGGGACTCACTCTCTTTTCTGTGATTGCTACCATTGTAGTTCAGCATGACATAACTCAAATCTAATCAACCACATTGATTCGTGCCCTGTATGTCACAGAAAAGATGTACAAGTGCGTTCATATTTGTTGGAAGCTAGTCTCAGAGAAGTGTTGAGCTGGTTTACTTTGACAACACATACAATATTTCAAAGAATCATTAACATTTAGCATAAAGTAGAATTGACACAACTTGCAGAACCGAAAATTGATACCTTAACCAAGAAACAAATTGAAACCTGCTAGAAGTGGATTTATTGGAGGAATTATAATTTGTTCGCTTCTACAAACAAAAAGGAAGAGGAAGCCGAAGAGAGTCACCGCTACTACAACAAACAAACAAACAACTAAAAAAAAACATCTGGCAAGAAAACAAAGAAGACAAAGACAAACAAGAAGAAGAGGAGGAAAACCAAGACATTTGTATAAAAAAGATAACGACCACGACTATCACCAAGAGAAAGACAGATACTGCAGCCAGAACGCGCAAGTATCAACGGAAACTTCGACAAATAGTAACGACAGAAGTAGGATCTACCAAGCACCATCACCCGTGTCAGTATCATCTACTCCATTTTTGATAGTGCCAGCGAAACCCGATTTAAGAAAAGTGTTTCCAAATCTGTTGAAGATGCCGCTGAAATGGACACCCATCCATAAAGATACTCCTCCTTCTTCTTCTTTTTTCCTACTGCTGCTGCCAGCGTGAGACACGTGGCACCGCCCAAGAAAATGTGCAAGATAGAACGAGAGTGTTACAAAGCTTTAGTCCATTTCTGGAGACAATAATGAACTCGAGTAAGTCGTTTGAAAAAGCTTCTTTTTTCTCGTCTGGTGTCTAAGTTAAAGCTCGTGTGAAATTCCGACAACAAGTGGACACGAGCAACTGTATAAAAGAAGACGTTTACACATTTCGCATCAGTAACCTCGACAATATGTCATTCCAAAATATGGCATCGTCGTCGTTGTCATCCTCATCGTCGTAAGACTAATAAAACTTGGACAAATTCAATACCCCACGTTATAGAAACAAACAGGGAAGTGTTGTCGGTGTTAACCAAAACCAAAGCACCGACACGAAAACAGTTCATTCAAAATGCTTTTAAAGAAATCATCGATACCTGAATGTTATTTGAACGTGTTGACAGAAACCGTTCCATTTACTACAGCATAGCAAGAGCGATTAGGATGTCACAGTTACATCTTCGAAACATGGCGAATAAGAAAATTCAAATGACCCAAATGAGAAAAGTGCTTGTTCAGCGATTTTTTTTCCCCCACTGCTGACAGCACCATTGTTGGGTAAAGTAGCTACTCACACGTAGCTGGTCCTATGTTAGGTTCCGTTTTGCGATAAAAAGGACGGTTCATTTGCAAATGATATCAATAATGAAAACTTTACTCTATGGAAGGACGAAAATTAACGTTAGTCCCTTACAAACGTTAGATAGACCTCCACCTCTGGTACGAGCAGCGGATACCACACTTGCCACCCAATCCTAACGTCAGCGAGATGGCTAACGTACAACATGATTTAGAATCTTTGGTTGCTCGATCGAACTTGTCGCAACGGTATGAACAATTATTGCACCGTCTTCACACGTTGTACCAGAAAGCAGAAAGCTTTAAATGAGACAGTAAAACCAACTCTAAGTGCCAGCAATAATTTGATGACCGAAGAAAATGCAGCAACCCCGGCGACGACGACAGACAGTCTCGCAACAAACTCGTCCTTCAAAGACAATACATTACGAAAAAAATAAAAAATACAGTGAAATAAAGCGTCCCCAAAGGATGCAAAGGATAACACGTTTGTTTCTACATGTTCTAAATGATCATCCCTAGATGTCCTACGAAGAACAACATCGTTTACTGTATCAAAGCAAACCGATTCCCAGATCCAATATGGTGGATTTAATCTGCCGGCTATGGAGGAATTCAAAATTGGTATCGTGCTCCTCAAGCAAATCTTAAAAGTGTGCGCCTCCACGACGTACGACGATGGTTGCAATAACAATTCACGTACACGTTACACAAATGTCACACACTGGGAATTTGTTAATCCACACTATCTTCCCGTCAGTTAAACGTATATGACAGTGTGAATATTGGCATAAAAGGATATCTCAGACAATATATATATATATATATATATATATATATATATATATATATTCCGTGTACCGAGAAGTAGCTCGACAACCAGGATACGATTTTGGTAGTATGCTAAAATGGGTCTTTTGAACTGTCGTACCGGTTTTGAAACATTTTGTCCTTCAAGGACTGAATACTTTGAAATGTCACGCCTTGTCGGAAGGAAAACAGTTTCTCTAAAATATGATAGTCGATCGACAGAATTCTAAACAGGTGTTACTGAGTTGTGCGAAACATGTCCTGATCAGACCGAAAATTGTTCTTTGAATCCAGAGAAATGCATATAAAACCAAATCACACGCCCGTCGAAGATGTTGCAACAAAATGAGGTCATTACAACCACAACTTTAATTTGTATGGATGATAACATAAGTGATAAAGGTGAATGCACACATAAAGTTTCATGGCATACATTCAGCAGCGTCTAGGAATTTGAGCTACATGTAAATGCAAAGAATGATCATATTCAATTTAGCATGAAAAGCACATGTTTGCCACTTCTATCTACATGCACCTTCTGCCTATGATTTCAAACCCATCAAAATTCATGACTTTTGTATACAAAAGTGAGTGTGCTCACTTGATCTTGAGAGGTAGGTCACAGTTAGTGTCGTTAAAGGACAAGGTACTCATATTTAGCTATGAAACGTGATAGAATTAGTCAGTGGTCACTTGGAATGTCGCACATGCGATACCGTGCAGCTCAGTGCATCTATACTTGTGAGACTTTTTTGCGTACTTTGCCAATGCAATTATAATCGCTGGCTATATCTAACTACAATATATTTTGAAAACTCTATTTTGATCACGTATCGCCCCTAATTTTAGCTGGTAACATTCACAACGAAAATTTCCACCTGTAAAATCTCTGATATATCTTGTATCTGCTCAGGCACTATACAATCCATGTCTGACTTAAGAAGGATGTATCTTGTACCTGCTCAGGCACAATAAAATCCATGTCTGAGTTAAGAAGAATGTATCTTGTACCTGCTCAGGCATAATAAAATCCATGTCTGACTTAAGAAGGATGTATCTTGTACCTGCTCAGGCACTATAAAATCCATGTCTGACTTAAGAAGGATGTATCTTGTACCTGCTCAGGCACAATAAAATCCATGTCTGACTTAAGAAGGATGTATCTTGTACCTGCTCAGGCACAATAAAATCCATGTCAGACTTAAGAAGGATGTATCTTGTACCTGCTCAGGCACTATAAAATCCATGTCTGATTTAAGAAGGATGTATCTTGTATCTGCTCAGGCACTATAAAAATCTATGTCAGACTTAAGAAGGATGTCCACGTAGCAGATAAGATCAATTATGCTAAGCAAACTATTATTTTCTTTTTAGATTACACATTTTATTTCAAAACTGCTGTTTTACACGATTCCAACAATCAGCCATAACTACGCATGCACAGGAACATGTCATCATATTGTCTATAAAATTTCATTCTTGTCGTGTACACTATTCTCTTGCATCGTGCGTGCCGCGTACATCATTCTCCTATTATAGAAAACATTGATCATGATTTTACCCGAGAAAGATATTATATAATAATGTAGGGCACACTGCTCACTTTTAGATCGTGTGTGCCGGGTACACTATTCTCTAATTATAGCCACGTTGTTTTATGAAGAAAGATAGTTCAGTACAGAAGTACTCTTTCATTCAAGAAATAAAAACACCCATACAGGACCCGTATGTAACAAACCAAGGTAGCACTAAGCAGTTTCGTCTGATAATCCATGGAGACAATGGACTACTTTTTATAGTGGTGTCAATATGCATGATTTCATGCTGTATGCATATAGTGTTGATTCTAGTGCAGAAACACATTATTCCGAGCTGGGTATGAGATCAAGTTTTGGCTACCATGTGCATGAATGACTGCCCATTTTCTTCCAGCTCTGTTTGTATGTGTTTACCATGATTTTTATAATAAGTGATTTTGTGGGAGATCAGTCCGTTCATGGTCCACTTTCCTGTCCATTAAAGTAATATTTGGGACAAATTGTCACCGCCTTGTATATGAAATATCTCCGATTTTGATTAGTATAGGTTCTTTATGGGATTGAAAATCGTGAATTTTACAGATATTCACACGTTGTGAAGAGAAGGGTTGCTGTGAATATAAAGCGGGTAATCACAGAAGGATCAGCTTTGTCATACCAGTATTTTTACCGATATGGTTTCTCCATTGACTGAAGAGTTTGAAAATCTATTCATGTTAATGGTTATGGTGCTATATTTTGATAGCGGATGGCTTCCAAGGTAAGAGGGTACCTATTCGTCCGCGGCCGTAACCAAAAGCTTAGTGCTACCTAAATCTAATAAAGAGGACGCTCAAGCATGTAACAAAGGCTTAACTCAAACGAAAAGTCTCTCTGGTACCGTTCCTATTGCAGTGGCAAGCAGCCTGTGACGGCTGTGATATCACCATACCATGTGAACGAACTACCCAATTTACGGTCGTAATGTGGCCTTAACCGATCTAAGGTCGTCACTTTTGTCAACTTTGAGAACTAATTATGTCCAGTCATTAGCATTTAACAAGTTACTGATATTGTCTGTATTTTGTACATAGTTTAAGCGTACGATATTTATATATTTATGCAAATTTAAAAATTCATGACAAATGCCCTTTTGATATAAATCAGTTTTACTTTTCAATTCAAGGAAAAAATGAAGAAAAATGTTTTCCTGTTTGTTTTTTATTTTTCCTGAGAGATGAAATGGTAATTTATCCAAAGTTAGTGATAATTTTGTGTCGAATGGACGATGCACAACACTTCAGTACGTCACAGGAAAGATAACTTCCATATATTTTACACATTTTCATGGACGAGTTTCCTCCCATACACTACTTACGTATAACTCTGCTCACCATTCACTAAACTGATGGATTGCTGATTCCTCCCACCTGTCAGTCAAACGTTGACACATGCCAATAACAATGACATGCTGACTACTTAATCCACAACATACAGCTTAAGATAATCAATCAACCAATCAGTCTGAATCGGGAAGACAGTCCCACAATGAAACTCCCCACTACCAAGCGTCTTTAAAGAGCACATCCCTCATTTGTTATATGTCCTGGGCACATCCCACATTTATTTTATGTATGGACATATCCCGCATTTATTTTTATGTTCTGGGCACATTCCCCATTTATTTTATGTCCTGGGCACATCCTGCATTTATTTTATGTCCTGGGCACATCCCACATTTATTTTATGTATTAACATATCCCGCATTTATTTTATGTTCTGGGCACATTCCGCATTTATTTTATGTCCTGGGCACATTCCGCATTTATTTTATTATCCTGGGCACTTCCCACGTTTATTTTATGTATGGACATATCCCGCATTTATTTGATGTTCTGTGCACATTCCGCATTTATTTTATGTAATGGGGACATCCCACATTTATTTTATGTATGGACATATCCCGCATTTATTTTATGTCCTGGGCACATTCCGCATTTATTTTATTATCCTGGGCACTTCCCACGTTTATTTTATGTATGGACATATCCCGCATTTATTTGATGTTCTGTGCACATTCCGCATTTATTTTATGTAATGGGGACATCCCACATTTATTTTATGTATGGACATATCCCGCATTTATTTTATGTCCTGGGCACATTCCGCATTTATTTTATGTCCTGGGCACGTCCCGCTTTTTTTGTTGTCCTGGGCACATCCCACATTTATTTTATGTATGGACATATTCCGCATTTATTTTATGTCCTGGGCACATCCCGCATTTATTTTATGTCCAAAAATTACTCTCATTATTGTATCCTGATTCTT
The DNA here is from genome assembly GCA_029931535.1 of Margaritifera margaritifera. Lineage (NCBI taxonomy): Eukaryota > Metazoa > Mollusca > Bivalvia > Unionida > Margaritiferidae > Margaritifera > Margaritifera margaritifera. The sequence goes on along the minus strand of JAQPZY010001673.1, from coordinate 5,607,521 downwards.
TGACAATTTAAATCATGGGTGTCAAACTCATTTTTTTTTGCGGGCCAGATTTGATATAAATAATAATTAAAATTAATAAATAATAATAATAAATAATGAGTCTGTTTGACACCCCTGATTTAAATGAAGACATATAGCGAAAATAATATACAAAAATTGCATCCATGTGGCTGTCAATGTTGATTTTTTTATTGTAAATTTATACACAAATTACATCTCACTTAATTAGTACGCAAAGACAAACAGAGATGAGGTCGCATGGTACAACGGACCTCATTTAACATGCGAGAAGGTCATCCACCACATAATGTTGACACATTTATCAATATTAAAAATATTTTAAAAATATTGAATGAAGAATCTTGCAGATGCATCTCTTATTTATGAGTTTTAAATTTTGAAATTCCAGGCAGTCAGTTAGTTTCATTCCTCCAATTCATTATGTTTTTCAGACCTGTATACATAAGGCTGTATCTCTAATTCTTTATGTTTTTTCAGACTTGTATTGGTAAGACTGTATCTCTAATTCTTTATGTTTTTTCAGACTTGTATAGGCAAGACTGTATCTCTAATTCTTTATGTTTTTTCAGACTTGTATACCTAAGGCTGTATCTCTAATTCTTTATGTTTTTTCAGACTTGTATAGGCAAGACTGTATCTCTAATTCTTTATGTTTTTTCAGACTTGTATTGGTAAGACTGTATCTCTAATTCTTTATGTTTTTTCAGACTTGTATAGGCAAGACTGTATCTCTAATTCTTTATGTTTTTTCAGACTTGTATTGGTAAGACTGTATCTCTAATTCTTTATGTTTTTTCAGACTTGTATAGGCAAGACTGTATCTCTAATTCTTTATGTTTTTTCAGACTTGTATACCTAAGGCTGTATCTCTAATTCTTTATGTTTTTTCAGACTTGTATAGGCAAGACTGTATCTCTAATTCTTTATGTTTTTTCAGACTTGTATTGGTAAGACTGTATCTCTAATTCTTTATGTTTTTTCAGACTTGTATAGGCAAGACTGTATCTCTAATTCTTTATGTTTTTTCAGACTTGTATTGGTAAGACTGTATCTCTAATTCTTTATGTTTTTTCAGACTTGTATAGGCAAGACTGTATCTCTAATTCTTTATGTTTTTTCAGACTTGTATTGGTAAGACTGTATCTCTAATTCTTTATGTTTTTTCAGACTTGTATAGGCAAGACTGTATCTCTAATTCTTTATGTTTTTTCAGACTTGTATAGGCAAGACTGTATCTCTAATTCTTTATGTTTTTTCAGACTTGTATAGGCAAGACTGTATCTCTAATTCTTTATGTTTTTTCAGACTTGTATAGGCAAGACTGTATCTCTAATTCTTTATGTTTTTTCAGACTTGTATTGGTAAGACTGTATCTCTAATTCTTTATGTTTTTTCAGACTTGTATAGGCAAGACTGTATCTCTAATTCTTTATGTTTTTTCAGACTTGTATAGGCAAGACTGTATCTCTAATTCTTTATGTTTTTTCAGACCTGTATACATAAGGCTGTATCTCTAATTCTTTATGTTTTTTCAGACTTGTATTGGTAAGACTGTATCTCTAATTCTTTATGTTTTTTCAGACTTGTATAGGCAAGACTGTATCTCTAATTCTTTATGTTTTTTCAGACTTGTATACCTAAGGCTGTATCTCTAATTCTTTATGTTTTTTCAGACTTGTATAGGCAAGACTGTATCTCTAATTCTTTATGTTTTTTCAGACTTGTATTGGTAAGACTGTATCTCTAATTCTTTATGTTTTTTCAGACTTGTATAGGCAAGACTGTATCTCTAATTCTTTATGTTTTTTCAGACTTGTATAGGCAAGACTGTATCTCTAATTCTTTATGTTTTTTCAGACTTGTATAGGCAAGACTGTATCTCTAATTCTTTATGTTTTTTCAGACTTGTATAGGCAAGACTGTATCTCCAATTCTTTATGTTTTTTCAGACTTGTATAGGCAAGACTGTATCTCTAATTCTTTATGTTTTTTCAGACCTGTATACATAAGGCTGTATCTCTAATTCTTTATGTTTTTTCAGACTTGTATTGGTAAGACTGTATCTCTAATTCTTTATGTTTTTTCAGACTTGTATAGGCAAGACTGTATCTCTAATTCTTTATGTTTTTTCAGACTTGTATAGGCAAGACTGTATCTCTAATTCTTTATGTTTTTTCAGACTTGTATAGGCAAGACTGTATCTCTAATTCTTTATGTTTTTTCAGACTTGTATAGGCAAGACTGTATCTCTAATTCTTTATGTTTTTTCAGACTTGTATAGGCAAGACTGTATCTCTAATTCTTTATGTTTTTTCAGACTTGTATACCTAAGGCTGTATTTCAAATTCTTTATGTTTTTCAGACCTGTATAGGTAAGGCTGTATCTCTAATTAGTTATGTTTTTCAGACCTGTATAGGTAAGACTGTATCTCTAATTCTTTATGTTTTTCAGACCTGTATAGGTAAGGCTGTATCTCTAATTAGTTATGTTTTTCAGACTTGTATACCTAAGGCTGTATTTCAAATTCATTATGTTTTTCAGACCTGTACAGGTAAGGGTGTATCTCTAATTAGTTATGTTTTTCAGACCTGTATAGGTAAGACTGTATCTCTAATTCTTTATGTTTTTCAGACCTGTATAGGCAAGACTGTAATTCTAATTCTTTATGTTTTTCAGACCGGTATAGGTAAGGCTGTATCTCTAATTAGTTATGTTTTTCAGACCTGTATAGGTAAGACTGTAATTCTAATTCTTTATGTTTTTCAGACCTGTATAGGTAAGGCTGTATCTCTAATTAGTTATGTTTTTCAGACCTGTATTGGTAAGACTGTATCTCTAATTATTTATGTTTTTCAGACCTGTATAGGTAAGGCTGTAATTCTAATTTTTTATGTTTTTCAGACTTGTATACCTAAGGCTGTATCTCTAAATCTTTATGTTTTTCAGACCTGTATGGGTAAGACTGTATCTCTAATTCGTTATGTTTTTCAGACCTGTATGGGTAAGACTGTATCTCTAATTCGTTATGTTTTTCAGACCTGTATACATAAGGCTGTACACGTGTTTTTTTACACAGTGTTGTTAAACGGAACAAATTAGTGACAAAAATACAATATAAGAAAAGAGCAAGGGTGATTTATCTTGATTGATATAAGTCGTGAAAGAAAAATTTCCTGATTTCTCTTCGATGGATTCCTGCAAAATAATTCTTGAATCGTTTTCACAGACTGTAATACTGTATGTTCAACCTAGTACATTTTTGTCAGATATTTGTAAGTGCGTATGTGAATACGATACGGAGAGAAAAGTAATAAAAAGACTCATCTATACTGAATTAATAATATTCCCTACCTGAAAGTGATTGTAGTTATCTTCAGCGATCGACAAGGGTTAGGTATGCAGGCATTCAATATTATCCTTTCACCAGGAATTTACCAGTATATAAAATATGAAGCCCTAATTATTTTTATAAAATATATTTGCAGCATTGAATATGTTTTGTTTCCCTTATATTTTCTACTGTTTCAAAATGGTATATTAACATTGATGTTATGCATGAATATAAGCTAATTATGCCTATTTTGCCTTTGCTTACACGCTATGCCTTGTGGCAGTATTGTGTGTGCAATGATCTTAATTATGGGGAATTAGTAGTCTTAGAACACAGGAGTAAAGTCAACTTAAATTCAAAACTGTTGTATTAAGTGAAAGAAAAATATAGCAAAAATGTTTCTTTTCACTTATTTGTAATAAAATTAAGGAACAAACTGACGATTAAGCAGATTCGCTTTCTTCCGTATACTAGTGTTAGAAGAATTAGCAAACTTTGTACCCTTTGACCTTTAACCTCTGTGAACCTGATCTGTTTCATCCCTGTTCAAATTATAAATTTAATGAGTGGCATCTCAGGAATAATTATGGCAAGTTTCATGTTCCTGTCTTTTAGCATAACATTGGTTGCTATTGTTGAGAAAATGCGATGTGCATTTTTAAAATCTCTCACTTTTCAGGGGTGGGAGGTGGGGTGGGATTGTGTGGGACTTTGCTACTAATGAATCCTGTTATGTGGAACAAAATACATGAGAATTATTCAAAAGGACTGTTTAGATGCTTGCGACTTAAATGTTTCATCTATACAACCAAAAATTAAATCAAATAAAAATAATAGATATGTGGTATTTATGGAGGCGCTCTACAGATATTATGGACTTCTGAGAGAGTGACAGGTGTAAGGTGAAGTTGTTTGAATTTGCAACATGCACAATGAAGAGAATGCTGGCATACCTCTATGCTATTTTCATGTAATTTGGCTGAAATTTCTTTGCATATTGTACTTGTGGAAATTGTACATGATCCAAGCACACAACTGACAAAAATGGCAGCTCCCATGTGCTCGAAAAATCAGCCCGAATTATCCCAAGTACACTATTTTTAGCAGTTATTAAATTAGGGAAAGGAATTTTGCCAGAGTAGGCAATTCCAGCTTCTGAATGTACAATGAATGAATTACAAAATAAATAAAAAGTAAAAAAAGTTATAGGTTTTGTTTTTTTTACAATTTACCTTTGAAGTCCAGGAAGTGAAAATGACCAAGCGGAGTTAGCAGTTTTTTGATAGGTGCACATCTGAAGTAAGACCAAGGTGTATACTCTATAACCCAAATTGCACCCATCAATCATACACAAATATAAAGGGAATTAAAAGTTCTTTTAATAATACCTAAGATATACAAGGTATTTTTTAAATAGCCAGAATAACCAGTGAGGAAAACCTGGGAATTTTTTTTCTATACAAATATAACCCTGTGCAAAATACGAAACTGTAGAGCGCCACCATAATAACTGTGGAGCGGTACCAAGGTATTTTTGTAAATAAACATTTTGACGTCATTGTTTAAGTCAATTACGTAGTTGTTTAATGGGCGAGACATAAACAACTTCCTTACTTCTTTATACAATAGTTGTATACAAAACAACATTTGTAAGACTGACAAAATCATTAAACACCCTTCAAAGTCCATGGCTAAGTAATACAAACTTTCAAAATAAAAAATATATTAAAAAATTAAAAACTTTTGACAGAAATGTTCTTAGCATGTATCTACCTGAAGACCATCCATGATGATGCGAAAGCGTTTGAAGGAATAAAGGATAAGCATATTACTGATATCCTGTTGTATTAAAAACAAATTTCTATATATGAACCGGCACATAGACATATTCACTTTTTCATATATATATATATATATGTGTGTGTGTGTGTGTGTGTGTGTGTGTGTGTGTGTTTCAATGTATATGTATAAAGATACAGGTCATATGGAGAAATAACAGTCGTTTCAAGTGCATTGGGTCCAGCAAGAATTCGCGCATGGTGTCAGGGTTTAATTAAGATAAATGTTTAAAAAAAAAAACTGACAACGAACAGTGCAAACCTATTCCGAACTTGCCTAAGCGCTTTCGACTCTCACTGGGTCTTTGTCGAAGGCAATTACAGAACAGAGCCAAACAAAAAACACAAAAGTATGTGCAGTACATCAATGTATGTCTAATGGAAGAGTTGTAGTATATAAGAAATATATACTAGGTCAATTCCATCGAGGTCGTTATTCATCATTGAAGTTTAAACCAGTAAGGCGCGACATCTAATATTGTAACATGCTGACATGCTGAAAAGTGTATACCTGTGTATAGTATATTGTTCATATATGTACCTGTTGATCTTTATAGTTACATATTTTAAATCTGTGAGTATGTGTGCGAGCATACCTGAGTGTGTGTAAGTGGCTTTATTTAACATAATCTGTTACAAAAATTGGGGACCACATGGCAGACGGGTCTTTCATGACCATATGTGTGATCCTCGTTAAATAAAGATTATTATTATTCGTATTATTATTATTATTATTAACAAACAACGCTTCCATTAGACATATAATCATGTAAAGTTTTTGTAAATTCAGCATCTTCTGTTGTGCTTGTTGTTTGGCTCTATTTTATAATTACCTTCGACAAGGACTCAGTGAGAGTCCAATGCGCTTAGGCTAGTGAGAAATAGTTTTGCAATGTACGTTGTCAGTTTATATATATATATATATATATATATATATATATATATATATATATATATATATATATATATATATATATGTGTGTGTGTGTGTGTGTGTGTGTGTGTGTGTGTGTGTGTGTGTGTTTCCAACGTAAATGCATGCCATGTGAATCTACAATGTTTTTTCCTTGGTCTATCTACATGGAAGGTAAGGCGTAGAAGGTAAAGTCTAAAGTAATTTCTGTATGTCTGTACTGGAAGTCTAAAGTAATACTCCTCTGTATGTCTGTACTGGAAGTCTAAAGTAATACTCCTCTGTATGTCTGTACTGGAAGTCTAAAGTAATACTCCTCTGTATGTCTGTACTGGAAGTCTAAAGTAATTCTCCTCTCTATGTCTGTACTGGAAGTCTAAAGTAATACTCCTCTGTATGTCTGTACCGATAGTCTAAAGTAATACTCCTCTATGTCTGTACTGATAGTTTAAAGTAATACTCCTCTCTATGTCTGTACTGGAAGTCTAAAGTAATACTCCTCTCTATGTCTGTACTGGAAGTCTAAAGTAATACTCCTCTGTATGTCTGTACTGGAAGTCTAAAGTAATACTCCTCTGTATGTCTGTACTGCTAGTCTAAAGTAATACTCCTCTGTATGTCTGTTCTGATAGTCTAAAGTAATACTCCTCTCTATGTCTGTACTGGAAGTCTAAAGTAATACTCCTCTCTATGTCTGTACTGATAGTTTAAAGTAATACTCCTCTCTATGTCTGTACTGGAAGTCTAAAGTAATACTCCTCAGAATGTCTGTACTGATAGTCTAAAGTAATACTCCTCTCTATGTCTGTACTGGAAGTCTAAAGTAATACTCCTCTCTATGTCTGTACTGGAAGTCTAAAGTAATACTCCTCTGTATGTCTGTACTGGAAGTCTAAAGTAATACTCCTCTGTATGTCTGTATTGATAGTCTAAAGTAATACTCCTCTGTATGTCTGTACTGCTAGTCTAAAGTAATACTCCTCTGTATGTCTGTACTGATAGTCTAAAGTAATACTCCTCTCTATGTCTGTACTGGAAGTCTAAAGTAATACTCCTCTGTATGTCTGTACTGATAGTCTAAAGTAATACTCCTCTGTATGTCTGTACTGGAAGTCTAAAGTAATACTCCTCTGTATGTCTGTACTGGAAGTCTAAAGTAATACTCCTCTCTATGTCTGTACTGGAAGTCTAAAGTAATACTCCTTTGTATGTCTGTACCGATAGTCTAAAGTAATACTCCTCTATGTCTGTACTGATAGTTTAAAGTAATACTCCTCTCTATGTCTGTACTGGAAGTCTAAAGTAATACTCCTCTCTATGTCTGTACTGGAAGTCTAAAGTAATACTCCTCTCTATGTCTGTACTGGAAGTCTAAAGTAATACTCCTCTGTATGTCTGTACTGCTAGTCTAAAGTAATACTCCTCTGTATGTCTGTTCTGATAGTCTAAAGTAATACTCCTCTCTATGTCTGTACTGGAAGTCTAAAGTAATACTCCTTTCTATGTCTGTACTGATAGTTTAAAGTAATACTCCTCTCTATGTCTGTACTGGAAGTCTAAAGTAATACTCCTCAGAATGTCTGTACTAATAGTCTAAAGTAATACTCCTCTCTATGTCTGTACTGGAAGTCTAAAGTAATACTCCTCTCTATGTCTGTACTGGAAGTCTAAAGTAATACTCCTCTGTATGTCTGTACTGGAAGTCTAAAGTAATACTCCTCTGTATGTCTGTACTGATAGTCTAAAGTAATACTCCTCTGTATGTCTGTACTGATAGTCTAAAGTAATACTCCTCTCTATGTCTGTACTGATAGTCTAAAGTAATACTCCTCTCTATGTCTGTACTGGAAGTCTAAAGTAATACTCCTCTGTATGTCTGTACTGATAGTCTAAAGTAATACTCCTCTGTATATCTGTACTGCTAGTCTAAAGTAATACTCCTCTGTATGTCTGTACTGATAGTCTGAAGTAATACTCCTCTTTATGTCTGTACTGGAAGTCTAAAGTAATACTCCTCTCTATGTCTGTACTGATAGTCTAAAGTAATACTCCTCTCTATGTCTGTACTGGAAGTCTAAAGTAATACTCCTCTGTATGTCTGTACTGATAGTCTAAAGTAATACTCCTCTGTATGTCTGTACTGATAGTTTAAAGTAATACTCCTCTGTATGTCTGTACTGGAAAAATATTGCCGGTATTAAAAGTTGAAGAAAGCAAAACAAAATGTTTTCCATATTGGGTTTTGTAATTTGACTGACAATATTCCATTACATGCAAAACGACGACGATGGTTCAGGTGGGCTCTGCTCGTTTTACTTCATTAATATATATATATATATATATATATATATATATATATATATATATATATATATATATATCCACCATTTATATTATGTTAAAGGTTATATAATATTTGATTGTCCTCCTGTATGAATTTACTATATATTTGTTCTAATAATGTTCACTCCTATTGAAAGATTGTAAAACTTAAAACTTAGTAATATCGATTTAAATAATAATTTCCCTCAGTTTTTGTTACACGTACTACAAATACACGTTTTGTATTATATATTTCATAATGAGATATTGAAATTAATCAGTGGGAGAAAAATTCTATCGCCACAGTAGCGATATAACTTTTAGAACTACTTTCTTTTCCATTTAGGAATGGTATCTGCCCTTATGTATGTTATTGAGACCTGTATTTCCATATTTAGGCATATTTCATTTTTCTTCTTCTTTTCCATTTCTCTCTCCCTCCCTCCCTCCCCCCCCCCCTCTCTCTCTCTCCACGTCAGGTTGAATAGACCTTTAAATGTGTCAAGACTGTTGCCCCGTTAGTATACATTCATGTAATCAATGAGAAGGTGCCATTAAGAAAGTATAAAAATGAACCCCAAAGAACAAAAAGTATTCTTAAAGTATAAACTTTTTATAACTAGTTTTCCACATGAATCGTGCGAATTTTCAGTGACTGAACTTTTGAAATTACATGACCTGTTTCTATGCGATATTCTGTGTCACCCATACAATATCGTATACCTGTTACGCTCAACGACAAACGGTACACATTTTTTAAGAAAATCTCTTGATTACATATAGTAATAAAATTATTTAAGTAGCGATTTTAACTGTCATCATAATCATAATCATGTTTAAAAACGATAGGGAAATAGGCGTGGATTAGTGTCGACTGAAAACCGAAATCAAGTGACAATCCAAATTTGGGTACAGTGTCTGTTACAGAAATAGACTGCACGCTTATCAACAAATTCACACGTCTAAATGCAGAAATATAAACAAAATTGAAACCAAAATCCTTACAAGTAAGCTCACAATCATTCAAATCTGTTATTTAATGATGTTACGCTCTGAAGTCTGTTTACAGTAGGCCCTCAACTCCCCCAGCAATGTTCACTGTATCAATCCACAAGAAATTTGTTAACGAAAATAAAAAATCTCTTCATTTTCGTATAAAAACAGTAATTAAATTTGACAAAATACTCAAATCAAAACATTAAATGTACAATCTAAATTTGCAAAAAAGTCGAAGTACTAAAATTATTGTAAACTTTCGGAACTTCTTTTTATCGATGTAGTAATGCAGCCGTTAATCGCATTGACACAGAATGGAGAAACAAATCCCTGCAAATCGAAGGTTTTTGCCTTAAAAATATATAACAAAAAGAAAATCTACGTTTTTTTTTTATTAGATATAAGGAAATATTTCAGTCTTGAAATGGAAACATTTTGTATTGTCACTCGTGGCTTCGTCACTCGTGACAATACAATGTTTTCACTTCACTCGTGAAATATTTCCTTATATCTACCAAAAAATCGAGGAAATTCTCTATCTATCTTTATTCTAGAAAAGCGATAATATAATCACAACACAATTTACCACCGCCTATAAATTATTCATGATTTTAGTATATGCCCAATTGCCTGTGGCCTGAGATTTTAATAAAAACTAAAGTTTCTTCTTTTTTTCTTCTTCTTCTGTTCTATTCAGCATCAATCACTTAACGAACCCAAGGCTGAGAAGGGTCATGATCACTTTGTTTCATGCGTTTTGCTAATATTATATTGAGTTTTAAATCCCGTATTAATCGATGTCATAGCAGTAGTGTTGATTTGCAGGCCACTGACAATGGTATGGACTTCCCTCTTTTCTTACAAGAATACGCACTTTAAAAAACAACCTGGCCAATCCGTTATCCCTGTCATACAAATCGATAAAATTAGAGGTTAACAATGAAAATAAGTGTGCGGTCGAGAAAGTCAGAGAGTTGCACTGACCAGTCGATCTAATAAAGCGACTATATGTGATTGAATTGATGACTAACAGAAGTAAAAGGAGAGAGGTGGTTTGCGTGAAGGCGCTACTGAATGACATTGTTGTATGCAATATTTACAATATCGGTTGAAAGATTGCATAAATTAATCAATGTAGTGTAAACGTTAAAGATTCTTCCGAACAAATTAACAATAAATGATTAATCTTAATCCCGGAAATCACGTACCCTATGTACTCACTTGTTAGTCGCGTCCAACTGCAAACAACATAGACCCTGATCTGCTGTAGCATAATGCGACGGCAGATGAGGGTTGATGTTGTTAGTTTAACTGATTACTCCTAGCAAACTACATTGACCCAGATTTGCCAGCGCATGATGCGACGGCAGATCCGTGTCTGTGCGGTTTGCAGTTGGACTCGATGTATAAAAGTGTACATATTATATTTATTTAGTCATGAAAAGTGTTGCATGTCAAAATTATATGTTGAAGATGAAGTAAAAGAAACTGTATTGAATGATTCGATGTGAAGGATAAAACGGATAAAGTTCCTTTTTATTAGCTTTCCTGAACATATACAGCGGAATTCTCTTGGAATAATAAATTGAAAGAGATAAATGGACAACTGAAAAGGGCAAAAGGGGAACGTAAACTGTTACGAACATTAATTGACATTCAGAAATCCCTGAATGCCATATCGGCAGTACAATCTTCTACACAAGCATGCCTAAATACTGCAATCATAAATGCGGAATAATTTACATACGTGTGCGTGATTCATTGCAAGTCGGGGCTAAATGGTATTGGAATGGATGTCTAGTGTTGAAGAGGTAATTTTCACTTTAAATACCGACATACATTCGGTTTCTCCATTTATCCTAGTTATTCCAAAGCACTCGATCACCATTCAAGTTGACCTGTCTTCCACTTGAAAGGTGACTCATGTGTTGAATTTCATCTAATAGTCAAATATGCACGAGTCCACGAAGAGAAATTATATAAGGGAGTTTCATCTCCTTCTTCACCCCGCATTTGTTGTGTTAATAAAGTGTTTCCTGCCCAAAATAAATACATTTATATAGAGAGATACAAAACCCCTGCTAAAATTAAAGTAATTTGAAGAAAGACAACATTTATTCTGGATTTGGTGTCTTCCAACTCTTGCAGAACAAATTTTGAAGTATAAAGCTATGTAATTTATATCTTAGTGTATTGCAGACTGCAGTCAAACACTAGTCAAAAGACATGCAATATTATAGTATTGTAGTAATAGTTGTTTGGGATGCTTAAACATTGCTAATTCATACATTCTGAGTAGATGTTTGGGATGCTTAAACATTGCTAATTAATACATTCTGAGTAAACATTAAGATGTGCACTAAACACGAAGCCGGAAATAGGCTAGAAAAGTAATATTTTATCTAGGGCTATTCGCCAAAGATTTTTTTTATCCACACTTTGAAAGTCTTCATAAAGTCTGCAGACTTTAATGAATAGTATTTATGTACTATACACATATAGCATGAGTAAGTATGTGTCGGAATGAAATATTTACTTTACTTCAAAAGAGAGTTATACAAATGTACAGAAAAAGTTATCGGTAAAACGTCGTTTTTGCGCCTATACTTGCTTGTGTATTCTGTTCAAAATGTTCAGTAAACCGAATAAAAAGGAACTTTAATCAGTTTATTCTTCACATCTAATAATTCAGTATAGTTTCTTCTTCAATAGATGATTTTGACCTGGTGAGAACAGATGATAATTTTTCTGAAATTAATCTGATATTCAAAATAAAATTTTATTGACAACCTAATTTATTTAAACTTTCTTGGCACTAAAGTGGGGCACATGTATCCTGCAAAAGCGCTCGATATTTTTAATGCACGAAGACTCCATCCAGTCACCGTGTCGATATGTCTTCTAACTTGCTGCGTTAGTTTTGCCTTTCAGTTTATCTGAAGTCAGAAGCATGTAAATAATTGCTTTCTTCTGCATACTTGTTTTTATTCGAAAACCTTTTGCCCAGGGTAGGGGTGATTCGATAACGTTTTGCCCAGGGTAGAAACAAAAATAAGAGTCATCAACTAGATCCATTAATGCAGGTTACACTTACAGATATTGTCTAAATTTACTATCAATGGTAAATCGGAGACATTCTGACAGTTGTGGAGAGAGGGTTCGAGGCGCACTGGTGCAATGTTCTTTAGTGGCGCCCCAACCGAGGCGCCCGGGGGTAATGTTCATTAGTGGCGCTCCTTCATTGCCACAGAGAACAGTATTTATGTCAGTTGCCAACCTCCAACCCCCTCCCCCATCTACGTCCCTGTCGCAGCTAAAAAAAATTGAAATTGCCCCCCGACATTCTTGTCGCGCCGCCACTGTGTTATGAGTAACATGTTTATGGCGTGAAGATACTTTCTTTCCTGTTTCAAATATTTTTCCCTTGGAAACAATTCCTTTCACTAGGTGTTTGATGTTAGACATGGTAGGGCAAACATCAGTTCTAGATATAATAACTAAATAACTGTGGTTTACCGAATATTCGTTGGTGATAAGTAATAGATACATAGCAAAATTTGAACGGATGTACATCTGCACAGAAGTTATTACAATGCCCAGACAAAATTGTCATCGACTCTGATACCGTTCAGTGGAGCTTATACTCCGCTTTCTCCCCTGCCGAGATTCCACGCAAGTTAAGCGGAAATTAAGTGTATCTCTTAAACAGTATTTGATTATCAATAATGATCCATCGAAAATTAAATTAAAGGCGTAATGTTTAATGAACAGGTACATCATACCGAAATTTAACTCATTCTCTGCCGAATGTCTCAGTAGAAATATAGCAAATTTGCAAAACTGCATTGTATTCCGCTGATCGCCTACTGAATTATTTCAGAGAAATTGCTAAGAAGTAGAATTTCAGCTGCGCTTAATCAAGCTGTGTACTGTTAGTCAGATAGCACTGTTCTGGTTCACTTGTAGCGCAAGTGACTATTTTCAGGCAGCCATTTTGAGTATTGTTTCATTTGGACATAAACCATCTGGAAGTGATTTAATAGAGCTGATATTTTCAAAGAAAAAAACATGATGTTAGTTGTATTGAGTACATTGCTTATAAATTAGTTGTATTGAGTTCATTAGTCATAAATTAGTTGTATTGAGTACATTGCTTATACATTAGTTGTATTGAGTTCATTAGTCATAAATTAGTTGTATTGAGTACATTACTTATAAATTAGTTGTATTGAGTACATTACTTATAAATTAGTTGTATTGAGTACATTACTTATAAATTAGTTGTATTGAGTTCATTAGTCATAAATTAGTTGTATTGAGTACATTACTTATAAATTAGTTGTATTGAGTACATTACTTATAAATTTGTTGTATTGAGTACATTGCTTATACATTAGTTGTATTGAGTACATTACTTATAAATTAGTTGTATTGAGTTCATTAGTCATAAATTAGTTGTATTGAGTATATTACTTATAAATTAGTTGTATTGAGTTCATTAGTCATAAATTAGTTGTATTGAGTACATTACTTATAAATCAGTTGTATTGAGTACATTACTTATAAATTAGTTGTATTGAGTACATTACTTATAAATACCCATTTAGAGTGAGAGTGGCGTAGTTCTTTGCATGCTTCAAATTTAATCCTTTTAGGAATCACAAACTGCTAGCTTATAGGTCCCATACTTTTTCGTGATTATCAAATTCTTTATTCCAAACTACTAATAAATGTTGCATGACTCCATTAAATATAAGCCTTAAATAAATTAGAAATATATGGCCTTTACCCCTTACTGTTATGGTAGCATTCTGTTACAGTCTCACTACACTGAATCCAACTGAATTTATAAGAAGTGTCTATTCTCATCTTAAAAATAATCAAAGAAAAATGAATAAAAAATATACTGCAAGCAGAGACATTGGATTCAACTAATAATAATAATAATAATAACAATAATAATAATAATAATAATAATAATAATAATAATAATAATAACGATGATGATAATAATGATGACTTTGTACAGCGCTTATTTTTAAAAAGTTCGAAGAGCTTTACAATATAAGTTAACACATGAGTACACACACACACACACACACACACACACACACATATATATATATATATATATATATACATATATACATATATATATATATATATATATATATATATATATATATATATATAAACAAATTTACAAAAAAAACTTCGACACTGTGAATTATACACAAAGCATAATGAAAATAATTAAGGGTAAAGAAACATTGTTAAGTATGTTCTTGCAGCTGAAAGAGGTGAGTTTTAGAGCGCTCAAGGACTTGAATGAGATAATGATGATGTAGAAAGTCTTTGCGAGGTGATCAGAATGGCTTCGGTTTTAACATCAGTCATCTGCATCTTGATACATGTCATTCATTACTTCGCATCGGAAATGCACTTCTCTACGTCTCGGATGGTAACATCATCTTTGGTTGGGTGACTAGATTTGCATAATGACAAGTATATTTTAAAGTCGTCATACTACTTACTACTCTTAATGGTCAAATTTTAACTGAATATTAAGAAACATATTCATTATATCTCCTGAAAGTAAGCTAGGTGGTCAGAACATTTTCCAATCAATTTCACAGGCAGATTTAACAGTGTCAGTGGTCATCTAATTTCTGTTTATTTCATGTCATTATTGTTTCTACTTTATGTGCCTAAACACACTTTTATGAAAACTTGATTTTGCATGTGCCCATACTAACTTTGCCTATGCCCATAATAACTTTGCATGTGCCCATAATAACTTTGCATGTGCTCATAATAACTTTGCATGTGTTCATAATAACTTTGCATATGCCCATAATGACTTTGCATATGCCCATAATAACTTTTCATATGCCCATAATGACTTTGCATATGCCCATGTGCCCATAATAACTTTGCATGTGCCCATAATAATTTTGTATGTGCCCATAATAACTTTCCTCTAAAGTCCTCTTATTTTCCTCTAAAGATCCACTAACCAAATAATTCAGGTTTCCGCTAATTTTCCACTTAATTTCCGCTGAAAACTAATTTGCATATTTCGCTTAAAATCCACTGATTTCCACCGCTCATTTTCCACTGAACGCTGCTTAAATTCCGTTGCATTTCTCACCTCAGTTTCCACTAAACTTATTCGTACATTGCATACGCTTAAAACATATTCAATCTCTCTTATATTTAAACTATTTAGGTATATTCCTTTGTCGATTGTATGCAAATGAACTTGAATAATTTGGGTTTCAGAGGAATTCGTATTATCTAAGAGTTACGCAGTTAGTCCGCTGAATTCCAACTGATCCCTGTCTGTAATATATAACTAAAAGTACAATTATTGAAATTAGGCTGAAAAATTACATGCGATATATCATAAAACTGTATTTCCTACAGGTTAAGCGTTTTGCCTTCGCAAATAGCAATGTAGAAGTATATTCCTGTGGCAGAAACGACTTTCATATAACCCAGCAAAATCAGCATCATCTCTAAAACATCTTGAACGAGGGAGTGAAAGAGGATTTATTCTAGTAGGTCCAAGATATATTATATCTTTTATTACTATTGTTATTTTAGTCAAAGTCTAGTCATGCGCTAAATTACTATTTTTACTGAATTTCCTAAAGAGTAGCTTGTACAGACGAACAACTTCAGTAAAAATGAGTTTGATTGAATATTATTTCAAATTAAACTTTTATAACCGTCTATTAGTTTCAAATTCTGAAATGATGCAACTAAGGAAATAGTGTATGCTCAGTGTAGCTAGTATTTTTTTTTATTTGTAAAGAAAAAAATTATTTGTAACGCATACAGGGATGATTCAGTAAATACGAGGACTACAGTATGTACTCGCGTATCAACTAATACCAACTGCAAACTGCATAGACCCAGATCTGCCGTCGCATAATGCGCCGGCAGATCTGGGTATATGCAGTTTGTAAAGACTAATCAGTAGAACAAAGAACACAGACCCTGATCTTCCAGCGCATTATGCGACAGTAGATCAGGGTCTATGTTGTTTGCATTTGGACTCGAATTTTACGCAAGTATATACGGTAGTTTATTTTGATTTCACCCCAGAACATCAAAAGGTGGATCAAAACTTGGTAGAGGCGCATATCACTAACACTTGCAACATTGCTTCTACATAAGGAATGTTCATCACAAAGCACGTGTTGAAAATAATAGTTCCATCTTGACATGTGTTAAGACTCATAGCTTTGGGAAATCGAGTTATGATTAAAATCTCTCCCTTTAAAGTAATAGCAATCGATTATCATGTTCTCTAAGAGTACAGAAAGCCTGGAAACGCAGTTATATCAGCGAAAGATTTTTTAATGAGAAATTTGCTGCTAAGTACAGATTAAACTGTGTGTATGGACCAAAAGCGTTCCGAAAGGTCTCCAGTCATGGGTCATTTTTTCCCAATAACTTCTTGTACATGGTAAATTCCCCAAGGGTCTTATCTCAAATGAGTCTGCTAGGACATTTCTGTCACGACACATTTCTGGACTGACAAGAAATTAAAAGATGACTTACATTTCACCAGACACAAATATAGTTTATAACCTTTTAGCTATAACGTTATAAGTTCCTTTGGATCGGAAAAACATGTTGGACTCATTGAAAGGAATAAGCGTACTGTCACAATTTATGGTATCATGGAGAGGTGTCACATTTTCGGGAATTTACCGGTTCGAACTTTCGATAATCATTGGTTTTATATTCAAAAGGATTTACGAATAGGAAATTCTGTTTGGCAAATAAATAAATAAATAAATAAATAAATAAATAAATAAATAAATAAATAAGTAAATAAATAAATAAGGAAAGTAGGTCTGGAAGATGTATAACGTAGTAGTCCTAATGATGTGAAAATGGAATGCAGTACAAAATCTTTCCTTCCTAGCTATACTCCTCCTGACATAACATTAGACTTTAATTATTCTAAATAAATCTGGAAGCAGAATGTAGCTATCCAGATTCGTATTCATTGTGAACTACTCATACATGTTATAAAAAAATGTGAGCTGTAGTTAAGAAAATTTAATATGAAATTCCTTCTCCTTCGTTATTTATTTATTGCAAAATTGCGTTCAGATGTCACTACTTTTCTCTCATTTAATCAGGATAAGCAAACGCCCACGTTTATATATAGCTTGCAAAATTAACCTTTTAGCAGAATAAAATGCTTTATTGTTTTGGTGGAACTACTTGACTTTGTTCATAAAAGTTCGTCGCTGCCATATCGTAAGTGCTGACAAATTCATGACAATCTAATTGTATAGCACTTTCGACCCAAATTCAAATTATATTTGAAGCGAAATTGTCAAGCAATTCTTTTGATTTTCCCCTCAGAGTTAAAATACAAGGAGAATGTTACGTGCATGGGACCTTTTCGGGTGGGAGAAGATTAAGAACACATATATCAGTTGAAATGAGTCCAAGATAAAAAAAAAAAAAAAAGACATGACGCAAGGTTCTCGGATGACCTGACAATATAGAGGTCTGCCGAAAGATCTGTCAGAACAGAGGGTTTTCAAAGAGGATACAGTCAAACTTTGTTCTTTTATACTCAGATCGTTCAAGACAAATGGGACGCAGACGACTAATTTTTTAAGTTAATTAGAACAAGGGAACTCTACGTTGCTAATACTAATATGATTTTGGGGTATGGGGATTAACAGATTTTGTATTATCCCTGAAGTGTTAATACACTATGGAAATCTTGCAGAATTTATCAACAATTAATCTGCATTTATTTGAATACAAAATAATAAATGTGACCTTTAATAGATGCGGAGAAATATTTTGGACCCGGTTGACTTCGCCTTTGATGATAATAATTGGAACGCGAGTTTGAATGCAGCAATTAAAATGGCCATATCTATGGTAGAAAGAATCAGCTATTTTTAAGTTCAAGAGTTTAGCGTTAAGCATATAATAAATATATAAACGCAATCTATTCATGTATGAAATGTTAGCTACGGATGTCGAGGGTTATTACGAGTACGGTTGCTCCATAGTTTACGCAAATTCGTTTATACAGATTAATGATCACCCAAGAAAATGACAAATCCTCCCAACCCCGAAATGGCCAGTCGCACTAAAAAAAAATGTTACGATTCCCATCTCTTGCAATAAACAAACAGGGGGGAAAAGCTAAATGCGTGCATCAACAGTGCCCCCCCCCCCCCATCTTACAATGCTTCAAATTAGCTTCTAGATTTGAGAAGAGAGACGTAAAATTGAGACATAATATAACACAACATTGAGAATCAGACAAGACATGCTGTCTAATAAATGATCGTTCAATAAACATACCTTTAAATCGAGAAAGATGCAAAAGGCATGAAGATTTGAAGCCATACATTTCTTTTAAAACTTTTAAAAATAATGTTAGAAACTTATTTTGCAAACAATAGCTTCTACAATGCATCGGATTACATTAATTGAGAAGACAGCCCGCATAAGAAAAATGGGACCCGAATGTATACAGTGCCAGACACTAACACATCAACAATGTGAAATTAAGTCTTGTAGTTAGAACATATTTTTCCTGAACATATAAAGTCATCATGGGGTGAAACGGATTGACGATCTAGTTTGACTGTTTGACTGCTCAGAATCTACATATGAACTTTGTTGAGTTGAGCAAAACATTCATAGAATACTTAACTACTGCTTGTCTAATAAATATTGAATCGCTCAGTTCCGGATTCTTATATATAATTACTATTACTTTCACACCAGAACTAGTGGCAGGTCTCAGCTGCTGTAAAGAAAAAGGCTTTTGACGTCAAGTCAAAGATGTATACCAACATCTGGAGAGAAGTTTAATTTCTTGAGTCCCCTGCTCTCCCTTTGTTTCGGCTATAATTTAGTCTTATTGAATGAGGTGACCCCTCTAGGCCAATCAGAGAGCAGGGGATTTTATCACTTGCAGCAAAGGCTTTCTTGTGTACAGGTGCAAATATTTGTAGTTTAAGAAAATTTTATTTATCTGTTATTTTTCTCCGCTTTAATTTTCGCCTCTGCTCACCAACCATAAGTATCATGTTATTCGTCATCCCATTGTTTTTTCTGCTATTTGGAAATCAAAATCTTGTTTCCTCAGCAATTTTGTTTCTGATTTTGCATCACAGCATCCCCTTCCGAACTCCTAACGTATTTCTAGCATCATCGAGATTTCACTTCAGAGTTGCTAAACAAATTGATTCATTTCGATGGCATCCATTGCAGCCAGCCAAAAGGTGTGCGTGTTTATTACAGCAATATAAGAAAGGAGAGAGAATTTTGTCAGCAAATACCAGTAACTTGCACAAAATCCACAAATGTAAATTGGTCATTTTATGTGTTAGTTTCACCATGGTTAGGGAGGTAACCCCATCACACTTTGCCATTAAACCCTGATATTGCTACGTGAGTAATTGCCCTTGTTAAGACGACCTTGTTCTTCCTGGTAGATTAATAATAGTTTCTATAATCAGGGTCGCAGAATGACAATGTTTTCATATCTCCCCAACTGCGTGCAAACCATTTTTCCGGTGTCTATCTATGTGTTAGTGAATTATTATGCTTAATGCGCTCTCCACTTTTTTTCTAACAAGCATGGTCAACAGATCGCATAGTGGATTCATGGTGCGGGTTTGGGTTGGGGTAGGATGTGGGTGGGGTGGGGGTAAGGTTGATGACTGTTATCGAATTAATCGTGTTGAGGTCTGAGTTGTCAGTATTGTTTATTCGCCTTACGCATATCCAGCGTACCCTTAGACGGCACCTTATTTACCTATGAGCAATTCGTTTCCGTTTAATTAATTTTGGACATCATTCAGTATGCTGATACATACTAAGGCAATTATTGACTGTGTGCCCATACTTGTTTTGTTTTACATTGGGGCTGACGGTGTGCCACATCCTACTTTCTTCACATTGGGGTTGACGGAGTGCCCCCACCTTCATTGTTAAAATGTGGGTTGACTGTGTGTCTCCATTTATTTTGTTTACATTGGGGTTGACTGTATACTCCCCTTAACATCCTTGACATTGGGGTTGACGGTGTGCTCTCACTTCATTTCTAACATTGAGGTTGTATCCGCTCCCACTGACGTTGTTTGTTTTTTGGGGGGCTTTACTGGATGTCCCACCATCTTGTTATATGTTTCCACTGGCCCTTTCAGTTTATCATATGGCTAAAAAACTGAATGTATTTTCTCAACGATTTACATTCAATTCATGCTTCCATCATTTCTTGTTACACATCGTTTCTTTTCATAACGTGTCCATTTTCCTTTGCTCAGTATTCTATTGTAAAATGAATACAACATTTTGGCATCTCTGTCAAACAAGACTTACATTTTTGACCGATAATTTCTTATTTGGATCCATGTGACGCTGAAATTTAAATTCTTTACATCCAGATGCTCAGAGTTCAAAGACATGCCTTGCAAGGCAAGGGACCTATGACTGCAAATCCAGCTGTCCAGCAAAATTTGGGTGTTAACACCTTAGAGTCACAACCCTCAACTTCCACCTGCCCTGACCACAATCCCAGTCCAAGGACACGAGAAACAACTGGCAGCCAAGATTGCTTCCCACCTGGTCAAAACAAAGATTTTCAGGCAGCCGTGGTAAGCAGAAAACAACAGCGTCTAGGCAGTCCCAGCTCTTCCTCGTCCGAAGAAGGACTCTCTCTCTCTCTCTTGAATCTACCTTGATTGATCGGAGGTCGAGAGTTTACTGGCCACCTCATGTGATTTTGATTCTGACTCTGATGGAAATATCTCTTTTTTTCTAGATGTGGGGGCACTGTGTCCCCCGCCGTAAAGAAAAGATGAGGGAGGGAGCACTTTGTCGATTTTTCTGAACTGTGTTTTGGCAAGGACTCACGCTCCTTGGAAACAACTATAACTATCAAAACAAAATTAGGATCCACCACACTAATATGACCAAAAAACAACAACAAAACCGAAGAAAAAAAATCTCATTGAATATCTGGATACTCGCCTTTTCTATCTATAACTCCATCAGCACTCGCAATTTCCCAAAAGAGGCCCACGCCATGTTTAAATATCTCTCGGTCATTATGGATCTGGCTCGGAAGGCCGGCAGCTGGCAGGAATACGATAAACGTTTCTGCAAACCCCGGGAACATCAATTTCTTCCAGGACTAAACGGTCACCCCAGCAGTCGTTTCGTCAAAAGGGGTGGGAGGTGGGGGGAGGGAAGTTCCGCAGAAAAGGCCAGCGCGATCTTGTATTACAAGAAAGGTTACTGCTGGGCTTTCCAACGACGAGGCTTATGCTCAGTCCAGCAATGTCAAATCATTCACCTTTGCTCCTTCTGCGACTCTATGCTGGAACCTCATGCGCCACATGCAAAGTACACATCTACAGACAATAAGCAAGCAGTGTTAAAATAAACCCAACCATTTAGCTTTCCATATAAGAGTTCCATCACCAATTATTCTTACCAAGCTATGTCATTATCTAAAACATTACGATTTGGCAGCAGTTTTATTTCCGCCTGGGAGCTGCAAATTTGTTTCCGCCTGGGAGCTGCAAGTACAACACACACAGACACATCCCCAGAAATCATGCATCAACTATTCTTCATGCAGATGCTGTTGGGGCCCCAGGTAGCCGAGTGGTCCAAGGCGCTCGCCTTCACAGATCACTGACATCTCACCTCTGTCCGCGTGGGTTCGAGTCTCAGGTTCTTCCCGTGGTTTTCCGGGTTCTTCCGCCACCAGATATACTACAACGTATAGCCTATCCGGTGCTGAATAATGGCGTTAAACCCACAAAACGACAAATAAACCGTGTAGATATTGTCGCCAATAAAATTCAGAAATAATCACCGGGCCATTCTCTCTTCCGCCATTTGCACCATTTATTGTTTCTCCCCTTGGTGTGGTGCCCCAAAAGACATGGTGAATTCAGGCTTATACATGACCTATTTGTTCCAGATAGCAACTCTGTTAACTCTTTGATCCCACCCAGCAACTCCATCGTGCACCTTGGGTGGTTTCTCTTATTGCTAAAGGTGACATTGAAGACGCATTCAGAATTATACTAATTTCACCTTTAGACTATCCATTGCTGGGTTTCCGTGGTAGCGTTCTTTTTATTTTTGATAAATGTGCACTATGGGATGTTCAAGTTCGGTACAAATGTTTTAGTCCTTTGCGAAAACCCTGCAGTGGGTATTGCAAAATCATTTCAATTCAATACACAAGCCGTTTCTCATATTGTTGACGATTGTATTTTGTCGACCCACCCAACTCAGATGTTTGTCAAATTTCCCTGGACTTCTTTCTTTATTTATGCTCTGATATTGGTTCCCCTGTGAAATTCTCAAAAACTGTCCTTCCTGCCACCTGTACTGGTTCATGATACTGAACTTGATACAGACCAAATGACTGAAAGACTGCATAATGACAAGCCCCAAACATTACATGATCTACTTAAATGTTTGTTCCCAAAAACGTTCTATTTCTGTACACGAAATTCAATCTGGTATAGGCCATCTAAAATTTGCTTACAAAGGTATTGCAAAGTTATTGCTTCCGAAAGAGCTTCCTCGCGGCGTCTCATAGATTTGACCTGTAAAGCTCAATTGCCACACCACAAAATCAGACGGAATAAATCTGATAGAGCGGATATTGCTGCTTGGTGGTTTAAATGCATTGATCATTTTAATGGAATCCCCATGCTACGCAAGCCTAATTGCATATCTTCAAAGTCCCTGAAATTTTATACCGATGCAGCGTATTCCAAAGATTTCAGTGCCAACTTTCAATGCCAGTGGTTTTCCAAAACATGTCCGCACCAATTAAAATATTATCACATCAACATTCTAGAACTTGGGACACAATTGGAAATACAGTAACATCCTCTTTCTTTCTGGTCATAGTGTATTGCCTAAACAAACATTCGTCTAAAGATAATAAAATCATGACCCTTATTCGCAAAATTTACCTCACAGTCTTATATTCAATTCGTGCGTTATTGCTAAACTTGTACCAGGCAAGCATAATCTCATTGCAGATAAATTATCCCGTTTGCAAGGTCGAAGGAGCCAAGGCTCTGGCACAACATCCAGATCCTCATCCAGTATTCATACCACCCATTCTACAGCCCCTTGCTATGCTGACACTGTGAACAGCCTCCTTCGCTGGTCTCTTTCCCCAGCTACTCGAGCAGAAATTTACAGTCTTTCAGGCATTTCTGCTCCATGCTGCGTCTGATGTATGTTTTTTCCGAGCTCTTACTGAAACATTCGTTACCTACATTACTCGCCTGCACCAGCAAAAGTTTACACCTGCAGCTATGATCGATCGTAGTCAGTAGCGTCCCTTTAATTCGATAGGTGGCAGCACGGAAGCAAGGGGCCAACATTACTTCCGGTTTACTTTCAGCTTTACGAACAAAGAATCGATGGCATCTCCAACTTGCTTTAAAAATGTCTCAGTCTTACAGATCATGGACGTTACTATCGCTCAAAAATGAGTTAGAAATAACACACACACACACACACACACACACACACACACACACACACACACACAAATGAGGAGCTAAGTTATCAAGGCGAAAGAAGGAGTTTATTGATCGGTAAGCAAATAGTAAGCATAGTCGTTGATATTGTTGTCATAAAAGTGGACAATCCCATTTCCTGATATCTGCATAGAAATGGAATACGCGTTATTTTAGAATTAAATATGACGTGTTTTATGTTAAAACTGCTTGTCGCGCCGCAGATCTGTTACATACAAAATTAAAATCTTTTTGGTGTCGATAGCCGAAAAAAAGGGCATTTCATTGTGTTATGAGAATTTATTTTTTTTTTTTTTAAAGAATAAAATTTGTATAGCATACTCCTTTATGTAATTCAGGCAGAAAAACGATGAGACTCTCTCTCTCTCTCTCAGAAAAAAACCCAATTATTGCAGGATATATATGTTGTAAAGATTTATTCAATATGTAATAATAATAATAATAATAATAATAATAATAATAATAATAATGACAACAACACACAGTAACAAAAACAGGGACCGGTATAACATGTCCAATAATTAGAAGAAACAGAAAAAGATAAGATTAAGATGAATGGAATTTTGATATGTTTCCCTTTTCTGCTAAAAATACTCATTATTGATATTGTATGGAAAGTTATAATATATGACATAAAATCACAGGCATTTACTTTTCTTTACTCTATTATTATTATTATTATTATTATTATTATTATTATTATTATTATTATTATTATTATTAAAAACTTTGATAATTTACCGCATAAAATATTTTGATAATTTACCACAAACAAAACATAGTATCAATCTATTAGACGGAAATGAACCAAAACCATGCAAAATACTAAGTATCTGACAAGTGGCCGAGTGGTCTAAGGCACTCGCCTTTACAGATCCCTGACATCTCACCTCTGTCCGTATGGGTTCGATTCTCAGGCTCGGCCAACGTGGGTATGCGATAAAGCTTGCCAGTCGCTTCCCGTGGGTCGGTGGTTCTTCCCGGTGTTTTCCCGGGTTCTTCCTTCACCAGATATACTGGCTGTCTTGTATAGCCTATCATGTGCTCAAAACTGGCGTTAAACCCACAAAAGAACAAACAAACAAACATCTCTGACATAAAACCGATGCATCAATGGGTTGGTGGGGTGCGTTAGAAAAAAGTCGCGATCCAACCGTAGGAACATTTTATTTTTTATATTTAGAAATAGTTGAATATAAGAGGTATCAGACTAAACTATATTCTACGGAAATTAACCAAAACTGTGTAAAAAATAATCTACCATGTACGGTTTCCTGAATGTAATAGTCATCTGTGAAGTACATTCTACAGACTACACTTGATGATGAAGGGATCCACTCTTTGATCGCATCCTTGCTTCTTTGTATCGCACGGATCCATTCTTTCCTCCGTTTTCCCGCAGGGAACGAAAGTCCTCATCTGTTATGATAGCCAGGTATTCAGCAACACGTTCCCGGCATTGTTATGATGTAATGTTTTCAACTTTGAACAGCTGTTTATCGCTCGACTGATTAACAATAGATTGTTCCGACGAAGGGGTGACCAAATATCGAGACCTATTTGTTTTTTGTGGCGCCACCTGGTGGGAAGATAACTCGCTATGTTCCCTCATTGGCTCCCCCCTGTCAGCAATCTCGTACCACCACAAACTTAAAGGTCTACCAGACCCCGCCTATTCCTTTATCATCACGAAATTATTGGTTGGTCTAAACCTCAGGTCGACAATAGTCGCCCTATTCTCCTATCTATATTTATTAACATCAAGAGCGCTGACTTTGTTCTTGCTCCAAGTAGACTGTTTTAGACATATATTCAATGTACTTTTTTATTGGCCTTTCACGTTTTTACGCATAGGCGAGCTGCTTTCCTCCTCAACGTTAAAGTCGGACCACGTTATTCCATTTCAAGATTGCACGATTAGTTACCAAAAAAATAAATAAAAAAAAAAAAAATGATATCAATCATTATCAGTTGCTTTAAACAGCACATATCTGAGAGACGAACCATACTTTCCATTTCCGATTCTTAAGCTACACTTTGTTCTGTCAAGGCACTTCGACAATACATTAAACTGCGCACCACTTCCAACGACCCTCCTTGTCAAAATATTCCTCTTATATTTGAAGACAAAGCGTTGGCTTGTATCTAAAACAATACCTTGAATTCGCTAATCTGTCCACAAAACACTTCAAGGGTCACCGCTTCTCCATTGGTGCAGCAACCCAAGCTGCTTTCTTCGGTCACACTGATCATGAAATTCAAAGTCTTAAGCGTAGAAAACAAGGTGCGTATTGCAAATACAATCATATCCCTAAACTTTCAACATAAATAGTATGTTCTGACAGGCTGTTTGGTCCCTTTCTACACATTAAAAAAATGTATTTTTGTTTTGCGAACCATCATTTGTGCCAGATTATGCTCATTTCATCATAGAGGAAAAGTGTTTTTGCATTGTGTACTTATATTTGCCAATTTTTAATGCGCTTCATTATATTTTGAATTTTAATATTTCATGCTGTTTAAGTTATGCCTATAACAAATACATCATGCATCTGTTAACAAGTTGTAACACAAGGGGTATACCAGCAAGTCTTTTTATTTCTTTATGTTTGCATATTTGCCACTTTTCAGGAGATAGCATAAACTTGTTATTCTGATAAAGGGTACAACATAAATGCAAGACAATATGTGTATTATATCAGTTCTACTATTGCATTCATGCAGATGTATTCATGTCTCGAATGTTTACATTTACACCTAAATCCTCCTTTGTGTTTGTGTAAACACATGCAAGGTTCCCTAGGAGCTTAATTATCAGTTTCTAATGTAATTTGCATGTATCTGGCTCGGATGTTCATTCGCAAGGGTCTGGGACCATTGATCGTATCATTAGGGACTTCGTAAAGATCTGGGACCGCTGACCGTGCACTTGTGGACTTCGCAAAGATCTGGGACCGATAATCGTACCCATGGGGACTTCGCAAGAATCTGAGATAACTTTTATTGGCTGTAAACAATGTTCAATACAGATCTTTATAATGGAAGCAAAATGAGGATTTTTCTGTGACATTTCATCTTCAGAGGGTTTTCTGCATAAAAACGACATAACTTCAATCACAGTTTTTTTTTTCTTTCTATAAGACATTACATGTGTCCATTGCATTTAATGTCAAGTCCTGACAAAGGGCACTATATCTACTTCTTCAAGACATTCAATTTGAGATTATGAGCCTTACATATGCAGAACTGCAGTGCTCCATTTCCATAGATTCATTCAAAATGAGAGTTGTGTCCGTATGAGACTGGAACTCGTGTCTTTTCCTGTGTATGGTCGGACAGCCTATTTTCTCTTGTGACATTGTCCTTGTGGACACATTCAGCTGCTTAACCCGCTTTATCCTCCAGGATTTTTGTAAGTGGAATTGTCTAACTGTAAATATTGCTTCTTCCATTTTCATATAGTAAATTGCATTTCATGTAGTAAATTGCATTTCATATAGTAAATTGCATTTCATGTAGTAAATTGCATTTCATGTAGTAAATTGCATTTCATGTAGTAAATTGCATTTCATGTAGTAAATTGCATTTCATATAGTAAATTGCATTTCATGTAGTAAATTGCATTTCATATAGTAAATTGCATTTCATGTAGTAAATTGCATTTCATATAGTAAATTGCATTTCATGTAGTACATTGCATTTCATATAGTATCATATAGTAAATTGCATTTCATATAGTAAATTGCATTTCATATAGTAATCAGTACGGTTGAACATTTTGTTGCCCTCATTGTCATTCGCTTACTAAGAAAGAATTAGGTGACGTTGGGTTAATTTTCAGTGCTCAAAATGTTCAACCCTAAGCAGCTTATTGGTAAATTTTACCATGAACTTTGCTTTATACCACTAGTCAATTAGGTTTTCATTTATTGTCTGAGCAGGTTCCCTTGGGTTGTCCATGGGTTCCTTTTTTTTTTTGGTTATTTGGTGTGCTACTTGTAGGGTCAACCTTCGCTGCAATAGAGGAAATATCAGCTGCTATATTATAAACATTGTAACTTTCTATCATGCAAAGATGTATTTGTATTTGAAGTTTCACAGTAAATCACTTCAATTTAACATTAAACTTACTGTCTGCCGAGGTGGTAGACATGTAACAACAGGCACATAGCCTGTTTTTAGTGTCTATTTCCGTGACTGAGCTGTAGTCACGTGCTCTGACTCCCTAAACTAGATTCTTCCTATATCTTAGTCTAGATCTGAGGGATGAACAAAATAGTTTTTGGCAACATGTCAAAAATGAATTTATACCAAAATCTAAGGAGAAATTTAACCTCAGCCTCCTTCTTGGGTCCACCTGTTTTCACTTTGTTTTGACTGTAATTTAGTCTTATTGGGTCCACCTGTTTTCACTTTGTTTTGACTGTAATTTAGTCTTATTGGGTGAGCTGACACCTCCAGGTCCATTAGAGAGCAGGGGGGGGGGGGGGTTTACATCACTTGCAGAAGAGGCTCTCTTGTGCACAGGGGCAAATAATTGTTGTTTAAGAACATTTTTTCTTTTTCTTTCACCCACTCCTCCCAACCTCCCTCCAATGCAATTCTTGTCTGATTATCACTTATACACTCGCATATTATTATAACAGTTAGGTACCTAGTTCAATGCTGTATACGCATTCCGAATTTCGCGTTATATATATATATATATATATATATATATATATATATATATATATATATATATATATATATATATATATATATATATATTGGATGGCAGCTGTGGTAATAAGGTAATAATGTGACAGGTATAAGTGGCCTTAGAGTTTTTAGATAGAAACCGGAATGGCTGTCTTAAAGCACCATCAAGGATAAAGGATATCTCGCACAGATCCTGGAAATTACTGAGAAGAAAGATCGAAAGCCATTAGAATATATCTGACAGAGTAGTATCAGTAATAATCCATATACCCAGTTGAGAATATATGGACAAATTTTAAAGGCAGTCTGTCCTTTATGCAAAGTTGTGTTAAGGACTAGAAATTGTGCTAGTTGGTGCATTAGGCAAACAAAAGATGCATTTGCTGTAAATTTTACTTGTTGTATTACAGAGCTATCCTTCATGTTGTATTCCAGTTGCATAAGAGAAAATGTTCGCAAAAGAGTTCTGTAAACCCAAACAAAAGGTTTAGATCAGTTGCATTTTGGGGGGCAATTTCCTTCTTGGCATAACTTTCTCATAGTAAGCCATCTTTAATGTGCAATCTGTTGCAACAGCGGAATCTTGTGCAAAAAGTTCATTTGTTTCTAGTATTTTCAGGCAGCAAATTCTGTAGACTGGTGTACTGACTGTCGCTTTAAGGTGTTTGGCTGCTATAGAAAGACTCAACAGCTGCGAACATTAATTTCTGTTGAACGCACTGAAAGTGCTGGCCATTTAGCATCCAATTTTGACTCTGTGATTTATTAAAGTGATGGCTGAAGTTCGTGGAGCGAGAGATTTTCCTGACAATATCTTATGGCAAATTTCATCCGGCCGATCGATCGCAGCGACTCACATATTTAATTAATGAATGAAAGAAATGAATATTACGGTTGCTGTTGACAGAAAATGTAAAACACAAAAGTCTTTTTAAAATGCGTGCTAATTTCCTTTTCCTTTCCTTTCCTTAACGTTCCCATCATAAATGTTCAAGAAAATGGGACTTTGACTGATTACGAAAACTATATCAAAGGTGTTTAGATCTCCTGAGCAGTTATGTTCGGTGAGAGATACTTGGATGTGCGTATGAGAATGAGCAATGAAGAACAAAGAATTTCAGAATTCCATTAAGCCCGGGGATACGTTTCAATGTAAAACAGCGAACGATGCTCAATGAAAAGTTACATTTTAGGAAAGAGAAAAGCATTTAATGTTTTGCAATATTATACAATATTAGTTAAGCTGCATTCAGAGCCAAGTGAAAGTACAGGGGATAATATATTACCACCTATATATATATATATGCAAAATATGAATCTGCAAATGTGTAGAATGACGTATATAACATAGGTGTGATAATCAAAGCATGTTAAAATAACACAAATTATAGTAGTGTTAAACAGCAGGTGAAAATCAGCCTAAATGTTCAATTAATCATGATTCACATAATCACAGGTTCAAATAACCATATTTCCGAAACCAATTTTGCATAGATAAATGATTTAGTGGTTACCAACGGTTTTTTTTACATAACGTAACGAAGTGGTACTTGACTTTGTAGGTCAAATCTAGGTTTGGAACTAGACCTGGGTTTATATTTGAGATTTAAAATGCTAAATATGGTAGTGGCACAGTCTGGAACCCGATGTCAATAGTGAGTCGAGTGGGTTCTATCTGATACAGTGTGTTGTTTTGTAGCGACACAGTGTATTTGTGTCGAGTAAATTATTTCAATATCCAAATGACACAAAAAGTATAAAATAAATGGAAATTTTTGATTTGAAAATGATAAATATAACTGAGTAGGAAATTCGATAATGTCAATCGGAATACAGATTTTTCAATGGATTTGAGTACGAAAATGGAAAGCAGACGCCTGTGTTGATGATGACACATTAACAGTGTTGTCAGTCAAATCACTATGCGGAAACGTTTACCTGATACGAAGAAGGGAAAAAAAAAACAAAAACAAAAAAACCAAACAACTTGAGAGAATTATTATTATCAGTATTGGCAGCGTGTCTCAATGATAAAGTTTATATTGGAAAATGATCAATGAAACACTGTGTTCTCAGCCAGGAGCCGGTAGAGTGTCGAGTGTGAAGACACACTCGCACGGTCGGGTCAATACCCAGTAAAATTACTCACCGCTTCGTTATATGGTAAACACGTGCCCGCATTCGAAGAACTACTTCTGGCTACGGCTAAATAAAAATGGTGACGGAAACGTGGATCGCTGACCACGTCATAAATTTAATGGCCACCAGATGCCGACAACGACTGTGACCCTTTCTACTTAACACCATTGCCTTAGAATCTATCATACAAATTAAATAAAGAAAATCTTAATACATCCACAGATTTAAATTGCAAGAAAAAATATAAAATAAATATGATTTATGCAAATATTGAAAATGGACGGCTAGCGATCTTTAGTTGCTGTTGTTAGTACGAGAGAGAGAGAGAGAAACTGACCTTTGGTACAATGTTACAATGTATCATTCAACAACTTCCCTTTCACGTAAACAGTACACTTTTATCCGCTCCGAATGGCATTGTTTTATCCTTCACTTGGAATTTAATGAAACACAAGCGACTCCATAACGAATCTATATCCTTTTTTTGAGGTATTATCCAGGACCGATTGACCACAATACCCAGGCAACAATCATGACGCCCACAGCACTTCAAATTTACCCGCCACTATGACAGCTGGATTGAGACAATCTCAACGATACTGTAACATTAGACTGAATTTTGTGTCTCATCTTTTCATAATGGTATACTCAGTTTTCTACGATGTATTGCATCGCTTTTTCCTAATGTCAATATTTCGTTTAGTTCCTTTGGCTACATGACATTCCATCCTGAATGAGAATCACCCCATGTACGCGCAGTAAAGTTGGGTATATTACTGCGCGGTGTTCAGGTTTCATTCATTAATTGGACGACGTGTAAAATGTTCAAATAAAACTTTTAAATATTTGTTTATGTTTAAATTGTGTTTTACCTATAACATAACAGAATGATTAATATGCTTGTTTTTAAGTATGTAATAAAAAGGTTTATTGACATAGTATTGAAAATTACTGGGCTCCTGTTCATATGGTGTAGAATGCCTTCGCAACCGCAGTGATTTTCCGCCACATAACCTCGGATCCAATATGTTTCTATACTCAGTTAATAACCTATACTTATTGTATGAGACTAATATATTTTTAATGATTTAATGTGTCGGTGTTAACTAGTCTACTTTGCTGTCATATTCAAAGAACTTTTAACTGTCGAAATCTGGATGGAGAGATTTTTGTTTTTCTGGTCCTTAGATCTTCACTGAAATCCAGCAGAACCAAAACTGACGAAACGGCGGATTTCACCCCTATTTATAGATTTTGGGACCACACTCGGGAAATTCAACGACACAGTTTTCAAGAATATTACTAAATATGGAAGAATTCGGAAAAAATATTAATATGAGCACCCTCCAGTGGAAAACATGGCTCCCAATTTCAAACGGCAAAATAACACACGTTTCACAATGAATTGCAAGCAGAATAAACATTGAACATGAACAGTTTCATAACACTTTTGAAGAACAATTATGAAAATACATGAATATTACCTTAAACCTGAAGAAAAATGGAAACAATTGCCTTTTTAACCATTCAGAGTAGAAGGTAAGTGAAGACAATTTATAATACGATCATGTACAAACTGGGCATCAAAAATATTTCCCAAGATGATGAATTTTTAACAAATTATTCACATTACATTTCTTATATAGAAATTTCATATATTAAAAACTGTTACTAACAGTCAATATTATTAGCATTTAAAAAGGTACCAATATTCCAACGTGAGGGGAATGTAAATATAAAAGGAGAGCATGTGTTATCTCCATGCATAATGATATATGCACATACACTTGATAAGTAAATATTTTTTGGAAAGGTAGTCAGGCTTGCTTATATATATATATATATATATATATATATATATATATATATATATATATATATATATATAACGAAGTCTGAAGATATTTAAATAGAGCTGAATCATTAACGCATACTGAATAAAGTTAATTTTATTTTTAAACATATCTTGAATCACTTGCAGAGTGCGCAACTTCCGTGGAAAGAAAGGTATTTCTCAAGAGATTTATATACATGTACCTGTATTTATAGTTGTAATTTTATAACTTCAAACATTTTCTGTTTCAAAACTAATAAGATGTATATTACGTAAGTACACGTGATTGAAGTTGTTGTCTGATATGCTGTATATAGAGAGCAAAGAAACCTACACTCACTTTTCATTTGATTTCCTCTTTTATTTCTATTCACACGTATGTTTTGACATATTACTTTTCAATCTTCGACCAGAGTAAGCAATATTTGAATTTTATAACTTCTGGATATAACGTAATCAAAAGAATAGGATGGACAATGTTCTTAATTGTGAATTATATGCTAGCAGTTCGCAACGCTTTTGATAATGCACCCCCTCACCCTTATTTTGTTTGTAAATGTATGATTACCTCTTGGCTTCGCTTTTAAATTTAAGAGAGAGAGAGAGAGAGAGAGAGAGAGAGAGAGAGAGAGAGAGAGAGAGAGAGAGAGAGAGGAGGTGGAAAAAAATAGATTTAAAAATGTCGAGTATTACATATATAGAGTCAGATTTTACGAAGTAGGTGAGAAAATAAATCTGAATTTAACATATTTGTTTGCAAGTTATTGATTTTCTTCTTGTTTTGTCATATATTATAATGGTATTGCCCCCTTGATAATTTTCACAGTAACCGTTTTACTGCAATGCATTGAACCGCATCCTCAATTTCATTTATATTTAGGTTTGTGCGTTGAAAGGTCAGTTTTACACGTTGTGGTATCGTTTATCATTCTAGCAGCAACGTAAATTGGTCGAATGTAAAACAATAAAAGTAATTGCTTTTTTTATATCCATTGCGGAAACTATATCAGCTAACCAGCATATAAAATGGCAATCTTAGGTCATTATATAAAAATTAACCCTTGCTTTTGTCATGTTAAAGAGGGGAAACTACTTCACACATTGAAATAAGAGTTGAGGAAATATTTCTAATTTGAGGAAATCCTCAGATTTTCCTGAGTAAGAAATGATAGATGATTTTAGTAGAATTCAACTAGTATGACTCAATTTTAACTTCAGTGAATGCAGAATGTTCAGGTAAACATTAATTGATGTCAATCAACGATTAAAAAAGATATTAACAAATTTTATGAAGACAATTTGAGATGTTTATTATTACTGAATCTCCAGTATTGTTTTTGACTGATTTTGTAAAAAAAATTTAAAGTCAACTAGAAAGCAAACTAAAATACAGAGATTTGAATGATGTTGTGTCACTACGCTGCCACGAGAAACATGAATTAAAATTACAGAATTACAATTGACTCAGTTACTACTCAATTGCAAAATAAAATAACTCAAAACGATCTCTGTAGAATAGGACACTTCTTTACTACTATGCCTACATAGCAAAATAACAAAATGGGCCAGACATTCTGTGGTAGAGTGAATAAATAAAAATCTAGACTGCGCTAGAAGTTCCATGGAAGAGTGAATGAATACAAATATAGACTGAGCTTGATATTCCATGGTAGAGTCTACTGCTTACAGTAGAACTCTTCTTCAGAGACGAATAAACAAAATGAACGAATTCGCTAGAAATTCAATGGTTGACTGAAAAAACAAAACAAACATATGCGCCAGAAATTCAATGGTTGCATTTGATAAGACAAATATAAATACTTATGGCACAATCTTATCAGGCAACAAACCAATATTAATTAGGTACTTAACTCTGACAAATCTACTACCACAACGAGCTTTAGCAATTCTTGTTGGTTTGCATGGCGGTCCAATCTTACATCCTAAACTTTTGTTTAAGACATAATCTAGGCTGTCTATGACGAATTAAACGGTAGCTCATATACAGAGTTTCTTAAATGGGTTAAGAACATACAATGATTGTATCAACGTGGTTTAGCAGATGTCCAATGAAAACAGAGTACATATGTGAGTTTGGGAAATAATTCGACGTATCTGTTAGGGTCTAGGAAATCGTGAAAACAAATGTATTAGGCCGGTTAGAGTGAGAGAAAGAAGATAGATCAGTAAAACATATATATCAAGGCTTGCATCGGGTCAAATTTGTAAACATGAAAACAGAAATATATACGCAATAAAACCGCTGAGAGATTATACGAAGATAAAAAAAATTCTATATGTAATAGAATTAATATTATATCTGACTATAGCTCAGTCAAAAAACATTCATCACCAGATCAAAGCTTCGTATCTTGTTTATTGTAATTTTGGACATGTTTTAGTTAAAACTCATGATGAAACACATGAATCAATATCATACGAAAGTACTAAAACAGAGTGTACAGAACAGTCTTGGAAGTCAGAGACACAACAAAGTTGTACTAGAAAAATTTAAATACACTTTCCTTCAGGATTTGGCATGTACCTCAAATAAATTTATAAAGAATACAGACAAACCGTTCATGTAAGGAATTAACTGAGTTCCAACGTTTTATAAATTATTAGATGGAGTTTCGAAAATTGTGCACAGTGACTTTAGATCAAAGAATGCTAAGCCAATGATCTTCACTGAAGAAGACCCATGGTTTCATTTCAACAGATGTCCGAAACATTGGCGAAAAAAGACTGAAGGTCATAAAGTTCGCAACGATGAGGCTCACACACAAAGTACGTGATCATGACAAGTTCATAACGATTGCAACTTAACTTATAGCCATGTTAAATTTATTCCTCTTTTCATTCACAACTTATCTGGATATGATAGTCACTTTTTCATTAAAGAGGTGATTAGATAATGAGGTAGTTAATACAGACGAGAAATACATTTGATTTAGCAAGAACAAAGGTGATAGCTATTGGTTGCTGAGGTGAGCTATTGAACAGCTATCTAAATATTTAGATGAAACAACATTTTCAGAGACAGTAAACATTTTGAAAACCTAAATATCTTCGAAAATACCTGTACCATATGATGACTTTGATTATATGAAAATTTCATAAAACAACATTGCATCCAATTGAAAATGTGTATTCAACATTGCTCAGTTGAAACATAACCTTTAATGGTCAATCATTACTCTCATGATGTTATAAATCACTATAACTTAAAGATATTAGGTGACCTTCAAGACTACTACATCAAGAAGGATATCCTAATTTTATGACATATCTTTGAGGTATTCAGAAATGTTTGTGTAACAAATTACAAGCTAGATCACGGGAAATTATAACAAATCCTACTAGTATATACCTTACTGCTAAAGCCAATAATGAAGTAGTTCCATGTCAAGAAGGAGTTACATTTAGAGTCAAAAACACCTACAACTAGGGGGAAAATGACTACTAATGAAGATGTTCTTGCTGAACAATCATCTTACAACACTGTAGGAGATTAATTTAATCCATTCATATATGTACATAATGAATTAAAACAAACCAACAGAATAATTGATGAATTTAAAAGACAAAGCATCTGTATACGAGAATGTCTGGGTTAGTTACATTCATGTATGTACATAATGAAGAAAAAACGAGCAGAATAATTGATGAATTTAAAAGTCAAAGCATCCATATAAGAGAATGTCTGGGTTAGTTACATTCATAATTGACTTTAACGTGTTACGCATCCTAAAAGAACACGCAGGAGTGGAATTGAAGGAATACATTTTATATAATCATGGAACACGATTACAAACCTACTCAATGATAGCATATCAATCATCATTTTACAATTATGGCTGTGAGTTCTTAGTGACGCTTTCAAACAATCCATAGATGTAATAGACAGAGCAGAGGATAAGTTAGAATATAGCAAGCAACAAATTGAGCACCTTCTGTCGTTTGATCCAAGCATTATTGAAACAACTTCTGAAACTTTTAAACCACCAGAAAAGTTAAGGAACCTACTAATAAAAGGCATCAAAGAAGGATATGAAAGTACACCAAGTAATCGTACAAGAAAATAGGTCATTACTACCAAAGTCAATAACTGGTATCTGAAAGTAATTTTATCTTTCGCTAGGCGAAATCAACCACGAGGAGTGAAGAGTTTAATCTGGTTCAGTGATCATTTAAAACAGATTTATCATCACTAACCTTATTGGAGGAGTCCCGGTTTTCACAGTTACAAGCAACAACGGGTTAAGTAGGGTATTTTTCAAACATACATTGAAACTACTATTCCAATATTTTTCCTTTTTTTTTTTTTGCTCTACATACAAAAATTCGTGAGGACAGCTTGTACTTTCAGTTTTCTGTATCAACTTCATCATGTCATACAGCATGTTGTTAAATAAACTTTTAGAATGTAAGCTTGGACCGCCCCAAAACTAATTTTGAAGAATTGATGAAGCTAATGGTGCCAGTAGGTTTGAATGAGTTAACTATGGACTGCCTAATTACTACTTGTTAATTGTCTGATAAGACTGTACCAAAAGTATTTTAATTTGTTACATAAGCCACTGAATTTCTGGCACAATTGTTTGAAGGATAGGTCTGCTCTAAGCAGTATACTTTACCATCGAATTTCTAGCTCAGTCGAGATTTGTATTTATTTACTCTACCATCGAGTTTCTGGAGCATTTTATTATTTTGTCACGTACACATATTAGTAAAGAAGTGGCCGATTCTAGTCATTTCTAGTTTGAATTCATGTTTGTGTAGCAGCGGAGTAAAACAAAGCTGCTACAACATCGTTAAAATTTTTGCTTTTTCGACTTTCTGACTGACTTTGAAAAATTAAAAATCATTCAAACACAATAGCGAGACAAAAACGTTGGTATACTACTGGATCCTGGTAATCGGAGACTTTCAAGATATTCGATTCAAATTATTTCTTTATCACAAGCTCCGATCATAAGTGCAGGCTTTGTTTAGCACGAAAAATGTGCTTTGATCACTAATAAAAAATATTAGATAAACAGAGTTTCTTGACACAAGGAAGATAGGATGTCTCGGAATTATTCTCTTTACGTGGCGTTATCTTATATCAATTTCATAACTTTCAGAAATGAAATGATCGTGAACTAATGTTATATTAGAAAGATATAACACAATAATAGCAGTGCGGACATTATAAATGCGTAACCTTTGGAATGCACGATTGATGGCTGTTTAGGACGTGCATATATATAGACTATTGTTATCTGAGAGAAATTGTATGACGTAAATGCATGGATACACTGCCGTAGAAACCTTTGTAGCTTGAATTATGGGTTATTAAAACAGTTTTCTTTCTAATTAAGTTAATTATTT
Organism: Margaritifera margaritifera; assembly: GCA_029931535.1. Classification (NCBI taxonomy): domain Eukaryota; kingdom Metazoa; phylum Mollusca; class Bivalvia; order Unionida; family Margaritiferidae; genus Margaritifera; species Margaritifera margaritifera. The sequence continues at coordinate 5,569,464 of JAQPZY010001673.1, read as the reverse complement.
GCAATGCTCAGCAGCTGAATCAGAATACAAAATGAATGACAGCGTGTGCGGTTTCATCAATTTATAAAGCTGATTGACATTGTCTAATCGTCTAAAGGTTTGTTGATTTCGCTTGATGCAGCAAATATTCGACACCATATACCAGTGGCTCCCAACCTTTGTTTTGCTACTCTAAATTAGCCACCAACAGGACCTCCCGATCCACAGGCTTATGATATGATTTAAAATTTTCTTCTGATGAACCTTCGCAACCCTACTGAGGACCCCCGCGACCCAGATTTGAGTCGCGATCTGAGGTTGTGAACCGCTGCTATACACTGTTGCATGAGTCTATTAGAGCACCTATTGAATAATATTATTCTTACGTTTTGCAAAAATCAGTTTTAATCTTTATTAGAGACTTTCTTTCTCTGACAGAGATGAGAGCTTTTCGAAAAAATCAATATCATTGTTTACGTACATATGAACTTCAGTGTTTAGATTTTATAATAACCAAAACATTTAAAGGAACATCCCTAAAATGTACCGTAATCCATTATTAATTTAAATGGACAAAATGGTTAGCTGAAATTACCTAAATCAGGAGTTGATTTAAATCACAAGCATGGGCTGTGAGCTTGAAAAGTTTAAATTTTGTAATTTCACATGATATTGTTTTCACATATTTTCCCAGATCTTGTGAAAATTATTGATTTCGAGTCTAGAAGAAACTTGTTATGGACAATATTTATCAGTGACGTGACGCCTAGGATGTTATGCAGTAAACAGTAAAATTACGTCCATGATATCTGCGACTTTGTGATATTGAAATTAGATCATTGTCTTATTTTTTATACAAGATTTATATGTAAATATGTGTTCCAATATATTGGTAAAGAAAGCCAAATATGCATGCAGCTAATTAACGTAGTGATGCAATTTGTTAAAGACTGACAAATAGTTTCCATCATCTGGAAGTTATGTAAGGACATGATTCAGACGAAGGGTGAGGTTGCGAATCCTTGCCAGACCATTGGCTGCCTTGGTATGTCTTTGGACAAGATACTTCTAGAAGGGTGAGGTTGCGAATCCAGACCGTTAGCTGCCTTGGTATGTCTTTGGTCAAGATACTTCTAGAAGGGTGAGGTTGCGAATCCAGACCGTTGGCTGCCTTGGTATGTCTCTGGTCAAGATACTTCTAGAAGGGTGACGTTGCAAATCCTTGCCAGACCGTTGGCTGTCTTGATATGTCTCTGAACAAGATACTTAACTCCATTTGCCATGGCACGATGTGACCTTTCATGTATCGATGTGCCGTTAAACACCACCAAATATTATTTTTGCTTTACAACACAAGCTCGATCTTTGATACAGTCAGTCACTAAAATTTGAAAAAAGGAATAAAATATTACGCCGTATTTATGGCCTATAGGCGTAGCTCAATGTATGAAATTTAGGACCGCAAATGTTATAGTTTTCCCTATATATCTTTTCTTTCATAAATCTTGCAAATCTGTCCACGTTCCGTCTTGCTAAATGATAGCAGTAAGTTCAATAGATTTATTGTTATATTGGCATTTTCCTTAACTCGAAGAATCAAGGATGAAAACTCAGAAAAGCATTTATTTAAGTTAAATTTTGATCTGGCATTTGTCACCACGACAGTTTCTTTTTGTAATTGAATATTTTTGTCACATCTGGGCAGGAGTTTGGAACATAGATTTCAAACCCAAACATAATAGGGTGTAGTTATTCTTCTACGTGTCACACAATAGATGGGTCTAAAATTGAAAATCACCCCATAATTACTAGTCCCGATATGTTTTGCATTTAATATCAAATACAAAAGATGACAATTGTCTTTGGGGAACTTCTTTTCTTTGCTGATATACAAGATTTTTTCGGTATCATAATTACTGCCAATCCCGCTGCCACATTTGCCATAGACAGAACATATCAAGCCACCGAAAAGAGTCGTAAATTGAATATATCTTTGACAACTAGCTATCAAGTGAATAGATGGATATTTACATGAAGGTAGACATACTTTTTTGTCTGTACGCAGAAGTTGTGAAAAGAGCTGCCCGAGAGACCCATTTCTATCAATATTCCTACGCGAACAAAATGAAGCTCTTTATATATTGCCAAAGCAAATTTGCTAATTTACTCAGACGGGAAAAGGTGACAGTCTGATGATTCCTTGTTTGAATGCACAACTCCTGAATTGATTCCAGCTGTTAGTGAGAACATATCAATATATCTTCATGTTTGACTTGAATGCTCTATGTATGAAACATGAGATAAAAGCTTTGTCTGGAGTCAGAGGGTCCAAATTTGCTCATGTATCTCCAACAATTTATATCAGAAACTGTACATTACGTTATGGCATGACAATACCTTTTTACCAAAACTTGTAACTTTCACAAACGAAAGCGAAATGGCCTTGCTTTATCAAGTAAAATCTCGCGTGAGTCATGAAACATGGCTCTTGGGATACAAGTATTTTTATACACGTTGTATCTTTAATTAAAAATGTTAAAAAATAGGAAGAAAGAAACCCCAGCCCCCCAACCCCCAACCCCCCAAAACAAACACCCACACGTTTAAATTTACTTTCCTCTTACCTCCCCTTTAATCCCGGTCTGTCACTCTCCCCTCCCCCTCCAGACCGTGGATAGTAGCCCCAAGATTCTGTACAGACCGTAGATTAAAAGGTTTAGCGTGCATAAAATTGCAGCTACTAACGAGCAAACTAATTTCGCATACATTTTATATTCCTTAAAATTATGCGATCAATAGATATGCATGATTTAAACGCTGACGACTGCTAGGAAGAATCGTTCTGGAAGCTTGTAACCGGGATTAGATATTAGTATCCAACTTTTAATAAGCGCTATGTTATTCCGAGGATGTAATACCAGCAAGTCAACCGGTGGATTTGTGTCTGTTAAGTGATGTTTTCCTGCACATTTATTCGAACATACCTCCAAGTTTGAAGCGGTACATATTAATAATTCTTTGCACTAGAATAAAGCGGCCATAATTCATTCCTCTGCCTTTCGTTGCAGTTGATATTCGATTTTGATTAGATACGGTAAAACCACCACCAAAAAGTGCTAAGTTATTTGACCTGATACCTTAAAATCTTTCGGCAAGCAATTTGATATAAAATGAGCGTCAATACACAATTAAGACTCAATAAGACGCTCGAGTTTAAAAAATCTTGTTTCTTTATTTACATGTAAAGTAGAGAAAGTAATACTATCTTTTAGAAGCATTAGCAATATATGTTTGCAGGAATGAATAGAATTTCTCTTTTATGTATGCATTTGTAGTAAGATGGATATATGTCCCCGACCACCACAATCGGCTATTATTAATTTCCACACCCACCCACCTTACAGGATATACTTTTAACGAAGACCATACACTATTATGTGTCAGTAGAAAGTGATTGAGAACCATCAGCCATCTTTTCTACTATTCCTACTACTTCGGCTATTATAAATTTAGTTCAGCAAATAAATGGAAACTGTAAAATTGAATAGTTGTAACAGAGAGACGAGATGGATAAAATGGAAAACCGCAGCACATATGGCGCGTACAACTCCCCCCCCCCCCACACACACACACATACACATACATATGACACATACAAAAAAATGAGCTTGGGTATTCGATGGCTTATTATTTTATCTCAGAAGCATTGATGCCGAAAGGTTCATAAGCAAATGTGGTAGAATGATAAAATATATTTCGTTTGACAAACATTGCAAAACAAAAATACATGAAAATATAAGAAAGAGAACTCGGTTAACGTAAAAAATAACTAAGAATCATAAGAATGAAAATATGAAAAAGAGAGGTAAAGAAGCTACATTACATAAACGAAAGGAAGAGGAAAGTAAGCAAACAAATAAACACAAGAATAAATATGTAATTGTCCATTACTCAGTTTAGGTATGGCAATGTGCGACAAATAAATAATGGACTTTCATATTTTAAAAGCTGGTAAGCAGTACACCTTATCCTTGTCCTGCTAAATATTTGAATGCCCCAGTTAATAAAGACATTACACACATATTTAAAGATAAAGTAATCTATTACACAGAAAATAACTATTTCACATGCAAACCATTTTGACATTTTTAAAAATAAAAAATCCTTGAGGTTCAATGAACACATACAAAGCACAGTGTAATATGTAATTCTGGTAAAATTACCTTAATTGGGTAGTATGGATAGCAACAGCAGGATGTGGAATATCTTATTGACATTTTGTCATATCAGAGTACACCAAAATTAGTAAAATCGGTAATCAGGTTTCCACTTTACGCAGAGATACGAAAACTGTTGTCGGAATGCTCATGATGAACAAGCTTTAAATCCAAACAACAATAATATAGATTTAAAACAACTTAACATAATATGCAATAATTTTAACATTACTTCTCATCATGATTGGATAAATATTAATAAAAAAATAGATACCTTATCGATAATAGTGGTGAAGAACATAAAGCTGTACGTCAGAGTTTGGGAGAATCTTCACCAGCTGATGTGGTATGTGCATACACACGACATTTTAATTATGGAAGTGGACCAGCTGAATGCTGGAGAAAAATACCTGTTGAAGAAATATATTTATTGATAACAGGCAATGGAAAAATAAAATGCCTATGTTTCTTTCTGCAAGATAGTAATGGTTTGACAGAAAAGGAATATCGGGATTAAATCAAAGTATTAGGTGGAATGTGTTATGTATTTTAGGTGCTCAAGTACAAAATAAAACATCTATTACGCAGACTGTTTCCACTGTTCAAGACACTGTAAACGGTTGTTTGAAAAATTGTTTTTTAGATGAACAAGAATATGACTCAATGTGATTTCAGCAATATATTTCAGGATCAAAAGTTCAACTAAACTATACTATAGCTATGGTATAATTTTGTTACCCAGTGATATGGAGATGGCAGTATTGTTGGATAAGACAACAATTTTTAGAAAGTGATGAGATACATTTAATCTAGGAATAAAATACAGACGCGCAAAAAATAAAATACCAGCAGCTGATAAACAGTTGGAAATCATTCGTCAAACGACAGACGACGAAATAAAAGAAGAGAATAATATGAATATTATGTAGGCAAGAAGGACGAATATGTTGAGTCTTGTAATCCTTATAACTGAAATAGCTCCTGATTTAAAATGCATATATCACACATTTGTTTATGTTCCATCACGAAACAAACAACCGTGTATAATTATGAGTATGGATGCATAAGCGGGCCTTATTTATTTTGAGAAATCTGCTATTATTCTTTCCCTTACTGCCCTTTCGCTTTTAATTGTTTTGTTGTCAAATATAAACCTTCGTTTACAACTGCAAAAAACAGCAAGCAAATTAATACTACAATAAGTAAAATGACATGATCATCAAATAAAGAAACAATTTGTCCAGCTGATTTAAATATATATTTTAAACCTTTCTTAGCTAAGTCATTTATAAAATTATAACCATCACGTTGACTATGTATGGAGCTGATTTTTTAAAACTCCTTTACCCCTTCCTGAGTAATACGTAACTTTGGTCCAATTCTTTGTTTGGACAAAATATACATTTCTCCATCTTGACTTTGTGCGCAGTTTTTTAATATTGATTTATGAATCCTTCACTAACATTGAAATTTGATAGTGCAACACTGTGTAATTTTTCATTATTTATTACCATGTCTAACTCTAGATTGTTGAGGAGTTTCAAATCCATTATTAGAGATATTATCATTAGTGATAGGATCTCCCGTTGTTACATCATGAATTTATTCATCATAGACATCCTTTGTGCGATCCTCAGACACATCAAAGTCATCAAATTCTTCATCACATTCTGCTATTTTTACACCATTTAAATGGATTTGTTAAAAAAATATACAATATTAACACGATTTGGGTTTTTACAGAAGAAAACATTGAGAGAAGATACAAGTTAGTAGCTTTGAAATATAATACAAATAGCAATTAAAATTCAGCGTAGCAAATCGGACATACAAAGAAATAACTGGATAACTTGAACAGGCAAGGAGTAGGAAAAATTGAACGAAAAACAAATTAAAGAAAAACTATGAGATTTGTGTAAATGCAAGATCCGATAAAATATTAAAATCCTTATCAGAGGTCGTCCTTGCAGTAAATTCTCTGATTAGTAGATGTCTTTTAATTAATAATGTAAACAACTTACAAGTCGAAGTTGAAAGACGATTACCTCAAAATGATTAGATACTTTATGGGTGTTATCATTTAGATTGAGACTATCTTTATCTGCATCGAACTAACAAGATAACATTTAAACAGATTAGTTTTTAGAAGTAAACAGAGGAAAAACAGAAGGTAGAAAAACAAAACACTGAAAATATACCAATAAAATATGTACGAAGTATTTTCTATGGACACATCGTTTCATCTGACCGTGACAGTAACAACTGGTGCTATTAAACAAGTGTCTGTCTACAATACAGTTAAATATTTCAAGAAAATAAATGAAGAGAAAAAAACAGACTAATACATATGATTCAAAATCTCATCAATGGTACAGTTAAGCAGTTTTAAAAGTTTCGACTTTTTATTGTGTTCTAGTATTTTTCTTTTGAATGATATTTTATCGTTATTAGGCCTGTTATCACTAGTTTTAATGTATCCAGTACTTGACCACGGAATGACATGATCTATATTGAGAACTTTATTATCACATGCAGGCTTTATACAATTTAACTATCTATGATTAAAATCAAAATAACCAGAGAAGGTAACTTCACAAACATTTTACAAATTGTATCAGATTTTATATTTTCATTTAAAAATTTTGAAATTTTAACTCCTGTTAAATAAAATCTGTGGTTTTAGTTGTTGTGTTATTTATTTCTATAGTATTAACTGAGTTATTTTCTATTTTCGTCATTTTATTTTTAAAATATCCTATATTTTTTTACTCTCCACTGTTTAAGATCTTACATACATGACTTGCAGTAATAACTGTTTTTGTTTAGTTTAGTTATATACTTATCTATGTCCCACTTTTCACAAGTTTTAATTGGCGTTGATAGTTTTTTTAATTTTAAAAGTAGACTTTCTTCAGACAGTATATTTTTGAATGATCTATATTGTACCATAGTGTTTTGTGCTCTAATATAATTTTTTCGGTGTATAGAAAAAAAAAACTTAAAGGCTTTTTGGCTTAAATATGTTTTTATTTTTATTTTTATGTTGGTTTGTGATGAGACCAATTTTTAGAACATTTTTTATTACAACGTAATCGTATCTTACATCTTTAAAGTAATTAAGAACACCATATTGAAATATAATTAACATGTCAACATGTCTTACATCATTAAAGTAATTAAGAACACCATATTGAAATATAATTAACATGTCAACATATCTTTCTTTGTCTATCTCATTTAATATTATATATTTAACATAGTTTCTCTTCGTTTTTACTCACACAGCTCTGCGATATTTAAAACACATTACAGAGAAATTAAATTCATGTTCAATTTTGCTAATGTGCTCTCTTTTTACCAGACATCCGTCAAAAAATGACTGTATCTATCCAAATTGTATTTTGATGACCTCTAATGATCTTTTTTATAGTGGGCGTGCATTTAAAATTGAGTTAACTACATAATAGAAACATCTAGTGTCTTTATTGGTCTCACTGATACAAGCTTTTATGTATGAGTTTCTTCTGAACGACTGATACACAGACACACACACACACACACACATATATATATATATATATATGAAAAGTGTTAAGTATTCTATCCTGTTAAATACACATCTTATGCTTTCATTTATTTCCTGTCCAATTTTTAAAAAAATATCAAATGTCGAATAAGCGTTCAATGACATTATCCATATCACCTCTGTATAATGTATTTATCCATGTCACATCTATTTGATGTATTTATCCATGTCACTTCTATTTAATGTACTAATGGCTTGTTCTGTGGTTAACAAAATCTATAGTCAACTTATTCACCTTTTTGAATGGGTTTTTTCATAAGTCTGATCCTTATGTCTAGTTTTACCTTTACAGAACCAAATTATCGAATTGTTTTTAATGATAACATTTTCAGAATATGGTTGAAAGTCATTGAAAAATTCATATAAAGCAAGATTGTTACAGCTGTAAAATCGGTATTCGTTTACATTGCGGTGAAATGAATTTACACGTATTTTAGTGATAATTCTGTTTAAATTATGTATATTACTACGTTTTAATACTTTTCTAGCAGATAAATGTATTCAAGGTGATTATAATTTTTGTCTCACTTGTTTTGGTATTGGTGCCTCAAGTATCGAAATATTTTTAAAAATTTATTTAAGTAGAAATATTTATATTTATTTTTAACTATTTTGCACGTATGTTGGATGGACTGAGAGAAAACAGATATCAATATTATTTGTATTTGTGTGGCAAGTGAGTGTATTGTTAAACAACATGAACACAGTGAATAAAGTAATGTACAATTATGTCATTTTCCAATTCAGACCAGGTTATCGTTGTGAGCAGGTATTCATTCTAAACAGGTGTTAGGAAGGTGCCCCTGTAGACGTAATATAAGAACATAATGACTCCTGAAAAATAAAAATAAATTAGTTATAGTTTATACCTTGAATTTACGATATCTGAAAAATCACACTTTGTTTAATTTTCCTTAACTCTTGCATGCCATGCGAAAATCTGGCCAAAGTTTTCTCCTCCGATTATGTTCCAAACTTATTTCGATTCAAATAAAAAAGACATACCACTTGAATTCTTCACCATTCTCAACAAATAGTACCATATTTAGTTGGCAAATAATAATAAATAACTTCATTTTCCTGTACCAACAAATTTGATTGTGAAAATCTGATCAACACTCTTTTATGCCGGTCTTCTTTTACTGTCAGCTCGAAGGCCAAAAAATGGCTTTATCACCCATCTTAAAACTATTATAGACTGACTCCCTCTTTCTTTTTTTTTTTTTCGCATAGTTCAAACCATGGAAATAATTTTAGTTTCCTCGGGAGAGCTTCATATACTGTACTTAAAAAACTGTGTCAACCAGGCTGTACTGGCCACAGGAGTTCAGACACTCTTTAGAAACAAAATCCATTAACAAACTTTGGGAATCGCTTCATGTATAAAGTCATATAATTTGTCAAACATTAAAGGATTCGTTTGAGATTGCAATTAAATGAAAATAAGAACATTATTCCTGTTTCACGTTTTATTTTTAACGGTGGAGGGGGGAGCAGTATTAATAGCAAACAAATTCTTGAGGCGTGACCCTTTCAGGCAAAAAAAAAATTAAATTAAAAAAAAAGAAAAAAATAACATTTGACACAAGGAGATATGGAGACATAAACAGGTCATGCCTACATTATACACGAACTACCAAATTATGGAAGTCTGCTCTTTGGCTGTCTGACTCACAACCTACCGTACATGTACGTATGTGTAGATGCCATAAATTTCATCGTATAAACAATTTTTAAAAATGGAATTTGAAGTAAAATATCTTACAAAGAGGCTCAAAATTATCTGCAAAAAATATAGTAAGTATATAGTATGTTAAGATTTACACATAATCCAGATACAGCTTATCCAATTCAGAAAGAAAACCTGAGGTGACTTAATACTTCTATCTGGTTTAATCGCTGACACGGTCCTTAATTCTGTACTGCAAATCTTGCAGATTGAAAGGGACGGCAGCCATGCAAAAATAATGAGGTAGGAGGATGTAGAATTAAGTGAAACACCGGTTTATGTCGTCCTGGCATAGGTATTTATTATCATGGAAATGCAATTACTGTCAACCACGTTTTTCACTGGTTTTTTAGGTATGCAAATGTATATATTCAAAAATATCTTTTTGACCTACTTGGGTGTGCAAAATGATGGTGAATTCAAAGAACTTAAATTCTGACAGTGTCAGCAACATTCATTTTATCAATGAAGTTTTTAGTTACTAAATATTCCTGTGTTACAAATCCTGTCCTCTAAGTACCCATAAACTTGAAAGTGTTATAATGAGTTAGATTTTTTACAATAAGTAAAAGTTATTAGATTTAATACAAAGTTTAATTATCACAAATCATTTTTGGAAAAACGGGTAAAATACATATTTTAAAAAATTATTTTTCATGAGAAAAAAAAATGTTGCAAATACAGTTAGAGAGTTGAATTTTCTTTGCAGTTATATAACAACATCATGTTATCTTCATTTACTAACACTTCTCAGTACCGACTGAACACCGAGGACTTTCGTTTTATCCCAGAAAAGATCTGCTTCATGGCGTTATTGCAGTGTGACTCCGCTGACATGTATCTGCAAAGAACATATCGCTTTATAAGTAACGACTCGAAGAGAGACGAGAACTTATTATAAAGTAAGGAAGACAAGACAGCTCAGTATCATGGTCATTACATGGATCTGTTCTCTGTCAGTTCCATCATAACCAAGCCTATTACAGCTTTTAAGAATAAATAACAATCTTTCAATAATAATAATGTAGGACCAGTTCTTGCCAAAAATGATATCGGTACAGACAAGATACACGGCTATGCATTATTAAGTATTGTTGATTGATGTTTACATCGAGTATATATGTAAATTAGTGCCCCATGGGGAAAAATTATATGACAGAAATGTGAGGAAACGCTGCCAAGGAATCGATCGTCTCTTGAATCATGAGTTACAACAATAGTTTTGTTTAATATTATCAAGTCATATATGCGCATCAACAGCTAATTGTGAATATAAAATGAACAATTTAACTTGCGCTGAACATAGACAATTCACTTCGTGCCAACCACCGTTGGGTTATGAATTTCACTTGCTGTAGATTATTGTAACAACGTCGAAACATATTTATTTTATTGTGACTTTATGACCTTTGATGAGAAACATGTAGCTCATTGTATATTTTTCCTATTTCAAATTATTTTTTTATGTTTACGCACAGGGCCGGATTAACTCATTGGTGTTCGGCCCTCGTATTTTATATGACCTCTATTCCATATTGAAGTAATGTTTGATGAATTTACCTTGAGTCGAATACATTTGTTCATTTTACATAGGTAAATAAAAAAATTGTTTGATGACCTCATGATTTAAAAAAAAAAAAATTGCAATATGTAATACATACTTAGGCCCTTCCCTCCTATTAACCTTAGGCCCCTCATAATCTTAATCCGGCCCTGTTTATGAGTGTTCGAAATCTTTAATAATATTATGATTAAAGACCTACATAAGTTATAATCTTAGTGTGTCTTATAGTTTATCATTTCCTTTTAGACGCACAAGAGCGTTTTAGAAAATTTCAATTTATATCGAAATTATGTAGTTGAATTTTTGCATTGTGTATAGTATTTAACGGCACGTCACTACAATCCTGGCTATATAGTGCAGAGCAAAATCTATTTAGCAAAAATGGCAAATTTAAGCATTTTGCCAGAATTACTGAGGAAGACTAACCCCTCCAAACAAAAGTAAATTGAAATTAATATAATTTTTTTTCACACGGATAAATTAATGTCATTGGGATTCGTTAGTCTAGTCAATGGTTGGGACTGACATGACCTCTGTTTTTTTTAATCAGTAATTATAACATAGTGCAATTATTTCCGTAACATATGCGATTCTAAGTCCAGTGGATTATTGAAAATATAAGAGATTTAGAACTCCTTTTTTTTTTTTTTGGCTTAAATTTACCGTAGAGGCAAATAGCCATGAAGCACTTGCTATGTCATAATTCAAAAAAATAAGTATAAAAATAAACGGTTGCATTGTCTTGAACTATATGGGGATATGATGAGAAAAATACACACAATGCATTTTAGAAGTATTCACGGACAAATACGAGTATATACTAGAAAGCAGTTAAGGTACTTAAAAAGAGATGATTTATTCTAGTGTGTTTCCAGAATGGAAATGATAAAAACGCGCTAACAAGAACAAACTTTATAAGTTTGGGCTTATATTTGTATTACAATAAAAAAATTCGATCTCAGACGTTTAAAGAAATCAGATTTTAAAAGTTTCGATGGCTATTAAAATGTTGTTTTTGTAAATGATATCTCTTAGGCAAAACCTTGAAATATTTCAAGCTTCCTGTAGACAAATGAGAACAATGGATTTAATATATCAATGTTCAGAGAAGCGACGCTCTACTAACATCTTCCTTTGACTTTTAGAACCAATGGTGAAATCTCAGAATGGAATGGAATTTAGTACACATTTTGTCTTGGGATCGTAGTTGCCACCATATTACTTTGTTATTTTGTTTGGGGTTTTGGGGGGGTTTTTGTGTTTTTTTTTTCGTTTTTTCTCGTTTGTTATTGTATTTTTCCATTTTTTTCACTTCAGTAGAGAAGTTAGGACACATGTTTGCGACCAATACTGTCATAGTAGAATCGTTTCCTTTACGTTTTACTATAAGATGGGTCCAAAATTGAAAATTATCTCTCATTTGCTCATCCTAATAGAATTTTGAGCAAAAACACAAAGCACAACACATGAATAGTAGTCTTAGAGGAACTTTTCCTTACATTGATCATATGAAAGACTTGACGGTTTTGCTGTCAAAAAATAGAATTGCTGCAAATCTAACTGCCATATCGGCCACACACAAAAAACATCTGCGTCCATCTATTAAGTCTGAAAATTACATTTTCTTTTTGAAAAAGTAGCCATTGAATTGAAGATATACTCATATTATCTGTACAGATTTTTCTTAGATTAATTATTAGTTATGAAAAGAGCCGACCATGGGAACAGTTTTTCATTGATGTCTTACGCGGCCGCTAAAAAGCTCCATAAGATAGTGCCAAGACCGGGTCTCTAATTCACTTTGACATGAAAGGAAGTTTGTTCGATAATTCATTGTTTGAATCCCTAACCCCTGAATTTACACTGCCTTTCGTAGAGTGTATATCAGTCATCTTTTCGCCATTCATCCATACACGGTTTGAATGACAGTCGTCTACGTTAACAAGAGATACCGTCTATACTCGCGTATAACCCGTAACCAAATGCAAACAACATAGACCCTGATCTGCTGTCGCATAATGCGCCGGCAGATCAGGGTCTATGTTGTTGGTTCTACTGATTAGTCCTTACAAACTGTGTCGACCCAGATCTGCCGGCGCATTATGCGACGGCAAATCTGGGTCTATGCAGTTTGCAGTTGGTACTTGTTTATACGTGAGTATAAATGGTATGTGCTTTTCAGACTTAGTGGTTCTTCTGCAGTTTAAAGTGGTGTTATTTCGGTATATAAAATGGTCGTATGTACATAATAATAAACATTCTTGTCGACAGAATGAGGCTTTATTTTGGGAAATAAATCTCGTAAGTGAGTTAGCTTGGAATCTTGAGCTTTACCTTTGCAATATTAGCCACAAGTTGCCCAAGTTTGGAAAATATAATATGGAAAAGAACTGTTGATTCAAGGACGTTTGGAACCGAAATACTTAAACGGTTAGTAGGCCCAGGATCTGGTGATGTGGATATGTCCTAAACTGTGGTTTGACAGAAAGGAAGCAATTATAAAACGAAACTTTCATGGGCTCTTCATTCAATGTATTAGGGTATTATCTTCGGTTGGTCGTGTTCCGAACATTCTCGACTGAGTATATAACCCATTACACGTATGACGTAAACAAGTACTACAACTCATTACACGTATGACGTAAACAAGTACTACAACTCATTACACGTATGACGTAAACAAGTACTACAACTCATTACACGTATGACGTAAACAAGTACTACAACTCATTACACGTATGACGTAAACAAGTACTACAACTCCGCAACTTGTTAAAAAAAAACACATATTAAACCTTAACCTACACTGAATTAAAAACTTTTTAAAATTCAGCACCAGAAGTTTTTCATATTGCAAAAAAAATGCAAAAGTCTTTGCAACAAGGAAGGAATAATCGGAGATAAAAGAGCCGATCGACAATATGTCAGTTTTGTTTGAAACGTTTGCTTCAACAAAGAATGGCCGTTCTGTTAGACGACAAATAAAGATTTTGGTGTACAGATTATACATGTATTTACTGGATTCAGAGTCTGTTAATTAAAAAATGTCTGAACATTTGAATACACATTTATCTTTATAAAACGTTTTTTTAATGACATCAGCAAAAAATGGAATCAAATGAATACGCCAAACCAGTCTCTTGCCACACTTCAATGAAAATAAGTTAACATGGGGGATTTCAGTTTATTATCCCATCATAAGTTTATTCGTAGAACAAAGAGAAGCACTCTCTGGACCAGTTTTGTTTTGCAACAGAGCATAAATTTAAATGAAAGATATACATATATCATAAATAGTATTTTTAAAAAAGTATAAATAAAAAAAGTATTAACAAAAAATAGAAGACGTGATCAGAATATGATATTTACCGAGTTATTAGACGCTTTAATTTTAATTTCTAGTGGGCACCACAGACCTCATTATGAATATAAATGTCATTTTCCTTTTCCTCAACCCCAACCTCCTCCATCTCCATCTCCTTACCTTCAACCTACTACTAAGATCATCATCACCATTCACACTACAATCACTACTACTACAACCAACAAAACAACTATTTTCTTTTGCACTGCTTTACTGCTGCTACTGCTACCACTACCACCACAACTGTTTCTGCTACTAGTGTTGCTGCTGCTACAATAGCAATGACAACAACAACAACAACAACAACAACAACTTTATCGCAGGAGTTACGACATATGTTTGCGACCAATAATGTCATAGTAGAATTGTTTCCTCTACGTTTTACAAAATGATGGGTTCAAAATTGAAAATTATGACTTTTTTGCTATTCCTAATATGCTTCTGAGTAAGTACAAAGCACAACATAAGAACAGAAGTCCTAGATGAACTTTTCCTTGCATTGATGATATGTAAGAGTTCACGGTCTTGCTGTCAAAAATAGAATTGTTGCAAATCTAACTGCCATATCGGCTATACACTAAAAACATCTGCGTCCACCTAATAAGTCTGAAAATTAAATTTTCTTTTTCAATAAATAGCCATCGAATTGAATATATACTCATATAGCATGGATAGATTTTTCTTAGATTGATTGTAAGTTATGAAAAGAGTCGATCCCCCCCCCCTCCGAAAATGTTTTTTTTTTTTTTTAAAGTACCTATTTTATTACTATATTTATCAGGAGTTTTAATGCTCGTCGCTTGCACATAAAATCAAAAATTACATATTTCCTACCTATAAATGAAAGTCTCAACTTGTACAATGCGGGCTACCGACTTGCAACCAAAGCTAACAGAAGAGTCAGGTAAGTGGTGCAAGTCTTGGTATTTCAGAAATCGACCGTTATAAAATGAAAACTAAACACTGTAATTTTTGATGAATTCTTGAATTCTTGATAATAAGCATTTTTATTATTTGACATAGGTTACCATCTTAGGCTTTAAGCTTTACCCAATCACTTATAATATTTGGTCAAAAAAGAATGCTCTTCCCGTATCTATTTTTCCATGTGTTGATTTATTGAATAAGGAATGCCACAAATCATGTTTCCTTTCTATGAGTAAACAAAACAAAGAAAGCCTTTTATAGTTTCAGGAACCATCTTCACTTTAATGACTTACTCATCTACAATATTGTCTACTCGTGATTTGTTTTTTTTTTTTTTTGGGTACACATTAAATCCTTTTTTAAAAATAAAAAGTGAAAATTGAAATAAGAAAGAAGAAAGACGTGAAAAGAAAAGAAGTACAAAACATTCATGAGTTTTAGACGACATCTTGGCGATTGCCTATAAATTTTATTCAAACGAAATTTAAGGAAGGGAGAAGTTTCAAGCACACACATTACAGGCCTGTCGCACGAATACTCATAGTGCTTCTTGTTTGAATATACACTGTGCCTCAAAGTGATCTAAGCGAACGCACACGTGTGTGTGTGCGTGTGTGTGTGTGTGTGTTTGTGTGTTTGTGTATGTGTATGTATATGTGTGTGTATATATATATATATATATATATATATATATATATATATCGCTCCAGGTCATGATTTATGCTGTTCCTTGTGTAGTATCTAACTTGTCATTTCAATTAACCTCATACATGTATTGTTTTCGTTTCTGTCTCATATCTTCTGTGGGTCAATTGTATCTCAGATGCCTCGACCAATAAGTTGCCTGCGTATAGTATGGCAACTTCCGTTTTACCTATAGGGGAAAAGTGAAATAGATAATTTTAATACCACAATTTTTCATCCTGGTACCTGTCTGGTTTTGCGGATATTTGCTTTGTAAGAAAGCCTAAACATTAATTCTCTTTATTTTGTATAGTGGGATCTTTCAATTTTCTCGCATCCCACTTACTGCAGTCGTTAAATTAAGTTTTTATTTTCTTCACTTTTTCATGATAATCTGTTCATTCTGCCATAACCTTAGGAACTTTCTTAAGTGTCAGAAACTATCCCACTCTCCCCAAAAAGGTCGTCAGGTGCAATACAATTAATAATAAGATGTGCATTAAACAACAACAATATCATCATTAACAACAACAACAACAACAACAACAACAACAACAACAACAACGAACCAAACAACAACAACAACAATTTTAAGCAGATTCAATAAGACCTGACTCAGAAAGAAATCAGAAAACTAAAACTTCTTTTCCTAAGATTCTAAACATACATTGTTCTGCTGGGTACATTTAGTACAACTCTCCCAACCATAAACAATATGAGATCGTTGATCTTAAAAGCCAGCTTTGATAAAGGTACAGCCCATGACAAATCGCCTAAGCTGTCTCTGTGTGAGATTGTGTAACAACTTAGTAGTACAATGGTACTAAAATATTCATTACCGCATAATGCGCCAGCAGATCTGGGTCTATGCAGTTTGTAAGGACTAATCAGTAGAACAAACAACATAGACCCTGATCTGCCGGCGCATTATGCGACGGCAGATTAGGGTCTATGTTGTTTGTATTTGGAACCGGTTTATACGAGAGCATAGACGGTGATATGGCATGTGGACGATCTTCTGTAAAAGAACAAAACTGTAAGTTTTTCATGAAAAGCCTACCGTTCTTTAACTAAAACATTTGGCTGCCAGGGAATATCCATTGATGTTATTGATGAGGGTTAGTGGACAGGCTACATATTTTTTCCCACTTTTTGTTAGTTAGGCAACCTGCAGATGCTATCATTTGTAATATGATATACGTGAAACCTGAAGACCGAGCGCAGTTTGATGTGGCATGCTACATGTCTTTTCCCGGTGTGTGCTGACAATACCTCTGTAACGCATTATAACTGAGTTTTCATATACTTTGTAAATGAACTGCAATTACTAGCATAGTGTTCAAAATGTTTTTAACTCCGAAATTATGCTGAAAAAAAAAAGATTTCCAAAGAATAAATTGTGTCATTGGTTTTATGGATTGGTCTTTCTATTTTGTATGATATTTTTCTCGTTTTCTGCGAACCAATACTCTGTAGTATATTATGCAGGGGAGACAATTGAAAACCGGAAGTTAATGTCTTTGTAGTGGTCATTATATGATTCTGCACTGTGAGAGAGCGATTCGACTGCTTGAATGGCGCTCAGTTTACTGCATGAACACCTTCATGACGGGAGGAAAACTTTTAAAATTTGTTTATGGTCCTGCTTATGATATTCAAAGCTGATGGAAGATCAGCAGCCATCAGTAAATTATGAACTTCGTCACAGTGTCTCTTTTCGAAACCATGGTGGTGTACTTTCAGTTTGCACGACATTTGCTTTAAAAGAGTCAGTTTTATATTTCCGAAACAAAATTTAGAAAACAATTTTTGAACAGACTGACGGTTCATATCATGTTTGTTTGATAAATAATAAAACTGATCTGATTTTGTTAAGGCCGATTAACATTGTGTACATCGGTACATTTTTCCTTATATTGAAAAGTTCGTTATGAGCTCGGTCTTCAAGAATTTGTATTACAAAATGGAGTTATATTCCTCTAAATGACATTTTAAGAGATGCTCTCAATTTTTGTTTCAAATTTGCTTTCTACCTAGAAACTCGATGGCTTTCAATGATTGTTTGAACAAAAATCCATTCTTATTAATTGTAGAATAAAATAAACGCTGGATTCCATGATTCTAATGTTTCTAATGGAACCAGGAACTTTTGTAAAATATTCCACCAAGGACAATTATTTTTTAGATTTACTTGCATATGGAAGGCATTTCAACAGAAAATTTATAAAGATTTATGAATATAGCCTGGAAGATTTTGTTTCACTGGCATGAATGTAGTGATATATTAGTGTTTTCATTTAGAAGACTGCGATGAGGAAAAACATGCACATCTACTGAAAATCAATGTCAGCAATAAAAACAGCCTTAAAATATAATTTTTTTTTTTACATTTTTAAGACTTTGCACCAGTTATAAAAATTTCTATCGGAGACAAAAGATACATATCAACAGAATGTCACAGAGAACTTTTAGGTAGGTTAATTTCTACCAAAGATCGTCATCTTTCTGAATTTGTTCAATGAATTCCTTCGACTTTTATTCATTTGTCCTGTTCTTAATTTATAAATTATTTCTGCTTCTGACCTTAGTACAATGTTTAAGATCAAATAATATTGTGCAATGTGCACTTGTAGACTTTGAAATCAAATCGGATCTGTCCAACAAAGTGCTAAACGTTTCGGATTAAATGCATACCGATGGACAATTCTTAAAAATCCTTGTCACATATACATACCCTTCTTTTGGTCTCAGTGGCGGCGCGAGGGCTCGAGGCGCCCGGTGGCAATATTCTTTAGTAGCTCCCCTACAGAGGTGCCCTGGGGCAAAGTTCTTTAGTGGCGCCTCAACTTTGCCACAGAGAACAATTTTTATGACAGTTGTCAACCACCAACCATCCATCTACGCCCCGGATACAGGTTATAAAAAGCTCCCAACGGCGTCCTGCCTCCTCGCCCGGCGCCCGCGGGCAATTGCACCTCCCCATATATATATATATATATATATATATATATATATATATATATATATATATATATATATATATATATAAATGAGATTAACAGTGTCATAACAGACAAGAACTCAAACTTTCTCTTTGGCACTGCAATTTCTTGATGAATTTGTAGTCTCGTGCTTAGACATATGAGTACTAGGATTGATAATTCATTCTCACTGTTCATCTGCAAGTATTTTAAATTCTATGCAATTTATTTTCTCTGATTCCAGAGGATCTAAACCATACATCTCTGTATCAATTTCAGTTACAATAGTATTCAACATTTTAAAGGAATGATATAACTTTATTCAAATATACGGGAAGTCTTGTTTCAAAATAACAATATGAAGTAGATCAGTATAATTTCAGTAATGGACATATCTAGTTCTTCGAAGATTATATTACCACACGGCGTACACTAGGGTGACTGTAAATTACAAATTGATTCAGAGCAGTGGCAGCGCGAGGGTTCGAGGCGCCTGGGGGCAATGTTCTTTAGTGGCACCCCTATTTTGCCACAGAGAACAGTTTTTATGTCAGTTGCCAACCTCCCCCACCCTCCTACGCCCCGGTTACAGCTGCAAAAAAAGAAGCTCCCTACGGTGCCCCCCTTGCCCAGCGCCCTGGGGCAATTGCCCCCTACCCCTCCATCCGCGCCGCCACTGATTCAGAGTGATCTGAAGAGAGGGAAGATGTCTTGAAGCCGCAAATCAGGACACATCAACATCAATGCTCATTCTGTAGACCTGGTTCATGCGGAATACAATTCTGTAGGAATAATGACAATCGTCCAATTAAGGTGATGCAGGATTGATCTTTCATAACGGTAAAGACGTGATATACATGGCTATGCATCAATATCAAGTACTATGATGAATGTTCAGATTAGTCATTAATGCAAATTTGTGCTCCACTGGAAACATTAGAGGATAAAACCTGAGGAAACGCTAGCAAAAATCGATTTTGGCTTGAATAATAAGTTATATCACTTGGTTCGTGACATTGAGCCCAGTATGTAGAGCAGTAAGTTCTGAATACCAAAAGGACGGTGGCGCAAGCGGTTGTGGCAATTGATATGGCTGATAAATATCGTCCTTTTGTTGGAATAGCTGTCACCTTGATGCAGATGAATATAAGGTCGTAAGAAGACGTGTATATGTTATATCTATAGGAAATGATGTGACGAATATGGCATATTTCGGTGTTCGTGTTCTTTTCTCATTCATTTGTGTTCTTTATCTTACATGAAAAGCGCCCTCTCCCTTTAAATGACATAGAATACTTCCAATCAATTTCTTGAATGATAATATAAATGCATTAGTAGCATAGTAAGTCGATCGGGAAAGCTGCATCATTTCATATATGTACGTGATACCAGCGGAGCTCACGTGACCCGTATCAAACTCTCTCTGGAGATGATACAGCTTTCCCAATCAACGTTGTATGCTAATTATGCATTTATTGTATAATAATAAAAATAAACATTTGTTGAAAGCAAACACGCGAACTACTTGAGCAATTGGTAACGAGGCACCGTTAGGATATCATGTCCTATTTCTGGATATACAACACGTGTATATTCCCTTGAGTGTGTTCACATTGACTAAACTCGATCTTAGTGTTAATAACTCGAATCTTTCTTCATTATGGAGCATTTTGTGGATACGTTTGGTTCATGGTGATGTTACAATTCATCAGATTTGCTCACTGAATCATTTCACCGGAGATTTTAATGCCGAAGATGTGGAATTCAAAGACGGTCTGAGATTATAAAAATAACTGGCGGATATATATTTCTTTTAATCTTATAACTAATGATTACTATCTCAAGAAGGGGTGGGGTTGGGTGTAGATTCATGTGACGTCACAAAGTAGTTCCAATTTTTCGGACTGTTTTGACACTGATTCGGAAAACGCGAGGTGATACAGATGTCCTTATGAAATTTTCAGATAATGATTAGTTGGAGCTATGCTCTATTTATATGTATATAATAAATATAAAGAATTGCATAAGGTATATCTCTGATATGTTAGAGAGAGAGAGAGAGAGAGAGAGAGAGAGAGAGAGAGAGAGAGAGAGAGAGAGAGAGAGAGAGAGAGAAAGAGAGAGAGAGAGAGAGATGTGATGGTTCATGAAAATTCAACATGTTTTACATATAATATAGAGTAATACAGTCAAAATTAAAATTAAAATATATTTTTCATCTGTAAATTATGCCATTTGAATTTATGACGTACAAATAAATTATTTTAGATTTTTGTTGCTTTATCGACTATTTTTACCCTAATTCCTTCTTTTTATTCAAAGAATCGTTTCTCTTCTTGACTCAGATTTTAGTCTTGAAATTCTGAACCTTAACTATATGTTTAGAGGTTATTGATCTCTTTGTAGTGCAATCAAAAATCATGCCTATATTGTTTATCTTATAAGAAACGTAAATAGTAAATTATACAAATTATTTCTGAGATAATTATTTTTCCTAAAACAATAAACTTCACAGTATTAAGGAAACAAAAATAATCACCTCCAATCTAGCTGTCTCACCAGTTATACACATAACATCTGGGCCCGAGGCCTAAATTAGATTTTTCCCCAAAAGTAGCCGTAGAGTGAATTGATAGCTGTTTATAGAAGCCGATCGACATTTCTTGACTTGACTTGATAGCTGTGAAAAGAGCTGCCCAAGAGACCATTATTCCATCAATATCCTCTCCGAATAACACAAAGTCCCATAGATACTGCCGACATAGGATCGCTTATTTACTTTGAAAGGAACATGTCTTTTTTCCGATAATTGATTGTTTGACTAGATAACGTTGAATGTACTCTGGCCCTCCTAAAGTGTTTATTAATACATCTTATATGTCCGTTATCGATATCCAGTTTGAATGACAGCTGTTTGTATTAGAAAAATAATGCTTTCTTTGAACCCAATGGGTGCTGACATGATTATTCATTTTCAAATGTCACAGGGTGATACATTGGAAATACCACAGAACATCAACTTGTCGTTTGTGGATAAGTATGAACATGTATAAACAAATAAAGACATATTTAGCGTTATTTTGTACAGTAAAGTCTTGGAAGTGTTCCAGCTACCTTGAACTGTCTATAAACGTAACTAGCCATAAGCAACTTATTGTTTAACCAATATAAATTGAAGTACAACGAATGAGTCAGTGACATGTATGTATGAATGATTGAAACGGTAAATGCGCAATTGATCTGTAACGTCTGGCTTCAAGAAACACCGTTCCAACAGACTGGGACAAGATACAACACTTTTACCAGACCTTAATGTATTTAATTACGACATTTTTTTGTAGCGTACTGTGTTTCTATTATTCTTCATTGTGTGCGAGAAGTATTGTCTGCTTCACTGGTAGAAACCAACCTGTCACTCACTCCAAAATATTGATTACACCGAAAATGCTCTACCAATATTCCCACCGGAATTTATTCATAGTGCGTAGAAAGTATATACTTGTACACCTGCAGAGGAATATCAGGTTACAGAGAAGACGGTGAATGTGCCACATTTGTTTATGAGTTTGCTCCAACAACAAAAATGGGTGGACTATATTGTGGTCATTTTTTTCCCAGACTTCTATTGAACTTGTTGAAGAATTCTGAACATGAATCAACTTAATAAAAGAGATCTTCTTATTTGAAAACAGACTTATAATTTTGAGATTCTGAAAATTGTCTGTATTTCAAACTTCTTGAAATAAACCGGAAGTTGATCCCAAAACGTAAGACTCTTACACTTCTTCATTAGTATCGAATTAATCGCTTAAATTGGAATTGTTCTATTCGATTATTTGTCATCCTTGAAATTTAGGTAAAGAAACACTTCTAAGACCCTGTTTGATCGTTATTATTCTTTAAATTATTCGCACAATCTCATTTTAAAACTGCTTTAATCCCTTTGAAACAATGCTGGAGAGTTAAATTCATGATGAGATTATAAATTCCCGCAGTAAACAGATCACAAACAAATTTGTTGTTTAGTGATATTTCATAAACTGCAAGCAACAGGAGCAAATAAAATATACGGTATTCCAAGCGGGCGGCATAGACCCTTATGTGAACCCAAATCGTCTCCTCATCCTTTTTCTGTTTATGTTTTGGTTTGTTTAAAACATATTTTATTGTTTGTTAATTAAGCAATATGGAACTGGACTCGAGTTAATAAACTCATCTAGGTCCTTTTCCGAAATATACAAAAATGCTTCAAAGGTGACATTAGTTATATAAAACTTGAGCAGATCTGAAAAATAGGTCACACTTACATTTATCAAAGACATACAACATTTCAAAGCAAAACGAGAGAAATCAACAATTAATAAACGAGAGAGAGAAAGGGGGGGGGGGTAAAGAAAAAAGACATTCAACGGGTTACAGCCACTTTTGTCCATTTTATTTTTTATTTTTTTGAACACATTAGGCACATGCTATATAATTGCAAGTAGTAAATCCTCTTGTGTCGTGGATATATAAGTAGTAAATCCTCTTGTGTCGTGGATATATAAGTAGTAAATCCTCTTGTGTCGTGGATATATAAGTAGTAAATCCTCTTGTGTCGTGGATATATAAGTAGTAAATCTCTTGTGTCGTGGATATATAAGTAGTAAATCCTCTTGTGTCCTGGATATATAAGTAGTAAATCCTCTTGTGTCGTGGATATATAAGTAGTAAATCCTCTCGTTTCGTCGATATACGTCTGCACATTTAGGAATATTTAAGAGTTTGTTTCGTTATCTATTTCGACGTTACCATTCAGTAATAAATCTAGCGTTACGTAAGGAGTGTGTTGAAAGAAAGAATGAAAGTGCTAGGATCTTCGAGTATTAAATAAGGGGGAGTAACTCTTCTCGGTGATTATTAAATAAGGGACAATATCGCCAAAATACTGTATAATACTAACAATCCTACAAATGTAACATTTATACAACTACCACTACTATTACAACTACAACCATAACAACCACAACAATAATAACAACAACAAGAACTACTACTACTACTGACCCATTTGTTGTTACTGTTGCTTCTGCATGGTCGCTACGGCCGCTTCTGTTGTTGTTGTAGTTATTTAGTAATGCACGTGTAATATGTGTAAATTTAGGCCCCATAATTTTGAAAACACTTGACAACAAAACCAAAAGCAAACTCTTAGATATTGTGGATGTACGATCATAATCTGACCCACTTAATTTCTAGGACAAGAATAACGTTGATACATTATAAAAAGTACCAAGGTAGGACGCGGGTCAAATTGCATGAAACAGAGTTGTCACTGTGTTTCACATCCACGAAATAAATGCAAATTAAAGATTTGTGTCTTCTTTCGAGCTTATAATTTTAAAAAAAATGGAAGGTCTGTACTAAAAATAAACCAACAGCCTGCTTCTGTTAATCCAACCATGATTTTCTCTCCATGGGTGCATACATAAGTGAAAGAGGTAAATGCACACATCAGGTTTCATGACTATACATGCAATAGTGTCTACGACACTACAATAAATGCAAAAAAATAAGAAATAAAAAAATAAAAATTATTCAACGGAGCATGAATGTCACTTTTACCTATATGTAGGTGTCTGTGATCACTATGACCCACTAGTTAGTAGTACCTCCAAGGACAACGTGTCATTTAGCGATAACTCAATACGATTGGTCAGCGATGACTTGGAAGCTGGCACATGCATACATTGCAGTCTGACGCTTTTTGCGTAGCTATGAATTTCTGACGTACTTTGCCAAGTAACTATGGTCGTTGGATAAATATACCTACAATATGTCTGAAAATTCTTTTGCTTTTGTATCAATAAGTTTTAGCTGCTATAACGTTCTAAATAAAAATTTCAAAAACTCGGCTTTTGAGTGGGTGATATTAGGTGCATTTTAAAACAATTTAGAACAATATAAATAAAATGTATTGGTTCTTATAAATTCACTTCCTTCACGGCAAGGTTTTATATAGACTGTCAGTGACATATATAGACTGTCAGTGACATATATAGACTCACACTCATGAAAGAGACAAATACAGATGAAGACAAACCTACGGTTGGACAATTTGAGACTGTAGAGAGATAAACAAACAGGAAGGAAGACAGACAGGCAGACACACAGATAGACAGAAAAGAATATTGCGGGTATCCTTCCTGTCCTGCTCCTCTTTCTCCTCCCCTTCATTTTTCTTCTTTTCTAAGGTTTATGGCGTATATTCAGGGATTCAGAAGTCATATGTTTGAAATAATCTTTATCTTTAGTGGAAAATGGACTTTTACTTGTAAGTGATTACAGCGGCACACATTTCTAAAATTGAAATCATGATTATCAATTTGATTACTACTGTTTGTATACTGATCACGGAGGATGGTCCTTGAACTTTTACCTTTAGATTATAAAGTCATGACTAATTTAGCTTCAAATTATGACTAGTATACTCTCTTAATAATTCGAACATCATCTCAGTTTATCGTGTTATCCATGGTAGACGGTAGTTAACTATTCTGATCTTTGCCTGCCCCTGTTTTCCCTAAACATCTAAAATTATCTGACCTAAAATTGAGATGTCATAATATTTGTCGAATTAATTTGTCTGAGATGATGAAATTTGCACTGAACGTTCGCCTACACATTAAGAAAAGTGCAGATTCCTTACATCTTTGATGTGTTTAAGGGTCATCTCCATCTCTATGTGGAATTCGTCAACTTTGGAGAAAAAAAAAGTCAACTTGAATAGAAATATAAAAAAAAAACACGTATATACGTTTATATCCATTATTTTCACCATCGTTGCCTTGAGGCAAGTCAATATTTTGTCAAAAGAATGAAATACAAGATAATGTCGATTCTCAATTCTGGGATAATTAAAACATGTACCAACGTTAACAAGATTTTGGGAAAGTAAAGTTTTGGTATAAGTAATGCGAGGACGATATATATCGTGTCAGTCCAAGGTCTAGCAAATGATCTATTGCGCAATCACTGAGACACATGAAAACACTAATTGCTTGATGATACGATGATACATGCATCTAGTTCGTCATACATTTTTAATGTCCCCAGCCTATTTCTGACGATTCAGTGCAGTTCTACCAAGGAAATTTTACTTCTTGTAAAATAGAAATTAGGTGGGTCAATTGAAAGATTTAGAGTTTTTGGGACTCTGAGTTAGTAAGAATGCTGTAGCGACAGATTGAAACTTAAAGTATTCATTTAATATTGATATTTTGAATTTTTTTATAATGTTTATGAATAAAAAATTAGATAAACTGGGATCAATATCCTTATGTGACATTCTTATGTCTTCTCAAAGTACTAATATCAATTGTAGTGGAAAACAGATGACAAAAATGTAATGATCAATGTCAGAGACAGTTTCATTTTCCAAGGTCATACTCATCACAGTGGGTTAATTCCCAGCATAGTAGCATAATCCGACTGTTGCAACGCTAAACTTGTTGGTGGTAAATTGTTGTTGGTAAAATGCCAGCTGGAAAAAGCCGTACTCTTTAGTAAAAACATCATAATGAATATAAGTTACATTTTCTGCTATATTATATAACTTAAATGGCTTTAGTACAAGATGTCAAGATTTTGTGTACTACGCTAGAAGAAAATTCCGAAATTACTCACTTGAGTGATGGAATACAAGGCCAATGATGTTACCAGTTAGCACGTGCGCAGAAGTTGCAATATACAAATGACGTCACAATGAAGAACATCGTAACCGCCATATTTAGTCTGATTCCTTATTCCATATTCATCACAATGGGTTGCCAGCAGCTCCCTTTGCTACAAAAACGCCACCGCCATACCGCTGTAATTTTTTTGTGGTAAAATGCCACGTGGAGAAAACCGCACGCTTAGATAACTACATTACACATAATTTAGACTGCATTTGCTACGATTATTTCTCTAAAATAGTTTTAGTACAGAATGTGAAGATTTTGCCTAATACGTAGGAGGAAAAGTCAGGATTCTTTAATTGCAGTGATGGCACCGATTAAATTCAAGGTAGCACACGGAAGACGTCCCATATACTGATAACGTCACTCTGTACGCATCTGAGCCACCATACATAGTCTAGTTCTATTTCCTTCATTTTGCATTTTAATCTATGATAAGAGAAGTAAGTTAGGATCCAGTCAACATGCTCGTGTACTTATGCGCGGAGAAGATAGACTAATGTTTACATGAACGAGGTCAAAACAGCCTTAGGGAAGCGATACAATCTGAAAGAGTATTAGCTGTGAGAAGCGTGTTCCAAGATTACCAATATTAATTATTCTGCTGTGTACCTTATTGAAAGCCTCTCCAATCCATAAAACAAAACAAGATATTGTTAATTACACATACATAATCTGATACTAATACAACTACTCCATACTCATGTGGGGTGTAATAGGGACATATTTCTCATACCTATGGAACGATACATTACTCAAATAAGCATGACAATGATGGGTAAGTGATCATTCGTAGACATATCATACTTGTAGAAGATAGTAGTTAGATTAATCTGTTCTGCTTATCACTCTAAAGGATGATGATTTATTGGTCAAGAAAACTACGGATAAACAAGACTGACATTTTGCGATTGGCACGAGAGAAGAAAACGTGCATTAACACTTAAATAATGTTTGTGATATTAATGTTATATAGAAAGTGGATGGAGTTGTAAATTATGGCAGTATAACATACATTTGCTCGCATATATATATATATATATATATATATATATATATATATATATCATAAACCAGACGTTTTGTGCGCATTCACATCCTTCCATCGACCTATCCAATTTTTCATCCGTCCACACACTCATACCTACCTATATGTATCCGCCTTCGTACCTGCTTGTCTACACGTGTATGCTGCAAACTGACGAAACCTTTAGAGTAACGTGATTCATTTTCATTCAGCTGTCATTACCCATGGTTTCATTATTCAAGTCAGACATATTCCCACGTCGATTAATTCTCAGAAGAAAATGACATTTAAAAAACGTATAGACTGATAAAACTCCACAAACATACGACCTTCTGAAGTTTCTGAATATTAATTACTCGATAGCAAAGTAAATGATTTTTCACTTTTTCAAAAACAAGACCTTATATTGTACGCATCCAAATAAATCAATACTACTTCCGCTAGACATTAGAGGTTAGTGTCAATGGGTCGCAACGCAATTTCAAAGTTGATGAAGCGATAGAAACATATCGCCTTTAAATTGACACCATCCTAGCCTAACTTGGGCTTACATGCATGTCTTTAAATTGACACCATCCTATCCTATCATGGGCTTACATGCATGTCTTTAAATTGACACCATCCTATCCTATCATGGGCTTACATGCATGTCTTTAAATTGATACCATCCTATCCTATCATGGGCTTACATGCATGTCTTTAAATTGACACCATCCTGGCCTAACTTGGGCTTACATGCATGTCTTTAAATTGATACCATCCTATCCTATCATGGGCTTACATGCATGTCTTTAAATTGATACCATCCTATCCTATCATGGGCTTACATGCATGTCGTTAAATTGACACCATCCTATCCTATCATGGGCTTACATGCATGTCGTTAAATTGACACCATCCTATCCTATCATGGGCTTACATGCATGTCTTTAAATTGACACCATCCTAGCCTATCATGGGCTTACATGCATGTCTAAAGAGTCCATTTTTAAAACAAATCTTGTACAGACTCTCTTTTGCACGTACTATTTGTTGTAAGATACTGAAGACTTCACGTGCGCTCACCGGGTTACATAAGAAATTACGTATTTATGGTGATGAAAAGTAATCGCTATGAGCAAATCTTTGACTTTTAAAAATTTCCGTCACATGATAGAAAAGTCTTGTTGTTTTTGAGATGTTCGTCTCTTTTCTGAAGGTTATGAGGATGAAGTGGCGGCGCGACGGGGGGGGGGGGAGGGGGGGAAACCCGGACTGGGCGGGGGGGCCCCCGGGTCCTTGAACCCTCGCGCCGCCACTGTGAGGATGTTTCGAATGCAAAGTTGATCTGTAATGATGTTCTTTGTGAACAAATGAAACCCGATTCTGATAACGTCGTTTGTGCATCGTTTCAAATATTGGAGAGAAAATGTTGGCTGCAAGATTGTCAAAGGAAAAGATAAGCCTTTAATCCTGTTTTTATGTTCAATGTCAACAAAGATGTCAAATAAATAGATGATAATAGTTGAAGTATGCACCACTTAATTATAAAAGAGAAAGCAATCACAGTTAATAATATTTACATTGCATTAGTTAAGTCATTGACACCTTTATCTCCATTCTACAGAATAATAGCGAAAAGGTGAAAGATTTCATTAAGAAGACTAAAGGAACGTCTTCAAGAAGTAAAATTAAGTGGCATCTAAACTCAGTGTGCATCATAATCCCCTGCACTGATTCTGAACTTAACTTTTGCAAACCGTTGAGGGAATAAAAGATGACTATCAGGAAAAGCTATAACAAATCATCTTTAAAATGCAAATTTATTCTATATAAATGCAGAAACAGGGCCAATACATTCTCAGAAAGATACGTTATTGTGATAAAGGCTGGTTTAATTTTGATGAAAACTACTGATTCCTATTCAATTAAGTGCTTTGGTGACATCAGTCTCCAAGATTTTTAAATTTATATTACTTGCTCGCAAGTTCTCTCAACCCATGTTACAGTAATAATCATGGGGATTCCGATTAAACGATCACTACTTACGTTACAGTAATAATCATGGGGATTTCGCTTAAACAATCACTACTTGCGTTACAGTAATAATCATGTGGATTTTGTTTAAACGATAACTATCTACTGTTACGACTAGGGATAATGTAACAAAAGAAAAGAATCAAACAAGCTTTCAAGATTTAAAATATAAATATTTAATTTCCTAAAATATTGAAAATATTTCAACAAACAATCGAAGTGAAAGAATTAAAAATAACTTACAGTATAGAATATCTTTAAAAGTCCTAAATTGTTCTAAAGTTCACAGATCCGGAAGTTAATCCAAATATTCCGAATGAAGTAGGTTCCGAATGAAACCTTTGCTGTACTGATGTGTTAATAAGAATCAGTTATATCCAAGTTTTATCAATTCCAAATAGTCCTTGTGAATATGGAATAACACAAGTTCTAGAAATGTTTCCGATAATTCCACGGAGCTGTATAATTACTAAAGTTGAAGAAACAGTACTAATCCAGAATGTACTGTATGATTATATATATATATATATATATATATATATATATATATATATATATATATATATATATATATATATATATATATATATCACTATATCACTGAAACAGAATATCCGGACACAAAATGAACCAAATTCGTTTATGACCTCTCAGGCTGTCAAACAATGCTAGGAATGCTAGAATGCTGCTATAAATCCTTTTATAATGTCTCTTAATACGCAGAATCGAAATAAAAACCCATTTAATCCTTCTAGAAACAACCTTCTCCAAACCAATCAGAAACTAGGTTATGTGTGACATCTCTCAAGTACCAGTGTACTAACGTTTTTAACAGTCAATAAAGTATTTACTCATAGAATCTAGGTCAGAAGTTCATACCTTCACGCGCTGGATCACATGCCATACTAATGTTTCAGTGAAATATCAATCCAATTTACCGTATGTGTACTCACGGCAAGACGACAGCTGTTAGACTAAGAACAGAGATCATAAACTAATAAACTATACCATTATTAAAATAAAAATTATATATAATTCCGTAACACTACGTTACAGTAATAATCATGGGGATTTCACTGACCTGAAATATACGAAGCTTTAAATTAATATTATTTGGGTCAAACGTGCTAAATGTTAGAAAACAAATGATACTCAAATGTCTCTCTCTCTCTCTCTCTCTCTCTCTCTCTCTCTCTCACACACACACACACACACACACACACACACATAAATATATATATATATATATATATATATATAT
Organism: Margaritifera margaritifera; assembly: GCA_029931535.1. Lineage (NCBI taxonomy): Eukaryota > Metazoa > Mollusca > Bivalvia > Unionida > Margaritiferidae > Margaritifera > Margaritifera margaritifera. Next base: position 5,538,411 of record JAQPZY010001673.1, on the reverse strand, counting down.
ATATATATATATATATATATATATATATATATATATATATATATATATATATACACACACAAACACACAACATTAATGAAGAAGCAAATAGCCAATGTCAAATATTCCATATACCAATGATTTTCTGATAAACTTACATATGAGAGACGATTTAAATCAAATCTGTTGTAAATGTCCTTGATTAAAAACCGATAAGGTTAATACCTTTATCAGGACTACTTTATTCATGGTATGGAAACACCATTGTATCAGTACTACTTTATTCATGGTATGGAAACACCATTGTATCAGGACCACTTTATTCACGGCATGGAAACACCATCGTATCAGGACTACTCTATTCATGGTATGGAAATACCATTGTATCAGGACTACTTTATTCACGGCATGGAAACACAATCGTATCAGAACTAATTTATTCACGGCATGGGAACACCATCGTATCAATACTACTTTATTCACGGCATGGAAACACCATCGTATCAGAACTACTTTATTCATGGTATGGAAACACCATCGTATCAGGACTACTTTATTCACGGCATGGAACACCATCGTATCAGAACTACTTTATTCACGGCATGGAAACACCATTGTATCAGGACTACTTTATTCACGGTATGGAAACACCATTGTATCAGAACTATTTTATTCACGGCATTGAAACACCATCGTATCAGGACTACTCTATTCATGGTATGGAAACACCATTGTATCAGACCACTTTATTCACGGCATGGAAACACCATCGTATCAGGACTACTCTATTCATGGTATAGAAATACCATTGTATCAGGACTACTTTATTCACGGCATGGAAACACGATTGTATCAGAACTACTTTATTCACGGCATGGAAACACCATCGTATCAAGACTACTTTACTCACGGCATGGAAACACCATCGTATCAGAACTACTTTATTCATGGTATGGAAACACCATCGTATCAGGACTACTTTATTCACGGCATGGAACACCATCGTATCAGAACTACTTTATTCACGGCATGGAAACACCATTGTATCAGGACTACTTTATTCACGGTATGGAAACACCATTGTATCAGAACTATTTTATTCACGGCATTGAAACACCATCGTATCAGGACTACTCTATTCATGGTATGGAAACACCATTGTATCAGACCACTTTATTCACGGCATGGAAACACCATCGTATCAGGACTACTCTATTCATGGTATAGAAATACCATTGTATCAGGACTACTTTATTCACGGCATGGAAACACGATTGTATCAGAACTACTTTATTCACGGCATGGAAACACCATCGTATCAAGACTACTTTATTCACAGCATGGAAACACCATCGTATCAGAACTACTTTATTCATGGTATGGAAACACCATCATATCAGGACTACTTTATTCACGGCATGGAAACACCATCGTATCAGAACTACTTTATTCACGGCATGGAAACACCATTGCATCAGAACTACTTTATTCACGGCATGGAAACACCATCGTATCAGGACTACTCTATTCATGGTATGGAAATACCATTGTATCAGGACTACTTTATTCACGGCATGGAAACACGATCGTATCAGAACTAATTTATTCACGGCATGGGAACACCATCGTATCAATACTACTTTATTCACGGCATGGAAACACTATCGTATCAGAACTACTTTATTCATGGTATGGAAACACCATCGTATCAGGACTACTTTATTCACGGCATGGAACACCATCGTATCAGAACTACTTTATTCACGGCATGGAAACACCATTGTATCAGGACTACTTTATTCACGGTATGGAAACACCATTGTATCAGAACTATTTTATTCACGGCATGGAAACACCATCGTATCAGGACTACTCTATTCATGGTATGGAAACACCATTGTATCAGACCACCTTATTCACGGCATGGAAACACCATCGTATCAGGACTACTCTATTCATGGTATAGAAATACCATTGTATCAGGACTACTTTATTCACGGCATGGAAACACGATTGTATCAGAACTACTTTATTCACGGCATGGAAACACCATCGTATCAAGACTACTTTATTCACGGCATGGAAACACGATCGTATCAGAACTACTTTATTCATGGTATGGAAACACCATCATATCAGGACTACTTTATTCACGGCATGGAAACACCATCGTATCAGAACTACTTTATTCACGGCATGGAAACACCATTGTATCAGAACTACTTTATTCACGGCATGGAAACACCATCGTATCAGGACTACTCTATTCATGGTATGGAAATACCATTGTATCAGGACTACTTTATTCACGGCATGGAAACACGATCGTATCAGAACTAATTTATTCACGGCATGGGAACACCATCGTATCAATACTACTTTATTCACGGCATGGAAACACCATCGTATCAGAACTACTTTATTCATGGTATGGAAACACCATCGTATCAGGACTACTTTATTCACGGCATGGAAACACCATTGTATCAGGACTACTTTATTCACGGTATGGAAACACCATTGTATCAGAACTATTTTATTCACGGCATGGAAACACCATCGTATCAGGACTACTCTATTCATGGTATGGAAACACCATTGTATCAGACCACTTTATTCACGGCATGGAAACACCATCGTATCAGGACTACTCTATTCATGGTATAGAAATACCATTGTATCAGGACTACTTTATTCACGGCATGGAAACACGATTGTATCAGAACTACTTTATTCACGGCATGGAAACACCATCGTATCAGAACTACTTTATTCATGGTATGGAAACACCATCATATCAGGACTACTTTATTCACGGCATGGAAACACCATCGTATCAGAACTACTTTATTCACGGCATGGAAACACCATTGTATCAGAACTACTTTATTCACGGCATGGAAACACCATCGTATCAGGACTACTTTATTCACGGTATGGAAACACCATTGTATCAGAACTACTTTATAAACGGCATGGAAACACCATTGTATCAGAACTACTTTTTACACGGCATGGAAACACCATTGTATTAGGACCACTTTATGCACGGCATGGAAACACCATTGATCAGGACTACTTTACGCACGGCCTAAAAACACCGTTGTTCTTGCTTAACATTATGCAATAAAGCTTACTTTATAAAAATCATCTCATTAGAGGGATTGAGATCGAGTTAAACATGCGAATCCACCTGAAAATCAATACTTATAGATTGAGAAGAAATCCTACAATATAAAGACCAAATCAAAAGCCTTTGTCTTGTGCATACAAGTCTTTTCAAAGAATAAAAGTCAAAGATCAACCGAATGTCCCTGAAAATTTTTCACTACATTAACTTCTGCCTTAAATCAATAGCTTCTTTATATTTGCTGGCTAGCGCTCTTTGACATTTTAATAAGATCCATTCAGCTTCTTCTAAATTACTTCTTCCACCAAAACGGATTGGAAATGAATGTGCATGGAATCATTACACACTGTTCCGAATGCTTCCAAAAAAAAAAAAAAAAATAAAAAAAATAAAACACGACGAGAATAATCGGAATACTGGTTCAGGGTAATGGCGTGAATGAAATCCAATAAATCACACTTTTGAGGAATGTCAAGATGATATAAAGAAAAAAAAAACAAAAAAGAAAAAAAGGATCACAACCAGTTTGATCTGATAGAGCAATATTGAGGAGGTCGCTCTCTGTAAATTATTAATACTGTACGTATAGGGCAATATTGAGGAGGTCGCTCTCTGTAAATTATTAATACTGTACGTATAGAGCAATATTGAGGAGGTCGCTCTCTGTAAATTATTAATACTGTACGTATTCCAAAGGATGAGATTTATAATTAAACGAGAAACGGCGAGACTTAAAGAAACACATTGAGGGACAGTTATAATAAAATTTCAGTTATTTTCGCTTTTTTCAAAGATCACGCTGGTTTCGTTTCATTATACAGTGGGGAAAGTGATTCTTTATTGGCCGATCTACATTCACAATCAAAGAGATTACACTTCCTGAAACTTTTTAACTTACCATGTTTTCCGGGAAATAGATAAGACGAATAGGTTTCTCAGCTTAGGCATTTTGATTCTTTCATGACTTCTGGGTCTGGTATATAGGCATGTCACTCTCGGGGTGCGATTATTTTATCTCAGTATAAATCAGCACGCCGATTGTGTTTTTTTAATTTTTTAATTTTTTTTCGAGTATTTGTTCTGTAAGAACACATTTTTCTTTCAATAAAAATTCAATCGAATAGCGCTGTCACAAGTAAAACAAGTTGAAAATGGGAACGCTGCTTTACATAGTTTTTACTCCCCATGTAATATTCTAGTCGCAGTGCCTTGCATAGTAGAATGATTGCAAATACATTGTTAGCCTTGTCTGTATCTTCATTTGTGCTAATTAAAAAATAATTGATTTGAACTGCATGTCCAGTAATATATACTCAGTCATTACGCTAATTATTATTTCTGCCACTTTTTCTTTTTTTTTTGTTGATAAAAATGTGCTGAATGTTGTTGAAAATTATTAACCTCATTTTTTGTTAGGAACTATTAGTGACTTTGAAAGATGCCACCATTATGTACATCCTGGACAAAATAATTCTCACATGTTGTGTTTCCTCTAAAATATCAGGAAGTATCATATCGGTAAGTACAAGTCGAAGAACAACGTAAACATTAATAATTATAACGACGTATTTTTCATTGTCCATGACCTAAACAGGTATTTCCTTTGCCAATGTCTTCAGTAATTGCTAATTACAAGCCGTCAATGAAATCTAAGAGTTAGCACTCACAGATAACTTTATAAATACCTTTCGAGTGTAAGAACGTTCAAGACAAGAAAATTAATTTTCTGTTGCCTGTCGTTCGGGGCAAAATGATGATTACACAGCAGTCAACTCTTGATTACATTTCCATGTCATTTCTTTTACAAATCTTCACCCTCTTGTCACAACTGTGAGATAGTAATATTCAAAACTGACCCAAAATCGAATGCATATTTTCATTTTGTCTTAATTGTTTCTGCGGGCAATTTTTTATCCATACAATGCTGAACGATGGTAACAGCAAACATCAATTATATTTAACGTAGACAATAATTAATGAATGCACTCAGTTGAAATTATTGTTTACATGCATATTTGTGCGTACAGATTGTGTCACAATTCATTGTCAATACAAAGCATCATTTCTCAAGTATGAGGTAATTTTGAAAGAGAAGCTAACATTAATGAAATGTAATACTTTGTTATGAAAGTTCTTCCGTACATTAAAGCAGGGCATTATGTCATAAAAGATCAAATTAGGCGAACTCACCGAAGGCTGTTACCTTTTTACCTATAGCATCAAGATGTGAAACAACAACAAAGCGAAAAATCAATACAATTTAAGATATTTATTAAATATAGTCTTTCATCTTGTTAAAGACTTAACATTTGTATACACACAACATCCTCGAGTCAGCATCCTATAAATTAATGAAAAATTAAACAAAATCCATTTTAAATCGAAAAAAAACCCCCAAAACAAATCGACATTTTCTTCAAAAGAAATTCCTGGATTAAAATAGAAACAGTATATATGCATCAGCATGTGACTGTTCTATGATGATGTTGTTCTATTTCATCTGGGCTTTTTTACAGATGTAATTATCCTGTATGTATGTATGTCTATAGAGAAAATTGAGGCAATCGCTAAAAGACTTGACTATTACACTTCAATAAAGAGACTTTACAAAAATAATTTCATAAACACAACAAACTTTGACATTAATTCTTTTTGCCCATTTAAAAAACACCAACATGTACACATATCTTTAAAGTTTTATTAGAATATTAATTAAAGTGTCTTTCACTCCTATCTGTGCAGTTGTGAAGTGTGCATTCAATTTGTTTTATTATCAGTAGCAGTGATGTCAAAACCATATCAATCATATATATATTATATTAGCTGATGTCTCACTTGGAAACGTTGGTGTAACTGTCATAAGAAACCGAGAGGGCAGCACTTAAAATATGACACATTGACTAGTATAGCTCAGCCAATTTCCGTTACTCAAAAAGAATATAATAAACTTTATCATATAGGAATATTATGAAAGAATATCCTGCAAAATATGTACAACAATATCTTACCAAAAGGCCGAATGCATATAAATATTTTAAACATAAACGTACATGTAAACGAAATTACCGATGAATAATAATTCTAAACGATGCTAAAATAAGGTTGCAGCAATATATATTGCAAAGAACTAAATGGTGCGCTTTTAGCTTTGTACATATATTATTTATGTGAATATTCAAGTCTAAGAGCAAATTACGTAATTAATAAAATAGGTGTTAAGTTTCACTATTTTGCAAAAGGTTGTGGCTAATTTTATTAACAATGAAATTTTTCCATATGCAGTTCGAATTTAGTTCAACTCGAATATTTGCTTGTCAAGGAGAACTCGCATTGTTTTCCACACGCAATCATTTTTTATTTTACGGTATATGCTTAGACTTTCATACAAAATGACCATTCATATCACAAAGTTGCTATTTCTTGCTTCGAATTTATTGTAATGTTGTTCTAGTTGAGATGACAAGAAAAACAAAGACCAATGCTCGATATAATAAAAACATTTACGAACGTATGTATCTGTAACTTAGTAGAACCTCATATTTTTTATGTAAATTTAGATAGATCTGTGAAATACTGTGCCACACTCCATCTTTGAGATACTGCAACAATTTTGCATCGAAAATTTGTTTACAAACACGGAAACTTCCCTCATAATCACAGCGCCTGATGATTTGTTTTAATTCTCTCCGTTGAAACTACACCGTCAAATATCTCAGATATTGCTTATAATGTCTTTGCCAGAGGAAAAATGTATATACTTCATTTTATCATACAATAATCCATCAATGAAGTTTCATACCATGCGAAGTATTCTTTACACACTTTGTTTTATGACCTCTACAACAAATATAGAATTGTTTCCATTTTGATATACTGTGTTACACACAGTTTTACTGTGCTACATAGACACTATTTTACCCATATTGATACACTGGGTTACAATGACACTATTTTATGTGTTACATAGACACTATTTTACTGTGTTAAATAGACACTATTTAACCCATATTGATACACTGTGTTGCATAGACACTATTTTACTGTGTTACATAGACACATTTTTACTGTGTTACAGAGACACTATTTTACTCATTATGATTAACAATACTAAACTTGAACCGTCTAAAAGACAGTTTTATACCCTGTAAGAACACTTAGATTGTCTTTATTTTTCCTACATGAAATACTGGCTGAACACAGACATTTTAGTGTCTTCTTTGAATGTTGTTGTGTGTGATGTTGTGTTTACTTTTTTCAATTGAGAACTCAATGATAAACCTAAAACTGAATAGGATTCGGGTTTTACCACACGTTTTTTAATATAATTTATTTTTATTACCTCGTCCAAGAAATCTATAAGAATCAAGTGCTGTTATTGTTATTATTTTTTGTGTATCTCTTAGCACTCAATTGCTTAAATAAGGCATGGGGAAAAACACATCGCCTCGGTTTGGTCTTATTACCATGACTGATGGAATACGAAATATTGTAAGAAACCTAGGGTATGTGCTATTTGTATTTACGTCTCCGTTTATAGCTTTGATAGATTTTAGCTATTTTTTTATTTTTATTTTTTTTTTATTATGGAGAGTCGTTGTTGGGTAGATATTTCTCAAACTTGCAAAACTTTGAAAATTAACTTGTCTCCGAATAATGATAATGCAATTTCTGCTGCACGATATCACATATTTAGTATTATAAAGTCTAGTAAAAATCAATGACGTTAGATCATTGCAAGGTGATAAATAATTTCAAATCACCTGACGCCCTTTCGTCCAGTGAACAAGCATCTTTCACAGAAATCATGTAATAATACGTACTAAATAGAGCTGTATAATATTGATTTAATAAAATCCCATTCAACATTGAAAGTTAAAATTATAACCCACGCACTTAAAGTCATTCGCCTGTAGAAAAGTTACACCATGTGGTACAGCATCAAATCCTTGAAGGTTTAGATGGAATAAAAATGATCTTCATAGTAACATGATATTTAGTACAATTCATGTATATTTTGAATTAATCTTTTAACAGATCTTTACGCCGAAAAAAAGAAATATTCGTTCTGCAAGAAAGATTGAAAACACACAAATAGTATATACACTATCAATGCCTTTGCATTTAGGTTTTGTGCAACATATTTATTTTACTGAAAATATCCGAATCTGTTAAAGAAACAAATTGAGGCCACAGCGTATGATTACTGACAAGCATGAAGCCAACTCCAGTTGTCTACTATGGACAGGAAAGCAGTGGTACATTTGTGCTATATACGTAATAATTAAGTGAAAGGACAGATAGTTAGAATTGTAGAAGAACATACGATTTCAGATGGATACATATTTCCAAGCGTTTGTGGTAACTATTTCTAATTTAAGACCCTCCCCCCACCCCCAACAACAAAATAATACAAAAACGAACAAACAAACAAAGAATACAAAAGAACAACAACAACAACAACAACAAAACCATAACATAACTTTCTTCTTTCATCGGATTTTACCGTTCCCTATCATTTATGAACTGCATTAGACTGTATTTATCGATTACATTTCTGTTTTAGGTCTTTTATGTAGAAATTCAGGGTACATCATTTACAATCGATAATCACACATTAAATGAACCGTAAAAATTAAATGTCCAATTGCTACCTGTCAAGTTTTGCAAGAGGAATAAATTGGGCCAATTTGAAACAATTAAAGATCCAGCAATCATTAATGGGTTCAGTCAGAAAAATTTAATTCGAAACTTTTCCAGCTTCAGAAATCGGTCAGGTCAAAATGATATGTTACTGTCATTTTTCTGTAACTATGTTGGGTAAATAGATATCAACATACCAATCTGCTATTTTTGCCACATATTAGTATAGCATATCACTAAACAAATAACATTTGAAAGAAATACAAAACTTAGGTTGTTGCAAAATAAGCTTCTGAATGACAAAGATTGCTAAGTACCCTTCACTAAGTAAATAACTTATAGGAGGGTTTTCAGCATATTTACATTTAAATTTTATAGGACACTTTATTAAAAAGTTCAAATAATCAAACCAGGAAACGAAAAGTAAATACAGTAATAATGACTGACATGCCTGAGAAAATGAGTACAAAACCAACGAATTTCGAAAAATCGTTGTGGCAATGTTTATTTTCTTCCGTGTTTCTAAATCTAAAAAACTCCAGTCCAGTCAGAGTGATGATTTATATTGGCAGAAGCAGTAAATCAGAAATACCGGAACGGTTTGGTCTTATACATCAACTGTTATCTTTAATTTGAATGTATGGCTTTTGTTAAAACCATATGAAGAATCACAGTACGTTGCGGTATTTTTTCTAGATACAAATTGCGTATCGTGTTTCAGTAATCTCTTTTGGCAGACTGTGATTTTTGACAGTCGTTGTGTCTACCAGAAGCCTGTTATAAACCGTACAACACAACTTTGAAAATTACGAAGACATTCAAATAAAAACAGGCTAGAGTAATACTCTGGAAGATATGGATGCAAAAGACGACTCTGATGAGGTAGGCAAATACGCGAAGAATACGAAATACGCATGAGGCGGGAAAGATGTTCCAGTTTCAAGTCGCTCAAAGTAATATATTTAGAAGGGTGATCTTTTTCACCATTTATTTGCTTCAAAAAGCAACGATTTTTGTCTCGTCAAAAGTTATACCGGCGTCATGCTAAGTGTTGGTGCCAAGGCAGGTTAATTTTCTCATTTAGCAAAGTGTCGGAGTCGCTTTTGTGTGAAGAACACTGCACTTCGCAGAACCTTTTTTTTTAGTATTTTATCTTACTGGTTAATCCATCAACGAACCTTTGCAAGCGAGCTGATATATACATTGATGTCATATCTCTCCTTCCTATTCTATTTCTCTCTCTATTTAGATGTATATATATATATATATATATATATATATATATATATATATATATATATATACATACATATATATATAGGTGTGTGTGTGTGTGTGTGTGTGTAAGTATGTATGTATGGCTGGATTTTTTCAAAACCAGATCGGTTCCCATTAATGCATAGACTGTTTCCGTTAACTAACATTCACAAGGCGCTGGAAAGATTAACACTTGCAGTCAAATGTGCTTTATTTATAATAATTAAATAGGAATGTAGGAGGATATGACCTCTAACAGAAATTATTATTAGACCAGGTGGGACCTTATGGCCTCTAACGGAAATTAAACATTGAGGCTATAAAGCCGACATCTATGCCATCGAGAGCACTTTCATACACTGTATACACTGCTAGACGTTGTTCAACTCAAATGGGACCTTATGGTCTTTAACGGGGATTGACTGCTTACTCTTACACGGTCAAATTTAAAGAGTTCATTGACTGCTTACTCTTACACGGTCAAATTTAAAGAGTTCAAGTCTCAAGTCTCGGCAGAGAAAGCAGCTGTCTTCGTTACAGACTTATTGGAATCTATGTTAGAGGAATGGAAACAACAGTGCAAAGCTAGCGTTCAAGCATTTCCAAAGAGACCGTGTGTAGATTTCCTGAAATGCAAAACTTCAAGGCGTGCTCGCCCCTTGTTAGACGTTGAAAGTGTACCCTAAAGTCGTTCGTGGAGATCTCGTGTTTCGAGGACCTAATTTTCCAGACGGAAAATACATTTACATTTATCATCACCTAAATCATTTCGATGCTATTACTAGTATCACGGGATGTCTCTAATACACCCAGAAAGACACAATGATTCTGCATGATCAATTCGAGGACTTTAGAAATGTCTGCATAATTAATTATAACTAGATTCTGCACAAATTATTAGTCAGCAACTGAACTCATAATGCTAGTCTGAAAACCAGCAAAGTGGAATCCAAATTACTTACGGACTATGATATATTTCCGATGTTTTTTTGTGTGATATGACGAGGAAAGAATGGGAGAGAGGGTATTTTGGAAGCTGACTTGGAGATTTCAGCTGAATTAATGACTATTTCAGAGACTACACATTATCACCTGAAAAATCAATTCCATAAGAAAGTGATGTAACACCCATTGTAAATAAAATTATTCACCAATCGTAAGTTACACAACCCGATGCACCTAAGTTTTAAGCACTCTGAAATTAAAGAGACCTATGCTAACCACTATAGTAATTTGAAATATTATGTTCAGTAGTTCAGTTGTGATTAAAATGGACAAAGATACATGGAGTGATAATGTTGGATAGAAACAACGATTAAAATCATGCAATGAACGTATTACCATTTTAAGACAGATGGCAAATAACGAATTTTAAAAAAAAGAAGAAATAAAACAATATATATATATAAATAGAAAATCGTGAATAATTCTTTGCTCGGGAAACAGATGGAAAATCTACAAAAGAGAACTAGAGTAAAAATATGTACCGACGAAAATATATTTTTTTTAGATACAAGAAAAATCTGTCTTTATCCAAAAAGGAGGCTAATAGATAAAGACTTGGAGCTGGTCAGTTTGAAGAACAAAAAACTGTTATATTGATTAAACTCATTGATGGAGGATTAAACTGCTATAATTATGCGAGTGGTTGACGTATTTATTACGCTACAACAAACAAAAAGCGCAGAAACGATGAAAACATTAAATTATTTATGGCAGATACTGACTAACTGTCTGTGGATGTCAAGACTTATACCTTTTCCGAAGACGTGAAACAGAACATCCAGTTTTACGGCACTAATTATTATTTAAAAGAGATCATATTTAACATACCAGTTGTAAACAACTAGGTTCCAGGACTGTTTAACGACAAAATTATATGGGATCCCTATACAAGAGTTCGTAGGTTTCAGATCCGCATTATATTAATTGAAAACAAACAAAAAAGAAAATAAAGTATGCAAATGTGTTAAAAAGCGCGCGCAAGAAAAGATCTTAAATTGTTCGTCCTTTGAGTTCCAAGATAACCATGACATCACGAACAGGTTTGGTCATGTGAGCACGTGAGTGGCTGATCAGTCTAATTTGTACCCTGAACTGTCTGAGGCACATTGGACAGTAGATGCTGCTTGGGGTTGCTTGATCAACAGAGGACATGCTGCAGTTCCGATTTTACACTGCGCGAGCTTCTGCACTACCTCTGTAATTCTCCTCAATTCATAGTCTGTCTCTCCAGTATGGACAAGACTGCGGCAGGGGAACGATATTGTCTGAGATCTTCCCAAGACTCATTGACAATGTTGAAGTATTTTAAGGATGACTTGAGGGAGTCCATGAGTGACCTCTCTGAGATCGCTCTCCCTTATACGATCTTCTTTTGTAGTCGTTCTTCTGACATCCTGGTGACGTGACCTATCATCTCAAATGTGATTTCATCAACAAACTCAAAACTATCAAGAAATCTAGCGCAAACCTTGTTTTCAACATTCGCAACACCATTTATCTGTTTATTTTAAGGTAACCCATTAAATCAGGCGAATGAGAGGAGCTGTCAGAACGTATGTCAAGTGATTGATTGCCACAAACACTTACATCCTGACGTCTGACTGCACCACTTTGCATGGATCAAAACCGGGTTCATAAACAGCCATGTCGACCCTTTCATTCCTGATCCTTTGCGGTATTTCCGCTGCTAGAAATATGGCCAAAGCCAAGATGGCTGCAAGATGAAACCAGTATATCAGAAATGAGGGGAGAAAAGTTTACGTTGGATCGTCATGCTCAGGAAAAATCTTTGAGGCAGAACATTTATTATACTCTAGAGATTACTGTAAGTGGAAATTTGATAAGGAGATCCAATGCGTGGAACAGAAGAAAGGCATGAGTTTTCCTGTGGCCAGAACATTTGTGGAGGCCACTGTTGGCAACTCCTTCGCAAGCGCAGCTAAAGTGGAGAATAAACCTGCCACAAGTACTGTATGTACCCAGACAGACATTACATGGTCAGAAGGTCAAAGCAAATTCACGATCTTGACGCAGCAAAAACCCGTGCTAGCAACCACCCAAACCAACAGCGAAGTTATCCACTCAAGCAGTGTGACAGTGTAGCAATTAAGAAACATAATGCTACAAGCAAAAATACACCAAAATCCACTACTTTTAAAATATGTCTCACACCATACTGGAATTACCCAGGTTCAAAGGCAAATATTGAAAAAAATTACTTTTCTACTTAAGAACCATAATCCAATAGCTGTCTGCCTTCAGAAGACCGTTTGAAAAGAAAACGAAAGATTTAATCTCAAAATCTTCACAACGTACAGCTTTTCAAACAATACTGGTAATGCTGCTGGAGAAGTGTCCATCATCATAAACATCAAAATTCCTCGCAGCCAAATTAATGTCATTACTGCTTTACATGATGTAGCCATTTGTTTGTCCCTACACAAAACCCTTTCCTTTTGCTCAACATATCTCCATACAAGCACACCAATCAATCAATCTGATCTTGATCATCTTGTTTAACAGTTACCAGCGCCTTTTGTTTTACTTGGCGACTTTAACGGACATAGTACATTTTGGGGCTGTAAAGATATCAAAGGGAGAGGTAAGAAATTAGAATACTTTGTTTCAAACACAATCTGTGCCTTGTCAGTGATAGGTCGTATACCAACACGCATCCAGCCACAGTATCCCAATCATCCTTAGCTCTGACGATCTGCAATCCATCTCTTTTACTTGACTTATCTTGGGAAATTGGTGATCACCTATGTGGTAGTGACCACTTTCCATCATACTTAAGAAGTAATGTTCCCAAACATGGATATATCAGGCAGAGATGGACATTAAACAAGGCAGATTGGGAAACATTTCAATTCCTCTATTGCATACGGATCAGCTTGTAAATCTTACCTATAGATGACTGATCCAATACACAATTCGAAACTTAGACTCTGTCTGGGTGTATTTACAACTTATCCTTCAGAAAGCCTGTATGGTAAGGCAAACGAAACATCGCTTGATCTCAGACGAACTAAATTGGCTCTTCAATATATTACAAGACAATCTTCTAATCCATCTAATCCCGCATATGATGTAGTCTTTAGGTCCAAAAAACGAACATTGTACGCTCAGAAACCAAACTTTATTCAACCTTTTTGCATACAAATTCGCCCTCACTTATAAACAGCAAAAAATGAGTGTTGGCCATACTGCAATATTTTGTGTTCCAAAATCACCACCTTGGTTATCAACACCCCTAAAATTATATTTGATGTTTGCCAATTCAAAAAGTCCTCAACAAATCTTTTTTTATAGAGCAAATTCAGTGGAATTAGAGCCTCATATCGCAACCATAGGTCTCTGTATACGGACAGTTCAAAGATGTAGACAAAGTTGGAGTTGCCATTGCAGCACCCAATTGCACCATCTCATGCCGGTTACCGGATAAAGCCTCAATTATTACTGCAGAAATTACAGCCATGCTAATAGCTTTGAATTACATTGAAACCTCTCAAAAGCAAATTTCATCATCTTTTCGGATTCTCTTTCCATATTGAAAACCTTGCAAAAACTTAAATCTGACATCCCGTTAATATCCCAGATGTTACAGAAACCTGATGTGCTCATACAATCTGGGAAAAAAATAAAGTGTACAGTTGGCTCCCTAGTCACATTGGCATTAAGGGTAATGAAATGGCAGATAAAGCAGCCAAATCTATCCTTCAGTTTTCCGTTTCCTAATGGAAGATTCCACATACTGACTTCAAATATTGTATAAATCAGCATGTTCGTCATACTTGGCAAAACATGTACAATAAAAACCCCATAAAGAAACTTAAGAACATCAAACCAACTACTGGAGAGTGGGCATTGTGCCAATCGCGTATCGGACACAAATACCTGATTCATGCATATCTACTGAAAGGTGAACCTCAACTAGAGTGTATACCCTGCCAGTGTCCACTGGCAACGGAACACATTCTTGTCGAGTGTGTCAGTGAGACAGAAGTATTTTGACCTGAACAGCATGAAGAAACTGTATAATAATCTACCACCAGAGAAAATGTTCGACTTTTTGAGGGCATGCGGTTTATATAACGAATGTTGACCATATGTTTTAAGGATTTTGTATGTTGCCTTTATCTTTTATTTATATACATTTTACAGAATTTTAACATCTTTACGTGTTATGTTGTATTTTGTTGTACTTCATGTTTACATTTATTCAGAAGGGTTTATTTTTCCTAAATTTTTGTGCAATCCATCTTTGGTTTTCTCGAACTTTACCTTTAGTTGGCAACACATAGCCACTATTGTGCTGAAATGCCGTAAAATGCTACTAAATACATATTTAATTTATACCCATGCGAATAAAACATATTGGGCAATTCTTCCACGGTAACCATGATATTTTCAATCGCTGGATAGAAAAAAACGTTTCCCGATCAGTTTCTTTGTCTTTCTTTTCCAGTATAAAAACTCCCTTTAAAATCGAGTGACCAGAATCTAAATTACAACTTACCCTCATGGACAAGATTTAAACACAAACTATAGATTTAATATAGATATATACATTACTATATATATATATATATATATATATATATATATATATATATATATATATATATATATATATTTATGATTTTGTTACAGAAAATATTGATCTGAATCGTGTAACTTTAATCAGCAGAGGGTGATATACCGTTGTCAAACCCATAAGCATCTTTTAATTTCTTAGGTGTAATATCAACTTTAAAAAATTTAACAAAACCTTTTCACTTCTTTATTTTGTGAGATGATGCTACCAGATCCAAATCTTTAAAATTTCTCGGTAAATTAAAATCTCTCCCTGTTTTTGTCCAACGACACATGTATATTCCTTATGTGAAACAATAACAAATTTAAAAAACCAGACACATCCTGGTATTATTTTGATTTTCTCTTGAAAACTCCTTTTTGGTATTGCAGATTTATAGTTGAATGTATCAGTTCTAACACCCAATGCAATTGCAAAATATTATAGTCTTCAAGAGATTTCTTTTTCTTCTACACGTCGCTTTCTAACGCATCTATCTCTGAGTTTATCCTCTGTTCAGTTTGATGCAAGTACTGTTCAATGTTTGGTATTTCAAATGCTCTTTCTCTTTCAGTTTCCAGTGTTTGTACGACATTAGAGAAAGTACTGAATCGGTTTAAAGAAATTACGTGCATCCACAATCGTTTTATTTTGTTTTCATCAATCTGAATTTACAATTCGTTTACCACGACTCTGTTCAATAGCTGATATTCTCCATGTTTTAATACCTTGCAAACTGTAAGACTCCAAACACCATCAATTCCGACAGAATCTTCATTATAGCAAGAAGTTGAAGAATAAAACATATTAGAAAAATACAACTTAGATTTTAAAAAGGGTGATGATTCATAGGTACGCGTCTAGACCGTGACTTATGGACGAAATGCTCTAGATCATACTGAAGTAGATAGCCTCAGAGCACAATTAGTTCCCCTTCAAGGCTGACCAAACATCAGGAAGTTATTCCGAAAACGTAGACCAAGTTCGATGGTGTATTTCACAATTGAATTATTTGAAATGTTCAACGCTATGCTGATAATAAAAGTGTGGTCTCCAGAGTGCACACAACTGTCTCGATTGTTCAAATTGCCCATTTGCAATGAACATACTGATATGTAAAAATTCGCCTCTTTGTATGTCATTCAAGCACTTTTCTGTTCCGTCCATTGAGTCAGTCTGTTTACACAAAAAACGAACCAATGAACCCTAGATGAAACTTTTAGGATTTCATGCACTAAGGTTAGTGTGTGCAGAAAGTTACAAGTTCTATCAGTTACAGTAACATATGTACAATAATAAATATTTATATGTAACATGCAAGGAAACTAAGTGTAGTGTGAGGCCTGTATATTAGTCTTCTTCAAAAAGGGATACATGGC
Source organism: Margaritifera margaritifera (assembly GCA_029931535.1). Taxonomy (NCBI): domain Eukaryota; kingdom Metazoa; phylum Mollusca; class Bivalvia; order Unionida; family Margaritiferidae; genus Margaritifera; species Margaritifera margaritifera. The sequence continues at coordinate 5,521,445 of JAQPZY010001673.1, read as the reverse complement.
TCTTAAATCTCTCATTTTTAGGATGCTATTGATCCTACAAACCTGAAGACTCTCACACTTTTTCTGTATGTCATTAAAAATTAAAAATTGCATAATGAAATATATTAAATTTATTATTTTTAATTTGCAAATTTCAGATATTTACAGCTTCGCATCATTTTAATTGCCTCAGTATGAAGCTAAGTGAGATAATTGGTATTCATATTCACTTCTCACGGCTTCAGTATGGAGCTAAGTGAGATAATTGGTAGTATGAAGCTAAGTGAGATAATTAGTATTCCTATTCACTTCTCACGGCCTCAGTATGGAGCTAAGTGAGATATTTAGTATTCCTATTCACTTCTCACGGCCTCAGTATGAAGCTAAGGTAGACAATTAGTATTCCTATTCACTTCTCACGGCCTCAGTATGGAGCTAAGTGAGATATTTAGTATTCCTATTCACTTCTCACGGCCTCAGTATGAAGCTAAGGTAGACAATTAGTATTCCTATTCACTTCTCACGGCCTCAGTATGGAGCTAAGTGAGATAATTGGTATTCCTATTCACTTCTCACGGTCTCAGTATGGAGCTAAGTGAGATAATTGGTAGTATGAAGCGAGGTGAGATATTTGGTATTCCTATTCACTTCGCACGGCCTCAGTATGAAGCTAAGGTAGAAAATTAGTATTCCTATTCACTTCTCACGGCCTCAGTATGAAGCTAAGTGAGATATTTGGTATTCCTACTCACTTCGCACGGCCTCAGTATGAAGCTAAGTGAGATATTTGGTATTCCTACTCACTTCGCACGGCCTCAGTATGAAGCTAAGTGAGATATTTGGTATTCCTACTCACTTTCCACGTCCTTAGTTTTAATATTAGTTCCCTTACAAGTTAGAGTGGAGACATTTATTCAAGTTATATTTTGTGAATATGGGTCATTTACACTGTTTATATACGGATTCAACAGTTATGGATATGGGTCATTTACACTGTTTATATACGGATTCAACAGTTATGGATATGAGTTATTTACACTGTTTATATACGGATTCAACAGTTATGGATATGGGTCATTTACACTGTTTATATACGGATTCAAGCACTTAACTTCTGTGATGATGATAGTGTGACATACCAGTAGCAAATATCTGCTTGTATAACTTACAACGATTGCAATTGTTTATTAACACAGTTACATGGTACTTACTGAGAGGATGGCGGCAGTAGCGGCACGAGGGGGAGGGATTGTCAATTGCCCCCAGGCGCCGGGCGAGGGGGGGTGGCCGTCGGGAGATCTTTTTTTTTGCAACTGTAACCGGGGCGTAGGGGCGGGGATAGGGATTGCAGGTTGGCAACTGACAAAAACTGTTCTCTGTGGCAAAGTAGGGGCACCACTAAAGAACATTGCTCCCAGGCGCCTCGAACCCTCGCACCGCCACTGGATGGCGGTGAAGTATCTATAGTACACTTACCGTGTCTGTTTACTAAGCATTTGTAACTGATAGAAAATGAGATGTGTGAAAAGAAATACGTGTAAAAAGGTATGAAATGTACTCTTTAATTTGCCTTAGCAACTTATATGTAGGAAAGCAACAAAATGAAGCATGTCTAACATAAAATACATTCGCTTTTATTGTTTATTTTTGTTGAGACATTAGTGTGGTATTGTGTCAGAATCTTATATGACATCGGCATGATCCATTTTACTTAATAATTGTTTATTGGAACTCTTAAATTTACACAAGAAATGTTCAAAAGAGTATTTTGACTTAACCCTGTACCATTATTCCCAAAAAGGACACAGTTACATGTTCTACATCAAGAAATGTTTGTTCATATTTAAAAATCATGACATTAGAATTGCATCTATCTTCAACTTTGGCTGAGGCTGTAGGACGTAGGGGTATCTATCCGGGATCTTACCGACACTGATTACGCTGTATGAACTTCAAATATTCAGAAATGCTACATCCATATTGAATAACATTGCTTCTGCTAAAAACTTGTACTTTACTGCTTGGTCACTCAGCCTCCCTGTATACTGTTAGGTACTAAAGGTTGCGAACATGATTTAATATCCCCCATCCCCATCACCGTAGCCTTTTTAATACCTGATGTCCTTCATTATTTATTTAACGTGCACATGTTTTTTTTGAAAACATAAATAGCAAATATACTTCTGAAAACGTCATACATTTTGGGAATGAATAGTCACGTTGAAAAAGTTTTCACTGATTCATGTTTCTGAGTGTCAGTATAAACAATTTTGATTTCCCTGTTCTAGTAAATTTAATTTCATTGTGAAACTTTTACCTGCATCTTAGTGATATATGAGATTAAAAAGCACACGTTTCTCTTTTCAGTTCTATCCTGGTAGTGGAACAAAGTGGAAATGTTGGATTAGCTTTGATGCACCCTAATAGGTCGACAGTGTTTTACTCGGCAGAAGTCACCAAGATTAATTTATACCACTACACTGAGATATAGTACCTCAAAGACATTGATTATGTCTTCGTCAAGGAGATTAACAACACTGTTCAAGGTGGCTACCTTGAATTTGGTTTGGTTTGCTTTGGTGCTTTACGGCACAGCAACACAATTAGGTTATTTAGTGCCGAGGCAATTGGAGTAAAGTGCCTTGCCCAAGGGCACACCACGGTAGCTGACCAAGGCTGGTCCAATGGTAGGATTCGAACCCGCACCATTTCGGTCGTGAGTCCTGCACGCTAACCACTGAGCCACCGCGGCTCCCACCTTGAAATTGTATTTTCCCATGGACACTTTTAGGACTCACTGCACTAATTATATGGCAGAATAGGAACCAGTCTGGAAATGGGTGATGATAAAATGGAGTATATTGGCTGGCCAAGACTGGTTGATAATGAAAGTAAAATTTTAGTAAAAGAATCTTTAGAGAGCTTATCCTAGTTGTAACTGAACAAAAATAGGGACAATGTTTTATTGATGAAATTTTAGTCCTTTTAAAGACTTGACTTTGGAAAACTCATTATTGAAAATAGCACCTGATTATTCGATGCGGAATTAAAAACACGTGTTTCAAACACACGTAGATCCCCCCCCCCCCCCCCAAAAAAAAAAAAGGCCGCGGCTCATACGGTCTTCTCAACACAGAAGCTTGCATCAAGGATATGTCTATACTGATAAATATAGGTTTGATCATGATCATTCAGAAATTTAAAGTTATTGAATTTTTAATATCATGGTGTTTCCATAGGTTTACTATGGGAGTTGAATTAGTACCTTGAGTCCTTTACGGTTGTTGACATTGAAACGTTTTGCATGTTTGCTATAACACACGGTGTTGGTCCCATCACTGTTGGTAATTTGAGCATGATATTATCTTTCCAAGCAACTGGCTGAGTATCATCGTCGCAAGCCAAGGGAGATAACACAATACGCTCATTTATCACCCGTGGCTGCCTGTGCTGCGATTTTCTCGTTTTTCATGGGTACGCATACTCAAAACCACGTCATCAACAACACGTTGTAACAATCTCCTACACATAATGAAAGTGTCCGTTTTATCGATCGATAAGTGACTGTGCTTGGAAGAGAAACTTTGAAAGGCCATGTTCGGTCACAATGGCGAGAAAATTTTACTCGCGCTCGCAGTAATTGCTTAAGCAGGTTTCGAGTAAATCTTTGCACAGGCGGAGACGGGTGATACACTAGCGTACTGGATTATCGCCCGTGGCTTGCGATGATGGCTGAGTATCTAACACAATAAACCTGGAGCATCACACTTCTCAGTCTTTCTTTAGATCATTACATGTATATTGCGTTTTGCCTCTAATTTCAGTCTGACTTTTGATGCTTCACTACCCATCGACCAAATGCTTTATGCTGCACAGGCCCAAGCGACCACATGTCTTGAATGTAATTCATTGATTAACTTTTCTGTCTACAATTTAGCAGTTTGCGTTTTTCATTTTTGTGAAAATTTAAACAGTATGTTAAAAACATTATTAAAATGTTACCTTTTATTTTAAAAAAATTTTAATTGAATGTATCAATATTTTCATTTAAATCTTATTTGCATCCTATACTGGAATTAACTTTTTAGTGTTTAAATATTCCTATAATTAAGGAAGTTACAACAGTTTTTGTTTCGTGGTCTTAAAAGCACCTTGATAAAGACCTACACTTTACATTTTCCAATAGCTGTCAAATTAACCAGATTTGCTGAGTGAAAGTGAAGCTTGAGTGGCATGCAAATGTAAGAATGTGACTCAGATTTGCCACAAAATGATGATCTGACATGCTTCAGACCACAATTAGCTCCCCTCGAAGTTGACCAAAATAGGAACGATGTTCCGAAAAAATAGTACCAAAATTGAAGGTATGTTTTACAGATGACTTATTTTAAATGTTACAAGCTATGTTGATAATAAAAGAGTAGTCTCCAAAGTTAATCAAACTGTATAGATCGTTCAGATTGCCTCCTCTGCAATGAACACAGTGGTATGTAAACTGTCAAATAATTGCATGTCATTCAAGCACTTTTTGTTTCTTCCCTTGAGTCAGTCTGCTTACGGTATTAACACTTTAAAACGTAGTACTTAGTAATGACTTGTGCTAAAGTAGCCTTTGCTCACATCATTGCAATCATTATCCTGTTTTGGGGTTGCTCAATGCAAATAGTAGTGCTCAGTTATTACATCATGATATGAAATAGGGTACAGAGTGAAGATAATATGTAGGATGCATATGAGGTTGTGGACAAGTGTTCCACCCGCCCACCCACCATCACACAATTTTTATACCTATTCCTTTGGGACGGTTTGTCAGCTGTGCAGCTGTGGAATGTGCAAGTGGTATTTTTAATATTTTTTTTATAATTTTATATCAGCGTTCACTGATTTTCAGGAACTTAGCCTCTGGGTCATAACTTGGAAACTTTTGAGATCCTCTTCCTACGACCATATTTATATAATATAATATAATATAATATAATATAATATAATATAATATAATATAATATAATATAATATAATATAATATAATATAATAGAATAGAATATAATATAATATAATATAATATAATATAATATAATATAATATAATATAATAGAATAGAATATAATAGAATATAATACAATATATATATATACACTTAAAGAGCATGACAAAATGAATCCAGAAATGCAACTAAAATTGGCCCTTGGGTCTATTCTTACCCCTGGAGACTTTGTCTAAAGGGGGAAAAATGGGCGGAGGGGGGGTTGAGATTACGTTTTTAAGTTTGACATATTGCACTTTTTTCTTGATATTTCAAACAATGATATATTCGTTTATTCTGCGGTATACATTTATGTCTGTAAGTGTAAGATTTGTTTAGTCATAAATTTAAAATAAACGAATGAAGCTTTTTGTTTAGCCACAGTCAATATAGAATCAAATTTTGTGACATTTATTTCTCATGAATGGTAATTCCTTTGAATTGTTTTCAAACGTCATTCATTTCGCTTATATTTAAGAAATACTCGATGTGCTAGTCGATTATACATTTTCAAATTGTTTTTAGAGAAGCATAGCTAACACACAGGTGCAAGTGTGCTTCTGTCGATTAAAACGCAGGTAAAAGTTTGCATATCAATATGAAACAGTTCTCTGCATCAGTTATCAACGGCAACGCCCAGTCGATATTTCCACCACATTGCAAAGTTTAATTTGACATAAATTACGTTAATGTCTGAATTGTTCTATCATCAGCGAATGCAAAAGGCTGTAGTAGATTTTGTCAAAAATCATCAGATAATGAAGCTCAGATTCTTTTCTATACCCTACCAACTCACCATTCTAGACAATTGTAACTAAACGTGACAGGCTAGAACATTGCTGTTCTTTCGTTGTAAATAATTCAAAAGCATTTAGACGACGGAAATTAAACAGCGAAGCTTCAGACTCAGTTCCAAAATGTGGTATCGGATTCGAGAGTTGTCTGTCCGATAAATAAAACAGTTACCATGGAACGAGTCACTGTTTCTTAGAAATAATAAACACGTTTTTTGCTTAAAACTTTTTTAAAATATGTTTTTAAATTATAGCTATGTTCTTATTTTAAACAGATGAAAGAGGGTTCGGAACCGTTTGCACAACACGCATGAAAATTCAGCACAAATGTTTTGTAAGCAGATAGAAACAACAAGAGGCGTTTTATTGCTTCCAGTCTAATTGTTTGCCAGTTAGAAATTACATTGACTTATTGGATACCATTATGTCATGGTCCGTGTTGAAGTATGGAAATCAAAGGTTCTTCGTTGTAGACAGAACACAGAACCAACAGAAACACAATGAAATACATCAGTGTCAATGTGTGACTGATAAAATGCATCAGCATAAAATGACAAAAAGATAACAAGCATGAAATGACTCCGTAAAATGTTTTTGTCTTGTAAAGGAGGATGGAAAGTAACGACTGATGAGAACTTGGAATGATATTAGTATTCGTTCAGTCTGAACGTCTCAAACTTAGTTACATATTTGGTGATTGTTCCGTTTATTGGAGCCGGACTTTATTATTGCCTTAAAGCCTGTGAGCACGGAAGACCATCAGCTATTAGAATATTTGATAAAAAGTTAGATCTAACAAATAATAACTTTCTAAAATGTTCCCGGAATCCACCGTATACTCGCACCATCCTAAGTCACGGGCATTTGTATCAAAAGCGTCTTTTCTGCATTAGCTTTGAACCTCGGCGGATTGAAAAAAGTGGTCGAAGTGTTTGAAAAACAAACCCACACAGACAAAAAAAACAAAACAACTAAGATAAGTAGTTTCTACATTAGTGTCTTTGATGCGCATCGTCGTTGTTGCAAACAATCACCATAGAAAATTTACAGGCCAAAACTTACCTCCATTCGAGCGTGTATTTTAAGACGGCGTCATCCTATTTCGAAGTCATATTCCTGACAGTGTGCTACCCCATCTTACAGCTCTGATAACATCACTACCACCACAAGTAAAACTTTATTAGAAACTTCCTGAAAGGCTTTTTCTCAATTGAACACTGCTTTCAAAATACTGTGCCAAATATATCGGATAGAATAGAAAATGTAATGCTTAAGTTGACAGATCTATTGTAAAGTCATGAATATTTTCTTCAAAAATTCATCGCTATAATAAAGAAAATGGCGTTTCAAAACGCCGATGACAACAGAGTCAAAGAATCTGTGCAGATAGTGGCATTTATAATGTCATCTCGGGAGCAATTTGATTCGAAGCAAATATATGCCCGTAATTTGACTGCAAGCAAATATATGCCCCTAATTTTACTGTAAGTATATGCCCGTAATTTTACTGTAAGCATGTATATGCCCGTAATATTACTGTAAGCAATGTTTCGCGAAAATAACATAGCGCACTAAAGTCGCCAAAGTAGTAGCTATTTACCTCTACTGGTTTCCTTGTCCAAATGGCTCTGATGTCTATAAACACTTGGATCAATTGTTGCAAATGGCCACCTCATAAGGCCCTACCACAAAATCCTGAAGTATTCCGCATGCTTGTGACGTAGACTGGTGAGATTGTCTTAAGCAGGGATTTTTAAAATTTAAATCGAGCATTGCAGAACGTTAAATTACAGACGATAATCCTGTGTGAAGGAAACCAGACGACATGGCCGATTACAATTAATATAATAACCAAATGTAACTGCACTAAAGACGGAGTGCTTAAATTGTATTACTATTCAAACAAATGCAAATCTAATGATGTAACATAAATCTTTACATGAATTTTCCTAATGCACTGTGCACGAATAGTAGGTTTATTTCGTACGACAGAAACTCTCAGGCGAATAAAATACTTTGATTACTGCAGAGATGTTTTCATATATTTACCGGGAAAGGTGCTTAAACCAGAAATAACATTATTTTATGTCTCAATCCTAATATAAATTTTGTAGACGTTGAATGTCTGCCAGGTTTCACATATACACTACATTGTTATATGAAGAAAATGAACACCGGACGTTTTGTTTACCATTAATGGCCAGATATACGCAAGCTGATACCAGCTATTTTAAGAAAGTATGAAACACCCTAATAGTGTTCTTATCATGAAAAGTATTCTTATATGCAAAAAGCTTTCTGAAAATGATATTCAAAATTGGAGGCCAAGTTATACCAACCTTTGGATAAAATCTCGTGCTGCCGTACATTGTTCATTTTGTGTTACTACGATTAACACTTGTAAACAATATCTTAAATGGTAATATTGACATTTTTGTTAATATCTATTCTGCTCCATAAATACTATTTTGAACATATTTTCCAATTTGCAAAACCATATGTTCGTCAGTTGACAGTTAAGAGGGGAACAAATTAAATGTTTTACAGACAAAGAATGATAAAGAACGCCGTAATATTACATATACCATTTAGTTTTATCAGAGGGAAATACTACCCATGTATTGAGTGAGTCCAGAATACTGGGATTATATACATATGAGCACGTGGTTTATGTTGAAATAAGAGAATTTGTTTGATTTGCCGGTTTATTCTGGTACAAAACCATGATTCTTTCCATGTATATATATCTATATATATATCTATATATATATATATATATATATATATATATATATATATATATATATATATATATATATATATATATATATTTATATCAGATACAGTACAGTTTTATGTCGAAGTTTTGGTATTTTGATTAAGCATTATGAAATCATACGAATTTAAAAAAGCTGCTGGATAGAACGAAATTCACCAATTTTACAAATGAATTCTACATTCCTCAGAAATCTTTCAGTGCCTGAAAAGGATTTACAGTTTCCGGGTTTTGTGCCATTTCCATGGAACTCAAATCGTCTGTTGGAAAGTTCGCTAAACAGGTACAGACAAAACCAAAGCTAAATTACAGTGTTTACCAATTTGAATGATGGGAAATTTGTTTCAATATTTACTATTCGTATTGAATAGGCTATTCAATTAGGGGCTATTGATTAAAATGATGTATCCGGGATCAAATAAACGTGGTATCAATACACCTTTGATTGAGTTTAGTTCTCTTTAATTACAAACCATGATATGTGGCCAGTAATGCAGTAAAAATTTAATGGAAATATTAAAAGCTGATATGATTGGTATTTATCTTGTTGTCTGGCACGGTTTCTGCAAACTGGTGGACAAAAGATGGCCGTATCGAATATTGGTGGTGTAGTGTCAGTGTTTAGAGAGGGCCTATTACGAGGAGGAAATGAGGCACGGTGTATTTGCAGAATTAGAATCGTAATTAAACAGTTTACAATAATAGCATTATGATGGCCTTTTTTAATTATCGTAGGTCAGGGAAATAATTCTGATGTCATTTATTATGATCCAAAATTCCTCTTAGCGTGCATATAACATTACACCATTACGTTGTTTGAAGTATTTGTCAACTGCAATCATACACACATTAGGATTTCTATAGTTTGTTACTTAATATACCCTATACTAAAATCTGTCTCAAAAGGGTCCATTAGGTACATCCTTGAAATGTACTACACAAAATACTTCACCAAATTAAAAATGATAAATACAAACCTTGGCAAAACGATAGCCCAGTTACTTTGAGCAAGTAAATGAATTTCGATTTTGGTTAGAAATATAATTTTGTAGCAGACCACGGCAAACGCAGAAATTAGTTTTTATATGGACTTTAGCATTATTTTAAACATTAAATTGGATTATAGTACACTATTTGTTATCACGTCGGTTACAGTTTCATTTCTTGTTTTAAAAGATGTTTCAATTGCAGATAATTAATAATGTATATGAATCAGAAACATAGCTTAATGCACGAGATAAATAATTTGGTTTTTTTTTTCGTTTTAAAATAAAACTTACGGCTGATTACATTTCTGATCTCCTTTTGATTTTCGGCTGTAACGAGGCCTGGAAAATTTAAAAAACATGAAATATTTTGGCGTTTTTATATATAAAAAATGACACTAAATGCATATACAAACTTGAATTTCGAGCTCATATTTTTTCTGTAGTGGTAATTGCAATAAAGCATTTTATATCTATCCTGAGGGAAGAAATAGCTAATTGATATATATGTACTAGTATTTAAAGTCCTTAGGGACATCTTCTGAAAAGATATTTTTTCATAATTGCGCTGCATTTTAAAAACCTCTCACATATTCAACCAAAAATAATTGGAAGACTTTCTACTCTACAGAATAGGCGAGATTATGGCCAACTGAACTATCTTTCCGTTCCGAAAAATATAGAGTAATCTCTTGCATATTAGTGAATCAAATAAAGCTTCGCCCCTTTCTTTCTTCAACTGATCACTGGTCTAATTTTTAAATCGACGGTATTGTGAATAAGACCAGAAAATGAAAATGTTTTTTGTTTTGGTGGAGTCAGATGGGGGAAGAAAATTCTAGATGTTTGAGCCATTTTCGTTGCCGAAGACACTGTCAGTTAAAGTAAGGATTTGGTCTCTTTTTAAATTAAAAAATAACACGTCTTGGATTCATAATTTCTTCTTAAAGGTTTGAACCTTTAGCTTTGATTTGGTACTTTTATATCATATCAACTATATTTATTTCAAAATATTTAAAAAATAAAACAACGAAAATCTTCAAAGTCGAAACAACTTTTAGAGTCAAGTTTGCTTCAAGAAGGCAGCATTTCACGAATTTTGCAGAAGGAAACGCTGCTGAAAGCATTTTCATTCCTAAGAACTCGTAGATCTCTGCCAGACTTAGGGTGAATTAGATTGGTCTGAAAGGTAAAGGGTCTTGTCGTCTGTAATAAAAGTTGTCTGCGGCCAAGATATTGCAGCCAATCCAATTACGGAGAATTTGTCAGAAAACGTCTTTTTAATTGTGCATGGAGCAAGAAAACAGAATCGAAAGCAGTAGTTCAGTAATTAGAGATGAGCTATTTCTTCTTTAACAACATCCTAGATAATTATCGGCTCGCTGATAGAAATGAGATGGAATTAGCTATACAACAGAAAGGAAATAATTCTCAAAATGATTGAAGGCATAATATAATGATGAGCGTTTGGGAATCGAACGGAGGCACCTAACGAGTTTGTTGGAAAACTCAATGTTTTATTCCCCAAGCCCTGAAATGATACTGGAAGTTGAAGAAGGCTAACTTACTAAATAGTAAGAAAATGTATTTGATTACTCGGAGATTGGATTCCTCGTTGAAACTGTAGTTTGTTGGGTTTTTTTAATAATGATGATGTGAACGAAAATATCCCATACTGATCAATCGGTTGTATAGAGACAAAGTGTTATTAAAGGAATAATAAACGATTTGCGGACTTCAAATGTGTTATGTAACAGTTTCAGCCAAAGGCGAAAAGTAATTCCTGAGTGAATTGCAGCAGTTCCTGAAATATCAGCCACAACAGCAAGAAGGGATGAGGGAAAAGTTATTTACTTGTAATGTCGAATATGGAATCATGCATCTCGTTTGGAAGCAGGAAACAAGGAGTTAAAATTAATTTATATTTTCTGCCAATCACAAGAGTACACGTTTGTGGCACTGATCATGTGATACACATGTGGTAAATCATACATTTTAGACTCAATAACCTGGGGCGAACAATTGCGAATTAATCAGATGTTTCTAAGATAAATATGCTATCGCTGTACATGGAAACATAAATCTGTTATAAATTCATGTTGTTTGCTGCATAATGACATCTTATTGCAACTTTGATAGACATCTTACCTGTTTTGTGAACAACATTGTGTGTGTGTGTGAGTTTGTGTGATTGTGTGTGTATTTGTGTGTGTGAAGTTTTACTCACGAACAAGTATGAAGGAAGCTCTCCTAAGCAATTTTTGTATTTCCTTAAAGATAAATGAACACATAAAAGCATCAGCATCAGACAAAACTGTCTTGAAACTAAAATTTTAGGTTTTGCGATGTGATTGTAGCATGCAAATAATTTAGGATTGACTGAATAGTGCAACCTCCCAAAACGTTGGCCTCCATTCAACAACAAACTCTCATATCGAGATCAGAATTGTATTTTCCTTTGTCTTCCTTTCATCTATTCAAGTGTGATATCACATATTTGTTTTCCTTACATTGTTTGAAGTATTTGTCAACTATAATTATACTACACACGATTGTTTCCTCCGCACTCGGTACGTCAACTTGCTAAAATGATACTTGTGGATTTCCAACTCATTAATATGTAAAGCCAATGTTAACAAGATTACTTTCTCTGATCCTGGCAGCTGCTTTTATGATTTTTCCACGTGTATCAAAGAAATTAGCTAATAATTTTTCTAAAGTGGCAATGTACAGATTACAAGTGCTGCCACAAGGAATATAATATTTGACATTAAGCGTATTCCTCGTGTCTATCACGGATTCTATTTGTTCTAGGAGTAGTGACTCATATAAAACAGTTATGTCCTTCATTCCGATCCCCTTTTGCTCACAAATCTGAATAATCCAACTTATTTAAGCATATATCGCACAACATACAAAAATATATTCATCAAGGAGACTGAGGACTAAAATGCGGTAAAACTGTAAAAAAAAAACAACAAACATAAAATGAAATTAAAGTGATATAAGTATAACAAATCAATTTACTGTCAGATATATTAAAGAGAAAACTGCACTTTAAGTGTCAATGATCATTAATTTTCTTTCGTAAAGTTAATATACCGTAACTTCTAATACTCTGATATTCAGATATATTAAGTAATTGCGATGATTCTATCGTGCTGTTATTGCAGCTAAAATCTATATGAAAATCTTCTTAAAGAATTACACAGAATACGTTTTCCTATTTTGCGCAGTCTTCATTCAATTATGGTACATGCATTAAGACGATATCGTATCAGGTACTAAATAGTTTAATGTAATCTTGGAGCGAGACAAGGTTGTATATTAAGTCCTCTCCTTTTCTCGTTTTTTTTAAATGATTTATTACCAATAATGAATTAAATTGGTGGAACTGGAATCTTTGTTGACAATGAATTACAAAATATGATTATGTTACTTTATGCTGATGACTTGTGTATTTTTGCTGATACTGTTTAAGAATTACAAAGAAAGATAGACACACTGGAGCTCTTTTGTGTAAAATGGGGTCTTACGGTAAACATGGCTAGGACAAATATCATTGTTTTTAGAAACGGTGGTAGACTTAAATAGTCTGAAAAGTGGACTTATCAGAATGAGAATATCAACATTTTAACTTATTACAACTATTTGGGCGTGATGTTTTCAAGCAGATTGAATTGGTCAAAAGCAATTGAAAGACTTGTTATACAAAGCTAATAAAGCTTTAATTGCAGTCAAGAAAAATAATAAGAAAACTAGGATCTCCATCACTGAACATTGTGTTCAAATTAGTTGGTGTTCGTATTAAGCATTCTCCTCTATTCATCAGAGATTTGGGGATACAAGAATAGAAAATCTGTAGATAAATTCCGTCAACAGATCTGTAACTTTTATTTGTCTCTTGGAAGATAATCTTCAAACATGGAAGCTCTTGGTGAATGTGGACGTTATAATATGTATATTGATCATTATATTAGACGTATACGATATTGGTGTAAATTGTTGCATATGCCTAGCTATAGATATCCCAGGAAATGCTACATGACGTTAAAGGCACTGGATGATAGCGAAAGAATAACTTGGGCAACTTATATTGGACATCTACTTTGTAAACATGGATTTGGTTTTGTTTGGATATCACAGAATATTGGCGATGTTGATTTATTTATTGTGCAACTTAGACAACAGTTAATGCATTGTAACTTGCAAGAATGGCACGAAGATGTAAATGGATCAACCGCTTTAAAGAATTATAGGAATTATAAACGTCTTATAGAATGTGAAAAATACTTGTATGTTGCTGAAAATAAACGAAATAAGACGGTTATATACTTTTTAGATTAGGAGAACTTCATATGGTTATTGGTAGACAAAAAAATGTCGATAGGGCAAGAAGAGTATGTTATTTATGTGACAGCGGGGAAATTGAAGATGAATTACATTTTTTTTTATTAAAATGCCAAAAATATTCAGAATTAGGATTTAAGTTTCTTCCAAAGTACTATTACGAATACCCATCTTATGAAATATTTTGCAATTTACTTTGTAATAAATCTGATGAGGTAATCAGAAAAACAGCACAGTTTATATATTTTTCCTTCAAGCTAAGGAAAAATGCTTTTAAAATTGTGTAATTATGTATATTCTGCCATAAGCATGTGATTATATGACTTACCACCATACTGTAGACTTGGAAAATACCAATGTGTGTCCATCCCCATTATATATTTTCTTCACTGTATAATTTTGTACTTGGGTCAATGGCCTTATATGGAAAACAATAAAGTTCTTCTTCTAAAGAGTTTAATTTCCTATTTGTAAAATTCTTTAAGGAAAGACAAATGACACCACTCAATTTATCCAGGTCTTTGTAATGTGAGTTTGCTTATACTACCCAGCCATACTTTTGACAAGGGTATTTATTTCTGGCATAGGTGACATTGGATCAATATGTTTATGTAAATGGAAAGCAGCTCTAATTGTGTTCTAAAATTAAAGAAAAGAGTATCACTTGAAAGCCGCTTATCTCTTGCACGCGGCGATATATAGTCTAAACAACTCTAAACTGGAACCACTCAAATAGAGTTTATAACGTCCGACTTGGTCCGAATATAATACCACTCAATCTTTAACTTTGTTTCCCAGTTACAATATTTAAACGTTCTATATGTGAAACTGAATATGTATAAAAGGACAGCCGTTCATTAAACTAGTGACTCTTCGCACCAAATTCAGGCAAACACATCATTACTCTAGGTTTCAAAAAACTGAGCTGATCAGTACATGTAGGTACCATTTTGGACTACAACCACTACAAGTGAAATTAAACTGCTTAATATTCAGGATATGGTGGTAACATCTTTCAGTCATTCAAAATCTTTATTTCTGTATTGTAACTAAAGCGTGGTGTAAGGAAATAGTGCGCAACCTTTTACAAATGGACGCTAGAAAAGATATAAAACAAACTTAGATGTTTTAGCTCAGAAAGTTATGGTACATATGCGTCTGATCTGGTTATGTTCGTCGTCCAAAAAAAATGAAAAAATAATGAACAATAGCTAATACATATACAAGATGAGTCATGGGAATATTGCAGACGGGTCAGTCTTCTACGCTAAACTTGCAATATTTGACAACATGGACGAAACTGTAGACATTGCATACTTAGCTACTTAAGAGTTCATTCTTGCCTCTCAAGTCATCATTCAGCTAATGGATTGAAGGACACTGAATGGTCTAGGGGCATGTTGATAAAATCAAATTTTAAGAGTGATAATCACTATTAGAGATTTTTCTAAGACAGAGACAAGATCCGTTAAATAATATTTACGAAGAAAATTTAAAAATTGAATTGAATTGTAGGTTTTGCTTTCTCATTTTTGCAGAACAAAAAGGAAAAAATATCACCATTGTAATGCACAATCTGGTTTTTGTTTGTCAAATAAAACCAGATAATAATCACGAAGAATCTGTACAAATTAGGTAACATTATCTTTTCTACGTTATCGCTTCAGTTTATATTGTTAAATTTTACAAGTATTTCGATTAGAGAATAATTCGAAATACTACCTTGCCATATTTTGAGACACAGTGATTTTGTAATCCCCATCTGAATAGGAAAAAAAAATTTTAAAAATTTAAAAAATTTAAAAAAAAAAAAATTTAAACAAAATAAAATGCCATTCAGCTAGAGAAATGCTTAAAAAGACATTCAGCTATGGAAATGCTTAAAATGCCATTCAGCTAGGGAAATGCTTCAAATATTATTCAGCTTTATTTTAAGTTTTTATGCATAGAGAAAAAAATAATTAAGGAGATACGAGTAAAACTACGTGACACAAAAGTATCTTTTAAAGTGAGTGACAAATCAGATGCAATATATTTTGTGCTCTTTCACCACGGAAATATTTTAAAAAGTTGGGCGAAAATGGCAACAAGTCTCTTAGTGGATGCGATTTTTGGAAGGTAATCTCACTGTTTCTCCCCCTGATAAACTAAAGTTACTAGACCGTATTCGGCTGATCAGTATACCTTACATCAGGGGAAGCAATAGAAGCTTGGCGAAATAAATGGAGTCATCTTTTCAAACACCGTATAACGCTCTTAAATCAGGAAATATGAGAAAGATGTGTCTATGTGCTTTTAATGTGAAATGCCATGGGTGAAAATCAGAAAACTTGGAACACATTTACTTTACTGTAAAAGTTACAAGTGTTACAGTAATTAGGCCCCAGTTCGTAGATTGCAGCCAGCGGCTCCAAATTATAACAAATGTATGTTCCATCCTGCCAAGAAATTGAGTAAAATTGGACTTTACTGTACCACAAATAATTCCATCAGACAACCTTGATTGAATATATAGGGATAAATAAGAGAACTACATATTCTGCGTTAAGATCATTTATCAAAATGACTGCGCAACTAAAGTGGAATATCAAATGGAAAAATCATTGCCGTCTATACTCGCTTATACGTCGAGGGCGGCTGCAAACTGCACAGACCAGATCTGCCGTCGCATAATGCACAGGCAGATCTGGGTCGAAACCGTTTGTTAGGAGTAATCAGTAGAACAAACAACACAAACCCTGATCTGCCGGAGCATTATCCGACGGCAAATCAAAGTCTATATTTGTTTGCAGATGAATTCGACTTTTAAGAGAACATTATAACAGGATGAAGCCGGGTTGGGAATGGATTTAGCGAAAACACCGAAAGCAATTTCGTTAATGAGATGTTTATTTATAATGTAATTGAACATTGAATAAATCTGACACCATACTCGTGCGCATAATGCCCAGCAATGGATTTAACAGAGTGATGCGCACCGAGTTCAACAACTGATATAAGGAAATGTTATAGTTCCTAACATGGAACTAATCAGAACATGTAACTTCAACGAGAAAATCAAACAAGAAACGTATGGAACTTATAAACCAAAACGATTGATATATGGATGTACCACCATGGACGATCAATGGATAGAATTTGTACACAAATTTGGATAATGTACGTTTCTATCGCCACGAGTGATGAAAGTATAGGATTTACACTCAAATACAAACAATGTACGATTCAACACCAAGGGTGACCAAAATATGATTAATACACAAATATGAATAATGTATATTTTATCCACAAGTAGGATGCATGTATTATGAATTATCACTCATTTAGCGATATTGGATTATTAATTTATGCTCATATAGCAATAGTAAAATATATCAATTCAAAAATGGAACATAATATATATATATATATATATATATATATATATATATATATATATATATATATATATATATATATATATATATATATACATACAGTCGACGACCGCGATGTATTTCCGATTCCACAGCTCTAGTCAATGGTCAAGGAGGCACCACGCATGGCCAGCCCCTCCCAGTTTGTTGAAGGCTCCCTCGAGAGCCTCCTTATTCAACAAAGACCCGCTGGTCGCGAAGCTTTGGTCCCTCACTGCTAGAACACCAGTACTCTTCCGAGCCAACATCATCAGACAGCATCATACAGGTTACAAGGAACCCCACCGAGTTATACGACTCCCCATCACCAAACCAAAAACAGCTAAAAATATAATAACTGAATCGTATACTACATATGAGACGGTTATGCACGAATGCAATGGTATACGTTGCGCATGCGCGCTCATGAATTGGCTTTGTTACACATTAAATTATTTCATCAGAACTACATGAATCTGTGTCCGACGAAAATAATCTCACTGGATCATAAGAGCTCGAACATTATTCATCATTCAATGCATGCAGCATATAATTGGATTCAATCTGTCTGTTCATTTATAACAAAATGGCTAACTTGAAACAGACTATAGTCTTTATGATAGCATGGCGTTATATGACATCGATTTGACTCTCCGTAAAATTTAGAATAAATTCTGAAACATCCAATATATAAAACAATTTTGTCACATAAAACGGATATCAAAAAAGAATAAAATTTTACATTTCACCTCTACAGATGAAAATTGCTCCCGTAAAGTGGTTAGCTTCTTGACAAGACTCGTTGCAATGTGCCGATACATAAGGAATTCACTCTATAATACCCTGGCTGTGGTGAACATGCGCAGTCAGAGAACTCGAGGAATTTGGGTTTTTCACTGCAGGCAATTTGCACGTGCAGCACAGGATGAATGGAACTCAGTATTTTGAAATAGCTAAAGCCGAAAAATAAAACACCCTTTGGTAACGCTGTACGCGGCAACGAAACCCGAGTACATTTTCGTTCACATATATACATTGACTTAAAGTACATACAGCATATATACATTGACGTAAAGTACATACAACATATATACATTGACATAAAGTACATACAACATATATACATTGACATAAAGTACATACAACATATATACATTGACGTAAAGTACACACAATTCCGTGACAAGCATATACGGTAAATGCTAAATGTAATGCACAAAATACTCTCAGTGATAATAAATGATATGAAGTGCTTTCTGTTCCCACTTCACAGGTGGGAACAATTTGGGCAAGTGAGGAAATACATACTCGAAGGCATACAGAAGTTTTACAGCATGGTATTCAGTCAAACTATTTAAATAGTGCTCTACCAATTAATTGAGGGAATATAAGGGAGGGTCGATAAGCTTGATACAACTTAAGATCTAATATACAACGAGTAGGAAAATCCCATTGGTCAGATTAAGCGGCTTAATTTTTACGTATATAGCCTAGAATTAGGTCAAAACACTTTGGTCCTCTGCGTGTTGGGCTGCTGGCAACATATCATTGATATGTAGTTTACCAGCTTTAGACCGGTTTTTAATATTGTATTTTGTCTTTATTCTATTGTTTATCCTTTGTTTGTTTATTTCCCCGTTATTTAAACATGTAGGAGTCAAGAATTCTTCTTGGCTTTTGTGTTTAGTGTTTGTTTTGTGTATGTAAATTATTTCTTCCCCTGACAAAGAGCTTGTTTAGCTCGAAACGTTGGGAAACTGTTTTGTATTTCCGCCGTAATCAATGTTTGTGTCATTATATATATATATATATATATATATATATATATATATATATATATATATATATATATATATATATATATATATATATATATAGGTAACAGCTGTATTAATGTGTCAGATATGATAATCTTATGTGCACTTTTTTTAAACATTTTTAACTGAAATCACCTGTAGGACGACTTGGCCCATGTTCTCCTGTTAAGCAAATTCAATTCAGTTTTTGAGGTTATCAAAACAGTACAGGATTAAAACTGGGACTTCAATGTTGACCAACTGGTCAGCAGGGAGACTGCGAGATTTAAAGACACGCGTGCAGACAGATAGATAGATAAATAGATAGGCTAAACATGCATAGGTTGAATATTTGTACCGTATATACTCGCGTATAAACCGATACTAACTGCAAACTGCATAGACCCAGATCTGCCGTCGCTTAATGCGCCGGCATATCTGGGTCTATGCAGTTTGCAAGCACTAATCAGTAGAACAAACAACATAGACCCTGATCTGCCGGCGCATTTATACGCCGGCAGACCAGGGTCTATGTGTTTGTATTTTGAACCGATATATATATATATATATATATATATATATATATATATATATATATATATATATATATATATATATATATATATATATATATATATATATACGGTATTCATTAGACCTTTGTTATCAGCGGTCCTAATCAATGTCTATTACACACACTCCAGTGTCTCGGGCTGATCAAATAAATGCTTGTTTTTGATCGAGGCCTGGGCTTAAAAGAAAGGCTACCATATGTGATATTTCACACCATTTTCCAATTAATCAATGAGTTAAATGCTGAAGAGAGATAAGGTAACTTAATGAATTTGTCATTTTCACCACCACTAACAGTAAGCAAGTTATCTGCCAGTTGTACTCAACTTCCGGTTGTCAGTCAGTGCTGAAAACGGAGAGAATAACTGTATATCATAATTAACTGACTTTTTGTAAATTTAAAAAAACTTCAGCAAATGGAATTTCGTACACTTTAAATCGGAAAATTGTTGTATTTGTACGATTTATTTGAAAAAATATTTTATGTTTGTTACCTGTGAATATCGTACCAAGTCTTGCGTCGTCGTCGAACTTGCTTAGATTATTTGCTATATGTTTGACTAATTGATTTGACAATGATACTTATTTACATTGATTGTGCACGTGTATATTTGTCGACAGTGATTCTATAATTTGTATCTCATGAGTAGTAACAATATTGCATCCAATTAGCTTCAACTGAAGTTGTTTTGTATGGCATGAGATACGTAAAGCTTCCCTCGATAACCCATATATTGGCAAATACGAATTGGATTTATTATGTACTGATTGATAATGTCTGTATAGGAATGCTACTTTTATTCATGAGATTGGAAGAAGTTATAAGCATATACACACAGGTTATCAGTACCTGACTTGGGTACTTCTTGATTAATTTTCTCGTATTCCCGAGTTTTATTAAATGAATTTGAATAAAATTGCGCCATATCGGTACAGTTTAAAAAACATTCAAAGTATCCATTATAAATGTTTTGGATTTTTAGAAAGAGCGTATAAGATAGATAACACAAGTTATGAATTTAAACGAAAGAAAAAAGGTAAACGACGTGATATCATGTACGTGATAGATCCATAAAAACAAGTCCGAGTGGCGATGCGCCAATCAAAACGCCATTCTAAAGTCATATGAAGTAGGATAAGAGTCAAGTGAGGTAGGATAAGAATTCTTCACACGGGCGTTCCGACTGGAAAATCCCTATCGGTTCTCGTACGTGATGCAAAAAAGGTAATCTATCCCGGCGTGATAAGATTTGTGTGAGCAACGAGGCCTGCCAGGACCCTGGTACACTATCCAGGGGTTAGATTTCCCTATCTTGTCCTAACGAGTGGGAAAAAGCATTTTCTCGCCCAACACTTGATACTTTTTTCTACGTAAATTTTGTAGAAAATGAGCAGTTGGTATGCTCATTATAACATATAATTACTTATCTACACATAGGGTAACAAAGACTTATCAAACTTGGGAATGCTGGAGGTAACTATATCCTCTGGGCGAAAAATAATAGAATGCTTAGACCACAAGACTGGCTAATAACTGACAATATGTAGACCTGCCTATTATACCTGACATATAACTGTAACCTTACCTATTGTACCTAATATATAATTGGAACCTTACCTATTGTACCTAATGTATAATTGGAACATTACCTATTGTACCAAATATATAACTGTAACCTTACCTATTGTACCTAATATATAACTGTAACCTTACCTATTGTACCTAATATATAACTGTAACCTTACCTATTGTACCTAATATATAACTGCGACCTTACCTATTGTACCTAATATATAACTGTAACCGTACCTATTGTACCTAATATATAACTGCGACCTTACCTATTGTACCTAATATATAACTGTAACCTTACCTATTGTACCCAATATATAACTGTGACCTTACCTATTGTACCTAATATATAACTGTAACCTTACCTATTGTACCTAATATATAAATGTAACTTTACCTATTGTACCTAATATGTAACTGTAATCTTACCTATTGTACCTAATATATAACTGTGACCTTACCTATTGTACCTAATATATAACTGTAACCTTACCTATTGTACCTAATATATAAATGTAACCTTACCTATTGTACCTAATATATAACTGTAACCTTACATATTGTACCTAATATATAATTGGAACCTAAGCCATTATACCATACTAATTAGTATGACCTTACTTATAATATCTTACCTATAATAAATTAACTATACAACTAATCGCAGCTTGTAAGACAAGATTTGGAGCACCATTACAATGAACGCATATATTAAGGGCAAATGTCCGATCGGTTGAACTAGGCGTATATTTACTTAAACGAAACGAATATGTCTAATCACATTCCGCCGAATTTATCTAAATTTGGCACCCCTCGGTTACCATAGCTCTTCAAGCTACTGAAATGGTTGTCTACTGATTTTGAAACATTAACTACTTGATTCTGCCTGGATTTACATCAGTAAGGAAAAGACAACTGAGTAAGTATAGTACGATTAAAGCAATAAGACTATAAGCTGTACAAAAGCTTCAATATGGGCTGCCAGCTATGTGAGATATTCTTGAAAACTTGGCCTCCAGTTCGATATCGATGCGATTGGAACAGAGCTGTATGGCATCGAGTATTGAGGCATAAAACATCAACATCCCCACCCCCACCTCTCTCTCCAAAGTCACAAGTTAAAATATTCCATGTTTTGTATAACAAGATGAAAATTATTTACGCAGGACAATACAATTTTCTTTTTCTGAATCGAAGCGTAGAAGATTAATCTCCCTCTACAGCAAACCACCCCCACTTCCTTTTCGTAAGTTCACCTCAATTTCAATCGTGTTCATTGGACTGATCATACAAAATATCAGGGATCTGAGAGAACGGTTGGTTGGGGATGAGCTAAAGGACCGACCATTTAATTTTCGGGGGGGGGGGGTTGGTGGGAGGTGGAGGGGCTGTGATTTTATTTCAAGATGGGATATTTGTTTTCTTTTACCTCAAGATAAATTATTGTTTCAGCTAATATAATAGATATAATAGGGGCTTTTTTCTATAAATCAGAGCAAGAATATTATTCTCAAGCCATTTGAGAGAAGGGATTTTTTCCCTCAAATATCAACGGTTAAAAAAAAAAAACGTTCATGCCTGAAAGGTAATGCAGTCTCCATTTATTGTTCGAGCTCAAAAACGCTGGTTTTTCTTGCTGCAAGTACAACTTCCATAAGCCAACACAATCAAGCTTAATTCTTTTTAAATGAAATAACTTGAAAGAAATTTATGAACATACAGAATTGATTTGTTTATTCCATGATAGAGTGTTGTCAACTGTGACTCTTAAATATTTTTCATGAGTTGCACACTCAAGTTTGTAATATCCGATGTATACAGAAAAATCCTTTTGCATTAAATTTTCTTTCGAATTGCTCCCATTAGTAACACCTTGTTTTTTTTTTTTTTTGTTTGTTTGTTTTTTTTTCTATAGAATTTATGCACATAGCATTGTTGACAAAAGGCTGTTAACCTTTTAACGATGAAAACATTGCTTATTTTAGTTTTGTTTTATTTTCTCTTTGTGCATAAAGTATTGTTTATATTATCCTGGGACATTTTTTAGCACGCATTTATATATATGTTCTACTGTCTTAGAGTACAGAATAAGACTACAAGAGACACAAGACCATTACCATAAACAAATATCACATTTTTCGTCCCTGTACAGAGATAATATAACATGCTGATATAAAATGCAAACTATGGTATACTGTGCACATATTTAAAAGGATCATCGTCGGTGCGGAATTAGGGAAAAGTCAGGAGTCATAGATAAGACCATGAGTGGGGCATCCTAGCTGAACACATGTGGCTTTGCTCGTGGTGCCGATATCATCTTTATCAGTCTAACAAGGGGCTCGATAATCGGCCCTAGCTATTACTGACATCATCGTCGATAAACTTAAGAAAATTATGCAAAATCAATAGGGAGTATTTAGATTACATTCCTCGGTAATTGTGTCGAGATCGCAGAGCAATTAAGCAAAATAGGTCTTCATTTGGTTCATGAATGAATCTGCTACTAGCAGCAACAGTCCATTTTGTATTGTTGGTGGCTGAATTACAGCTGGTTTATGTGAATATGACTCAGCTGACCTGTGTTTAAATTAAGTAAAAAGTTAGTTCTTAACAATATCAGGAAAGTGAGTTTTTATTAAAATGAACAAGAAAAACTACAAGTTGCTCCGTGACTGCATGTAACAATTCCAAAATTGTAGTGAATCTGCCTTAATGTATTTTAACTTTATATATACTCAACAGTGAAAGGAACGAAAAATTTTCGACTACAAAATATTAACATGTGCTCGTTTATCCGTTTAAAGTTTGGATAAAATATACCCTTTTGTGTTCTTATTTAACCCGTTTGAAGATAGGAACTGTATTATTTTACATATCAATAAAGTAAATCGCGATAATTTTTTCTTATCTTTTGATGCTGAGTATAAATTTTCTAAAGATGTTTCTTTTTTTGAAGTCGCCAAACCTTTCTTACACTTTCTTACAATGATTATACCGATTTCCATTTTTACAAAACTAGAGATTCATGAAGGATCCCTTACGAATAGTATACTTTTGTTTGTCTCAGGTAGGCGGAGATGTCCCTTTGGACTATTTTGTGACTCTTGTTTTTATTTCAACTTGCACACACTATTTTCAAAATGGCCGATTGGATGTGTCATGGGCACCATTTTCAACTAGATATGAGGACGCAACTGTGCATCAAGTTTTATGCCTTTCCTCCTTGTTGTTTAGGAAAAGTGGCGATAATAAAGTTGTGCTAAAGGACAGACGGACGGACGTTGGAGGGATGTCCAACGATGGACAACTGGCCATAGCATTAGCTCTTGTGGTCTTTGACCAGTAGAGCAAAGAAAAATTAATGGTTCAATTAAAATAAGAGTGATGAACATTCATGTCACTGTTAGTATTGTTTATTACAAGTTCGCAGCTGTGACCAGAATTCACGACAACAACGAACTTCGGAATTCAATTTATTCCTGACCGCTCCCTAACCGTTATTTTTCATGAGCAAACGGATGTCATGTATCTATTAAAAATGGAAACTTCCAATTAATAGTTTTAGGCGTCGAGTGTATTGAAACACATAATTAATATGTTGAACATGACTTGCTGAACATGCATTACATTAGCACTTTAGAAGTCACTCGCAAAACCATGTTTATTTTTCTCGATCTCTGCGAGGAAACAAAAATCATTAACAAAGGGGACGCACTGATACTAGAGTTTGCCTCTTGGTAGTCAAGTCAAATGTTCATCACTCCTGATTGCAAAATAGGGTTATTGGCTCACGAGGTTGTCATAAATTGTAATGAGCTGATTCAGTTTGAAAAGCAAGGATAGCATGTATGAACCACGTGCAACTGTATGCTTGTCGAGTTTATGAGAAATTGAATAGCGATATTAGATAGATTCCATCTTTCTGTAATATCATTGTGTTCATGGAAGTATGGTAAAAGCGACTGCGTAATTATGTAATGCAAATGTCGCAAAAGGGACACATAACTTTCGCATTTATTTCTTTAAGGCAACCACGAAGAATTTTTCAGTGAACGACATTTACTCCCAAACGTCCATCATGGTGTAAAAATTGAGATATGCATGCTATCTATATTGATCAACAACACATAGGATGTCTACAAAATACTATTGCATGACGGCAGCTTTCTCGTCAGATGTTTTCCGTGTTCTAAATTCTGGTAACCCACGGCTAGACCGTGGGGTACGAATACCTGGTATTCCACGAATGGGCGATACCAAGTGGACTACTGATTAAAGACGTCTGACGCTGTCTCTTGTATCCGGTCGAAAAGATCTATATCAGAGAGAGAGAGAGAGAGAGAGAGAGAGAGAGAGAGAGAGAGAGAGAGAGAGAGAGAGAGAGAGAGAGTTCCGAATCATTTAGCAAGTAACATGAACGGTAGACATTAACAACAACTGCTTGTATTTATCGTGCCACCCTATATTTGAAATGTGAAAGAAAACATTAATTGAGAGAGAGAGAGAGAGAGAGAGAGAGAGAGAGAGAGAGAGAGAGAGAGAGAGAGAGAGAGAGAGAGAGAGAGGGTGAATGAATTGATCTTCGAAACCGATACAAAGAGCAAAATAAAATTACGGACATTGAATATGTATTGCCTTGAAACATCCTTACGAATATAAGAAATTAATCCTATGCATAGATATTTCTCAACATTCATTAATTATCCGTGTTCCTTGTAATGCATAGATTTTGTTGACTACCATATATATTCACGATACCACCTGCAAACTGCATAAACCCTGATCTGCCATCGCATAATGCGCCTGGAGATCTGGGTCTATGCAGTTTGTAAGGACTAATCAGTAGAAAAAACAACATAGACCCTGATCTGCCGGCGCATTATGCGACGGCTGATCAGGGTCTATGTTGTTTGCATTTGGATCATCAGTATATACGGTAATTCACCTTTTTATGTCAAATTGGATACATACAACTTTGTAATGTTTGAGAAAATTCATGTATAAAATATTTCATATCTCAGAGATCTTGAGAAAACTGGAGAAAAACAAATTCAAATCTAAACAATACATTTTGTACCTGTGATGCCCATGTAATTAGGCCACTATTACCTTGCAATCGCAGCATTTTATAGCACTTCTAAGGGTACATGTTATTATCTATTAGTAACAACTAACCTGTGATTATCCATTAGTACCTGTGATTATCCATTAGTAAGAACTTACACCAATATTGTACATCTTCTGAACATAGTACCAACTGAAATGTTTGGAATGTTTTTCACTCTCTAGAAGCTCCTTAAAATCCAGAATCACCGATGTTTATCTTTCCTTTTTCGCAGATGATGTCAAAATTAATTTGATATTGTTGTTGTTATTCTTTTGCTGTTATTGTTGTTGTTGTTCATGTTGTGTGCAGTATTCAATCAACTCACATATGACATTCCATCCAACCCTACTTCTTTCCATATAAATCGTTCCCTTCCTAGTGTATAGTGTCAATATTTGTCACAGTTATACAGTAGGACATTTTTTGTCTTCATAAGATGCATATCTTTAGGATGTTTCCCTTTCTAAGTTTTAAGTAGTTTGTTTTATATTGGTACATAAAAAGCATAACTCTAATACACAGGCTTCATATTATTATTTTATTGGTACAAAAAGGATAATGATTGAGATAACAATATTTGGATAAATAGATTTAAGTATCCCTAAATTATTCTCTCTTTCACGTATTATTTTCCCTTATTTTTTTAAAATTATTTTTGTACGCCAACAGTGAAAACTATATATCTACTATATCTACGTGTATAAGAATTATATTTGTATTATTTCCAAAACAAGGCCCATTGGCATCAATGCTCCACGACTGTTTCCAATATTATCACAGATTGTGGAAATACAAAAGAGTATAACGCTGAATTTAGTGTACGCTACACTATTGTTTACGTTTCGATGTTGTTCCGTTACATGGCGGAGTGCGCAACGTGTTGCTCGTAGATACATAATTTCTCTTTATAACAACAGGGTGACGTCCTAACTTGTGATATTTGTTTATGCATCGTAGAGCGTTAGATATAGTCCTTCCGACCAGTAATAATTCTGATTCTTTTATGTATGTAAACTGTAGCGGATATTGTACTTCATAAAATGACACTGAATCATCCTAAATAAGGCAGACATGGACAAGCAGTTTGACAATATTGGTGTGGGTAGTGTTTTAGCTGAATTTCTTCTGATTGGTTCAATTATTTACAAATAAATCATGTGCAGATTATCATACAATGCTAACAAATCGGAATAAGTTCACAGTTTAACATTCCAAAGATTACGCAAATGACAAGCATAAAATGCTGATAGAAGTAATCAGAATTGGCAGTGCCAATGACGGGACTTGATACTATAGAGGTTTTAATTGTGTATCACATTAAAGAGCAAAGATGAAGCTTGATTCTATCAAGTGATATAGGCAACAATCCAAGAAAATATGTCGAATACATTTCTTGGGAGGAAAACTATAAACAACAAATATTGCGTCATGCGTAGATTTGTTAAAATCACGCGCTCACCACGCATATGCATTGATATATAGGGAGCAATTTTAAGAAAACTTCATCTTGTATGACATTTTGGACGATATTACGATAAAATCCATGAAGAAAAAAAAATAGTTACGTATTTAACTGAATAAAAATAGCTCCAAACTTTGGGATTTAGTATTGGTATTATTATCGTGTACAACATTTATTGATTTATTACATTACTTGCTTGCTCATTTATTTATTCATATTTAATACAATTGAAACCAAAAAATAGAGATTCCATCATTAATGTTACGTTTTAGTGGCTTTGAATTTACTTTTCGGATAGCTCTTAAATTCATATAATTGTGATATGGTCAGCAGGGTCTCAAATTTCCGATCACTATAATTGTTCCACACATGCTTGGATTTACTGACTATTTAAGGAAATATACTCATGTAATGTTCGAAAAATACCAGATAATTCTTTGACATCAGACCACGGACAAAGATACTCTTTTATGACGGAAATGCCGAATTTATCACCTTGTGAATCAGAGGTTACCCTTCCGAATGTCAGTGTCAGTTTGTCGTAATACATTCTAAATTACTTTTGATTTCTGTAAAACGGGGATGAATGTTTTATTGTCATATACAAGGACAGACTAAAGCTACGAATTACATTAGATTCACACATAGAGTTATCGTCAGTTGTGACATTATTTGTTCAGAACTCCTAACAATTTCAGAGTGAAGTTGACGCTGACAGAAACAAACAAAACTAGATTTAACAAAGGACGTTTATATTTTAAATCAATAATAATAAAACAGTTTTGAGTCATCAATGCATAATTAATGTCCCATATAATTGATTAGAGTGTTGGGTATCAAAAGGCAGCTGCGCGCTTAATAAATTTTCCCCAACACGATTTTACTGGAGGTCGATTTTGATTACCTGAAGACATTGACTAAGTTTTAATAGTTCAGTTCTTTTTTAAAGCTCTCATCAAAAGAATTCAAATATATTTAGCCTGATAGTATGCCAGTTTTATTTGCAATAAATATTTTCCTTAAGAAAGCAACGAGTCATACATGCTGATTCTTTGACTAGCCCGCAAGGTGAAGTTTAAACTACATCTGACGAAAATTCTCTCTCACAAACAATTTCAGTCTCATTTTCTAAAACTCTGTATCAGAAACATGGAAATTTGTAAAGCAAAAGTGTATGATGATTTTGGTGGCGCAGATAGACTTGTTTGTATTGGCGCTTATATTAGGGGGAAATTCGGGATATGGAATAATGTGCACCCAGTCGATAGAACTTATTTCATTTATTACATCCTGAAAATGTGAGTACTATTGGTCTATCAGTTTGAAAGAAAAATCCACCCTTAATTTCAAAAAATTTCCAACACAAGAGGTTTGGCATTTTTCTTTAAGAGGCCGGCATTCCTGGTAATTGCAGTGTTACCTTAGCACCGTGGCCCAAAAAGACATCTACGAGGACTATAGAGAAATAGATGTAGGAATATGGTCTGACATAGAACACCATCTCACGTAGGGCTGCAGACCGTCAGCAGTGGCTCTCTCTCGTTGAAGCCTTATGTGTCATCTGAGGCACGACGAAGGATGAGTGAGTGAGCGAGTTAGCACTGTCAGTCCTATTGAACTCAGCCCGATCGTCATGTGTGTGTGCGTGTGTGTGTATGTATGTATGTATGTGTATGTGTGAGAGAGAGAGAGAGAGAGAGAGAAGAGCGAGACAGGGACAGAGACAGAAACACGTAAGTCCGCTGCATTGTCAGTAGTTAATTATAGGATGAGCGGTATTTAATATAACAGACATGTTTAAGGAATGAGCATCTTTATCAATGAATAAAATCTAATTCATACTGCCCACGATCATTAGACAAAAATCCATCACGTGATGTAAAGGACGAATAACGATACAAATTAACCATGTCAAACGACACATTCTGTCCTTAGTCAATCTGTTGCCAGGGTTTGTGAAATGCGATTCTAGGTCCGAGGCCTAATCACAATAATAAAACTAATAACATTCACGTAGAAACGTGCCATTAATGGTATTTGTCTATTTTCATCTATAAATATACTTATCTATTTCTCAGATTCATTTTTCATTATATGTGGCCAACATTTACAGGATTTTGATTGAGGAAAGTGGATCTATCTTTTCGAATTTTGCAAAAGTTTTGTGTTTAGAAGAGCCAATTTTCCATTTATAAAAATATAGAATTCCGTGTGCACGAATATTTGTTTTAATTAATATCCATCTAAATTAATATTAGTGTGCACACATTAGGTAAATACAAAATACAGAACCAGTCTGATGAATATAGCCTAGTATAAAATAGTGTACACAGCAACCATTATCACAAGCCATATGTGAAATGTGCCGGTGTGACGTCAACGTAAGTTAACGGAGTTAAATTCAATTCGAATCGGAGTACTTGTAACAGTGAACATGGCGCGGTCCTGTGATAATTAAATTTCGGCATATATTTTGCTTATATTGGTTTTTCTTTAGCGAAACAAATCCGTTGCGAAACTCTTAGCAGTCTTTCTTGACCATGCAGACGATTGTTTACAAACAGCGCGCTAGTTGTAGCTCTTACTTCACTTGCCTAACAAATCGTTTGGAAATTTGTATAATATGTTATAATTAAATGAGGATTATTGTATTATTTATTAGTCCATACCAGATTTTCTCTTTAAATGAACTCAAAAGTATGAATTCATTCGAAGTGTACAGGGAATGTTATACAAGCGTTGTTTGCAAGTGTGTTTATGCCTGTATTAATATCTGGCTGTCGCTTGTCACTTTCTTACTTAAATCGTCAAGTTAATCAGAGCAGGTTCCATTGACACTAATATATTAATGAATGTCTATTCGCTACATTACGTACCTATAATGATGTGCTTGCTTTGGACAATACTGAGCTGTAAATAAATTAACAGCATTTCTATTGAAGTTTCTCTCAGTTAATACAATTCATTGGTTCCTATCCGATGACACTCATTTCTTAAAAAGAAGAGTACTAATACAATTGCTTATATTGGTTTTTCTTTCGCGAAACAAATCCATTAATGTAATAAAACTTATAAGAATCCCTCCCTAATCATTTTTAGCGCATAATTCAAGATTCTGATTGTTGGCTATCTTACAGTTTCTTTAAGACATTAATTTAGCTAAATTAAACCTATCCGTGTATGGATATGTCACACTTGACCCCATTCACCCTGAGCTGGAGATGACGGGGGTATGGGCTTTAAGACAGTCTTAACATTCCGTACACCCAGGTAAACTAGCATGTAATACAGGGTGTATGGGATTTTTAGGCAGTCCTAACATTCCGTACACCGTGGTAAACCAGGGTGTATGGGGTTGAAGACAGTCCTAACATTCCGTACACCCTGGTAAACTAGCATGTAATACAGGGTGTATGTATGGGCTTTAGGACAGTCCTAACATTCCATACACCCTGGTAAACTAGCATGTAATGAATTTATTACCTCACAGATAACAAACCACATAGCAACTCATTTCTAAACATAATAAAATCCTTTCATATATTTGCATTTTCAATTTTGACGCACAGGCTGTCTACCTTTTTGTTGCACCCAGTTGTGTATTGCCAGTCGTCAAGTGACTTACAACCCGCCTGTAAGTCACATGATCTAGCTTGCTGGAGATTTCATATCTTGACAATGGACGCGTCATACTCCTTGAATTTTTGGTTTTGAGATTATATATACACACACTCCAGGACATTTTGACTTAGTATGAACATATTATCACCCTTTCATTACTAGATTTCAGTGACACCAGAATAATCTCAATATAATTTCTGAATCTATGGTCTTGAACTTAAATTCTAATTTTACGTTTATACAGTGGCCAGTATTCTTGCATCAATTAATATTAACATAACCAAACCACAGAAGCAATATTTGTCAAATATAAGTGTTTCAACATCAGTGATGATGGTGATAATAATGATGATGATGGGGAAGAACATTATTGCCGTTAATCCTGCTGATTCTTGATAATAGATATACAAAAACAATAACACATTCCATGATGGTGGCACAAATAATTGCTACGGGTAATACATATTGAAATAAATTGAAATATAATATCATATAAACAAAAATATTATACATTTTTAAGACAATTTTTAGTATTACCTACAATATACAATTTTGTATATAAATGAAGCACAAGTTGTACTAAGACGACGACTCACATACGGGATAGAGTAAAGTAGACAATGAATATTCATTAAAGAAAGAAAGGTTATATATGTTGAAACAGATTATTAGTTCTATGTATGGATGCTTTGCATATATAAATATCAGCTTTTTTGTAGGACTTCTGCATTCGAAAATTTCAAAACTTCAGTGAATTTAAAAATACCAAGGCATTTACAAAATTTACTCGGTTTATATTCTCTCCGTAAATGTATATACAGCAGGCAGACACATATAAAGTGAAATTCATCTTCCAAAAATATTACAAAGTTTACATTTTCTATTTTCATGAGGAGTTTTCGGGTTCGCCCATCAGCCAATTTCAATTTTAAGTCCATGTTACGATGCTCTCACTTTTGTAAGTGCAACTCTAAATTTCATGACAGTATTGCTATCCAGGTAGGGCTGAAAAGCTTACACTACTACTACTACTATTAGGCGCTTTAGAAATTGGATCAATATCAGCTGTGGTAGACGTAGTAGTGCTGGGCTGTGGTAGACGTAGTAGTGCTGGGCTGTGGTAGACGTAGTAGTGCTGGGCTGTGGTAGACGTAGTAGTGCTGGGCTGTGGTAGATGTAGTAGTGCTGGGCTGTGGTAGACGTAGTAGTGCTGGGCTGTGGTTGACGTAGTAGTGCTGGGCTGTGGTAGACGTAGTAGTGCTGGGCGCGTTTGTGGATGAGAAGACAGTTTAATACTCAATTTTAATGCTTTACTTTGTTCAAGAGGCTTACGGCAATAGAACATAAATATTAACGATCAATTTGGTGAATAAATAAGAGGTACAATTATGTCTATATATATCATTCTGATAGCGGCTGTTGATATATGGATGACTATTTAATATTAGTTCTGCGGATTAACTTAATATACCTGTTTAATACCTACTAAAGCTTCGATTACTTGTGCCATCAAATTGCTAAGAAGATCGGCCGCCCATTGTGGTTAATGATTTAGTCCGTGCTTTTTGCTCTTCTCAATGCAATACACAACTCAGAACCAACGTATTTGAGTTCTTATGTGTTCTATATCGCACGTTTAAAGAAAGAGTTTTGTGATCAGTATAAAATAAATGAAGTGTGAGATGAAGTTCCTGCTAGAAAGTGATACAAAACATACTAGTTTCTGAGTAATTCATATATATGGAATGTGATAAAAAACATACTAGTTTCTGAGAAATTCATATATATAGAAAGTGATAAAAAAAACATACTAGTATCTTAGTAATTCATACTAGTATCTGAATAATTCATATATATGGTTTCCCACTTTCCTTCTGTTAAAAAGCAGAGGAATATCACTTTTGTTGTATTTCTTTAAAAGTACAACTACATTTTAAAATATTTATTTTATTCTGCTTTTTGCAAAGAATATGCGTTTTTATCTGAATAAGGGTTCTTTCTTTCGCTTCTTCAAAAATAATTTTCTCTATTCTTCGGAATACCTTCCCAACATAATCATGACGATCTTCCAAAAAA
The DNA here is from genome assembly GCA_029931535.1 of Margaritifera margaritifera. Lineage (NCBI taxonomy): Eukaryota > Metazoa > Mollusca > Bivalvia > Unionida > Margaritiferidae > Margaritifera > Margaritifera margaritifera. The sequence continues at coordinate 5,487,930 of JAQPZY010001673.1, read as the reverse complement.
TACAATCAGTATAAATGTAAATATGATCCAATGATTTCTTTTTGTTGTACTGGTCTCATATTAAATGAAATGACAAAATGTTCCTTGTCTTTACCTATTGACCCCTTTCACATGCTTTTTAATATTATAATCAAATCATGTTTTTTCCCATATTTATGGAAGATATCTCACTTGGCTTCGGTCTTCTGAAAGGCGGTCTCAATAACGTACTTAATTACAGAGGCATAGCCATATCTGGCGCTATCAGCAAATTATGTGTTTCTATAAGAAATACTACAATAACACATTTTTTCAGACATATAATTTTTTCGATGACTTTCAGTTTGGATTCGGAAAAATCGTTCAAGAACTGATAACCTTTCATTTTACAAACTTTGATAAACAAGTACATATTAAAAATTGGAAACTTTTTGAGTGCTTCATTGATTTTAGTAGGGTTCTTGACACAGTCTGGAGAACGGGGATGTTATAAAAGTTTACGAAGATTTGTTCATGCTGTATCTAACTCAGCATAACAAAATACCACAACGTTTGTCTTTTCTATTCTAATTGATAGTTTCCAGTCGCTGCAAAATCTGACAAGCAGTTAAATATATAAAGTCTCGAATAACGAAAAGATATAATGCACAAATATTCCTTAAAAAACTGAAACATATTCCTTGCACAAAAAGTGAATCATTTGATGACCCATCAGATGCTCTTGACAAAGTATCAATATATTTTAAACAAACTTTGCTTCAAGTTCTGAATGAATATACCTACCTACACTAAAGAAAATACTAGTTATTACTGAAAAAAGTATTTCGTTTACTCAAAACGAGAACAGAATAAGTAAAAATGTTAGTCATATGGATGAGTAATTAGTAGTAATTGAAAGTAATGCTAAGTAAAAGAGTATTAAGTAAATGCAAGTAAATATTTTCGTTAGTATTGATATTATTAAGTACAATAATATTAACTAGCAATTAATAAGTACAATATTATATATATATATATATATATATATATATATATATATATATATATATATATATATATATATATATATATATATATATATATATATATACGCTCCAAAAGTTGGTAAAGGTGCAATTATAAATTTCCACAGGGGCAGTAACAAGTTACGTCCACAAAACTAACACTGTACACAAAAACCAAGATGAATCCTGGACTATTACATGTTTGCATGGCAGGCGGAATTTGCAAACAAGAATTAAACAATGAATAAAGAAGAAATAATTGAAAATGTTTACTGACACCCTGAAATATATATAAGCAAGTAGCTGAAGGAAATAATGTTAGATGCCCTCAGAAGATTGAATACTATTATTAATTTTTCAATATTGCCACTTGCATAGTGTGGCAGACATGCACATAAAGGGATCACTTTGTTACCTGGACTAACAGCCTAAAAGAAATTAAGTAATATATTTTGCTTCAGTTATTGAACAGTTTAACATAATGTTGTGCAATTACAAATGCTACAATTGCGATAAATGTATGGGTCCCGAGTTGACAGTATCCCAATGGGACCAGACATCATCTCGAATCCCTTAAGATTTCTAAGTACATTTCCAGGACAAGAACAGTATATTTGCAGCACATATTGCCAGCATGTTTCCAGTTTTATAGCAATACTGCAAAAATTGCTGGAACATATTTGCCTTTAGATTGCTCTATAATCAGAATGATTGCAGTATGTTTCAATTCTTTAAATTATGCTTCTTTTACGCTAGAATCAACTTGTATCACAGTAACAGAACAGGCAACCAGCATGGTGGCAGCATCAGTGTCCTAATAATACACTATTATGCTGTAATAATACTGGACATCGATGCTGTAAACAAAGGAGCATCGGCTACCGGCATAGTAGCAGCGTTTCATTGCCGTGGTGGTTATCGATGCCTAGAGGATGATCGATTTCAGTGTTATAGCCCGGATCGAGCGCATATTAGAAATGGATGGAATAAATGGAGATCTGAGCAGAGATATATAATAGAACAACACGAGTCCACATTATACAGAATACAACAATTGTATTAATTAGATAAAACAAAATAAAATTGTACAGGACCACTTGCAGGATCCACCTCTAACAGAAAAATCAATTAAGAACTCAAAGTTCTTAAGTGCAATTAGCAGCTCCGTTTATATTGAGACGGCAAATTTCATCACGAAATCGAGTGAGTGTTTCGAACTTTGATTATCCTGCATGTCTTTGATAACCTGATAACTGGTTGCTGTTCACTCTCCGGAATCAACATAGCTTGTCGGTTGGGGTCAGCTTGAACTGGAACACTCTCGGGTTCCCTCTTGCCTGATTATGCGTCGCACCACCTTTAGTGGCTTCTCTCGATAGTTCAGTCTCTGATCCTGGTCGTGGAAGCTATTCTCTTGATGACGTTCACTCCTTACTTTCTGACCAGAACATATATTCCACTCTCCGTTACACTCAGAATAGCCTGTATCACATTTCACAACAGACACTCCACTGCTAATTGACTTCAGGTCATAACCTTGCATCCAATAGAAACAATGCCGTACTGGCCTACATACGCTCGAGATTCTCTCTTTCCACAGACAATTAACATAGTGTAGGAAAATTAATGTATGTCTCCAAAAGAACTAGTTACCATTACTAATTGATCGAGAGCATAGTCTACTCTCGCCTAATGACAATTAAGCCCCTGCTGTGTCAACCATTAAACACTATCTTGAACTAAATGTCGGACACATGCACACATACGGCTGGGCAATAAATAACCGTACAGCCCACAACTGCTGCTTAAATGTTAATACAACCAATTCATTGGGTAAAATAATTCATATATGAATTAAACAAATAAATCAAATAAAATTCACTTCTTAGCTTATACTACACTATTGCTAACTAACAATTCATCGGCATAAAAGCATCACACAACCTGATAATAATCAATTCTTAGCATACATGATTTCCTATATCATTTAAGACAAATCAATCCAAACACTTATCTTAAGACTCATATCAAAGAAAAATTATGTATGAAATTAAGACACAGTACCTTTTAGCTTTGAGGTTCGCTCTCTTTTCCCTTTTTCACTTTATGGGTGTCTCGTCCCCCGGAGTCAAGACCTTTTCGCCTCTCGCAAAAACTGTACTGCCTGATTCCGCTGTGTAAGTTATTTTTAAAACACGAGATTTCACCTGGAAAACACACCCCAAACCACTGACTACCCAATCAGATCTCAAGTTTATCTAACCGCCATTATTAACACACGCCCCTCCAGGATTTGGAAAAATTCTACATTCCCCGCCTCATTCCATATACAGATCTCTGCAATGTTTCAACTTATGACAAAAATTTCAACTAGTACAAAAGCTGCTACTGCTACATTTCAAACCTCTGCCATTTCGATAATCAAATTCCAATCGTCAACCTCTGTCCAGTTGCTGCTGACATAGTTAACAAACGAGACCTCATTAATAATCAATCAAGTCCCAAACAGATGCACTCAAGTACTAGCATCCTTAAAGATGCCACGGATTGAATCCAATGCAAAATCACATACAACAAACGCTGAGAATAATTTTTTTTCAATTTCTTTACTTTACAATGACATCTGCAAAATTCACTCTGTTACACAGCGTGAATGTTATAATCATACAACATCTTGATGTAACCATGCTGTACATCAATTATGAGAAAAGGTTACCAGCATCTAATTATATTGACAACATGAGTGTCCTAATCATACACTATCATGCTGTAACAATGCTGGACATCAGTACTGCAAAAAATAAACATAGGTGTCCATCATAGTGACAGAGATATTTAAAGGTGAATAAATCCTAAGACTAAGAAAATAATCTATGATGAACGTTGCAAACACTTTTTTGTCTTTATTTTCTTTTCGTAATGGATCTTGCGCAAAACACCGGAAGATAATCGCAGAAACTGCATGCACTTCAGGTGCCACTGTTTTAAAAACTGCTATGGGGGTGGCTTCAAACTGCTAGTGGTGTAGCTTCAACCAATCTTATTTTAACGTATACATATTTTCTAAACAACTCATTACACATGTTCAAGCTTCGCTCACTATTATTCATGCAGATTTACGGGGGAGGGGAGTTCTAAAATCTATGAATAAATCAAAGAAAACAAAGTGGAAGAAATGTGTACAACTTCATAATTCTTTGAAACAGTATTTATCATAACTGCTTGAAATAGCACTTATTAAAGTTAAAGAGTCTTTCATACATTTGTGTATTAGTCCCTATCATAACATTTAAAGTTTGTTAAAATGAAACCTCTCAATAGGATACAGTGATGTACTGATTTACTCTTCAATTTCATTATAGTATTTCATACACAAACCATATTTCATTGGCTGTTATATTCTGCCTTTTGCAAATGAAACATACTGCCTTCCTTGCAAAATAATTGCACATAAAGCAATCTGGATCATATCCAATAAATTGCTAACGAGAGATTCCATAATTTCAAGCCGATCCACAGAAAGGAAAGCTATTCTGTATAAGGAATCTATCATAGCCGTTTTCTCCAACAATATGGAAAATCATCACTTTTGTTTCCTAATGGCTTCAGACACTCTTTTCCACACTTCAGTAGCGAATCCAGTTAGTGAGCGAGGTGGATGTTTGTCAGACGGTTAGTTTGACACCCACTCCCCCCGATATGTTAAAATAGTAACATTTTAGGTGAATTAATAGACTGTTAGCCAGTTGGAGTACAATCAGCTACATCTCGTTTAAAAAAAAAAATCCTGCAGTCTCCCGTTTTTTGCATGGTTCAGGTACCATATACTGAAATAGATTACAGCAAAATGTTCTACAAAACAGGGACAAACATTTGACTATTTACCTGCTTGGCAAAATAACGCAAGGATTTCATTTTTAGTTCAACATTGTAAAATCGCTTCTTTAAAGTCTTAGAAACATATCTAAGTGTTATTGTTGACCATCGTAAAGAGATCATACATTTTAGCTCTAGCTTCTTTTTCGAAAGGGCTGCGATATCATATTTGTTAAACGTTAAGTGCTTTATCTATTTTAGAAAAAGCAATGAAACTGCTCACTTGATTCCTTAAGACCATTGATTATGTGAAGGAAGATAATAAGGTCGTCTCGTTTGATGTATTAAATCATAGATGAAAAACTATGCTGCAACAATACAAAGTACCAGCCGAACTGCAGTCCAGTAGACCGGCAAAATGCAACACCCCAATCTTGCTTATGGCAGCAGATAATAATAATAACAACACTGACGGTAACAACAACAGGGACAGGTGTAACATATCTGATAATAATAAGAAGAAAAAAACAAGAGTAGAGTAAGAAGGATGAAATTTTATAAATAATTTCGGACTTTTACCCTTTTTTCTGGTACAAAAATACTCATTATGTAATCATTGATATTGTATGGGAATATAGGAAAAATCACAAGCATTTACTTTTCTTTACAATATGAATAATGATAGAGTTTATTATTATTATTATTATTATTATTATTATTATTATTATTATTATTATTATTATTGCATGCAAAAAGTCCTGGAGAGAAAAAGGTCCGTAGAAATAATGATCACAACAGTTGTTTGAGGGAAAGTTAGATATCTTGATAACTTATGATGTAATATCTCGATCCCAAGTTCAGGATATATCAGGATTATTTTAAAGACAGAAAACTGTAGACTATTTCACCAGAATATCTCAGAAAGTCGCAAGAGATGACTGTCATATCTTTGTTCATGCAGCTGTCTAAAGACATATTTCTGTACCGGTATAGCACTTGTAAAACTTACATTTTATAGTTCTGAAGTAGGGACATCCATGGTTTGCAAACATACCCTTCCTCTCTCTCTCTGTATATTCTGTGTATATTCTGTATATATATATATATATATATATATATATATATATATATATATATATATATATATATATACTTATAATTTATAGTAAACTATATTAGCTAATTTTATTTTTTTTAAATGAACAACCGATGTTAAAACATTTTTTTCAATTGCAGCATCTTTTTAACTGCAGCATGTTGCAAATTTGTTTCGTTCAGACTGAAATTATAAAATCTTTACAGCATAACTACAAAACAAATCCAGTATTGCTTAACTTTTCCGCAGCATGCATATCTAAGCAAATTTAGCATGATTGCAGTATACACATTCAGCATTGTTGTGACTTTTAACTTTTTAAGACAGTTTAGCATTACTGCAGCATGCATATTCAACATGATAGCAGTCCATACTGGAAATCAGCATAGGCGAGTGTACTGCAGTATTACAGAATAGATGTAGCGTTTAACCAGCATAAGTACAGTATATACTGTACTTTCAGTGCATGCTGCAATTCTGTAGGGGATATTTTATGCTGAAAGTGCCAGCTCACCGATATAAGCCTTCGTTATTAATCTATATCTTAGAGCTAGAGTCTCAAGCTAATAGCACTGTTTAAACTATTTGAGTCATGTAATTATTTGTATTGCTGTAATAATTTAATTACTGAGTAATTACTGAGTAGTCAAGTCTAATGTCTTTTTCGTCTTCAAGTAATGTCTTTTTTCAAGTACAACACATAAGTAATTCATGTCAGAAAATTAAGTTGTTTGATTACTTATTAATAGTCTTCTAGCATTCATTTTACTAAATTAAGTTATATCTTTTCAAAGTAGCGATGTAAAATTTCATAATTCCTAAGTAAACATTTTTAATTAAGTTGTAAAACTGTTACTAAAATCAAGTAAAAAAAAATAAAAATAAAAATAAAATTAAAAAAAATAGGAAACAATTTCTTTTACTGCTTCAATTAGACTTTTTTCAAGTAAAATATGCAAGTAATTCATGCTAGAAAATGATGTAATAAGATTACTTAGTATTAGTATGAGGTAATTTATTTTACTGAATGAAGTAATATATGTTGAAGTAAGTAATACGAAGTAAAAGTGAGTAATTAGTAAGTAAAAAGTAGTAATCAGCTAGTAAAACTTGTAATAAAATCAAGTAAAAAGACTTTTTGCCGGTAGTGGGGTGGGGTAGTATGTATAGGCCTGAACGTTTGCGCCACAGAGACTTTCACACATGCTATATTAATTTATCATAAAAGTCGCTTTTTGTGGCACAACATTTAGGGTAATATGTGCAGAACTGATGATAAGCTAAACTAACATTGTATTACATATGTAAAATAGTGTATTAAACGAAATATCCCTGTACTGGGCAGAAATTTGGGGCTACAGCTGCATTAATATGAAAAATAATAATCTATTTTTTAAATTGGGATAAGATAATTTTTTACACGGCTGCTAATAAGATATCCAAGTCTATTCCTCATTTTCCAAAAAAAGCAAGTAACATTGGTGCTTTGGCTGAATTAAGACTATATCATCTGTCTTTAGATGTCATTCATCAGTTAATCAAGTATCACGCTAGGCTGTCTGAAGCAAAGTCTGATAGCATTTTACACCATGCTTACATTGAGGATAAGTTATTGGGACACTGCAATAAAAAGGCTGTCTGCGTCAGCACATAAAGCATGTGCTAAATTGTATACATATAGACAACAATATTGGTAATTTAACTCCACTTAATATTGAATTAGGCACTATTAAGGACAAACTCCAAGAGCGGTTAATTGAATTGTTCAGAAAGGAAACAAGCAGAGAAACCTTAGCAGATGGTACTCGGAAATAATTACTCGCTTTTGGTCTCTTCAGAACTAATTTCAATCCACATGCTACTTCTTGAATATAAAATAAAATCGTTCATATAAGAAAGCATTTGCATCCTTGCGGATCAGCTGTCACCCTTAAGATATTAAGATAGGTAGATATAAAACGAAGACTTTAATCGAGAGACTATGCCCGTTTCGTAATAATGCCCTAGAGGACGAAGTGCATTTTCTGTTGTTCTGTCGAATATATCAGAGTCATCAGACGCACATTATCTGTCAGCTAGGACTAAGAAGATGAAACAAAAATGGCAATCATGAATTGATAAAAAAAAGTTAGATCCACCCCTAGAGTGTGCAAATATAATTCCGAAATACATATATGATCGCATTCAAGTAAGAAAAAATAAGCTATCCCATCTGCAAACATAACTTTATATTTATTTATTCATTAAGCATATGAGTTATTATCATGGACGTGCCATTACATGAATATCATTATGTAATTCACATATCATTTTGCGGAATGTTAATAACGCTACAATTGCCATCTGACTTTTCTTTCATTTTGTAGTTGTAAACTGTCTATTTATATGAATGTTTTCTACAATAAAGAATTGAATTGAATTATGATTCGTTGCCAGTGCAACCTTTTCCTTATGTTAGCGACTGAGCAATATGCTTGCTTTTCTGTTTTTTGAGCATTCATAATTGATTACATAACTGAATCCTCAAGAGTATTGGGTCACATGCTTGATTTACAAACTTTACTGTCCATCAGTGTAAGTAAAAAATATTAACGATTCTCGACAAATGACGCTTGCATCCCTTTATGCAAATTCTATGCTGCCCCACAAGGCCTCATTGAACAGACAAAATAAATCTTACTCATTATACAGACAATTGTCATTCAGATTGGTCATTAGTTTATATAAGAATTGGCATTAATATACACAAACAATACAAAGACAGTTAATGCATCGATATGCTCTGTAAAAGGGCCAAGAAAGAACTAGATGGGCGTTTGGATTCACGCAATGAATCGTCTAATATACATCTCATCTCTCAGGAAAGTGAATCAGCGACGCCATGCTGTCAGGTTCCATGAGGCTTTCTTTATGCCTTTGAATAATGATGGCGAACGGCGCCATTGGGCGACTCTTTTCACAACAGCACGCGAGAGTAAGGGAAGTCCAAAGACTGGTATGTAAATATCCATCAAAATACTTGCCGGCTACACATCTATATAGACTGTAATTTATGCCTTGTTTAAAAGATACACGTTTTGTAATGTCTGTGGTAGATAAAGCCGCTAGAGCGTCAGAAATTCTTGATTTAACGGTGAACTGTAGGAAGCCTACAACATAAAGAAAAATTAAGTTCTCAGAGAACATTGGTTATACTCCCGCGTCTATACAGGCAAGGAGATATAGTAATCCGCGTGTCCGTTCGTCCATCCGTCCAGCACACAATCACTTCAGCGCAAATGGTTCTTGATGGAATGCCATGAAACTTGGTAAATAATATAGTAGTCTCCTGAATATGCACATACCGATCAATCACTTTATTCTATGCACACACCGACCAATCAAATCACTTTATTCTCGCAATTTTGTTTGGAGTTATTGTTCTTTTAGTCGTGTAGTTTAATTCAGTGCACGACTCAATCTCGTTAGCGCAACTAATCCTGCAGTTTTTAATGATTGCCATAAAACTTGGTAAATATTATGGCCATCACATATGCATATATCTAGAAATCACTGTGCTCACGCAATTGTTGTAAGAGTTATTGCCATTTTTGACCGGCAGCTGAATGCAATATATGACAGATCTTGTGAACGGAATTGTCTTAGATTTCAATTGATCGCAAGAAAACTTTGTAAATATTATAATCATTATGTGTAGATGTGCATAACGACAAATCACTGAGTTGCTGCGATTCATGCTAGAGTTATTGCATTTTTTATTAGGAACCTGATGTAGCGTAGGACAGAATCCTGTGAACATAAGTAGTCTCAGTTTTCAGAGGATCGCCACGAGACTTGGTACATGTTATGGTCATCATTTGAAGATGCGCATATCAACAAACTGTCTGCCCAATTTTTTTTTTTTTTTTTTTTTTTTTGCTATGATAGAATCGTGTGAACACAACTAGTCCAGTTTTTGACGGAACACTGTGAAACTCGTTACATGTTATGATCAACATCTGTGTCACGGAATAAGGCAAGAAAATAATTCGGTTTTGCATTAAACGATGACAATGTATATTTGACTTTGTCGACGCGTACAGCGTTAACTAGAGTAGCTTGTTTTTATTACCTTTACATATAGTTACTGAATGAGTACATCTCGTTGTAGGTCGTTTGCAGCGTGATGCCCATGTTTCTCGACATGCACGGGTACTTTACCCTTGGGTCTTGAATGTCTTGTTTTTTATATAGTATAAATAGTAGGGTTTTGCTACAAGCGGTACATCATCGCTTGGATCTTGTCAAAGAGTGTCGGTTTGGAACCACAAAACTACAGCCATAATGGTAAGTGACAACTGTTAAAATAATTTGGATTCCCTTGTACATTTATGCTTTTCAGTGTGTTCGTGACATTCTTATTTTATTATTATCGTAAATTTGATAAAGCTTCGATAGATAAAATAACCATGGTTAACAGACAATTCACTGTTAGAATTTATTCCTTTTCACGTGTAGGACTCGGAGTAGAAAGTCACACGTAGAATGCGGGTTTAATGTATTTTTTTGTGTGTATAAACCATTAGGGTTTAACGGACTATAGACATTTGTTATGTGGATATTTTTTTAATGGACTATAGACATTTGTTGAGTGGATATTTATTTATTTCATATACATACATTTGAGTATTTTGTGTGATAGCGTATTTCGTATTATACGCTACGAGTTTCATCTATTTGTAGTTGAAACTGGTGGGAGGAGGTGTAGTTCAACCAGACTGAAACTGGTGGGAGGTGTTGTTGAACCAGACTGAAACTGGTGGGAGGTGTATTTGAGCCAGACTGAAACTGGTGTAGGGTGTAGTTGAGCCAGACTGAAACTGGTGGAGGGTGTAGTTGAACCAGCGTGAAACTGGGAAATTGAGCCAGCATGAAACTGGGAAATTGAGCCAGTGTGAAACTGGGAAGTTCAGCCAGTGTGAAACTGGGAAGTGGAGCCAAAGTGAAACTGGAAAGTTGAACCAGAGTGCACCCGGCGTGGGTTGGAACTGTGATATTTTGTGGGGTTTTTTTATTGTCATTTTTGGTTGTATGTACCAGAACATATCGGTTATATGAACCGTCGTCATCATTATCATTAGTATTTTCAGCACTGTCATCATCTCCATCCTTGTCGTTATCATTATATATATATATATATATATATATATATATATATATATATATATATATATATATATATATATATATATATATATTTCTTTTGTGAATGTGTATAGGGTATGTGCGAGAGTCTGATATTGTGTAGATTGTTTCATTTATTATTTTTTTGTGCCATCATCATATCTTACTACATAAATATCGTCATTCACACACATTGTGTTTGTTGCATTCATTTAGTCCAAAGCCCACTCGGTTTCAATTCTGTTACAATCTGAAGATGCTTATATCGACAAATCACAGTGCGCCTGCAATTTTTGTTAGAGATATTTAACTTTTGGCTTGGAACCTTGTGTAGCGTATGGCAGAATATTGTGAATGCAGCTAGTCTCTGTTTTCAGTGGATCGCCATGGAACTTTTGTACATGGCTTGGCCATCATCTGAAGAGGAGCATATCAACAAATCATTGTGCTGTCGCTCGCTCGCCCTTTGACCTTGGAGTCAATGTCGCAGTCATAGCAAATTTGCGTTAAAGTTGTGGTTCAAGATTTTCAATTTGCTTATAATTCCAGAACTCGTTATGGATTTTCTGATTACTTTGGCTGAAACATTATGAAGCAAACACAATTGATTCTGTGACATGCTCGCTCAACCTTTTGACCTTGGGGTCAGTGTCACAAATTTTACAACAATGTTTTAATTGTTGGTTCAACACACATTCCTTGCCTTCCTGTTGTAAAAGTTATTGTCCTTTTTGACTTACAGCTGGATGCAATGTATGACATAATTTTGTGAAATCAACTAGTCTTGCAGTTTTTTTTGTGGATTGCTGTGAAATGTTGTACATATTATGGGCATCATCAGAAGATATGCATGTTGACTAATCATTGTACACGAACTATTTTCAGAAGATTTATGGCCTCTTTTTGACTATATACTCATAGCGTGGAAGTGGGATGCGGGGGAGACAAACCACTCGCCATTTATGTCAACTATAAAGATTTATTCAGATCAGTAATTGAATAACAAATTTCATTCTATATCAGTCTGTTCTTGGGTGCTGATGAAAACAATAATCGTCAAACATTTGGACAGGAGCCAAAAATCTATGCTACAAAGTCCTGCAATAGAGGAACTAACATTTACATTTAATAAACCTAGGAGTCAAATGTAAGTCACATTTACAACCAGTAGACTTCAGATGATCCTGAAATCAAAGTGTTTTTAAATTGACATACATCCAATGACCTTTGGTGTGATAGTAGAATAGCCAACCCAATCGAAGGATTTACTCTCAATGCAAAATTATGTTGTTACAATATCGGAGAACAGTAAATCTGCCTAGAATTCAAGTTTGCAACTCGAAAAATCTTGGAATAGGCCAGAATTTCCATCCACAAAAATACCTAACACATGGCAGTTAAATCCGATTAGACAAAAACTGTGAAAATATTTTTGAATTGCCAAAAATAGAACTTACAACCGTTTTTAGCCAGTGCTTGTAATATAATATTTATTATTGTAATAATTTTTGGCAAAATAGTTAATCGTTTTAGACAAAGTTTCTAAACTTAGTTTTGACTATCTATAACTGATTATCAGAAAGAGATTTAAACTGTTCTTTATTGTTAGCCAGTAGGATTACAGGGATTCTTTCGAATCATTTTTTGGTCCTGCATCAGCCAATCAAACGTTGAGCTTATTCAGCCAATATAATTCGAGTATCATTTCAGGATCATCGAGTAGCTGGGTATTGAATCGGTTGAATTGGGTATTTTATTGATTTCATCGTTGGCTGCAGAGGAAAAAAACATCACGAGAAGCTAAACCATGGGTGATTTGTTATAAGTGTTGCCTGAACAATGCTGACTCGAGTGGATAAAGAATATTGTCGTTGTGTGACAGTTCAGGGGTTTCTGTACGGAGCTATGATTGCTTGCATGTGGCATGGATCACGATAGCTCCAGTATGTTATGTGGTTATTATTTTCACACGTGTATTACGGAGTCGTACTTACCTGATGAGGCAAGAGATAACGGTAGCTTCTGGATAAACCCTACTCGACTTTAGGCGTGCAGATGTTCGCGAAGAGTAGCTAACAGGAATCGGACTAAACCATCTTCCAGACTGATACAGGACAAGGACAGCATCATAGGGACAAGGAGCTACACGAATCCTACATAAGGGTTGCGTGGTATCTCCAGATATTAAATATATTTCGGCCCGTTTTCAAAATTACATTTTTCATTGACATATGGACGGAACCATTTTGTTACCCTAAGAAGTGTTGTCAGAAATATATATATATATATATATATATATATATAAATAATTACATTTAACCCGCAACCCGTGATTCTCAAATACCGACTATGAATGAGGTGTGATTATCACGCTTTTATCACCAGGCGCCTTTGTTAGGCCTTTGTTATTTACTGATTATGAATGACGCGTGATTATCGCGCTTTTGTTACCCGGCGCCTTTGTTGTTTAAACGACCGCAATTGTTTATCTAGCTTCGACGCGTCAGGGGACAAAAACGTTATAATTGAGCTAATTTTCTCAGGCGGATCACACAAATTAAACGCTATAGACAATTAAACGTTGTAAAAGGAACGTTATAACACAGCATTTGAAATACATATTAGTGATGAATTTGGCAGGATATTTAAGTTCAAACGTTATAACAAAGGAAACATTGTCTCCAAGAACGTAATAAACAATCTGTACTATATATATATATATATATATATATATATATATATATATATATATATATATATATATATATATATATATATATTCTACGATCTAAAAATATATAATAGAAAGAAAGTGAAACCAACAAAATCAAGTAAAATCAAAAGACACTTACAATAATGTGAATTAAAGTCCAAATAATCATAAGTGTCCTAATCACAAGTTCAAAATAATATAATGTTCCGAATGAAATCCAATAGCCTTGATTGTCATGAAATGCCACAATGATGTACTCTAGAATGTATTTGAATGAGTTCACATAAATACCAAAATACTGTATTAATCCAAAATTTTGTTAGTACTTTCGTGTTTCCAATGAATATTGTAAATACATAATTCCTCTCTCTGAATTAAATATAATGTCAACAATACAACTAAAATAGATTCCTTACAGACTGATCTTTTAGAATCGAAATTCTAGAATAGGAATGGATTTGTTTACCAAAATCTGTATATAAAAACACATGTCTACATGACCTATGTCACATCACACTATGAGTAATTCTAGTGAAAATTACTTTGTGTACCTGACTTTTGTCACAATAAGACATGGAAATAACAGTCTAGCTGCTAACAAAACTGGCCTTGAACTCAAATGCTATGTAAACATGTTGTTTACAAAAATGATCATACTAGACTAAAGTACAACTTACAATCATGGACACATATTATCTATCTATCTATCTATCTATCTGTCTATCTGTCTGTCTGTCTGTCTGTCTATCTATCTATCTCTCTATCTCTCTATCTATCTCTCTATCCCTCTATCTATCTATCTCTCTATCTATCTATCTATCTCTCTATCTATCTATCTATCTATCTATCTATCTCTCTATCTATCTATCTCTCTATCTATCTCTCTATCTCTCTATCTATCTATCTATCTCTCTATCTCTCTATCTATCTATCTATCTCTCTATATCTCTATCTATCTCTCTATCTATCTATCTCTCTATCTATATATCTATCTATCTATCTAATCTATCTAATCTATCTAATCTATCTAATCTAATCTAATCTATCTTATCTATCTAGTCTGATGCTCCAGTTAGGTAAGCTTTCAAATAACCTGTATTGCGATTAGGCATATACTACTCCTTGAATCCCAGAGATCCTCTTTATTTCTTCCATATCAATTCAAATTGCCTCCAGCTTAAATTGTTTGATTTTGAAGACACCAAACATATAGTCTCTAGGGAAAAGGCTCGTTGTTGTTGTTCGTTCATTTGAAAGAAGAAAAAAGATCCGTCCGTTGCAAGATTAACTTCTTTAAAAAAAATTTTTTTTAAATCACTAAAGTCTGATTCTTTCTCAGTCAACATGTCCCATATAATCAGACGATAACATTTTTGCCCTTTATTAGGAGAAAATAAATGTAGGCTCTCTCTTCGTCATTTCTAACAATTACATGTTTCATGCAAATTCTAATATCAATATCGCATTTACATGCAACAGATTTTAACATTGTTATTGTATCACCTTGCTGTTGTTGAAACTGCACCCGAAGTAAAAAAAAAAAATAATCATGGGCTGTGTAGTGCTATTGCGTTCATCTCTTTGTGTGCCTGACCCACCGTATATTAAACACAGAGTACACAAAATTGTATCCAGAGTGGACACATGCTCATGGAACCTTGTGTAAAGTTTGGTATTAGTCGTATGAGAAATCCGTGAGTAGCAGTTGCACAAGGTGCAAAATGCTATGGTGAAAATATTCAAGTTATTATAAATGACAGTTAGATATATCCTAGTGTCAGCCTCTGCGAATGTATCTATTACCAAACAGGGGCCTAAAAAGTAACTTTTATTTAGTTGAGACTTAAATCGGCTAAATATTTTCAAGAAACATTGTTAATTTGTTTATCTGGCCTCATGTTGCTCACCAAGACCTTGCGGATTTATTTTAGTATCCGCGTAAGATTGTGATGGAAAGGAAAGGAAATCATTTCGAGTTTATGGCGCCACAACTCTGTTACCAGTAAGTGGCGTGGAGACGTTTGACAACCATGTGTTTGTTTTAAAGCATTTGCGTCACCATCTCAGCCAGGTGTTATAAGAAAATCTAACTATTTAACGATTTGATTCTTTTCAAGAAGTCTGATAAAGAGTATTGGCCCATCAGACGTGCTTGGAGCCACATAGCGGCTTAAGCTTATGCGATAATCTTGGATTGGTCTCATGGATTAGCTGTTAAATCAGATCAGCCGGTTACTTGGGAGAAATGCGCATCAGGCTTGACTACTGTGATCAAGAGAAGCAAGCATAGTATAGAAAAGGCGCTGCTGGAAACAAAGGATGAAGGTAATGTTAAAGTTGATTACAAGTTTCGATTCAACAAGATAGAAATGCATGCATGACGAACTGAAAGAGTTTTGCAATAAAAATCGTCTGTTGCTAAATTACAGCATTCTGCTGGAACACTGCTGCATCAGTTATTAACTCCAGAACCCATCAAACCAACATCATAACCCATCAAACCAACATCATAACCCATCAAACCAACATCATAACCCATCAAACCAACATCATAACCCATCAAACCAACATCATAACCCATCAAATCATAACCCATCAAACCAACATCATAACCCATCAAACCAACATCATAACCCATCAAACCAACACTAACTGTGTTAGCTGATCATGACAATTATGACCTGGAATGCAGTGAACTTGTGTCATCATCTTTTATTAGGAAATATTTTATATTCAAGTCGTACCTTTGACTTTCTGTCCATCAGACATAGGGCGAAGTACACTACACAGAGTCCTGATATTTCCAGTACTCATACTTGTAATTTTATTTTAAGCTGTTAAAGTACTCGAACTCATACTCTTACGTTTTGAATGATAAGAACATTGTACCCCAGAGTACATTTTGGAGTACAACAAAAATGTAGGCAATTAAAGTTGTGCGTCTTTTTTCTCTTACATTTTAAGGTAAATGTTAAAGTTCATAAATGTACTAAATTACTCTTGGAAAACACAAAGCCATGTAAGCATCGCTTAATTCTCCCAAACAGGATATGAATGGATAGATATTTTCTTGAGTGACCTCTGTTTGAGAACAGGTCTAGAAAGAATCATATTCCAAGGAAATACTGGAAAAGATCAAATATGTTTAATACCTCGCTTTATGTGAAACTAAGCAAGTGTGCATATGGTGCATATAGTGTGGACCCAGTGTAACTTATCTAGTAAAAATGATAATTAAACACCCACCCCATTAATATCATATTATGTTACTAGACCAGACTGTTAATCCCATCTTTGCCTTACCCACTGATGTCATTTGACTGACTGGGAGCTGCAACATGTGAGTACAGTAGTTTGTAAGCACACTATATTCAACATTAAGTCAGAAGTTTGTCTTCCTCTGTTTTACTTTTTTCCCATTCTGAAATGCATTTTTGTTTTTATCTTGCTAACCAGTCAAACACATCCTTAAAATTGCAGTTGATTTTGTACTGCAAAATTATTGATTCAATACTTCTGCTTTTCAAAGTCTCTTCCTTAAGTAACGTTAAAAATATATAATTATAACATTGGCAGTTTGCGTCAAAAATTGAAATAACATATATGGGGAAATAATGGGATTTGCATTCAACTGAACACTGTCCTTGGTCATACAAGCTAGATGTTCTGTACGGAATGCTTATTATAACAACCCTATTTGACTAAATGTTTACTTTGTTTTAATTATATGGTTTGAAGAATATAAATTAGCTTCTTCTTGAAATATAACTCTTACTTTGAATAATAAAGTCTGTCATGCAGTACAACACGATGTGATTTTTTTCTCATTTATTCAACTCCGTGCGGGCTCGAGTATGTAACTAATGGAGGTAACCTGTTTGCCGTGGGATGCGGGCAGTGATGATGTTCCAAATGAGGTCTTTGACTTTTGAAATGGTTGCGGTACGTATATATGTGTATCGGATTTCAAGGTTATACCCCTTGGTCACAGCCGAGTGGGAATGGTGTGCATTCGAATAGTGAATGTATAGACATTTGAGAAAATGGTGTACAATCCAGAGAATTTGCGACAGGCAGCGAACTGAGCCGCAGCAATATGAGGTTTCAACTCATTTTGCCATATCCTAGGTGGAGCTGTGAATTGGGATTAATTCGACGTCTGTCAGTGAAGTGAGCTAAACACACCTGCAAGTACACGATAGTATTACATGAAAATATATATCTCTACAACACGATAAAAGCAAAGAATGCATTATTACATTTCATTCCTCTCTCACTCTCTCTCAGTTTATATATAATAATAATAATAATAATAATAATAATAATAATAATAATCATAATAATAATAATAATAATAATAATAATTACACTGTATACAAGAGCAATGAACATCTAAAATATTTGCATGTACATCGTTTAAAAAAAATGGATTCAAATATGTAGGTTGATCAAATTTTCACCCCTGGTGTTATTCATTTCTCTCTTAATTCACTTCACGAATCTTGAAGAAAAGTAAAGAGGAATTATTCATACATCATTATCTATTTTAACAAGCATCGATGATATTGTGATAAACTCCGTTCGTCCGTTACCACATCTCATTCTAAAATGCTGGGTGGATATTCATGGTATGTTGTCTCTTTGGTGAAAAAGAGAGGGGGTATCATTATTGACTCTCGCGCCTGGGGTCAGTAGGAGAGGATCAAAAGTTAAACGTACAAATATTTTAATTACAATGACATTTTCAACAAATTTTGTAACCAGACTTCATACATGCAGACATATCAGGAACACGCAAAATATATTTGATGGGTTCTGCACAAAGACCCATTGGTCATTGTCTGGGAGTTGAGGTCAGCATGTATGTGTTTGTGTGTGTGTGTGTGTGCTGGAAAATGCAGTGAAAACCTCAGGGATTTTGCTATGCCGATCCATTGCAGAGTTCTGGTATTTTATTGTTGTTGTGGGTAGTGGGTATCTACAAAAGAAACTAAATTCATGAAATCACTTTTAAGATCAACATTGGGCAATTTTTTTAAAATGACTTTTGTGTACATTTAAATGTAAAAGTATAATTTGTGAATGACAGAGAAATTAGAATACAGTAACAGTACACTACAGTAGTACCCTTGCTAACATGTAGATGACATATCACATCTTACATGCTTTGACCTTTGAACTATATCAAGCAGTACAGTATAGATCGTTGCATTAAACCTCATGAACCTATCAATATATATATATATATATATATATATATATATATATATATATATATATATATATGACAAAGGAGGAGCTTGTTCGATGAGAACGATTACATACACCTTCGGTTGCTGGTCGTTTCTCGTTTGACCTAAAATATCTCAAGCAATTTATGCAAACTATACATCAGTGGTTTCAAAAATCATTACTCTCCTCTCTGGTATAGCGATTCTTTAAAGTAGATCTGAAATTTAAAAGTCCATTTCACGCCATTTTTCAGTGTACCCGCATATATGTTGGCCAAGTTCCGAGCTTGTACCTACTTGACATTTGAATAACAGAAAAGAATTGCGATTGGCCAGCTATTATATGCTGTATATTCTGTCTGATATGGTTTCATATGGTTGGTATAAGAAAGAGATCGTATCCATTATTAGAATAATTCCATGCTGTGAAATTCTTGTAGTAGACGAAGATTCTCAATGCATCTTGGCACAAAAATGATGACCTTTTGGAGACTAGCATCCCACATCCCACGTTTAAGCGCGCATTGCAACCGAAACACCTCCTTGCCTATTGACTTATCAACCACTGATGCGATCCTTCATCGTTGTTTTCCTCGTACACTATTAGAAACATGGTACCAAGACAAGCTTTTCCAAGTCATCGCTTTGCGAACAGAATGCACATCTAATTTTATTCAGGTATGTTGTGTGTGATTACTCAAATAATACATTATAAACATAACTATTGAGAAACAACGCCGGTATTGGATTATTTACCATCAACTATAGCTTCCAGCTTCACTGGCAGTTAGCAATCAAAATCACGCTTTCAGCACCTTATTGGCGGCCGACGTAAGGGCCCCTAGCGACTAAGAAAGATAACACAGTCTGTTTGGCGAAAAAATATAAATGAAATGTGTTTTCACCTACTTTTTCTTCATTTGCATGAATGAAATTGACGAATCCTCGTTATATGCAAATAACATTTTGCACGCGCTGTTGTTCATTTCGAATTCACGCATTACTGAGTCGGGCTCGAGAATCCAAAGCGAAAGAGCATTAATAACTCATAATTTAAGCAAAATTCGATATTTTGGCAGCGTTCTTCAATTCTCTGTCATAATTTCTCTCCTCATGAGCACAAATTTACATAACGCCCGTTCAAAACATTCATTACTAAGTTTTATTATTGCATAACCATGTACCACATCTGTACTATATCATTTTTTAAAAGATTCTGTTTTACATCAATTTGATTTAATAGACACTTTTATCTGAACATTCAGAAGTTGCGACATACTATGACACTAATATAAGTCTTGATATCATTGATAATTTTGAGGTAAATTGTCCATATTTCATTATGTTTGAAAATCTTTCCTCAGGTCCTCATTATTAGGGGATAGGCAAGCTTTCCTCGTATCATCATTGTTGGGGATACGTAAGCTTTCCTCGTGTCCTCATTATTAGTGGATAGGCAGGCTTTCCTTGTGTCATCATTATTAGCGGATAGGCAAGTTTTCCTTGTGTCATCATTATTAGGAGATAGGCAGGCTTTCCTTGTGTCATCATTATTAGCGGATAGGCAAGTTTTCCTTGTGTCATCATTATTAGGAGATAGGCAGGCTTTCCTTGTGTCATCATTATTAGCGGATAGGCAAGCTTTCCTTGTGTCATCATTATTAGGAGATAGGCAGGCTTTCCTCATGTTCTCATTATTAGAGGATATGCAAAATCATGATTAGGCTCTTTTTTGGGACAAACAGAAAATCTTCAGTAATTACCAGAACGTGAAATGATTTTGCGACTAGCTAATAAATCATACATATCTGTAAGTAAATATTATTTCCGAAAATCGAAATCAATAGAGATATATAAGAACCGATATTTTTGTTTTTAATAAAAGGTTTGTGGTTTGAAACCCTATCCGGCAACAACACAAGTTCATATCATAGAAGCAAACATTATAAGACAGTATCATCTAGTACCTTACAGTCATATGTTTAATCTCCAGGCGTGGGAACATGCGAAAATCAGTGCTTGTCCATTTTTTTTCTTCTAGCCTTATCTTCATACTTACGACGCAAAGATGGCAAATTTCAACATTAAATGTTGAACTTTTCAAGACGACAGTATGCATGAAACAATAAAACAATATACCTGCGCTGCACATGAAAGGAGTAATATTCTGTACAGTTTTAAAATAAATTATAGTGTGACAGAAAATTAGGAACTACTTGTGTTCACAATGTCACAATTTGGCGGCGGAAGAAGACAAAGTCACAATCGGAACATAATAGGCCTTTCCTGTCACAACATATGCCATGCACTCCGCCCGAGGTGAATCACAAAACCCACTTTTCTCCACTTGATAGAAATGGCCGCGCGTAAAGAGTGCTGTTCCTTAACAGTTGAGAACAAATCGACTGAGCAGTTTTCACTGGCATCACAACTTTCAAAGACAGATGATTTCAACTTTGCCATGTTGTCTTTCGCAGTTTACAAAGTCAGTCGGCATTGCCAATCCTAGACATTGTTTAATGGGGCAAATGAAAGCAATGCCTTTATAGAAACCAGAGTTCAAGAAACTGTCACTCGTATTTATTAGATTATAAATTTACATTACGTTTAATTTGATATCATACAACACATTTTCTTTTTTTTAAAGTACACCAAAGATATAAAACAGATAAAATGTTTTGTTTATATCAAACTATTGGCTGTTTCTTATCTCAATTAAAGATGGCAAACTCGACGTGCTATCTCCTTCACATTACAAGGTTTGATTTGACTTCATACTGTCCAAGATTGACATTGACGTCTGTATAAAAGGAAATTCAAGAAGTATTCGCCTCTTTCTAGGTTTATCAGGTAACGAAGATGGGCGATTGTTTTCATGAGTATTTTCAACCTGTTATCAACTTGCCGTTGTAGATAACTTTATCAAAACGTGACAGCATGCCAGGAAGTCTTTTCCTTCTCTGAACTGTGATGCGTTTTACTCCTTTCTAAAGGTTATAAACAATTCAAAAAGCATTTAGCCGGTGGAATGGCACAGATAATACCTCGAAACCGTGCCAAAATATCAGACCAGCTTCGAAAGGCGTCCTGCATCGATCAGTGATATGGGCGCCAAAGAACAATTAGTTCTATGTAAGTTAGAGATATAGAATGTAGCCTGTTTTAGACATGTTTTCAGTTAATTCAGCTCTAGTCTAAATTTACCAGACGAAATTGTTTTAGAATCGTTTATACAACAGAACCAATGACAATGGAAAACATGTTGTCTGTCTAAAGACAGAGAAATCAAAGGTTTTAAAGTTTTCGACAAAGCAAGACTAGCTTTTACATCATAAAAGATAGCCATGATCTTCCACCGACTAACGCATATGTAGAGTAAGATTCTAAAAGACAAACAAGAAAACCACGTGTTAAAGAAAGAACGTTTAATGCTTACGATTAACGAAGAGTGTGAAAGGTACTGACTAGAAAGAGATTCAAACAGAATCAAAGTTGAAACATTGCCAGAGAATCGAGTAGATACCGGAAATCTTTCGAATGCATTAACACTGTCTTCCCCTTCATTTTCATTGAAGATCTTCGAATATTTGTGGATGGAGCAATTACAATGAAAATCCAATCGTATCATATAATTACACAAGAACTTATAATCGCCTACCTATGCAGAAAGTTGGTTATGGTGCTGAAACTAAAATGGTTTCCAAGCAAGTCCTTCGTTGCTTTTTACTTTTTTAGGGGGTGGGTGGGGTGGAAGGAAACAGTTATAAGGACACGACAGATAACGAGCACATAGTCCAAAAAATTCAAAAATATCCACATAATGAAACGATCTATCCAGAGAATTATTATACATATCAAATGAAGAATTGGACACATATATTGGGAACAATAAACTTCACAAATAATGAATTATGTTTCTACTCTATAAAGAGTGATGTACAAATCTAGAAAAACGTGAACAAATGTGAATACAAATACGTCTCAATAAGAAATAAAAAGACTGACTAGCGAGTACGAAGATCAGTGTAAAAATAACACACGCACACACACACACACACACACACACACACACACACACACACACACACACACACAGAGGAAACAATATAACAGACGTTCGATGATGCCTATTTGATATTAAGAGTTGTTTTTCAGCACCATGACCATGCTATACACATCAAATTCAAAGAATATAGCGGGCAGGTTTAGGTACTTATCAAACATTGATTCTCTAAATATATTTATATAAAAAAGACTATCATCCGACGTTGTTCCATTACCAAATATATTCATCGAACTCCCTCATGAATTTTCCACGTGAATTTAACACTGTTTTGGAAAACTATGAATGAATAGAATTTGGTATAGTGTCATTTTTAGGGATTATATTCTAAATACTGGAGACTATTTTCAAGTTCGTGACGGCGGCTGTTTCGCAATTGAGTGCACTAAACAAGTTGTAACAAAACCATAGCTTCATTACTGTGTTTATCAAGCTGCAAAATGGAAATTTTTTTTCAATATTTACCCTCTGGTTGAAATGTTTTTATTACAGAGTGTGCTAATGAGGACGATCAATTGAGGACCAAAATAAATGTGTATAAAATGTATCTATAATTGGATTCCATTTTTCTATAATTAAAGAAAAAAAAACTCTATACGTTTACAGTACTGCCGTGGAATTTGAATATAAATATTTCGAGTAGTTACGATTGATGTTTACTCTATTACACCTGCACACGGACTGGACGAAAGAAGTCGATATCGAATAATTGGGATGTGATTGTGTACGTTTATTCATGGCGTAATTTGAAACGGGTATTAGGCCTTACCGGAACTAGAGTCATTTTGGGCACATTTCCATCGATAACATGATGGTGGTCTGTCATCGTTCTCGGTTCCAAAAATAATTGTATATAATTGTATCCAGTTGATATTAATTCATCTGAGAATGAAACAAAATACAACATACAATTCATTGCAATTCACTATCTGTTACCAAGAGGGAATAAATTCGGGGTGTCAAAATGCATATGTAATCTTTTATATACAGATGTTTAGTGATCAGTTTCAATTGATATAAATCTTGACTTTTACACTAATATTTTCAAGCTGAAGGCACGTGATCAACGTACTTTAATTCAACAGCTATTCCTGTTTCGGTATTCAACTGCATGCATGTATATGGTGATAAATAATTCACTATGTTTGGTATTTGACTTTGGAATGAGGGTCAATGTAATGAGAGTTTATATTCACTCGCAAGAAACTTTCGTTTCCTGATAAAACTGATAAAAGTATCTTTTACTAAGAAAAAAAAAGAAAAAAAAATATTTGAATTTGATTTATGATTTAAAGATCTTACAATCTTAGGTTTAACGTAAACTATCTTTATGACAACTGTTAATGTAGGGCGGCAAAACGCGTACGGATCATTTGTTTGACACTACGATGCGATTAATTCAGCTTGATTCGTAACACTTATTGTATGTGGGCTTTTTTTTCTTAAATGCTTTATATATCTGATAATATTAAGTACGTTCAAAACGTTAATGTAGCTCTCTCTTGTGAACGGCTATATATGTGGATATTTGATATATTTCCGAGGGAAATAATGACATTTGGGCAATTTTTTTATGTCCACAAAAGTTCTTTTTCACCCGCTTTATAGCATTTTCACACTAGCGCTTTTATTTAAGCTAGAACACCAGTCCTCTTATCCGAAAAAAGATGAAATATAATTTCTTCCGTAGCATAGTTGTTGTTATCTGCAGTTTCTTTCTGAGAAAGACTAATTGCTCTCATACCAGTGAATCTAGTCGATGCATCAATTATAATTGACTTGAAGTGAGCACTAACCCCATTTGGTTTCTCGGAGTAAGGAGTATAGTACAGCAGCAGACCCCACCTAATTTTCGAGGTACCCAAGCCGGCAGTACAACATTTGTCAACACAGCTTAAAATGAAGCTCTGGGTCTCAGGATAAAGAATCTGGATGATGCCACCTAATAAAACATGTACGAGCTGAGAAATCTGCAGTGTTATACTCTACCCCCTGCTCCAGCCAACGTGTAGTTAAATACCCTATTTTTTGGCCCATAAGTCACACTGGCATGTACCACTTCTTAAAAGGCAAAACATCAGGTATATTGTCATATAGATAACTGTTCCAACCCCTGATTAGTTCAGATTTAACCTTTTGTGAAGAGCACGATGAGCAAAGACATCACTTCTAGTTTCATTACTCATAATCGATTATGTAATGTCCCAGTGAAAAAATTGTACTTTTGAAGTTCACAAACTGAACATATCCTTCCCAATAATTATTTTATATGCTTTGTAATAATGCTTTACATCACATGTCACAGGTATGTGAAGGAATGTCACAAACAAATGATACTTATTAATTTGTACAATGGCAGGCCAGCATTAATGCACATCTACCGTAAAATGGACGCTTATTTTAAATAACAAAACTAGGTCAACCCCCTCCCCCGGGCTGAAGGTCCAAAACAAAAATATACCTAAATTCACAAGATAGATACCTGTCTCTCTTCTTAAATATCCCTTCAGCGGTTCTCTCTTCAACTCCAAAGAGGAAAGAAAAACTCATTTTAAGGGTGGTGCCACCCCAGGTGGATAATTGATTGTTTGGCCAATCAATTCATGAGAAAGCAATTATCTACATTCTTATGCTGGCAATCAGTCAATTGATCTTCTGGTCAGTCCTTGGAGTTCTGAATCCTCTTTTGCAGGAAACATCTACCCTGCCACAATATATCAAAATACATCTTAATCTTCATTGTCTTCATTGCTCTCAAGAAAAGTCAAAAGCTTCTTTTGTCAATGGATTCGCTCAGTTGTCTGCATCTCCATGAAGTGTTGCCTCACATGAATGGGCTGTTGTACAGGGTTGGTTATGCATGGAACAGGTGCAATTTTCCAAGCACACGTCAGAAGTGCACTCACATACAAGATCATTTAGCAACTCTGGTGCAGCATCTGCTTGGCTCATTAGTTTTGGCCTCAGTGTACCATCCACTTTCTTCTCATAGCCAAAGTGTATTGGCGAAGGAACATCAGGCATACCGATGTATGCATCCTTCCAAATGAACACTTGGTACTTGGTACAGACATCGAAGCAGGTGCAGTATAAAGCTGTCATCAGTTGGTGAAAACTTTTTAGCAGCAATCCCCACATTCATAGATCCATAAAATTTGCCTTTCCCATACAGACAACTAACAAACTCTGTTGCAGCAACCATCACTTAGCTTAGTGATGTCTGTCAATGTTGCTATGGCCTAATATCTGTCTGCAACCTTCGCCATGATTTTGAAGGCTTTTTTCTTTCCATGTCCAAATAGGGCACTGACAGTGTCACATCCTGTTAAACCGTAGACAGGTAACATGATATTGTGCTGTGCTCTGGTTAAATTGCCATAGATTGTATGGAGGTGGACGAATCTTGTGAGCTTTGCATGTCTTCCTTGCCTTTTAGTTATGAAGTAAATTTAATTGGCCTTGATGGAGGGACGGGGTGCAGAAGCAGCACTAAGACGTCTGTGTATGGGCTGCACACAACAATGACATCTGCTCCAGCCTCTGCTGCTGTGATGGCATGCATAGTACTATTTGTGTCTGCTTCTTCTTGACTGGAATGCAATTCAGAACATTGTGACATTGAGTTACCTCCTTATGCCCATCATTAACAAAGATTGACTGATTTGCAGCCAGATAGTGTGCACCATTCTCCATCATGTGATCATGGTAGAAAGATGCAAGATTTGACTTGTTTTCATTCACACACAGTTCGTTTCCAGTTCTGTGGTACCTTGACTTCACTCCGCACTCGATAAACATGGCTGGATTTTTCTTCACTGCGTACCTTTCTTGTTTGTGACTTGATGCTGTCCTCAGTGTATCTGTCAAATACAATATCCACCTGAGAAATGATTTAAGTACTAATGTGTTTGGTGGAATTCATTATATGAGACAGAAAGTTCTTGGCCATATCCTGGAATGTAACCTATAGAGCTGTACTGGGAACAGCTAAGACGTGAATTATTCCATGTCCATCGTAGATAACAGCATATGCACAACTGGTCAGACTTATGATTCTTTCTCATGCCACTGTGTCCTCCAGTTTATGCAAGAAGTCTGAATTTGTGCTGGCTATCATTGTTCCATCTTTATTGAACAGACTCAGTGGCACAGTAGCATTTTCAAAGGCCAATGCACGCTGCACGGTGACTCTCTTAAAGGAATTGACAGTTAGAAGACCAAGGTACATCACCTCTCCATTCAATGAGACATTCCCGGCTTTTACCTTGACTTTTCTGTTCATTTCGGACATTGTCATGATGTTGAACGTGGCAATGGATCAAACAGGCTTTCTGGAGTGTTGGAAGCAAGACGCTCATCTACAAAAGTCTTTGCCATGGCTTCACCTTCTCCGGGGTACTGCAGAGACTATCTTGTACGGCATCTGGAGCAATTGCACCAGTGGCAATATTCACCAACTTTGGGGAGGCATCAGTGAGATCAAAGGGATCTACGTAGATCTATGTAGATGTCATTGAACATGTCCTTCAGTTTCATTACATCACTATTTCATCTACTATGTGAAGCTTTCTGTACTGATCGATGCTGCTGATCATCTCCAGATATGCCACCACCAGTAAGAGGTACGGTATAGAGCTGCACAAAAAGCTGTGACTGGGCGTGCTAGGAACCATCTAATCAGAGCTGGTCCTTCATTGTTAGGACAATGATTCCTCATGCTCCCTTCAAGTTATATAGTTTCAAGGGTATAATCTAACCATACACCCTAGACAATTAGAAAACAGTTTCCCTCCATGAATTCACTTTCCACCTGTTGTGGTAAGCTCCTCATGGAGAAGAGAGCAGTAGCACATGCGCTGTCAAAGTCCTTCCCAGATAGCATATGATCCGCTGTTTGAGCTGCAAACACACCAGATTCATGCAACATGTGGCTGAGACCAGCATCACCAAAGAGATAACCTAATCCAGCAATTACTGACATTAATAAATGCATTCCACCATCAATCAGAATTAATCCCTCAGATTCTTTGGGATTTACCTCTGTGATTTCTAACACCTTTGTAAGCAGACCCATTTTAAAGCACACAGGTAGTTAACTTTGGCCAATAGCTTTTGCTGCTTCTTTAGCACTGTGTACACAGTAGATAAATCAGATGATGGTGCCATAATAGTTGGAGTGTAGGCTGTCTGTGAGACTGGTACGTTTTGTCTATGGTGTGGTGATAGTTTAGCATAAAAGGCTGACCATGGGGGAAAAACCGCTTCAACTCCATGAAACACACCACTTCTAGTCATGTTGTACAGGAGTTCTACAGTCTGGGTTGCTGTCATCTCATTGTTGCCAGTAAGTGGTTGTATTTTCATCCACAGAGATATAGACTTATAGGAGTGGAGACCTTTGGTTGAGGTCTTGTAGCTGGTTTGTTGTAGAGAACTGTCTTGGCTAGGTCCCCAAATAATGAAAATACATAAACAAACAGGTAACTGTGCATAACAGAGATACATTGAATAAAAGACAAAAAGTTTTGCAAATGTTTCACATTTGCATGCATGAGCATTTATATGTGCAAGTATAAATAATAAAATGTACACATTTGCCTTGAAGACTACTTATATCCAATGTCCGCTGCGGAGCTCTTTTGATGCGGCTTGATCGGCTTGATTCTGTTTCAGCTGTGGTCATTGGCTGCACAAGAATGCTGATCATGGCATGGGTAGTTTTCTTGCCATCAGCTGTGTGTTCATTGTGATCCCAGTTGTCAGTCGCTGCCAAGATGATCTTTTCCCCATCAACAATTGGTGTAAGTTCTGGTGGAACGTATCAGTTTATTTAAGAGGGTTGTTGCCTGGAATCTGCATAAAGGGCAGCTGATGTTTTAAATGTTTTCAGTTCATTATATGATATTCAGCAACCAAGCGTGTCGAGTGTATCTATGAATGCTCTGCTTCCAAAGGCGTGGTGGAGATAGACAGCAAGACCTAAATGCTTGGTGACGTGACTGATGTTGTGATGTCACAAGCAATACTCAAGCATCGTGGATTCAAATCCATGTCTTCGTCATTTCTGTACTTTGTTTCATCTATTAGCCAGCCAATAGCTTTGTGCAGTAATGGATCAAGAAACATTTTTTTTGCATCAAGATTTGTCTCACTGAATGAAAAGTAGTATCCATCAAGAATTTTACTTAAAGACATATGCCGGCGCAAGATGCCAATTGTAGGATGTACAATACACTCTTCAGAACCAGGCTGAACATCCTCATAACATGATTCATCCACTGATTCCTCAATTTATGTGACAGTTGATTGACCTTGGCAAGCACTTCACCAACGAATATTTCACTTGAGCAGACAAGATCAGAGTCACCCTGTTGTGGAAGAAATGACAAAGTTATCCACTCTTTCATGAGCCGTCGCTTCAGATGATCTGATGTGTATGTAGTGTAGTTCTCTACTCCTGCTTCTTCTAGAAGTTTTCAGAAGCGTGTGCGAAGAGTGCTCAGTGCAAAAACTTGCTTGGCCTCTATGTCAGGCCTGAACTCTTCTATCAGTTTACAAAGCGCTTCTGTAAACCCACTTTCCTCCTGCGAAGTCTTCTTAGCTGCTGCTGAAGAGTAACAGTTTTCTTTCAGTGGTACCTTGCCTCCACTGCTACTTAGTTGCCATTGGTGACACCTCGTAAACGTGTAATCATTTAATGTCATTACTCTCTTCTGCAGCTGGAAGAATTTTAGCGTGCATGGTATGTTTATTAGAATCACCACCAACAGCACTTTCCACCATTGACCATGTTGACCATTGCTTTCCGTGGCACACCTCTTCACAAGCAGTTACTTTTCCAATCAAATGCTGATTCAGCTGTAACAGATCTTGTTTGGTATGCGGTAGAACCACTTGCACAAGCTTCCCCACCACTCTGAACAGCATCAATTCCACCAGCACTACAAGTTAGTTTTCTACGCTTTGTCTAATGTCCTTTTCACACGTGCAGGGCTACAGCTAGTGACTGTCCAGTTTCTATGATATTGAAAGGTAACTTCAACATCTAGAATGTCCAGTTCATACATCAAAATTTGGTTAGTAAGATCATCAAGTCTTTCCCTGCTAGCTGAGAATAAAGTAATCAGTTTTGGACACATCAGGCGTAACAGCCGGGGATTTACCAAATGTCTGTGCACAAAAAATGATGCATTCTTCTGAAATATTGGTTTACATCTCTTCTGAGAGGGAACAACATCAAATTCGGCAGCCATTTTTGGAGTTTGAGGGAAGTCAGCAATCAGGTGCTGCACCTTTAAAGTTGTAAATATAGTTAAGAGAGCTTTTATATTGAGCAAAGTACAGTTATACAAATAAGAACCTTAAAATTGTTTGTGGCAAATGCAAGTATTTCATTATTGGTACTGTACATTTGAGAACATATCCCTCCCATTGGTTTTGAGATATCAGCCAAAGAATCTTTCAGATTTTGTTTTGCAAGCCATCTCTAATTGAGAGAGGTTTACACAGTTGACTATTTTTTTAATAATAAATGTAAGGAAAATAATATTGCAATAATATGATACGAGTCCAAACATTTGGTAGCAAAGCATAGTCTCTTTTATCACTGATAAATACTTTTTTTATAACTTATTCAATCAGTTTCTTGCTCTGCAGTATAGATTTATACACATACGTTTTGGTAACCAAAAGTTACATACTATATATATATATATATATATATATATATATATATATATATATATATATATATATTATTTGTATTAACATTGATAATGTGACACTATTTTCAGCTGCCTCTGTATTAAATGAAATTGTTGAATTTGAGGAAACATTTTAATCTAAGCATATCATAGTTTAGTGTAAATGTAGTCATAAATAGAAGTGACTTATTTCCACCAGCAAAACAGGCACAGATTTGGATATTTACGGTACTTTCATTTAAAGCCGTGCTCCAAAAAATGAACAAGTTTTATGTAATGGCATCATCAAGAATCAAAATGTTGAGACTCTGATGGTTTATTTGATATATAATGACCTCTGTTGTACTGCTGGTTTGGGTTGCTTCAAAAATATGGCCCTTTTTTGGCTTCTGCTGCTGGACTAGTAAGAGTACTGACCCTAAGACAAAGATAAAATTGGATATTCTCCATCATCATCATCATCTTCATTGAGTTTCTCCCTCATAAATGAATATAATCGCACTGCTGTAAAAGTTGCAACATATGTGACGCACGGGACGCTCATTTTATACAACTAAAAGCTGATTTTGTACAATGTAAAAGCAGATTTAAAACTGTCATAGTATCTATACCTGCGGATCATTGACGATGCTTTGGCGAAGCGCCTCTAGTGAGTTAATCTGTACAAAGGACTGGTCAGCATATTCCATCATCTAATTGCACTTGGAAAAAGGAGTACTGGTATGCTTGGATTCCGGCATGTGGTTGGAGGAAATTTATTTTGTGTCTTCTTGTGTGGTATCCAGATGGAATCAAGTACTAGTTGGCAGATGTATCAACTAGATGGTAAACATTACAACTTTGCATCAGTTCCGACGGGTGCTCAGCTCCTCCCATGCCAAATTCTGTAATAAGTCAGTCATACTACTGGTTTGGCCAAACTCATTGGTGACGAACTTTGCGGTTGAAAGAGGCGGGTATAAAAAAAATCCAGATGCCAGATGCTATGAATATTTTCTTTTCCCCTGAGACACTTTCAATCTCTTACAAAACATGAGCTGTAAATTCAAAGGATACTTTTACACTTTCTTATACAACTTGCCAATTTTCTCATACATATATCATACATGAATACGAGCATACATACATTCGTATACACACACACATATATATACATATATATATATATATACACATACATACATACATACATACATACATACATACATACATACATACATACATACATACATACATACATACATACATACATACATACATACATACATACATACATACATACATAGAATTTTAGGTATGCTGAGATACAGGCTTGCAGGCTTCTTCACCTGCCCAAAATTCTTCCAAAGTACAGAAATAATAACGCAGATCAAAAGATAGAGATGGATGGATGAATGAATGGATAGATGGAAATATAAATCCAGTTTTAGACATTTAGGGTGTTATAATTTTAGAACGGTCTCATTAGAAGCTGCGTACCCATTTTTCTGTGAACAAGTTAAAAACATGTCAGAGTAGCATTGGAATGTTTTGAAACACTGTTCACTGTACGGTATCATACTTAAAATGGCCACTGGTTGGACTTTTCACATATATACCTACTTACATTTCCAAAGGGGCATAATCATTCCTTGTTGCGTCGTTGGTGCTTGTGTGTGTGTGTATATATATATATATATATATATATATATATATATATATATATATATATATATATATATATATATATTGTGGCGTGATGGTTGTGGTTATCGTTATCTAGAGGATGATCGACCTCGGTGTTCTTGCCCGGATCGAGTAAATAATAATATAAATTGTGAAACTTATAGATGGAATAAATAGAGATCTGAGCAGATATATAGAACAGAATAACACGAGCCCCAGTACATGAAATATAACAATTTAATCAATTACATAAACAAACTGTGATAATGCATTACATTAGGAAGATACACTTCTCTTTTGAAATAAATCATTCACCTAATTTTAAACACAAATATACTTATATAAATAGCCGATCTGTTTAAATGATAGAATTAATTCATCATAGAATCGAGTGAACAATCGAAGTCATTGCCTTGTACAACTTCATAACCTGCTTATCTCCTGTTCACTCCAGCTTCACCGTGCTGTTCAATTTGTTCCTTCGCTTTCCTTCTCACTCTCACTATCTCGCCTCTGTCGTCCCTCAAACTTTGTGTGGGTAGGTGGATACGTAGGTATGTAGATACGTAGGTACGTGGATACGTCAGTGGATTACGTCAGTGGAGCTATTTCCCCTTTCAAAATAAACAGAGAAGCAACCTAAATCTTCTGTCAGATATCCTATTGGGAATAGATCATTACTCCACTCTCGTTATCTCAGATATCATCCTATCGGAATTCAAACAGATACCAAAGGCTATCTGGTCAAGCCAAACACGGCAGACCATAAACAAACCTAGTTTCATAAGATTAATGTATTTCCTAACGGCTATTTCATCGCTGACTCACATTAACATCACACGAGACATAACAGTTCCGTTCTCGATTATACAAATGAATGAATGAAATTCATTACATGGCTTAACTACGTTAATTTCAGTCGATACGAACTTAAGTTTTTATCATACATGAAATCATCTAAGATCGGTGAATTCACACGGATTCTCATTCTCATATCAACTAAAGTAATGCATGAAATTCTTAGAATACATGATTCCTATAACACTCAAGACAACAAATTCAAACAATCTGTCAAACTTATATATAAGATCACTGTACGAATTCAGATAATGAACTCAAACACAGTTATACTCATATCCAGAAAATTGATCTACGAATTTATACAAATAAATTCATGCAAATATAGGTAAATAAATTCAGGCAAATAATTATATTGGTATCAACGAATTACATGAGATTGACGCAAATACCCTGTGCTTTCAAGCCTTGCTCGCTTCTACCGCCAGAATTGTGTCCGTCAACTTTCCAGACATCCGGTCCCTTAGATAATTGTTTTACGAGATAATTTCTTGCAAATTCAATCTCGGAGTCTCTTATACTCTCACGGAAAAAACGTGGACTGGCTAAATTTTGCGATGTGGCATATTAAAACTATGAAATTTTGTGTGGGAAACACGCCCCTTATTTAGCGTAGCCAATCAGGATTAATTATATCTACCGCCTTTTATAAATAGGCGCCAAAATTTGCGGTCATCCTGGCCCTCTAGATTTCCAAATAACTGATTCTGGACAATCTCAACTCTGACATTTTCGATACAAAGATTGAGTTAACCTTTTCCCTTCCAGTTTCTCTGACTGTTAAATAAACGAATGCTTAATTAAAAATCGGTTCCTCTCACAACACACACCTTAAAAATCCTTGCAGCATAGCGATTTAATACGCACCCTGTCCTCATAAATCTAATTAATTGTTCTCTGTCCAAGTTAGTGTTCTCTTTATAGATCGACAGAAATTTGCACCCTTACATAGGCCCCCCTTGAAGAGTAAAATCAGGGATTTTTACTCTCCAAATTTTTGCAGATGTAATCTGAGTCATTTACACGTCCTCAGGTGAACCCTTCACCTCGGACGTCCCTAGTCGACTTAAACAGTCAGCCCCTACATTCTCGCTGCCCTTAATATACCGTACCTGGGCTTGGTACTGCTGTAGAAATAATGACCATCTCATTAACCGTCCATTTGTCAACTTAGCTTGAGCTAAATAGGCGAGTGGTTGGTGGTCAGTTCCCAAAATAAATTTTCGTCCATACAAGTAACGTTGGAATTTAGATATCCCAAAGATAATTGCCAAGCATTCTTTCTCAGAGACTGAATAATTGCGTTCTGCAGTTGACAATTTCCTACTGCTGTATGCAGCTGGGAATAAGTTTCCGTCATGCTCTTGCAACAGCACTGCCCCTAAACCTCTATCACAAGCGTCAGTACGTAAGACAAAGTCTGTTGTCACATCAGGCAATTTCACTACTGCGTCTGACGTCAGCCTGTCCTTCAACGTCTGAAATGCTCGTTCACATGCGTCTGTCCATATAACTTTCGTCGGAGCCTTTTTCCGAGTCAAGTCAGTCAATGGGCTAGCAATAGCGCTGAAGTTAGTTAGCAACATATCGACGATAATACCCTGCTAGTCCCAAGAAAGATCGAACTTCCGTCTTAGTGGTCGGTCGTTCTGCGTCCCTAAGTTGGTCGACTTTTGAACTATCAGGAGTTAACGTGTCTTCGCTGAGGGTGTGACCTAGGTAGGTTAGTTTTCTAAACCCTACATGGCACTTAGATGGTCGTGCGGTCAGTCCCGTTTGTCGAAGTCGCTCTAAAACGTTTTTCAGCAAAACGATATGATCGTCCCATGTAGCGGTCGCTAAGAGTAAATCGTCCATGAAGTTTGAAACTCTAGTCCCCCTTAACGGTTCAAGTAATTTTCGCATTATATGCGTGAAGACACTCGGCGCATTCTGGACCCCGAATGGCATGACTACCCACTGGTACGTCCCATCTGGAGTGGCAAAGGCAAGTTTTGCTCTGTCTTCATTTCGAACCGGAATTTGCCAGTATCTCTTAGACAGATCGATTTTCGAGAAATATATCGCGTTGGTCACCCCGGCAAATATGGACTCAGGATCAGGTAACAGTTCCACCTGGAATTCCGTGATCCTGTTTAACTTTCGGTAATCAACGCAAAATCGGTGTGTACCGTCTTTCTTCTGTACCAACACAACAGGAGAGCTATACGCCGACTCAGTTGGTTCTATAACCCCCAAGTCTATCATAGCTTGAATTTCATTTCGGACAGTTTCTAATTTCGCATAAGGTAGCGGATATGGTTTCAACTTCACTGGCTTCTCATCCAGTAGCTTCAAAGTGAACTCCTCCAACTCCGTCTTGCCAGGTCGTTCTGTCAAGACGCTGGATTAGTCTTGGAGTAACGACTCCACTTCCTTACGTTGCTCTGACGTTAACGTCTCGTCACAGACAACGTCTACGTAGGTTTCTTCCCTCGTCAAAGGACAACTAGGGAGTACTTCCGCCTCCCCTCCGTTGTCGTCGGGTTCTTCAGTCACAACTGTAGCAACCACGAACTCTGTGGGTGTCTCTCTTTCACGGTAACGCTTCAGGAGATTTACGTGGTAGAGCTTCTCCTTGTCTCCTACCCGGATACGGTAGTTCTGCCCACCCTTTTTCTCCGTTACCACGAATGGTCCCCTCCATGAGACTTGAAGTTTGTTGTGCTCTAACGGCAGCAACAACAACACCTTGTCACCCACCTCGAAGTGACGTTCCTTCGTCCTTTTGTTGTAATATTTGGCTTGACGTCCCCTTGCGTCGCGGAGATTCTCCTGAGCCAATTTAGAAACCTCCTCCAGCTTGTTGCGGAGATCAACAACATATTGGTATGTTGTTCGCACTTCCTCGGATGCTTGTTCATCCGTCCACAACTGCTTTAATACAGCCATGGGTCCCCTAACTGTCCTCCCATAGACTAATTCGAAAGGTGAAAACCCCAAACTAGCCCGTGGTACTTCACGATACGCAAAAAGTATCGCGGGAAGGTATCGATCCCAATCCCTGGGTCGACCTTCACGGAGCTTCTTCAGAGCCTGTTTCAATGTTCCATTGAAACGCTCCACCAAACCGTTGCACTGCGAGTGATACGGGGTAGTTGTCAGGTGTCTAATGGACAGTAATCTGTTTACCTCTTCCATCACCTGGCTCACAAACTGCGTCCCCTGGTCAGTTAGTATCTCCTCAGGGACACCAACTCTCGACCACACTCCTAACAAGGCCTCAGCCACTGTGACTGAGTCAATGTTTTTCAAAGCAACAGCCTCCGGGTATCGGGTGGCGTAATCGACTATCGTTAGTATATAACGATTACCGCTTTCTGCCGCCGGCTTTATCGGATCTACTAGGTCCATCGCCACCCTCTAGAAAGGTTCGTCAATCAGTGGGGTGGTTCCTAGTGGCACTGGGCAATGGGAGGTCTTAGGTGACACCCGCTGACACTTGTCACACGACAAACAAAACCTCCGAACATCCCCATACACACCTGGCCAGTAGAATTCCCTCACTACCCTATCTCTGGTCTTCGCCACGCCCATGTGGCTTCCAAGTAGACCCTCATGTGCCAGCCTAAGCACTTCTGCTCGCTTCGCTATGGGCACAACAACTTGTTTAAACGTATCGGTCCCTTTCCTGGTACAAAATACCGCGTTTCGTCGCGAACTTCACCTCGCCGTCTGGCAATTTCCGTATGGACCCATCCTTTGCGTACCCGCGTGCCTTGTTGAGAGACAAATCTTCCTCTTGAAGTTTCCTCAACCCACCAGGTAGCAAATTGTCTATGGGCGAAGTCGTGGGTCTTAGCGGCTTCGACCCTGGCCTTCGCTTCATAACCCTCGTCTCAACGGACCCCACGTGTACAGGTGTACACGTCATAGGCTTAGGCTGTGGCAACACATACCTACACCCTAATATTACGTCATGAGACAGTCCCGACAAACACGCTGCTTGAATTCGTCCCTTTACATACGGCGAATCAAGATCAATGCTAACGACCGGGAGCGAATCTTTCGTCCGGTTAGCAAACTGGACTTCCACCGTCTCGCCTGTGTAATCTCCAGGCTTGACATATCTACTATCTACCAAGGCCGGATAACTACAGCCGGTATAATACATCACGGTTGCCATCTCACCATTAGTCGTAGCTACCGCTGTGTTAGTCAACTCCACTGTTTTCTGTTTCTTAACAGTGTTCGGAGTTACCGAATTAATCGTTGTAGGACGATACTTCCTACAATCCTTAACGACATGGCCTGGTCTGTTGCAGCCGTAACACACCGGCTCGCCTTTCCTCCCAGTGGCATCCTTCTCTGCCCCCTGAGTCTTCCCCGACCCACGGAAATGTTCTTGGCTGTGATTTCCGGCCCCTGGCCTCCCACCATTCTGACCATTCCGTCTTTGGGGTACCACCTCAGTGGTCTTTCTATGCTCGCCGATGCCAGGTCGGTCCCTACCACCCCAGGTGGTTGGACGCGAGTGCGCGCTCTCATAGCGCTCGGACATCACGCTTATATCATCCAAGGTTGAGAATTCACGCTCCGCTAAGAACACTATCAAGTCTTTTCTGTAGGTACTTAAGACGTGCTCTTTCAAAATTTCCTCGCGAATGCCTTCATTCGTTAGCGCGGTATCAGTCATTTTCATCCATTTATCAAAAATTACGCGTACGCGGCTATGAAATTGCGCGTGCGTTTCGGTAGCTCTCTTCGACGATTCTCGGAAGAGTTTCCGAAACGTTTCCGCCGACAGCTCATAGTGCCGTAGTAGCGCTTTCTTCAGAGCGTCGTAGTCGTCTACCTCGGTCGGTGTCATATTATGGTAGACGTCTTTCGCTGCTCCCTGTAAGAATGCCGAAACATTGATAGCCCACTGGTCTTTGGGTAGCTGATGAACCAGTGCCAACTTTTCGAACTGTGTCAAAAAGTTGTCAATGATTTCGTCCTTGTCGTTGAACATGGGCATGGTGATCTGTATTGGTCGTCTGTCTTCAGAACGCCTACTTGTGGGTCCTGAACGTTCGTTCAGATCTTCACTCCTTCTGGACTCTGCTTCGATCCTCAGCCTCTCCATTGCTAACATATGTTCGCGTTCTCTAGATTTTTCTTCGGCCTGCAATCTGGCTAGTTCGAGCTCCTTTTCCCGTTCTGCCGCTTGTCTGTCTTTCTCTCGTTCCGCTACCTGTCTGTCTTTCTCTCGCTCTTCGGCCTGCAATCTGGCTAGTTCGAGCTCTCTTTCTTTCTCTCGTTCTCGTTCCGCTACCTGTTTGTCTTTCTCTCATTCGCGCTCAGCTGCTTGTCTGTCTTTCTTTCGTTCGCTCTCAGCTGCTTGTCTGTCTTTCTCTCGTTCCGCGGCTAGTTGCTCCTTGTGTTCCCTAACACTACGCTCAACAAATTCAGCTAACTGGACCCCTTTGTAACCTAATTCGTCCTTTCCAATCGACTTAAATTCTCTAACTAATTGTCTGTCTGTCGCCATCCTGGTCTACTTGTACGGTGACACAATAATTAAGTTACCTACACTCAAGTTTTCCTGTCCTACTCGAAAATAGCCCCACACGTATTTACCGTACTTCTAGTATGGCTCTACTCAATTTAACCAGACTTTCCCTTGCACCAACAATCAAGAAACCGGCAGTACACCGCTGGAATTTCTCCCCAAATTCATCGTAACGCTTACACACTAAACAAGGCGTAATTACTACTGCGGGGTTGGCCTAAATATCTCTTCTCCCAAGAGAATACAAAGGTAATTCCTCACTTTAACTTCACAATTTTTTTAGAATACGACCCGAAACAGCAAAGGAATGTGCCTCAATCTCTTACAATATTTTCATCACAATATGAAAAGAAATGGCAAGAAAATTGCATGCACAGAATATACAAAAATAAGCAATGATTCGATTCACTCTGATCGCTATTTCTTGACAAGTACTATCAAAATTACCAATGTTTAGATACTTATTCTATTCTATATTTGCTCAGACTCTTTACTCGAATAAAATGTTCTGACCCTCAGACGAGCGCCCACTTTGTGGCGTGGGGGTGGTGGTGGTTGTGGTTATCGTTATCTAGAGGATGATAACGATAACGTACCTACGTATCTACATACCTACGTATCCACCTACCCACACAAAGTTTGAGGGCCGACAGAGGCAAGATAGCCAGAGTGAGAAGAAAGCGATGGAACCAGTTGAACAGCACGGTGAAGCTGGAGTGAACCGGAGGAAACCAGATTATGAAGCTGTACAAGGCAATGACTTCAATTGTTCACTCGATTCTATGATGAATTAATTCCATCATTTAAACAGATCCGCTATTTATATAAGTATATTTGTGTTTAAAATTCGGTGAATGATTTATTTCAAAAAGAAGTGTATCTTCCTACTGTAATGTATTATCACAGTTGTTTATGTAATTGATTAAATTGTTATATTTCATATACGGGGGCTCGTTTTAGTCTGTTCTATATATCTGCTCAGATCTCTATTCATTCCATCTATAAGTTTCACAATTTATATTATTATTTACTCGATCCGGGCAATAACACCGAGGTCGATCATCCTCTAGATAACGATAACCACAACCACCACCACCCCCACGCCACATATATATATATATATGTGTGTGTGTGTGTGTGTGTGTGTGTGTGTGTGTGTGTGTGTGTGTGTGTTTCATGTTTAGGCATAGCCAAAATTTGAAATGTGAAGTCAGTTTTAGTGAACAAAATTGGTCATTAATTTTCTTTTTATTCAACGCAGCAATCGATCCCTTGTATACACATTCGCTCGATAATAACATTTCAGTTGAGTTTAAAAACGACATGATGACCATGGTCGCACAAGGTCCTAATCTAACTGGACGGTACCTTAACCCAGTACTAGCGATACGCCAATTCGATGGTGGATGTTAGACTAACATTTCTGGTTTAATATCTCTTGCCTTAGGTAATTTCTATTCAATATTTCGCTCTATAATTACATGTCACCCACAATTATACGGCACAATAGGTTTCTTTGGTTGCTGTAATGATACATTTATATACGTGACATAATATTTTTGCAACCCGGTGAGACAGACACGGTTACTTGTGGTTACGACCAGTCATGTTAAGTTACATGACCTCCAACGAAGGAACCGTACCAATTGACTAATTCCGTCCAGAGACACCGGGTTGTGTAATAAGTTACGTAGCAGAGCAGGAATCGAGTATATGCATACGATCTTGGGGGGAAAATCCTAGTTTAAATTATGGGATACAAACAATAGGTCTTGGATGTGCATATTTCATTAATGGGAACCAATAAGGATATAAACATATAACATGATTCTTTCTTATTTCTATCTTTCATTCCTTTCGACGATATTTGACAACTGTAGTGTTTAAAACTACATGCCACGATTGTATTCCGGTTTTCTTGGTAAATATGCACCTGAATCAAATTGCACATCCTTTTCATAGAAATAAAAATTAGTTATTAATATACATGTACCTGGTAAGTTCTTTTCTTCTTTAACTACATCATAGATAACTATGGGCCCGCTGATGGACATGAGATAGAAATAGCGATACAAGAGGAAGCAGCAACTTCTCTACTTATCGATAGAATGATATTTTAGCGAGGGTTTATGAAGGGAATGGTTTCATTTGAACAGCTTGTCGGGAAATACAATAGTTAATGTCCCATAAGAAGTGGACTCGCGTTTCACGCGGGTGTCTTTGTTCAAAGATTTAAAAGCTATTTGATAAATTTAATTATCAAACTTTGTTTAAAGACTGGAGATGGGATAATCGTCCGAGTCGCGATCATTTTGTCACAATTAAACTGTTGCTGATACGGTGGTCGGGGGATCTTCATTGTTCATTCCTAGTTAAATACTGGGTGGAGTCTAGCTGCATGTTTACAACAGAATAATAATTGCATAACATCACAACTAAGCGGAGAAGATTAAAGCAAACGACAGAGGCCGAATGGCAGTACAAAGTTTGAATAAGCGTGTCATGATCATTCAACTAATAATATTCATTTGCCGAGACAATGGTCAGACTTGACGGTCAGCAACCATTACACCCCATATGCATCTGGTTGCTTCAGACTCTAACACTGTATCAAAATGAGTGACATATTTATGTAACTACTGTGATTAATCACAGTGACTGCCTGCAGGCACTTGCCGTCTAAACCCGGACAGCCGATAGTCTAAGACAGACGAGATGACTCGTGCAAACATCACAGACCGGAAACGATGAGTCAGATGGACTCATTTCACAATTATTTGCACTCTATATACACATTTGCTTTTCAGAACTGAACTTTCCAGTGTGTCCAAGTCCAAATAAAGTGTATGTTAATCACAAGTATTTTCCTATACAAACGTACCATGACATTCTTGTCATAAGTTATCAGGCACTTTTTGGAGAGGCTGAACTGTAAAAAAAAGGCAACGTGACATGGATCACAGATTGCACTTCTGGGACAACATCAAAATTCATCATCACTCACTGTGCACTGTAGCCAAAATACACACAGAGATTCACACAATAGCAATAATGCAAAGCGTTTCAATGTCGGCAACCATAAAAGGCGGACCTGTAATAGGAAAATAAAGCTCAAGATTGGTTCTACCTCATTAAAAAGGGTTGTCGACCTCTATGTTGAAGATCTAAATAACGTCTTCGAAGTACTATATCCCAGTGTGGTAGCAATCTACTAATTCTGGTGACTTTTAAATTGGAGATGTACTGACGAAGCCTTGGTATCACCACCTGATTGCCGGGCAGGATCCAAGCTAATACAACTATTCTGCCTTGTTCCAAATATCCAGGCCAGACCTGAAAAGAGATAACATATATTTATGTCATATCATAGATGACTAAGCTGTAAGAAAAATGAAGTGAAAATGTGCTTGATATGAAGAGTGCAAGATGATATTAAGTGTGAAAGCAATGGAAACTATTAAACTTTACATAGTGACTCTCATAAATGTGAAGCAATAAGCATGCAAATAAAGTGACTAATCATCGCCAATATATATGGGGTTTCTATTAGTATGTTTGTCAGAGTATGATCAGACATTTACAGGTTAAATAACTAAAGAGGAACACCAGCTATCATGAAGGTTAAGACAATGTTGGGGTTGGAAGTGATCACTAACCTAGCAATTAGTATATAACAGTGTACAAGGAGGTTGATGGCAAAGTACTAAACTAACAGATATTTCCATAAGTAACGTATTTCAATATGGAAATAACATTTTGGATATCCAAAGTGAATACAACCTAGTATGTGCCTTATAGTTACAATTAGATAATACAACCTGGTATGTACCTTATAGGTACAATTAGATAATACAACCTGGTATGTGCCTTATAGGTACAATTAGATAATGAAACCTAGTATGTGCCTTATAGGTACAATTAGATAATAAAACCTAGTATGTACCTTATAGGTACAATTAGATAATAAAACCTAGTATGTGCCTTATAGGTACAATTAGATAATACAACCTAGTATGTGCCTTATAGGTACAATTAGATAATACAACCTAGTATGTGCCTTATAGGTACAATTAGATAATACAACCTAGTATGTACCTTATAGGTACAATTAGATAATACAACCTAGTATGTGCCTTATAGGTACAATTAGATAATACAACCTGGTATGTGCCTTATTGGTACAATTAGATAATACAACCTAGCATGTGCCTTATAGGTACAATTAGATAATCAAACCAAGTATGTAATTTATAGGTACAATTAGATAATAAAACCTAGTATGTAATGTATAGGTACAATTAGATAATAAAACCTAGTATGTACCTTATAGGTACAATTAGATAATACAACCTAGTATGTACCTTATAGGTACAATTAGATAATACAACCTAGTATGTGCCTTATAGGTACAATTAGATAATACAAACTAGTATGTACCTTATAGGTACAATTAGATAATACAACCTGGTATGTGCCTTATTGGTACAATTAGATAATACAACCTAGCATGTGCCTTATAGGTACAATTAGATAATCAAACCAAGTATGTAATTTATAGGTACAATTAGATAATAAAACCTAGTATGTAATGTATAGGTACAATTAGATAATAAAACCTAGTATGTACCTTATAGGTACAATTAGATAATACAACCTAGTATGTACCTTATAGGTACAATTAGATAATACAACCTAGTATGTGCCTTATAGGTACAATTAGATAATACAAACTAGTATGTACCTTATAGGTACAATTAGATAATACAACCTAGTATGTACCTTATAGGTACAATTAGATAATACAACCTAGTATGTGCCTTATAGGTACAATTAGATAATCAAACCTAGTATGTAATTTATAGGTACAATTAGATAATAAAACCTAGTATGTAATGTATAGGTACAATTAGATAATAAAACCTAGTATGTACCTTATAGGTACAATTAGATAATGAAACCTAGTATGTACCTTATAGGTATTAGATAATATATCCCTCAACTAACTGTGAAATTCTGATTCCAAAATATTCTAAACAAGGATGAACATTTCTTTTTTTCACGTGAGACTCGCAGCTATGCACTTATTAAGATCAAGTATTCAAGTTAATTCAAATGATCTGTTTGAACATTTCTGGTGTATATTTAGGACTGTCCGGTAACAATTATTAAGCAAAATAGTTCTTAGAATGTGATATCAGCTTATGCTACAATGCCTCACTCTGTCAATCAATGTCGCAAAAATAAATAAAAAATGTATCTTATGTTAGACTTACTTCATTTCGCTGTTTTCCTGTATACAAGTTGTAAAGACCTGGGGAAATTACATTTTATTATATATTTCATAATGAGATATTGAAATATATCCGTGGGAGAAAAATTATTTTTCCACAGTGGCGATACCACTTTTACCGCCACATTGGCGATATCACTTTTGGAACTACTTTCTTTTCCCATTTAGGAAATATATCTGCCCTTATGTATGTTATTCAAATCTCTATTTCCACATTTAGGCCCATTTCATTTTTCTTCTTCTGCTCTCTCTCTCTCTCTCTCTCTCTCTCTCTCTCTCTCTCTCTCTCTCTCTCAAGATGAACATATCTTAAAATGTGTCTAGACTGTAGACTCTCTAGTGTATATTTATTTAATCAATAAGGAGGCGCCATAAAAAAAATGCCTAAAAATGAACTCCAAACAACAAAAAGTAGGCTTCAAGTATTAACTTTTTAATATTTATTTTCTAACTCTCAGCACAATCATAATCATGTTTGACAACGATGGAGAAAACGGGCGTTGATGAATGTTGATTGCAAACCGAAATTAAGTGATAATCGAAGACCATATATTCACTTTTGAATGCAGAAATGAAAAAAATAAAGAACCAAAATCCATACAAGTGAATTCACAATCATTAAAATCTTTTGTTTAAATATGTTAAACTCTTAAATCTATCGAATGTGACTGCTCTGCGATGTTACTCCCAACCCCAACAATGTTCACTGTATCAATCCGAGCAAGAAATGTGTTAACGAAAATAAATCTCTCTTCATTTTCGTTTGAAAACAGTCATTAATGTGACAAAATACAT
This sequence comes from Margaritifera margaritifera, assembly GCA_029931535.1. Classification (NCBI taxonomy): domain Eukaryota; kingdom Metazoa; phylum Mollusca; class Bivalvia; order Unionida; family Margaritiferidae; genus Margaritifera; species Margaritifera margaritifera. The sequence continues at coordinate 5,443,021 of JAQPZY010001673.1, read as the reverse complement.
AATCTAAAATAGTATTTGTACAAGCTATTATTTGTAAAAGGTCGCTGTCCTAAATTATTGTAAATTTCGGAACTTCCTTTAATCGATGAAGTAAAGCAGCCGGTAATCGCATTGGCACAGAATGGAGAAAAAAATCCCTGCAAATCGACGGTTTTTGCCTTAAAAATATAAAAGAAAAAGAAAATCTACGTTATTTTGAGTAGATATAAGGAAATAGTTCACTTGTGAAGTGGAAACATTTTGTATTGTGACTCGTGACAATACAATGTTTCCCACTTCACTCGTGAAATATTTCCTTATATCTATATCCTCTATTTATCCCTTTGACATATATTTCTTTTCACATTTCTCATTATATGACAGTTTGAACTGTTTCAGTAGACAGACTCAGTGAGCTTACTATAAAATGAGTCTTCGTCTCCATGACCTCATCAAGTACCATCTAACTCTTTATAAACAAGTATTGTGAGTCATATAAGCAAATATGAATTGTTAGTATATCACTCCATAATAAGAACAGAAAAGTATCTGACTGGACCCATACTAAGTAGTGTAAATGACCTGCAGGCACAATATCAACTAGAATTATGTCTTCATGTGTTTTTAATAAAGGCTCCATTCTGACTCTTATGCGAGTAAAAATCGAAAATGCGGCTGTCAAAATTGAGTACAAATACAAAAAATGTCACTTTACTTCATACTGATACAACTTCAATGCAAAGTTGTTTTTATTTTTCTATTAAAATTGTGTAAAATTTAAATTAAATTTATATAAAAAGTCAAAGTATAAATTTTTTATTTTTTAATGAAATATGCAATAAGGTTTGTGGCTTAAGTAGTGTGCTCAGAATATGATAATCAAGGGTCATGAACACCCCCCCCCCCCGTCTCCTTGTAAGTACCAACAGACAATGACTCAGTACACGATTATTTTCCCTGTATATTCTCTAAAAAAAAAAAATTTGTACTGATCTTTTCCAGTGTGTCCATCATATGTTAATCAAACGTATATTCCAAGACAAACTTACAGTGAAGATCTTGTCGTAGGTTATCCGACACTTTTTGGAAAGGCTGAACTGTAAACAAAGCACTGTGCAATGGGTCATAGATTTCACTCTCAGGACATCATCAGTATATCGATATTCACTTGCACCACCTCATTCACTGAATTATCTTTTGTGGGGTTCTATGCAATAAATACACTTCTAAAATTTGCTTGTTGGAAACGTGTATTTATTCTTAAGCTCCGCAATTGTGTTACCTCACCAGTCCCATGCGTACCATCTCCTTGATGGGACAAATGTCCAAAACAGGGATTCTTTGTGACTTGATTTAAAATTAACGAGTCCAGTACATTCGGAACTCTAACTTAAGTAGCCCACTTACTGAACTGTGTGACCGGACCGAATTCAGCATTATATGGTGGAAATAATGCAATTTTTAATTACAAATACTCGAAAATCAGAGGTGATAATTAATAATGCTTGAGAGAGAGACATTTAAAGATGTTTGCATCTAACAGGAGTAATGACACACACAACTCACTCAGGGAATTTTAATATTATAGATATGTGAAGGCGAATGCTGGGAGGGTGGATTTCCGAGAAGAATGGGGCGTGCTTACTTGCTAAAAAAACGAGAAAATGCGTTCAGTAATACAGAATCGATTAGATGACATTTCTGGCAGAAGATATAGTGTCTACCGTTTTGTTGTTTTTTCTTTTTCTTTTTTTTTTTGGGGTGGGGGGCAATTTCTGTTTTTTATGATAGAAAATAGATAAATTGGTCAATATGTTACGTAGAGAAAGGATGGTTTATTGAATAATATCATGAAAATTCTAAAAAGTGTGCAACGCTACAAAATTTATAATGTGTTACATCGATTCTAAGAGAACGCTGACGTTATTACCCCGCGATTATTGATTCCATGTCTTACATTGTCTCTCACATAGCTCTTTCCAAGATCTCCTCCAGAGTCATTTAAGATAGACATTCCAATGTACAATATATCTGAAAGATACATTAATATTTCATTCTTGTGCAACCTGCAATGGATGTCGTACATAAAAATAAGTGCATACTTGATTTACTCTAAATGTCAAATTTAATTTCAGTAATCATGCCTGTGGTTGCAGTTTTCAGACACTTTCTGTAAGATTACACTATATATATATATATATATATATATATATATATATATATATATATATATATATATATATATATATATATACTTAGAATATCTGCAGACGCCAGTTCTATAAATACCAATTACACAGCTGATTGACATGTAACGCAAATGGAAAGCTTCCTGATATAAGTAATAAAGGATAATTTTCTGCAAAGAAACGCTGCCAACTAAGTCTACATGAGAAGGCTGGTCTCATACCAACTAAGTCTACATGACAAGGCTGGTCTCATACCGACCAAGTCTACATGAGAAGGCTGGTCTCATACCGAATTGTTTAATGATAGGAAGGCTTTAAGGCTTTTCTTAGAGTCGTCTTATTCCTAAGCTCAAAACCGTTGATATGTAGATAGAGCTTAGGGGAACAATAAGGCGTCAATGCAAGTATGTATGTGTGTATGTATGTATAGGTGTTTAACAGTACATCATAACAATGCTTTCTATTGTTATGTATATTGAATCTATAATGTGTGCTTAACTTTGTCCATTATAGTAAGGTTGTACTTATTTGTACTTTAAAATACAGTTACTTGTCAACAGGATGTTGACCAGCATTTGAGTTCAAGACAAGTCTTATTTACAGTTAGGCTGGGTTTTTTTCCCGTAGAATGACTCACGTCCTATTATGATGTGGGTTATTAGAAAATATGTATATAATAGAGACTTGACACGCATTAACTTCAATCCTGTTTTAGAACAATGCGTGGGAATCCATTGTGATCAGATTTTACATTGTGCCATTGAACTCAGATATCATTCGAGAGGAATTATTTATTTAAACATTCACTGCAAGTATTTAGTGCTCATTGACTTTTGAAGTAATACATTACTTTAGACTTTTGTGAACTTTTCAAAGACATTCTGGATTGTATCATTGTGATATATCAGGACATTCAAGACTATTGGAACTCATTCGAAATATTCTATATTCTTGGTCTTGTGATTAGGACATTTAGGATTATCTGGAATTTGATTCATAATATTTTAAGTATCTATTCAAGTTTTACTTTATATTGTAGGGAAATAAATTGCTTGTTGACTTTACTTAAATTGTTGGTTTCACTTTCTTTCTGTTACTTAATTTTAAGACGTAGACTCGTAACACTATATAGTGTAGAGTAAATGATACGCAGCAAAATGGCAAAGGCAAAATAACTGTTGAAATCTTTATGAAATTCCAGTGCAGTACTTCTCGGACTCGGACTTTTGTCCGCACCATGAAATATGTTGGAATGCAACGTAGGGATTACTATTTTGGAAACAAAAGACACAAATAAGTTCAATGCTGAACTAATAATTACAACGAGGCTTAACATGTATTCTGAGTGTGTCCATTTTGTGTTCTGCAGAGATATCGTTACGTTTAAGTGAGAACGGATTTAAAGAAAAGGAAAAATGAATTTTTGATAGAAGCATTATTAGGAGTAACAGTAAAGTTGCCGGGGTCAGAAGCCAACCAGTCAGGATGAAGTCCCCGGCTACATGTACCAGCTTCTAATGCAACCCCTGTTTATGATTTGAAACAATTTCACATTCGTTGCGGCAAAAATTGAACACTCGTTTTGCTGGCAACTTTATAGCCAAGACAACTTTATAATGGAGAAACATCGTGAAACAGTTGTTCATTAGATGTCTGATGCTTTCCGATATCATGGCTAATAGATGTGTTTTTGCGCTCTAGATTGTTTCTTCTCATTCACATGTCGGTAAGATGGCTACACCTTCTTGAACAGGTAAAAGACCGATTTTACGTGGGGGGGGGGGGATTGCTGTCAGGCGCTTTTTTTATAGCTGTAACCGGGGCGTATGGCAACTAACATAAAAACTGTTCTCTGGCAAAGTAGGGGCGCCACTAAAGAACATTGTCCCCGGGCGCCTCGAACCCTCTCGCCGCCACTGTCCACACAGTTCATACTCTCAAGCTCAAAACTCCTTTTTCTCTTCTGGAGCTAATTTATGGAATTTCACCATCTGTTAGACACTTGGATTCACTTTGTTCATTTAAACGATATGTTAAACTATGATTACATAACACGCCCAGGTTACTCCTTTTTTATTGATTGATTTAATTTTTTGTCATTATTAATTCCTTGTGCATGTTTGCTAACTACCCCATACAATTGATAGGATTTTCGTTTTGATAAATTCGTTGATAAACCAGATTTAACTGGCACCTTGATTCTTGTAAACTACAATTTATTTATTGATTCATATTTAATGGTACAGTTTATTCGATTTATTATAATTTTAAAAAATTCAATTTTACTTTTTCATGTTAATATGTTGAAGCTTATATTGGATGACTGGTCTAATATATTGTCTCGTTAAATATGGTGTAAATAATTAGCAAGATATATGAACCTGAACTTTAACGGATGTCTACTCTACTTCATGGCCTATGTGAAAACCTGTTGGAACTTTGTAACAGTTCGTATAACAAAATACAAGGTGAAGGGCTGCATAAAAAGGACTCACCACATAAATCTCACTTATGAGTAGAAATTGATACGATATATCATGTTTTTACATCGGTTCAGAAACACCAGGACTGGTTCATGATGCAATATAGCATGGTTTACACTGGTTTAGAAACATCGGGACTGATTCATGATAGAATATATCATATTTTACACTGGTTCAGAAACATCGGGACCGGTGCAGATACACCATGAAGCAAAAATGTCTTTTCATGGTATTATTTAAGATTTAAGTTTCTTTTATTATATGCACTCTAAAATGCATATACCGTCTCACTACTCGCTTATAAGTCGAGTTCAACTGCAAACTGCACAGACCCAGATCTGCTCTCGCATAATGCTCAGGCAGATCTGGGTCTATGCAGTTTGTTAGACGTAATCAGTAGAACAAACAACATAGACCCTGATCTGTTGCAACGGCAGATCACGTTCCATTTTGTTTGCAGTTGGACTCAATTTATAAGCGAGTATAGACGGTGATAATGTCATAGTATGCCCGTGTTCAACTGTTACGTTTTGTTCTTAAATTTCTGCGAATGGAAAAACAGAATTGACACGGAAGAAGTGGCAGACAGAAACATTCATTTCTTTTTTTTTATAGATATCCACACAGATGGCTGCTTGTTGCCTGTTTGTGCTAAATGGAGGTGAAAGAATTTGTTTGGAATATTATAATACATATACATAGATGCATGTATACTGCATACCCTATATATGATATCAGTCTTGAATAAAGCCAGTTTTGCTAAAATGTTAGAAATAAAGAAGATAGAAAGTGACAGTAGAAATATGAACACTTATATGATAGAATCACTGGCTGGCTAATCTCAGTCTGGTTTCTCCAGTCATCTCACTGGTTTGATAAGGACAATCATCATTTTCTAGACACTCGGCCTGTTTGTATTTTATATAACTCTCTAATTATGGACTCTGTGTACAAGTTGTATTGATGGCTGAAATCATATGTTACAGCCATTTTGATTAAGATTCATACCCAATAACATCATGGCAAGGGAAGTTTTCTAAGGAGAATTTAAATACATTGATGTTTGCTTTTTGTTTGTTTTTTTTAAAAACTTTCCATTGATATGGGTTTGATCATTTTACAGGTGTTTGACACTGTGGACTCTGTCGTTCATTAAAGCTACATTGATTCTTTTTTGATCTGGTAACAAAAGAAAATCAATTATTTTATTCCATGACATTAAAAAATACACTTACTCATGCACCTACAATAGTCGCATGCTTTATATTTGTTTCAGATAGACAAAAGTTCAAACCTTTTTCTATACTCTATTCAGCTTTAAAAACAAATCTTACAGTTTTATGTACTGACGGTGGATTAGAAATGCGCAACTTGACCTATTGAGCTAGCTGAATCCATATCCATTTTCTCTTTAATTATGCGCAGTATTTGTGTTTAAAATATTCTCATAATGTCAAAATCCTAAGGTTGTGTCTGTCTGTCTGTCTGTCTCTCTCTCTGTAGACTTAAACGATAAGCAGACATCTAGTTTGACACACTTTGTAGTTATCATTATATCTGTGCATACTCCACTGGCCAAGTTTAGCCAATAGTATGCTTTTTGTCTTCACTTTCCATTGCTGTTGAGACTGCAGACATAATCAACGGAGAGGTGAGGCTAACACCATTCAGAAAATGTGAGACTCTGTTCTCAATAAATTAAAGGCAAATGTTAATTAGATAATCTCCTTTTTTAGTCAGTCACTAGGTCTATATAGAAAGTTTAATCAGATGGTTCGTTCTACTAAGATAAACTTCAATTAACTCAGGGAAATCTGGTCTGGAGGTGATAAAACTCCACTTTCAGTCAATCAGAAACGACTGTTCAAAAGTAACATCATTTGTGATTGGTTGATAGAGGAAGCTCAATCTCAGACTCAAAGCCAGAGTCTTATAATCTACAGGTTATGTGTCAAAGTTCAGATGTTATGACCTTTTTTGAGACATCACTAATCTTCACTAACCCATAAACTAATCTCCAACTATTCACAATAGTATCCATGACATTTATCACAACAGTATCCATGACATTTATCTAACACCTTCACTTATTGTATGGATTTGACTTCCGCATATATTTATTGACGATTGTCTGATGCTGAAGTGTGCATGGAATGGTAAAATGATATATTAACAGGTTTAGACAAATACTAGCCGCGCTGACATTACTCAGTTATGTTGCTCGCCCTTCTTAACCCCCTCCCTCCCCTTTTAGTAGTCCTGAATATTTCCAGAGATTTGTTATCCCAAGAATGTTTTGGCCCAAGCCATGTGACTTTCTCATATTTTTTCATGCAGATGTTAAACTCATGAATATTTGTTTGCTTACTATTAAATGTTTTCAAGTTGTTTGCAAACCATATTCAGTATTGGTTTATGTTTGGGGAATCGCGAGAAACTGCCTTACTAGAGCCCTACTTCCAGTATTTCAACCAATATCTTTCTTGATTGTGAAAGTAGGCCTACCGCATGAAGCTGTGGCATCGAAAACTTAGTCATCCTCGTGCTGGCTGTATGTGCAACGGAAACACTAAATGAAAAGTACAGTATATTGAAAAATCGGCGTACACACTTAAGTCAATTATTCTGTCACAGTAAATGATTTTTTTTATCAAACAGTAAAATGCAATCTTCTTTGGAAATCTAATTGCTCAACATGAACACAGTATTGAAATCATACTCCAATTTTTCAAATGCCAAGTTTCTTTTAAAATATTCTGAGTTAGACGATGTGCGCTAATACTATTGTTATATATGGTAGCTTAGGCTCAGTGATCGATCGTTCGAAGTAAAAACTAAAATAACAGAAAAGTCGACATGTTGGGATTGCCATTCATTCCGAAAGTGAAGCAAACTTTTGTTTCTGGCACTGTTCCACTCTGATCTACCAACTTTTTTATGTGCAAAGTTTGATTTGGGTAATAGAAAGGAAATTAAGTCGCTTTACTCGAATTGCACGTAAGTAATTAGTGTCCAAGTTCTATCACGCAGTGATGGAGACGTCTAGTGAGAATAAGATATTTATGTAATAAGTATGTCTGACGATGATCAGATTTTCGTCAACCTTACACTCCGATATTTTAAATTTTCTAACGTTTCTACAATGTGATAGGATTGAAGAAGAAAAAGTAGATAAGTGTAAAGATGTTTGTATATGGTTGCCGAGGCTGAAGGCATTATAACTCATGTCTTGTATACAGCAATGCGAGCACCAAGTCCCATAGACTCTTGGCGAATTGTTAACAAGCGCGACAATTAGTTCTAAACGTCTGTCTTGGTGTTTTGATAAACGTCGCCTTTGCGCATTTGATTCCAAAGCTGTCTCTTGGGATATGCACAAAACACTATCGATTTATAGCTAAGATACCGGCCTCTGAAATATTGCTCTGTCAAATCACATTAGTTCATATTAATTTTTCTCTGTACCAGAATGACATTCCTTAAAAGTATGATTTATTGGATGTTTTTAATATCATTACCGAGGAGCCATTCCTGGCGAAATCATGCTGTCTTTTGTTGTAAAAAAAGGGATGAATTCTCAGAAGAAAGTAATAAATTTACACATATAAATATCTGCTCCGTTTTAGCGGAAGAAGTAATCTAGAAGATGGTGAATGAAATTTATTCAAACATCGAATGACTGTAGTGAACAAAAACCTATCGATCTTAGACGGAAATCAATCTAGTAAAAATGTTTTTGTTTTTTTTTTCTCAGAGAATTCAGATGATCTTCTGATTCTTGACAGGACTTTGTACGCTCGCAGCGAAAACATCAAACTTTCTTGTTTTTATTGTTGTACTATTTTCTAATTCATACGCAAGAGTTAACTTTTGATTGGCATATTTTACTTGATACCAGTCATTATTGCATGTGCATTATTTATGGTAGCACTTTTTTATAATTACAAACTTTGCAGACATTCTGCGACGATTGTAGTTGTAACCAAGGCCCATGGCCATACAGCCTAAATTCGTGAAACTTTTAGACATTCATGATCCAATTGACTATTTAATGTTGGGATATCCTAATGTTCCCAAGTGATATAATGCATGACTAGGGTGTATGCCTGCAGAAGAAACTAAGGTTAGAAGAGTCTTGTAACAGCGAGTTGTTCTACGCTTGCGTATCTTCTTACAAAATAACCTGCAAGAGTATTTCTAGAACATAAAAGCAATGGAAGTGATACTGTGTAATAAAAAATAATATGTGAAATTACCTTGCATAGTGCTTTTAAAAGACATGGACCATTGAAACCGAAATCTGTCCTCATTAAATACGAATTGTATTTCAAATTGTATCATCTCTGAGCATGCATTTATATGGATAGAATTTTCATTTTAAACAAAGATCACTGCTGTTTACTAAATATTAAGAAGTCTGTCACCACTGGTTCAGTCTATCAGAAAGCAGATAACTTTGATCGGGACAATTCTCTCAAAATCTCTCCATCCTATCTCGTCTTTCAATTTGCGCGGAGTTTTCTTCCCGTCCTGAAACTGAGTTTAATTATGTGAAATACAACGTCTCTCCAACAGCGTTTTGACTGTATTTTATACGTTTCCATTGATGTCCTCTCTTGTTCCTCAACGGAAAATTATGTAGTATATCTGAAAGCATATAAAGTAAGTGAAGACTGCACATTGAAGTGTGTAATCTTTATTGCACAATTTTGTTTTTCAAAATCTGCAAAATGTCAAAGAGAAAAGAAAATTAAACTATAGGTGATATTTTCGTCTGGCATTTACCATTTTATCTTAAAGGGAGGGAATATGCGACTTTTCGGTGGAATTTTTTTGTGTCTCTTATTTGTTTAAAACATTTTTGTTCTCCCCCCTGTCTCCTCGCATGTCTCGTGTTGTTTGGTGAAACAATATATTGTTCTTTGCAAAGCTTTCCAAAGTACGCGCAAAGGCTTCATGACTGTTCCAGCTAGTGTAAGTCTGATTTTAGGTCAAAAGTCATCCTTTTAGTGGATATTGTTTCCCACAACATTGCTACTTTTTGTGTTCTCCCGACTACCATTATATAATCGTAACTAAGCAATGCGATTTCAGCTTTGTGTATTCTATGATAAATGGGTGATTATACAATGAAAAGCCTTGACGTACTCACAGCTACAGCAATTTATTTCATCAAAAATGTAGTTTTGCTATTTCTGAATTACGAAATATACAAAAATGATTTGGATGCAAAATAAACTGCATTCTCCAGAAAATTCATACATTGATCCAACTGAGGAAACAAACCAAGTCCGTAAGGAATATTTTATTGCCTATATAGAAAGATAGCATTCATATCGTACATCAATCCAAAAGACATGAATATATTATGCACAAACAATACATAGAGAGTTAGATGGATTGATCTGCTCTCAAAGTAGGCAAAGGAAAATTTCGGAGTTGTCGATTCAAACAATGAATAATCGAACAAACACCTCTTCCGGCAAAAATGAATTAGCGATCCCGTGTTGGCAGTATCTGTGGGTTTATATTGTGTGCGTCAGAAATTGATGGAAAATGGGTCCCTTGAGCATCTCTTTGAACAACTTCGAAGTACAGATAACAAAAGTGCATCAACTTCCCTATTAATGTCTTTCAATTGACTCCTGAGCCATTTTTCTAAGGAGGATCCCATTTACGAGGGACAAAAGTGCTAATTTTTGCGTGGCATACGAGTAGCTTGATATAAGGTATTTCTCCTTGAGATGGTAATATTAAAATATCCAAGAAAATGGAAGATTCCCCGTCGGCTAATGCTGGTGAGGTGTCAGCTCTCATATATAAAACTTAATGATACGTGTCAATAAAGGGCAATCCCAATATTCATGTTTCATATACTGTAGGTGGCAGATGAAAATAAATTCCTTAGACACTATGACAATCAGTTATGATCGAAATCCCGAACTCTTGCATGAAATCGGTGCTTTAAAGGATTTGACACGCTGAGGTTTACACTAGCAGATGCTTGAAGGAAACACACATCAAATATATCTACTACAAGTTCAATTTTCTATATCATTCGATTGAAGTAGAACAGATTGTAATTGATTGACATGCTACTTATTTCGCAAACGTTGTGTCTCGTGAAGTTTGGTTTTTAACACAAATATTTGTTCTGAAAAATATTTTGCGCAAACTTCTAGATAAGAAGAAGTGAAGCTATGATTTATAATGAGTTGACTCCTTGTCAAGAAGATGAAGCATGACCATTGCTGCTGCACAGACTGAAACATCTCAGCAGGGAGATTGGTTTAATACTTTACGGCACATCAACACATGAAGATTATTTAGTTCCGAGGTGATTGAAGTGAGGTGCATTGCCAGGACACACGTCAGTGGCCGATCCGGGCTGATCCGATGGTAGGATTCGAAACTGCACACTTCTGGTTTGAAGTCCAGCACGCTAACCACCAAGCCACACTGGCTCCTCTCAAAAAGGACAAAAGAACTAAGACTCTAGGTTTTCATGCGTGTCGTATTTTGTTAGTTCCGCTTTTGTGATGCTATTTTTCTTTTTTCGATTTTTAAAACGGCATTAAATTTCAGTTATAAAAATCTCATTCCGAGATCCTTGTTTGGTGTTTGTTATGTACCATACATCATTGATCTCTATTAACGTACTTCCTGTTGATGTCAATCAGTTAATTCGTCTTTTGGACTTGATAATCAGACTTTTATAAACCACTGCCCTCTCTTCTTGGATTCAATGACTGAATATAAATACGCTAAAGAATGTCTTATTTCATATATGATTTTTGAGAGATAAAAAGATAACACCAGATTTAGATATAAATTTTGTGATCATTTAAGGTTTTCTTGAAATAGGTCACACCGGATGATAATATTTTCAAAGAGAAGGTGTCATAAATACATTTGCCTCGGAAGGACACAGGAATATACCGGTACATTCAGTGCTTTGGGAAGGACATGGGAATATACTGGTACATTCAGTACTTTGTGAAGGACACTGGTATATAACGGCACATTCAGTATATTCTGAAAGACCCGGGTATATATCGCTACATTCAATACTTTCTGAAGAAAACGGGAGAATATACCCGTATATTAAGTACTTTAGGAAGGACATGGGAAAGTACCGATACATTCAGTACTTTAGGAAGGACATGGGAATACACCGATACATTAAGTACTTTAGGAAGGACATGGGAATACACCGGTACATTCAGTACTTTAGGAAGGACATGGGAATACACTGGTACATTCAGTACTTTAGGAAGGACATGGGAATACACCGGTACATTCAGTACTTTAGGAAGGACATGGGAATACACCGGTACATTCAGTACTTTAGGAAGGACATGGGAAATACACCGATACATTCAGTACCTTAGGAAGGACACGGGAATATACAGGAAATTCAATATTTTCTGAAGAACACGGGCATATACCGGTACATTCAGTACTTTAGGAAGGACACAAGTATACAACGGTACATTCAGTACTTTAGGAAGGACACGAGTATACAACGGTACATTCAGTACTTTATCAAGGACACGGGAATGTATTTATTTAATAAGTATGCTCTAGTGTGATTAGATTTTCGTCATCCTCGAATATTTTAACTTTTCTGACGTATCTACAATGTGATAGGATTGAAGAAGAAAAACTAGATAAGTGCAAAGGGAAAATACCGGTACATTCAGTGCTTTAGGAAGGACACTGGAATATGCCGGTACATTCAGTGCTTTAGGAAGGTCACGGGTATATACCGGAACATTCAGTACTTTAGGGAGGACAAGAAAATATACAGGTACATTAAGAACTTTAGGAAGGACACTGGAATATGCTGGTACATTAAGTTCTTTACAAAGTTCACGGGTATATACCGGAACATTCAGTACTTTAGGGAGGACAAGAAAATATACAGGTACATTCAGTGCTTTAGGAAGGACACTGGAATATGCTGGTACATTCAGTGCTTTAGGAAGGACAATGGAATATGCTGGTACATTCAGTGCTTTAGGAAGGACACTGGAATATGCGGGTACATTCAGTACTTTAGGAAGGACAACAACATCTACCGGTACATTCAGTGCTTTCAGAAGTACACGAGTATATATCGGTACGTTCAGTACTTTAGGAAGGATTCGGGTATATACCAGTACATTCAGTACTTTAGGAAGGATTCGGGTTATACCGGTACGTTCAGTACTTTTGGTCACTTTTGAACTTGCATGTATTTAAATGTCTTGGTTTGTTTTATTTTAAACATATTTTATTGTGGTTTTATTAAACAATATCAAATTAGACACAAGTTAACTAACTCTTACCCAGTTAATGTAAAACTGCTCCAAAAATGACATTCGTTTTGCTAAACAATTTTAAAAATAGCATATATGAAAACTTGGTCACAATTACATAGATTAAAAGACATATAACTCTTCAAAGCGAAATAAAATAAACATATACGTCTATAATTAGGTAAATCCGCAAATAATAGGAGAGACAGACAGACAAACAGACAGAGACCGTGACAGAGGGTGAGAAAAGGAGAGACAGGGAACAGGAGAAGAAGAGAGAGTATCTATGCATATAGTAGCGTTTTACGGCACCTCAGCACAATAGTGGCTCTGGGGTTCTAATTAAAGGTAAATGTTCGAAAAATGTAAACATTAATTGCACAAAAGCTTTAGGAAGATAAACCCTTCCAAATAAATGTAAACACGAAGTACAAAAAGATAAAGTATTAAATGTAAAAGTGTTCAAATTCTTTAAAATGTATATAAAATAAAAGATAAAGGCAACGCATGTAAAATCCTTGAAAGATGTGGTCAAAATTTGTTTTATTAACCGCATTTCCTAAAACAAAATCCAACATTTTCTAGTGTGGCACATCATCATACGGTCTCTTTATGCAGTTGACAACAAAATACTTCTGTCTCACAGGGTGAAAGTCGCCACATTTGACAAGAATGTGCTCCAATGTCAGTGAACATTTGCGTGGTGTGCACTCTGGTCGAGGAGACATGCATGAGTCGGGTTTATGTGTCCGATACCACCTCATCTCTGCGATTTCTTCTGTACGAGGGATACCACTCTCCAATAGTGGATTTGATGTTCTTAAGTTTGTTTGTGGAGTTTTCATTCCACATATTATGCTAGGTATGATGAAGATGCTGATTTATGCAATATTTGAAGTCAGTATATGGAATCTTCCACTTGGGAATGTGTGACTGAAAGGCAGATTTGGCTCCTTTGTATGCCCTTTCATTAACGTTTATACAAATTTGACTAGGCAGCCAGCAGTACAGAATACTTTTTCCCAGATTGTACAAGCACACCATGCTTCTCTAATATCTGAATTATTAACAGGTTTTCAGATTTGAGGCTTTGCAAGACTATTAATGTGGAAAGGGAATCTGAAAAGATGATGAAATTTCTTTTTTGAGAGGTTTCAATCTATTTCAAAGATTTGATTATGGCTGTAATTTCTGCAGTAAAAAATCAAGACTTTATCCGGTAACCGGCTCGAGGTTGTGCCATGGAGTGTTGCAATAGTAGTTCCAACTTTGTCTCCATCTTTCGAACCGTCTGTAGACAGGGACGAATGGCCACGATAGGAGGTTCTGCTTTTCTTAAATGTACGCTGAAAAAGGAGAGGATTTGTTGATGACTTTTTGAATTGTCAAAGATCAAATATAATTTTTGGGGTTGTTGAGAACCAAGGTGATGATTTTCGAGCACAGAATTTTGCACTATTTCCAAAACTGATTTTTATTTCTGAGATTACAAGTAGTTTGTTGCATTCGTGATACCAGAGTAGTCTATCATTTAGCACTTGTTCCATGGTTTTGCAAATACAGTTTGTTAATTATATGTACCGATAGTTGCAAGGATCTATTTGATCCTTTCCAGGTTTGGGTACTGGTATCACTGTTGCTTCTAGCCAAAACTGCGGAAAGTAGCCAGTTTCATAAATTTTGTGAAAATGTAGTGTATTTAGAGCTGTGTTAAGGAAGTGTTTCAGAAGTCGATAGTGAATATCATCTGGTCCTACTGAAGTGTCATGCGCTCGATCAAGACAGTCTTATGACTCTCTAAGAGTGAAAGATTTATTGTAATGTTCAGCATTAGCAGATTTGAAATTTAGAGGAACCTTTTCTTTTTAGGTCTTGGACATGGCGGAAGTTTTCAGAATAATTCTCTTGTTAGGAGGTTTTCGAGAGTGTTTCGGCCAATGTATTTGAGATTTCTGGGGCGTTGTGACCATTACATTAGATTTCTTTTAATGTTTGATACAGCTGCTTTTATATTTGCCAATGATTTTTCGTACCATATTCCATACTGATTTAATAGAGGAACAAGAGTTCAACCTAGAGACATAGGACCTCCATGTGTTCTTCTTGCTCTCTCTAATGGTACGACGAGCTTTAGCTCGGTATATACGGTATTTATTTAGATTTTCGTTTTTTGGATTGTGTAAGGACCTTTTCCAACTCTCTGATGGCGTCTTTGCATGCATCATCAAAACATGTTTTGTTGACACGTTTAGGAATCGCCGAAGATTTTGGTATTGTATCTCACGCATCATCCTGAAGTATCTTTGTAAACAGTGGTATTGGATCCACTACGTTGTCAAACGATCAGCTGTCAGATTTGACTCATAGAGGGTTCAAACGTTTCCCAATCTGCCCGAGATCATGAGGTTTAGGAATATTACTTCTTAAATATATTGAAAGGTGGTCACTACCACTAGCTTCCCAGAAGAAGTCAAGTAAAAGAGATCGATTTCAGGATGCATGTAAGTCCACGACTTATCATCAAGAAGGCAAAGATTGTGTTTTGAAACAAAGTCTTCCATCCTAGTCCCTCTCTCATTGATATTTTTAGAGCCCCAACTTGTCTGATGGCCGTTAAAGTCGAAAAGCAAAACAAAAGGCGCCGGCAATTGCTCAATAAGATGGTAAAGATCAGATTGATTGACTGGAGTGCTTGGAGGGAGATCTATTGAACAAAGTGAAAGAGTTGTATGTATCGACACACGACCGGCTACAGCCTCTAAAGTAGTATTGAGATTAATTTGGCTGTGAGGAGTTTTATTATTTATGATGATGGACACTCCTCAAGCAGATTTATGAGTATTTCTTGAAAACCTGCTGTATGCGGTGAAGTTTGAAAGATTAGCTCTATCGTTTTTGTTTAAAAAAAATCTCTTGAAGCAGACAGCTATTGGATCATGTTCTTTAAGTAGAAAACTAATTTTGTCAATTCCATGGTATTATGGTATCAAACATTTGTAGGAAAGTGGTGGAAGTACGGAACTTTTGGGAACTTTCCCTGGTGCGATATCAGGGCTCTCCAGTGTTCATATTCTCTAGACTCACAAACTTATTAAAGAACTTGACAGGGTCGTTTAATTTTTTGGAAAGTCTAGTTGAGTCTTTGATCCTCTCCTTGTTTGGTTTAGAACATGCATTTCCATTGGCGCCAGCGGTCTGCCGCTCTTTTGTTGGGCCGGATTTAATCGGCCTCTCAGCAGTAGTATTGGGAATCTTATGTGTCATACTTATTCTATTTCCACTGGGGCCAGTGGTTTGCTGCTCTTTTCTTGAGTTGGATTTAAGTGGTCTTTCGTTTGTAGCATTTTTTTTTTATTACAGTCTCACACTACATATTTGCTTTATCTGCTTCACTCTCTGTTTGGGTGTCTGCTAGCACTGATTTTGGTGGCGTTAAAACTGTGAATTTGGTTTGACCTTCCGACCATGTAATGTCCGTCTGGGCACAGACAGTGTTTGTGGAATGTTTCTTATCCACTTTAGGCGCGCTGGCATAGTTTTTGCCACCTGTGTTAAGTGGAACAGTGGCTTCCACAAATTTCCTGGCCTCAGGAATGCTCATGCTTTTCTCTTGTTTCACGCGTTTGATCTCCTTCTCGAGTTTCCACTTAGGGCAGTCTCTGGAGTAGGAGAAATGTTCTCCTAGCAATTTGAACAAGAGGCTTTCTTTGTGCGGGACGATCCATCGTGACCCTCCTGCCCAGGTGGTAACGCATTTAGGAAATCTACATTCCAATCACCAAGAAGAATAACTTGTTGTGTTTCATCTAATGCTACACCACTAAGAGTTCACTCAATCCTGGACCAAAATAGTTTATCCAAATGTTTGGGGTGATATATAATACAACCTAGTATTTTCATCGCTTTCATTAAAACTTCAACCCAAATAATGTAATCACTATGTGATTCAAGGTCAGTTCTTCAGCAGGATAATATTGATTCCATGCAATAAACTTTGATACCCCCACCATGTTGTTAACTATCAGCAAGATACGACTCATTATAGTTGGATACATTCTGTAGTTACTTTGAATCTACGTGAGATTCGGTAAAATAACGAATGCTCATATCCTGGGCTATGTTGAAAATTTGATAAATATTTGTTTCTAATACTTCGAGTATTCAGATGGAAAATGGAAAGTCCATTAAAAGCAGAACCTGAGGAAGACGTTTCGTCCTGATTTGGACCAGGATTGGTTTCACTATATTTGTGGCATGATACTAACCACAGAATAACAGCTAAAAATAAATAAATAAATTTAACAAAACAAGCAAGGACCTTCTATTGTATACTAACCTTGATCGACATATATTCAATAGAAGAGAAGCATATTTTGTTCCAAAATTTATCCAAATGGATTCGCCACAAAACTGTAATTCTTTTCATTAATGCAGGTGAATAATATTTGTTGTAAACGATATCGAGACTTGTAATCGAGACCTTTTAATCGATTAAATAATTACACAGGTTCAAAAGGAACACATTATCTAATTAAGGGCATCAACTGTTCAACAAAATATTTTCTGCAAAAAAGATGGGCATAGTGACTATAACAATGCTAAAATGTGTTCAAAAGAGGTTAAAGATAGTGATCAGAGAGAAAAGTAAAGGAAAGATGAGCATTCTGTACATTATTGGATTTGTGATGGGCGGTGGTGAGGCAGTTAACATTGTTGTTATGTTGGTGAGAAGTACATGTATTAAGGTTCATCATACCAGTTCAAAATGCTCAAATAGTCTGAGACCTTTCTCCGCTGTAGTTTCATGTGTCACAAATATTGTGAACAGAAGTAAATGCCTAAATATAACCCCGATTTTCATGTACACGATACCAGCGGGGCAAAATGAAAAATCCTTTAAGATACAACCAAACCATGCAAAGTTACCAAACTAAGGGATGGCGGTTTGATCAGTGTCCTACCATCAGTAAAAGTTAGCTAAAGCGGTTTGCTGCATGAAAAACTTGCCATTATCAAAACCACCTGATGCACGCACGGACTAAGTCATCTTGGATTCGAAACGATTGCTAGAATTACAAATACACACTAACAAGACAAATGATTGTATCCTGTTCTAATTCAGTTGTATGTTCTGAATGTAATTAATAAGTCTGTATGTAGGAATAGAGATCGGATATTATATTGTCAAGTAACTCTACCATCTGAATTGCATTCTGGATTACGTGTATACATTCATACGCCTGTTGACCTGTTCCGTGTCTTTAGTGATTTTGTACGAGTTATAACGTGCGTCGCAAGTTACTAACAGTAGATGTACGGAAAACTGATTTAAGCATGTGTTCTTGTGATTGTGAACAGTGATTTATGACAAATTTATTCTTAGGACTATATTGGCCCCGTAATTTCCGGACCGACACGAACAATTGTGCTGAGGCTTAGCCGTGGTGTTTAAAATCAGTATCTTTTTGCAGAACTGCCACTTTACGAAAGATTTGTTTCACAGCCAAATTACTTGAAAATGGTAAGTCTTTGTGAATCGAAACAAATCACTAAACGAAACTTACGCGATCCGCATACCGATCATCCTATATACACACCGATGTTTACATACATGTATGTGTTTATATCAACATGTATTAAAAGGTGCTCAACTGTATTTTAATTTCCAATTTCACATAAGTCTTTGCATAAGAAACTGTATTAAAGTGTTAATAAGAAGATTTAAATATGCTTTAGTGTTTCTTTCACTATTCTGTGGCTATGATGGGTGTCGCCTTATCAATCTGGCATCATTACAAGAACATATGTCTAAGTGTCCATCCATGCAGCTTTGTGTGAGAAGGTATATTACAAGTTATGTTCAATTCAACTGCCATCCGAAATAACATCCTATATATTAGTGTCCGTCCTGGCCGCCAAATGTAAACGTTGCAAATAGGAATTAAGTTTGAGAAGAAAAAAAACTAAACTGAAAAAGATAGTTCAAGACATTTTGACATGAAAGTACGGGCTGTATAGATTTGTCTTAGGACTGGTAATGGCAATGCCCGCATCAATGAACTCTTGATGGTAATGGCAATGCCCGCATCAATGAACTCCTGGCATGTATGTATTCACTTGGACTTAGCCAGAAATCGTTCATTAGAATTGAACATGATATTAGCCATTGGTGGAATAGCATACTGGAGTAAGATGTGGAAAAATCTATGGAAGAAGAGAAACAACTTGTTATTTCAAAATTAAATTTTCATGAATGTAACAACATTATATAATTTTATGGACAAATGTATACATACAGTCATGTACAAATGAAAGCAATCAAGATACATGTGTAAACTGTTATCTGCATGTATTATATTGTAATATCCCCGTTTATATCGCTTTTCAGGAAATATATAATGAGAAATATTGCTCCTAGTATTGTTGTATAGTGTAAGAGCCAATTATCTTGCACAAATAAATATTTTTATTTAGAATTTTTTGGGCATAAATATTAAATTGGTATTATAGTTACAAACTGCATCAAAGATGCTTCATTTTCAGAGTCGTATCAGTTGGTTAATACTACATTTCTTCTACCCTCATTAAAAGTAACAGAGCCAGGTGCTCATATAGACCACCCAGAATGTTATATTACATGGTGTTGGAGGGGTTAAACAATAAATACAGTGTAACCTATGTGACAATAACAAAGATAAAAATCCAATGATTTTCAAAGTGCAGGTTTCTCCTTTAGAAAAGTCCTGGAGCAATAAGATGTTTGATGCACATAATTTTGGACGCTAATTTGTAAACGATTATTTGTAAACAGTTTTAAAAATACTGATTCCAGTATAGAAACACAAACTTTCAGTTCTTGTACAGAAATCCCGGAGCCAGGGAAATATTTGTACTATGACCAGAGCTAAAACATCATGAAATACCTATAAAAAAACAGATTTGATTATGTCAGAATATATACATGTATTGTTATATAGATATGCACATGTATTGAAACATGATTAGAAAAATAGTTACAAAAACAATACCTTTGCATACGATTGGGTAAGTCATATCCAAACTTCATTCACAAAATTCGAATTCGCTAGTACTATACCAAAGCTTATTTACAGATAATGCATTCATTTATTTGCATACATATTTACACACAAAGAAGGGCGTGATGGTGTCTAAAATATCTAGAGGTGGAAGAAGGGCGTGATGGTGTCTAAAATGTCTAGAGGCGGAAGAAGGGGGTGATGGTGTCTAAAATGTCTAGAGGTGGAAGAAAGGTAACCGATTATGGTAGAAGACGCGATCGTCGTTGTCATCGTTGTCGTCGTAGCGGTAGTGTAAACGTATTCGCATAAGTAGCATCTCAAATAGTACTAGTAGTAACTTTTGCCATATGTGTTGCATTATGCATTGCAATCAGTTTCCTGTTGTTGTTGTTGAGGTGCCCGTTGCAGTGTTGTACAGCTATATGTTTCCCTACAAGAAATTCAAAAAAAGTTCAAAAAAACGTACAAAACACGGTGAAAGTGGTTATTTCATTTTATGGAAGTCAGCAAATCTTGGCAGAATCTTGAACAAAATATGTAATTTTTTTTATCTTACGTCAAATTGCTAAAATAAACATCGTCTGCTCTGAAATATTTAGCTCTCACTCTTTACGAAATTATATAAGTGGTATTGTTAATGTTTTGCGTATTTTTTTTTAAAAGTGCATCTTAAAGGTCTCTGCAACATGCTGATTTTCGGTAGCAGCACGTTTGAAATACGTTACCTTAAACATCAAGTGATTATGCCAGTATTACTGCTCCTACGACGAGAACGATGACTACAACGAAGATTGCTTACTGCGCTGTTGTTATTTACATATTGATAGATAAGATCATGTTTCCTAGTTATCATTTACTGTTTCTGCAGCTACAAGTACAATTCCGTCTTGTGTATCTATAGTTGCTCCACAACTTTAGTAAACGATTGGGAATACTTCATCGTTTAATGTCAAATTGTGTTTGAATCAATGTCTGGTGGGTTACGTGACTAATTTCACCTCCATTATTGCATGAATGGTGAAATCGTTTGAATTACCTGTGTTACAGTTTCGAGGACAAACATTTGTGCCGTGTTTTACAGTTATATCATATACTGAAAGGTGACTCAAACAATTTTGACAACTGCAATTGTTTATTCGGTTTGAAGTGCGTTTATCCCTGCAAAACTGGGAGCTATTATTTATTTAAACTACCCGTTAATGTCTTTGAACAGAAGATTTCCATAAATCATTCAAATCTTTCTAGTCTCAATAATATGTTGGGGTTTTTTCTCCATAAGATTAAACTTGTTGACAAAAACGTAATCCATTGACTTCCTTCACCTCCGTCATACACCTTTTCTAAGACCTCTATAAGCCCCACCCATATAATTTGCTCACGGAAATCAGTAGTATTGATATGATTCGCCCTTGATCACGCCATACAATGCCTTATTTTAATTTTCCAAAAATTAACCCCGTACCGCTACTAGACTAAAATAATTGTTCACAAGCCAACACCTTACCACCTGCGATAATTTGTTATGACCGTATTCTTCCTAGATCAGCCACAAACAACCTTCTATTCATTTTCAAAAAATAAACCCCCTACCCAACGCCCCACGAGAAAAAAGTTTTTTTTTTTTTTTGCTTCTCAAAAACAAACACCCCATTCCCCATGATGTAATTTTGTTTAGTCAGATTGATTCGATGCTCAGCTACAAAACTACCTTGTTTTAATTTTTCAAAAGGAAAAAACCAACCCACAGGAGACAAAAATTAATTAACAACAACAATGAACCCAGCTCAAATGGTTATAACCCTAACTACATAAATTAAGTTCTACCGCTTTCGAGTCGAGAGCGAGATACCGCCTGTCACTCTTTGATTCAAATACTCGTTGGGGTTTGACCCCTTATGCTAAAACAATAGATGAATGTCTGCAAGCAATTATTTTATATTTGTAAATTTATAAATTCTAAGAGCGGAGATACAAATAAATACCGTATGGTTAGACTAACTGATCAATATATTATGTATAATTAACTATATTACAAGTAAACGTAGAGAAAGCTCTGACGTCAGCATTTACTTCTTTGTTTTGATTACTCCATAACGACAGCATTAATACGACTTGACAGCGAATAACATGTCTTAGAGAATACTGTAATTTGTCCAACACTTTGTAAAATGGAATATACATCAAGTGAATTTGATAATGTTTTTCAGATGATGAATGAACACTAATTGTACTATAACCCTTTACAAGATCCAACCTGGAATAAAATATTAGAAGAATTTTTGAATTTTTGTTGACATTAAAAGAAACAACTTTAAATACTAATATGAATCTTCAAGAATCCCCATCCCCCAAAAAAAATAAATAAATAAAGAAACAAAAAAAAAAAAAACCTTCACGAACCAGATGAGCTAAAAGATGAATAAAAATAAGTCCAGGGGTAACTCAAGGAAAAATTGCGGGCTAGTTTATCCTACAGGACCGAGACTGATTTTAATAGTGGATTGCCAACACTTTGGTGATTATGTACGAGTATTATAAATTTATAAATGAGTAAATCGTGACTATCTAAAAATCCTATGCAATTATGCAATTCAGCTCAATTAGGTTTTGCTATCATGAAATTTAATGATTTTTTTGTACAGCTGAAAACCGTGTATTATATGACGTTTCAAAAATATCAGGTATAACATGCAGTCTGAGCCATTGTAATTTTTATTACTACTTTAGGAACTATTATTGAAGTTTCCTATTCTTTTACAAATTCAGTCTGCCAGTTTTGTTTTTCATATACAAAAGAAAAACTTGAGGATCATTATAAAATATATGTAGAAGGAATGTCAATCTGCACTGAAAAACTGAGCTATTGTGTGATTGTGTTCGTAACCATATAGTAATCACAACATAATAATATAGATATTTCTTTCAACAGGGATTAGACCTGTGTGCTTAGTCGTGCGTAGGACTTTTTCTAAAAATTCTACGCTCTGCTGTGCAATGAAACGGACTTGTAACACATAAGAGCTGTGACTATATTATTTGTCTGTAAGAACAGAACAGAACACAACAGAACAGAACACAACAGAACAGAACACAACACAACTTTTTTTATTTAATATCTTTCATGCCACTCGCAGGTAGAAAAAGATATTGTAAAGATAATATGTATAATTGTAAAGATAATATGTATAATTGTAAAGATAAAATGTATAATTGTAAAGATAATATGTATAATTGTAAAGATAATATGTATAATTGTAAAGATAATATGTATAATTGTAAAGATAATATGTATAATTGTAAAGATAATATGTATAATTGTTTATGGTTGAAATAAACGATTTTGTATTTGCTAATCTTGCTATTGATATTTGAATTATTCATTTGTCTTTCTATACTAATAATAATAATAATAATAATAATAATAATAGTAATGTCTGTATTTAAAGCATTTAAAGAGGGTAACTCAGTTAGTTAAATACAACTAATCTACCTTGAGGCCCTCTAGTAAATAAAACAAAAATTGCACAGCATTATCAGTCATATTAAAGAAAAGCATCTTCATGCAGGTTTATATATATATATATATATATATATATATATATATATATATATATATATATATATATATATTCAAAATAAGTATTTATAAGTAAACACATCTAAAAATGCATAATAAATTGCATTTGTGAAAGGAGAAGGATTTTGTTTGCTGCATATATAAATTATTGTTTTTTCATCTCTCCAACAACTGTGTTTTGAAATGACATTAAGCAATATATTCATGTATACATAGCAGTTAATGATCAATTCTGCTTAGATATATGAATACACTATTCAGCAAAAATGTGGCATGTAGTCAAGTTTATATCAGTGCTATTCTTTGTCATAAAACATTATTAGGTATAAAAATAGAGAGAGGTTCATGCACTGAGTTTCACAGACTTAACAGTATATATATATATATATATATATATATATATATATATATATATATATATATATATATATATATATTAAATACCTACAAGAAAAACTTATAAACAGTTGCGAAGACATTCTTCTTCATTGTTTGTTAATATGTACGTTACAAATATTGTATATACATTTTTTTAAAGGATTACACTGAATTAGCAGATTCGATGTGTCTATCTATCTAATTGTGAGTACGAGAATAAATGAATTCATCTATGTTATCGAGCATTAGTCTATATTAATCAAATTATATAAATAAATTAAACGAATGTGTAATATCTAACAATTTATCTTGAGGTGTTATTATCAAACAACAAATAGAAGTTATTACTACTAAGACATTTACCATTATCAAACAACAATTAGAAGTTATTATTACTAAGACATTTACAAGTTTATATTGCCTTTTCAACGCACGAAGAGAAATAAAATGTCTAATGCAGATGGAAAATGATGCTTTTTCTAAATAGGTTTCACAACGTTAAATTTCCATTTAAAATTTTAACGCTATTTTGTTATTCGATTGCTCTTTTTGTTGATCCATTATAGATAGATCTAGAAAAAGTCAAAATGTCTTGAATCTGTAATATAAAGGCAGGTGAACAAATCTGAAAATAAATTTGTTTAAAAATATATAGTAAGTTCTTGATTCATACTTTAAAATTTGTGATATTTTGCTTTCATGAATAGAGCTACAAATTTAAACGTCATGCTTATTAAGCTTTAAAACGTCCTTTTTTAAAACAATGGATGAATAATTTTTTATTGATATAAGAAATAGGAAGATTAATATGTTTGATCTCTTGTATGCTAGTTTCCAGGACAACTATCTTAGATCATATTTTTACACCATGTAAACCTGAAAATATTCTTTCAGATATACTCATCGTTGCTTTACCACTAAAATATAACTGTTTATAAAATCTAAGGCCTGATTACCATTGAGCTCATTTTAAATACAAGAATAAATTAAAATTAATGAGTGAAGAACAGTATTTAAGTCATCTAAATCCATAGTACGATCCTTAAGGTACAGTTTCTTACACAAATACCAATCAACACTGGGAGATAAGCATAAGATACAATCTACATACACATTACACAAACAAGCAAGAACAAGCAAGAAAACAATTCCATACGGAAGGGGTTTTGTTAGTCACGTGGATGACCAGTGGCAGACAGACATGAAAAAATACAACAATGCATAAAAATATATCTTGACAGTTACATATATTTCTTCAAAATAGGTTGGGACTTAAAAGAGTAAAAAAAAAGATGACATGTACAACGGTTTTAGAGATATTTTTAAGGAACGGAAACCCCAAAAAATACACTTCTATGAAAAGAAAGAAATTTTCAACCGAAAGCTCAAAGAGGTTTGAGGAAAGAAAGTATGGATTACGTTTCTACTTACTTAGATAGAAAGCGTCTGTTATAGAAAGATTTAATAGAACTCTTAAGGCGAAAATGTGAAATATTTCACTCAAAATGAAACCAGAAAATGGACATATGTATTGCCTTATCTGATTAAAGGATACAATAAAACTTATCACGGATCGATATATAAGTCACCAATTAATGCCATTGACAAAAAATATAGGTCTAAAGTATGGATTAACCTATTTAGGTGTCTGACAACTGATCCCAATGGAACGCCTAAATATAAAATAGGCGGGAAAGTTAGGATCTCAAAAGAGAAATCTGTTTTTTTTTCCAAAGGTAATCTTCCGAATTTCACGTGAGAAATATTTACAATTAGGCATGTAATTTTAGGTGACACTACTGTGTATTAATTGGAAGACTTATTTAGGGAAATATTTTACGAGGAGTAATTATCTCCATGCAACAAACAAGATGACGTGTTCAAGGTTGCAATAATATTTAAGACAAAACAATGGACGGTAAAACATATGTTACTAAAATGGAACGGATATGATGATTCGTTTATTTCGTGGGAGCCCAATGAAACTATTATGTCCCTAAAATAAATGAAAAATATAAAACTGTTTTCTCCAAAATTTAAAAAAAAAAACATTTCAGAATAAAAGCAAACACATTATTCTGAAGGACAGTTATTGTGATATCTTGTATGATAAAATAACACCACTTACATATTCTCAAAATGCATGCTGGTACTGTAACACAATTTTAAACAATAATACAACTTCAGTTATTTTAGCCAACAATATTGGATATTTCTGCTCAGAAATTTGGAAGTAGATTATGATAAACTTTGGAAAGAACATTATAAATACTCAATACAAAATTAAAAAAATTATGCAAATATAACTAAATAAAACTGGTATTATAATGGAGGAAATGACAAAATCAGAGAATACAAACAGAAAATAATTACTTTCGAATATGGAAAAGCTGTAAAAGAAGGCTCATTATTCAATCCTAAAAAAAGCAAATTTCTCACTGAAAATTTAATTTAACAAATAGCTCTATAATAAATGGTGAAAACTTGAGTTGATATATAAAAATACCAAAATGTGTCCTTTAAATCATCTTTAGACGAGAAGAGAAATAAACAGCATTGTTACTCAAACAAAAACTAAAATGATGACAAGAAGGCTCCAGGACTCATTTAATAGGCATTTAAACGATTTGAAGCAGGAGATCATGAAAATAATTGGGATATCTTTCTCACTTTTTGAATCAGATGAAGTATACTTATATAAAATAATAAGCAGAAAAATTAAAAATTTAGCTCCAGTAAAATTCCAGCTTGATTTACCTATTAAACTTACAGAGAGAGAAAATTACATATATTATTATATTGATTTGTATCACAGAACATTGCCTGTGAACATACTAGGCACAAAATTTCGTCAGGAAAAAAGTCATGGTACACATTGATCTTTGTCCAAATAAGTTATTTCACCCTACATATAGATAGATATCAACCAATAAGACGAGATTCATGTATAGAGTAACCAGAATGGATACAAAATTTAAAAAACCTGTCATAATGTTATAAATAAAGACAATATATGCTTTCTTTATGCTATATAATCTATTATAAATTCATTAAAAGATAATCCATGTAGACCACACAAATATAACCTAGACAAACATTAGCACTCGTTTAATAAATATACAATAAAAAACCCAGAACGAATTTAATATAGATGTTAATGTCTACCAATTAGTAGACAAACTTATAAAGCCAGTTAGAATGACAGAAAGGGACAGAAATAATAACGTATATATGTTAATAGTATTTGATGGGGATATCTGTCATTTTTGTGGAATAAAGAATTTGTCAAAATTAATGTCATTTCAAGGAAGAAAAACGTATGTTTAAAATGCTTTTTTCAAGAAGTGTCTGAATTATTTTTATACTGAATTATCATTTCAAGAACACAAAAGATTATGCAGTCAAATATATAACACAGTAGACATAATGCAAAAAAAGGGTTCTGTCGTTAGATTTTGAAACTATCCTCACCAACTAAAATATCCTTTTGTTTTGTATCGTGACTAAGAAAATATTGTGCAACCAATAAATGGCTGTAAACAAAACCCAGAATACATCATGGATAATAAAAACAGCAAAACACAAACCATCAGAACTTTTCCCCTGCTTTAAATCAATTCACAAAGATGAAGTAAGTGTGAGCCAAGAAAACAAGTCTCAAGTTTTATATAGGCCTACAGTTCACAGAGGATCACACTGCATAAATACATTTTGCGAGAGCTTGCAATTAATTGCATAAACTGTTTATGAAGAACTTAGAAAAAAAGCTTCTAAAATGTTATTTATTAGTGAAGATGAAAATTAAGAATAAATTGTATATTCCGTGTCAATCAAGTCTAGTATAAAGCTTGTATTTTGACAATTTGTAACACCACATACAGTCATGTTATGAGGTTATTGCAAATAAATTGTTTTAGCTAACGCTATTCAAATGCTAGATAAAAGCTCTATGTGAGTATCAACAACTGTGTTGGTTTCTCTTGCCGTCGTAAAGAAGATATCAGACCTAAGAAGTTGTTTGCTTTTACTCACTTGCTCTTCATTATCTTCAATGCAGTTGAGAAGTTCCTTCCATATTAACTGGTTTGGTTTATTTTATGTGTTTTTTTATATTTAGAATAGAAAATATCTTGCTAAAAAGAATGGGTAGCTGATATTTTTGTTCACCGTATTTGATTTTTAACAAAATTAGCAAACAACCTAAATTCATCCATACCCAGACTTAGATTTTTTCAATTAATTTTTTTCTCCCTTTAATTTGTTCAGTATCTCGTATACCAAAATGTATAGTCTTTTATGTTATAGTTTTCTTTAAAACATTTACAAATCTAATCGAAGTTCAATTATATGAAATTATCCTTTTTCATTGCATATGAGGCATAATTAATTATCTCATAAGGATATTGATTATTTTATAGTCGTCTCATTACAGTTGTAAAGTGATTTCATTTGTTGTTCATAATTTGTTCGTTATTAGCACAACCTCCTTGGTTGATTGCGCCAATCTTATTACACCTGGTACACTTTCCAAACGTCATACCTGAAACCCAGTCGTCATCACGTAAGTAGGTTTTTCTCGTCGTTTAATTCTTTCTGTAATTGTTGAAGTTGAGATTATAAACTTCTAGGATTGAAATTTTCCTGCGACTTTGGAATTCCCTCATTGTTAATCTCTGGTCTAGAACAACGTATACATTTTTAGGTTTCAAAAAACCTACAAACTGTATACGATTCAGTAGATGTATGTCTAGATATCTGTTTAATGTATCCTGGTAATTAACAGTTATAGTTGGTATTGTATACTGTGTAATAATTGCTCGGAGTTACTAAAACTATTGAACTGTTTTAAACACCTTTTAAAAATACTTTCTTCATTCTCGTAATTAGCGGTCATTTCCTCTTTGACTTTGCTTAGATACATTTCAAGGTTATAACATCCATCTGGAAATAAAACAGTTTTTTTTAATTCATTATTGTCGTTGATGTAATAAAATATATTGCTGTTTAGATCAACTGAAATATTGTAATGTAATTGTACTCTCTGTATTGAAATTGATACCTTACCATCACTGTTATCAATTGGATTTGTAAAATATATTTCTTACTCAGGTCCTTCAATGCATGGCTATGAAACGTTCCATTTAAGTAGCAGAAATTAGAACAGTTAACATTCAAACAACCAACTGATACTTTAAATTCATTTCTGTCTTCTCAAAAATATTTTTAGGTCTGCAATATTTTGACTTTCTGTATTACTAACTTTTTGACTGTATTTATTTCTTCTTTGCATCTGTTGTACTCAGCAACTATCAAATTAATTTTTTGTGACTTATTTCGTAGTCGCTTATTGTCTTACTTGCCATATCATCAATTATGTTTACTTTACTTTTTGCATAGGTTACAATTAGATCGTGTTCTAAAACTTGACTGTATACTAGCGTTTCTTTGAAAGCTTTGGCAACAAACCACAGTAAAGTTGCACCAATCCCGCTAAAATCTAAAGGGATAATAGCTCCTGTTTGCTATTCCTCCAATTCCTAAACTTGCAGCTGCTATTCCCATCCCTCTTGAAATTCTTGTCATGCTAACCTTTGCCCAGTTAAAAAAAAACTTGTATGCATTTTTATACTTTTTTCCAACATCTCTGTAATTTTTTTTTTCTTTAATCAAATAATTTTTAATTTCGTTGATCTTTTGCAACCTAAAATGAATTCCGTTGTCGGTTGGTGGTAATATTGGATCAACGGTAAAGCACTTGATATGTTCTCTCCAATTTTAGATGTGAGAAATATACAGCTTTGACTTAGGGATAGTTTTTGTAAAAACAAGAGCAGAGCTATCATTGACATGATGTGTGCAGGATTTATGAGGATTTTTCACTTTTGTCATTATGTGTTTTGCTTTTTTTTATTTTGATTTTAGAATCGAAATATACTTATCCTACTGGCCCTCATTATATTGTTACTCTTCTTACTAACTTTATTATTTGGTTTGGGCTAATAAATAAACAATTGTAAACTGAGATAATGAAATAGGAATAATTAACTGAATGACTACTTCAGTAGTCATGCTTGATGGTGAATTTATTGACATTTTAACTATCTTCTTTAAAAGTATGACGTAACCAACTGGAAGAGTTGAAAAATAATGCTGCGTGGTAAACAATGTTAATCGTGGTATTGTTCTCACTTGAAATTTATTACTGTGAAATTCTGGAGCTTGTTCTCTTCTCTCTCTGCTCACAACATTTCTGGAAATGGATTTATCTGTTAGTTTGGCATACATATTTTAACTGGCTGTTCTCTACTTTCAGATTGTGCATCAGGTGTATACGTTTTTAAGATAGAGCTTATTAGATATGGTGCTGAATATAAAAATCCTTAACCTAAGACAACAACTACACCACCTATCAAGTAATTCATTAAGACAACAACTACACCACCTATCAAGTAATTTATTAAGACAACAACTACACCACCTATCAAGTAATTCATTAAGACAACAACTACACCAATTATCAAGTAATTCATTAAGTTTGTTTCATATTGACTCAGTTATAACATCCCCTTGCTCTTGTTTTAATTTTTCTGATTTGGCCTTTTAAAATTATTGCGAACGCTTACCAAGTTATTTTCCAAGTTCAACCCTAAGTGGATCTTTCTTCTTTTATAAAGTCTCCTATTCTGGTTTGTCTATAACCTTTCAAATTTCAGCTATTTTGTTTGCATTACCTCCCGTTTATTTTGCAAGAAAATCAGATGAGTAAAGCGAACAAAGTGTAAATTTAAAATTAGTTTTAAGTTATGCAGTCTCATCTATGTTTCGCATGAACTAGAATTCATCTTAAAAGCATGTTCAAAGGTCAATCTGAGTAAAAAAAGACTAAAACATGTCCCAAATAAAGCATAAAAAGTAATTGCAGAGTTCATAAAAGCAGCTATTGTAAACCTTGCTATATAGATCATATTTATAGAAACAATTGGAGAGAAAATAATAAAAATTATTTTACAAATTGGAAGCAAAAGAATAGAAAACTTGTAAATAAATACTTGAGTCAATGGTATCAAAACGATAAAATCACAAAATACCCCACTAAGCAAGAGTAAGAATTTTAAATGCACTGAGAAAACAAGGCATCAAATCTAATACAATGTTAAAAATTCTTGGTGTCCCACAATTTAATTCTAACAAAATTGGCTAAATGTTACAAAGATCGAAGGTGGCAATATAAAATATATAGTCATAGATCATATTACTCCTTGTGCATCTATTAAATTTTTCTTGTCCAGATCATCAAAACAAAATATGCTTTAATTAGTCAAGTACAAGACACATAAGAGCTAGTGAAAACAAGACTAAGAATGATAAAATGCCATCACAAACAAACAGAAGAGCAGAACAGAGAGATAATGAGAGAAATACAATAACATATCTTATCCCATCTGTTGTCATGTAATTTTCTTTTAATTATGTCTGTAATTTGTTTCAAGTATCGGTTGGAAACAAATTGTATTCATCAGATATGTCACATCTGGTATTACTACATCTGATAAATACTTTGATATTTTAGATGATCTAGCATTTACAAAAATTTCGTATCCTTTTCTTTATTTGTTTTCTCTCAATTCATTTTCACGACACTTTGTCGATTACAGTTTTTCCAGTCATTTCCTTGTATGTTCCAAATGTTATACTAATTTATAATTCCTGCTTGTATTCATCTTTTTTATAGCTTTATATTGCATAGGTACTGTTATTGATAGCTTTGATTTTGTAATTGTTCGCATAGCTCGTGTCACTGTTAGTTGTATCGTCGATAAAACCCAATGCTTTTTTAAGTTGTTTTTACCCATTTTCATAGTGCAAAATGGCGAATGTTGGTAGAGAGTAATTTGTTCATCCAATCTACAGTGAAGGGGATGACGGCTATACAATTAAGATGAATATGAGGATCAAACTACGGGTGTAATAATTGATGAACCTTATACAAATAATTTATCTAATTAGGGGTTTCAATCTCAACAGCTAACTGCATAGTTGATGAATACAAATAAGATATTAAGCATGGCATAGACATAGATGAACATCAATATAAATTAATTAAACCTCATTTACACATCAGTGACAGTACATTGTATTACTAGGAATTAGACAAAGAAATAATTCAAGTTTCCAAAATGGGTAAACAAAATGAAATGTTAACACCTAACTCTATAGCTACACAAAAAGGAGAAGTGATTTTCGAAAGTTTTTGAAATGTATAGAAATCACCAAAAATAAAATGTCCTGAGAATATAGAGATGCAAACATTTAAAACAAATGAACCATTAGATCGAACAGTTATAAACAGGAAACCAATAAAAAAATTTATGCTGGTACAGATTTGACAGGAGATGTCTTTAATGATGTAAGAGAAATACATAATTTGTTTGCCAGCGGAAATATTGCTTTTATAAGTAAAGTTTGTACACTACAAAGATATTTAGAAGGAATTTATTCTCAGGAAGGAGATGTTAACAGATTATTTAGTCCAGAAGAAGGAAGAGAATTAACAGAACTTGAAGATGTTTTAGATATAGACATTTTTAAAAAATGTAAATGAAATCGCATGTTGAAATGTATAACAAACAGATAGCTGATATAAATTTTAAAAAAGATATCAGCAATGTAAAAATTGCAAAAGCAAAGCTAAATTGCAAGAAATAGAGCAAACGCATTAAAGCAAAAGAGTACAAATAGTTAGGTATTTACCAGATTTACAGAATAACTTGAGACAAAATATTAATAACATTAGTTCAACAGTTAAAGAAAAATTACCATTAGTTGACTAAAACAACTGTTTAAAGAAAAAGGCGTAACAATTGGTGTCATTTTTATAGTTATAGGTATGACACCAACAACTCTCGGAATAACCTTAGCAAATTTTGTTAAATGTTGAAAAGGACGAAGTGGGGGAACAAGTGCTGGTGGTGGGTGGTGATAAATGACGAAGTGGGGGAACAGGTGCTGGTGGTGGGTGGTAATACAGGTAATACAGATACATTTGCTGACAATTTAAAATACGTATGAACTATTTGTTTGAAATCGCTAAAAAGACAGTAGCATCATTACCTGGTATTGGTTTTTGTAGTGTAATAAGCAGAAATATATTAATGGAATATATCCATTAGCTGGAAGAGTTATTTCTTTATGAGCCTAATTAGCTTGTCCTTTGTAATTTTGCTAATAGGTTTATATTTGGTAAGAAAAAGAATAAAACCAGAAAGGGTTCCTAGAAAAGTAAAACCGAAAATTTACTTAAAAAGTTAATTACACTAGCTCCGGCAACTATTGTCATAATTATAAACGCTTGATGTTTTGTTTCATGATCCATGCATTTTAAATTATGAGCTGTAGGCCAAGCCATTATGACTACAAGACTCATTTTTATCCTCTTGTCTTTTCTATAAGTTAATTCGTAATCTGTCTTTTGATGAATTGTTACAGACTTGTTATCACTGCTAGAATTTCATTTTCTACCACGTCAGTATTTATAGCCGTATTTATTCTTATACTAAATGTGTCTGATGACTTTTTTTTATAGCTTATTTATGTAACCTACAGTATCTGCCTGTTTTCATTACCAAATCACTTGATAACAAAAATGTACCAACACCATCAACATCATAGTTGATTCTAACTATCGAATCTAAAATATATTGCTGAAATCTTACTGAAATGTTTTCATCTGAGTCATATCTATGTTCACACAAAACTAAATTTTCAATAAACTTTTTTTTTATAGTGTTTTGTATAGTTCAAAAACAGACTGTGTAATAGATGTTCTATTTTTTCTCACTTGTAAACATTGATTTTATTGTTTCAGCGGGAATTTTTCTCCAATATTCAACTGTTCTATATCAGTAATTATCTTCACTTTTGTAAGCATCTTTTATATGATCTTGTGTAGGTTCTCCAAAACCCTGATGTAGAGTATTTGTTCTTCAGGACCATTTCCAGTAAGATATTTAGTTTTCCAGTAATATACCTCCAATCATAATGACGATGAATATTAAAGATATTACAGAGTATATTTATTGTTTTTCGATCTATGGCACTGTTTGTTGAATTAAAAGATTGACCATCAGGTAATTGTATTCAGACAAGAGTTTTCGTACCTGAAAGTAGATGTGGAACCTATATTAATTTTACTACTTCTGGTATGCTAGTATCAGCTAGTATCAGTTTGATGTCCATAAGATATTACACATCCCGGTGATGCCATCCATTCTGGCAAATTTCACTGATTTTTGCCAGAAGTTTATATCATAGTGTGCTCTATATCTGTTCCTTGAATCATCGTTGTCAAATTTTGAAAATGTAATTGTCTAAAATGCTCAGTGGCTTATACATAAAATAATTGTTTTCTTTCTAGTATAGTTTCATCTCTTTACAAATGTTTGCAAATTCTTTATTAACTGGAGCGTTAAACTGAGTTACTAGAATAAGATATGGTGCACTGCTTGCTATTTTTAAAAATCTGAAATCTATTTTTTTTTTTTTTTTTTTTTTGTTGTTGTTTGTTTATCTAAAGTATTATATTTGAAAAATGTAAAATATATAAAACAATGACTGGTAGACATTCATCTATTTTTTTAGCATAGGAGTCAAAACCAAATGAGTATCTGAATTAAAGTATGACGCGTAGTATCTCGTCCCAGTCTTCTACGCAGCCAGTCGTTCGAATTAAAGTATGACGCGTGGTATCTCGTCCCAGTCTTCTACACTGCCTTTGGTTTGAATTAAAGTGTAACGGATGGTATTTCGTCCTAGTCTTCCACGCAGCCTTTGGTTCGAATTAAAGTATGACGGATGGTATCTCGTCCTAGTCTTCCACGCAGCCTTTGGTTTGAATTAAAGTATAACGGGTGGTATCTCGTCCCAGACTTCTGAGCAGCCTTTGGTTCGAATTAAAGTATGACGGGTGGTATCTCGTCCTAGTCTTCTACGCAGCCTTTGGTTCGAATTAAAGTATGACGCGTGGTATCTCGTCCTAGTCTTCCACGCAGCGTTTGGTTCGAAAGCGTTAGGGCTTAATAAGGAAGGGCTAGAATCTGAGAGCTGGGTTCAATGTTGTTATTAATTAAAATCTGTCTCGTAGGGATGAGTTGTTTGTTTTTGAAAAATGCATATAAGGTCATTTGTGGCTGAGCCAGGAATCGTACTGACTACAAAATGTATCCTGGTGGGTAGGGTGTTTGTTTTTGACAAAACTATGTTTGTTTCCCGGGGTTGTGGGTTTTAATTCTTGAAAATGAAAATAAAGCTGTCTGTGGCTGATCCAGGAATAATATGGTCTTAAAAAAAATAGCAGGTGCTATGGTGTTGGTATTTTAAAAAATAATTTTATCTAGTGGGTAGTAGGGGCTTGATTCTTGAAAAATGAAAATAAGGCTGTTTGTTGTCTGATCAAGGTCGATTTATGTCGATACTAATGCAATATGTAAAGCTGTACCAGTATTCACTAGATTTGTTTTATTTAGCATTCCAAATCAAAGCAAGAGAAATTCAAACTTAGACCCGAGCGATGTCATAGCAAATGAGATAAAGATATTTCTAGTATAGTTAATTGACATGGCAGAACTAATAATTGATCTTTTTCATTCATTCTTATTTTACAAAAGTTCCTAAACTTACATAATTTACACTCCAAGACCCAAATCTGACAATAGTCTCTAATGAGGTGGAAACTGAACTATACGAAAAATAAAAAATATGATCAGGAATTTACATTTTTTATTTGCATTTTGAGGTAAACAATAAGTCCTCTGAGATGCTACTTGTACGTTTTACAGACATTATTAGTTTCGTACAACCAGACTCTCGCGTGGCTCCATGAGATCTTGGCGAAGCTCTTACGGAACCACGCGAGAGTTTGGTTGAACGAGACTACGACATTGTCTATATCCGCCACTGCACTTTTTATTTCCAATGTCTAACATTCAATTTAGAGCTCGAGTTTAGAATTGTATTGCCTTAGTAACATACAGTTTTTGAGAAATCTCAAATATATTTTGTGCGCCATTGCAAGGCCGTGTAAGATTACAACGAGAACAATTGGAATCATTTTACTTAAGTACATGGATGTCAAAGTAAACAACGCAGATTGATGTTCAATTAAATTCTGTACCTTATTAAACTGAGCTATATTGAGATATTGATAATAGCTCTTCATCCTATTGCACACAGTCTTTGTATTTTGACAGATGGGGGAATGTCAATATCCAAATATTTACTATTCAGGCGATAGGAAGTGTTTTGAAAACACTTATTGATCATAGATTACCGATGAAAGTAAAACATACACGCATGAACTTTGAAGATTATCGGAAGGGCGACGGGATGTTTCTCTACAAGGTTACGAATGATGTATTGCAAATGTTTTGAAAATTGTTGGAAGCGATAAGAAACATGTCTATTACTATCTTGCTTGGAAAAATAGCTTTATCCATCGGTCCGAATACGTGCATAGTTATTATCTGTCGCTATGTTATTTCAGAGACAGTTCTACTGCCTTGGAAATGACATTTTGATTGTGCCCGTGTCTCTACAGCAACAATTAATGGCCGTTTTACAACCGATCCAAGTTCTGAATTCGTTTTTGTTTGTCTTCGTGTGAACTTACTTTAGCGATGATAGAGTAATGTTTATACACTGCAAGTGAGTTGTATGTGATAAAATACTGTAAACTGTAGAAGAGATAAAAGAACAGGCAATTTTGCAAACTTTGTACACTTGTAGCTAGAGTACTCTCAATTGTTATCAATGACTTAAGAGACAGGCAAACGTCAATGTTTTGCCATAACAGAGCAAAGCATGATTCACAACCAAAGTGACGCTTTACATATTAATCATTTCCATTCTCTGGAAACATCTTCCTACATTATCACTCTCAAAGTGAGGTGCATTTTCTTTATGGACTGAATGGACTCTGCTTGTTATGGACTGAATGGACTCTGCTTGTGAAAATTCCTTTTGATATATTTATTTCTTTACGATATCGTAATTTGTTGTGCATTTGTCAAGTCAATAAATTATTATTAATTATGCATCACGCTGGATCTACAAGAAAATTAATATTTGGATGCAACTTACCTAAGTTTGCAAATCTATCGTCATCAGTAAACCTTCTACTGACCAGATGATGATTATGAAAAGCTTGGACGACAGTAACCTACTTTCAGAGTAGGCAACAAATAGTATGTGTTTTTTCATGAGGAACGTATTATTGCAACTTAACCTCCTTACCCATTAGTATAAAAAACGCAGGTAGAAAGTCTTTTAGCAAAACATATAACTCGGCATTAAAAGATGTTTGATCTGCATTGCGTTCAGTGTGAACTGAATGTTATTTGGATGAAGTTTTTGCTTTTAATTTTTTCTTTCTTAAAGCGAGAGAAAAAAATAAATGCAAACAAGCCTTTGTTTCATATCATAGAATACAGCTAATTCAGTTTTAACAGACAGTGAATGGATAATGTAACTTAACTGATATAGTAAAAATGGCTTTTGATAATGCCTAAATAACTAGTGATAATACTTAAAACCAAAGCTTAAATCTTCCCCCCCCCCCCCCCCACCGTATTTGCAATAGATTTCCCGGTTTCACATCGGTCGCGATTCAATGCCGTCTTCATTTCTTATCAAACAAAACTGCCAGAATTTAATTTAGTCCCTTTCAAGACGTATCATTTAATGAAGATGGGCAATTCTGTTCTATTTATTACCTGTAGCTAAATTACCGTTCTACATAAGTCTATGGAAACGTTACAGGCTGCTTTAGATTCGTTTACTTCTCTGAACACAGCTGCTGTTGTTTATCCATTTTATAACAAATGATAACACTTCAAAGAGTATTCTGGCATTTGGATGAACAAATAATACCATGGAAACGAGCAACAATATAAAGTAATCAAGCATACAGACTCCTTAGAACAATTTATTTGAATTAGAAGAAAGGAAAAAAAGTTTGTCGCTGAAATGTCAGATTTTGAACATGTTTTTGATCTACTGTAGCAGTTAAAATTAAAGTATGGAAATCCATGCTTTTAACAATCAACAAGAATTGTAAATGAAAAACTTGATATCATCTTTTCATAGAGAAATTATAATTTCTGAGTCCGAATAATTTGTAGTCGGCTTCAAAATGTGCAAAGTAATTATTATAGAGTTTCAATTATGTATTTGAACCGACTATCCACTCACCAGCATTACGAACAATTAAATTTGAACATACAGCTGGAAAAAATTAATTGTTCTATTCTATTACTATTACGATGTGAATTCCGGGGATGTTAAACATCAGAGATACAACAAAGTACAGAAGTTTGCGAAATTCTACACTATACCGAGGATGCAACGTATGTCTTTACTGGACTTACATTTAATTAGATATCTGTGAACTCATTCAGTTTTCATTAATTATGAATAAATAAAATAGATGTGAATATTTTATATTCCAAGCACGCAGAACTTTCTATCGATAACTATATATCCATTCTTCAGCGAATGACTGTAAACTTGTAAACAGAGTAAATAATGCAAAATTTAAACCAAACAAGGCTTAATTTGACTAAAAAATATGAACAAGTACGAGATTCATATTTTTTTGGGACAATAGGTTATAATTACTATCAAGTGCATTTGTCATTATTTTATTCACATGTAGATTTCGTTTCAATAAAACTCAAATTTATGATATTGCAGTTCTTTTCTTTTTTTTTATTTTTGTTGCAAAAATGTACCCAAACTACACGGTAATACGTTCAATTGGAGCCAGATATTTTCCATTATAATGCAGAATGAACGTAGAATGGATGACCAATAATTAACAATTTTGACGGAAACCACACAACATGCGCGCGTAATACTTTTTTTATTTATTGTACGCTTAAAATCTGTTTAGGCGGACAAAACCCTCAGTCTGACACCTTCATCATTTTCACACCTGAATGCAAGTATTTTAGGAAATCGTTCAATGTATGTAATTTGTCACACTCTTTTACCAATCTCACCAGAATCCTTTCTGATGAAAGTCGGTCATAATCTTAAAAAAAGTTGAACAGGTTCTATCAATAGCAGAACTTGATAAGTACTGTGTTGTTTACTGTTTATACTCGGGTATTACCTATTACCAACTGCAAACTGCATAGACCCAGATCTGCCGGCGCATAATGCGCCGGCAGATCTGGGTCTATGCAGTTTGTAAGGACTAATCAGTAGAACAACCAACATAGACCCTCATCTGCCGGCGCATTATGCGACGGCAGATAAGGGTCTATGTTCTTTGTATTTGGAGCCGTCTTATATGCGAGTATATGGTAGTTGAATGACGCTGATATTGCTTCAATATTTACTCATACTATTTAAGAGATTATTTGTAATGTTGGCTTCAAGTTCAGACGATCAATCCAGAATCAAATAAACGGGGCAACAATGTGCCTGTAACTGGATTCGTGTTCTTTGTAAATATATTCCTCGATAGATGGCCGATATTGCGCAGGAATTTGAACCGAAAAATTTAAAACAGTATGATATTTGTGTACTCTGTTATATGCTACAATCACTAATAATTGGATGGACAAAACGATTGCCGCACTGAATATTAATTTCTGATTGCTGATGGTTATGCATACATATATAGAATGGGTAATTCGAGTACCGGATGTATAATGAAGACGGATCAGTTTCTAATTATAGCAATAGGATACCGTTGTAAATCATTTGGGGTTTGAAAAATATTTTCGCTTATTACTGTCTACAGTGATTGATTTGAGAGTGGGTACTTTATAATGGGTTTTTTAATGCCTTTTTTAAGAAGCTGTGGTGAATATATATATATTTTTTTCTTTCTTTCTTTTTGCATGTTTTTATCTTATTTAATGACAATACTTCATAACACACCAGAATGTTTAAATGCTTATATTTTACAAAAAGGACTAGGCCGGTACAAATTAGTAACAGTTACAACTGAATAAAAATACGTTATATGGTATAACATTCCAAATGTTGAATTTTATTATTTAAAACAACTTTACCGATGTCATGCTAAAGGTTGCAAAATCGGTATTGTTCTTTTATGATTGTGCACGAATTGATGACATAATCAGTGTTTGCAATCTATAATTCTTCTACCTGTTATAATATTCCAGAGTTCAGCTTGTAAATATATCTTTTAATTGGAATTTACTTGCATTTTTTATATAAAAAACACTTTACCATCGATTTTACAAGTTGCTACTACTTTTTCACCTTTTCGACAATGCACCAGTGGTAGGATTGACAGTTTGTTTAAGAAAACCTACATCCATTGTTGAGCGAGTACTTGCTCTTCCACGTGATGTATTATTGTGTATTGAACCAAGAAGTTAAGAGCTGCAAGACTATCTTTTCAAACGGAAACATATGTAAAACCTGTGTTATATAGTGTTCCCATCAAACAAATAATATCTGATATGAAATGATTCAGTTTGCAAGGTCAAGAATTATCAACAAATGGTTTTCTTTTCAAACTACAATACGATCTCATTGTAACCCTTAAAGTTAAGTTAAGTTTCATGCGTAGATTGGCTTCTCTCTGTATAGATACGTGACTGGCGATCATTGTGCTCCTGCGATGATGTTTGCCTTCCTAATGATGGCCTGTCGTCTGGTTTCTGCGTCTACCTGTACTAGACCATTGAAAAATGTAATAGCTTTCACT
The DNA here is from genome assembly GCA_029931535.1 of Margaritifera margaritifera. Classification (NCBI taxonomy): domain Eukaryota; kingdom Metazoa; phylum Mollusca; class Bivalvia; order Unionida; family Margaritiferidae; genus Margaritifera; species Margaritifera margaritifera. Next base: position 5,402,334 of record JAQPZY010001673.1, on the reverse strand, counting down.
ACAATTTTTCATTAGCATGACGAGCATCTCACCCTAATTCTAACACATTATTAAAATTGGAGGAAGGTGCAAGAGTTCATGAAAGCGATAAAAAGCGACTGTGTTCGACTGAGATGTCTTCTTATTAATTGCTACAGCAAAAGTTCAATTTCTAGCATGCATTTTCATTGTTCTAAGTTAACGCCCATTCCATAGAAACAATAACTTCCTAGCATGCGTGTGGAGATTTGCTTGACCTTACTCCAGGTTTTCTCGAGTGTAGCTTAAAACTTTATCACTCCGCGTAATTTGCTGAAAACTACATTTTTGTGCAGATTCTCCAACTATCAATTCTGCAGATAATACAATGCAGAAATCAAATTATGTGGACATAGTTGCTAGTAATGAGCAACCAAATTTAATTTAAATACATACGATGATGAGCATATTCGTGTTGATTCCTGATGAAATCGGACCACACCCTGGCTCATACCAAATCAGGTTACAGATGAACCCTTCTGGCAAATGTCTTGCAAAAATATTTTGCCTATGGTCTCTCTCATCATACGTTAATTATCCTTCAATATCGCGCCCAATAATTCCATGGTACCCTTAATCATACGGTCAAATTGGTTTATTTGTAGCTTGATTAATACATGTCTATACGTTATGTAATATTATTGATTGCAGGCAAGCTAGACCATGGCATTAATGGTAAAAATTAGCCTTATTCAGTTTCATGTCTTTCCTCAAAGGGGCCATATAATGAAAAAAATTCAGGCTTGGATACATTATTCATGTTAGAGAAGAATTGGAACTGAAAGTACAGATATAAAATTTAGGTTAGAAACAGATGCATACACGTCGAGACAAATACCGATCGCGAAATCAAAGTAACTCTTCGATGTATACAAGGAATATATTAAAATAGCAAGGAATTTCTCTCATATCTTCCATTCTTCCTAGTTTCATTTCTGTTTCTCTCCTCTGTGTGTTATTTTTAATTCCATTACTTCTTAAAATAGCTAGACAGTTGGAAAGATTTATTCAAGTATTGCTTGTCAGTCATTCGTGATACAATTTAATTTAAGGATCTTGCCCATGTCAAAGAAGAAAGTCATAAGTGATTGCAATCAAGTGCACAAATATGTCAATAGCTACTTTATAGGCAGTGTATTAATTGTAAAACAGGGACGTAGATTTTTTTTATATCAATAGGCTTAGATTTATTCGTTTCGTCTATTTCTGTATAAAACTCAAAACATTAAAAATGTTCATTTTAATTTCACAATGAAATGAAAAACAATAATATTGAAGCATTGTAAAATATTAATTGGGAATGACTCCCATAATTTGACTAATTTGACTACTTTTTATATTTTCACCTTCTGGAGGTTAACTCAGCTATTCGGTACGAATAAAAACAACAAAGTAATTATAAAAAAGGTCAAAGTCGCTCTGCTAAAATCGTCAAAATCAACTGACAAAATGGATTCAACTTTCAAAATTATGATCCTCAGCTAGACATAAAAGTATTTTCACAATTTCTTTTCTTTTCTTTTTTTTTTCATTTGCAATTTGTAAATCTCTTTTGAAGAATGCTCTACTTTAATTTTGTTGGTTTTGTCGTTTAATAAAGGAATTTAAGAGGACTATCGATTAAAAATATATATTCTTTAATTATCAAGTGTATCAATTGATACATTCGTTATCTATTTATTTAGTAAGTATGTCAGTCAGTCAGCCAGTCAGTGTTTTTATTTGTTTCAGATTGATCAAATACCTTCTTTTGCTTGCTCTGAGTGGAAGAGGTATGCTATAGTGTCGTCTGTTTAGATCAGGACACGTATATGTCAAACATTCTCCAATCAGGACACGTATATGTTAATCATTTTCCAATCAGGACATGTTTACGTCATACATTCTCCAATCCGGGCATGTATATGTCAAACATTCTTCAATCAGGACACGTATATGTCAAACATTCTCCAATCAAGACACGTATATGTCAAACATTCTCCAATCAAAGAAAATGTTGAGAGTCAGCGTGTTGCAGGAGGCAAATACTTTTTGAGTAACTTAAACGTTGAAGGAAAAACATCATGGTCATTTCCTTGCACTGAACTCTTGTATATGCGTCAAAATTAGAGTCAATATTGGTTTGAAAGAAAGAGACCTTGTGTCATCATTAGGCTTTTGTCGTCTGTAAATTATGTTGTCGCCGGTCAAATTATTCCGCTAAATGAAATTATTATCAATTTGCGAGGAAACGACTTTTAATAGCGGACGTGGGGAAAAAATGGAAATAAGCAGTTAACTAATTGAAAGTGAGTTATTGTTTTTGTAGCACAATTTTAGACAATTATGGCCCCGCTAATAGACATAATATGAAATTAACAATATATTAATATCACGCATCTTAATTTTAACCGATCATTAATTAATTTGCTTTCTGACAGGAATAGTGGCTCTTAACATATCTATTGCAAACCGCCATGTTTGATTTCCTTAGGCTTAAAGCGTTGAGAGAAGAGGCACCTGACCAGATACTAAATGGTGACAAACAGCATCGCATAACTAAGGACTGAATCATTTGTGGAAACGGTTCTGACTGGGACCCCTTATGACAATGAAATCTTTAAGATCTGAAAGTTTCGATTAATAGACTAAAAGATAATACCAACCGATCTTTTTGTAAATATAAATTTTTTAAAAATTCCTAACTTCGTAATATTGCCAAAAAGAGCACGTAAGCAAAGTTTTGAGTTCTTAAGAATACATTTTATAGAAGAAATATATTGCTTAAGGATTGATCACTTAAACATTTTTTTTTATCTCATATACTTAATGGCCGAAGAAGAAAATAAACATGGCTGTATTTCGAAGGAAAGAGAAATACAGTGTTTGTTATGAACCATTCATAAAAAAAATCGATATTTTCTCATTTCTCTTGAAAGATCCATGCAAAGGTTCTCTTTACAAAAAAAAAAAAAAAAAAAAAAAAAAAAAAAACAAACTTGTCTGAATTACCATGATTCATGCATGGATATCTTCAGATGATACATACGATTCTTTTTTAAAAGACATGGTGTAAATGCTGCTGACGTTATTTTGTCTATCTATGTCAGTTTAATCAAGTATCAAGGCGTCTTGAACAATAAAAAGCTGTTTTGGCGTTGTTTTATGGTCTGGACCGGATGTGTATTGCCTACTCACCGTGAATCACGTTAGTGTTCGATTGATTGTAATGTAATATTGTGACTCTAACCATAAAGTGTTCAGTTTGTATGGAGATTAGGTAAAACTGAACAAAATCAAGCTACCCGTCTATAACAGATACGATTTTGTGAGTGTGTGTGTGTGTGTGTGTGTGTGTGTGTGTGTGTGTGTGTATATATATATATATATATATATATGAAAATAAATAAATTGCTAGGTTGTACTTTTTTTTATCATGTTGTAGAGTTGGTTTGCATTGTAAAGTCTTCGGCATTTTGGTTACATGTTGTATAGTTGGTTTGGTTTTGGCGATGACTCCGATTTGTAAATGATATAGATAACACCGATTTGTAAATGATATAGATAACACCGATAAAGAACAGGAAACGTTATATGGACTGTGTCCCAAATAATACCTTTTCTTCTTTTCACTCATCTCTCCTGCATCTGCAAAAGCTTCTCAACTTTGTCTATATCTGAGCGTACCAAGGGTTATTCAATATTGCATGGATTGTTACTGGAAAACATTAGTTTAAGGGCTATTTAATTGTGCACGGATTGTTGCTGGAAAAATTAGTTCCATAGGTAAAATACATTTAGCTTCGAGGTTTGTTAATATGACTTCTTTGTTTTTTAAAACCCTTTCCTCAATATATATGCAACATTTTATGTCTTGTAAAAAGGGGGTAAAGTATTGTATTTCCTATTGCATTCTACCTATAATGCCAAGTGAGACAATTCCAACCTTTTCCGAATTTGTATAGATAATACTGCTTTATGCAACCTATCCAGGAAAGCCATTCGAGTGGATGCGTCGCTTTTCTTGCGGTGAATTGGGAGGGTTGTCGCCACTGGTTTCTAACGTCAAATCAGCCGGGATGTTACTGAATCACTTCAGTTTTACGGTTGAACTTAACCTCCACAACGAAAGACAAGGAGGTCCTGAAGTAATTCTCAGCCTCTCAAAAGATTTAAGGTGTACCGCTGTTTCACAAGTTCTGTAATCTGAAGTTGGGTCAAATCATATCTTTGACACTGATTGGATGTCATAGTCCACTGGCCATTCAATTCATTTGCACTGTCATTCTTAAGAGATGAATCAACGAGAGAGAGAGAGAGAGAGAGAAGTGCGGGTATGCTCAGCAGACCTTTCGGTTTGTAATTTCGCGCTGTATGCCCATACTAAGCGAAGTCAGATACCAACACTGTACACATATATTATGTAAAATTTACATATACACTGACATTTAGTATTCTATTCGCACAGCTCAAGGCTAAATAATTGTTGTAGTAGAGGACGATCATTCGCTTCAATTAATCAGGTTTGGTGATTTTTGAGGGGCACAATTGTATTGTGGCATTTTATCATCTCAATTTAGTTTAGTAAGATTTTAATTCGTACGATGTAGGTCTCCGCCAGTGAATTTTGATTTGTGACCTAGCACTGCATTCCAAGTGAATATTGATCTTTGTGACCTAGTACATCTGCGACAGTGAATGTTGGTTTTCATTTTAAGTGTTGTCATATACCGATAAAGAGAATTACAAACTATTATACTCGTAGAAATTTAGATGTTTTATTTCAGGTTCTCGTATCTCTATGTACGAGTGAATTTTATATACTCGCTAGAAACTTTGTATTTTTGTATTTTAGTGTTGCTGTATCCCTATACGAGGGGGTTGGTGTGCAAATAATATGTTCGCTATAACTTCTATTCTATAATATTATTTATATTACAGTGCTTCCATTGCATTAACCCCGAAAGAGAATATTAAGATAAGCTATTTACAAAAGAAATTTTTTACGTATGTTCTATTCCAAGAATTTGAAAATATTGGTCAAAAACATCGTTGTACAGAATTCTGCCATATAATACTGCAAATAGGTTATAAAAAAAACCCCACAAAACACAAAAAAAAAGAAGAAACCATCGTTGTACCTATTTATAAAGGAATTTGAGACTCTTCGTTCTCTGATCATTTAGAAAATGTACACAGAATACTTTTAATGGATGATTGTAGACTGGAAACTGTCTCTTGATAAGTAATTACTGTGCTGAATGAATTGTATATATCAGTTCTGAAGACTGGTGTTAAAGCTGAACTTGAGTTTGCGGAAAACTCCGCCCCGATGAGGTCAACGTCACAGTCTTACTCAGCCGTCGTCGGGAGAATTACGACCAATCTAACTGCTTCATGTGCTTTTCACATATCAAGCTCTACGTCCATCTTATGAGGACGTAAATTGAATTCCCCTTAGAAAAGAGTCCATCCATTATATTGATAAGTATTTGCGTAGATGTTGACAGACTTGTCTTGGCTGTAGGTGTAAGTTGTGGGAACAAAGCCGCCCAAGGGACTGCTTGTCCATCAATATATCTATGCAGATAATATAAAGCCCCACAGATAATGCTATAGTGGGATCTCTGATTCACATTGATGAGATGAGGTGTTTGTACGGTAATATCCTTGTTTGAATCTACAACAAAATTATTTTGCCCATGTTAAAAGCATAGCAAAACATCTAGCTGCCAATTATTGGTTTGTGTATAATATTCGAAGTCTTACACTTCTGTACATGCCTGCTCACAGTAGAAGTAATGAGAAACTGCTTGTTAGACTTAATGCGTTCTATGGTGGATTTTCTTTAATCTCTGAATAAAGCTGAAAACTGTTTCAAATTTTGCAAGGAATCCGAATTTTGTTTTTGTCAGTAATATTTTAATTTCTTAAATACAGTAAATACGTACTGACTTGTCGAAATATACTGCCTTAAGTTAGAATCAATAATCTTTAGCTTGACGACCATTTATCGTGAGAAGAATAAACACAAAAAAATTATATATAAAAACAAAACAATAGTTCATTCATGACCATGTGGATATCATAGTCAGAAAAGTAGCATTGGAAAGGAAACATGCAATGTAAAAAAAAGTATTCCTGAACCACGTGTCAGTTTGAAAGGGATTGACCGATTATGGAAAAGGAACAAGACTGCAAGAGTTTTGTGACTCAAACAGCATGGTCAAACTAGGTACGTAGTTGGAACACAAATATATTCAAACACTACTTGGACCCCCACCTGACGGCAATGCAGAACCTAATTGACAATGTAATGACTAACGGCAAGTGGAATACATTCTTGCTTGGAATATGCACATAGAGTTGACTGGTTGGTTTTGTGGCGTTTAATGCCATTTTTAGTGCATGATAGGCTATACGTAGTAGCCGGTATATTTGGTGGAGGAAGAACCCGGAAAGACCGAAGAAGAACCACCGACCCACGAGAAGCTACTCACAACCGTTCTCACATACCCATGTTGGCCGAGCAGAGACTCGAATCCACGTGGACAGAGGTGAGATGTGAGTGATTTGTAAAAGCGAGCGCCTTAGACAACTCGGCCACCTAGCCCCCCCCCCCTACAGTGGAGCAGACGTTGTGAGCGACCAATACCTCATAATTGGCAAATTGCAGCTCATGCTAGCCGCACAGTAAAGAGAAATGTACTCACAAGTTCCAAAATTCTAAGACCAACACCATATACAGATTGTCAACAGGTTCAAAGACTGGGTTGATTTTCTAGCAGAACCAAACCCGGAGATGGGTCAGAAGCAGTTCAAGACAAGTGTGCTAGAAATAACAGTAACAATAGCTGACTCAAGAAGAAAAAAAAATCAATATATGACACCAATACTAAACTGATCATAGAAGAGCGTAGAGAGGCAAATAAAATTAGAAATAAGTAAAGGAGTTTAGAATCAGCGCAGGTGTAATCTGATATCAACAGCACTGTAAAAAAAAAAATTTAAAAAAAATAGCACCAAAACCAAGAAACAGTTATATGAAGAGAGAGAGAGAGAGAGAGAGAGAATTAAAGAGATGTGTTCAAGCGGTGAGAAATCATGTAGAACCATAAATATGTTAACAGTAACCAAATATCACACTACATGTGTAAGAAAAAGAAATTGTACCCCACTTTTTCAGCCTGGATTTACGGTTTTAAAACAGCTTTTACTTGTTCCATAAAGTTGCTATCAGTATTCAAATCAAATGGAAAGCTTTGTGTATAAAATCTTTGTTTACTCAAATGGGAAATCAAAGGAGGGACGAAGAAAATATTATATATCCGTAAATCAGATCTAAAATATCATAAAACACATTTTAAATCAAATGAATACTTCTTTATTATTATTTTTTTAATTAATTCAATTTATATCGTATACTTTAGAAAGCGTGGATGTTGCTATATTTAGGTTCATGAGGTAAAAAAAAAAAGCGAAACGCCAAAATGGTTTTCCTCTCAGATTGCAGCAATGGTAATTAAAACTGGGACTCGTGGGCTACGAAACAGGTGTATTCCCATAAAGTTACCGATATTACTTTTAAACCACTGAATGTCATCCCATGCATCCGATACATGAGTAATAGTTCTTCCAGAAGTTATTATAAGTAATAGTATCAGCCCACGTCCATCATATCACTGCAAAAATATTCGGTGATGTAGCCGGCTGTTGAAAACTAAACAGTCACAGACACGAGCAAGGAGCCTTTCTTGAACCCGTACTGTTCCGTAACTTAAACAAGGACTTAAAAAGACTACTTCTGTAACATTTGGTAAGATGCTATGTTCAAAATTTCCGCACGAGAATTCATTTATATTGCATTAACAAAATCCTACTTTGGCCGGGAAAGAATACTCAGTAACCGAAGAGACAGTCAATATGCAGTAATAGTTAACGTCAGGTAGATATTGCCTTAAGTGAACTGTCGCAACTCAGTCTGGTACATTGTTACCTGATTGTCAGAAAGGAATTGAAACTGTTCTTTACTGTTAACCAATCAATTACAGCGATTCTCTCCAATCATTTTACACCATTGCTCCTGCATCAGCCAATCAAAAGATGAGCTTATTCAGCCAAAAGAATTCGAGTAGCTGGGGTATATAAGCGGGTGATAGCCAATCAAAAGATGAGCTTATTCAGCCAAAAGAATTCGAGTAGCTGGGGTATATAAGCGGGTGATTGGGGCATTTTATTCATGCCATCGTTAGATGTAGAGAAAGAAATATCAAAAGAGAACCTAAGCTAGGAGTGGTTTAGTATAAAATACTAGAGGGTTGCCTGAAGAAGTCCAACACTAGTTGACAAATAATATTGTCGTTCTTTGACTGTGTTCGTTGGATTGCCTGCATATGGCAGGAATCGCGGTAGTTTCGGGGTTTTCAGTTGTTATTTTCAGAGGTTTCTCTTACGGAGTCGTACTTGTCGAAACAAGGCAAGGAATAACGGTGACTTCAGGATAAATCCCCGTAGGTTTACTGGGTGTGTGGGTGTTAGCGAATTGCAGATAACAGGAATCATACTAAATAATCCTCCATATTGATGCAAGCCCAGTCAAAATTATAGGGCAAGGACCTTCAGGAATGCTGTTGAACGGTTGCGTGTTAGATCTGGAGATTCAAGACATTACGGCCGTTTTTAAACGTACTTTAAATAAACATTGTTGATTTGTTTCAACCATTTAGTTGCTATAAGTATGAGAGGTAGCAAACTTTATATTTGTAAATTTCATTGTAAGTGGATATATCTATATCTATCTATCTATCTATCTATCTATATATATATATATATATATATATATACATATATATATATATATATATATATATATATATATATATATATATATATATATATATACTGTGTCAACCTCCTTGAATCATAGACGTGAAAGCAGATAGTGATACCATGCCGACACGTTACAATACTTGCGTACATCGACTTAATGACAAATAATAATGGGTGCCAACTTTATCAGAATCCCTTTGAACTAAGTTGATTTCATATGTATTATTTGAGCAATGTCTCTTTTTTAAATCAGTATAATTTCTGAACTTTATAAAAGTCTCTTATTAACGTTACGTGAAATTTAATCCAATAGTAATTCCTTTCTCCAGCCAGACATTGGCAAATATTGAGTTTAGGCAATCAGTTTGAATTGCCCTATCCTGGAAATTATAAAACACCAGCGCTTGACTTTGAGCTTGAGATTTTGGTTTGACCAATCACAAATGACGTTACTTTGGAAAGCTCGTTTCTGATTGACAGATAGTGCAAACTCAATATCAGACTCGGGCTCAGAGTTGTATGATCTTCAGTAATGGTCTGTGATAAAACCATCTTTGGAATCATTCAGCCAATCAGAAGGGCGTTGTCGTACCAAGTTTCTCTCTCCGTTATTAAATATATTTATTACAATTTTCAATTGAATTTCTTTTAAGCGATAAAAATGTAAACCGAGGAATCTGAGAGCATAGTTATTCGAAAAATAACTGAAATCAAAGATGCCTCATGGAAATGTTTATAACACTGGAAGAAGTGGGTGGAAATCAATATGCGGTTTTAAATGGGTTTCCACGTACGCTCTTGATAATCGAAACATATCGGAGAAGGTGCGGACATTCTATCTTCCCCAATATGACCTCTTAATCAGAAAGCCATCACCAACATCATCACCATCACTACTAGCTTCTACTACTGCTACTACTATTGCTGAAGATAATAATTCAGCTGCGATACTTCTTCACTAATTATCCTTCTACTGTTGCTAGTAAGATACTAACTACCATGATTGTTACAACTATTTCTACCTCTGTTACCCTTTCATAAAAAAAGACTTTTTTAAAAACTACTTTTTTATGGAGCCTTTTATTTCAGTAATAGTTGTATGCAAGGCAAAACTGAGACTCAAAACTATATATTAAACATTCGTCTCACCAACCGAATTATATTTAAAGAAACTGATGCCACTGTAAGCTATTTATATGATATACTAGTCCATAAATTAGAGGATTTTCCAAGAAAAATTACTTTGATAATTTAATTTTTGATTCTTTTGCTCAATAATTATTTTTTCTATTGACATCAATACCATTATTGTGGTGCGGTGGTAGCATGTCGACCTGTCACGCAAGAGAACCAATGTTCGAATTCCATTATGAACTTAATTTTTTTTTCTCAATTTTTATCCTAGAGCGTGCTTTCTTACCTTGAATTAGGAAAGAGAATTATGTTACTACTCATATTTTCTGAGCGAATGAACACAAAACAGCAGAACATAAACGGTAAACAGCCGACATTACCGTAAGAAATCTGCAACTTCAATCTGTTGTCTACTTTAGCTATCCAACACGTTTGAGCATACAATGAAAATAAAATTTACTTCTTCCGAGTGAATAAAAGATATATTTCCTCTCGTGGGCGAAAGAGTTTTTTGATGACATTTTTTTTATTGATTCCAATCTAAATATAGACTTACAAGAGTTTCAAAACAAAAGGTTTTAATATATTGATGCTTCAACAGATTATGGATCCTCATCAGTCGCAGCCGGGTGTGTCCTTTAGGCGGGTACATACGAACGGATTCACAAGTATTTTGCATGGGTTTTGTGAAGCAGTTATGAAAGGTATAGAAAATGTAACAAATACACGATATTCGTTGTCTGGATAGCTGTAACAGCTGTAATCGATGGGTTCCCTATATATATTTTAATTATGTTCGATATCTTGGATTTGGAAAAGGAAGTTTTTAAAAGGTCTTACTTGACATGGACCCATCCTGAAGGTGTAAATGAATCTCGTTGACTAATAGCTAACATTTAAATTCCACTACTGAATATGTAATGCCTGAAAGAATGAGATGACAACATAATACATCGCACGATAGTTTATTTTCTCAGTGAAATTACTTTTATTAATCATTTTTCAAAACCCATAGAGGTTACATGCCTCAGTATATTCCTCAAGGGTCTAATTTAAACAATGATCATTTTTTAAAAATATTCTCTTATTATTAAATATCATATAAATTTAAAAACTGTGGTGAAATGTATAAAAGTCGTCACCAATCACTCTGTTATAAAAAAAATGTTTCACAGTCTTGACATTGTTTGATGGTCAATAGCCTACAGTTCTACATAACGGAAACGTAATTTTTACATTGATCTTTGCAGTTAACAGTGGCATGTATAATTCGCAGAGTGCTAGCACTTTGCAATTTATGAGTCCTTCTTAGCTTGTAATGTTATCAAACTTTTCCGTGATGATTTAGGGATGCCCCAGTACTGTCTTATGGATGAAAGGTGTCAATTATGTGACGTCATTGTACTTTATGTTTCTCTTCGTCTCACGCCTTCGTATACAGTCTAAATGCTTATGTTCTACTACTGAAGAAAGCTCTCGGTCTTCTAAAGGTACAAAGTCTATATAATCTAGAAAAGCTTTGATATTGACATTTTCCTGGAGTTCTTTGTCAGAGTCACGCTCCCATTTGAAAAAGTGATTTTATCCTTTGGTTTTCCAGGTACCGTTTCTTATCCAGTGTTTTCTGATAAAGATCTATCAATTTCGTCTTGTTGACTTTGTACATTCTATGTCTGGAATAATAATTCCATGCCAGAAAAAAAAAATCCTTGATGTGAGAGGACGACTTTCTTCTAACATTCATTTTTGTAGTACCATTCACCTTGTATGGCCCAGTTTTCTTTCCAGTTATGAGTACAATGGATGTATTTACCTTCACCCTGAGAGATGTATTTTATCCAAATGAAATGCCATAATATATTGTTTTTCTTCGGGATAATAGCATTCTGTTGTAATGATCTCAATAGTCTCGGGTTAAAAAATAAATTTTGTTCTAAAGACCAAATTAGGGGCCAAGGTATTCATGATGTAGTGCTCAAATGACCCTATGCTTTCTGATGACGTCATATCCATAAACATTTATATAAACTTCAAGCGACTTTTCTCGAGAATATCTACATTTGAACGACATTATTTTAGTATTTCGTGCTTGAAAATGACTATATTTTCTTCGTTTTGTTCATATCATAGAATGAGATAGTTTTTATCATCTGGTTTCATTGTCATATGATTGTAGTACTTTATATCTGGGAGATGACTAAACCTGACGTCTGGGTATCAATAGAAAAGATTTGGGAACCAGCCTTTTGACCAGTTCATTTAGCTCGAACATCTTAGTTTTGAAAGGGACATGTGCACAAATATTGATAGATTCAGTCATTCTTATGTTGCAGGAAAGAACTTCAACTATCATGTTTTTGATCCTGTTTGGAACAACTCTTGGTAGGATTCCGGTTTTGTACAGGTAATTGAGAACTGAAAACGAATCATAACTCTTGAAGTTTTAACAGCGTATGTTTTGACAAAGGACAATAGTACCAGTATTTTCTTCCAAAAACAGACAACTGCGGACAACGAGGGATATTTAAAAAGTTCTGAATATTAGTGCGCTGTACGACAAAGTTCTTTATTAGTGAACAGTACGTCAGTCCATCCCCCACCCCAAAGTACTCACTATGCACATCTATACACTTTCTCAGTCTGATTATCCAATTATTAAATGCCATTTTGTATTCACTTTTTGGTATGGTGTTCATTTACTGGAAAACTGTACTTCCAACAGCATGGCGGTTTTCAAATCGTCTGCTCCTCAGGGAATCGTTGATAACGGGATTGAGTCAAAAATCATTTGGAGCCAAATCAGAGCTGTATGGAGGACGTAGCAACGTTTGGATGCTGTGCTCCTTCAAAAAGTCTGACACGACAAAGAATTACGAAATCGAAGTAGATTTATATTTGTATCCTATCAGTTACTCGTGACGTTATATCTTCTTGATCTGTCTCTATGAATGTTTTTCTCTCTTAACTTAGGTTCTGGTGTCCCTTACGTTTTGGCTTTCTTCAAGTAACGTGTAGCAATTGATACAAATTAGGCTCAAAGAAATCCTTGGAAATCACAATAGACCTTATCACACTGGTGTGTTTTCTTGTGCATCTTCTTATTAATCGTTTGACCACAGTCCTTGCATCAACATTAAGACATACAGGTCGAATGTCCCATATCGGTAGTTTCCTTGTGAAGCTGATAGCATTATTGCCCTTAACAATGGCGATGACAATAACACAGTATATAGAATATTAGTGATTTCTGATGTGCATGCTGTGATAAGACGTACATATGTTGTTGTATTTGTGTTTTTTTTTTCCAGTGGTCATACTCCTGTAGACAATAATAACAGAAAAAGTGTATGTTCACAAAAGCAGACATACTTGTAATGACATCATGACGATCGTCGTCTTTGCAAAATGGTATTTTCTTTTCCATCTCGGACCCCTGGTAAATGATACCATTAAAATGTTCTTTCGACGTTATATGGTTCTGGTAACCTTATATGACGGCTTGAAATTTCTTGACTTATTCCATGCCACACTTTTCAAGACGGCAGCTTCTCAAAGGAGCTGAATAGGTAACTGAGTCCGAATGTCGTATCTTCTTCGGATACTGTTCAAATTTCTCCTGCTTGACCAGATATGCTTTTGGCGTCACCAGTGCTCTGGTATAATATATATTGTAATGGCTCTTGATCGTCATGTCGAATATTCTAATTGATGCAGAACATTATAAATGAAAAAGGCAAACACGGAAAAGCAGTCATTTGGTGTTTGACAGCCATGGTGTCAAGATGGTGTTACGACTCTAGGTCTTAAAACTATGTGACAGAAAGTGAAAGCAACAATGTAAGTAAAATCAACAAGTAATTTATTTCCAGACAATTAAAGTGAAAATTCAAAAGACACTCACAATTTGTGAGTTAAATTCCAAATAATCCTAAATGTCCTAATCACAAATCCAATAAAGATGGAATGATCTGAATTAATTTCGATGGCCTTGAATGTCCTTATGTACCACAAAGATGTAATCCAGAATGTATTTGAATGAGTTCACATAAATCCCCAAATCATGTATTAATCCAGAAATGAGTGAGTACTTCAGTATTTCCAATGAATATTGTAAATAAATAATTCCTCTCAAATTATATCTGATTTCAACAACACAACTAAAATAGATTCCTTACAGACTGATCTTTTAGAACCGAAATTCTAGAATAGGAATAGGAATGAATTTGTTTACCAAAATCAGTATATAAATACACATGCCCACATGACCTATGTCACATCAGAATAGGAGTATTTCTAATGGAAAAACAATGATCTACCTGACATATGTCACAAAAGTCTAATTGCGAAATGCCTATGAAAATACTATGTAAATAACTGGACAAAAGTTACTATGTATTTTCAAATAACCATACAACTTATAATCATAGACAAAAGTTAAGTCTATAAGCATCATACATAACAATGGATAGGAATATTTGCTAATATTTTAACCCGAAATATTAAAGAAAAGAGTTTTTAGGGATGCGACGCAAAAAAGTTAGCATGGTGATAAAAAGAATAATGCCATACGGGAGTCTTATTTCAGGAGTAATGAACAATACATAGGGAACACTTACCCAGAACTACCACCATCGCAACAACCACCACAACGATCACTAATATATATGAAGGAGAGTTAGCCTGGTTTTTGTTTTCAACATCCTTTCACGATGATAATGTCGTGTACCAAAACTACGTCTGCAGAATCATTTATCCCATTATAATTTGCCACCATTTCAGCGAATCATATGTTTGTACAGGAGATGGCAGTCACTCCACAATGAAATTCCGACCACCAAGCAATGGGTAGAATTCATACAAGGGATACATTTGAAGTTGGAAATTGGCATATCATCGATCCCATCGTCAACAACATTATTGTTTTGACGACCTTCATGGACACGGTGAATAAAGATCCACGCATTCGTGATATGTTACAGAAGGAAACCACCCCAGGAATCTATCTGTCTTTGCTTTGAATTTGCATTTATTTTTTAGCAAACGACAACATTTTTACTATATTGTGCTAAAATAAATCCAGTAGATGGGCAATCGTTAAAGATGCTAGCTCGACACATGTATTCAGAGAATTTCCAACAATGACTGCGTCATTTTGAGGCTACAAAGAAATATTACCCCTATCTCCTCACCCAGTTAAAATCCACAACTCCTAAATCTTTGCGCCTGCCATCTTGGCTGAAGTAATAAAAAGGTTCATACCTTCATCTGTGTATAAAAAAACGAATATAGAACAGTTTTAAACATATGAGATTAAGTTTGATGATGTCAAATTTAGCAATCTTTCTCAATAAGGCCTTTGAAGGTTAGAGAAAATGCAATTCTAAAAGTTAATATAATTACTTTTCTATATACATGAGTCATATCCTATTTATGTAATATGTGTGCTTAATAATAAATGAAATTTACAACCATAATGTTTTATAAATTTCATTATTATTAGGCAAAATACATTGTATTTATACTTCATTATCGTTCTAACATGCTGTCAGTGTTCGACATGATCACCTCTGTTTTGATGTACTGCATGCTAATTTTGTATTTATTTTGGGCCGATGGCCTGTAATACAAATAAAGATTATTATTATTAGTGTTATTATTATTATTATTATTATTATTATTATTATTATTATTATTATTATTATAAAAATCGATTAGATGGAAAATTAAGTGTGCATTAACGACTCAGAAGCTGTTTCATTGTTATGAATTCCAAGCAGAAGTATTTTTTGTACTGTTATTTACAGTTTCAAATGCGCAATTAAACAATTAGTATCCGAAAATAAGGTTACGATTATCAGAGACCATAAGTCCACCTTATTCTTTAGCACTGCTTGCTTTAGCAGCTTGAAAAAATGAAGGCCATATTTTAGCACATGCTTAAATGATATAAATTAATTAAATTATTTGATTTAATTAAATAACTAATTAATTATTTCATTTGATTTGATTTTTTATGTCTTTATTATAAGTGGTACAATGGTAATGAGATACTAGTTGCTGTATGAAACCAAGGCGTCACAAAACTGGTTGTAAATTATATAACTTGTAAAGGAATGTTCAGCTTTTTCTGTGACTTAATACTGCAGGGTAGTCTTGTAAACCTAGAATGCATTCGATATATTTTATTTCCTAATGAATGATGCATTTCAAAGGGTATCCTAAACCTACGTCAGGCAATGAAAAAATGACCAATTGTTTTGCTTGCAAATTGATGCTAAAATTTAGAAGCAATTAAAATTGTTGTGAATTTAATCCCTGAAATAGTTCTCAAAATGGAAGCTCTGCTCTTTATTCTTGATAATAACTTCCTCGAAAATGATGATGCCGATTTCATGACAATTAGAGGCGCAACAGATTTCTTCATGATGATAAGATAATTAAAGATTAAAGTTCTAATTTGGATGTCTTTTTATTCTGTTGTATCTGTATCTTCATTTCCATATATCCTATTACACTAGACGTCGTTACTGAAGATTTATCTCCAGATAGTTAATTGTCGTCCTTGCAATGTAATTTTCAAGATTAAAGAGATAGCAATTCACGTTGACCGTAGAATTCTGGTGGCATGGATTGGTATGCTAGAAGACTTAAAGGAGCGATAAGGGAAAGAAACCAAATCGATAATCGGATGATAAAATGCAAGAAAGGAAGATTATTTAACGTATTCAATATTAGAGACTTGTTTTCTATTTCCTAACTGTAGCTAACATGAATAAACAGGGGAGAAAAAAATGAGAATCCGGTACTCGAGACGTGCCCTGTCTGTGCATCCACCCCGCAAACAAGCTTACCCAGGGTTGTCAGTTGGTAAAAACTTGGCAGGATGGGCACACAATGTTACAGTAGAGAAAAATGCGCGCTCCGACCAGAGCTCGAACGCGAGATCTCCTTGCCTGTATCTGGGTGCCCTATCGTTTTTAACTTTCCAAGCCAACGCTCTTAGCCTGTTCGTAGAACATATCGCCAACACCACCCCGGACACGTTCTTGTGTCTGCATTAAGAGTGATACCGGAGACCCACCGCATTGAGTGTATAATAGAAGTCGGTACGAACCTAATTTTTATATCATAAATAATGGTACAAAGCTACATATTATTGAATTTAAGTTTTCAGAGAGGTAATACAATATTTCATGAGTTTAACATTAAAGCAGCAAAATCAGTATCTACGTAAGATTGCATATCTGTTGACAAGTTTCTACATGAAAAACGTGTGATCAAAGCTGGGTGCGTCAAATAATAACACTGTTAATTTGCGTTGATTTCAAACATTAAAGAAAGATCTGCTATAATGTTTCAGAACAAATACAGATTTCTTTATTACTTTCCGTGATGATAACATTGAAGTAAGTGGTATCAACCCTGAAATCAAGGTGGTTAAACAGTGCAGTACTAAAAAGGAATAAACTAGGTATTTTATGTTCGTAAATACACAAATTTGTATTTTAAAAAAATGTATAGTACAATTTTAAGACCTCGTACATTTTACATGGTTAATCAATAAAGATTCGACAAAAACAGAGATATTTCTTTGAAAACAAAGTTCAAGTTAAAACAACAGCTGGTGAGTAAGTGTATGGAGTAGCTGCAGCAGAGTCTACCATAGTAGTGGCCAAATCTGACATCAATCTGGGATCATTCACACGTTTAAAAAGATTGAAAAATCGGTGCAAATTGCTGAAAATACAAGCACCTGTTTTATACTTGTCTTGTTGATAGCACCTATAAGACAATTTATTGTGTATAAAGTATTCTCTGGAAGTTTTTATTTCGTTTAAATTAATGATAAAGAAGAGCGTTTAAGACACCCACGCACAATAAAACAATAAGAAATACGATCCACTGCTAAATGCATATTCCAGCTATCTCATATCTTCACTATGCTAATGTAGCTCCTACTATTGTGCTATTGAAATCTTACCACCATAATAAATTGAGATGACAAAATGCTACAATTGTGGGACTAAAAAATTATCAGACAAAATGAAAAGAAGGAACACCAGATATCAACCTTATTGACACTATTCATTTAGGAAGCAGCTTCCTTTTGAATTCAGTGAATCCAATATATTTTTAAAAAAATTGAACATCATAAATAATGTCTCAAAGCCACATTGTGATATACTCAGCAGCTTTAGATAGGTGATATAAATATATTCAGTGAGTTTAACATAAAAGCAAAAATCTCAGTATCAAGAGATAACCAGTATTTGTTTACAAGCTTGGATGGGATGAAAGTTTGGTCAAAGTTAATTGTGTTACAAAAAAAAAACATTCTAGATAATACAGATTATGATTTGTAGCTTTCAACATAAAAAATATCCTGCAATGTTTCAGAAAAGATCCTGATGTACAGATTATATTCAATGAGTATAATATCGAATTAAGTTGCATCAGCTCTGATTCCACGGTGAATAAAACAGTGCAGAATGAAGAAGGAATAAAGTATGGAATTTCTGTATAGAAGGATCTATGTTAGTCACGTGGTTGACAAATGGCAAGCAGACATTGTTGACACGCAAGCGTATGAAAATACAACAATGGATACAAATACGTCATGAAAATGATAGCTGTCTTCTAAAAATACACTTAGGCTAAGAAAGTAAAACTAAAAAGGGAGATGACATACACATGCTTTTAGAACAATCTTCAGTTGAGGGAAAGCCTGAAAATATACAGTATGATGAGGGAAATGAATTTTGTAACAGTAAAGTTAAGGCTTTGTTGGAAAAGGAAACACAGCGTACTTTTGAACTTACCCAGACAGAAAAATATCTGTTGTGGAAAGTTTGACAGAATTTTTGAAGACTAGAATGCGTGAGTATTTCACTTAATATGAAACCAGAAAATAGGTTGACGTTTTGCAAAAGTTAATTGATGAATGTAATAGCATTCATCACAGGTCAATAGACATGACTCCTGCTGCACCATCCCCCCCATAAATAAATAAATAAATAAATAGGTAAATAAATAAAGTCATTAAACGCATGGATAAATCGGCGAAACAGTTAGAATTTCAAAATATAAAACAAGTTATGCAAAGGGCTACCTTTCTAACTATACCGAGGAAATATGCAAAATCAGACAATTTATTTTAGGTGACCTCGTACTCTCGAAATTTGAGACAATATTGAAGGCATATTGTACAAACAAGAGTTATTGCTATATGACAAACAAGATGACATATACAAAATTGAAAATATTTTGATGACCATAAGAATAAAAGGTAAAATGCATATTCACTATATTTTACAAAAGCTGAAAAACAAATACAACATAAAAGACCACAAGCTGGTCTACAATATCTTGAACAACATAAAGAGTAATGAGAATCACAAAGATGTTGATGCAATAATTAGAACACCTAAAATTATTTCAATGTTCGTTAAAAGACTGTATAACATATCAACTACTCAATCACATACGCAATTTTTCAAGACAAAATATTTACCATGTAAATTTTGAAGCTTCGGTTTTCACAGACATTTAGTAGTAATTGAAATTCAACTACACAAATAAATGTTAAATGTTAAAAAAAACACCAAATATATGACACAGGTATTTACACAAGAAAAGCCAATTTCATACTAATTGTTTGAATCTATATAATGGGCCCCAGATTGAAACAAATAACCAGTACACCACCTTGCCCTTGTCAAGCAGCTCAGTTTAATGCATTAAATTGGTTAAGTCACTTCAACCAATTTAACATTGCAAATGCATTTAATGATATAAAAATGTATTTTACTGAAAAGCATTTGTTTCGCATACTGATCACTCAACATTTTTAATAGTTACATTTTCAAGCTGGACAGTGATGACTCAATGAAAAGCTACAGATCACAGTGTGAAATGAAATTTTGGCAGAATAAGCTAAATTGGGCAGTGCAGATGGCCATAGCTGGTTACGGGATTTCTTAAAGCATTTGATAGACAAAAACATACCAGAGTTAGAAAAATCAGTATACAAATTTCATGTTTATTCCAGGCGCGAAAACTGTTGTCTGAATGTAACATACCTTTACCGAATGACGAGTTATTCACATCAAACAATAAATGGCATAGATATGAAACAATTTAATTTGATCTGCAACAAATGTAGAATTCTACCACGTGATTACTGGAGATACCTCAATGGAAAAACCAGATAGTTGATAGATATGTTATGTTAGCTGCTTGCAAACGTAAATATAACTATCGAGCTGGTACTACAGAATACTGGAGAACATTGTCAGCCAATGAAATAAAATCTATGTCAGACAAAGAAGAGCATAAAGGCTTGATATACTGATTTCTTCAATATTGCAATGGTCTGACAGAGGAAGGTATTTCCAGGTTAACTCAAAGTATTAGATCATGTATTATATATATATACAAAACATATATTACACAGTCTGTACAATTTTAATCTTGTCCAGTTTATTGTGTAATTTTTTTTTCACATTCGTTTGTTTTTTAATTTCTTCTGCAAGCATTTTTCTCCGTTCGTCATGATGTTTGAGTTCTGTTTTAAAAGTTTCCATTTTTGAGGCTGCAATATTTTTTTTATATTCTCTCATCTCTTTTTCTTCTTGTGTTATAACTAACCCTTGGACAATTTGTTATTCTTCAGCTCCATCTTTGTCACTGTGAAACAAATTACTTCAAATTCGCGAATTAATTCATTTAATTCAGTATTTCTTTATGTAAGTACCCTGCTTCCTTTGTTCGCATTATTCAAAATTTAATTAAGTAATGGTATACCTGCAGTATCTGATATTAGCTGTCTGATAGTAAACGTTGTGTTTCTTCTGTGACTCTAAGTCTATTTAATCTATCCAAGAATTCGTATGTTACGGTGGTAATAGGTTCTGGCTGTCGGTTTGATACATATTTGCTATTTAATTTCTTCATAAAACTAGATGCTCCTAGAGTTCTCTCCTTTAAACGTTTTGTACTACATTACCGAATCTGTCTTTAGATTTGAGATATATTTCAGCATTATTATATCAATAAATACAAATTGAGTATTTACTTACAAAGTCCAAAATCACTTTTATAACCAGAACTTACAAATAGTTTCTCCAATTTAATTTCGTTTTTAAAGATTTATCACCAACGTCTGTATTGACTTGACTTGTATATCCACATCATTATCATCATCATAATCATTTTCATATGCAGAATTTTAAAACACTTTCATTCAAAATTCTTTGCCATTGTCCACCATTTTTGCTGTTATTTAAATAGCGAAGAAATGAATAAGTGACATTTAAAAAACAATTATCGAAGACAAAAATTGTCATATTTATCCAGAAATTGAGAGTTCAAACAGGAATGGAACATAGCAATTGCAAATGAAACACCCAAAAAGAAAACAGTTAAAAACTTGACCGAACATTGTTGGAAAAATGGACGAGAGACAATTAAAGAAGACGTATACATTTTTGTTAGATGCTAGAGCTGCTAAAATTTCCAAATCATTGTCAGATGTTGCAATTTAAAGTGTGATATCATTCATTAGCCGATTTCTTCCGACAATTTGAACGGGTTACAAAACGGACATAAAGATGACTACATGACTGCAAATGGAATTAGATACTTTACTGTATTTTTTTTCCCGTCACTAAAAAAGGTATTGCTTCTATATGTACTGATTGGTAGTTCGATAAAAATAGATTATAACAAGACAGCAGGAAGCAATGAGGAAATAAATGTTGAAAAAATAAATAGAGTAGCGTGTCTGTTGGAGAGAGATGATTTGTTGTTTATGGATTTGTCCTGTATCCACACTTGTTACAATAGTTGCCATTACAGGAATAGCTTCTTACTATGAAATAAAGTTTTACACGGAAACTTGATTAGACAACACTGTTCCAGGTCTCTTCAATTGTGAAATTAGCCATCTTGAATGATTCAACTTCTTTCTTGTGATCTTCTATATTTTTCCTTGAAAGCATTTTTGCATTTTTAGACCTGGTTTAACTGGCTATCATCTATCAATTATTTGTCTAGTGGAAACAGTTTCTTTATTGATCAGGATAGACAAATCATAAGAGGCGCATGGAATAACGTAATCTATTTCTAGATCATATTCACTCGTAAGTATAGCTTTTGTGAAGCTTAGTCATCTGCGATACATTTCAATATATCTAGTATCTCAAATGTCGTGTCTGATTTGATGGTTTGCCCAAATGCTTAGAAAATTCTAATTCTAGTCAATTGTGATATTCTGTGGGTTTCATTGCCATGATTATTTTGTTTCATATATTTTCTCATGTACTCCTTGTTGTACTCTCTGTTTCCATCTCTCCACTTTTGCAACTGTGTTTACAGTACTCTTTCTGACAAAGTTTGCAAAAGCCACTAGTTATGTAAAACTCCGTACATTAGTTTTAAACTTCTCCACACATGACATGTATTGAAGTTCATCTCTTTTATTTACCCAAATAAATTTCTTATTATTTTAAACTACTTATTAGCCGTCTTGCAAGCAATCTTACTAACATCTTGAAGTCGTCTTTAGTTAAATTTCCAACTTTCCTTGCCAAATAAATGCAAGGTGAAGGAGACAAAAAAAAAAAAAGGATAAATCTAAGGTTAGCAAAAAACCTGAAGCTAACTGCTCAAAAGGTAGAAGATTCACGTAGGGTTGAAGTTGGAAGACAACTTGGAAAACGTTCACTAGAATTTAAAAAAGCAAAAGCCGAACGACGAAAAAAGCACAAGAAGCTGAACTCCCGCTACGTGAAATCACGTTATGTGAAAGAAAGGAATAAATTCAAACCGCACAATCCACTTCTTGATTAATGGTGCTATACCTGTGTTTGGGGCATCTTGTTCATTTGGTCAAAAAGTAACTTTAGCTCTTCACAGATTCCTTAACATCCAGTTGTAGACGAAGTTATAATTAGCAATGATCAATCAATTAAAGTAAAGCGGCAACATCTAGCCATCAACGGCGAAGCCTGGACATTGTCCAACCCAATACCTGAACTGCTTTCTCAGAACTTAAATTTGCACGCCATTGTCACTCCATTTTTGACAGAACCAATAAGGTACACTGTAGGTTCAACGCAAGAAGTCTTGTCCCTTTGGGACAACGCCCGCAGGCTGACTTTTAAGGTAATAAATAGAACAGCGTTTACATACAAGAAAATGTCTAGTGGAGCAAGAACATTATCAATACTTTGTTTCCATGCAGCATATAATCTGCTCTCGCAGATGCTTACAGCTTGCTTTATAAAAAATTGTTTCAGATGTCAATTGGCTCACCATCAAACACCGACATTGCAGAAATTGTAAAGATAGTCGTTCCATTTTCACTTAGTCAAGTAGTCAATTCGCAATTAACTGCCTTATAGCTCATGGACTTTTACCTGACAAAATTGTAAACACTGTAGTCACACAAAAAAAATATAATATCGAATATGCCTTGCTACATCTTTCAGGTAAAATAAAAGATGTCAACTGAAACGAAACACGTTATCAAGACAATTTATCATGCGACATTAAGCTCTGATTTTACTGTTGCATTTAGCATGCTTTTGTAAAATCCATTGAAGTTAATAATTGGTCCACCATCAACAATGGATACAGAAGACGTTTTCAATCTGACCATTGCTGTTTCTATTAGTCACTTCACAATCGCTACCTGACACCAGGTGTACTTTGACCTGACAAAATTGTTACTCAATAACAGAAAAGCAAGATAGAAAGAAAAGACTCCGATACAAATTAACCGTACAGACTTTGGAAAGCAAGAAATCTATAATAGATTCACTCCCTGATAAAGTAATCTATTTTATCAATTCACTGGGTAACAGAAATGACAAAAAGACTGCTGACAATATATTGTGTTATTGTGTTTTTACAAAGTTTTAGATGAACAAAAAAAACTATACCTTTTACTGCATGAATGGCAAAAAGGACAAGAGGAATGTTTGAATTCCTGATGAGTATAACAACATCCAGATGTACATGAAAAATAAACTAGAAACATTATAGATTATACGTTTTTTTTATGTTGATGCAGTAACTTTATCAACTGTACTCCATACAGCTAATTTCCTGGTTTATGAGTATAAAAATGACGAAATGCTGTAAACATTCATAGACCTACAAAATTCCAAAACTTAATTTCGTTGTGTCTCGAAATAAAGCCATTTCTTCTTAATCGTTTTGTTTTATGTTGAGGGACGCAAAAAATAGCGTCATTCTAATTATTTTCTTTAACATACTTTCCAGATAAATATTGGTTTTGAGGTTATTAGTGTTTGACAATCTGACTGTTTGATTTTGCAATGAAAGTTTGACGCAGTCGTTTCTCCGCATGCGTATGCAATAGAGTTTGACATGGAATTATTGCAAATCATTCTAATTGTATGTCTTGTGAATAATACATTATTGCTTTGTGAACTATTTTATTGAAGCATTTTGTGAACATCGTAAGTTATTTTGTTTTAGTAAATAAAGTGTATATTAACTGTTTATGCGTCTTGTTGATAGATTTAGATAAGTTTGGTAGCATTAAATTGATAAGCTCCAACCCCAGTATCGTCGACACTTATTCGTTTTAAACTTCATTTCCACGAGAACGAAAGAAACATTCGGTTAACTGGAGAATATTTTCTGCTACACAAGCATCTATTAAATCAGATAGAGCTTGCGGGGTTTCGAAAACACAAAATTAATAACATTTCCTGAATAAGATCAACAACAACAAAATATTATTTTAAATAGCTATTATTTAACTGAAAGGTCTTTTCCAGTTAAATGATTTTCAAGGTGATTTTTTGCAAACAATGTTAATGGACATTAAAGCCAATTACAAATAGGTACAATTAACAGATATAATATTAGCATCAGAGATGAAGCTGCAAAAATAATATATTTTCATGGTATGCATGTAACGTATATTATCGAGTATCTCAAGCAACTTCAGTCGTTTTCCATGTAAATTAAATAACATAGATCACGTATTAAAGAACTATCACGTACACACCCCAGTGGGTTCTCGCCTGTAAATAGTGAGCCAAAAACAAATGACAAAAAGAAATCTTTACTATGTGAAACAATTAAGAGTGACTTAAACCTCAAAAATAACTGCATTACCAATCTAGCAGAAACAGTAGAAAAATAGGATGCGGTTCATCGCGATTTATGAATACCTACATACCTAAGACTCTGGAGAATTATATTTTAAAAGATATCAAGACGTGGAAGAAAAAAGCGGACAATAAATTAACTGTTATTAAACAGAGTCGTACTACAATAGCTAACAACGTCTCAGAGCTACAAGAAAAGATTGACGTAAACATAAAAATATTGTTACTGCGCAAGAAATGTTTAGACAGTGATTCAGTGATGTATCTTCTGCCATACAAGCATTGCAAACAGCAAGAGAAAGAGCGGATGATTTAATTAACGTTAGACAATATATACAACCTATCGAGCAGAGGATACACACTGAGATAGAATCTTTGGAGCGGCACATGGAGAAAATAAAAACAATCTCTGGAAACTATCATTCTTTACAATAACGAAATTCAACAGAATGATCAAGAGATCAAAAGTCTAGTGAATGCTTTTGTTACAAGAATTTCGAACCTTATGAACCAGATAACATCTAACTCTAACATTGTCAAATTTGCAGAAATAGGATAATTTAACGGATATAACCAAAACAAAACACATCACTATTAAAACAAAATGAATGTGAACGAAAACACTGTAAAATCTATGAAAACACCTTATGATTTATCTATTGCATATTTAATTGATAGGATGAAAACGATAAAAGATATTAGATTCACCGAATCTTAAAACATATTACACGATGATGTTGAACAATCTAAAATATATGCAAAGAGGGATATTTATCGAGAGGTAAACACTAATATCGTTTTGGTTTAAATAAGTATTTAAGAAATATGCAAAAGGATAAAACGAATGAGAAAAGATTTAATTGATTTGGAGAAATGGTTTACAAA
Organism: Margaritifera margaritifera; assembly: GCA_029931535.1. Classification (NCBI taxonomy): domain Eukaryota; kingdom Metazoa; phylum Mollusca; class Bivalvia; order Unionida; family Margaritiferidae; genus Margaritifera; species Margaritifera margaritifera. Next base: position 5,376,343 of record JAQPZY010001673.1, on the reverse strand, counting down.
AACTACAGATGCATTAAAACCAGAAGTAAAGACTCTAGCATTAAGTGGTAACCTTGTTGCATTTAAAACCGAAATAAACGAAAACATAGAGACAGAACAAAACACGGAAATGGGAATAACAAGTATTGCGTTGTTTGATAGAATTAGAACAATGAACGAGGAAATAAATATTTACAAAATGAGTTTGAGGGAAGAAAAAAAAACTAAACTAATGCCGAAATGTATATTACTTTACGATTTTCGCATTTTGCTAAATCAAGAGTATCTTGATGGCATTACTTTAAGTTGGAATTTAGCAAATTTAGCTCCAATTACTCAAGAGATATAAACACTGCCCCACGGGACTGGTTTTAGATAAACATATAAGAAAGGGTTGATGGATACTTTTAAAGCTGAAAAATCACCTACAAAATTAGTTCACGAATATAACTACGCTCCGTCACGTTTTGTTGAATACTAGTTACACACAATATATAAAGTTGAGCATTATGTCATTTGAAATTAACAAATCAGACTAATACACAATTTGTATCAACTTGAATAATGACGATGTAACAATATTATTTTTATATGTTGATTTTTACATTACATTAGCGGTAAATAACCAACGTTTTGCTCACTCATTAGGCGTTACAAAAAGAATATGTGCCTAATTAGCGTAAAAGAAACAAGTACATTCTTTTTATATCTATTCGGTTGAAAAAGAAAAAAAGACTTCTTCAGTAAAGATGCAAAATAAAAGCTGTCAACAATATGAAAATTTGTTGCTCATAATTACCCAAAAGGACAAGCCTTGTCGCGCAGCGACAACTGCGTATGCAAAGCAAAAAGCGTATCCGGAGCATAACTCTGCCATTGTCAGAACATAAACTTCATTGTGGTGTTTCAGCACAAAATTAAATGTCTACAGTAGCAGTTATGATTGGATGAGCAATAGCTAACGGACTAGCATATTTAGGAAGCAACTATTTGTTCAAGTTATTTATTCTCACTGGAGCTAGAAGAGTATTAGCGAAGAACTGCAGAGTTCAATGATAACAGATCAAAGACACTTGGAAACTTGAAGGAAATTTCAGAGAGCGAGGTTTAGTGACAAATTACTTGAGCGACCTGGATAGTGCCTTTTCTCTGTATGTTCCTACTCATTGTGATGATGACAGACACGATTAGAATGATCCTGATAGTAAGTCAAAGCTTTAAAACCCAGGACAGCTAAAACTGAATCATTTCTACTAACCTTCTGATAATCAAGAATAATAAAAACATTTTCTTTACACTTGTGAAGGATGTTAGTATTATGTTGCTTACACTTTTTTGTAGGTAATGCCTATTTTCCTTTTTAACACAATACATAGAGTAGAGTTAACACCTCAATCCAACATATCACTGTACCGCACACACACACCAACACCAATGTCGGCCCATATATCATGATTCAACCTTGTAGGTTTTTGGTGTCATTTTATGAAGGTGAAAGGAAATGCTAACAATGCAGTGGTGAACAATTTGGGTAGAATGATTTTGAAAGATATTACTATATACTACGGAAGCGATGATCTTTTCAAGTTAATTGACTGACACGTTTTCATGACATTCAAAGATCTGTGGTTACCTGTATCTTTTAGAACAAACAGGATTGAACAAGGAATCATGAGTGAAAAATGTTGAAAGTTAGAATCAGTTAATATTCAAAATACTGATACAGAAGCTGTACAGTTTGTGGGGTACGGAAAGATATTTAGAATGCCACTTGACTTCAAATACTAACAGATCATTGTCTAATGTATCCATGTGCTCTTCCTCGGGATTTCAGTTTCAACGTAACGCTTGCAACAGCAGTTGAAGTGACAGAAGGTAGTAATAATGATTATAAACTGGAAATTATTTGATTTAAGTGCGATACAATTACCTCCGAATCAATTTTCAACAGTTTACAGAAGCTTCTAAGTATTCCCTTATTGAACAAGAAAATAACACAGAGATTAGTAACAACAGAGGTAACGATTTTTACACCGACATTCATTGTATCTAGCTTGATTTGAAAAGTACACATAGATTGCATGGTAGTGGTCTTACATTAGCTAACATAGAACAAGGTAATCACTTTCAAATCAATAGAAAATAAAATGTTGATACTAACAACAATGAATATTTATTTTGCGTCTGATAGCTAGATTAATATTCAAAACAATCGGATCAAAGCATTTATGTTTTAGAAATGCTACGAAATTATGTTTAGGCATGTATACATGTATTTGAAATAACCCAATTATATGACAATTTATATGACAATATGTGCAGTGACTAATTGTGGAAAACATTGTTTGCACTAAATCTGAAAGAGATTGAATACAAAGACATTTTCGCTTAAATCGCTATAATCTGTCCGACTTTTCTGTGTAGAAGAATTGCAATAGAAAGAGGCTATTCAAAAATTAAAATGTGATCGTGATAGATCCCGAAGATAAATTCGATAAGTGGTTAGAGTTACAGGTTTATTTATATCAAGGCTCAAATACTTTATTTTTAACTGAAGACTGCGACGACATTGACGATGTAAGAATGCAAGCAACTAACCTCACTAGTCTCTAACTAGGTTAGCGTTTAGTAGTAGACATTTTGGAATATATGTGTGAGTGGTCATACAAAGGAACAACTCTGTGATCAAAGATTTAAGAGCAACCACACCTTTATTAGTCGTCTTCTATGGCAAAGATAAAAAAGTAATGGAAACTGTCATCACTGAAAATGATCTCATCATAGATGCTTTACAAAGAGAGACTGTAGCTACTTTGAACAGACCAAAAGGAGCAAACGTTTAATGAGACTAAAGTTTCCTTTTTATTACAAGGTACTAACGTGTCCGTAAGGTAATTTGTTTAGGTGGTGAACCAAAAACACGTTAATGTCATATATAGTCCATGCTACTTGTCTACTTGACGCTATACATATCGTGATTGTTTGCCTTGACCTGAGTAAATTCGTCTGTTGATATTTTTCTCTATGTTTAGAAAGACAACTTCGGTAAAATTTTAAATTTGTTTGATTACAGATCGTTTTATTCCTTTATTACTTGTTTCATCGTTATCAGTCCTGAATGAAGAAAGTTTTGAAGTTAACCCACAAAACTCTCTGATTGGTAAACTGGTCAGGTCATTCCTTGAAAACACCTGATATCTTTTTGTTCACTAGTGGTAAACCAGACAGGTTGTCCTTTAGATAGTCACTAGTATCAAAGAACTTCATGTCATCCTTCATGTCTCTGTAAACGTCTACAGTCTCAATATAAATGCATAATGAATCCTTATTGATATGCCAATAGTCTCATTCTATCACCATATTTGTTTTTCAGATTGGTGTCATAAAATTCATATATTAGTCATTTGGATAATTCTAGCACAGTAAAACTTCCATATACATGTTTGGTTAATTTAATTTTCTTGTTTTTCATACTGACTCGTTCTGTGACGTATCACTCCTATCGAAATCATGGTATAATTTTCACTTCTGTATTATATCGTTTTTTTATCGTATGATGTTGTGTACCGAATTCACCTATAGTGATGAGTTTTCCTAACTTCTAATTCGTTTATACTTACTATAAAAAATAATATAGCAAACCGATTAACGCCAACATAGTTAAAATACCATGTTCAGCGAGGAAAGAAACTTTTCTAGCTGTTTTCCAAAGTCATCTTATCACACTACCAATAATTCCCGACAATGCTGCTGCTGCGTTTTTGGCTGACTCAAGCAAATAATTTCCAATATCTATGAAGCCCATTTTAGTTTTGTCAATGCATTAATCATATTTGCATCCTGATTAAAAGCAGTATCTCCTCCTAAACTATAATCTTCTCCTACAAAATGTACACAATTTGCTATAGACACAGTATGAATTGATCTCAACAGCAGTCCGTATAGCTGCTATTATGACCCTTTTCCTTTAAACAGTTGTTTCAGCCATCAACCTAATGATAATATTTTCTCTAAAATTCTGTTTATTGTTTCTCTCTTTAATCTGTGTTTCATACATTTCAAGATCAGATTTCATAGATTCTAGTTTCTATTTGACAGCTTTTCAGAATTTAAATAACCCCATTGATTCTCTTTCATCTAGTGCAGTAATTATGTTTTATTTACTGCTTGTGGATGCTTTCCACTTTGAATTCATATGTGGTAATCATCTATTAAGATTTTCTGCTAGTCTGGCCAGTTGATCAAATGGTTCATTTGTGTCTATTATTTGCATGTCAATGTTCTCAGGGAGTTGCTTTTGTTGTCTTTGAACTGGTTCAAACGGATATTTAGGTTGCGTTTTCTTAACAGGACGTACCCATTTGTTGCCTTGTTTTGTCGAATCTAATATGACTAACAACTCTTTTCCTATATAACCTATAATAGTGATAGGTGCTGGCGTTGCTTTGAAGTTTCCTTTCAACTGCCTTGTCATCAGGTTTTACGTTATATAGCGTTTTATTGTATTTTAACGTTATTTCTTTCCGTTTGGCAATTAGTCTGCTCCTTACACTAATCAATAACTTCTAGTGAAAGGTTTTCGGGACATCTTCTCCTGCTGTAGTTTCAGCAACACCCGATGTGGTTTGACTAAATTGTTTAAGATGTCAGTAGGTCCACCTTCAAAGATGCATATGGGAGAAATTTAATAGTTTATTATTCCAGTCTCTTTAGCCAGTTCACTGTTGACTACCTAATTGCTTATGGGTTACTACCATATAAAACTGTAACACATTAAATTAGTACTTCTGTCGCAGGGAATTACATTTCTGTTTTGAAACGCAAGCCAAATAAAAATATGAACAATACAACATTGCAACCTAAAAGATCTACAAAGGCAATAAAATAATTTACAGCTCAAAATCTGAGCTGACACTGTTCCATATATGAGTGAGAACACATTAGAAGGACCTCATTACATCCTACATTACCAAATGACAATAATATTATTTTTATTGCGCAAAATGAAATAGATTAAACATGATTTGGTTCAAACACTATAGATGTGTTAGAAAGACATACAATGAAGAATATAACATTGTAAATTCGGTAGAGTTTAGCATAGCAACAGTTTCATGTTGTATGGATGTAACAGCAACTGGATTAGGCGTTGCACGAATAGCTACGGAAGTACTTCTTTCTTTGGTTTTTAGTGGATTTTGTACAACAGTCATAAGATTTGTTACAAAAAACATTTAAGGGAAAGTTGATCTAAAACAAAGTTGTAAAACATGATGAAATAGTAACACATGCTATTATCAAGTTGAACGTAGTAATGGCACGATAGGAAAAGCAGTAAGTGACAATTAAATCAATCAGTTAGTTTATTTCACTCATCAATGAGCAAAACAGACGCGAAGAGAAAAAAAAAGACAGAGAGTCAAGATACAAATGAATTGAAAAGAATTTGAAAGAAAGGAAGAAATTGAACGAAAACGAGATTTTAAAGAAGCTTACAACAAAGATTACAAATTGAACAGAACATAACATTAACTATTGGCTTTTAAATTTATTCTATGGAAAAAGAAAGTTATATTCCAACCGATCTGTTCAAAAAAGACCTCACTTACTATCACGACGGACTCCCTGTAAAAGACGTTTAGTACAACAATTCAATGAACAACATAATGGTAACTCTCGATATCGTTGCAGAGAATACATTGTGTTGCTGGTTGCAACAATAATGCCAATGTGTGTTGGTATGTGTGTGTTTGTGATAAAAATAAAGCAATGAAAATAATAATTCTTTTCGTTTAACAACCTTGAGATATACACGAATAACATCAAAAAGGAAATAACTACAGATATTGTCGGTAACATTCACTGATGTTGAACATTTGAAACACAATTCAAGAGTTTAAATAACCCCGAGTAGCAATTAGATGGTGCATATCACCGACTACAATGATGAATTGTCAGGATTCAATAGCTATAGAACTATACAGGCATCATCTCAACCGGATAGTATTTGCAGAATTTAGAAACCGAAAAGTTTATACATTTATCTAGATCAAATCAATTGCACCAAACTTTATTTCAAAATGGTAACAATTCCGCTTTGTTTGAGCCTATGCCTGTACCTTTCTTCTTTCTTTGCTTTACTGTGACTTTGTTGGAAAAAACGTTAATGGTCATTAAAAGAAATTACAAAGAGATTCCATGAACAGATAGAATATCATCATAAAAGATGAAGATGGAAAAGTAATATATTTTGAGTACAAGCAAGTAACATATGTTTTTCAAGTAAAGTAAATGGTATTTGCACGATAAGATAAATATCGGTATGTGGTTCTAGTGACTTAGGTTTACCTTGAAACATCGAGACAAAAACAGAAACAGCAACTACATGAATAGGTGAAACTCTTAACAGTCACTATAACTTCAACAACAACCGTGATCCTGTTGAATTCACTGATGCAGCTATTGGTCGGTTGTACAAAGATATACTGATAATCAGACAGGTAAGAATGTGGATGACAATAATTAGAAAGATATCAAAAAATGAATAAATTGAAAGCTATTTAACAGAGTAGTAACGAAAGAGTTAACACGATCTTCGAACCAAACATATTGATGCCAACAGAAAAATATTTTAGATCTCAAATATTTGCATAAGCAGAAATTTAGCACATTGTCCAATGCGTTGCAAAATTGGACGAAAGAGCATATTAAATACCAAAATTAAACAAAGCTTGCAACCGTTTAAACAGATGATGGATGCCTTGGAGAGTGACATGGTAAAGATAAACAAATCTTTAGAAGACTATAACACTTTACAATCTTATAATTTCAATTGGAACAATTACAAAGACCTGAATTATGAAATTCCACAAAAACTATCAAGAGATTAAAAAGCCAATGAATAATTTCAGAACAAAAAATACTGACCTGAACATCAAGATAGCTGCCAGCACTAATGCTCTGTCAGAGCTGCAAAAGAAGAATGATTGAACAGAGATAGCTAAGAATACAGAGGACAACAAAGCAAAACGAAAGGGTAGTAAAAGCGCGATAAAAACCATAATCCAAAAACCATGCTCCATCATGTGTTGCTATATACAAGTTAAACACAATATATTTTGTGTAACAATGCGTCATTAAAATAAATAAAATCAGGTGTATACATACTTTTTGTCAGCTTGTATATTAAACCAATAACATTTGCGGGCTTTTGTATTGATTTTTACACTGGACTCGAGGTGAAAAAGCAACATGTTGCTTACTTATTATATGACATATTGCTTACTTATTTTATGTTAAAATGGAATCTGACCTAATCTTTACAGTGTGAAGGAATCACGTACATACAATCTTGAAGAGAACAATGTGTTAATAATTTGATTGAAATGTGTAGAAGGGCCTATTCAGCCAGGGTGTACTCTTTGTTAATTAAGTTACAAAAATGGCAGCAGCAGAAGTAATTATTGGATTAGCAATAGCTTACGGTCTATAATGTTTTGACCCGAATGGATCTAGAAACAAGGAATTATACCTTATAATGCTTCGAGGAAAGAAAAAAACAACCGTAGAATTCAATGAAAACAGCACCAAGACATTTGGCAACTTGAATTACAAATTTAGAAAACAATGTTTTGTGACTGAGTGCTTTAATAAATTGGATGGTGCTTTTAACCTATACATGATTTGCACGATCCTGATGACCTTGAGATAAAACTTGAAAAACAACGACAGCCTGAACTTAATGATTTATATCATCCTTCCAGTGAACAGGCATGGATATTATGATCTTTTGAAGTCGAATGACTATATGATCTTTATGACATATAAAGATGCTTGGTTACCTGATTTGGTTAGAACAAATAGGATTAAATATTGCATTATGAATTCAAAGCTTAGAAAGTCATACTAACAAGCGACCAATGCAAAGAATGCTGGATATGCCAAAACGTTTAGAACAGCATTAGTCTTTCAAATTCTTACATGTCATTGCCCACTCCATCCTTGTGCTCTTCCATAGAATTTCAAATTTTCCATAACACATGTAAAAGCTTCAGAGGCGATAGAAGGTGGTAACCAAGACTACGAAGGGAAACACGTTGTATTTTGTACAATACGATTTCTTACAAATCATTGGCATAATCGATTAATGACAAATACAGGAATTTAATTAATTCTTGCATGACTACATCACAAGGGAGATAATTAACAACATAGTAGCCAATACAATTTTAACAAATATCACATTGAGAATGAGCCTGAAGGGTGTTTTGATACTATATAAGAAAAGCGGAGAAAGTGATCAAGAATTTTTTTCAACTCAGCAATAAAAATGAAATCAAGTGACTATAGATATGCCAAATATGTATTATCAAGGTGTCCAATTAAGACAACATTTTACAGAAGCATAAAGTGTTTCTTTAACATTGAAATTAGTAACACAAGTGTTAACAATTTTTACACTAATAATTTATTTCTGGCTTGATTTTGAGAAGTGCACATGAGAAGAGATTGCATGGCACTGGTCATAAATTAGATAACAAGATTCCACCTGGAAATCAACAGCAAATAAAATGAGAGATGCTCACAAGATATATATTTAGTTTGCTTCTGATCTTCAAAATCATCAGCATAATTGAATTATGTTTAGGTATGAATGAATGTATTTGAAAAAATCTCATAACATAACATGATAATTTGTGGAATGACTAATTGGCACTATCTTTGCATTAAGTCTGACAAAGACTGAATAAAAAGACTTTTTTTAATACAAAGTCCATTCAACTTTTCTGTTAAACAAGACTTACAATAGAAAGTTGTTACTTGAAGAAGAAAATTGTATGATAATAAAATAGATATGTGATTAGAGTTACTGGTTGAAATTTAACGAGATACAAATAGCCTGTTACTAATTGATGATTGTGACAAACTTGACGTTGTAAAAATAGAAAGAAACTAACCTAACCAGACTACCTTTCTAGTGGTAGATATTTGAAAATATCTGTTGCAGTGATTGTGCAGGAACACGACTCTGTTTTTAAGAATTTCAAAGAAAATTACGTTTTAGTACTGTTTTGCAGTATATATAATGAAGCAATGGAAACTATCTACACCGAAAATAATCTCATCACAAATGATGTCAACGATATGTCAAAAATATGTTGTAGGTAAGCTAAAACAAAAAAAAGGCGCAACTTATAATGCTATAGATTTTCCCTTAGATTGCACAATAAGTTTGTGTATGTTATGTTGTCAACCCCGCCCCCTCCCCCTTATCCTTATACGTTAAACGTTATTCATTTTGATCTGATAAAGATCATTTTCTTTCTGTTCAAAAAGACAATCTCGGAACATTTCTAATTTAAGATTTTTTTCTTCATTACATGTTTCTGTATTCCGCTGCACATATTCTATTCATCTTTATGTTTTGTGAATGAATAAGGTTCTGACTTTCACCCACATAATTCTCAAATCGAAACACCATTCAGCTAATACTTGAATAGTCCAGGAACTTTCTTATTCATTTGTGGTAAGCAAGATTTGTCATTCAGGTTACTAATGTCATAAAACGCGAGGTGATTTGTTATGTCGTTGTAAAAGTTTTCTGTCTCAAAATAGATACAGCATCGATCTATATCAGTCATGAGCAGTCTCTGTCACAGGATGAAGCCGGGTTGTAATTGGATTAGTGAAGACACTGAAAGCAATTGCGTTAATAAGATGTTTATTTATAAACGCAATTTAAAGGTGAACAAATCTGACACCATTATAACAAAAAGATAAGGAAAATTATATAGTTCCTAACATGGAACTATCAACAACAAGTAACTCAACGAGAAAAATCACCGATCAACAAATAAAATCATATGATCTACAAATAATGCATCATAACAATTTATCCACAAGATGGACGCATGAATTGTACATTTATCAACATATCACTCAGTTAGCGATATTTGACATATGGATGCGCGTATTTATGAATTTATCACACATCTAGCGATATTGAACATGTGGATGCATGAAATTACGAATCTATCACTCATATAGCGACATTGAAATGGGAATGCATGAAATTATGAATCTATCACTCATATAGCGACATTGAAATGGGAATGCATGAAATTTTGCTCAGATAGCAATAGTGAAAATTACAATAACATGGAACACGTAATATATATAACTATCGTGGCGTCCATTTTGACGTCCAAGATGTATAACCGGTTCCACCCGCTCTAGTCAATGGTCAAGGAGCCACCACGCATGGTCCACCGCTCCCAGTCTGTTGAAGGATCCCTCGAGAGCCTTCACATTCAACACAGACCCGATGGTCGCGAAGCCTTGGTCCCTCACATCGAGAACACCAGTACACTCTTCCGAGCCAACTTCACCAGACACAGCGTACACGTCATAAGAAACCCCACAGAGTTCTGTGATTCCACATCACCAAACCATACACAAAAGCAGCTAAAAGTATAACAACTGAACCGTGTAGTACATATGACACGGTTAAGTACTTTTGCATTGATATATGTTGCGCATGCGCGCACATGAATTACATCTCGTTACACATTACATTAATCGTTCAATGAATGCAGCGTATAATTAAATTCAATCTGTCTGTTCAGTTACAACAAATGGCTAACTCGAACTAGACTATAGTATTTCTAATATCATGGCGTTGTATGACCTAGGTATTGACTCTCTGTAGAATTTAGAATAAAATCTAAAACATCTAATATATGAAACAATTCTGTCATATAAAACGAATAGTAATAAAGAATGCAATCTTAAATTTCACATATCTCTACAGTTGAAGATTGCTCCCGTAAAGAGGTAATCTTTCTGACAAGACGTGTCGTATTGTAATTTGTTTATAGAGAATTTGCTCTATATGTACCCTAGCTGTGACAAATATGCGCAGCTAGGTACTTGGGTTTTCACTGCAGGCAATTTGCACATGCAGCATGGGTTGAATCGCGCTCAGTATTTCGAAATGACTAGAGCCGAAAAAATAAACCACCCTCGGGTAACGCTGTACGCGGCAATGAAACGCGAGTACATTTTCGATCACACATACACATTGATATAAAGCATACACAATTCCGTGACAGTCTCGTTCTATCATCATATGTTTTCAGCTTGTTGCAGTAGAATTCATACATCAACCAACTGCCTAATTCTGATTTTGTAAATCCACCGTAACTTGGTTTTGTTATTTTTTTTAACTATTTAACACTAAGTCATATTCAATAATTGTTCTCCACTTAGCTCCAATTTCCTCGGCATGATATGGACTGACTGTGTTCAGAGTGCTAAAAACCAACAAAAACAGATACGAACAATAATTGTTCTGCATGCCAATGACATATCTATGTGACATTTAACAAATCTAGTATCATCTGTACACATTTTTACTGTTATTCTTTCCTCAAAGTATCCAATTGTTAACCAAATACAGCGTTATTCATCATTTTTAAAAAATCTTTCTCAAAAAAATCGTTATTGGTTTCCTGTCTTAGATTTATATTCAGTTCAATGTATGATTTAATCTTGGCTGTTGATCAAGCAAAACAACTCTGTACACTTTTCAGTTTTAACCCCAACTGTATGTAAAGCTTTAAGTTTTTGCTAATGACATATTTCTCTTTGGTTTCAATGTACATAATGATTTTCATACTGTTGGTTGTGTTCTCTTGTAATCATCAATCAACTTCTTTTGCAAGGTAGATAAATAAGTTTTATCTGGAATTAATTTCGCTGAAGCTAATGGGTTGTCCTTGAGATCATCATGCAATTGTAATGGAATCTCCAAATCCACTTAAAACTATGGTCTGACATTTCCAACCGATTTTTTATACATCTTATTTGTTCATCAGCTGTCCATCCAAGTATTTTTACCTACATATATTGAGACATCCCCTACTTTAAAGATTGTTGGCATAAAGGTACAGAATGAATGGCTTTGGCCTTGACTTTTCGTACTCACCATCATGTCTTATTTTACCATCTTTCTCCAAGCATCCATGATTTGCTTCCACGTATATGTGTGCTAATTACACATCGTCCTCCACTCTCTATCATCAGAAATATACCATAGTCTGTCAACAGCTCTAATTCAAATTCTGATATCTTTTAACTTGCATCATGTGCTAATCTGGGAGACATATAATACTGAGCAGGATCAAGTTTGTCATTTTTAATACAGACATTACGAAATTCCTACAAATGTTACACAGCATTAAGGTATCGTTCAGACATAATAATCATGAATATCTCGAAGTGTTTTATATGTTTGAATCGTTAAGTGATGAATACCACATTTTTCTATTTGTTGTATTGCTGCTTCGTTCGATCATCCAAAGCAACCTAAGTATTTGTATTGATAAAATGTCTATTCTCAAGTATTTGAGTGTCATATTTGTACACTGCTTCAGTGTTTCTGTAAGTTTTTCAACGCTATAATATTTAGCTATTATGGATATCTGTAATTAAAATTTAATTCGTTCTGGATAGTCATTTAGAGCTTTGCAATTCAAACTGAATTCCTTATGTGCTGAACCTTTATATTTGCCGGTTAAGTGATCGTAATCTCTCACCTTATCTTCAGTAACTTCTCTCACACAGATACTGCATGTATTTATTGGGTTATAGTGTATTTCATCTTCCTCTGCAAACATCATATTTATTTATTTATTTATTGATGGGGGAGGGGTCTTGAATCCTGTATGCACTGGTTTTGCAATCTTGTCCAACACATCGCAGAATACTTCATTATAGTCTATTACTCTGTAAACCATTGGTTTGTGTATCTTCTGGATTCATTTAACATACAAACATAAACCTGTAGGAAAGTCTTTGGCTGTTGTGATTGTCCATGATATTTCGTTTTGTTGCATAGCACGATTACAAAACCTTCTTTAGACATTATTATCAACATTGTAACATAGTATTTTGCGTTCTAATATTTGTGTTCTATACGATAAAACTAATGCATTTGTTTAAAAAGTATTTTCTCTTTTCATGTCTATTCATGCATGTTTATCTGTGAATACACCAGTCCTGAAAAATTTTCTATTTCAACGTAATGGTACCGTTAATCTTTATAATGATTAGGATCATCAATCTAAAATATGATTAATATGTAAACATGTCTTACCCGGATTTATGTAAGATGGTTCAACTATTTTGAAAATATTTACAGACTATCAAGCTCAGTTTCAAATTGTACAATATTTTCTATTTTTACAAGACATTTACCAAACAAAAACTGTTATTATCTAAATTGTATTTTGATGATCTACCTACTTGATTGCTTGATGAATTAGCATATATTTAACGCCATAAAACAAACACCAACCTTCTATGTTTTGTATGTTTATACAAGCTTTTTTTTATTGTAACCCATTTTTTGCAAATCTGTGTATGAGCTTGCTCTGAGGAGTTGCTAACTATTTATGTGTAATGTTAAATATTCTATCCTGTTACGCATCCATCTTGTACTTTCCCCTATTTCTTATTTTGTGTGTAATATTTCAAGCAATGTCTAGATGGCAGTTTGAATTTCATGTATATTCAATATTTTTAGAAGCTTTGTTCTGTGGTACAAATGACTCTATTCAACTTGCTTTTGTAAGCGAGTCGTTTCATTAGTCTAATCGAGCGTTAAATCTAGTTGTACTTGTAATGAAACAATGGTTGATTTTTTTTAAACGATCTTATCTAAATATTGGGTGATGTCATTGAAACAATTACTCAGATCTTGTCTGTTACCACTGTACAACCTGTAAGATCTATGAAATAAATCTCCAAGACTTTTAGTGAGAGTTCCGCTTAAATTATCTCTTTTCATCCTGCTTAATTATATTCTAGATATAGACGTATTCAAGGAATCTGTGACTTTTCTCACGTTTTGGTATTGACGTATCATACACCACAGTGTTTATTTTGATTTATTTACTTAACATATATATATATATATATATATATATATATATATATATATATATATATATATATATATATATATATATATATATATATAAATTAACTATTTTGCTTGTGTATAAGTTTCCGTTATTTACGTCAAGGTATTTTGCGTGCATATACGCCATCGTTGATTGTGTACAGATACGCAATCCTTTTATAAACATAAATTATGAACATATGTCTTTGGTCCAATTAATCCGGAAATTTTGTTGTGCACATATGAGCTCAAATTATGAACATGTGTCAAGGGTTGAATGATCCCAGAAATACGACACTGTCAAACTTTTTTATCAAGAGAAAGTGTTTACACCTTTGGTGGGTTTCGAACCTCAGACCTTTCAATCTGTATTCCTATACTGTGAGCCTACACCACGCGGTCTTGCTTACTAACACATTTACACAATGCAACAATAATGTATCTGTACAATTCTAGCGGACATTTGATTACCTGTACTCCAGTCTAACTGGCCTAATAATTTTTGACTGTGAAATAATACTTTCACGTCTGGCTGGTCTGGTGATTTTTAGAATTGAATATGTATATATTACTGGTTTCGTTGGTATAATTTTGTAGTGAATCATTTAACCAATTGTTATTAAAGACGAAGCGGGGCGAAGCACTTATTATTGTTGTAATTAACACTGTGAATTCAACTACTCAGGCACAATAAGAGAGAGAGAGAGAGAGAGAGAGAGAGAGAGAGAGAGAGAGAGAGAGAGAGAGAGAGAGAGAGAAAATTTCTGAAAATGTAACGAATTTAACAATTTTACAGGCTTAGTACTGTTCTGGGTTTTGAAATATTTGTCTTTTGTCTTTGATATTAGGAGCTGAATTTGACAAAGAATAAGGGGTTCAAAATAATATGTCGTTAATACTCGCATACGATTTTTGTTCTTTTTTTTCCAAGTATACCAAATCTTTTCAATGATGTTCGGACCGATTTAGTGAAAGGGCTATTGGAGAACTGATTGTATTGGATCAAGACTTTATTAGGCCATCATCTTTTTTTATGATATGGTAATATATAATATTTTGTAAGTTTGCTTCTTCATGAGGTTTTACTACGAAAGGATGTAATGAAAAATTATCAGTCTGAGTTTTCGTAACAATTTGATAAATAACGAAATCTACCAAGTCTACCTACCATATATATACTCGCTTATACGTTCAGTCAAACTGCAAACTGCACAGACCCAGATCTGCCATCGCATAATGCGCCAGCACATCTGGGTTTAGTAGTTTGTCAGGAGCAATCAATAGAACAAACAACATAGACCCTGATCTACTGATGCATTATGAGATGACAGATCTGGGTCTATGCAGTTGGCAGTTGGACTCGACTTATAAGCGAGTACATTCCGTATATCGATATTCCTGAAAGTATAATACCTCTATTTATTATATACTTACCAATTTCCTACCCAGGAAAGAGCCAGAATTTTACAGTCATTTCCTACAAGCAGGAAAACGATACTATCGTTTTCTAAACCCGTATCACCATACTCTCAAACGAGGCTGGGACTACATTATCCTCGAGGTTTCCTGGTGACAATAGCAGCGCCCCTAGCGATGGGATGCCAACACTAGCAGTAAACAAAGCTCTCACAGCTACGTTAGTTAAGAAACCTTGCGTTATATGTAAAATATCTGATAGTTATAAACAATATTTTGTCACAACAACAATTAAAAAAAAGCATTTATTCCTTTATTTTGAAGTAATAAAATATTGCCAAAATGTTCGTCTGAAGCAAGATCATATTTGGAAATCGCGTACCAAAACATTACAGTTGTACAGTACAACCCATTTACGGAAATTCATAAATGGTAACGTTAGTGAGTTTCACGCATAATGGATGAATTTAAATTATAAATGAGTAATATTCTCTGCAACAAATCTGTACTATCAAGTTCCAACAATTTCTCCTAACATGCTGTAAATAACTGTACAAATAATGTTGTCATTCACGTGTCAAATTCCCATCGGTCCCTCTCACAAAGTATCGCCAGAAACAGTTCAACCGCATTCAACCTTGCCTCTGAAATAAACTTCCAGTCATTCAGCTGGTGAAAACTTCCGTGATGCAAAATTTCAGAACTGCACAATAACTGTAAATCACATATATGAGTAGTCTGCTGAGCGAGCCTTGTTTCACAAACTTCATTCATAAAACTAATATTCATGCGCATGTCAGCCTTTCAAAAAGTGATTCGGTTTACGCTTTAAGATGAAGTTCGTATTAAAGAGGTTGAAATGTTTAGCAATTACTCGTGTTTTTCAACTACATAAAGTGATTTTATTAAATTATATGAAAATTGATAGGAATATAACAAAAATATCATTATCACAGTAGTGTAATTTTGATTGCTAGATCACGTCTAGTTCTCAGCATAAAAATCCGGATCATGACTCGACGCTTCGCGTCTCGTAATGATCCGTATTTTCTGATGCTGACAACTCGACGTGATCTAGCAATCAAGATCGCGTTACTGTGATAATACTATATATATATATATATATATATATATATATATATCTATATATATATATATATATATATATATATATATATATATATATCGCAAATTGTTCTAATCAAGGAAAATTTTCAAATATTTGTATTAAATTTGTTTACAGCTATTGGTGGCAGAATTTACGGAAATACATATTCCAACTGCTGGGTGTAAACTCCTAGACGTAATTTAAGGCTGTTAAAACGTGTCTTCTTAATAAGAGTTGAACTCCATTCGAATATTGGCTTAGATGTTGTGGAAAGTAAGACAAATATAAATAATTTACATATATTTCAAAATTATCAGCACCTGAATTGACATTTAAAGTATATTAGTGCATAGATAAGGGCATTTTCTCGTACCTAGTGTAAATTGCTAATAAGAGCTATTCTAATTTCAATTCAATTATGGAAATGAGCCATTTTAAAAAATACTTTACCACCTTCCACTCCAAGATATCAGCAATCTATTATTTGGCTGATTAAATCTAAATATGGCCTGTTCAAGCCGAGAATCAAAACGACACACTGATTACAAATGTCAAATTTGATAAAAATACAACTGCTCCAAGTTCACGCGAGCGGTTACTCTGCGAGATTTTCTCACGCCCTACTAGCGTTACATTACTTAAAAATGCATTATTGTTGGACAGAAGTGATCATCTGTAGAAATTATCGAACTTTTTAAGACAGTAAGAATACTGGCTTAGATTGATACATGTTACTGATAAGTTAAGGACAGTGAAAATGGCGGAAGAACTCCAAGGCTGATTCTAACTGACACAGCAAGAAAACTCACAGTTACCAACTCAAAGCAGGCTTGGATGCCACAAGATTACTGTCAGAAGAATCCAAATTTTATAAAGTCGAGCGTCAATTTGATGCATTAAGGAAGGAGATGCCTTTTATTCCGTTTATCTTACATACTGTATATACTCGCGTATAAGTTAAGTCCAAATGCAAGCAACATAGATCCTGATTTGCCGTCGCATAATGCGCTGGCAGATCAGGGTCTATGTTGTTTGTTCTACTGATTAGTCCTTACAAACTGCATAGACCCAGATCTGCCGGCGCATTATGCGACGGCAGATCTGGATCTATGCAGTTTGCAGTTGGGATAAGATTATACGCAAGTAGGACGGTATTTTATTTTTAAGTCAGTGACTGTCACTGTAAATTGCACAATTCTAAATCATAAAGAATTGTGTTATATTTTTCAAAACCGAATGTACACAAATATTATAACTTTCATGCAGGGCCGGATTAACCCACAGGCTGATATGGCTTTTTATAGCCTTAGGCGCTTATATTTTGTAGGCACTCCTTTAGGCCCTCCATTCCATATTAAAGTATCAGCTGAGCGACGGTAGTTCCTATTAGCCATAGTCCCCTCATAATCTTAATCTAGCCCTGCTTTCATGGATGACAACCGCAAGCTTTCATGGGCAATAACCCCAAGTCACACGAGTCACATATGTAAGTTTGTTAATATTGCGTATTCTTTCCTCAGCTATATCTGGTTTGTTAATATTGCGTATTCTTCCCCTTTACCATTGTAATTAATTCGGCTAATCAATACCCTTTACTAGCTTTAGATTTTCAGTAATAGTTAAAATGGAGATATAATGAACCTTATCTTTCAACACAGAAAAACCTGCCGTAAAGGTGACCTGTATGAAATAAAAACCTGTCTTAAACAGCTAGTGCTTCAAAGTCAATTAAATCAAGGTATTGAATAAACAACTCTCTATTAAGCAACAACCTGTCTTCAGAGGCCACTTTTCTCATTTCACATGGTGGCTGCTAAAGACAGGTTTCACTTTATCATCATTTAGGTATAAATTGTTACTATTTTAGTTAAAACAATGGTCTGCTTTTGTTGTGTTTTTATCTCCCATCATCATGTATTAGGCTGTAAAGGTTTGTATTTCATAAGAAGCTTTCGTAATAATTAACTCATATCTTTGACTGTAATAATTCATACCACCAATATATGAATTACTGCAAAGAAACTGTATTTAAATGAACCTTAGACAAACAATGGTTTAAAGGCTATACTAGCTGTACCTAAATATAATAATAATAATAATAATAATAATAATAATAATGACTTTATTTAAAGAGGGTGACACAATTAGTTGCATGGAACTAATCCTCCTTGTGGCCCTCTGTTACATGCATATTTACATACAGAGTACATGTACATAGTTGCATAATAATAATAATAATAATAATAATAATAATAATAATAAAGCATTGATAATAAGCTACATGTATATATGGACATAATAAACAGAAAGTTTTGTAAGAACATGATTCATCTAGGTACATTGTGTATATACAGTACAAAAATTGTGAGACAACAAAATGGAAGGTTTGAGAATTTATACTGTAAGTTGTAATGTATTTGTCAAATCAAACAGGTTCCACTTTTCATCCATTGAATTAGATGATAATTAAATGCATTTATATTTGTACTTTCTCTAATTTCCTTTGGGATTCGATTCCAAATTAGTGACCCCGAATATTTAAAACTTTTCTTAAAGAGTTCTTTATTTGGTTTAGGAATGCAGAGGTGGTTAGCTGAAATTGATCTTAAATTGGGAGTGTTGCCTTGTTTTCTAGCATGAAATAGTTCTTTGAGATATAATGGGGCCATATTGTTTGAAACTTTGTGCATAAGTCTAGCCTTTCTCAGAAATATTCGTTCACTTACTGTTAACATTTTAATATTATTCATTGCATTTGGGATGTTTTCAGCATTATCTAGGATGAGTTTGCAAGCTCTTTTTTGCAAACGGAATAATTTGCAAATATTCTTGTCAGAAGTGTTTCCCCAGATAACATTACAGTAGTTTGGTTATGGATGTATATTGCTTTTGATATTTATTAACCTGTGTTTAGTTGATAGATATGGCCTTATCTTGTACGGCAAATATGGTGCAATGACGATAACACGAGCGCGAAAACTGCATTATCTCCGATAACTGGTTTTACGCTGATATGACGAACGTGTTTGAACGATTAACAAAATAAAATTATTGTTTACCACGAAATCCACCTGGATTTTACGATTGTGTCTGGGTTTTTTTTTTTTTTTTACAGGAAGCGTAGATATTGCTGACTTCAAATAGTATTAAATACACTCAATGACGTGACGGTTTGAAAACGAGACCAACCTTTTGGTATGCGTTACGGGTTTTAAAGATACACCGTGTTCCTATAATTTATTTGGCTTTTGATAAGAACCATAACATTATTATCAGTAAAACAAAATTGGGGTTCGACACGATAACCATGCAAACCATCTGAGACTGGGACGACGAGTGCCTGTTTTGTATATTTTGCTTTGCCAACTCTTGAATTAATAGTGGGTGGGCTGTTAACAGATACTGACGCAGTTCGCACCTAAATGTCGGTTGCATTAATCGTGATTCACCTACGGGAAGAGCAACCGACTGAAAATCACCTTAGTTCATTTTCGGTCAAACCTGTCTTCTCAGCGCGTAAGTGGTCTCCAGAATTTCAGCCTTTCTTGATTCTGGTGTACATATTTCCAAAATATTTGTTATTATACTTTATTAAGAAGAGTGACGAAATCATTGCATGTCTATATCTCAGTGTGCCATTATTTGAGAGGGAATGCCGCTTTATGATGAGTGGGAATGCCGCTTTATGATGCAATAAATTGGACATATCTTTAAGAGGCAGACACCCCTTGTAATATTTTCTATTAATCGGAGATTTTCTGATATACCTGCCGTAGAAAGGCGACTGGATCACAATGTAAAAAAAATAAAAAATAAAAAAATAAAAAAAAGTCTACAAAGCAATGAGCCTTTTCTCGAACAACGATCAGTACGGCAAGCTACGGAGTTTGTAATTACAATGTACGGATACCATAACATTTTGCAGGCACTTAAAAATTAGCATCAAGAAAAACGGAAATCTGAGTAAAAATCAATGCGTATGAATGTAAACCAGTCCAAAAAACATTCACCTGAGTCATGTGAATACCAGACGAAGACAGGCTTAAAAGCAAGTGAATGTCCTCGAAAACTTTTCACAAGATTACTTTCAACACATGATCAAATTTTGGTTTGCTAAAGCATTTTCAACCTTAACTAAAACCATTCATCCTCCTCAAATTACCTTTTTCTCCCACTAAATGGATCGGACTTATATGTCCGTATGCAGTTAATACTCTGTGACTCGAATCCCCATTTTTTCTATAAAAAAATTGCATGATCTTTCTGCAAATGGTTCTAGAGTAATGGCATTAAACACGCTGATAAATCACACTGCTAAGGGATGGCACAGCGGTACAGAGAAAAATTAATCTCAACTAATGTGATTTGACAGAGCAATATTTTGGTGGCTGACCTCTGTTCTGTAAAGCAACAGAGTATGATGCATATATATATATATATTGTGAACACAATAATCAAATACGATGATTTATCGCTTATGAAAACATGATGACGAATGTTTAGGATTGACTGTCTTACTCTGAACATTGCTTTTGCATTCTTTAAGACATATTTAGCGCATTTTTATACCAAACAAATTTATCATTTTACAATGTTGATCCCTTCCGAAAATGTCAATATATCTGTAAGGTAAACATTTTTTTAAAGTTTAAGTCATAAATCACTTAATGACTTTAAATTTTGCTCTTGAACATACAAGGCAGGTACATTATTAAACTCCAAAAAATGGTTTGGATTTTGTTATCTTATTTTACAAGTGATGATTTATTTTTTCGACGATATTGCCTTGTTCCAGGATAAGTCATCAGGGAATGAAGACACCTTGGTTGACTACAGGATTATAACATACCGTTGCTTGTGTCATTTCCTCGAAACAGTAGAGTAAAATAAAACTTACATGATATTGTGGACTTTTTTCCATTGTCTCAATCGTCAAGTTTTTCCTACTATATATCTATTGATTTACTTAACAGTGTATACTAGTCTGTACACACACACACACACACACACACACACACACACACACACACACACACACACACACACACGTGCTATTTGTTATATTTTAGTGATTGTTTGTTTGATTATTAGTAATCGGTGTTGGGAAGATATTTCTAAAGCGAAGTAATTAGCCAATTATTAGATACAGGCTTCATTCATACCTAGCTATATTCACCGGACTTTATGGTATTATGGATTAGTTTAATCTATGGATTTCTTGGGATATTCTCACGAATAAGTGTTCAGTAATTTGAGATAACAAAATTCTGTGCAGAAGGTGTCTGTGTCCTGTTTTGTAGTACGTGGCATTAAATACAGATCTACGGCTTGGAATTGAGTACCGATAAATCTTACCAACGTGAAGCAAGAAATATCATGCACGTTAGAGTTTCTTGAATGTGCGGTCCTTAGTTTGATTACAGGAAAATTATTTGTGGTATTACTCGTTGTAGAAACCTTCAATTGTGAGCGACTGTTGTCTTGAGATCCTTAGAAATAGGGGAAACAACGACCTCAAGCCAAACTCACGTAGTGTGTTCCATTATGATTATTTGCTAATTCCGTATATATATATATATATATATATATATATATATATATATATATATATATATATATATATATATATATATATATATATAGAGAGAGAGAGAGAGAGAGAGAGAGAGAGAGAGAGAGACAAACCATGCAACAATGATGAGTGTCAGAAGCTACCAAACGTTATATTAGGAATTTTTTTAAGACCACACCAACTCCTACTTCAAGAGCAATGTACAAATCCCAGCGAAATATGCGACCCGACTGGATTTCATATCTAGTATCACGTGAACTGTCCGAGCCAATAACCCAGACCCATTCTTACAAATAGAGTGAAGTTACGAACAAAGCACTAGCTTTCGTTCTCTTCATAAAAGCATATCGGCTGAGATTTAGCATACCTGTGGCCACTATTACCATTTGTAAGGATTTATTGATACTGGGATGGTCATCCCCCATCCCCCACCCCCGGCGTTTCAAATTAATGAATCATATATTAGATAATGCAGCTTGGAGCCGGTATATACTAGAAACAAGCCAGTATATCTATTGTTGTTGTCTTACATGAATTTCACAGCTTATAAGCTTTAATCATCAAAGTCAAATTTAATACACGAATTGATTATAAATAGAAAGGCATGCATAAAATTGTAATATTAAGACCTACGGTTGTTATCTACAATATTAAATGCATCGTACAAAATCTGGGACCATAAGAAGATCTACATCTCATACGAGGTGATTTCAGAGGGTGTTAGATGAATATTCTCGAGTCATCTGTCAATTGTCTGAAGTAACTTCCTGAATCAATGAAAATACATAATGTATAAACTGAAAGGTACTTACGTCTTTATCTTGACGGCAGTAGTGTTTGCCACTGGGATCATGTTTCGAGGCAACTGGGACTATCTGATTAAAAATCTTATCTCCTACTTCATTAATAAAAAAGAAAGATGTTTTAGCGACTGTTTTACCCCTTTAATTTCCTTTTCAGGAGTCCTATCTATTTTGAATGGTGTCATTCTCACTTCTCCAATAATTACATCCGCAGTCTCAATAGAGCACAGACGCGTGCTGAAGTCCAAACTGGGGTTGAAGCATCACATTAAATGATACCTTATGAAATATTTCGAAAACATTCTGATTTGTCTTTGTAAACATTAGCTTCACAATATTTGTCCCCTGTTGAAGATTCACATGTGCGATTATCAGGCCCAAAAGGGTATGTACAGATTTCATTTTTCACGTATTCAAAAGATTGAAATCAGTGAAAGTTTGAATGTTGATTTTCAGTTGAGAGTACATCGCAATGTTGAACGTATTTATAAATAGATGTAACAAGATCTATCTGAAAAGTGTCAAAGAACTTAAGTCTAGAGCACTATTGTAACATCAAGCAAAAGATTAACCGATTAGTTAATCTAAATCTAATCAGCGAAAATATTGATTAATATATAGATCAAACTAGTCAAACTATACAAGTTTAGAATTTGGAGGACAGAAAAGTGCTTTTACCGGAATTTCCCTTTTGTTACTTACCTGCCTCCAAAGTCCATCTATAATTATCTAGTACATTTCATAGTAAATGTAAATAAAATGGTGATGCTTCTTGAACTAAGTTTTTCTATTTTTAAAAATGTTAAGTATGATCTGGCCAAGTTATGTATGCGCATGCGTGCGCTAATGGAAATTCTGAATGATTTGATGAGTTTTATGAAATTACAAGATGGATTTAAGACTTTTATATATTCAGTGGTACTTGGCTGGATCGAGTTTGGATCAGCTGCGCTACTGGAGATGTAATGCTGTCTTTTGTGTACAAAATATTGGCATTCCTTAATCAAGATTCTATAGATGCTATTACACTATTTCCGTGTTATTTAAACAGGAATGAATCGATTTGATATATTCATACAATAGATGTAATACCGGCATGGTGTTGCTAGGCGTGAAACGTCATATAACTGTATCCAACATATGGCTTTAGCCAAAGGAAGTAATAAAAATAGAGATTGTAAAAGAGTGCAAAGTTTTGCTCAGCGACGCCATGAAAAGTTAATACACTTCAAAATGACCAGCAAATGACCAGCAAAATGCATCAGTGATAAGACTCTTAAATCATTATAATAAGGACAGTGTGGCTCAATATTACATATTTACAAGATATATTTCCTTTCTTTTTGCGTTTTAAAAAAGGAAATACAAATTTATGAGCATGATCCTGTCATTCCTTCATGGTATGTTTCATTCCCCCTGTATATTTTAGTTCCTCTTCATTTTTAAAATTAATTTTGTACGATAGTGATTACTACTTATGTGGCATGCATTTATCAATCTGTTGTGATAAGCTAGTCCCTTCCTTTTAGATACTGGGTATAAGAAGCGATCCATTTATCGGCCCACCATCAAACGAGCATTACATCTGTCCTATGTCCATATTAAATGTGTATTCATAATTATCGATATCTATTATATTGATCAAGTCAACATCAGGCTCATGTGTACCGTATAATCTTGGACCCAAAAGTCGGCTATCCTTTTCATGTATCTTTTACCCAAACCCTATGCCAACCCACCCCATCCACCAATTTTTTTAAAATCCTAGGCCACCGCCACCCACCCCATCCTTATAATTTTTTTTCAAACACCAATACGCTACCCACCACACGATAAAAATAAATACTTTTTTTCAAGACAACACTGGGCCACCAATCCCCAAAATTTATATATGAAAAAAAAAAACATGAGACCACCAGCCCTCCACATTTAAAAAAAAAAACGATAACAAAAACAAAAATAGACAAACAAAAAAACAACAACAACATTAAAAAATACACTAGGCCACCAACCAACACAATTTTAAAAAGAAAATAAAAACAACTAGGCCACCAACCATCAAAATTATTTATAAAATAAAAAAAAGAAAACCAACATCATCTTTATTCAAAATTATAGCTTATTCTGTAGCCAATCCAAGAGTCCGCGGTTCCTCTAGTAATTTAGAAACAGACAAAGCCAGTAATTACAATATAAGAATGATAAAACAAAAGAAGTAAATACAAAAGAAGTACATTAAAATGTTTTTCCTGAAATGCTTTAATTCATTAGAGAAAAAGTGTTTGGTGTCTTTTCAATGCTTTTTTTGTTTCTGAATCATTTTTTGCAGTACTCACATTTCTAAACTTCCTGCACAAAATTAGTAATGTACTGATACCACTTTTATCGCCACAGTGGCTATATAACTTTTGGACCTACTTTCTTTTTTCCATTTAGGAAGTATATCCGCCCTTATGTGTGTTATTCAGACCCGTATTTCCATTTCATTTTTCTTCTGCTCTCTCTCTCTCTCTCTCTCTCTCTCTCTCTCTCTCTCTCTCTCTCTCTCTCTCTCTCTCTCTCTCTCCACATCAGGATGTAAAGGTCTTAAAATGTGCCAACTGTAGACCATCTAGAGTTTATATATGCAATCAATGAAGTGCCATCAAGAAATGCCTAAAAACGAACTCCAAAAAGCAGAAAGTAGACTTCAAGTATTAACTTTTGTAGAATTAGTTTTCTACATGAATCATGGAAACCTTACCACAACTATATACATTGACTACTATCATATCAGGCTGTAAAAGCCTAACTGAGAGTTCTGAAGAAGAGTTCTGACTGAGAGTCCTGAAGAAGAGTTCTGACTGAGAGTCCTGAAGAAGAGTTCTGACTGAGAGTCCTGAAGAAGAGTTCTGACTGAGAGTCCTGAAGAAGAGTTCTGACTGAGAGTCCTGAAGAAGAGTTCTGACTGAGAGTCCTGAAGAAGAGTTCTGACTTAGAGTTCTGAAGAAGAGTTCTGACTGAGAGTCCTGAAGAAGAGTTCTGACTGAGAGTCCTGAAGAAGAGTTCTGACTGAGAGTCCTGAAGAAGAGTTCTGACTGAGAGTCCTGAAGAAGAGTTCTATCTGAGAGTCCTGATGAAGAGTTCTGACTGAGAGTCCTGATGAAGAGTTCTAACTGAGAGTCCTGATGAAGAGTTCTGACTGAGAATCCTGATGAAGAGTTCTGACTGAGAGTCCTGAAGAAGAGTTCTGACTGAGAGTCCTGATGAAGAGTTCTAACTGACAGTCCTGATGAAGAGTTCTGACTGACAGTCCTGATGAAGAGTTCTAACTGACAGTCCTGATGAAGAGTTCTGACTGAGAGTCCTGATGAAGAGTTCTGACTGAGAGTCCTGATGAAGAGTTCTGACTGAGAGTCCTGATGAAGAGTTCTGACTGAGAGTCCTGAAGAAGAGTTCTGACTGAGAGTCCTGAAGAAGAGTTCTGACTGAGAGTCCTGAAGAAGAGTTCTAACTGAGAGTCCTGATAAAGAGTTCTGGCGTCCTACCATCATATTTTCATAATTACATGTTTGTTAGTTGTTGCTGTTTGTTTGTTTTTTTTTTTTTGTTTTGTTTTTTTTTTGCTTGTCTGTTCTTTTCTTTTTTAAATTACTGACTCTATTATTGGGGATGTAGTGATATTGGCATGAGGTGAAAACTCATTTACCTTAGTTCATTGAAACTATATTTTCAAAAGCATAAACAAAAAGATGATATTTTATAAATGATCAAATATCATTTTAATCGCAAAGTTTCAGCTTAAGCATATCGTTACTCTTCAACTATGTACAATTCACTGCTACACATTGGGCCATTCTGACCTCCGTTATAGCAACAATAGATTGCAGTTCATTAAAGGAAAACTCCCGATTTAGCCTTAGTTGTGTACTGTGTAAATAACATATTTGGGGGTTGGGGGGCTCTATCATTCGATGAATCACACCATATCATGAAAAAATTAAATATTTATATAATCCAAGGAGTTCATACAATGTAGGTTGTATATACACTGAACTTCACCTCTGATGTGCCAGAGTCATGCCTCATTTATTTGGGAATATACATGGCATCATGATCATGATGATTATGATGAAAATCTCGTTTAAAGTTCGAGTAATTTCAGCCCTCCACTCATTTGGTCAGCAGATTTCAAACATACCTTTAAAACGAACACCTTTCAGATTTATCAAAATCTCAAACGGGTCACTTTTGGCAACCCTCGGCTTGAGCCACTTACACATCAGTATCTACTTACAAACTGGATGAGATGTTTGTATTGGCCGTAACTTTCTGTGACTATCTGAGCAGGTCATAAAATCAATAGTTGAAAAACTAACAAGCAATCATGGTAAGTCTGTGATATCCGGTCGAGACAGTCGCTTGAGACAAAGCCACTTGTTTTGCGTTCAGGATCGCTGGATACAATATATCTACTGCCATAAATAGCAAAAACGATAACACATAAAGCCTGTGAATGGTTTTTGAAGGACGTCTTGACACATGAAGCAATTTTCACATAAATCTGAGACACATTTATCTTGATAATATTGATAATATTTCATTTGCATCCCGAAACTCTATGCATAAATATATTTTTATATCTGTACCCATTGTGTTAGAAAAAAAATTAATACAAGATGGTCAGTAATGACATATATCTTTGAATACATGAAAATCCGTGAGAACGTATAAATCAGACCTTAGCAGACATTTTTTTTTCTCACAACGGTTTAGTATGAAAATGCGAACTTTATTAACCTGTTGGATGAAATATGTAACTATAACATGGGTAGGTAGTTAAAAATAAGCAACGGTTTTCCAGTAGCATTCCTAAGGAGGAACGGAAAATACTAACAAAGAAAACAAAATTGGCACATTCTTACATTATTAGTTAAAATAATAATTACTCTAAGGTATAGTACAGAAAGAAAGACATTATATATCAAAGTCAAACATGTCAGTACGAACATATTGAATAAAAAAGGAAACACGCTGCAATCTGAAAAATTATGAATTTGAAAATGTAATTCAAACGTACAGATAAGTAAATATTGTTGTAGTTTACGTATAAATGAAAACAAATGCTTACACAATAAAGGATATGTTATAGGGATATGTTATAGGGATATGTTATAAGGATATGTTATAGGGATATGTTATAGGGATATGTTTGTGATGTACAAAACCATATATAATTAAAACATGGAAAGCTGTCTTAGCATCAATCATAAATCAGGGCTTATAACAGAAGTATAAAACAAATTTAAACAAGATCGTGGAAGAGAAACCGTAACAAAATTTGGAAATATCACCAATGATATAAAATAACATGTCATGCCCTGTGTTCCAAGAGACTTTTATAAAATAATCATTGTAAAGAGGTGAAATTGGTTGGAAAAGTTGCAAAACAAGTAAAGCAAATGAAACGTGTACCAAGTCGAATTAAATTTTCATGAAAGTTGCATTCCTTCGAAAATAAATTTAAAATGGGGAGTTTGGTTTAGTGTTTTATGGTACAGAAGCAATTTGAATGTATAGGCAGGTAGAATAATCTGCCTTGCCCAATGAGACACCATGGTAGCCGATTCGGGTCGATCTGATGGTGGGAATCGAACCCGCACCCTTTCGGTCAGTAGTCCAACGCCTTAACCACAGAGCCATCTCGACCAGAATAACATATTTTTACACTACTAATGGAGAATAATTTTAAAATATTTTACAAAAATATACACGAAAGTCAAGGAAAAAAGAGTGGATTTCAGGAGATTCCGGTATCCATCTGCAAAATAAGTTATGTACTAGTTAGGTCATGTCCAATATATTTTACTTACGCGTATTATGATGTAAATAAAACCACAAAATGGTAAGTGTGGCACATACTACTATTAAAAGCTCTCCCATTATTAACCCGAGGGTCGGCAAATCAGTGTACTAGCATATACTCTCACCTTAAAAAAAGAAGCCCATCACGTCATTAAGTGTAGAGAATACAATGTCTAGCCCACTACACCAGGATTTATTCAATTATAAAGAGACCAAAACAGTTGAGATATGGGGCGTAAGACGATCATATTAAATTGTTAAGAGGTTAAAAATAATATGTCCGTTACATCTTATTGAAATTTGTTTGGGAGTTCGTGCAGCTATAAAGGTACCGTGGTCACAAAGGTCATAGTACGGCACAAACATAATAGCAAAATATTTAACAGCAGCTATCGAAAAAAACTTTAACATAGTAGACAATTTTTTACACAAGATATATACATCCTGTAGTACAATCAAAACGTGTATGTGACGAGCGATTTCCGAAATAAAACCAGGTACACAAGTAATACAGGCAATTGGAGGGTGGAAAAATCGATATGGATGGACAAAAAGTAAATTTCTATAAAACCTTTTAACCCAGTCGGAAAGCAATATTTGAAAATAAGTTGAAATTATTATAGCTTCCACTATCGACTTTGTATAACTATTGTACCATTTGACATGACCATGAATTTCATAAGAATGGCTATGGCGCCATATTTTTAAAATGAACTTAACATTCACTCAACTGATCTTTTTATGTGAAAAGGCCAGGATGAAATTTAGCCGCTGTATATTTCTAGAGTGAAGTGAGCTCATCTGAGTCATTGTCACAGTTGCACATCTGCGGTATCCACCAACAATACATAATGTATTTTGTTACAGTAAAATATATTCATGAGCAACATGAAAACCCATTAGGCTAAATAGCTGTGCGAGCGAAAAGATAATAACCAAATACGTTATCAGCGCAGCCCCTATCGATTTTGTACCATCTCTTGGATCTACAAACGTTTATGTCCTCTTAGAGCAACCAGCGACCCGCTAGATGGCTCATGGGGCAAGAAAGGTACCTAATGCACCACGGGAAAGACGAATTCGCTCGACTATCATGTAAAACCAAAAAATTACCAAATTATCTTAAAATCCATCTAATGCCGCATATTATGTAGTCTTTAAGCAGCCCAAAAACCAAACCTTGTACGATTAGAAATCAACGTCCATTCCACCTTTTGGGATAAGAATCCGTCCTTATCTAAAAGCATAAAAATTCAATCTTATCAATGCTGGAAAATTCTCTGTTCCTAAAATACCACCTTGGTTAATAAAATGCACCAAATAATATTGGATATTTGACATTACAAAAAGTCGTCTACCAGTCCTCACGCTTTTCAGGGTAAATTCAATGAAATCAAAGCCTCTCGTCGTTGCCAAACGTCCCTATATACAGACGGTTCAAAAGAATAATTACAACATTCATACATTCTGGAGGTTTGATATTTCATGATCAAATTACCATAATGTTTATTGTTTTCATTTTTCGATGAACACATGTACGTCACATGGCTAATATTATAGGAACTACTTTGCATCCAATATTAACAAATATGGCGGCCGAACTTCGTCTCGATTCGAAGTTATCATCGTGAAAAAGGGCCATAGAAAAAGAAAAAAAAATAAAAAGAAAAAAATTAAAAAAATACAAACATTTGCCATGTTTGACGATTTTTGTATTGTTATTTTGTGACTGAATAACCTTTGATAATGTTTCCTTACTATTTGTAAACCTTTGATAAAACAAGAACTAGATCCAGCAGATCGTCTGCTATACAAACAAGTTGACTTCCCCCAAAATTCAGCATTGCATCTTGTGTTACTCGCAAATTTCAGCTCAAATAATGTCATATAGACACGAAATTGACATTTTGCTCTGACTCTTCCTAAAGATAACAAAGAAGACATTCACATGGATCCAGATGATATTAACTATTTAATATCTGCATTAGTGAACGACGGCGATCAGTTTCGATCTATTTTATGACCAAGAAGTATTTCCCGACCAGGAATTGTCACCGGAGAAAGAGAATAGCTCCCAGCCTTAAGAGGACACACACAAAACTCTGCAAACCATGGTTCCAAAAGCCTCGCTGTGACAGAACTGAATCAGGCTAAGGAACACAGATACTCGGAATAAACCAAAATAAGCGCCAACTCTTCAAGGGCATAATTTTATTTTAAAAAATGACTATGAGCAGAGTGTAAGACTGCAACACACAATTCCCCCTTAATTATAAATTTCCTCATACAAAAAGCAATATAATTATCTTTCAATAATAATAATAATAATAATAATAATAATAATAATAATAAAAATAATAATAATAAACAACTGATTATATTTAAGAATTTGATGTATTTTTTGTTGTTTGATAGGTGTATGAAGTTGGGCATGTCACTAACAAAGTTTATTAATCCCGAAAGGATTTATGAAAATTGTTAGTAACACGTCCAACTTTATAACAGATATAGACTTTGTCAAAGTCATTAAAGTGTCATTTTGCAAGCTCCTTCCATTTAGTCCACATGTGCATGACATTCCTCAAAGAATACGTATTTTTAAAAACCAATTACTGCTTGATCTTTAAGAAGCTGACACAAAAGTAAAAATGTTCAAACCGTTGTCAAATATAAAGTACTGTTTGGTTCAAGAGCCTTTCAAAATGACAAAACTGTAATAAATCAGTTCAGTAAACAAAATTGGTATTGCAAATTCCACTGTCAGTAGTCACAATTAGTAAAAGTCTGATTTACAGGACACAATTATAAACAAATTCAATTAGATCTTTAATGTATCCATATATTTATTATGGGGAACAGCAAAATTGTGGATCCTATACTCTGTAAACCTTAAGAAACTCTTGAATTCTTAAAGACCAATTTAACGACTTGAAATCTGAAGTATTATTTGTAAGCACTGACTTAATTTTACAAATAAATGATGTTTAATTCCTCTATTTTTGTATTAACAAATCTATTAAATGCCTATAAAATGTGCTGCGCTAATGCAAAATAGAAACTTTATTTTTCCCATTTTAGACTGGTGTCAGGACACATATGGAAATTTTTCACATTTTAGACTGGTGTCAGGACACGTATGCAAATTTCTCCCATTTTTGATTAGTGTCAGGACACGTATGGAAACTGGAATGAAGTTGACTTCACCACTGTTAAACCACAGGAAATAAATATTAAGCTGCGCAGAGTTTATTCAGAGGCACAACCCAAGCAGACTGAGAAGCCTACCCTAAAACCAATCAGCAGAATATAACAAGAACACTCTGAACAATGGACACACTGCTATCAACAGATATTTAAAAGACATAAACAGAGACATAGACATTGTGAAGGACTGGGTGTTTAAACAGGTAAATGACAGATTAAATGCTAAACCGAAATTAAATTTTAGATCTGGCCTTTCTAGAACAACTAAACATAAGGATATTATTTTGAAGACAGATCTTGAAAAAATTAATTTATACCTCGCAAAAAATGACCAAATGTCAGTCAGATTCCACATATGGTACATACTGGCAATCCATTGTGTAAGTAGGGAGCTTGAATTTAATCAGCAGTTGACACCAAATTCTTTTTTATTCAGGGTTGATGAATCTGACTAAGAATATCTAGTACTTCATCATGAAACAAAGCAAAAACACATGCAGGGGGGCTTAGATAACATGCATGAAGCTGCTGACAGAGGAATGTATGTAACTGGGAAAGACAAATGTCCTGTTAATTCATTGAAAATGTATTTAAGTGCATTTCGCAAACAAGCACCTGTTATATTTTGTAAAATTGACAAAGCTGCTTTAGTAATCCCATCCCTCTCTGAAACCTGATACACCGTGAAGCCAGTATCGGCCCTTCAGTTCTCAAGTTTTTTGTCTGACATTTGCAAAAATGCTGGGGTTAAAACTAAGTACACAGCACACTGTTTTAAAGCATTTGTTATTCAAGCAATGAATGATTGTCAAGAAATTAGACATAAAACGTTTATGTCAGGACACAGAAATGAGTCCTGTATCAGGTCCTGTAATAGAGACCTTTCTACTAAACAGAAATCAGATATGAGCAAAATCTTGACAGTCTCCACTGGGCAAGAAAATCCAAATTAATCAGCAAGTAACCAGCTGGTCCTAACTTCCGGTCCTGAGGTTACGCCGGTCAGATTCTATTTTTCGTCCACACAGGAAGTCACAAACACACAAAATAATCTCCTACATCATTTCGCTTCATGTTTTGCAAGCCACTCGACATGTCCATTCAACAACTGCACTTTGAACTTCAGCTCAAAATAAATTTTGAAAAATTCACAAAAGAAATTATAATACTACTTCTACAAATCCAATTTCAAATACTTATCCGTCAGTTATACTGTAATGGCAAATGTACGCTAGGATTCCATAATTTATGTTGTGTTTACAGATTCTAATTTTAATTTATGTTGCGTTTACATGACTCGAAAAACTGATTTATATCGTGAAGAACGTTTTGAGGAAAAATACTAAGCAAATTGTTAAATTTCTGTACTCATGATATTTGGTATTTTTCATTAAAGAGTGAATCTGTAGATAAGAGTTTTTAGTTAATTTCTCACCTACCGTCCTAAAAACTTGGCTTTCGTAACAAAAGATAATGACTCTTTTGGAACGAACTAACACGCTATTAATGTATCCCTAATCTTACGCGTAGCGGAGCAAACAATAGTTTCTACAAAAATGATAATTTCGCGTTATTAAAAAATGGAATAGGCCATATTTTAAAAAGTTAAAGATATTGTAATTATAAGAACTGTGTGTTCTTTTTGTTATTTCATCTGAGTATGAAGTCGGGCATGTCACTAACGACGTTTTCATAAATCAAGGATTTATGAACATAACGACATGCCCGACAACATACGCCAATGAAACAACAACAAAATACATTCAATTCTTAATTGAAACAAGATCGCAGCTCCAACTGCAACAAAGGTTCTATTTTTATCGCAGAAATTACAACCATACTCAGATCCTTAAACTTCACAGAAACCTCTCAAAACAGAAATTTCGTAATCTTTTGGATGCCTTTTCCACACAGAAAGACTTGCAAAGCATTAAAGTTGACAAGCTATTAATATTCCAGATATTGCAGAGACACAATGTGCTCATAAAATCTGGACAAATTTTCAAGTATTGTTGGATGCCCTGTTACACTGGAATAAAGGGCCGATAAAGCAGGTAAAATGTTGCTGTCCAGTTTTTTTAATGGAAGGTTCTATAAAGTGACATCAGATATTGTATAAATCAGCATGTTGTATGTACTTGGTAAAATATGTGGAATGAAAACTCCACAAACAAGCTTCGGATCATCAAGCCAATCAATGGAGGTAGTAAGCTCTCATGTAGAGCAAATCGTAGATATGAGGTTAAATTGTATCGCGCGCGTATAGGACACATATCTGATTCATAGACACCCCCTTACGGGTAAACCTTGACCAGAATGCATACCTTGCCAGTATTCACAGACAATGGAACACATTTTTGTTGAGTGTATTGACTGACTCCAAGTGCGACAGAAGCATTTTAATGCGAACTTACGTAAGAAACAGTTTGCATAATACATTTTTACCCATTATTTTAAGGATTTTTTATTTTTCTTTGTTTATCCCTATGTTTTTTTGTATATCTTCTAAATAATTGCAACATTTTTACCTCTTATTTTGTTGGGTAATCTTTTTCCGTTTATTTGGAGGGGTGTATGTTCCTAAATTGTGTTGCATTTTAACCTTTTTTTATTTTGGAACATTGCATTAAATCAGCTATAACAGATAGGCGGTGGCGGCGCGAGGGTTTGATGCGCCCGGGGGCAATGTTCTGACGCCCCTACTTTGCCACAGAGAAAAGTTTATTATATCAGCCTCAAACCTCCAACCCCCTCCCCCTCTAAGCCCTGAAACCAAAGGCTTAGAGGGGAGGGGGCAAAATAAAAAACTCCCGACCGCGCCCCCTCCCCCTCGACAGGCGCACGGGGGCAATCGCCCCTCCCCGACGACCAACCCATTTGCGCTGCCACTGCAGACAGGATCGTACTGAAGTACCGTTAAACCCATCGTATCAAGCAGCCACGGCCAACAATCCGCTACGCTCCTTTATCACCTGTTACTGCCTGTGCTGAGATTTCCTCGCTTTTCATGAGTACTCATAAACAGAAATACGTTAAAACCGCAGTGACCTCATAAACCAGGACTGGAAAAAAGTTGATCGGATACCATTTATCCTGACATACCACTGAGACAACCCAAAAGTAGGTCAAATCCAGACACACCTACCCATCGTGGAACCTCGTGACACACTAAAAAACAAACAGTAGTAGCCTACCGCAGACCGAAAAACCTCAGAAATATCTTAGTTAGAGCAAAGATAACGTCATTCACAAGCCAAGACGATCTTGGCACATCTGGGCCCTGTGGTGATAAAAGATGCAAAACATATCAACATATGACAGAGACAAACACTTTCTCTAGCACAGTGACGAGTGAAACATTTAACATACATGGTCCAAACAAAACAGAGAATGTAATTTATCTCATCGAGTTTAACATTTGCAGCCTTCAGTATGTCGGAGAAACCAAAAAACTACACAAAAGGATAAATCTTCACAGATCTGATTGGATGACCAAGAAGTTGGACAGAAGTCGAGTAGCAGAACACTTCTCTTCCCTTGGCCATACTTTCAGTGACGTTATACTAAATGCAGTTGCCCACAACCGCAACTGGAGTTCCAAACCATGGAATAAAAGGAATTTTACTGGATACGCCGCCTAAGAACACTGCAACCAAGCTACTTAAATCAAGAAGACTCCTAACGGGCACCCACACGCAAATGAAATAAAATAAAATCATTATCTATTTAGAGCCCATATTTTTTAATGAAAAAAATTGGTTCAATTAGTTTGTTATTCAAATACTTACCTGTAATTACTACATTTTGTAGCTCTTGTTGACAGTAGTATTATTGTTGTGGTTATTGCTAATAAAGAGACAGGGAATTATCAGGGATATAATCTACGGCTACATTAAGAAATAAATGAGCGCTCTTTCTTCTCCTTTTGTGGGTCGTAGACAACTAGGTTGCCTTTTTATCATCAGTGTTCAAACCAATAAGGCGCAATATCCACAATTTTGAAATAATATTTCTATTAGATCCATAATCATGTAAAGTTTTGTAAATTCAAGGTTTCTTTTGTGTTTATTGTTTGTCTTGTTTGTCCGTTTTGTAAAGTTTGCCTTTGTTAAAGACTCAGTGCGAGTCGAAAGCGCGTAGGCTGGTTAAAAAACTAGTTTTACACTGTTCGTTCTTAGTTTTCTACAATTATCTTTGTCAATCCATGACACACACCATCCCTATCTGGATCCAGTGCACTTGTAAACAAAACTGCATGGTGACGTCACGTAAACACTCTAACGTTATAACACAAAGGTACGCTACGTATACCTTTTGTATACATTTCACGCTGAGAATTTACTTCTATTAGAGACCACGTGTTTAGCTTTTTGATTCAAAAATTACTCCTTTACCAACCTATACGATCTTTAACCATGCACTTTCCCAGTCCCTATCACTGGATACTCACATGAAAAGTGGATGTTTATATTCAAATGCACTTTCCCAGTCCCTATCACTGGATACTCACATGAAAAGTGGTTGTTTGTATTCAAATGCACTTTCCCAGTCCCTATCACTGGACACTCACATGAAAAGTGGTTGTTTGTATTCAAATGCACTTTCCCAGTCCCGATCACTGGATACTCACATGAAAAGTGGTTGTTTGTATTCAAATGCACTTTCCCAGTCCCTATCACTGGATAATCACATGAAAAGTGGTTGTTTGTATTCAAATGCACTTTCCCAGTCCCTATCACTGAATACTCACATGAAAAGTGGTTGTTTGTATTCAGATAATCACATGAAAAGTGGTTGTTTGTATTAAAATGCTTTGCACCATGATCTTCATTTTATTTTTCTTGTTCAAATTTTAGGAAGGCTTAACTGTGTTCTTTGGTATAGAGAATCTCATGTTTGGCCTACATAGACCGTTTTTCCACACTGCTTACAGAAAACAGTAAATAAGTGTGTGTTTATATACATATATATATATATATATATATATATATATATATATATATATATATATATATATATATATATATATATATATATATACACATATACACGCCTTTTATAATTTTGCCATTCCTCCAATTAGCGTTGCCACGTCATCCTGGCTGTCCTCGATAAACCTAATGCGCACTTTAAAAATATAGTATTTTCTAAATGATATATTAGAAAACGAGTAGAGTTTTAGTATGTTGCACGTTTTGTGTAAAGGTGACACTAATGATTCATTATATATTTCAGAAAAAGAAAGTTGACGGTTTGCCTGGAGAATTAAAATATTTAATTGGGAGCTGTTACTCAGGCAAAGAAACATCAAAGGTGACTTTCTGTGATAATACAGCACAATATAGCTTGAATAATGTGGAGCAAGTGCAATAAAACAAGCCATACACTTCATTATGCATTTGTTTTTAGCCCTCGTTCATGCAAAAAGAACGTGAAACATTGATGTCGATGATGTATTTATAGAAAGATAGCCTTTTTAATGGCGAAAAAGACAGAACACAAAATTTCAATATTCCATATAAACCCTTCATCAGTAAGGATTGAAACGCATAATGTGTCTAACCGCACAGTTAATGTGTAAATATTGACAGGAAATAATGCCAAACACATGACGCTCACAACGATGCTTAGTAATGTTTACAACTGGTCAAAGATCTAAGAATTGAAAAGTGTTCTTACTAAACGTGCTGCAGTGAATGTATATGCCTACAAATTTTTTATAAAAAATTAAACGTTTTCAAATATACAAAAATGCATCCATTTGAAACCAGAATCACGCTTACGATCAAAGATTACTTCCTCCGCTATTGCTGTTAATGCACACACACACACGCACGCACACATAAGATGTGTATGTTTGTATATATATATATATATATATATATATATATATATATATATATATATACACACACACTCACAACCACTGCTTCTTCGATATATTTATTAATCATGATCTTTAGTCATATACATGGTACTGCATTTAACTTTTCATATCCCGTTGCCTTAAATATAAAATTTTCGTAATGTTGCAAAACCTGCAGACCAAAAAATGACACTGATTATCAAGTCCCGATAACCTGAAACTCTTTTTTTGTTTACAATTTCCTCTCTATTATGTCTCCAATTAGCAAGGGTGACTCGATAGTTTAGATTGTAGAACGTCAAAACTCGTAAACCTTAAGGTCGGGAAATAACCACCCAGGGTAGCCTGGGTCGGCTGTCTCTGTTTATCCTTGGGAAAGGCATTTAACTCCCACCTTCCTCTGCATGATATATGCCAATATGTACTAAAAGTGCCGTTAAAAAGCCAACAAACTAACCAACCAAGAGCCCGTCCTTATCCCCCACCCCGATTCCATGGGTTCTGACCTAATTGCAACCCTCTTTATCTTTGCACTCAGTTATAACGGTATATCTATTTGTGATAAAGAAAAGGAAGTTCAGAGTACATGGACACTAAATACTACCAGAATATGAATGGAGAGAATAAAGAGATGTCATAAATCAGTCATCCTGTTTTAACTTTCATCAAATCAATAGCATAAGGAGAATATTTTTTTACAAGGCATTGTAAGAGAGGAAGCCGTCATCATATCCTATTATTTTCAAACTCTCAGTTGATTACCGCTAAGGTAAAATTCTATTTTGATAATGTCGAACTAAAACCTGTTACCGACTGTATACAATGAGTCCTTACCTATTCTGCGAATTCCAAATGGTTATGTCACATTTATAATCTAATTCAAAGCGTATCAAAACCATGGATTCATGCTAAGAGCAGTCAAAATGACTTTAATATACTTGTACATGCAAACGTTATTTAGTCTTTATAAATCCTGTCCTATAAATACTACTGAAGCATGGGATAATTGTTCGGCTATGGATTCAGATATACTGGAACATTTAAATTCAAAAGAAACAGCTAGAATAGTGACTGGATTGCCCATTTATTGTTAGTGTGAGCTCATTTATCAGGAAGTAGATTGTGAACCGCTTGAAAAGAAACTAAAAGTTAAACGGTTAATAATAACATATTCAATTTGTAATGATTTGGCACCAAACCACCTAAAGGACCATTTACTATTAGGACGATTACACTCGACACAAACTTCAAATTAAGGAATTCACAAAATATTACAATGATACCCACGAGATTACGTTTATTTTTCACTTCTTTTTCCCTTGTAATATTAGCTTTTTGGAACTCTCTTCCAGAAGAATTTAAATCCCTCCAAATTATCAAATCTCTTAAAAGTCAATTTCCACAAATCTCCAAAATCGCCCGATCACTTTGCTTTTGAAACCAGGACACTTAACATTATTTATATCAAATTAATACATACAGAAGTTCTTTAAACTCTGATCTATACGGGGTTAATCTTTCTCCAACTCCTTTCTGTGTATGCGTAAGATCTGATGGAAAATTAGTAGCTTATCGATTTTGATCCATTTTACATATACCATTTTACATATACCATTTTACATATACTATTTTACATATACCATTTTACATATACCATTTTTCATATACTATTTTACATATACCATTCTACATATACCATTTTACATATACCATTTTACATATACCATTTTACATATACTATTTTACATATACTATTTTACATATACTATTTTACATATACCATTTTACATATACTATTTTACATATACCATTTTACATATACCATTTTACATATACTATTTTACATATACCATTTTACATATACTATTTTACATATACCATTTTACATTTGCTATTTTACATATACTATTTTACATATACCATTTTACATATACTATTTTACATATATCATTTTACATATACCATTTTACATATACTATTTTACATATACCATTTTACATATACTATTTTACATATACCATTTTACATATACTATTTTACATATACCATTTTACATATACTATTTTACATATACTATTTTACATATACCATTTTACATATACCATTTTACATATACCATTTTACATATACTATTTTACATATACCATTTTACATATACCATTTTTCATATACTATTTTACATATACCATTCTACATATACCATTTTACATATACCATTTTACATATACTATTTTACATATACCATTCTACATATACCATTCTACATATACCATTTTACATATACTATTTTACATATACCATTTTACATATACCATTTTACATATACCATTTTACATATACTATTTTACATATACTATTTTACATATACCATTTTACATATACTATTTTACATATACTATTTTACATATACCATTTTACATATACTATTTTACATATACCATTTTACATATACTATTTTACATATACCATTTTACATATACTATTTTACATATACCATTTTACATATACTATTTTACATATACTATTTTACATATACTATTTTACATATACTATTTTACATATACCATTTTACATATACCATTTTACATATACCATTTTACATATACTATTTTACATACACTATTCTACATATACCATTTACATATACTATTTTACATATACCATCTGCAATAACTGTTAAGGTAGTCCTGAAGGGGCACAAACATCTAGGTGTAGAACAGAATCATAAAAGTGTTGCATCAGTTCACAAATATATTAAGGAGACGAATACAAATTATAAACGTTTTCCTAGGGAATGAATTCAGCGGTTGCACACGACCAGGTATCTTGGAACTGCCACCCACTCTTTACCTTTCCTTTATCTTGAAGTGGTTAATTTGAACTTGTTAAAATTTAGTTCATCGTTATTGCTTTTCTTACCGTCATTTATCTATTTAAATTTAACTTCTGATTTCCTGTGTATTCGAATTAAGTCACGGCTTGAATTTTGTGTATTTAAATACTTTCTTTTTTTTCTAACTTTAATAAAACAGATATAGCAATTCAATTATTTAAATTTAATTGAAATTTCCCTCCCTACAGTCATCTCTTTATCCCGCCATCTTTCCTTTTTTCTCCTCTTCCATTGCATTTTTAGGTATCAGTACACTAATTTAGCCAATCAGCTGTTATTACATCCTATTGTAGTAGTATCAATATTAGTACCCTTCCATCGTCGACGGGGTACTAAAATGTTCCTATATGTATAAATGGAGCAGCGGCGATTCACACCCAGCGCTTTTTCAGTATATTGTCAGAAAGTTTAAAGATATTTCATGAATTTTGCTGTTGGATCGTCCGCCAATAGTTCATCTAATTCCGTTTTCAGATCGTTTTTCGGTGTGTCATATAAGGACATTGCATCCTTATTTGGAAACATAAACAGATCGTTGTAAATATGGCGTGCCTTGAATATGGACTCGTTAATCTCTAGAAATGCACATAAGAGCCTATTTTACATTTTTACATTTCAGTGCCTTTTGCTTTCTTTCTCTATACAAAGTCGTAATAACAATACGTATGCTTGTTGTTCGCGCTATGTCACTCAGCAATTAATAACGTATTGTAGATTATCCAATTGCCGCGAGAATCTCGTGTTATCTGTCATGGCGGACAAAGTACCGTTAGTGCAATATACGAATATATTCTATCCTATATAAGCTCAATAACTTTATCCTAAGCCAAAATTACTGAAAAATATAACTCTATTTAGGTAGTATATTTTTACTCAGTTCTTCCTTTTGACTTTGACAACAGTTTTATTTGCTCCATTGCAAGGTATAGGATCATTTCAAAGTCTCGACCATGCTGAGGCTGCGACATCGTAGCTACCTATTGTAGTACCTAAAAAAATACTTCATATTTTTCTGTGATTCTTCCTGAAGATCTGCTGACTTGCATTCAGTAGGAAGCAGCAATAAAGCCTACAGAGAAATTAAAATGTTTATTGACTTTAGCCTCTTGGCTTTAGCGTAGGATAACAAAGCAAACATGTGTGATTCTGCCGGTTCCGCAAAGGTCACTTGCACAAACAATTTCAGTCATTTCATTCAAATGCAACTTTTTCTAGAAAATGCAACATAACTTATGCTGATTTGTTAACATATTGTGTCCAACGTAAGCCTAACGTAAGTTAAATAGTCTTGGTGCATCTGAAGTTATAACTAACGCACCAGATTTTATGAAAAATATAGAAAAATGAAGGAAATATATAAGAACCTTCATTAGTAATAGTGATGCCTTGAACAACATAAAGGGGAAATCCGCGGTGAACAAGTTTTATTTAATAATTAAGCATCATAGATGTATCCATAGCCAATTATGTTATTCACGTAAAAATGATATAAGTGAAGAAATCAGTTCTTTGGTGCATATTTGAAGAATACAATACTGGAAAACACAGCTCTACCTTTAGACAGATTTATTTTTTACAAATCCATCTGCTATAAACAGTGTTACGACTCTAGGTCTTAAATATGTAACAGAAAGAAAGTGAAACCAACAATGTAAGTAGTATCAACAAGCAATGTATTTCCTTACAAAACAAAGCAAATTCAAGAGATACTTACAATATTTTGAATAAAATTCCAAATAATCCTAAATGTCCTCATCACAAGTCCAAAAATATAGAATGTTCCGAATTAAT
Organism: Margaritifera margaritifera; assembly: GCA_029931535.1. Classification (NCBI taxonomy): domain Eukaryota; kingdom Metazoa; phylum Mollusca; class Bivalvia; order Unionida; family Margaritiferidae; genus Margaritifera; species Margaritifera margaritifera. Next base: position 5,333,904 of record JAQPZY010001673.1, on the reverse strand, counting down.
TCCAATAGTCTTGAATGTCCTGATATAACACAATGATGCAATCCAGAATGTCTTTGAATGAATTCACAAAAGTCAAAAGTAATATATTAATTTAAAAGTCAATGAGCACTTTAGTAATTCCAATGAATAAATTAAGTAAATAATTACTCTCGAATTATATCTGATTTCAATGCACAAACTATAAAATCTGATCTCAAATGGATTCCCACAGACTGATCTAAAACAGGAATGATGTATTTGTTTACCAAATTCCTATTTATACACATTCTCACTTGACCTATATCACAACAGGGTGTGAAGCAATAAAATGTAACAAAAAAAAAAAAAGAAAGTTTAACTGGTCTTGAACTCAAATGCTTGTAAACATTCTGTTTACAAGTGACCAGAATCTAAAGTACAACTTACCTTCATGGACAAAATTTAAACACACATCATAGATTAAATATACATAGCAACATTCATTTGTCACATGGTTGCATGGTTTTGAATTTATTCGAAACTTCATATGAATGCAAACAAAACTTGATTGTATCATTTTAATGTGTTTTACTTCACCCTTAGGATATTGCATTTGTATGAATAGAACACATGCGGATGGTTCGTTTCTTCCAATTTGATTGGACCATGGCAATTTTTCAGACTCTGGCACAATAACTGGAGTAATGTTCGGTCTGTTTTTGCTAAGAGTAATGAACTCAGAAATCCCTTGACAATTTTTTTACATAACAGACTGATTTGATCATACAAGTTCACACAGAGAGCTATGATAAGGCATCCACGGGGGTTCTTGGTCTGGTCAAGTACAATGTCTTTACATAACAGACTTTGATTTGATCATACAAGTTCACACAGAGAGCTATGATAAGGCATCCACGTGGGTTCTTGGTCTGGTCAACCGTAGGAAGTGTAGTTTTGGTTCTGAAGGCATCATATTCTACAATTCCCCATTTTCAACATTTTCAGTATCTTCTGACAATTGGAAATCGACATGCAAATGAATTGATGACACTTTTTTATTCCAAAGTGTGTATGTATTTGTTAATGCAACTAATGTCCATGCAGGTATGTATTTCTGGATGTGGCCCATAATTCTCAACATTTCTCATATTTCTCCTTAGGTGCACACAACTGATATACTATCCCAGATCAATTTAGTGAGAAAATAGAAGTAACATTTTAACATTTTTGGATGAATCTAACTTCCAGAGCAACAATCTGGATGGAGAATTCGGCCATAAAATGTGATATTCTTTAATTTTTAGAAGCTATAGATTTAAAATATACATCAAAATTCCGTAAAATTGTTCTTTATAATTGAAACAGTGATTTAATTTTAGAAATGTGTTCTAACTAGGTCAAACATATCAAGAAAGCTTTATTTTTTATGAGTATGGCTAGGGTGTCACTCTTTAGTTTCGTACTTTGCATAAGGGTTAGATTTTTTTGTAAAAAGAATTACCCAGGTTTTCCACACTGGTTGTCCTGGATATTTAAAAAAGATCTTGTATATCTTAGGTATTTTTAAAAGAACTTTGAATTCCCTTTATTTTGGTGTATGATTGATGGGTGCAATTTGGGTTATAGAGTATACAGCTTGTTCTTATTTAAGATGTGCACCTCTCAAAAAACTGCTAGCTCCGCTTGGTCATTTTCACTTCCTTGACTTCAAAGGTAACTTTTTTTAAAAAAGAGCCGATAACTTTTTTAATTTTTATATATGTTGTAATTCATTCATTGTATTTTCAGAGGCTGGTATTGCCTACTCTGGCAAAATTCGTTTCCCTATTTTAATAACTGCTGAAAATAGTGTACTTTTGACTAATTCAGGCTGATTTTTCGAGTACTTTGGAGCGGCCATTTCTGTCTGATGTGTGCTTAGATCATGTTCAATTTCTGTAAGTACAATATGTAAAGAAATTTCAGCCACAGTACATGAAAGTAGCATAGAGGTATGCCAACATTCTCTCCATTGTGCATGTTGCAAATGCAAACAACTTCATCTTACACATGTCACTCTCTCAGAAGCACGTATTATCTGTAGAGCGCACCCTAGTGAGTCCTGGTGTTCAACCTTACAACCGTCACTAAGGCAACACACTACACTCCACTTAGACCGCTGTCTTGTGAGATAAATTGTACTCTGGACTGGAGAAAACGCAACCAAACTTCATAAGTATGCTTTAGTTTTGGTACATATACGACTCCTCCACCCCACACACATTCATTAAATATGCGAAACTTTTTCATCTCGTTAAGCTATTGCTACACTAATTGAGTAAATCAGATATTATTGCATTCGATTGTGGTCCCTAAGAAAATCACAAAAATGGTTATTTTTCCAGGAGATCTGCTAAATAACGAATGTTACCTGTATTCAATAGTACCAGCATTAAAGCCTAAACAGAAAATAAAATGTGTATTGAGTTCATCCTCTTGGCTTTGGATGACAAAGCAAACAGGTGTCATTCGACTGGTAGCTCAGAGATCACTTGCACTAACAGTTCTAGTCATCACATTCAAATGCAACTATTTCCAGAAAATGCAAATACACTATTCGAATTTTTTATATGTTGCATCCATATTAGTGCCTAACGTAAGATAGTCTTGGTGCATCTGGACAGATAACTAATGTACTGGATTTCATCACAAATGTAGACAAATTACAAAATATATAAGAAACTTAATCATGCCTTTTTATCTTTTTTGTTCAATTCTTCTTCGTGTTTAGAATGTTTAGACTGATTCGATGCACTGAAGATAATAAGAGTATAATAAATCTTTGGAATTTTGAAATGAACTGACAGAAATGTTCAGACTAGCCAAGATTTTATTCCTTTCCAACCCTAGCCATTTTCTTTTTGTCTGACCTTTGATTCATAACATTCTAAGGAACCCACTGTAGTTTACTCGACTGACTCACTAAGAATGAAATGTAAATGGAAACAGTCAATAAAATGTGTGTGTGTGTGTGGGGGGGGGACTTTAAACTGATCAAAGTTTTGTTTTTCATAATGAAAATATAAACAAATACTATAGAAACATCCAATTAATATAATATTGTATCATAGTGTGAGTAATCCGTTCGTTTGTTATCATATGTTATATATCTTTATATATATATATATAGGTAAATTTTCAAACAATTTCTTCCTGGCTGTTATTCATTTAATTTTCGGACTTCGATTTGTCTGTAGAATCGATATGCTATCAAAAATGTTGTCTTAAAGGTGGCAGTATAAATAGATCGCACTATATGTTTGTGTGCAATTAATTCTCCACTTGTGTTCTCTAGTTGACCCGTGATTCTGCAATCGGAACACCAAAAGACGTTACATGACAAAAAAATTACTCACTATGTATATAGTTGTTTAAGTAATAGGCACGCTCGTTTCCGTGGATTGGAAGCATAATATCCGGAGTTTGTGTTTATAAATTCAATAACAGAATAGTAAGCTGCCGGAGACCAAAGGTTGCTGCAGTAGCAAGTCAGCCCCCTTCAGAAGAGTTTAATCAATCGTGCCTAGGTTTCCCATGAGTATTGGGATACTTTGATTGGTTGCTTCAGTCCATTCTAATTCAGTTCCGTGCCTCATCAGCAAACTTATTACGAGTGTTTACATACAGGCAGAGAGGAAAATGTGACAAATTGAAATTAGGAACAACGTGGAACAAGTCTTCGACTGGATAGGATCAACGTATTATTTTGTGAGGATACGGTTATGATCTATTCATGTAAGGGCAATGGGTCCGTGCAGCAATATTCAAATGAATGTGTAACGTGTTTACACTTAGTGCGAGTTTTCTGTTCATATAACTTTGTCATTTCATCTTAAAGAAAATTAAAGAACAGAAGAAAAAAAAAAAAAAAAAAAAAAACATGTGGAATTATTATAGTTGTGCTACACTTGTTTCGTCTACAGCTACTTAGAGTGACGGTTTTCATGATATGACAGCAGCGTGGTAACACCGGTTTTGTAGTTCCGCCTGTAGAATGTGCTTCACCTACCTAGGCAGCCCGGATTACAATTCAAACATGTGAATCTACCAGGAATTCAAGACTGGGACGTTAAAATAGTATTCAGTTTGACGTGGAAAATGAGAAAAATACATGAAGCAGTATTAACTTCAAATCTCTTGCGTTTATCAACACTTTTGATATTATTAGACCAAGGTAAGTAAAGTCCAGAGTCAGACACTGAAACTTGAATCCTTCATAATTATACAAATTATGTACTATGTACCGGTATATTTAATCACGGTCAAGAAGCATTTTTCAAGAAATACGTAAGCTTAAAATATATAGATGACTTCAAGTTGAATACTTATAATAATATTTGTGGGGGACGGAGATTTTATGAATTCTAATGAACGGAAACTGTTCTTATACTTATGAAAAGGGATTTCTGAATCAACAACAGCTATAATACCGAAATTGGGGTATTTGACACAATTCCTATCTTTTATAGTTAAATTAGGGAGACAGTTAGTATTAATACTTTTCAAATAATATAATTAAAACTAATTTACGAAAGGAACAAATAAAATTAAACACTCAGAAAAGGTAGTATGTTCTTGAATTGATGTGGTAAAAGAACTTTTAATTTATTCTCAACCATCACTCATCCATCAATATGACATTTTTATATTGGTGTTAATTGATTTTTGCTTTCTCTATCAACGGAAATTGAAGGATGATTTTTTATATATATTTTTTTTAAATCTTCTTTTCTGGCTGGAGATTGTATTTTACTTTTATCAAGTATCCTTTCAACGTTAACCTGTAGGCAAGAACTTTGTTTCAAGAATTTTGTTGTTGTTGTTGTTGTTGTTTTTATTGATAAAGGGAAGAATAAATATCAACTGCAAAACTACTCTCTTCCATACATTAGGTGTTATCAGCATTTGAAATAAATATGAAACGAAAGCCTGGCTTGCCGTCCATACTTTAATTCAAAGTATCAGACAAGGGCGGACTAATAAAATGAAATGCAATATTTTGGTTCATGTATGTTTTGTTTTTAACATATTTTATTGGCATTTTATTGAGCAATATGGGACAGCAGTTAACTAACTCTTCTTTTTCAGAACATTGAAAATGATCCAATAATAACATTAATTTTTACACATATTTGAGCATCTACGAAAACTAAAGCACAATTACACTTATCAAAGACGTATAACATCTTAACACTAAACAAAAGACACATATACACGTATAATTATATAAATCAACAATCAAATATAAAATGAGAGAGAGAGAGAGAGAGAGAGAGAGAGAGAGAGAGAGAAAAGACATTTCAGCGGTTACAACCACTATTGTCCACTTCATTTATTTCTTTTAACTCTCAGGTGAAGCTCTCCTTTATGTGTTCAACATTACAGTTGCTACAAATGTCTATATCTAAGTCGATATTATTAATTAAAATTATATTATATCATTAAGTATCTATATATACACGATGCATCTAATCACAGTAGCGGCGCGAGGGTTCGAGGCGCCCAGGGGCAATGTTCTTTAGTGACGCCCCTACTGAGGCGTAAGGGGACATTGTTCTTTAATGGCTCCCCACCTTGCCAAAGAGAACCGTTTTTTTGTCAGTTGCCAACCTCCATCCTCCCCCACATCTAATCCCCCGTTACACTAAGGTGAGGTGAAATACTATGAAAATTTGAGCTGGAAAAAAAGAACGAAAAAAAAAGCTCCCGACGGCGCCTCCCTTCGCCTGGCGCCCGGGAGCAATCGAGCCCCCCCCCCCCCGCTCGCGCCGCCACTGTCTAGTCATCTCTGTCTGTCTGTCTCTGTCTCTTCTTATCTGTTTATTTCTTACCGTTTAACTTCCCCCTCATCTTTCTTTCGGTGTAATGTAGACAATCTTCATAGTTTAGGTTTGGGAAAGTGTGAATGCACATAAATCTACACAATGACCTTTGGTGGTCAACGCGCTTGATTTAATTTGGAACTTAGAATTTGGAATTCAGAAAATTTAAATGATTCAAAAGTGAATCGTTTCGTCAATTGTATATATAAATACAGCTTATGTTCTTTACACGATATCAATACAGCTTCTGTTCTATACAATATATATAATTTGGAACTTAGAATTTGGAATTCAGAAAATTGAAATGATTCAAAAGTGAATCGTTTCGTCAATTGTATATATAAATACAACTTCTGTTCTTTACACGATATCATTCTCACTCACTAGCTGTCTGTCTGTTTCTCTCTACCTATATGTCGCTAATTCCAATTAGAATTTTTTCAAAATGAGTTAAGTACAATATAAGAAACAGTTACCGGTCTAATTTTCTTTCAAAGTACCACCGTTATCCAATATAATTTCATCCACACATGATTACTTATTCTGAAGAACATGGTTCTCAAAAGCAGTTTCTTTAACTGATAAATTTATCACTGATAAAATTCAAACGTTCAATAAAGAGCATTTTATTTTCAGTAAGCAAAATAACTATTCTCACGCTCAAGAGTGAAACACTTTCCCTTCATGAGTTTTTTAAAAAAAAGTTTTACCGTTTTTACCTCTGTATAGCACGTATCCAACTGCGTTCAACGTTGACCCAAATCTAACGGCGCATAAATGGCAGGAAGATCTGTGTCTACGCTGTTCGTTCAACTTATGCTATCAAGAATAAACCTTGATCTGCTGACACATTGTGGGTAGGCAGATAAGAGTCTTCCCATGTTGTTAGTTGGTAAGTGTTTAACAGAGGTAAAGATCGTAGGTTATTTGTCCAAAGCATCCCAGTTTCATTAGTAAAAAGGAGCCATGGTAACTCCGTTGGTTGAGTGTCGGTCTCGTCATCCAAGGGTCGCGGGTTCGATAGCAGCCTAGGCCGGCCCAGATCTGCTCACTCGGCGTGTCCTTTGGAAACGCACTTAGCTCGCATTTATTCTGCATTAATATGCCAAATAAAGTGCTAAAGTACCGTTAAAAACAAACCAACCAGTCAACCATCATGAGTAATTAACGTATCGCCTATGTCAGTTAAATCCTAACACGTGCCGAAACCTATGGATCGCCAACCAATACTATCGCTGAAAATGTGTCAGGCATTAAGCGATATTATAAGAGTACTGGAAGCGTGTCGAACATTCAGGCATAATGTCAGTTGCATAACCGACTGCCAATATACATGTATCATATTCAAATTCAAATTGTCAAAAATTCGAAATTTTTCAAATTATTTTTTTCATGAAATGTTCAGTATAAACTAAAATTAAATAACATTAGGTCAGCGTCAACATGTAATACTCTGATTTTATCTGGTGTGCTGCGCTAATTAGTAGACGTGGTTATCTCTGCTCTGGCAATAGATCAATTGTAGGGGAAATCCGGCCTTCCAATTTCTTTTCACTGTATTAGTCCTCATTCAATTCTAAGAAATCGTACAAATGTTCAAAGTTGTAGTTATTCAAATAATCAAGATATAGGCCGAAATGTAATTATCACAGGACCGCGCCATGTTGGCCATATCCGTGTACTCTGAGACGATTGGACATATCGCCAGAGCTGACATAACCACGCCCTACTCACTAGCATAGTACACCATATAAAATCAAGGTATTTTTGTTGAAACTTACCTAGTATGAATTAGTGTTAATTTTTTTTTTCTTACAAACTGATAATTTCATGAAAAATGGTTGAAAAATATTTAGGTTATGATGATTTTAATTGTATATGATACATGGTGGCAGCTGGATAGGTTACACATTATGCCTGAAAATCTGTCAAGCTGCCAATGTGCCTGTAAATCACGTGATGATCACACCATTGCCAGCGATAGTATTGGTCGGTGGTCCATAGACATTGGCACGTGTTGGGGTTTAAGTGACACACGATGATACGTAATTAACTCACCTCTCTTAATGTCACGTCGCACTGGCACATCACGTTTTTATTGGAGTCTACATTCTTCATTTTTGTACACTATTTGTATTAAGATGGATATTAACTAAAATAAATATGTATGCATAAGAATTCTACATTTTAATAAGCGGTAAATCGATTTTTCTTCGTACATAATTTACAAAAAATTAAACCATACAAGATCCACTTTTCTAACTTTCAATCCCTTAAATGTCGGCGACTAAAAAAAATAAAAAGATATTTAGAAATTTAGAAGTTTTTTGCACATTATAAATCTGCAGAGGCTAATAATGCTATATTTCTTTTATTATTTGTATTATTTCTTCTTAGTATGCCCACAAAATAAGATCTTGAATCGTATTTCACAAACCCTGTCATCAGATTAGAGGATAGAACGTGCCATTTGACATGGTTAAGTTGTTTTATCAAACGCTGTTCACAGCACGTGACACATTTTTTGTTTGTTTTTATTTATCAAAGGCATCATGAATTAGATAACATCTGTGGATAAAAGTTGTTCATTCTTGACACCATGTTTGGTATTTTATGTAACAATGTCTCCGATAATATGCCATTGAAAATGCAGCGAGCTCATTTACAAGCACTTGTAATACCAGTATACTCTCTCTCTCTCTCTCTCTCTCTCTCTCTCTCTCACACACACACACACACACACATACACGCGCGCGCGCACGACGATCAGCTTGAGTGCAATATACCTGACAGCACTAACACGACAATAACTCGAAGCACAGGCAACACGTCACAAATGCAGCACCCCTACGAGGAAATGGCGAACTTCCTGTATGGGAAAATACTGAGAGGTTACAGGCTGATTTCTCCTCAAATGGTAGGCCACATGTGGAAAATTGTACAGATGTAATAAATACAGTGAAATATCTGGACTGAGTACTGTTATACCATAGCCCTGGATTTCCCTTTCTGTCTTTGTTTCTGTAAGTTTTACACAAATACTTAACCGTTGCATTTGTTCATAAATACTGATATTTTTGGTTACTAATTACCTATTTGTGACATTATTCATTAACAGAGGCGGATCCAGGAATATCGTGGGGGGGGGGGGGGGGGGGGGGGGCGTAAACAAGTAGGTAAGGGGTCTGCATTTTAAGCATTTCCAGGGCATAATTTGAACCATCTAACTGTAGAGAAAACTTGGTCTAGGAAACGTTCCGCTTGTTCCGCGTGCGCCTACTACGCCCATCACCCCACCCACCCACCAAGCTGGATCTACCACTAATTAGTACAATTTGGTCACTGTATACGAATGCCCCAGCAGGTGCCTTTAACACCTGACGGTTAGTGTGAAACAATGACCGATAAAAATCTACCTTATCTATGAATAAACGTGTAAAAACACCCAATTGTGTTCCTAACTGAAGCAACAACCGGTATCTGACTGACAATATTCCATCCCTCGTAGTCACATCACAAATGAGCAATTGACACTCTCCTAAACCATTATAATTAAGGGCGAAAAAGGTTTCCATCTATAATTCGCTGTTACCACTGTGTTTGCATCGTTTCTTTATTCAGTATAGTCATGATCAACTAAACACCAACTAATCTTGGCATCTATTTCTAATGTTCGAACAATTTTCTTGATTAAAATACTGCTCTGTTCCAGGCACATTTCAGCTGCTAAATGTCTGTTTCAAAATATTTTAAAATATGTTTATGTACAATAAATGACAAGTACAGGTTTGAGATTAAACATTTGATTTTCAGTCTTTAATTGTGAATATTTCATCATGCGCATTTCACAACTAAGGCATTTGTACCATTAATTAATCTTATAACGGTGTGAAATTCAACATATGGTGAGACCCAAGGTAATCTAAAATGTCATTTGTATGACACGTTTATTTGATGCGCGTGCGACACTGAAGTGTGTTTGGGTCATTTAAGAGATAAAAGCAAAGTAGTTCGTCATTTTTAATCAGCAGATGCTATTTTTCGTATGTATATGTGGCATGCACACCGTCCGCATATATATATATATATATATATATATATATATATATATATATATATATATATATATATATCTTTACATAAGTATCACCTCTACTTGTTTGTCTCTATATATGTATGTCTATATGTATGTCTGTCTCAGTTTCCTAGTTCTTATTGTAAAACAATGCGAGTATTGGGGGGAGGGGGAAGAGAGTAAGGTAATTGCTCTACCAATCTATTTATTTCTAACGGTTCTCCTCCGGGAAGTACTTGTATCACAGAAAACAACTACTCCTGTCATAAATAGAATGAAGCAATATAAGAATTCATCTGTTAAACTTCAAAAACTCCTACCCTGCGTAAAATAATGGAAAAGTGTGAAAATAATTAGAAACTTTATTAATAAACCGCTACACACTCCTTACAGGACTTTACTGTAAGATGCAGAATATTTCATTTATCCATCTATATCATATAGAACTGACAACGGCCAGTATAATAATATGGCGACGTCCTTGCTGAAATCCATCTTTGTCATATAGAACTGACTCCGCCAAGTTTAATAATACGGCGAAGTCCTTGCGAAAATAGTTATCTCATTATGTTGCATCAGGACATTTCCCTTTGCGTTAAATTCCAAAATGGCTAAAACAATCGGTATTTACATTGAAAACCCTGCCTGCAAAGTTCAGAAACGACGACAAGTTACCCAAAGATGACGAGGCTAATGACTGGGTGAGTTCATCACGTGATCATGTCACGTGATTAACCATTTCTACATACATTTTCATGCTCCTAATTATAAGAACTTGTATCCGAATATGAATTCGGCAGCTATTCTAATGCTGTCCGTTTTGCACGCGCCTATGTCGTAATATATGACCAAAGAAGCTTTATTTAGTTGGTGACCTTTTTAGTCCATTGAACATGTACCGTTTTTCAAATGGTACCACCAATAGCCTGTGGCATTAAGAGATCAGGAAAATATTACTATTTCCTTATGGTAATTGAAATCATCTAATCTGACCCCGTTGGAATCGTCCTTGAACTTTTTATGGGCTGTTTGTCATTATTGCTAGGGTAAACAGTAGTAGCAGAAGAGAAATAGTTGTATTCCCTAATTGTCAAACATTTTACATGTACAAGTAAAAAAAATTTGTAGCACGGTTTTAACAGAAAACGAGAAACTCGGATTACTGATTGAAGTTGTAATTTGCCTTCATCAAATAAATACAAATGTAACGAAGAAAAATCGACAGGTATAGTAGTTACACCATGACAATCAAACTCTTTATGCACTGATACTCTAATTTATGATTAATAGGGTCATAATTAGTCTAAAGAAATCACAAGTTTTGTACCAAAATAATTGATAAAATGATGAGCTTAAAATTTCAACAAATATTCCTGTTTTGTCTTGTACAAATGTAAATGGTCTACATGACTTTTTGTAAATAACCACTATATTCCATTTCAATTGTAATCCATCTTAAATTGATTCTAACAATATCTAAGATTTCTTGCAGCGTTCTTTTCATTTTCTTCGTCTTTTTTTTCTTTAATACTAGTTCGATAATACGTCTTCTCTTTAGGACTGATTTATTCATTTGTTTATTCTTCCTTCACATCAACAAGGACTCAGTTTTTCGATCAGAACTGTGTCACAAAGAAACTCGACAAACTTCATTTTTTCCAAACATTAATCCTTCACCTATTCAATGCAATCAATCGTTGTTCATTAAGATAGTAATGCGTCTCTATCTCAGTGTTCCATGCAGAAATGTTTGAAGGCATAAAACTTATTGTTTTCCGATAAATTTAAGTGCCGCAGTTTCCTTCATGAATCCTCATCAATAAGTAATGTAATAGATCAGTTAGGAATAATTTGCCTCCTCTTGTGTCGCTAATTCCATCTCATTTATATCAGCAGGCCCATAATTGTTTAGGATGTTGTTAAAGAAAAAATAACTCATCTCTAATTGGTGAACTGCTGGTTTCAATTCTGTTTTTCCCTCGACCACAATTATAAAGAAGTTTTCTGACAAATTGAACTTAATTAGATTGGCTGCACTATCTTGGCTGCAGGCAACATATATTGTCAATGACACTTCACCGATGATGACCCTTCCACTTTTCCTTTCCACTGAATGTAAAACGTCTAATCTTGGCAGAGATCGATGAGTCCAGGGGAAGAGAATGTTCTTACAAGGTCTTTCTCTCGTTCCTGAAGACATCATAAAATCATGTATTTATTTTAAGTAAATACAATTGACACTAACTCTCGTTTTTAAGTTAAACTTAAAAGTTAAAGTTAAACAACACAAAGAAGAATTATACTTGAGAAATCTAATGAATCAAATCGCTAAAGGACACCGCAAGCTTAGGAGATTGACTCGAATCCAGAACCAGGCGTGGAATTCATGAAACTTTTCAAGTACGACTCAGACTTTTATCTAGTCTTATTCAACCAGATTCTCGCGTGGCTCAGCTAGAGTTTCGCCATATGATGTCGAATATCACACGGACCCACAAATGTCCTGGTTGAACGAGATTAACATTTACCCGAAACTCAATCGTTGAAAGAAGAAATACAAATTCCAGCATGGAAAAGTTTTTCAAAATTTACAGCACTATTTTTAAAGGAGTAAAGTACCCAGATCTGATATGTTCATGCACTTATCATTAATAACTTCAAAAGTATATTTCCTCCATATTTTTGTGAATTTCCAGCTCAGTCCTGTGCGTTTTATGAATTCAAGGTCAGATCTATTGTAATCTCTATCTAAACTAAAACACTGTCCAAAGTGATCATTGAATTTCATATCTTCTTACGTGTTCTTTGCCAATATACGATTGTCACAAATTCGAATATTTTAATCTTTATTTGAGACTCCTGAGACCAATTAATCGAGAGTGAACGTTTGAAAAGTGACTCATAAGAGTTACTATGAGTAAAAATGAGCGGTAAAAGCAGTTATCAGAAGAAAAAAATCATTTAGTTGAAAATTGTTCTCGTTATAGTGGTAATTTACTACGTTATTTACATTAGACAAAGTCTGTCATGTGACATTTTTAATTGTCTTGAAGATTGTGACGAAACAATGAAGCTCTTACCATATACATCTATTTAATTGACATAATCAAGTCAATGCTAACCTCGAAAGAAAGAAAGAATGATTGAATAAGAGGAAGAAAGTTTAACTATTTTTGAATTTCTTTAATAACATATGTATCTTAAAAGAGGACATCGGAAATTAACATGATTATTCTTGATATGTAGCAAAATACCAGAATAAGGCTTGTCTGCCACCAAACCTGCTACATCATGCATATTAATGTCCCGATAATGCTCCCGCAAGAAACTAATATGGCTCTATTATTTTGGTTACATGCAACCGTAGGGCAGAATATTGAAGGGTAATTAACGTATGATGAGAGAATTAGGGCCTGAATATTCGCCTGACATTCACAAAAGGGACTCATAAGTGACGTGCCCTCGATACTGGTCAGGGTCAGTTCCATTAGATTTAAAGCCTACACGATCCTGTTATTTATTGTCTTTACTGGATTCAATTGGGATGCCCATTATCGAGCGACCGAGTATACTAGGGTCAAATGCTACATTTATTATCTACGGAATACGACCACTGAATTTACATTTTCATTACGGTTTGCATCAATATTAAATTCTTTTGGTGTTCCTTTCTTCAAATAAATTTAGCCAGACAATTTCATATCTGGGCATGCCTAACCCAGCACATATAATATCTACAGTAATAGTAGATATCATATCTGTCTGTCTGTCTCTTACTTGTACGTTCCTTTAAGTTCCCGTATGTATGGATATAAATTCTTGTCAGTTGTATGTGGTTTATGACACTATGCAGTGCTTCCGATCATGAAAAATTAATTCTTCACTCCAAAGAAAAAAAAAACAAGTCTTGATCATTATTAAAAGTGTATTTTGCAAAAACAAAAACAAAAAATAGTTACATAATCTAAACATTTTCTTCACCCCTCTGTCTTTAATAATAATCTAATTAATTATTTTTGTTAAGTCTTATGAAAATTAATGCTGCTGAGAAATTGGAAATTTCATAAACATCGAGTTTGCAACCAAAAACAATCAATTGTCTTATCTAACACGGCAAATGAATTCGTTGTTTAAAATAATTTAATACGATAGATATTTGTAATATTATGTGCACTGTCAAAACAAATCATTCTTGACAGAAAAGAAATAAAAAGAACAGCAACCTACATTTCCTTGACACCTGAGATAATTACTATAAGGTTGTCATTATGCTATCGCTTAGAATTAGTTCCTGATATTTCTAATTCCGGTAAAACCCATTTCCCGTCTCCAATAACGCTATCAATAAATATCTACAGTCACAACACAAATATTCGATAGGGTATCTTTTGTCGAACAAGTCTGCAACCCTTGCACAGAATAATAGAGTAAATATTAATCATAACTGTTTGTAATTTTTCAATTCAAATTCACAGCAGTATCGACTATCTATCGCGGTTTATAACAACGGAGCTCTGGAATCCAATCACTGGCACAGCACATTGTTACCGCGGCTTTTTTTATAATTTTCCTAGGTTGATAAGCTTAATTAACATCCCTTATCGCGATAACGTATTTAACAGGATGTTAAATATTGAAGCAACGTTTACATCATTCAACATGACAAACACTGTAACTAAGCACAGATTTTGCTAGAACCTGTTTCGCATATAATGTGACCGCCATATTCCAGGAAACAGTCTATCGGAACTGGTACTGCGAAAGAAAAACCAGTTTGACCATTATTTTCGATAAGACATTTTCAAGAAAAAATTAAAAAATTCAGGTGGAAAATTACTGAATTGGCTGCAAAAATTAAATTCAATTGGAAAATTACTGAACTGGCTGCAAGTCAATTTTTAGGCTTGATGTTTCTCGCAAATACAGCCTTCCAAAGTTTGTTGTTAGAAACAAAAGTCCAAAGAGTCGTCTGCTCACTTGGTGATCTTTCATTAGATAGAGGTATTGGCGCCAAATCTTGATCATAATTCAGTTACTAATGGAGCGGACATGCACGCTCTGTCAGGATTTAAAATGTAACTGCGGGAAGGCTGGGAGTGTGTGCTGGTATTATGATTAGGTAAGTATTGTTGAAGAAACATATTTTACTCCAAACATCCATTTGTTCTTCGGATACCTTACCAGATTCTAGTACATTAGCAAAAAGATATGCTTGGACGCTGCTAGTTGGGAAAAATGCTCCCCTCCGCACCCACCACCCATTCAAACCCAGCGGAAGTCGCGAGGCCTCGTCATTGTAAAGCTGCTGAATGACTCGGGAAGGTAGCATGTAGTTCTGCTGCTGTGATCCCACCAGGTCAAACTAAGCCCTTTGTGATGAATGGTCTTTGAGGCAAAAAGCTAGAGAATGTCGTCTCAGTCGTCCGTACCACGGCTTGGATAATGTCAGTTACGGAACAGTTACGCTCAAATGATATGCCCTAACCTTGTGAGCCGATATGCACAAGAAACGCATTTGGTCGTGGGTTAGTTCTTTATATGCATCGCGAACAACTCATCGTACTTAGGAAGACAGAGCTTGAACTAAAATATCGTCCTTTACTGCTTTAAATGGTAGAAATTATCGACATCTCCCTCTTCGCACCGGCTCGGTTTGCTTCAGATACCAATTCATAGCCCGCACAGGAAAGAACTTATTCCCTAAGAGCGAGCGCCTGTTTTTGACAATGAAAGCAGGAACCATCATAAGTAAGATAGGGCCATCGCGGAGCGACCGACAAGGCGTGTATATCACTGATTTTGCCTGCTGCAGCTAAAACGACCAGGATGTTGGTTTTATACGAGAGGCAAGCGAAAGAGGCTATATACATAGGTAAAAAAGGTGCTTTGTTCAGCCATAATAGAACCCACGGTAAATTCCATTTCGGACACAGGGTCAACCCCTTAAGTCGAGACGAATCAAAGTTCTCAAGAAGGTCCGAGGTTTTTATTATGGCCTATATTCCTCCTTCCATGACGAAGAAACGTGTCTGAGATTGTGGAACGGTAGCCTTTTATAGTGATGGGGGTTAATTTCATCTCTTCAAAGAGCAAGAGCAGCTAGTTATTTGTTTTATCGAGGCTTTGAAACGAGTGATGTGTTTTCGCTCGCACCACTGGGAGAAAACTCTCCACTTCCCTTCGTTTACTTTCAATGTGATGGGCCTTCTTGCCCGACAAGTATTCTGAGAATTGTTGTTCCATGAGGGCTTGCTTGGTATGAGCCAGGCGTGCAGGTCCAACAATTCTGGGTTTGGATGAAACACATGCATTCGCGGTTGATTGAGGGGTGTGGAAAGACCAAGTTGTTCCTGGGAATTTCCGCTGCTAAGTTTCATAGATCGTTTTCCATGAATTTTCGCACTAGAGAAGATTAATTAGGACCAGACCGCACTCTGATTCACTCGCTGAAAATCAGAAGTGTTGATGGAAAGACGTATGCATATAGATCGTTTAAATTCATGGAATGAGCATCGACTGCCCAGGCTTTAGGATCTGGAGCTGGAGAGACAATGGTGGGTAGCTTTGTATTCCACTTTGTCGCAATTAGATCCAAGGATGGTTGAAATTCGTCTGAATCCTGAGGGGTGAACCGACCTTTTGGCTTGAATTAGCTGCTTTCTTCGTGGAAGTGAGTCCGCTAGGACACTGAATCTGCCAGGGATGTGGCACCTCAGCCTGCCGCGCTGGCATTCCTGCAGATCATGATTTACAGTGGCTGAATCTGCAAGCGAATGCCCGCCGTGAGCCATTTGCTGAGACGGGACCTCGTGTATCCAGAAACTGGGATCCCTTTACTGACTCCCAAGCGTGACCAGCGAGGATAGGCTGTGTTCAGATTGCTGAAATATAGTCATGGGTACCAAGTCGAGCATTGATCCTATTGCAAGGAAATTTCGAAACAGTTGTTGCGTGTCGATAAAGGACTTCCGGTCCATACGAGCCGATGATGGGACCCACGATTGAAAAACAGGTGTATACTTCTCATAGGAAGTCTTGTTAAAATTATATGGGAGTCGTCGCTGCGAAAATAAAGATCTTTTGACATTTGGGTCTTGAAGCTAACTCCTTAGACATGAGTTAAAAAATTCAGGTCGATAACAAT
This sequence comes from Margaritifera margaritifera, assembly GCA_029931535.1. Lineage (NCBI taxonomy): Eukaryota > Metazoa > Mollusca > Bivalvia > Unionida > Margaritiferidae > Margaritifera > Margaritifera margaritifera. The sequence goes on along the minus strand of JAQPZY010001673.1, from coordinate 5,316,866 downwards.
TTGTCAATTTTAGCTTTATAACACTAAAACATTTTAGAAATGTTGGTTTTTTGCAAGAACACGGGTGGTCAGTGTTTACATTGTTTAATTATTGTTCCTTTTAAGGTTTAGCTATGACCACTATTGTTTTGTAAACAATTTTTAAGTTAAGTGCACCTTTTTTTCGTCCCGTACTCATTTTCTTTCTCTGATCATATGTTAAATCTGATTAATAAAGAAATTTTGAATAAAAATAAAAAATCTGAACCAAACAATTATTGGTAGGTCTTTTCAGCATTATCTCGTATCCTTATTTTGACTTGGATCCCCAAAATTTATGTCCTAAGATTTTCCAACTGATAGATATGCACCCGAGTTTGGGCACAGCGAAAGTTTAAGTACAATTTAAACACAGAGACTTCGATACAGATACATTTTCTAACCGCACGAGTAGAGCACGTGCAAATCGTGTGGTTTTCTTCATAACTGATCGTCATTTGTAACTTACAATGCACCAATTCCGAGTGAAAATTAAAGATGCAGGAAGCCGTTGTTATTGACTGCGGGCAGGAATGGGCAAAAATGGACGTTCACCAGTCAAATAGCATACAGAAGCAATAATCAATGTATGTCTTAAAGCGGAAGAGAATCACGATATATATATATATATATATATATATATATATATATATATATATATATATATATATATATATTCAAAGCTTTCCGAAAAGAGATATTTCACGTCAGTCTACAAATATATCACTCTGAGTTTCGGTCCATTTAGCAGAAGTTACGATTTGGCCATTATCGTTTAAAGAATCACAAGTTTGAGACCCGAACTTGGAATACACATTAAATTGAATGTTATACTACTCCTTTTAAATCAACTCAGATGAATTACTTTTTTGTATATTTTCCATATTAAAATACTTATTATTTGATCGATATTACTGACATTTCTCATTCAAAACGGTATGTACCAAAACGGAATATGAGTTTTCTCCCCTTCTAATATAATCTTCTTCCTCAGATAAAACAATAAACTGTGGTGTACTAAGGTTACTTCAGACTGGAAAATAACTGACCGGCCTTTGGTTTTCTTTTTCCAAAACTGGGCACATTGTGTCCATGTCAAGATGGTTTGGCTGTATACGTGATTTTTAAATATTTTCATGCGATTATTTTGAAATAAAATTTGACCAATTCTATTTCATGTCGGTGAGGAACAGGCTTTTCCCTCCCTATGAACACAATGTCGTTACATGTGACCTCTAATTGATCCTTGCGAGGCACCTCTGAAAGCTGGCCTCATATTTTGGCACGGGTCCATATATTATCTATGCCATGCCCTCGCCTAATTTCTCTTTGAAATGTTTACGGCCTTTAGACGGGATTAAATAGTGCTGTATTTAGAGGGGGAATATATTTCTAAAGAACGTGTTACGCTCTTTATAGGTTTGTCAAAACAGCCTGCTGATTTATTGTTAGAAAGGAAAAGAATAGTCCAGGTAATTACCTGAAAATCCCTGATAGCAACAATATATTCTCTTGTATTCCTTGTTGATAGAGAAATAAAGACATTACTAAAATCTGGAACCATTCAATGTTTTGAAGATAGCTCCAAGGCGTTACCATCGTCTACCTAGATAAACAAGAGCGATTTGTGGTTGTTTTATAATAACCAGCAAATGTTCACTTCGTTCTATCAATATAAAGCTAACAGCAACACTGTATTATATGCAACACAATAGAGATGTTTTGGTGATATTTCTTTAAGTTGAATTATATTTCCCAATCAAATTTGGGGAACTATTCAAGTAAAAACTATGCATGTTGATTTTCTTTGTAAGTGAATATTTCATAACGGATAGATTTTGAGTGCGATATATGGTTCCTATTTTTTTCACGAAGGAAAAGGCAATGTAATATGTCAAGATGACTTTGACTCATAATATCAAAATCCAAAAAGTTTTTGAAAAGGACACAGCTAAATTTCCTACCAGAATCATCATCAATTGATTAGATAAGGTTACTGATGAAGATTAAAAAAACTTAGATGATGCTTTTAATTTTTTAAAGGCATATTTTGAGGCAAAATAGGCAAAAGGGACTATAGTTATCATTCAGTGACAAATGGTTGCTATTTATAAATCAAATAGTACAAACGCCCTATAAATGGGCAATAAAACAAGAGCTCGTAAGATATGAAGTACACAAATTGATTAATTTTAGGATTTGACATGCCAGTGCACGAATTACGTTCTAATAGAATAGACTCGTTAACGTGTTTCTGTTGATTGTAAAATGTGGGGCAATTTCTTTCAGATTAGCAGGTTGGTACATTTACATGCTTGCTATGGAAATTAATTGTCGTCTGCTTATTTGAAATAACAAGGATTGGAAAGACTGTTTGCTGGATTCCATTTTACGTTACTTTTAGACCTGATTATCCAATTAATTTCGAGAAAGTGTTTTGTTTCTTTTGTATCTTGATCACACTTTAAGTTTACTCGCAAACTTAATCTATTATTTATGTGTCTGTGTTTTGAACAGGGTATTTTACTCACAAACTTAATCTATGATTTATGTGTCTGAGTTTTGTAACAGGGTATTTTACTCACAAACTTAATCTATGATTTATGTGAAATAAACAACGAGAATTCAATATAAATGTTGTTTAGTTAACACTTTTCTCACTGATATATATGTTATCTTAGGCATACCTAAATAGAGAATATACGCGGTAAACTGGTGGCAACTGTAAAAGGACATTTCTTTGAGAAGCAGGAAACGGGTCTGGATAGACTGATTTTATCTATGAAAAAAGGACGGCCAATGCAGACCTTACTTGAATGTATACTCGTTCTTAGCTCAGGTTTAAAGACAATTATTACAAGAATAGTGCGGAAGCAACACTGCATTTAACAGTTCTCTGAAATGGCTTATTTTTTCTGATCATGTTGAAGAGAACTCGTGTGTGAAGTTCTCTTAACCCATTTTATGGGGGGGGGGGTTAAGGTGGGGGTCAACAAGTTTTAATAATGGCAAAAATTAAACGCTGTATTTACTGTACTTTTAAAAATCTCCAAAATACCAGCAATTGCATCACTTATATGCATATCTATTGTGGTAAATACACTTATCACTGGCTTTGACTAAATCTCTTACATTAACATATCTGGAAGATTTGGTATCAACGATTACAACACGATCTACCTGTTTTGTTTAGCTCTAATTAATAAATTATTGAAAATAATCCACGGATGAGACATGTGTACCAAAATACTTTACACAACACGTAATGTCTAAAGAAATTAAGTGTACAAAGACCCCGACTGTTAAGAAATTAAAAATGATTCTGTCTATATCACAAATCGATCAGAAAAAGAGATACAAATCGAGAAGTATATTTTTGAATGCCAACTGAAATTTGAGACGGCGATTGGAAAATAATTGGCTTCGTTTCCAAGAACCAATCAGCATTATCCAATTCGGCACACCAGGCGTTATTCCCAATTATGTATATTTTACAAATTAATGGATTTATGTCAAGTTAAATTTTGCTGTAGACGCAATTAAAACTATATGTTTTTGACGTCGTGACTTTTTTTCTGTCTGCTATAGCTAAAACTACTACAGCTGCTATTTGGTCATAAACACTCGTACATGGCCGAATGGCTGCACACGAGTATAATCCAAATTAAGTAAGCTGGTCATAATGACGGCTGCGACTATAGCTTCAACACTGATTACTACTTGATTACTATCATCGTGACTTATGGTTCCTCTGCTACTGCTTAAACCACTAATACTAGCACTACTGTATCCGCTACTACTACTACTACTTTTGCTGATTTTTCAGCTAGTGGCTGCAGAGGCTGATTTTTAAATACCCGTTTCATTCCTATGCAGGCATGTCATTATTAAACGTTGCAGACAGTTCTGACATAGTTTAATCAATAAAATGATGGACGTACACAGTTTATTATACATATCTTATTGCTACCTTAATTGTCATAGAGTCATATTGGATGTGATTATACTTAAAAACAGTAGATGCAGTATTGTGATTTTTTTCATTAAAGGACCTATCATATTTCAGCGCTATCTTTCAGAGACCTGATGTGTTTTGACGGTTTACACAAGAAAGAAATTTATAGGGGAACATTTTAATTCTTTTTATCTCTTCGACTTCAAACTCTCTGCATCTGGGTGAAAGTTGTTTTTTTGTCACAGCCATTGTTTTCTCTCTCTCTCTCTCTCTGTGATTACAAACAAAACAGAAATAGTATACAAGCAGTAGCCTAAAATGTATTTGGACAGGATTTAGCATGCATGTGGAAGTTATTGTATTGTGCAATTTATGTTAATGATCTTTGTTTTCTTTTCAGCCTCTTAAATTATTCATAATTTTCATTTGACCATAACCAGTAATTCCTTTAAATTTCAAGCAAAGGGTTTTTTTTCAGTAGTTAAGATACAAAAACATGTTCAATGTCTAGTTGACACCAGGAAGTAATTTCTTAATATCTTTACTCCATCCATATTCAGAATAGATTCAATATTTCTCTCTCACCCCTTGAAGAGTACATAGTTTATAGATCGTCACCCTCCAGGATTGCTCTGGGATAACCCCTCCCCCGGGTTTAGACCATAAACCGTTACCGTATCACGCCATTTATTTTTTCCAGATCGCTCACATTGGCTTAGACACAGCTAATCCACTTAAGTCTTCTATGTGTGTTTGGAACCCATCATTCGAGTCTTCAAAAGTGCATGACAGTTTCAAAACTTTATTATTTAGATGAAAAAAGGACGAAAAAAGCAAGCTAAATAAAGATTAGACTCTGAAGAAAGGGTAACGATTAGTACAGGTTGTGATTGTAAGGATTAGTAAGGTCGTGAATATAAGGATTAGTATAAGTCCTGATTATAAGGATTAGCACAAGTCGTGAATATAAAGATTAATACAGATTGTGCGTATAAGGATTAGTACAGGTCGTGAGTATAAGGATTAGTACAAGTCGTGAGTATAAGGATTAATACAGATCGTGAGTATAAGGATTAGTACAGATCGTGAGTATAAGGATTAGTACAAGTCGTGAGTATAAGGATTAGTACAAGTCGTGAATATAAAGATTAATACAGATCGTGAGTATAAGGATTAGTACAGGTCGTGAGTATAAGGATTAATACAGATCGTGAGTATAAGGATTAGTAAGGTCGTGAGTATAAGGATTAATACAGATCGTGAGTATAAGGATTAGTAAGGTCGTGAATATAAGGATTAATACAGATCGTGAGTATAAGGATTAGTACAGGTCGTGAGTAGGATTAATACAGATCGTGAGTATAAGGATGAGTACAAGTCGTGAATATAAGGATTAATACAGATCGTGAGTATAAGGATTAGTACAGGTCGTGAGTAGGATTAATACAGATCGTGAGTATAAGGATGAGTACAAGTCGTGATTATAAGGATTAATACAGATCGTGAATATAAAGATTAATACGGGTCGTGAGTATAAGGATTAGTACAGGTCGTGAGTATAAGGATTAGTACGGGTCGTGAGTATAAAGATTAGTACGGGTCGTGAGTATAAGGATTACTACAGGTCGTGAGTATAAGGATTAGTACAAGTCGTGAATATAAAGATTAATACAGATCGTGAGTATAAGGATTAGTAAGGTCGTGAATATAAGGATTAATACAGATCGTGAGTATAAGGATTAGTAAGGTCGTGAGTATAAGGATTAATACAGATCGTGAGTATAAGGATTAGTAAGGTCGTGAATATAAGGATTAATACAGATCGTGAGTATAAGGATTAGTACAGGTCGTGAGTAGGATTAATACAGATCGTGAGTATAAGGATGAGTACAAGTCGTGAATATAAGGATTAATACAGATCGTGAGTATAAGGATTAGTACAGGTCGTGAGTAGGATTAATACAGATCGTGAGTATAAGGATGAGTACAAGTCGTGATTATAAGGATTAATACAGATCGTGAATATAAAGATTAATACGGGTCGTGAGTATAAGGATTAGTACAGGTCGTGAGTATAAGGATTAGTACGGGTCGTGAGTATAAAGATTAGTACGGGTCGTGAGTATAAGGATTACTACAGGTCGTGAGAATAAGGACTAGTACAGGCCCAGGATGTTAAAGTTTCCTTACGAAAGTCTACTTAAGAGTAATTTGTGTAAATTTCTCTTTAATTCGTTGAAAAGCTGCTTTTCCGCGATATAAAATCGACCAATTTATCAACATTTTTATTTCTGTTTCGAGTATCTCCGATTTTGTTTCTACTGATTGTAACGCACCTCTCGTAACAGGTGTACGATTTGATTGGTTATCGATATCTAGAGGATGATCGACCTCGGTGTTATTGTCCGGATCGAGTAGATTATAAAATAAAATATGAAATTTTATAGATGAGATAAATAGAGATCTGAGCAGATATATAGAACAGAATAGCACGAGCCCTCGTACATGAAATATAACAATTTAATCAATTACATAAAACAAATTGAAATAATACATAACATTAGAAAGATACACTTCTTTTTGAAATCATTTACCGAATTTGAACACAAATATAATTATGTAATTAGCCGATCTGTTTAAAACGTTAGACTTAGTTCATCGTGGAATCGAGTGAACAATCGAATCAATTGCCCAGCATGCCTGCATAACCTTGTTATTGCTGGTCACTCCCTATTCAACGTTGCTGCCAGGTCAAGGTTGATGTTCTCCCATTTTGCTTCTCTCTCTCTCTCTCTGTCATATCCAGCCTCTTTCGGTCCTCAAACTTTGTGTGGGATGCCTCTTCTCTCTACCCTCTACGTTGATACGTATACGTGCATCGATGGTTGGGTTTGTAGGTAGGTAGGTAGATGGAGCTATTTTCCCCTTGTGCTTTCGAGACTCGCTCGCTTCTACCGTCAGAATCGTGTCCCTCAACTTCCAGACACCTGTCCCTTGAACAATTGTTTATACGAGAGAATTTCGTCTTATTCTGCTCGGAGTCAAAGATTTTTCCAGCCTCTCGCAGGAACTTATACTGATTAAATTTTGCGATGTGGAATATTTAAAACATGAAATTTCGTCTGGGAAACATCCCTCTTATTTAGCGTAGTCAATCAGATTAAACGTATCTACCGCCTTTTATAAATGCACGCCCATCGTGGTTAGCATAACCCTCTGATTCCGCGCGCTATTTAAATAACTGATTCTGGAAAATTTCAAAAGATAAAACAACTTCAACTGGCTTTACAAATAGTCTCTGCATCCTCTCAGTTTTGACATTTTCGATACCTAGACCCAAATTAACCTATGTCCGACCGTTATACAATGAAGGCTTAATTAAGAATCAATCTCGCCCCAAACAGGGACATTAAAACCATCGCAGTCTGGCGATTTAATACGGTATCTTTCCTCATAAATCTAATTAATTGTCATCTGCCAAACTAATGTGCTCTACCGAAATACATCGACAGAAATATGAAGTTGGCGCTTCTTGATACTGTTTTTTGTTGTTCTTCTTCTTCTTTAAGAAACCTATCTTTTAAGGGAACCAGTCGATCTTGAACTAATTTTAAAAATCGTAAGGACCACCATTAATTCGTTTAGATTAAGGCACCAGCAATTGAACCAAAAAATCTTGCAGTTTGTTCGTCATTCAATAAAACATTTTTTACTTTTTGAGCAAAGCAAATACATTTGTCCTATCAACGTGGCAATTTATATTTGACAAGGCCACAAGTCAGCTATTGTAGAGCATATTTTGGAGGAATCAATATTCCTTGGTTTTGAACAAATGCATTTTTTAAGTCGACAAAATGATTATTTTTCTGTTGCTGATCTCCAGTTTATAAGTGAGGGCAATGAGCTTTGTTTATATATTTAATGTACAAATAAATTTGAATTTGAAAGCGATAGTTTGAGTAAATGTTTCAATACTCAAAATGATTTTAACTCTCTATTTACATGCTAACTTTTCATCAGTTGTTATCTCTTACTTAATTCAATAAAACATCCTTCAACAAAGCTATTACTTTTCTCTCAATCTCATGGCTATTTACCTTTGAAACGTAAGTCGAAATTTGGAATCAAAAATGTCTTATGCAAATTGCAAAGCAAAAATAAAAAAAATAAAAAAATCTTAGAAATATAAACTTTTTCAATTAAAGTATGTGCACGAAGAAGATAATTTCAGACACAGTTTGATCTTATGGGAAAGGACGATGTCAATACATCATTGCTGACTTCTTGAAAAAATTACTAGAAATAAATGCATCCCGAAGCAAAACGTTAAGTTAGGCACGACTGATATATCCCAAAATGAAAAGTATTTTATTCAAGTCTATATTCATTGTAACCTGTTTAGTTAATTAAAAATCAGGACTCTGTAATTAATAGGCCTGGCGGTTGCATGACGAATGATCTCTCTCAGTTTGTTTTCTTTAAATGTTCTCTTCGTTCCGTATCAAGTGAAAAACCTGTTTATCTAACCGGAACACCGTGTGATAAGTATAAACAAAAATTGCTTGCTGTCACTATCTCGATGCCTGAGGAAAGGCAGTAATTTTATCAAGCAGTCTAGCCTCGTTAGCAGTGTGTCACTATGCTTTAGGTATTCAAATCTAACTTTTTCCCGTGGACTAGCGCTATTGATGACAGTATGAACAAATTATGGCCAGTCTCTTTTGTTGTGGTTCTCATTCTGTTTGGAAAAAGTATATCAAAAGTCGCTGCACAAGGTAAGAACTAGCTTCTTAATCCTATGTATGTTTATAAAAACAAGTGGCCTCTATCTGCATGACATGCGGTTGACTATAATTAAATAAAAAGCTTAACGTCTATAATCGCGTATAAACCGAGTCCAAATGGAAACAACAAAGACCCTGATCTGCCGTCGCATAATGCGCCGGCAGATCCGGGTCTATGCAGTTTGTAAGGACTAATCAGTAGAACAAACAACATATACCCTGATCTGCCGGCGCATTATGCGACGGCAGATCTTGGTCTATGCAGTTAGTATAAGTTTATACGCGATTATATACTGTATGTTAGATAGATAAAATCTCTTAAAATATTGTTTACAGGGAAAACTGTGAGATTCTAGCCAATACACACACAAACATAAACATACACACACGCGCTCTTCAGTGTCAACATTCTCACACAGTATGAGAAAATACATTTGCAGTTGTAATTATATCATATGTTATGTATATAATTCTACGTATATAATGTTATGTATATAATGATTCGTATATAAAGTCATGTATATAATGTTATGTATATAAAATACGTTTATAATGCTACGTATATAAAGTTATGTATATAATGTTATGTATATAATGCTACGTATATAATGCTACGTATATAAAGTTATGTATATAATGTTATGTATATAATGCTACGTATATAAAGTCATGTATATAATGTTATGCATATAATGCTACGTATATAAAGTTATGTATATAATGTTATGTATATAATGCTACGTATATAATGTTATGTATATAATGTTATGTATATAATGCTACGTATATAAAGTTATGTATATAATGTTATGTATATAATGCTACGTATATAATGCTACGTATATAATGTTATGTATATAATGCTACGTATTCAATGTTGTGTAAATGATGAACAAAAAAACACAATTTTCCTCTATTCCTTTTAATTGTACATTTCTAAATCCTGTCACTTTCTGATTTACAAAAAAATATGCCGTAAATGAACTTTCTAAAGCAAAAAAAAAATAATAATTACAGATACATAACAAAATATCAAACTTTAGATAATGTATATGTATTTATATCCAAGTTTTAGTTTAAGTATTTCAAAATACGAAATAGTAAACTGCCAAACTTTGGTGACATTTAAATGAGTTTATCATCAAAGAAATAGGGTAATAATGAGACAGCTAGGGATACACTTAATGTTATGGGGCATAGAGAATAAAGTTATCTAAATGATGTAATACCTTTCTTTTAGTGCTTTTATAACATATTACTGAAATAGTATGTGTCCCTTATAAAACATATTTATATCCAAAGGAGCAATTCGAAATCTAAATTCAACAATTAGGGGAAGTTGAAAAAATGCTCATGTTGTACACACCTTTGTGATGTTATTACATCATACAAATTGGATACCGGAGTGTTCATATATGGATGGATAAATCAGTAATTTAGGTCAAATTCTGAAATATTTATATTGTTGACTAGATTCCTGTAAATATATCTTTGTTTTTGTCACGACTTCTCTCAAAAACAATTCTTTTTTACAGGATAATAAATTAAATATACATTAATAATCAGTGCATGGGGTATTCATACTATTCATGTTTAAATTTAGAGACCGGTCGAAACCATTTAAAATGATAATAAAATTACGTAGGGAAAATACACTAACAATACAAATCTGATTAGCAATGAGAAACATGCACTATATATATATATATATATATATATATATATATATATATATATATATATATATATATGTATGTATTTGTGTGTATGTGCGTAACAAGCTATTTCATCAGGAAATTGCAGAATGTTTTCTGGATTATCCCTTATTTATTTACATATAAATATGGGTAAGTGACATAAAAAGGTGCACTTGCCCATCAAAATTTGCAAATTGTTACTGGTTGCAAGACAATAGATGTTTCCACTCCTGATAATAAAGAAGAATTAATAAAATTGAAATAAACATGCAACTCAATACCATCTATTGATGTGATTTATCTAAGATCTTTTATGTAAATTGGGTTGAAATTGGACCTCAAAAAGGTGCATGCTATATTCTCTTATAGTTGCTTGAATCTATTTCAATATTCCCTTACTGGAACAACAACTGAATATACTGACCAATGCATAGGGTACAAAAACAATAGTGACTGTAAAGATTTCGCGGTAAACCTACTGGTTGTGTTATACTCTGTTTATTATTGAAAAGTGTGACACACTGACGATACATTTCAAATAAATTATTTATATTTTATTAATTATTTTCTATTGTTTTTGTTCAATTATAGAAACGTACAAGTTTTGCATTGTTCTTGAAGTATAAATTTGTCTCTATATCATGCACACACATTCATTTTTACATAAAATTATAGCAGGATTAATATATCAATTACATGTTTTGCATCACTCCCTTCATCATCTCTCTCTCTCTCTCACCCACATACACACACGACACATACATACATACTTTTCACAAACACATATATTTATTAGTGAAGAGAGAGAGAGAGAGAGAGAGACGGGGGTGGTATGTAGGTGTAAAATCTTAATTTAAAATAGGAAAGGTAGAAAATATAATATAAAATGCTTTTCCAACAGTACACTGTTAAAAGAAAACATCACTATGTGACCTTGGTAAGGACAGATAGGATTATAGTCTTAGGGCAAATTCACCCCTGCTGTGAATTGAATCATACTGCTCAACCGACCACAGGGAGCCTCATTTGCATACCAGAAGGGAACTAGTGATATCAGGCAGCTCTCCGGAGTTTCCAAACCCCGTGTTTTATACAATCCCTACTGACAGGTTTACACTGCGATGCGATTCTGCCATCACGTGTGTGTGTGTGTGTGTGTGTGTGTGTGTGTGTGTGTGTGTGTGTGTGTGTGTGTGTGTGTGTGTGTGTGAAATGCTCACTTGATCTACCATCAGTTTGATGTTTAGATCGACAAAGACGAGAAAAAGAAAGTTTGATCAACGAAATACTGGTATGTATACGGATACCCTAAACAAACCTTTCGTCTTTTTAATATTGGTTTCGTCGTTTAATGGGCACAAACATCACACTCCCTATGGTCGATCACATCACCAGTACATAATTTGTGGCGTGCATGTTTTTTTTTTTTTTTTTGGGGGGGGGGGGGTGGCGGTATGTGTACCATGTATACATGCAACTAGACCATGGACGCTCTTTGTAATTAGTACTGTATGTTGCTAATATCAGTACCAAACGAAACATCAACTTTTCCCCTTCATTCGGATGTTTTTTTGCTTCTAATTCTGTGACAGCAACAAAGATAATGTCAGTGAAAACACCTCTTCTTAATGCTCTTAAGTCGACTTTGATATTAAATTTAAAGTATCAAAATGGGTAAACGAAAACAATTATTGAGTCACGATTAGCAGCAATTAATTTTTCAGTGTACTGAGAGAATATCTATGTAAATTTGATTCATGTATCTTGCATACACATTTTTAAAGTGGTTTACAAAAAGCCATGGTGCAAATTCTCTATACAATTCAAAATTCACCTTTTACCGCTCATTTTTTTAAAGAGTGTGCTTAAATGTCAAAATGAATTATACCAATGTACTATAACATCCTTTGTCAACAAAAGGATACCTTTATTTCTTACGTTAATGGTGAAACGTAGGAGCATTTGTACTATAAATGAGGTTCTCAGGCCTAATCAGCAAGTCCAATTTATATTCTTGGAGTGCACTGGGAACCTCATCTGGATAACAATTAGAAGCGGATGATATTTGGTGGGCTAGGTATGTAGCTTTCCTTCGCTGACAATTCACGCACCTACCTCACCCGCTGAGCATGAATTAAATCGCGGCAGCAAAAGTAGTCAGGTGACTCAACGTTCACTCCCCTTCTCTGACGATGAGCTGTTCCAGTTACTTGTAACTCCCTGCGTGTCGTGGCGGTATGGTAAAACTCCGGATAAGGCAAAGGCCATAGTTCATGGTTTCTTATAAAAGTATCCCTCGATCTTGATGGACAAAATAATTAAAAAAGGTTGGTCATACTTATTTCTAATTGTTTTTATTGACTTGGAAATATCAGGATCTTATACATACAGTGACTGGAAACTTACGATCGATGTCGAAATTTCCCAAAGAGATAACTCGTATCTATCTGAGGAACTTTTGTCACTCAGCATGATTTTTTTTACTTCAGGATATTGCTTTTTTTAACACTAAGCTTGCGTCGGCCACCTGTGTATAACACGAGAGATGAGGGAGTTTCCAATCTCTGTATGCACAGGTCCATGGAAATATGTTTTAAAGTGCTGCATATTTATTTGACCACGGATTTTAAATATTAAAAAATAGGAAAGTGTACAATTGGATCTTTCAACAGGGATTTCCAGTCATCAGCCGCAATTGCGAGGGTTCGAATCGCCCTGAGGCAATGTTCTTTAGCAGCGCCCCTACTTTGCCACAGAGAACAGTTTTTATGTTAGTTGCCAACTTCCACCCCACCCCCCATCTATGCCCCAGTTACAGTTTTAAAAAAGCTCCCGACGGCACCCCCCTGGCATGGCTCATGGGGGCAATTACCCCTCCCCGATCACCCCCCCCCCCCCACACACACACACACACGTCGCGCCGCCACTGCTCTTAGTTTATTTCTAAAACTTCACCTTAGTTATAGCCAAACACGATTGGCTTTATTTCTCCGTTATATATATGGTTTGCATATATATGTTGATTTCTGAGATATCTTGCATTATTTTCTTCAAGAAGTTGATGACAAAATGCCAAATGTTGGACCATAAGAGCTTTCTCCAACTACCACATTAGAGTTCAATATTTTTCTTTTCACGGCTGCATATTTAAAGCTTCATGGTCTGTCTTACATAGGGATATAATATTATCTAGAGTTGATTTAGAGTTCTGTCTCTTTTTGAAGGGATTCTCTTAAAGATTTGCTCGCCAAAAGCATTGTTGCTGTCCATTTTAGTTCACTGATATACATCGTTTCGAATACCCAGTTTATGCAGACTACCAGAAAAACCTAATAACTAATGGCAGGGTATTTTTCTTCTATTGAAAAAGTCTTCTGGGTTTCCATAGACCAGTAGTTCCCAAACCTCGGGTCGCGACCCAGCATTTTGGGTCGCAAAAGATGTATTTAGGGTCACGATTTGGTAACCACTGCCATTCATCGGAAGATTTCTGAATCCTGAGAAGTTCAAATTTTCCAATGTAAACAGCTCTGGGGAAGCTTAGTGAAGACTGCATCTGACAGCTAGGGAGGAACTCATCACTAAGGGAGCAGCGTTTATGGGCATTCTTAACCAATAACGACACCTCAGCCCGGTTTTAAAGGCTGTATAATACCGAACTGTAGTGAACTGGGGATTTTGGTGAAAGGTAAACATTAACGAGTGGTTTTCTGCATCCATTAATCTTCGAGCATTTACAATATATTAGGTCACATGACATCCTATCCGGAAACGGTCGAGAAAAGGTGTATTTCGCTGATAAGAAAATGAAATCATAATAATCAGCAAAACTGTTGCTCGAAACGACAGTCATATACTGTATTTTCTACAATTTAGAGTTGATGTTCTACCTCAAACCAGAGATTTGTTACACGAAAGCGAAAGAATATGCTCAAGTAACGGTAACGCATAATTTGTAACTTAAATTTAGACACTTCATCGACAAAAAGGTAACGCATAATTTGTAACTTAAATTTAGACACTTCATCGACAAAAAGAAAACGAGTACAAGTATTTTGGCGCTGTGAAAACTTTACCGGCAATGCAACGTAACAGTACCATTTACGTCATCGCTTTTATGTGATGTCATAAAGAAATAAGAATGAATGGAATTCAATAACTGAGAATCTACCATGGGCGTGGCCTTCATGCGCGTGAAGATTTAAAATAACAAAACAAACTGAACTATTACCATTGGGTCCATATTTTAATGACAGTTGTATCAAATAGCGTTTTCTATTTCTTTGTTTAATTGACATGCTATTATAAATAACAAATTGTATGTGAAACAATCTGATAAATAGCTCATTATATTTGTACTAAAAAATATTCGTATGTCCTCATTCTTTTAGTTGACTGACTCGCAAACTCGCCAGCCACTGCCAAAACACTTTGTCCACACGATTATTTTTTCAGTACAAATTGAATTGATCATACATATAGTTAGGTCGAAGTTCATTCTCACTTAAAAAGTACTTTTCCGTGCAATATGATGACAATTTACATCGAGAGTGATATTTTGAAACGTATGTTTCAAATGCGATAAGCGAACTGACGCCACACACACGGGAGCTTAAAATAAACAAAATATTTCCTAGAATACAAACGACTTTAACTTTGTGCGTGCTAAAAACAAGACTATTTCTGAGATAAATGATTGATTTCTGCTGACAGAAAGCCAGAAAGAGCGATATATTTTATACTATTACCTAATAATCTTTATCGAACAATAAAATTATCCATTATCTTGAAGGATACGTAGGCATAAATAGACACACAATGAAACATTCTGTGATATATTCACCTCTATTTACTTCCGATTTTGTCGTATTGTTTAAGATTCTTACTGTTTATACTCGCTTATAAGTTGGGTCCAACTGCAAACTGCAAAGACCCAGATCTGCTGTCGCATAATGCGCAGTCAGATCTGGGTCTATGGAGTTTGTTAGGAGTAACCAGTAGAACAAACAACATAGAACTTGATCTGCCGGCGCATTATGCGACGGCAGATCAGGGTCTATGTTGTTTGCACTTGGCGCCAATATGTAAGCGAGTATATAGGGTATTTCTCATTTAAAACATTTGATTATTGCTGATGTATTATTAGTATTTTATATGTATATGAAAAAGAAATCATAATTTATCATCGATCCTGGTATACACCAGTCAGAAGCTGATATTTTTTCATTGAAGATGAAGTTTACTCCGTGCTCTCCCAATAATACTAATGGCATCAGTGACAATTATAAACTTGAAACAGCGGTGCTTTATGTTTATGGAGAAATTTGTGCTATCACAAACATTATTGACATTTATTTTCATGATTTTCTACTGTGGATAAAGTCCGAATAAAACGAACGTGGTAAAAATATGATGTGTAGATATCACTACATGTTCGGACAATTACATTTTTAATTCTTCCGGTTAATAACACTCCTCAACCAAGATGATTCAAAAGTGATAAGATCAACTGGAAGTTTTATGATTTATCTTTTGAAGACGCAATCATCTCTGTGTCAGTCTGCACAGAGCACTATCGTCGTTAATATTATTAATACAACCATCATCGTCGTCCTTGTTGTCTTCCCCATCATCTTATTCTTGCTTAACGCTCGAAGGACACGAGAGAGAGAGAGAGAGAGAGAGAGAGAGAGAGAGAGAGAGAGAGAGAGAGAGAGAGAGAGAGAGAGAACCACTTACAACATTTATCTTTACTGTGTGTACTCATTTTGGTTGCTATTCGTTATTGCAATCTTCAAAATTTGTCTTCGGATTGATAGCATTGGTGTTGTAGTCATGGTGACTTGCCAAATCGCAGTTTGCTGAAAAGGATTTTCTGTAATACAACATGCAGCCGTCTATAACAACGGTAGCGTAACGTATCTTGAATCTTGTGATAATTCACAACAAATTTATACATCTGAATTAAAGGAAATGTTCATAAGTATGACCAATGTTTGGCGTTATCTGTGATTTATCTCGATTACGGTTTCTTTCAATATAAATCATAATTCACATGACTAAGCCTTTACAAAATAAACGATGCAGGCAACGAAATCTTCATCTTCCACACAGGCCCGCCTACAGGAATTCCGGGCCCCTGGGCAGAGCAGTCATGTGCCCCCAGTGGCGTACTAAGGGTAAATGGCGCCCGGGGCGACGATGATGGCCCAAAGGGCCAGAATACGAGGCCCGAATTTTTATCAGCTGTTTTGGCGCCCAAGACCTTTGGCGCCCGGGGCAACCGCCCCGTCCGCCCCCCCCCCCTTTAGTACGCTACAGTGTGCACCAAAACTAGTTTATTTTTTATGTAAAAACATGTGGACAGTTTTCTATACAAAACATGTAGTAATCTACAAATATTAATTTTTACTGCAAAGATTAATTAATTTTTATAACTGAGTTGACGGCGGGCCTGGGCCCCTGGGCAATGCCGCCCCCCCCCCCCCCCCCCGCTCGGCAGGCTTGCTTCGACATACAGTCTCTTCTACTAAATATTATTTATGATTATCTTAAAGTATCTCTGATGTTTTAGTTCAATTTTGGTTTTGTTTTCTTACTTTATTATTAGAGCTGTTCCATCGAGGATTGTTCGAGATATTGTTACTTGATTATTTGAGCTGTTCCATCGAGGATTGTTTGAGATATTGTTATATACAATAAATAGATACAAAACTCCATTGTTGAGGTACAAACATATCGTAACTTATTACCTTAAGAAGTGACCAAGTGTACTTAGCATTGTTTTCATCGGCTGACGTGTTTAAACTCCAAAAGTTTTGTTGTTGTTGTTGTTGTTGCTCTAAATCATATGTCTTTGACCTTTTCCATATTAAACTGTAATTACTCTCTATTTAAAGTCATTTGGTACATTGCAAACATGTGATTTTGTTTTCAGCTCAGTTAAAGTAACTTGTTATTAAGTTACTATAACTATTTCCCAGGGTAAAAAAGAAAATCTTTTCATGTTATTTGGGTAAGTTACATTAGCGAAAAAAAAAATTCATATCTAGTCTTTGAAGTATATGTTGTCGCAAAGTGAATTATACTGCGAAGCGATGTGATAGGGACGCACATTTCACTGAACAAGAAATGACAAACTTTGCTCATCAGAGGCGAAAATATACAACAAAGCGATTTACAAATAAACCTGTTAGTTACATTTGTGCAAAAATGCGCTTTTTTTGCTCATAGAGGAATGCTGAAGCACATAAAACAGTCTAATGGAAAACTACACAAGAACATTAGCCATATATGTTAAATATATGCTTTGATTCACATATATTTTGACCTAGTTTACAACATATGTTTAACATATGTTAAGTACCACATACTGTCTTTACTCGTGTATAATGCGGTAACAACTGCAAACTGCATAGACCCGGAAGATCTGGGTCTGTGCAGTTCGTAAGGACTAATCAGTAGAAAAAACAACATAGACCCTGATCTGCCGGCGCATTATGCGACGGCAGATCAGGGTCTATGTTGTTTGCATTTGGACCAAGTTTATACGCGAGTATATACTGTATGTGAAAGATGTGTAGCGTCATACAGTAAGCAGTTCGTATGCAAAACAAATGTTTGACATGGAAAGGAATCTTGGTTGTAAAACTTGTTAAAAGTGACAAATGACAGGTGACATATGTGTGACATATGTTGCTATTAAAAGTGACAAATGACAGGTGACATATGTGTGACATATGTTGCTATTAAAAGTGACAAATGACAGGTGACATATGTGTGACATATGTTGCTATTTTTCCTGTAAACTGTCAAATGTTTGTGTATGAATGTTGCTTTCAGATAATATCTTGTATTTCTGTTCTCTTTCAGGCGTTGATCCGGCAGAGAATGTTTCTTTTGAAGATATAGGTAGAATCATCAAGGAATGATTTTGAAGTTCTGAATTTCAATTAGTTTTTTCTTAATGTTACATATTTTTCCTTCATATACAACTGAGATTTCACGCACAAGGGGCATGTAAAATATTGGCGATTTTTCGATACATTCTTTTCGTTTTTAAATGTGTAATTTTAGAATTTCACGTACAACGGGCTATGTAAAATGTGGGGTTTTTTTTCTTCAAAATTACATAAATATGGTTTGTATTGTGTATCAATGGTCAAATCTGTTTGAATTACAATTTTTCCACTGTGGACCGTATCCAATATCCACTGAATGTTTAATATGATGCCTGATTAATACAGATTAGGAATGAATGCCGTACTTAATTTAAGATAATTCATTCCTGAAAACAGCGCTCTTCGAAATCTAAAGCCCCAAAGCGTGCATATCTAAGCTTACACTCGTTTAATATGTCATGCACTATGTTTAAGATCAAGAAACGGTATACGTGGTATTTGCGAACGTGTGTCAATTCTTTATTATCTATCTTGAGTTAAATTGACAAAATCACTACAGGAAGATAGAAGTATATTCACAGACCACATCGTACGGGTATGTGATACCACGGATATTGTCTTCTAATGTCCTTTTTAGATCAAATGTCAGTTAATTGCAATCGCAACTTAATATTCAATTTTCATATAGCATTACAATCTTCAGCAAAATGAAATGGATACTTATCAATGACTAATTTGAACTCTTAAATTTTCTCACATCCGGTTACTGTAAGTGACTTTTGACAAGGCATGCATGGCATTCTGTCGTGTGATTTATTTTGAACGCTATAATTCTTTTAGATCAACCGCTGTATTTGCAATTTCTATGTTGATTGGTGTATTTTTGTTTGTCTTTAATTCTATGGACTTTTTTAAAGGTTGGAAATAACTACACTTTGTGCCAAACGATTATGAAACAATGAACCTTTAGGAAAACTATAAAAATACCACGAAACCGTTTCTTGGCCATTCTTTTCTCAAGCAGCACTGCCTTATTTTGCGCCGAAAAACAAGACCTCGTACTTCCAAAGTACCTTAAAAATGCAAAAATTCATGCTATAGCGCTGCACTAATTAACCGACTTTATGGTAGATCCGGCAACTGTTTGTAAATATTATTCCAGACGCTTGATATATTCCTACCTGAAGAAGGTAACAATGTCTCTGCTTCAGTACGACTCAGAAACCTTGACAACTTCACTATTGACGATATACACATAACTGATAATTTATCCTGAAAAGTGAAAAGTCAGCTGGACTCAGTTGCCGTATATTTATGTCTTTTTACCACCTGGAAACATAATGAAAAAATAAATGTTATCATTAATACCATAAACCATGAATTGCAGTTTTACAAAGATCATCACGTGTTGAAAGCTTCATGGATTTTGTTTATTTAAGTAAAACACTGTGCGCATATTATGGCATGTGGACATGAATTAAAGCGCTGCGTCATATACAGTGAACGCTCACATCAAAGCATACGGTGAAACATATACAGTTGAGAAGTCATTTTCCATAGTTAATAATAAAATAAACAATTGAATTATTTTATAGCATGGTGATAACAAAGAGAATTACTATTTGCTTAAGTTTTGCTGCATTCATGCAACAAAAAACTTTGAGAGTTTTTTTTTTTTTATATAGAACATATACAATATGTTAACAGCAGTAGACAGTGTTTAAGTAACGTTTTCATAATTACTTCCTCTGAAAATACTGCAAGATAAACATAACGGGAGTTTCCCAACACAATAAAAGAAGTTTTACGTAAAATTATTGAAATTATAAAGAACACATAGTGTTAACAAAGAACTCTAATTTTAATGAAACTAGCATCCTTATTGGAATACTATCCTTTTCGATACTATATTGATATAGTATGGAATACTGTCCTTTTCGATACTATATTGATACAGTATGCTTCTCTGATGTCCTTAAGATAATTTTAGTTCTCTCGTGCCTGTTTCATGAAATTTTGATACTACTGTGTACAAATTTTAAATGAATGGATGATATGCAATACGTCACCTTTAAAAAGGCAGGCAGATGGAGAATGCAATACTCGTTTTCAGTTAACCAAGATAAAAGTTTCAATTTCACATTGCTTCTTGGGTCTTATGCACCTTACTTGTTTTCATGGGAATTGTTTTTCCCTATTTTTTATTGAGGGTGTTTTCTACATAAATATCAGTCACCGACAATTTCAACCATGTAAAAAAGGGGTGACTTATATGAACAATATTCCTACCTGTTCGATTTTATTGTCAAGCGGATAAAACATCATTAGACATTAGATATAAAATGAAAGAGACAATTTAAAATAAATCTCTTTGACCCTATTTTATTCCTGGTGTTAACATTATTCATGGCAAACAAATTATATGGGTTCATGTTCATGTTAGCTTTTAACGGATGTCAAAGTTTTAGAAGACGTTAACTCCTTTGCAACTTTTGCTTGACTGGTCCATTAGAAAGTCGTCTGAACAAACAATTACACTTTCTCATATATCACATAAAATATGTCCACTTTACAAAATGTCCGCGTTTTAAAAATTTAGTAAGGCGATTAACATATTTACCGAGTCATGGTCCTTGTGTTTTTTTTTTTCTTCGTTTTTTCTACGATTAATCACCGTTACATGCTTATGAAATTGCACCAGTCACTTAAATGTTTTGAAAACACGACATCACAGTTTAGTTTATCTCATAGCACCAAAGGGAGTTTTTATTATGTTCGTGTTATACTTTTGCAATTTTTAATCAGTCAGAAATCAGACCGAAGGACGGTTTTCAATTAGCCACAAGCACACAATTTCTTTCAATTATATTTTTTCAGTGTTTGACGCTTGATCGTATAAGTTTGCTCATATTCTAAATGTTGTAAAATTATTCTTTATTTTGTTCACATATTCTTCCTCTTACAAGTTTTCTCAAAAATAGGTTTTTTTTTTGTTATAATTTTGCATTAACATTTTAAATTGAAACCCATTCTTTCTTTCAGGTTCCTAAATACTTTGTACATTGTGTAAATTTTAAAAAGATTTTTAAAAAAAACCTACAGCAACAACAGCAACAAAACAAAACAAACATTGATTCAAATAATTTTGAACTAAAGAGTGAGTTACAAAATATTGTAGCTTTCTGTCGGTGTCGATTGTCTATTTGTTAGAAATAAATTGTGGAAACTTTAGATGGCTGTTTTGACCCGATTCTCAATCACAGACGCAGAACATGTACTTATATACAGATAGCGAGTCGGTTTTCAGAACATTGTACTTAAGTTTTCGTATGACTGCTACCGATCACAGCACAAAGCATGTATTTATCTATAGAATTCCAAAACCTTGTCGGGTCTCTGAACATTTTTTTTATAGCATCTCGGACACTATATGGCTTTTGTAATCTGAAACAGTGTACTGTATCATATGGTGATGTTCGCTCAAGAAAAATTGCAAAAATAGTAAATGCATTACAAACTCACTGACTCTTATAAAGATCAAGACAACTGATTAAAGAACCACACAGCACATTAAGGTGCCATATTGCTCATTTTCTCTGTTCAAAGACATTTTATGTCATATTTTAAGACATATATCTGCATAACTATTGAATAAATATCAATGTGAAAGTTCCGCAATATATAGAGAAGTAACTATTTAATGAGACTTACAAACATTGGTCAGTTTGTTCATTTTATTATACAATAAAAATGTGGATTTAAAGTAATTATCATGAGGCTGTACATTGTAGTTGATCGGTTGGAACCGGTTTGATTCATATTTAACAGACTTCTGGTTTGGAGCTCCTGAGTATGGTTGTATCAGCAAAAGGAAGTTAGTGACTTGGAAGTTAGTGACTTGGAAGTTAGTGACTTGGAAGTTAGTGACTTGGAAGTTAGTGACTTGGAAGTTAGTGACTTGGTAAGAACACGCACGAGAAAAATGTGAATTCTTTTATTACACAGATCATACCAAATTATCAAGGTTCAAGACAATATGTTATAGTCTTATCAAAATAGATGTTGCACATCTGAAAAAACTCTAGTGGTTTCTTTGTTTGGTCTATGATCAACGACACCTTCTTTTGGGCATTCTGATAAAATAATTATCGATTATATGTCAAGCTAGAATATGTATAATGGATGTTTTGCGATATACGTCCGCTAAGTTAATAAATAAATGATGTCCTCTGGCACCTATCTCATGTTTTTAGTCCTTAAAAAAATGTTGTCGATGTTTAATCTGAATGGATCTGATGATTTGGCAAGTTTCTCCTATTAATGTTTTCCTAAAGCATCCTAGGGATGGTAGATATACTTGTTTATAGTTAAATCATCTTGTCCATTTCTAGAACTGAAATAGAGCAACTTAAAGGACAGGGTCGTTGATTAATTCCATTAAAGTATAAATAATATCTGAGACACCTACAACTATCTGTCTTGCTTTGATTCTTAAGTTAGAAAGAAGTTATTTAAACATATTTCGCTTTAAAGAATCCATTGCCTGACGCTTCCTGGCCTAATAAGCTAATTATAGACCAATTTGGCTACCATTTCAAAAGGTAGTTAATTATGTTCTTGAAGAAAGGACACAGTAATTAGTATGAAAGGAAAGTTTGAAAGAAAACCTATTGTTAAATATATATTAATTGGATGAAAGGTTATTGATAACATTACAAGTTTGTTAATCTTTAAATCGACTGCAGTGGTTTTCAGTGGATCGTGATGAAATTGTTAAAATGATTTTCAAATTTGGGGCGGAGAAGCCAACCTTAATTTATCTACTCGATACAGTTACCAAAAAAGCGTTCTTCACCCCGATCGGCAGGCCTTCTACATAAACTTTTATTCGTTTTCTTATAAGGATAACAAGTCTTTTTTTTTTCTTTCTTTTTTTTTCTTGTTAAGAATGCAATTATTTTACACTGGCCCATTTGTATTCAAATGAAGTTAGTTGCCTTACAATTTATCCGTTATTCCTCTATCAAATTTATTTCCTTTTTACCTGTTCCCTTAATGTTATAAAACTTTAGCGCTTGCCTTGTTCTCTCCATTTATCTGGTCCAATAAGGAGATTACAGATCGAGATTCTGGGACACTATATAAATCATGGCCCTTTCAGTGAGAACATCACGTGTTCGGGCATTCGTTTTAATTTCCGGAATCGAGCGAGGCTGCTCCTACTCGTTGGTGTTCTTTGCAAATTAAACCGAAAGAAAGGACTTCCGCATATCTTCCTTCAATGCGTTAAGTTTGATTTATTTGTTCTTCTGTCAATACCGATTTTAATCCTTAATTTCTTGCATGATTCATGCAGTATGCCAGTCGTTTTGATTGTAAATTGTCTAAAGGCTATTGTCAGGAATATAGAATACTCCTCGATCGACATCTGAATAAATCTAAGAATTGAATGTAAAAAAAAATGATTCGGCTGACTTTTTGTGTTTGGTCAAACTTCGGAAGTTGCTTTGCAAGTTGCAAAATAATGGGCGAATTTTCAAATAGTTGCTGAAAAGGGACACGGATGTACTTTATGCAAATGATCTGCTCGGTTTGGGTAAAGAAAACCCGATTATCAAACCATTAATTTTGCGTAAATTACCTTGTTCTGGTTGCTGCTGGCATGTACAAAGAACATGTTATCGTGGCATACTAAAGATGTGGTATAGCATTGGTTTCGGTGAAAAAGTTTGTATTCGAACCCTTATATGTGAAAGCCATCCTTATATGTGAAAGCCATCCTTATATGTGAAAGCCATCCTTATATGTGAAAGCCATCCTTTTATGTCAAAGCCATCCTGTTATGTGAAAGCCATCCTTATATGTGAAAGCCATCATTATATGCGAAAGCCATCATTATATGTGAAACCATAAACTAGCTTTATTTTTACTAATGAGTCAAACGCAGCATAAATTAGTTTTCTATACAAAGACTTGCTTATATTTGTCATATCCTAGCAACATGCATATTTTCTGAGTCTTTTCTCATATTTGTATAAATTTTCTTTGGATCGGAAAGTTTAAAACAACATGAGCATGACAAAAATATTAAACATCTTACTCAGTTGTTGTTGTTGTTGTTGTTGTTGTTGTGAGGGTGTCTTTTTAAGAAACTTTGGCTTGATTATCATCAAAGAAATTGTTTTAGTGTCGTCTGGACGCGATCATTTGCTGAAAATCAAGCCTTCGAGACACAACGGGCATAAAGAAAAGAAAAATTATTAAAGAACATATAAATACGATTTCGGTCTAGTGCAAGATAAATGACTTCAATTAATTTTAGCTGGTTTGCCAAAGGTGAACATTTTTAGTAAAACCATTTAATTAAATTAGATCAAGAAATGTTTTATTTTTTTATATTTTTTTTTGCATCAGTCAAGCAATCATCTTGTATACAATTACAGATATCTGCAAAACCAGGAGAATTAATATTAAAAGCGATAAATTTCTACCTTAAAAGATGCATGTGCCTTTCATGAAATGGGATAACTTTTACATGAAAATGATACAAATATACCTCATTTTGTTTTTGCATTTAATAATATGTAAAAATACAACACAACATTTAAAGTTCATCGTGTCTGATTCAACAACAAAATAAGTATTCTTATGCAAGTCAAGAGAACGACATTAATGTTTCAATGAGAAATTAATGGTGAAAAAGCATTAATTACGGTACTGATTCAGTATCTGTTATTATCTCCCTTTATAATGACTGAATCGTAAAGACCACACAAAGCGCATATCTAGCGGATAGTCTAGAAGTCATTTGCAAATTGGAGGCACTGCTTATAGCTTGCGTACCAGAAATGTACAACTAATATGCGCCATGCAGTAAATATATGCAGGAACAGCGAAAGCAGAATTTAATTTTATGAAAGCTTTAGATATAATAGCCACTCAGCCGCGCTTTAGTTCATGCTTAGCAGTCGAAGTATGACATAATGATGTACTCTTTTGTTTTAAATAATTGCATGTTTTAGGTGTTCCCCGATAATAAGGAAGGAATGCTTCCGTTCATCACAGTACGATATTTACATACTCTAATTGTTATTGCATCGAATACATACATGAGTTTGCTGATTTTATTTGCAGTATTTGGCATAGAGCCAAGCTTTGACGTTCCAATCATCAATGTTACTGTCCACGAGGGAGACACAGCTGTGTTACCATGCTCGGTAGATTATCTTGCGGAACACAAGGTACCCAGTATATTGACGTAAGGCAAAAGTCATCAGAATCATATCTTTCTTCTTTCAAACGCGGACAAAATAATGTCCGTAAGTTATTGCTACAAATATAGTAAAAACAACTCTTAATTTGCATGTTTTTCCTTATTAAATGGTTTGGTGTATCTCTTTATTAAAATATATTGCACCAACAACGCCGACGTCTTGCATGATTTTTTCCTTGTTAAAAAAACCCCACTAATTTAACTAAGGAGCAAAGAGTAGTAAATCTGTACAGACACTTTTCTCTATACACGAACTTAAGTACTTTTTTAAATCCACAAAAATTTATATCCGCGAAAATAAATGAATTAACATCATACATTTATACTTATATGACGTATTGCATTATAGATTAATTTTCTCAATTTATTCGTATGCATTTTCTTTCAGCTTTTACAATGATGCATGTCTTTGTGCAATACCTCGTAGCCCTTACTTTCATACGCCTCTCAAACATTATTTTTCTCAGGTTGTCTGGACGGATCAATGGTCGACTTTATTAACACTGCAAGATCGACGTATCATTGACGACACAAGAATAAGTATAGAGCGACCGTACACAAAAGACTGGAATCTCCATATAAGGAAAGTGGAATACAAGGACAGGGGGCTTTACACATGTCAAATCAACACAAATCCAGTCAAAACAAAAACGGTGATGCTGAATGTATTGGGTAACAAAAATAGAATTACTATTGACCGCTTGAGCATTCTTTTTAGACTCATAATTGACTCATATAACTCTTAGAATTCTTTTTAGACTCGTAATTGACTCCGATAACTCTTCAAATTCTTTTTAGACTCGTAATTGACTCATATAACTCTTCAAATTCTTTTTTAGACTCATAATTGACTCATATAACTCTTCAAATTCTTTTTAGACTCGTAATTGACTCATATAACTCTTCAAATTCTTTTTAGACTCGTAATTGACTCATATAACTCTTCAAATTCTTTTTTAGACTCGTAATTGACTCAGATAACTCTTCAAATTCTTTTTAGACTCGTAATTGACTCATATAACTCTTTAAATTCTTTTTAGACTCATAATTGACTCATATAACTCTTCAAATTCTTTTTTAGACTCGTAATTGACTCATATAACTCTTCAAATTCTTTTTTAGACTCGTAATTGACTCAGATAACTCTTCAAATTCTTTTTAGACTCATAATTGACTCATATAACTCTTCAAATTCTTTTTAGACTCATAATTGACTCATATAACTCTTCAAATTCTTTTTAGACTCATAATTGACTCATATAACTCTTCAAATTCTTTTTTAGACTCATAATTGACTCGTATAACTCTTCAAATTCTTTTTAGACTCATAATTGACTCATATAACTCTTCAAATTCTTTTTTAGACTCGTAATTGACTCAGATAACTCTTCAAATTCTTTTTTTAGACTCATAATTGACACATATAACTCTTCAAATTCTTTTTTAGACTCATAATTGACTCGTATAACTCTTCAAATTCTTTTTAGACTCATAATTGACTCATATAACTCTTCAAATTCTTTTTTAGACTCGTAATTGACTCAGATAACTCTTCAAATTCTTTTTAGACTCATAATTGACTCATATAACTCTTCAAATTCTTTTTAAGACTCGTAATTGACTCAGATAACTCTTCAAATTCTTTTTTAGACTCGTAATTGACTCCTATTACTCTTCAATCTTGCGTCTCTCACTCTCGGAAGATATCTATACAACTACCGTTATACTCGCGTATAATACTGATCCAAATGCAAAAATCATAGACCCTGATCTGCCGTCGCATAATGTGCTGGCAGATCAGGATCTGTGTTGCTTGTTCTACTGATTAGTCCTTACAAAACTGCACAGACCCAGATCTGCCGTCGCATAATGCGAAGGCAGATCTGAGTCTGTGCAGTTTGCAGTTGGTGTTGAAATTATACGCGAGTACATACGGTACTCGCTGTGAAGTAAAGGAAAAAATCAGGAGACGAAATATTCGAAAATTATAGACAATAAAGATTTACAGACTTTTTCAAAATATAGGCATGAAAACAATAACGATGTATGAAAAGGCGTTTACACTTTTTACATCAGCAAGTAACGTATTTAATAAATATATGCCTGATATTTTCTTTCGTTTACACAGTTACTGTGATTAAAAATAAAACGAACTAATCAATATAATGACGTTTGTTTGTTCAATATTTCGTGAGTAAAATCATTTTCATTCCAAATATAAAGTATTTATCGGGTAACGTATCGCACTAACGATAGTTCGTAAGATATAAATGATGCTTGTTAATCTGTAAACTGATGAAACAAATGCAACACTCCTAGTAATTGTTTATTGTAGGAGTTCTCCACATTAGAAAATGGTTGCTGTTCTATTTGTCTTACAGGGAGGACAAAATAAGCATATTTATCATCCATTTGCTTTGTAATGTCGAAAGCATGGTAAATGGCGGATCTCACGTGAAGGATGACATGCATATAGTTTGCTTCAGTAATATGAAAAGATATATTGAGAATATTTATTTTGGTTTTGGTTTCCGAAAAATTCTCTCGTCAGCCATTAGAGACAACATTTTTAATCTAAATTTAATTCAAACTGTCAAATTAAATGAGAAATAGTTCGTACTTTGATCTTTATTGACACACCTTTTTATTCTCTACAGGTAAACATAATAATAACATACTGCACATGTATATACCTTGATTTCTATGAGAGAAAATGTAAAAAAAATAAAATATAATAGATCATATTTTCAACTTTCTAAATGGAATGATATAACTTGCGGGGAGCCAATAGAATGTGCAGTAGCAAAGTTTCACTTTAATACCATAGCAGCGTTGTACTTGAAACATTCATACATACATACATACATACATAAATACATACATACATACATACATAGATACATACATACATACATACATACATACATACATACATACATACATACATACATACATACATACATACATATGTACATACATACATACTTGCTTATCTACTTACTTTTAAAGCGAAAATTACGAGATATGACTATTGTTGAATTTCACTCCAGTTCCCTCCAAAATTATTGATGAGATTTCCAGTAGAGATACAACATTAAGAGAAGGCGAGACTGTTAATTTGCTCTGTAACGTCACCGGTGTTCCCTTGCCGGAAGTTACGTGGTACAGATTGCTGAGTGATAGGGGGATTGCCAAAGAAAGTAAGAACAAAACTACTTTGGATAGTTATTGAGCATTTAAGTGTTTTTAATGTATACATTCATGTTACCATTAGCATGACATTGAATCATGATAATTCGAAAATTTTATGGCATCTATTCAGTTCCATTTTGCGGCATTTCATGTTGCTCTGAAACAATATGTTTCGTTTTCTTTATATTTGATATAAAATGTGACATTTTATGTTTTACTTTTCAATATGCTTTATGTACGATATATATTACTCCATATATAATTATTAAAAACGTGTTGTGAACGAAAAAAAAATCAAAACAATTGCACTTGTATTCATAATTTTATTGTGATAATTGTGATGGATTAGTCCATTGTTTACTCCATTCCATATTTGTTGACTATCGAAGCCAAAGGAAGACATTTTGTCATCAATATAGCAGGAGAGAAGATGGGAGTAACGGAAGTAAAGAATGTATAGACCTACAGTATCGCATCGTCTTTTCTCCTTTATGCAAATGAAACATGTGATACTGAGAGAACCTTGTTATATAACTTTAATTTTATGATTTTAGAACTATCAGAAACTTTCATTTTACAAATAGAAATTTGCAAACACACAAATAATGGTGGTTATACTATTTCTCCTACTTCTGTGGATCAGAGAAAAGTTATAAATTTTGTTATTTAGATTAACATAATACAAGCATGCCCTTCAATATTAATTTTATGAGTAAATATTTAGTGAATAATTTTTGCACCCTTTTCATGTATTCTTTCTCTTATCTGCCATTCTTTTTTGATGGTAGTTGTTTGTAATTGTTTTTAAAATTACAGTGGAAGTTTCATTAAACATTTTATCGAGAAGGGATCTTCTTATATTAGTATTTCACTATAACTGAGGAGTTGTATGTAAGTATGTATGTATGTATGTATGTATGTATGTATGTATGTATGTATGTATGTATGTATGTATGTATGTATGTATGTATGTGTGTGTGTATGTATGTATGTATGTATGTATGTATGTATGTATGTATGTATGTATGTATGTATGTATGCATGTATGTTTGCATGTATGTCATCCTTTTTATTCTTATCATTATATGTTAATGTTTGCGGTTAGGATTAACATGTCAATAATTCCGATAAATCATATACATACATATATACACACATACCTACGCACGCACGTACGTACGTACATACATATCTCACTAAAAACATTATTGCAAAAATGTTTGCTTCGTTTGAACCAAGAGATGCTAAAATGACATCCCCAAATATCTGTATCTGGACGCCTGTCTCACTTCAGTTATTCCTAGCTGTTGCCAAACAGTTGAAATTACAATACCAGAAAGCAACTGAAAAAGGATCATATGTGTACCTTTCTCACCTATTTTATTCGAAACAAAGTGTACTTTTTTGAAGTAATGTGGTAAATTAAACCTTAAAAAGGCAGATTTTTGGTGAGGAATTACTTCAAAATACTTGAAAGATTTCAAAGTGAATACATGATATAGTCCTAATTTACTAGTACTCAGCAAGTAAATTAATCGATATATGAAAGGTCTAACTGTTGTTAAGTTTTTTATTGACATAAAAATAAATCACACACACACACACACACACACACACACACACATATATATATATATATATATATATATATATATATATATATATATATATATATATATAATTGTGTGTGTGTGTGTGTATCACAAAAAGATAACCACCGTGATTTATAAGATAAACTAGACCCGACAATAAAGGACGTACTTCCTATTATTAATATACAACCATTATATCCCCCAACTTAAGCAGTCTGTAAGTTTTTCCCCTCCCTAAACCATACATTTTATTTATATTTGATCTAGCATATAACAAATTTAACATAAAATAATTTAGTATGTAAAATTTCATAATTTAATCTTAACATAAAATAATTTAGTATAACAACTTTCCGTATTACTTCATCAGCTTTTGCATTTCTTTTTATTCTAATTTGAAACTGCACAATTACCCTGTTCCTCTGATGCTTTCTTGTGGAACAATTACAGGCGTTACACAATTACCTTATTCCTCTGATGCTTTCTTGTGGAACAATTACATGCGTTACACAATTACCCTGTTCCTCTGATGCTTTCTTGTGGAACAATTACAGGCAAATACACAATTACCCTATTCCTCTGATGCGTTCTCGTGGAACAGTTACAGGCGTTACACAATTACCCTATTCCTCTGATGCTTTCTTGTGGAACAGTTACAGGCGTTACATTATTACCCTGTTCCTCAGATGCATTATCGTGGAACAGTTACAGGCGTTACACATAAACAATTATGCCTACTTATTTATGATTCCCAGTTTTTCAACTTGGATCACGTATTTTTATTTGGACAAATATTGCCATTTAAGGGTTCGATCTAATACATTTATATTATATTTTAAAAAATGTCTTTAAGGATGACAGTTGCATGCAATGTGTATTTTTGAGAATTTTGCTTTAATTATTCTTTGACTTCACTCCGAATAATACACATGCATAGTATACATGTATGTACTTAGATTTGTAAAGAAAATCTCAAAAAAGTACGATTCTGTTAGAGCCAGGAAGAAATGCATTTACGGCTTCGAACGGAAGAAATGCATTTACGGCTTCGAACGGGAAGAAATGCATTTACCCCTTCGAACGGGAAAAAATGCATTTACGGCTTCGAACGGGAAGAAATGCATTTACGGCTTCGAAAGAAATATTCTTTTTTATGAGTAAACTTGTCTGGATTCAAATCACTGCTTGAATGAAAATCTTTAATTAAGCTTGATTAAACAAATACATTTCTTATTGTAAAAATGGATCTAATAATTTATATTTCATGAACCTTATAAGTTATCGCCATCTATTGAAGAAGTTTTGTCAAAAGCATTTCTAAAAGTTTGTGAAGAAAACCAAGAAACGCGTGTGATTTTTATAAATCTTACCGTCATCACATATCCACAATATTATCAAGGATATCGGCAATCGATAATGCATGCAAAAAGCTGGAAAACGTAGAGAAAGATATAGTACACAAATTGATGTTGCTTAAAAAGCATCTTGTGACACAGTCCATAAAATCAAACCCCTTTTTATTAATGCACTGCTGTCGGAAATGTTTTTCTTCATGCGCAGCATGTTATTACTATTTTGTAGATTTTAAATTTTATTTATGCATTGCTAGATTTTATTTCTTTTGAGCAGGGTAGTGCTTTTATTTATTTATTTGCTTTTAAAGATATCCTTTCAGTTTTAGGAATGGATCATGAGAGTAACTAATTTCTGTATTTTAGCGTTACATATTTTATGTATGATGTCGGTTTAAAAACAGCCGTGAGAAGATACCATAAACTACAGTAAAAAAAGATTACAAAATATAAGGGTTTTGTATCAGTCAAAGGGCAATATACGTAGATACAATTTATCCTTCGTTCAACACTATTGGCTAAGAATAGAAACAACGAAAACTATTTGAAATTTTTAGTTATAGTACAAAAAACTACAATAAGACTTATCCGAGGCGATAAATGATATAATATGGTAATCTGGATATTTACAAGAGTAATACATTAGTTTATATACTAGCTTAAATTTATTATTGCGTACATTGACTGAACAGAAGGAAAGTGCGACGATTTCTCCTACAGACTATATATGGGCCATACTATTTCTGGGGTTTGGCACCTTGTTTTTGATAATTATTTTATATGCACATGTAATGATATTTAAAGTAATTTCTGTGGAAGTAGTGTGAACATTGCAAAGAAATTACCTACAAATCTGTTCAAATTGTATAAGTAGGTAATTCTAATTAATAGTATAGAAAGAAGACATATGCATTGTGAATTGAGAGGATGGGTGTACTACTTACATTCCATTTAATGAAATGGGAAAGGTATTCATTTTGTATTCATTTCATTCTGTCGATGTGAAGATTTATGTTAAATGCACATTTTATAATGCGCCATTTCACTCAACCTACCTGCATGTTATATCAGAAGAGATATTGCAATGGACAAAGCTAAAATTGTGGATGCAGTGATATTAAGTGTGTAAAGATCCTCCAGTCGTGTCGAGAGGTTTATGCTCAAGATATATTTTGTATGATCACAAAGGTTTTCTTCGCAGAAAAACCGATACAATTCAGCCATTTTAAATATCAAAAACGCATATTAAAACCTTCTACAGTATGCTGATTAAAACCATCTTCTGTAAGCCGATTAAAATCTTCTACAGTATGCTGATTAAAACTTTCTACAGTATGGTGATTAAAACCTTCAACAGTATGCTGATTAAAACCTTCTACAGTAAGCTGATTTAAACCTTCTACAGTATGCTGATTTAAATATGCTGTATGCTGATTTAAACCTTCTACAGTATGCTGATTTAAACATGCTGTATGCTGATTTAAACCTTCTACAGTATGCTGATTAAAACCTTCTACAGTATGCTGATTAAAACCTTCTACAGTAAGCTGATTTAAACCTTCTACAGTATGCTGATTTAAACATGCTGTATGCTGATTTAAACCTTCTACAGTATGCTGATTTAAACCTTCTGCAGTATGCTGATTAAAACCTTCTACAGTATGCTGAATAAAACATTCTACAGAATGCTGATTAAAGCCTTGTGTATGCTGATGAAAGCCTTCTACAGAATGCTGATTAAAACCTTCGACAGTATGCTGACTAAAACCTTCGACAGTATGCTGATTAAAACTTTCTACAGTATGCTGATTAAAATCTTCTACAATATGCTGATTAAAACCGTCTGTATGCAGATGCAAACCTTCTGTATGCTGATTAAAATCTTCTTCAATATGCTGATTAAAACCTTCTATATGCTGATTGAAACCTTCTACAGTATGCTAATTAAAACCTTCTACAGTATGTTGATTGAAACCTTATACAGTATGCTGATTAAAACTGGTTGTATGCTGATTAAAACATTCTACAGTATGCTGATTAATATCTGCTGTATGCTGATTGAATCATTCTGTTTGCTGATTAAAACCTTCTACAGTATGTTGATTGAAACCTTATACAGTATGCTGATTAAAACTGGCTGTATGCTGATTAAAACATTCTACAGTATGCTGATTAATATCTGCTGTATGCTGATTGAATCATTCTGTTTGCTGATTAAAACCTTCTACAGTATGCTAATTAAAACCTTCTGTATGCTGATTAAAACCTTCTGTACGCTGATTAAAATCTTCTACAGTATGCTGATTAAAATCTTCTGTATGCTGATTAAAACCTTCTACAGTATGCTGATTAAAACCTTCTGTATGCTGATTAAAACCTTCTACAGAATGCTTATTAAAACCTTCTGTATGTTGATTAAAATCTTCTACAGTATGCTGATTAAAACCTTCTTTATGCTAATTAAAACCTTCTACAGTATGCTGATTAAAACCTTCTGTATGCTAATTAAAACCTTCTACAGTATGCTGATTAAAACATGCTGTATGCTGATTAAAACCTTCTGCAGTATGCTGATTAAAATCTTATGTATGCTGATTAAAACCTTCTGTATGCTGATTAAAACCTTCTACAGTATGCTGATTAAAACCTTCCGCAGTATGCTGATTTAAACCTTCTACAGTATGCTGATTGAAACCTTCTACAGTATGCTGATTAGCTATATACAAGATAATAAGTGCTCTAATTACAACCTCAAATATTACGCAAATATGCACGCAACGAACATAGGGCATATATCTCATTTCAAATATAGAAACTGCCACGACTGAAATTCATAAAGTACTGCCTCCACTAAATAATTTTCTTTTGCAAATATTGTTTTGTGATTGTAACTTTGTTTATTTTATTCGTTTCCTTTTTTCATGTCCCGCAGGACTAGACATGGAAACAGGCGCCTTTACCTTTCTTGATTCCTGCATATACTCGCTGAAGCCTAAAGGTATATCAGCATTTGCTTAAGTAAAATTAATTGGACTGAGTTGCTTTAATGTGCTATTAAACTAAAAAAAATCACTATACTGAGGCTGAATGCTGTTTCATGTGTATTTGTGCACCTGAATATGAAAGACTTTGTGGTGTGTACTAAATTGGATATAGTTGCCACGTTCAAAATGGTTTAAATGTGCCATATGCATTGTTACAAAACGCACTCACTTAGTTTTACGACTAAAAGTTTCCATTATAACTTCGTTAAACTTGTTTGAAATTGTGTTTATATAATTATTTACCTTTCACGGTGTGAGTATAAGATTGTATGAGCTAGTAAAACCTCATATTGACAATCGCGAAGTGGCGGTCAATATCACAGGTTTACAAGTTCATAAAACTTTATATGCACCTCAGCAAAGGTCCATAATTTATTACATGATGTAGTGTACAATTTTGAAATTTAACTTGCTTCAGTATTGTGAAATTGCCATTTCAATTGCATGACTACAAAAAATACGTCATGATGTCTCGACAGTGTTATGTCATGAATCATCGCAAACCACATGACGTCATGTCAGTCAATAAAAAGATGCCACTCATAGGAATTACGTAGATATAATAACCTTAATAACTGCATCTTCATATTGCACCCAGAAGTGCACAGTTCGCAACATTTTCTTTGCAAATATTCACATCATTATTTATTAATTAGATGAAGGTAGGGTCCACTGAATATTTGTTTTTGTTAGAATTGCGAAATTGTACAGCTCTAACGTAAGAAACCAGATAAATGTTATCACATGAGGTTAGATTTGCAAAACTGTTTTCATTCTTTAAATGCACAAAGTATAAATGATGAATCATGTCAAATTGTCAAATTTGCATTTTCTGTTTCTACTAGTAACAATTTAATATCACGGTGACTTGCGAAAAGGTCGAGTTCTTCATCAAGGTTTATGTACTATGCATAGATGATGGGAGAAAGCTTAAAGTCAAAAGGACGTGACATTATACTTCAGTTAGAATATATATATATATATATATATATATATATATATATATATATATATATATATATATATAGATATATATATATAATGGGGTTCCGTTCATTTTTCATACTAGAATATAGCTTTGATTGATATATGTCTTTCCACAATGGAAATTTAGAGGTTACATTCAATTTTGAAGGATGCAGGTTTGGTAGTCACACAATAACTAATGTTTAAATTACGATTTACGTAAGCCTTCTTGTTTTTCACCTCCTCTATGGTGTAAAGTCACATTTGCATATATACCTTTTGGTTTGGTTTGGTGCTTTATGGAACAGCAACTCAAATACTTTATTTAGTGCCGAGGCAATTGAAGTAAAGTGCCTTGCACAAGGACACCACGGCAGCTGACCCAAGCTGGTCCGATGGTAGGATTCGACCTTTTGGCAACTTTAATATTCTGCCAGGAAATTAAAATGAGGCTGGCTATTTGGTAATTTTCCACCCTGTGTGTGTCTCTTTTTACACGAGTACTCTAATATTTCATATCTTCCGCAGTTTTATATGTCTAATAACCCACCCATTCCTTGAAAGCGGTTGCTTCCTCGAATATCGCATGGCCGATGCTTCCAAAACTCGGGTCTTTACTTGTGTAGTTTGCAAGGCCTATATTAATTCTGTTTTTTGTTTTTTTAGTTCTTTAATATTTAAAACGCGCTATTTTTCAAGATTATATATTTCTTAGGTTTTAAATCCTCTTAAAAATCCTTTAGTGAACAATAATAAACAGTTAATGTATTTTTCTTAAAACATTTTTAAAAATCAATAAAAAATCTTAAAAGTGACATTTCCGAAATGCTTATTAAAATTATACACTAATTATGTAATTACAAGCAATGAAATCTCCATATACTTTAATGTCTTTTTTATACCGTGTAATAAATATTGTTTTTACCTAGATAATCTCCACACCTTGATACAAGCTTCATATTTTCTATTTTAGTTGCATCTCTAGTTCTGAAATATGGATTAAGTCTATTTCTAGCTCAGTACATTTTAAGAAAGACCCCAGAACCGAATAGTTTCTTCGTGTTATGCTTAGCTAGTTAGTGCTGTGTAAGAAGCATATCATGTTTTTAATTGCAAACAAAATCTGTTAAAGGAATTTGTAAAATAACATTTTATGAATTTTCATCTCAATTTTGCTTCACATGTACATATTTAAACTTTCAGCTATGCATTTCAGCACGGATAAATTTCTAGTGACATTATCGGTACAGAATTGACATGGAATTCTGTCATGAAAACTTAAAAACAAATTGTAAAAAACTGCATGTATAAACTACAACAATTCCCCTACGTTTCTTTTTGGTCTTGTTAAAGGAAAATTATCATTCATGACCACTCAAAGCCCATCAAAGACCTATGAAAGACCATTCAAAGTCTACCAAAAGACCACTCAAAGACCACCCAAAGTCCACTGAAAGACCACTCAAGGACCAATCAAGGACCACTCAAAGTCCACTCAAAGACCACTCAAAGACCAAAATGTTCTACAGGATCATAAAACTAAGTGGTTTCAGGAGACAAAAATCATGTTATCAAAATAGAATACAGTCTTTTATTTAGTGAGATTTCAAACTTGAGCGTTTTGCTTGAACCATACACCCGACCCTTACATATGAGCCGGCACTTATTTGAGAATAAATGGCAACCTTTCCAGTTGTGAGTTTTATTCAAATTAAAAATAAAATGTTAAAAAGTGTTAGATTATCTCTCGCAATATTTGCAAATATGTATCACCTCTAATGCATGCACATCCCTGCGATCTTAATATTACATTGTTGTCTTACAGGACATTCATGTATTGTATTTATCTTTGTTTGCACAATAGATAAAATACCATCTGTACCAAAGAATGGTATCGTTCCATAACGTATACACGTGATTTCTTAAATAAATTAATGAGATAATTAAGGACGTAATTGTCACTGATTATAATATTTGTGTAAACATACACAATATGAGAGCTTCCTTCTCATCTGAATGTGTTTCTTTTCGGGGGTGGGGTGGGGAGGGGCAACATGGTTCATGTATCATGCCATAAAATCACAACAACTATCTTCTGAGAAAAAAAAACACGGTTGAGATGCTTCTTTGAATTTCACACAGACAAATAGTGTTTATTACCAGTTGCATACAAAAATGTCTAAAAAAATACACGTAAAATATCAGACAGGTCAAAATTATTATACTTCTTGGGAGCTCTATTTCTCATAAAAATTAACTATTATAAAAAAAACCAATGTGTACATTTTACTTAAATATCTGAACCTACTGATGATTTAACAAAATGGTAATTATTTCATAGAAGGGTTATGAATTTGAATGCTAGTAACAGTTTTGTAATCGTACCATTGGAGTTTTTCATTTGTATGATATTTTCAACATGCATTTAGATATACTATATTAACTAGTACCTTCATCCATACCCAATTATATATTGCATTATAATGTTGACAATATCATATGCATCAATATATTAGAAATACAGGATCTTTAGTCAGTGATCATTGCAAACGAAATTTAAGAAAATAAATCGAATAATTTTATCAGCCTTAGCAAAGAATAATTTGAAATTGTTCTTCAAATTTTTTTAAACATTTCATCTAGAATTAGCACATATGCAAGATTATATTAATCACGTGACGAAAAATACTGATTTTATCTGACGAAACTGCAAAATAGTGTAGTGAACTGACTAAATAAAACTGGATGCATCGGTCATCACGGTTTTGCCTTACATACGTGTTATATATAGAACGATTACGATATGGATATATTAATCTAAATAATACATTAGTCATATATATATATATATATATATATATATATATATATATATATAGAGAGAGAGAGAGAGAGAGAGAGAGAGAGAGAGAGAGAGAGAGAGAGAGACACACACAGACAGTCAGAGAGAGAGAGAGAGAGAGAGAGAGAGGAGAATATGACTTGTCATCTCATATTATACGTGCTTATATACGAGAACGTTAGCAGAACATGTCAATGTGGACCCATCACGAAAGATCATCATGTAGCAGAATTGACCTGCTCTTGAGCTCACTCTGGTACTAACTTACTTAACCATACATTCTAATTTTACCAGTTTTTAACAATGGTTATTTTCGTGTAAAAAGAAGTTAAATCTTAAAATGTGATTTGAAAGGACAATCACATAGATTATTATTCACGTGGATATATATGTATATATCGGGGTTTAATATTTTATTCAGAATTGAAATGTTTTGATAGCATTTTATGTGAGAGTCTTCTGTTGCGAAATTGTTACAGAAGCAAATATTAATATATTGATGCATCATGTTTTTATTTTGAAACAAAATCAACCGATAGCTATATCCCAAATATCTAGAGTCCTTGGCCGATTATGTTGTTTTTTTTAAATATATATTTCTTTTTGAAGTATTTTATGTCCAAAGAGAATATATGTTCATTTGCAGATATTTATCTAATGGACCCAAGTGGCCGAAATGTGATTGGTCATATTGAGTCAGATGGTATACATATATGGGTATCGCACTAGTGTGTTGAGTGGCTGCTTTACACATGCGTGGTTAAGAGTGATTCATAAGAGGTAAAAGTACGAGTGGTGAAGTCAAAACCTTTATTTTTCTGGTTATATAGTGGATGTAGACTGTGATCATCTCAAGTGTTATTAAATAATGAGTCGAAAATGAATATCTCAAATAATAAAATTAATTTTCCTAAATGGCAAACACTATTCAACAATTGTATCGATGCAACTTAGTTGGCAGTTTGTATATTGCAATTTAATTATTTACAAAAGGGCAACTTCATTTCCAATGGCAGATGTAATGGAGTGGATAATAGGGCTACCCATTTTGGTCCTTCATTTGCAATGGCACATTTAACGGATTGGATAATGGGGCTACCCATTTTGGTCGGTCATTTGCAATGGCAGATTTAATGGATTGGATAATGGTGCAACCCATTTTGATCCAAAGTTTTCTTTTTATAATACTACCATTTTGGCTTACTAAACCAACACTCCACCTCCAATGGCACTTAGCCACCCTATCAAAATATTTTATTTTATATTTTGGATCTGCTCCCGATTAAAACAATACGGATTGGTTTAACACTGATAGTAGCGTGTTTCAAGGAGAAATAACGTGCATACAAATATAGATTTACCGAAACAAATGTTCTTAATCGAAATAGCTCAATTAAACAGTTTGACAATGAGTGTAACTGTAGTTGATGCTTGGTATATGTCGATAATACATTAATTATATGAGGTATTGACTTCACCCGAAGCCACCCGATAAAATCTCAGACTCCAGAATACGTACTGGTATGCATATCAATAACGTTCTTTTATTCAAAAGTAATTTGTTAAAATAACGTGTTCCGTTTGATTTGCAAGAAGTTTGCATCTAGACTGTCAAACTCATACATATATAAAGTAGTATATTTTACTTGTCCTATATCCTGGCCACATTGTTTCTGTAATCAGTCAACGTCTAAACAAGCGATCTGCTTTCTTTAAAATATCAAGGAAATCTGTTTTAACATAATTCTCCATGTCTACATACAAGTCAAATGGGACAGGTTAATGCAGATTGATGCGAATGTTATTGGTATGCAATAAAATAAATCTCTGACAGTACCATCATGCCGATTTACACATTGCATATGAAAGACAGGCAGATCCCAATTTAGCTGTATCATGCGCACTACTGCAACGAGAAAGTCGGAGGGAACTGATCTTTCATATGATACGTGCAAGGTCGGAATGAGCATGCGTATTAGGTACTCAAGACATTATATGTTATGATAAAAAGTACAATGGCGCAACAATACACTCTATTTCATTTATTGTGCCAGTGTTTCCTTTAGTTTTTTTTAACTTTCATCATCTTTCATTAGAAAACATTTTTTTTCTTCTTTCTTTTCCATGTCTATGCAATCAAATGTTTATAAGTAATAAGCATTATCCAAAGAACTCTAGACGGAAATTCACAATGAAGTTACAGACGTTTTTAATTTAATATGGACTTAGGTAACCATAAGCAACAAACTGTAGGCACATGTAGCTACCCTTAATGATCGTAAAATGAATAGATGAGTTATAGTTATCAACATAATTGCTCTGAATTATGCAGCAAAAAGTTGTCTTGCGTACATTATACGTAAATATCTATTTTTGTTGGAAATATTGGATCAGAGATTTTAATCATTTAATTTAAAATGACATAGCACCATCAAGGATAGAGAAACAAATTTCAAACATTTATTTAAGGTAGAAGATATTATATGGTACAAATGAATTTAATACATACATTATTCATTGATTCAGTTTTGTTTTTTGTGTGTCCTCTAGATTCATATTTGGAGTTAGCGCTATATATTCAAATAAAGTGTTGTGGACGACCGTTCGGTATCTTTTTAGAGAAAACCTTATATAAGCTCAAATTCAACAGTGTATCCATTGCTTTTTTTTCTCCATATACATTTATTTATAGTCTGCAAAACATTTTCATAACAAAGATGAGAATATTCATCCTTGATGGTGCTTATTTGGTTCAGCCTGGTGTGCTCCAACTCATCTTTTCTACAATAGAAAAAATGAAACGACTGCATTAACGATAGCGATGTCTCAAATCTCGCCGCTTCCTTCTGGCAAATGCTTAAGGCACAATTGTTGTTTAGAAATAGAGATCTTGTAATATTTTTTATTTGAATATTTTATTGAATGACGTAGACAACATATCAGTTTGAATATTGCCTTTGGAAATATTGTTTTATAGATAAGTCAAATAACATACAGTTTTCACATAAGTGGTATTGTCTCAGAAACCTCGAAGAATGGTCTATGCAAATCGATTGGTATATAAAAATATTCAAACATTTTGTAATAACCAATCATGTTGTGTGTTTTTTTATCCAGCTGATGACTCTAAAACTGATTTAAATTATTTTATTTCTAAAACAAAGTTCTTATACGCAAATGGCGCATACTACGCAAATTCGGTGTAGATATGATATACTCAAATAAAAATTTGTTAGCAAAAATGTGCTTTGAAATAGGATCACGAACATCTGTACAAAATAGCACTGGATCATCACTCATTATAACATCGTATATCAGAGCAACAACTGCCATCTTATTCAGAAGAAAACCTGATGGATTCAGTATAAACGCGAGTAGTATGGGCACTGTATTTTCAACATTTTACGTATACGGAATTCTTTCTCGTGTATCGCTGCGTTATGCTAGATGTGATATTAGCTGTGGGATCTGTCAAGAAACAATTTTTACTCAAATATTTCTCAAGCACGGTTTCAGCACTGGCTAGACACTGGTTTTGTCCCCTCACTCCGACCCCTTTCTTTTTCCATGTTTAAAATCTACCGAAGGTATAATTTTGTCTCCTTGTGGTTTCAAAGAACTAGGCTTGTGAACTGAAACTTATTCAGAGATTATCTTAGTCAATCGAAAAATAATTAATAAACAAATTAAAAGTTTTAAAGGGCGTGCATGGCTGGAAAACTTTGGTTTGGGTAGCTTTAAACGGGGCTGAATTTGTTGGAACACGTTTTGTCAAGCTATTATTTTATAGCATTCAGCCATTTATTGAGTAAAATGGCAATTTCTGAGCCTATGTTAGACATAGATCAAAAGGAAATATACCTATATAGGAATAGTTCATAACTTTGTTTTACTAAAGTTACGGGAAACAAGACACCATTTATACATATTATCGAAGAGAACCAAAGCATGATTCTCCCCAAATTCACATCAACCCTCTGCTACAATAGAACAATATATATTGACTGAATCTTGTACAAATTGTGTGTGTATATATATATATATATATATATATATATATATATATATATATATATATATATATATATATATATAGAGAGAGAGAGAGAGAGAGAGAGAGAGAGAGAGAGGAAGAAGAAGGCATGCGATTCCTATTAATTCATAATTTCTAAGACGAAGTTTCAAGACATGTCTTGCATCTGTAGCCTATCAATGTGTCTTGCTAGATGTTTCCATTCATGTCTATATATGTATAATTCGTAATAGCAACAACTATGTGAATTAACTTTGATGTAGAAAATATATTACCTTTAAAGATTTTACCTTCTAAGTTGCTTTGTCGAACAAATGTTTTCTTGTAAGTAACAATTACCTTGAAATTATATTGTTATTACACTTACGGTCAACACGATTGATAGACGACAAAAGTATTAGTCTGGTACGAGGAAACATTTGGTAATTTAACCACAGAACACTGGGTAAATTGTAGAGCTAAAAAGCAATTTTTAATTAATTTTGTTTGCTTATAAAAATCACTGGAGTCTACTATATATATATAATAACATAGCCAAAATTCTTTATCCAAATCATGCCGTGTACAATTATATAACGTATCTAAAACCCGTTATTGTTTGACCAGGAATCGGGACAGCTGGAGATATGCTTATAATTCACAATGTTTCCCGCTACTGCGACGGAACGTACGAGTGTGTTGCTTACAATGAAGTGGGACCGGCGGTAACTAGGCAGATGAAAGTCCTTGTAGAGTGTAAGTATTTGCTCTAGAAACTGCTGAGATGAAAGTCCTTGTAGAGTGTAAGTATTTGCTCTAGAAACTGCTGACTTAATCTCATACTATGTCCAATAACAGTGCTTCGTGGATTAGCACAGGGACAGCCAAAACACGTAATGGGATAGGAATATAAATCAAAACTCATTTGCGGTCAAAGTGGTGCCAATATTTCTATGTATGGTGGGGTTTTTTTATCCGTTGAATGGAACTGGTATTAAGTCGCAGATATATTAAGATTTCACCCTCCCCTGCTGTAACTAACAGGACGGTGTTATTCTGTGTGATGGTTTAAACGATCAGGTATTATCCTAATATTTGTCTTTTGTATCGTCTTCTTTGGAATCAGAAATGTAATTTACGCAGTTAAGTTGAAACAACATATGACTCACCCGAGACACGAGGGCTGATCGAAAAGTTCTAGAACTAATGCAATATCTTCTAAACAAAGCAACCCAATGTCATAAAAAAACGTCATCTTTTTCTACGTCAAAATGGCCGATGAGTCCAAAATCGAACAGAGAGTGATGATACAATTGTATGCATAATGAGGAAAATCCTTTACACTGAAAAAAGCTGA
Source organism: Margaritifera margaritifera (assembly GCA_029931535.1). Taxonomy (NCBI): domain Eukaryota; kingdom Metazoa; phylum Mollusca; class Bivalvia; order Unionida; family Margaritiferidae; genus Margaritifera; species Margaritifera margaritifera. Next base: position 5,272,881 of record JAQPZY010001673.1, on the reverse strand, counting down.
CTTGGATTCTGTTGATGAACCTGATGCACTTGCTCAGTCTAGAATAAGTAGATGGATGAAGCGTATAGGAAACTGTTAAAGATGAGATAAGAAAAGGTAGGTCAAGGATATCTCCTTCAGAAGAAATAGTAAAAATCTGTGGAAGTATATGTGAAGGAAGACAGACATGTTACTGTCCGAAATGTAGCAGACAATTTTGTTATTTCATACGGAAGTGCAGACGAAATTCTGACCACGGAATTAGGAATACGCAGGGTTTGTGCCGGTTGAGTGCCGAGCTGGCTTGATGAAGGACAAATGGGTTTACGGTTAAAGATCTGCATGGAATTAGTATACAGATACAAAGTAGAAGCATATACTTTCTTAAATAAGATCATTTTACATATGATGAAACTTGCATACACTACCTTGAACCCGAGTGTAAGAGACAAAGCAGTGTATGAAAGCACACTAATTCGCAAAAAAACAAAACAAAAGAAACATGGCTTTCCAAACGTGCTGGAAAGGTTATGTGCATTATGTTCCTCTATACACAAGGAATAATTTTCAGCCACATGGTACCAGAGAACACAACAGTGAATGGACAATACTGGGCCACAGTAATCAGATATAATTTACGTGAGGCTACTCGCAAAATGTGTCAAGACTTACTGAAGGGTGGCTTCATTTTACACCAGAAAAACGCCCCATCACACACATGCAAGTCTGTAATGCAGACCAAACAACAGCTTGGCGTTTAAACCCAAAATCATCCATTATACATCCCAGATTTAGCTCCTTGCGACTTTTGCTCCTTAGATCCTGGCTTAATTCCAAAATTGAAAGATTCGTTACGAAAACAGAAAAGAACTAAGGAGAACTCATCAGCAGAGTGTGGATGCTTGGATTGGCTGTCCGTGTGAAAACCCCAGTCTCTGGGACCCTCTCCTGCCATCTTATCCTCGTCAGTTTGCTCAGACAGCCCATGTGAAAATGGTTTAGCTTTTTTGCATGGTGTCTGTACACCGTCCAGGTTTTGCATACATACACTAGTGTCGGCAACGCAATCGCTTTCTAGACCTTAAGATGATGAAGTGCTGTCTTTTAAACAGGCCTTTTGTAGCTGATGTTTCTCATTCAGTAGTCTATGTATGGCAGCATCCTTTTTATCAGCCCAATCTTGATGTTTACGTGTGGTGGGACCAAGGGTTTTGGATGCAATTGAGTACACATTGTCTCTTAAGGATGTACAGTTTTCCTCGACATTCTCGGTGTTCGCATCAATTGTTTCTTGTTGGCTGCACAATTCTTCGACAAATGCCTGCTTTACATTCTCCTGTTTCAGTTTGGAGGCATTGAGCGTTTTGGGCACTCTTTGCCTTGTTGTCGTCTGTTAGGATGAATTTGGATATTGAGCTTGGAGACTATGAGCCCGTGATCAGTCCAGCATTCTGAACTTCTCATTGCCTTCGTCACTCGGACATCCTGCCTGTTTTATCTCCTGACGATGACGTAGTCATTGAGCTGGCAGTGCTTTGCAGCGTCTCTGCAACCAAGACGTCTTGTTGTGGTTTGGCAGGCGGAAGACTGTGTTGGTGATTATGAGGTCGTGTTCAGCCCATTTTCTCAGTAGGAGGAGTCCGTTGTTGTTGCATTTGCCAAAGCCATATTTGCCAATAACACCTGGCAACGTCTGGTGATCTGTGCCAACTCTAACATTGAAGTCACCAAGGATGATGAGCTTGTCTGCCTTTGGTACTTCTGTGATAAGAGACTCCAGGTCTTCATAAATGTTGTCCTTGGTCTCATCTGGGTTGGTCATAGTGGGTACATAGCCGCTGATGATAGTTGCATGTATTTTTCCCGTCAGTAGGTGTCTCATTTGCATTAGTTTGTCATTCACACCCTTTGGGAGATTTGTGAGCTTGCTGACTAGCTGCGATTCAAAGGCAAACCCAACACCAGCTTCACGTCGCTCTTCTTTACTTCGGCTACTTCAGAAGAATGTTCAGCCGGCTCTTACTTCGGTGAGTTGTCCTTCCTCATCTAGGCGAGTTTCACTTAGGGCTGCTATCTGGACGTTGAATCTGGCCAGTTCTCTACCAACTAGAGCAGTTCTTCTCTCTGGTCTATCTGCTGATGTACTGTCCATTAATGTGCGCACATGCTAGGCATCGATGGTGAGTTGCGTCACCTTTTTCTTCTTGTTAGATTTTTGACCGCTAAGGTGGGATCCCCATCAGCCACGGTATCCTGACAAGGGCTAAAATGAAGCAGGCAAGGTTTAGGGCGCCTTTCCTGGCCCCTTCTTCATGCTACGGAGGTGATCAGTGTGATCCTAAAAAGGGCTGCTCAGTTTCCCAGCGGGCTGCCGAGTTCCACTTCTGCTACGGTCCGGTAAAGAGCGACCCTATGCCCTGAGCCGCCTGTGTGCAGGTCTGCAGCTACAGCTCCAAGTGTATCCACACCTGCTGTTTTGCCGCTCGCTCGTCAACACAAGACTTGAATGTATCTGGTGGGGGAGGCGGGAGGGTAATAATGTCATGACTTGCGCGTGAGGTTGATTTAAGCGCGGGAAAGTTTAGCAGAGTCACCCTCACTCCCTCGTCCAAACCTATCTGAATCCAGTGGCACGACAATGTTGAGCCATCTGGAGTCGAGTCCGGATGCAGCGAATGGCCATCACGTCCTACTGGACCTGAGCTGATGCCCTGCATTGTACACACAGCTCTTGCCATCTGCCTTCATAGCCGAGGGGATGAGCATGTATGTTTCTTTTCCTTTTAGACACTGGTCTATTGCGGCGAATCCCAAATGGAGCGTTCCTTACCAAAGCTTCAAAATTTAATGATTATTTCATACATGTAACATTTATTTAATTATTTAATATTTATTCTACTTTTACGATATTAAGGAATTGGCAGAAATGAAATATAAACATTTGCAAAACATTTCGCTATATTTAGGGTATTTTATGAGGAATATATATTCTGCGAACGTGAATTTAAATCGTATTTATAAACTTTTTACTTGCAACTTATTGCACATTTTTGGTATCCAAATTAAGTATTTGCCACAGTAATAAAGACTACATTGATTACCCGAGCAAAAGATATTCCTATTTCAGTCTACATTGATTACCCGAACAGAAGATATTTCTATTTCACTCTACATTGATTACCCGAGCAGAAGATATTCCTATTTCAGTTCCTCCAGAGATAGCGCTGCCAACACTGCGTTTAGGACAATATCGCGGGCGGGAGACCATTTTAGACTGTGAGATAACAGCCTATCCACACGGCTTCGTGTACTGGATGAAGGACGGAATGGTCTTGAATTTCTTGAACGAAGAGAAATATCGAATAGAACTGTATAGCGGAAATTATGACAGCGAAAGAAAAACATTAAGCCTTAGGGTGAATAACATTACAAAGGGCGATTATGGGGAATACACGTGTTTTGCAAAGAATTACCTTGGACAGGATCAGGAGTCCATGATCTTATATGGTGAGTATTACTTCACTGATTGCATATATTTACATGTAAATTAAAATTAGAACACGAAAGACAAGTTCCTTCGTAGATTTTCATAACGAGCACAACAATTTTGACTATCTCAAATTTGAGATCCGTAGAAGGAGCCAGGAGGAATGAATACTGCCTACTTTATTTGTTTACATAGGTTTTTAATAACTAAACATTATTGTATTTTAAAATTTAAAAAATGATTTAAATTAAACAAGAAATGGGTAATAAATGGAGATGACAAGAAATGATGAGTAAACAAAAATAATGTAGTAGAGTGATATATATGCCCTAATTTCCTTAACAGATATAATTCTACTAAGCCTTGTTATATAAAAACTGATGCAGTGTTTCTACTTATCATTCAATACAAATAAAATCAGTGTCTGTCTTGATATAGTGATTGAAAGATTCAGAAAACCCATGGTCTATCGAAATTGATGCAATGTTTCTTTTTATCTTTCAAAAAATTAAAATTAATGTCTGTCTTAATAGAGTGATTGAAAGATTTAGAAAACCACACTGAATGATGCTTTTCTTGGTTTGGTTAAATGTTTAAGCAGAATTTAATTGGGTGCTTCACAAAGTAAGTTTTGACACTTTCCGACCATTCCAAGCACCCCCCATGTGGCTTGGGGCAAGTAGAATTGGGCCAATTCGCCCTTCTGCATATCGTAAGAGGCGACTAATTGGGGTAGTAGCCGCGGTGGCTCAGTTGTTAACATACCGAACTCGCAACCGAAAGTGTGCTGGTTTGAATCCTACCCTCAGATCGGCCCGGATCGTCTACCGTGGTGAATCCTTGGGCAAGGCACTTTATTCAAATGGCTTAGGCAGTAATTAACAAACCAAAACCAAACCATTCAAAGCAAAAATTATATGTAACTACGATATCAGTCTTAATGTCATATTTTCTTTTTGCAACGACATTCAGTACGAAAGAACGTTTCATTAATTTTCAGACTATTCCAGTCATGACGTTAAGACTGAAAGAACGACGTCTCCTGCGCGACGGACTTTCAGTGCTGTTACCAAAAGCAACGCTATTCATCCGTTCCAGGGAACTGAATGGAAACCGAACGGAAAAGAGAATCATTTACTTTCTCCAGAGGGCAATATAATCAAGGGTAAAGGCAGCTCTTGAAAATTTTTAGAGAAACCTTATTTAAGAAGGATTATTGCTCTGGACATAAGGATAAGTTTTACTGTTATTTTTTAATTAAATTGTTTGGCGTCTTTCAAGCATAAATACTAAGCTTGTCTCTAACTGCACCACCACACCTATCAATTTGTAAAAAAAATTAAAACTTTCATACATATCTACCTGTAAATTTCAGCACTGTCAATTTTAAATCCTATCAGCAGTTCGATGATTATAATCATTATTTATTTAATTATTTCTCAAAAATTAAAAGTTAGTACTCAAAATGCGATGTATATTCACTCAAACTACTCATATGATATACCGAAAAGTGAAACTATGTGACAATTAAGAGCTGGTACTCCAAATGCGATGTATATTCACTCAAGCTACTCGTATGATATACCGAAAAGTGAAACTATGTGGCAATTAAGAGCTGGTACTCAAAATGCGATGTATATTCACTCAAGCTACTCGTATGATATACCGAAAAGTGAAACTCTGTGGCAATTAAATCCCCTTTCTTATTATTTAGACATTTTACTTTAATTTGTGACATATAAATCAGGCAGATTACTTAATACATGGTATGATTAAAAGCCAGATTACTGAAGCGTAATGTGTCCTCAATACTCCATTTACATAATGTTACAATTTTCACCACCAAAATATGAAACATCTGTATAAAATTTCAGTGGAGCCTGTATCACTTTCCTGATCCAAAAGTTTCCAGGAACCTTTCTCTAAGTAGCTTATTTTATTTTTACTAAGGCCAACTTCTACTTAATTCAGAAAATGCTATATTTTTATATTAATGTGGTATTTTTCGAATAAGTAATCACAGGCACATCTATCAACTAGCGTTAAATATTAATAACCAAAAGGCAACATCTTTACACTTATTCAGTTGCATGCATCCCTTTTGAGTTTATTGGGAGGTGATCCATTTCTATGCAGTATATGGTCTTGTTTTGGAGGTTGGAAAGTTTTTTTTTATATTTTTTTTTAATTTTTTTATTTTTTGTACAGTCGCCGACTTTAACTTTTGATCAAATGTTCGATTATAATAATGTTATAAAACATTGTATGCGTGTTCCTCCCATTACCGACATTTTTTTAGCGCCTTACCTTTCCACCTTGCCCGTACTTTTCATTGGATAACCAAGTTTCGGTCTATGTTTTTCCTTTACTATTCTTAATTACTACTTTTGGACGTTAATTTAACCTATTTTTGCAATTTTTCCAAGCTTAAATATCTTATACTTTGACATATAAGTTACTGTGGTTTCATTAAAAGAGAAACGCATTTCAATTCAAGAAAAACATTTTATTTTTAATCCAGACTTTTGAGTTAAAAATGAATTGGTAATTCATATCAATCTGACATTAAAACTGTGGACTGTGAATGACATGGGTAATTCTTAAAAAGAACGACTAGCCGCAACTATTTTTCTGATGGATATCATGTGGAGAAAGAACTACCAAATTAAACGTATTTTACCAACTAAAACTCTACCGGAAGAGACATTAGAAATTAGTATTGTTTTTGTAATGCAGCATATGTGACCAAAGTAAATAAAGTGTGATCGTGTCGTAGCCATTAAGTGTATTGACGACCTATCGTCAGCTTCACAAACACCTACAATGGATATCACTAACACTTACAATGGATTTCACTAACACTTACAATGGATATCACAAACACTTACAATGGATATCACTAACACCTACAATGGATATCACTAACACTTACAATGGATATCACAAACACCTACAATGGATATCACTAACACTTACAATGGATATCACTAACACTTACAATGGATATCACAAACACTTACAATGGATATCACAAACACCTACAATGGCTATCACTAAGCTAATTCTCTCTTAAAGTTCTTTGCTGCTACTTGACTGCCGTATGTACTCACTTATAAGTCGAATCAAACTTCAAACTGCACAGACCCAGATCTGCCGTCGCATAGTAAAGATTGATTGATTGATTGATTGGGTTATGCAGTTTGTTAGGAATAATCAGTAGGACAAACAACATAGACCTTGATCTTCCGGCGCATTATGCGACCGCAGATCAGGGTCTATGTTGTTTGCATTTGGATCCGAGTTATACACGAGGATAGACGGTATATAAATTTTAGGCGGCAATTTATTACTCTAACAGATTAGATCAGTAACTATATGAATGGTTTATATGTGTAATAAATAAATAATTTTTAATTTCATGTCTTATTTTATTATAATTCTTTTTGCATTATTTTCTAATTTCTGCATATAATGCTGTGTGAACTTATTGAACTGGTCTTGCAAGCATATTCTTATCTGCATTCTGCTTTTCATATTTTTCAGGCGCAGATAAAACATACGATAGTAGCAACGCTGTTCAACCCCTTCAAGAACAAAAAATCTTCATAAGTCTTTTTGTGTGTTTGACTTTAACTGTTTTGTCATTGGAAAGATTGAGTTAGCATTCATTATTTAAAAAAAATAAAACCTTGCTAATTGACTCCATTTTCGGAATAGTGTATTTTTATAACAGTTCCGTTAATTGTGAAGAACTAAAAATATATACTTATGTCTTTCATCTTGACCAGATGGAACATAAAAAATGTATGGAGAATACTACCTTAGATTCCAATATGAAAATATTTATCGATTTGATCACCAAAATATATGCCTTCAGGCATTTGCTAGCATTTTTAATAGACAAATATTTTCATGCGAAAAGTCTGAGTGTCAAGTATATATCATAGTTTGGGACTTAGAAAAAAAGAAGAATATTCCAATAAGGTCAAGTATATTCATCTTCCAAAAAAAATTAATTAGTTCATTAACTTTAGTGAGTGAGACATACTGAGGTAACATTTCTCAGTGAGGTCATTTTTTTTCTTCCAATCGTAAATCATTTGCGGGGTTAGAAAAAAAGCCTAATGTTCAGTTTCAAAATGAACTGCTAAAATAGGTCTGTGCAGTATAAAAGATCAAAATGAATTGCTAAAATAGGTCTATGCAGTATAAAAGATCAAAATTAATTGCTAAAATAGGTCTATGCAGTATAAAAGATCAAAATTAATTGCTAAAATAGGTCTATGCAGTATAAAAGATCAAAATTAATTGCTAAAATAGGTCTATGCAGTATAAAAGATCAAAATTAATTGCTAAAATAGGTCTATGCAGTATAAAAGATCAAAATTAATTGCTAAAATAGGTCTATGCAGTATAAAAGATCAAAATTAATTGCTAAAATAGGTCTATGCAGTATAAAAGATCAAAATTAATTGCTAAAATAGGTCTATGCAGTATAAAAGATCAAAATTAATTGCTAAAATAGGTCTATGCAGTATAAAAGATCAAAATTAATTGCTAAAATAGGTCTATGCAGTATGAAAGATACGTCAAATGCTCATTGGAAAGTAAATACTCGCTCTTATGTATCAAGGCAATAATTTCAAATACACATGGAGAAAATCTAAGTACGCGAGAAAAAGTGTCCAGTTTATACATTAATTGGGCAGTATTTCTTAGAAGCCTTTAAATGTAGCTACTGTCATTCTGTTAAATACTGTGATATAAGATATTCCGTGTATTCCTGGGATGAAGGAATTGCTGCTCTTAAGAGAATGTATGTGTTGAAACGAAACTCCATTGGAAAACCCTAAACAGCAACAATACCCGATATTCTACAATACAAAATTAATTGAGACCTTTGATGATAACAATTCAACTGCAGATGACATTGTGGAGTTTGGAAACGGAATATTTAGTATGGAACGATTGGAATGAACTAATCTATTTGACAGAATAAGTTATATTATATGAGAAGAAACCGTCTGCATAGATATTCTACGATAAAATGGCTGATTGTATCCAAAGAAGGAATGCGATGATATCCTGCCAAATAGAAAAATTAAACACAATTTTAAGATGGTATTTTACAAATGGCAGAATCTGATCAAAGATTTCATGAAGACTTCTCCTTAAGTAAGCATAGGTCTGTGACCATCCAATCATATCAAATACTACATTACAGTAAAATCAGGACATACAAACTGTGCATCTAGCAGTTTATCATGTAGATGATTATTATGTACACTGCACTTAATATAATTTTGACGAAACTTGAAAACAGTGTAATTTCACCAGAGTCTAGGATCCATATATATCGATATGCAGCTGCCGTGTTACAATGGACATTTTTTTAAAGGAAATAATATATATATATATATATATATATATATATATATATATATATATATATGTATACTCATTTGCCCTATACACTTTTGTTTTAATGTATTTCATCTGAGGAAAATTTGTTACCTACTTCAGCTAAATTATTCTGCTTTGGATTAAAGACATATAAAACAATAGTTATCGTTGAACAGTAAAAGCAATGTACCATTTGTTTCAAAGCTTTAGATGTTAGCAAAATATATTATGTGTATTCACCTATTGTTTTATAAACCATTGTTATCTAATTTAACAGTATAACTTTCTTTAAGAGAGAGAGAGAGAGAGAGAGAGAGAGAGAGAGAGAGAGAGAGAGAGAGAGAGAGATTATGAATGAAAAGATGATGTGACAATGGATGCATGGAATGATTAAAATGTATTATATTATCATCTCTCTGCATACATGGTGTGTCTGTCTGTCTGGTGATGTATTGACGTTTGTATGCAAATCAATATTTGCTGTTTATGATCAATAATTTTATATATAAATACCTTTATGTGATTATATAAAACAAGATGGATTGTATGTACGTATACACACGCTTATTATTTTGTAAAAATCGTTACATATTCGTACTCTTTGTAAAAATCGTTATATATTCGTACTCTTTGTAAAAATCGTTATATATTCGTACTCTTTGTCGAGTAAAAATCCAAATGGATGGGTAAACAATAGTACACATTCGTGAATCAATTGATATCCTTAAATCTTCGGTGTGTGAATATATATATATATATATATATATATATATATATATATATATATATATATATATATATATATATATATATATATAAGATTTAGAAATATACTTATTTATTGTAAGCGGTTGAATTGTGCCACCATGTCTGCTATAATGTTAAAAAAAGTAATTAAAAGTTCTTTTTCTTAATGATCTGAATTGCTACAGAAAAATTTGGACATTAGTCCAGCTAGTCTGAGTCACACCGTACCTGGATCGTGCATAAGTAAACTGCTCGCTTTGCACCTCCCTTGCGCCGAGTTCGAACCACCGTTTTCGACACATGCAAGTATGTAGTAACGTATCCATTAGTGATGGTTACGTGGATTTTCCGTATTCCTCGTTAGTTTTGAAAAAAAATATTCTCATAAACAAGACTCATGTAATGATAAGTTGAAAAAAAATTATCATGACATAATACTTGTTTTTGTTGGTTTAATTTTCTGTGCCAAAATTTATATCATTTTTAGGGATTTTGAAATGTACGCAAACTTACTTGTCCATTTCTTCAATAGCAATCAAACATCACTGCTAACAAGTACAAAGTAAACATTCAATATTTGTAAGTGGTTTTTTTTATTATAGGAAACTGATATATAAGTGGAATTTAAAATTGGGTCAAAATCTTATATAAACTTTGTTACATTACTGAATTTCTTTCATTCGGGGTCTTTCAATTCTACTTTTTGATTTGGAATATTATTGTGCATATCCTATTAGTTATGGATCAGTCCGTTTTGCTTGATGTTTACTGCTCACTAAATGGTAATAAATAATTTATTTTAAACATGAATGTAGTTTTAGCATTTTCTTTAAACATAGTATATACAAATCTCATTGTAGCTGACGTCGAAGGGATCATTCTAGAATTTCTAAAGAAATTAAACATTTAAATTACACAGGCACTTGTAGTAAGTAAAACAAATGCTTTGGTTAAAAAATAACTTAAAAAGTTCAATTAATTATTTATTTAACTACCCTATCATTCACATGAAATTTGTGTTATTACATCTTTATAATTGGCTTTACGAGAGTTTTACACGAGAAACTACCCTACCATTCACATGAAATTTGTGTTATTACATCTTTGTAATTGGCTTTAGGAGAGTTTTACACGAGAAATGGAACCATCGGATATATTTTATAAATTTTAGGATGTTCACACATTGAGAGAACATTGATCGATGTTCACACATTGAGAGAACATTGATCGATGTTTTAAATACATCTTGCATCTTTGGAGAACCACCTCTAGTTTTCAATATATTGAAAAAAATGAGAACATTTTGTCCCTATTTGTGAAAGCAAGACATCAGATACGACATGCAGTGGCGACATAAGGGTTGAGGCGCCCGGGAGCAATGTTCTTTAGTGGCGCCCCTACTTTGTCACAGAGAACAGTTTTTATGTCAGTTGCCAACCTCCAACCCCCCACGCCCCCATCTAAGCACTGAAACCGGGGGCTTAGATGTGGGTTGGGTGGGGGCTGTTGTAAAAAAAGCTTCCAACAACGCCCCCCTCACCCGGCGTCTGGGGCAAGCAATTGCCTACCCCCCCCCCCCCTCGCGCCGCCACTGACGAGATGCCTTTATCAGATCCTTTTTATCGGTGTATCTACTTTTTTCTATAGGTACCTGGTTTAATTTCTTCACTTCCAATGACTTTGATAGGTAATTACACCCGCCCCCCCCCCCCCCCCCGCCCCCGTCTTATCTGATACCTCTCCATCTTGTATCTTAACAATTTCCTGGCATCTAAAGTAACGTCTTGAATGACGATTTAAGCCAAGCAATCATCTTAATTACCCATGTCTATGGATCACTTAAGCCTTCTATATCGCCACATTGATCATCTGTCATGTTGTATAGATAAGACACTAGTTAATTATTGTCTACATAAGAATGTAAGAAGTTTGTTCTTTGATAGTGTCTGCAACATCAGAAATTCTTTGACACAACCCAGAGTGAAATTGACATAGGGATTGCCATTCGGAATCCGGGAATTATCAATGGATAATGGATGATATTCTCACCTTTCAATTATAATAACATGAAGGGTTTATTCTGTCAGTTTTCCTTTCATTTTAATTCAGTTCATTAATGGATCACTGGCAGTCAGTGGGTCAATCTAAAATCGCTGCCCTAACCTTTTTCGTCAAAGATAAATCGGTGTTGTGATCAGAAGTGTCGTATAAGTACCGCCTGTACTTACTTATAATTCGAGTTAAAACTGCAAACAACATAGACTCTAATCTGCTGTCGCATAATGCGCCGGCCGATCTGGGTGTATGTTGTTTGTTCCATTGATTACCCAAAACAAACTACATAGACCCAGATTTGCGGTGCATTATGCGACTGCAGATCTGGATCTGTGCAATTTGCAGTTGAACTCTACGTATAAGCGAGCATAGACGGTGGGAGTTTTTCTTTTACTTGAAATAATAAAATTAGTGCCATAAGGAATTATATTAAAACCGTCCTCTTAGATCAACACAAACAAAATTGGTTATCTGTTGTAGAAAAATCGTCGCCCAAAAAAGGACAGTTGTTTAACTTTTATAAAACGGGTATCCAAATGGAAGAATATTTAATCAAATAAAAACGTGTTCTTACCTATCTTGAAATTTAGGACGTCAAAGTATAAAATACCTGATGAAACTGGTCTATTGAATAAAATTCTATCGGAAGAAAGAAAATGTACCAAAAATCAGGATAATGTTTTGGGTGATGAATTTAATTACCTCTTTGAGTGTGAATTCTTTAGAGAAGCTAGACTGAATTTGATTAAGAAATATTATTACATACGTCCGAATACTTTGAAATATCAACATTTAATGACAAATACAAATCTTGTTATCGCTACTCCTCCTGACAGGATGGTCCAACAAACATGGTGTTTTCTCTAAAAGACTTCTTATGGTGTCTAGTTGGTCCTAGATGAAAATGGGGCGGATCTGAAGTCCAATATGGCCGCCATTGCAATAATCTTGAAAATGTCGTTATCGCTACTCTGCCAGATGGTCATATCAATATGCGGTTTTCACTAGAAGACTTCTTATGATGTCGAGTTCTGATGTCCAATATGGCCGTCATGGCAGCCATCTTGCAAATCTTATTATCGCTACTCCTCCTGAATGGATGTTCATATCAACATCGGGGTTTAACTAAAAGACTCCTTTTGACATCGCAACTCCTCCTAAACTACTTTCAGGATTGCCTTGCAACTGTATAAACTGTATATATATATATATATATATATATATATATATATATATATATATATATATATATATATATATATACATACATACATACATACATACATACATACATACATACATACATACATGCATACATACATACATACATACATACATACATACATACATACATACATACATACATACATACATACATACATACATACATACATACATACATACATACATACATACATACATACATACATACATACATACATACATACATACATACATACATACATACATACATACATACATACATACATACATACATACATACATTTAGAACATAATTTTCCATGGCACTGTGAACTGTGACTTGCATTATGTTTCAAATAAGTCTCATCATGATTAGTTTCATTTTCTTCTACACTTTGATGATGTAGATCTAGGTCTACCTGAGCTTGGAGATGGGGAGGTATTAGAGGTGTTATATATTTAGGCACTATGTGGCTTGTTCTTGCCTGTGCAGGTAAAGGTGTAAAGAAGTCGGGTCTTGCCTGCCTAGCACTATATGCACTTGGATTTTCATTATCTTGATTAGTGGCATTGTCTTATACAATTTGATTAAGTGTATATGGGTCTACCAGAGCATGGTGAGAGGGGGTGTTAAGTAATTAGGCCCAGTGTAGCTTATGTCTACTTGAGCAAATGAGTTTTGTAATTAGTTATGGCTTTGCTTGGCAAGCTCTGATAGGAGTGGATGTTTTGCGCCAGGCTGAGGATGGCTGTGGTGACATAGTGCTGGTGTTAGATCTATTGTTTATGTCTCAACACAGTTCAAGAAATCGTATTTGTTCATGGTAATGCAGCATAAGCAACTTTATTTTCATGTGAAGTAGTGATTTTATACACACACCAATGTTGCTAAGAATATTTGTAGAGTTGGAAATTAGTCCTAGGTACATTCATCTGCATCAGTGATGAGTTGTTCCAGACATGGATGGGATACTGTCTTGATTTTCTTTGATGTAGATAAAATCTAGGATTACCTTTCTGTATGAATTTACTTCCAAATCATGAATATCCTCTTGGGTGAATCCAGATAACTCAAATAGACTGGATCCATTGAAAATGTTCTACACTATTGACATTGTTATATTTACCGCCATTTTATTTGTATGCAGAACTCTGGTAAGTATTTTTTTTTAAATAATACAATTTGTAACAGCACCAGTAAGAGTGAGGATTTACCAAAAGCATTTAGTAATTAGATGAACAATATCCATGATAAATAAATCCTAGATGAAGGAATAAACATCTGATAATCACTGATTTTGACAAAGTACTTCTAAGCAATTGTTTACGTGGCCACCATCTTTCAGCATGAATGACAATGATGCGAAACCACGTGTTCTCATTATTCAAAATGGTCGACATGGTTAAAAGGAAGAAATCGTCTTATCTCCAGTAGAGCGTCAGTCCCTTCTAGGGACTCTTGTTTTGCTAGGTACTCTTTGGACTTGTAATGTTTAGATAATCCATGTTCTCTCTCTCTCTCTCTCTCTCTCTCTCTTCTCCCTTTTATTAAGATGGTTTCTTATTTAATAGAACTTTTGATTGTACTTGACTCGTATACCATATTTGTATGTCCTGAGTATGATTTTTTTCAATAAAGTTTTGTTTTGTTCTTTTCTGTTCCAAGCAGACTGATTTCTGGAACAGAACTTCGTCTGTTTTGAAGTGGAAGAGACACGAATCGTTCAGGGATAAAGGCAACAGTTCGCTTTGAGGTCGAACTTGAGTCTGTAGTCGATTAGCTAATCTCAGCTTCGAATATTTACTTCTAATACATGAACACGTGCCTCTGCGCACAAAGGGGTTTTAATCACCCAGGTTTAAGACAGTCGCTTTTCAAACATCACATTCTACTTTAATTTTTAGGACATTAAGTTTTCTTTAAGATAGATAGGGATTATTTCATCCTAACAAAATAACACGTCTCTGACATTGATGTAGTACCGAATATTCTCTGTTATGTCTAAAGAGGAGATAATACCTTTGTTTTCTGTCTTCAATGATAAAAATTTTTTTTTTCTTTTCGCGATAAAAAAATGGGTGTCTCTCCACTTATAACGAAGAAATTTGTAAAGCTGTTCTAGCAAAAAAGAAATATAGACGAGATACCCCAAAATGCATACTTTTAAAACCTGTCGTATATCAGTCCCTTAAGAACTTTTTTTGTCACAGTCTGCAAGAAATGACAATGTCTCTTCAATCACATCAATATAGGAGTGAATCTTTACTAGAACTATAGTGGTACAGATTTGATGCCTGTATTACCTTATTTGGCCTTCGCGATATTTGATATGTGTAAATTTTTGAACTCCAAGAAAAACGATAAATGGCAGAATGTTGAAGGAAGGTCTACAAAGTATCGATAAATGATCGAATGTTCAAGGAACGTCTACCGCATCTGAAATCATGAGTTATCAGTTTGGTTTTGGATTATTGAGTCAGAAATGCGTAGCAACAGCTAGCTGTTAAATTAACAACAGCACGTGAAGCGAAGACCATTTACGTTCGTGAAAAAATGAGTAATCCTGGTTTAACGAATTGTCAATTTCAGTAATCCAAATGAGAAAAGCGCGTTCTTTGTTATGATATGTTATAATTATGTCGTATGCAATTTGTTCTATTCACTCCAAAATGTAACATCTTGCATAATGTCACTTAAATGACTTTAAAAGTCTACAGTGTTTACTCGTTTTAGAAATTTTTTTTTAATTGAAACTGATGGAATTCCATCTTAAAAATCCCATATGACATATTTTATCATTACCTTAAGAATCCCATATGACATATTTTATCATTACCTTATATACATGACATATTTTATCATTACCTTATATACATGACATATTTTATCATTACCTTATATACATATGACATATTTCATCATTACCTTATATACATGACATATTTTATCATTACCTTATACACATATGACATATTTTATCATTACCTTATATATATGACATATTTTATCATTACCTTATATACATATAACATATTCTATCATTACCTTATATACATATGACATATTTTATCATTACCTTATATACATATGACATATTTTATCATTACCTTATATACATGACATATTTTATCATTACCTTATATACATATGACATTTTATCATTACCTTATATACATATGACATATTTTATCATTACCTTATGTACATATGACATATTTTATCATTACCTTATATACATATGACATATTTTATCATTACCTTATATATATATGACATATTTTATCATTACCTTATATACATATGACATATTTTATCATTACCTTATATACATATGACATATTTTATCATTACCTTATATACATATGACATATTTTATCATTACCTTATATATATATGACATATTTTATCATTACCTTCGAGACGATCGATATCGGAGGTAGGGTATTACAATTAAAATGAGTGCTTCTTGCATTGTGAAAACAGATGAGGTATCCAAATATCAGAGAACTAAGCTATTTCAGAACTAGACTATCTGTGCGCTCCAGGAGTAATTATTGAATGGTTTACATATAGTCCATGCTGAGACTGTTCAGAGTTCTATTGGAATTCCAAATAAACAAAGGTTAATTGACAAATGGTGGTAAAGGGGTTAAGGGAGAGCTCACGATTTATCAATTGAATGTAAAGAGTTTTAATAATAATAATAATAATAATAATAATAATAATAATAATAATAATAATAATAATAATAATAATAATAAAGTCTTTATTTTAAGAGGATGACACAATTAGTACAAAATCTAATCTCCCTTGTGGCCCTCAATTATGTGCAATCAAACATATCAAATGCAGATGAGAAACAAGTATCATACAAAAATGGTATTACAGATAAGTGTACCCAAAAGCAACAGAATATGGATTTGGCACATAAAGCATTGTGTACACAAACTTGCATGACTGCAAACTCTCCATCTCACTCTCTCTCTCTCTCTCTCTCTCTCTCTCTCTCTCTCTCTCTCTCTCTCTCTCTCTCTCTCTCTCTCTCTCTCACACACACACACACACACACACTGATCAACATCCAGAGACACTTTTATATAATACATGCATATATAAAGATACAACAAAATATGCCTTAACCTGTTTTAGATATCATCTGGATTGCATCCATTGCAAACATCTGTGATGAAAGGAAGGCACTGATGGTGCTTCTTTAACATCTATAGGAACACACTTCTAAATGATTGGATCAGAAAAAGCCTAATTATTTTTATACAATTCGGTTTTGGGCTTACGAAGAAGAAAGTTATCAGAGAGTGTAGCATGAATAAACTAATAAATGTATTAGTATTATCAGAGAGTGTAGCATCAATAAGCTAATAAATGTATTAGTATTATCAGACAGTGTAGCATTAATAAACTAATAAATGTATTAGTATTATTTGTCTTTTTACTAAACATATTATTTATATAGCTGGTTATAGATTTCTTAGAAACGTTAAAAATAAATTGAGCTTTCTTAGATATATTATTTCATAGATAGGTATAATATTCAAATCATTAAGACCTTGGTAGACATTGCACAACGTTATTGTCGAGGATAATTCTGACGATTCGTTTTTGAAGTCTTTCCACTTTTTAACATAATTCTTTTAAACGTATTATCACCCCATATGCTGTTGCAGAAGTCGAGAATAAGCTGAATACAAGTTTTAAAAGACATTATCCTGTGCTCAATAGTTAGGAATTCTTTAATTTGAGATAGTAACCAAATATTTTTTGACATCCTTTTGGTGACATTACTGATATTATCAGACCATAACCTATTGTTATCAACTTGAACTCCTGCAAGTTTTCCTTGCGTAACATTTTTCAATTCAACAACATTAAAATTTATGTGTAAAATGTTATCTTTAAATCTGTTACGTCTTTCATGTGCAGTCATCAGCATCAATTTAGTTTTGTCTAAATTAATAACCATTTAATTATATTTACACCATTTGGAGAGTTCAACTAGAGCAGAATGTAAGTTTCTATCAACAGAATGTTTAGCAGAGCTAATATCATATAAGCTGTAGCGTACTAATGGGGGGGGGGGGCGGTTGCCCCGGGCGCCAGAGGTCTTGGGACACCAAAACAGGTGATAAACATTAGGGCCTCGTATTCGGGCCCTATGGGCCATCATCGATGCCCGGGCGCCATTTGCCCTTAGTACGCCACTGCATATAAGGTTGTCATCAGTCAAAATACTTCCTGTATGCAAATGTAGATCATTTATAAACATAGGAAATTGTAGCGCCCCAATCATAGATCCATGAGGTACTCCACAAGTCACATGTTTTTCTTCAGATGTGAAATTGTTTATGACAACATTTTGCTTTCTTCCTTTCAAATATGGCTTAAACAAATTTAAACAGTTGTTACTGAGCTTGTAAAGTTCTAATTTTTCAAGTAAAATATGATCAACAAAGTGAAAAGCTTTCATAAAATCAACAAACACAAAGCCCACTAGATCTCCATTATCTAAAATTTTGAGTAATTTTTCAACTAAAACTAACAAGAACATGTGAATGCTTTTAGCGACAGGCCTGACTGTCTACTATACAACAGTTTGTGTTAATCAAGAAAAATCATTAGGGAATCATGAGACTGTTTTTGGAGAACTTTTGATAAAACATTAAGAATTAAGATAAATCTGAAATTGTTAACGTCGTAATGAAGACCCAAATCTATGAAGAGGTTTAACTTTAGTCGCCTTCCATTTGTCTGAAAGTGTGTTTGTTTTTATACTAACATTACATATATAAGCAATACTTCCTGAAATGAAAGGTGCTACTGTCCATACTAATTTTGGTCCAATGAAATAAACATCTGTGGATTTTGTTATTTTTAAATACAGCAGATACTTCAGTATTTTATCGTAGGTTATGAAAGAATTATTAGGAATCTTTTCTTCGCCAAGTCTGAAAGTTTATCATGATTACAAGGAGAACCGTACTTACTCGCGTATAAACCGAAAGCAACTGCAAACTGCATAGACCCAGATCTGCCGTCGCATAATGCGCCGGCAGATCTTGGTCTATGCAGTTTGTAAGCAATAATCAGTAGAACAAATAACATATACCCTGATCTGCCAGCGCATTATGCGACGGCAGATCAGGGTCTATGTTATTTGCATTTGGAGCCAACTTATACGCGAGTATACTCGGTCCTTTAATATTATCAGCAATAGAAGCACAAACTTATTGAACACATTGGCAATATCTTTATTTTTATTGATACATACAGCATCTTTGCTTAAGGTTTAAGGTGCAACAATTATCAGAATACGAATTATGAGAACAACCTTTCCCAGTTCCTAGTTCTCAGAAAGTTTCTAAATATTTTCTGCTTTCTATTTGGTTTCACCGCTCAAATCTTGGCAACATGGGCATCCGCAGAAATTTTTCAGGAGGGGGGGGGGGGGCAAAGCCATTTTTGGGGGGGGAGCCAAAATCAAAGGTGCTCTCTCTCTCTCTCTCCATGCTGACGCCCATGCTTGATAATGAGATTTTCTTTATAAACCTGATTAGCCTTACAACTTTGTGATTCATTTTTTTTTTTTTTTTTTTTTTCTTTTTTGTATTGGTCAGTGTTTCCCAGTGCTTTATGTCGATTACGTGTTTTATAGCTTGTATGATTTCTGTTATATGCCAGTTTGGCTGATTAACATGTTTAACGCTGTGCTTTTTCAAAGGAATATTTACAATTGAAATAAAGTTGCATTATGTTATACATCCTTGATCTTGCCTCCTGCCGTTTGTTCTTATAATTAAACGTCAGTCGTTCAAAGAAAAGAATTTTTAAAAATCAAGGACGTAAATCTTACAAAATTAAAACAAAAGTACGTAATGCATTAGGAGATACCTGACTGCTATCACGAAAAATAAGCACAACTCGACGCATGTGGCATGCAAACAGGTATCCGCTAGTTGCATATAAGCAGTGGCGGCGCGAAGGTTCGAGGCGACTGGGGGGCAATGTTCTTTAGTGGCGCCCCTACTTTGACAAAGAGAACAGTTTTTTTTATGTCAGTTGCCAACCTCCAACCCCCCCCCCCCCCCTCTACGCACCGGTTACAGCTAAAAAAAACAAAACAAAAGCTTCCGACGGCCTCCCTCGCCTGGCGCCCGGGGGCAATTGCACACCCTCCTGACCCCCCCCCCCGTCGCGCCGCCACTGCATATGATACAGACTCCTTGACAATAATTCCATTGTTTATAATAATCATCTATATCCATCCATATGTCTGTAAGACTTTTACACAGTTCCTCTCCAGCCTTTCAGCTGTTAATGGGAGAGAATTTACTGGTGCCCCTATGCTTTTGTTTCCTGCTTATTCGTATGAATAAGTTTTATTTACCAGACTGGGAACTGACAGTTATCATAACGGTTGTAGAGGAGTTTACTAAGAACTTGTCTTCTTTCCAAATGGTAGACTGTTGAGCACAAGAATTAGAAAGGAGACAAAGCCAGTATATGCGATTTATAATCTGCCTCTATCTAATGAGGACGTATATGTGATCCTGCTTAGAAACGTTGTTTTCTAATGAATAAATTGATAGATATTTCCATAGACATTTATAGACTTTTCTTAGCTATACGTGGAAGTTGTGAAACGAAACGCCAAAGGGAACCATTTTCCATCATTATGAATAAGGGAACAACATAAATCATAAATCCCCATAGACACTGCTTAGACAGGGTCGTTCATTTAGTTATATGGAGAAAGGTGTTTGTTCGATAATTCGTTGTTTCACTCACAATTCCATGCTATTCCTTTGCCTCATTGTTAGCTTTTAATATTGTATCTCTAACAAACACAATTGGTATCCGATTTGACCGATAATGAAAGAAAATTCCTGTAATTTCCGTACATGACGTTGTTTGTATTGCATACAAAGTAAATAATAATTTTCGTACATGACGTTGTATTGCATACAAAGTAAATAGTTTGCGCGTGCAGAAGATACATTTACTGAAGAAATGTTCAATGATATAATTTAATTTTTAACACTTGCCAGGACTTAGAATGGCAGACTCTCTTATGGTAGTGTTTTCATGCTTCTTTTGAATTAAATAGTTGAAAAGATATTTTGTTTTGTAAACAAGGTCTGTTATGAAAAAGAAACACATTCACAATAGCCAATCGATTTCTGCCTACAAGCAATTTTATCACATGATACGTTATATATGTCCTGCCAAGTCTACTTTGTAAGTCTGCGTTTACTCGGATGATTTCACTGAGTTTTTCTATGTGCTTTGTAAGTCTGCGTTAACCCGGATGATTTCACTGAGTTTTTCTATGTGATATGGCCATGTTTTATTGATTATGCAATATTATACTTTTTTGCTGCAATTCTGTCAGTCTTTGTAATCAATGCAGAAAATTCAAATTTAGAAGGTAACTGTATAATTATCGCCAAAATCGATGACAATGCAATATGCTCATCGGATTTATATCAGAATTGGCAGATTGGGGACAATATACGAGTTTCATTTGGTTCTAAGTCGTTTGGTTACTGTTGAAGCGAGCACCGTACACTGACATGCATCTTTCTCCATTCCCATCTCTTCATCCTCAACAAACCATCACCAACACAACTACTACTACCACCGTTTCCATCACATATACTTCAATGCATACACTACTTTTACTGATACTATTATAACAATTATAAGTATCAATTTCATTTTTTCTAAGTATTCTTAGTCACACGAACTGCTTGTTTTGATACTGTCCTTTCAGTAATGTTTGTTTGCAAGATGTATAAACATTGTTTGAGTATTTCTAAAACTGTGACAACCCAAAAAGAATTTACTTTCCGAAATCTAATATCAGCAATTGTATTTATATTCTCTCAATATAACTGAGATACATTAGGGTATTTTGAAGTATGCAAGATAAAGATATATATATATATATATATATATATATATATATATATATATATATATATATATATATATATATATATATATATATATATATATATAAAATTCTCTCATGCTGAATTGTATTACACGATTTTAAGCGTCAGTCTCTGAATTGTATTACAGGATTTTAAGTGGCAATCTCTAATTGAGCCGAAGTGTGAATTTGGATTAACCAAACTTTAAAGGCTACATGGCCCAATTTATTTGTGCTGTATTCGAAAACAGGTATTGGATGCACGAAGGAATGTTGCAGCTGGGTGCGTCTTCTAAGCGAGTACAAACGGACTAGTGATTCACAAGTAGCTTTTATCGGAAACGTATTTTCATGAATAACCATTGAAAGTTTGACAAATACTAGGCATTCCGTCTCTGTATCGGCTTAATCTAGCCAGACAAACTTTAGAAGATATTGTAAGGCGGCTCACAAACAAGCTTTTAAATTATGAGCACTATGCTGGCAACAACGAACCGAGATTCTGACCAGTTCAATGGCATTAATTGAGTGGCCGCCAAGAAGAAGAATGAGAGAAATTTTGCTAATATTTGCCTTGCTGTGGAATTAGTCTCACTGGTCTTGTACTCATCAATAATATTAACTGAGAGAAGTTTGAAAAGCAATACTTTTAACTTATTTAGATCCCAGTATTATCCTTTGCAGCGGATCAATACGAATATGCCGGAAGGATAATGTGCGCTCAATTTGCGATCGGGTTCCGCTGATCATCTCTAAGGCATATATATATATATATATATATATATATATATATATATATATATATATATATATATATATATATATATATATATATATATATATATATATATATATATATATATATATTTATAAAAAATATACATAAGCAAAGAGCTACAAATTGCTGTTTCTGTTCATTAGTTCCTTATAATTTATAAGTGCGTTTTTGAATTCACCATCTAAGTTTTGGTAAACCACCTAGTAACTTGGAATTTTTCAGGCAACCAAATAAAACCAACTAAATATCCATGCTTTGAAAACAATGACGAGAATTTTGTTTTTATTGCTACGAAGATATAATACGAAAGCTAAGCTCTCAATAAGCCTGTGCGTGCAAGAGATAGAACGCGAAGGGCTAAGAGAGACCAATATTGGTTTAATGCATCTTAGCCGATATCTTACGAGTTGATTCAAAACTCTTATTCAATAATTCTTTGCTTTCTCCCCAGAAAGACATTCATATCAAAGAAACGCTTATATTTTATGAGTTTAAAAATATTTAAATCAAACAAAAAGCAAAAGTATCGAGAGTAAAATCGATGTCTTACAGTTATTTACAACGAACCTCCCTGTACAAACGTTATGGGAAAGTTTAGTGTTGCGACAAGTGCCCTTTGATACATAGTTATTATCGGTTGTATGACACATTTATTATTTATTCACGACTCAAAACTGTTTAATTGATATTGATTTCTAATGCAAATATCCTTTATAAAGTGTGTTGTTTGTCATTGTCAGCTTCAACATCGTTATTTAATCATTAGGAGCGATAAATAAATATTACCAGACTTAACGACATCAATATTTCCATGTGCTTACTGGTGAAATCGCTAGAATTACTCTCCTGTATTCTTATTCTGAATTCAAAATATTGTCATACATTTTGTTTTAGCTGAAATTTAGTATTGAGAGGTTTACTTTCTTTAATAACACACTAAGAATTAAGTTACTGGTATGTCGTGCAATATGGCAGTAAATGGTTTCTCTGTTATCTTCGTCTGCTTCCGTGGTCAGATTTCTCTAAAACAAGCTATAAAAGCTGGAAACAAGCCAAATTAATCGCATTATTTCTTGATGAAGGTACAAAGTTATGTTTGCAATTGTGAAAGAAACTCTTTAATTAACCCTTAACACACAAGAATAGGTAGGTATTCGAGTAAACTCCACAGCCGCAAAGTGGAAAAGCTATACAATTGGTCTGATTATAATTTTCCCAACATTTTCATTACTACATAATAAAATTAATATTTGTTTGTACTGCTGAGACTATATGAGATTAAAACTAAAATCTAGCTTGTTTTCTATGTGGTTTTTCTCTTAGTTGAATCGATAAACTATATCACCATATTGCCAATAATATTGTGGACTCGTGCGGCTTCAATATTTCTTTTGCCATCAAAGACTCTTCTGCATACCGTGCTTTTCAAGCCAAAACAGAGGCAACAATGGACACGACACAGTCTAATTTTAGGATGATAAAATAATGGGCACGACACAGTCAAATTTTAGGATGATACAATAATGGGCACGACACAGTCTAATCTTAGGATGATAAAATAATGGGCACGACACAGTCTAATTTTAGGATGATAAAATAATGGGCACGACACAGTCTAATTTTAGGAAGATAAAATAATGGGTACGACACAGTCTAATTTTAGGATGAAAAACAATGGGCACGACACAGTCTGCTTTTTAGGATGATAAAATAATGGGCACGACACAGTCTAATTTTAGGATGATAAAACAATGGGCCCGACACAGTCTAATTTTAGGATGATAAAATAATGGGCACGACCCAGTCTAATTTTAGGATGATAAAACATAGGAAGGGAGCTTATTGTGTACCAAATTTCAGTAGTATCACATACTTTCTGGGCATTCTCCGCGATTCACGTGGACAAATATTTCAAACAGTAATACCAATTATGATGACAAGAGTAGAAGCACGTAATGGCACAGTATCCATGTATGTATATGTTTTCACGGCACGTCAGCACAATATTGGCTATAAAGTGCCAATTCAAAGTTAAGTTTTAAAAATGTAAAGATACAGAATTGCAAAACACTTTAGGAAGATAAACCCTTTCAAATAAATGAAAACAAGCAATACTACAAGATAAAATATATACGGTTAAAAAGATAAAATGTTTTAAAAGGTATATGAAATAAAAATTGAGGGTAAATAATATAAAGTTGTAAAATATAGAGTCAAAATTGTATATTAACCGCATTTATTCAAAAAATGCGAGATTTTCTCTTCTGGTACATCATCATAAAGTTTTTTTAATTGAGTTCACAGAATAGTTTTAAAACAGTTCCGTCTCATACGGTTAGTGGCGGCACGGGAGGGGGGGCGAAAGGGGACGCCAGGCGAAGGGGGGGCGCCATCGGGAGCTTTTCTTTTATGCTGAAATTTTCATAGTATTTCACTTCACCTTAGTGTAACGGGGGCAATTCTTGACAAAACTTATATTTGGGAGGGGGAGGTGGAGGGAGGTTGGCAAATGACATAAACACTTTTCTCTGTAGCAAACTATGGGTACCACAAAAGAATATTGTCCTCGGGTGCCTCAGTATGGGCGCCACTAAAGAACACTGCCCCCGGGCGCCTCAAACCATCGCGCTGCCGCTACATATGGTGGAAATCGATGCACTCGACAAAAATGTGCTCCACTGTCGGTGGGTGGACACTGGCAAGGTATGCGCTCTTGTCGATGTTGACTCTTCAGGAGGCATGCATGAGTCAGGTATTACACGCGAAAATCTCAATACCGCGTCATCCCTGCGATTTGTTCTAAATGAGGGATGCTACTATCCAGTGACGGGTTTGATGTTCTGAAACTTGTTTGTGGACTTTTTATTCCACACATTTGACCAAATATATAAAGCATGCCGATTCATAAAATATTTGAAGTTAGTATATGGAATCTTCCATTCGAAAACTGGTGTCAACAGGGTAGCTTTGGCACAGAATAGTGAACTATTTTTTGTGCATATGGTACTATACTGGCAGACAATAATTCAATACCTTATCTTAATGTAATATGCAATTGCGCATATTTAAATGATACATAGATCACGAGAGGTGTGCTAGAAACAGTACAGAAAAGGGCCTCGACTTTTTCTTCTTCTCCATCGGCTATTTATATGAGATCAGAATGTGCTTCGCATGTATGTCCGCTCACTAATTTACAAAAAAATAATTCATTTTGTTCGCCGGAAATTTCTCCGCACAAAAATGAGACCCCAATCTATTTCGACTACTTCGGCTATTTCTACGATTGGATTGCCTGAATGACTGACCGAGAAGCTGCAAATACAAAAATAGTTCGATGCATTAGCAACTTCTTGTTCAATCCTTTTTTCGTAAATAACCGAGGTGGTCTGAATGATCCGTAGGCTTTGGCAAGAAATAGTTTATGTACCAATTTATTATGAAATGTCACGACAGACCAGGTTTATTCTCTGTTTGCTGGATATGATAGGTAGAATGAACAGCATACACTCTAATCTACATATGCATTATGCGACAACATACCGTACTTGGGTCTATGATGTTTGCTGTGCTACATATGCATTATGCGACAACATACCGTACTTGGGTCTATGATGTTCGCTGTGCTACATATGAATTATGCGACAACATACCGTACTTGGGTCTATGATGTTCTCTGTGCCTTGTATACGGTTTAATACGTCGATGTTCAAAAGGTCGGATTTTTTCATGAGTTTGGAAAATCATAAAGTACGTGAGCCTTATACAAGGGTATATACGGAATGTTTTAATTCAGGCCCTCGCGGAATCAGTCAAGCAAATCATTTAGCGATTGCACTATTTGATCTTGATGATTCGACAGCTTAGTATGAATTTCTAACAAGCAAAATGATGCTTTTCCGTGAGGAATCATTGCTAATAATTTTAAATCAAAATTTACATATCATTGGATAATGAGGTCTTGACTCCAAAACGTTAATTTTCGTGTGGGCAATATCTAAACATATGTTTATCCTTTTTTCATTATAATGTGATGCGGTTGACAAAATTCTGTTTTAAATGATAGATGAAATTATCTTGAGATAAAATCGCTTGAAATAAAGCACCTCAGTCATTTTCATTTTTTATGTCATGACTAACACACGATGTATGGGTAATAGCCCATTATGCGTGATTTGTTTCATAATTGAGAACTAAATGCAGAGATTACAGTATAGAAATGTCAGATAGGGATTCCTGTGAATCAAGCCCATCCACTGCAGATGATCCATTGCTTAAAAATTGTCCAACTCAGTAGAAATAATAGCTTTGATTACATTGGAGATTTAGCTAGTCACACGTTTCTTACATGTTCATCTTATCGTCAATGATTAAGTGTTATTCCATGAAAGAAGCTATTCACTTGTCAGAAGTAAGTGATAATTTCCAGATTGCAAGCGTATCAAATGGAAATGAACAATGCAAAGTACCGTATTTGTTACTGAATGGCAAGTCTTGAAGAAGAAATAAAATGGGCCGATGTTAATGGTTCCATCCGCTCTGTGTATTGGCAGGGATACTGGTCAAAGTTCTAACCGTTCCGATGACCTTGTTATATCTCGAGTTCATTCACATCTAGCCCCGATTAACTATGTATCTCACAGTGTCTCGTTACAATTGGCATTAGTAATGGTTTTCATTTTTATTTCTATTTATTGACTTTCAAAAGTGAAATGTACCCTAAAAATTATCAGAATCTAGGTTTAATTATATACTAGTAAGATCGCATGCATTTCTTCGAATCAGTCATATACTAGTAAGCTCGAATGTACTTCTTCGAATCAATAATATACTAGTAATCTTGCATGTATTTCTTCGAATCAATCATACACTAGTAAGCTCGAATGTATTTCTTCGAATCAGTCATACACTAGTAAGCTCGAATGTATTTCTTTGAATCAGTCATACACTAGTAAGCTCAAATGTATTTCTTCGAATCAATCAGATTATAGTAAGCTCGAATGTATTTCTTCGAATCAATAGTATACTAGTAAACTCGTATGTATTTCTTCGAATTTTAGGAATTTGTCTTTCTTTGAGACATTGTAAGACACTGAAAAGTATAAATCTTTCTTTCTTTAACTTTCTTTCTCTCTTTTTCCATTGTTTAGGGAGTATCAATAGGACAACAGCAGTCCCTTTTTTTATTTACCATGGTATAGAAAAGGCCAATATAGGAATGTAGGACACTCGTCTGATTCATGATGACGTTATGTGTTACCAAGTTATAGAAAAGGCCCATATAGGAATGTAGGAAACTCGTCTGATTCATGATGACATATGTTTTAATTACCATGTTATAGAAAAGACCCATATAGGAATGTAGGAAACTCGTCTGATTCATGATGACATATGTTTTAATTACCAAGTTATAGAAAAGGCCCATATAGGAATGTAGGAAACTCGTCTGATTCATGATGACATATGTTTTAATTACCATGTTATAGAAAAGGCCCATATAGGAATGTAGGAAACTCGTCTGATTCATGATGACATATGTTTTAATTACCATGTTATAGAAAAGGCCCATATAGGAATGTAGGAAACTCGTCTGATTCATTATGACATATGTTTTAATTACCATGTTATAGAAAAGGCCCATATAGGAATGTAGGAAACTTGTCTGATTCATGATGACGTATGTATTTAGTATCATGCTCATGCCAAGTAGGATATATAGCAATTGGCCGTTATCAGAAAAGATTGCGTGACGTCACACACTGCACATCCGGGTACCGCTCACGGGTGCAAACTAATGGTCGTCACTGGGCAAAATAATATAAATCTTGCGTTATTATATTGAAAACTGTCGGGGAAAAAAAGCATGTTTGCTATAAAAATAAAATAAGGAAATAAAATTTGCTAACCATTCTTTGGTCTCGTTTATATGGTTGGTCGGTTTTATCGGCACATTGAAGATGATACTGTCATGTGAGATCTTCAAGATGTTATTAATATAATAATAATTATACAAGCTATCGTTACAGCATTTTTCCTTTTCGGGTACTACATTTTTTTCGTCCGTTATGTATTTATCTATACACATACGCGGTTACGTGGGCATGGTTACATAATTTCATAATGCATTACTAGCTATTTTGAAAGTAAAGTTATTCGTTTCAACGAATATAACAGCCAAGAAAGTTATAATTCTGGTTTCATATTTCGCTGTAAAGATTCTGTTCCTTTATTGCAACCATATGGATGAAGAATACTGAATTTCATCATTCTGTACGTCCTCTCTCTCATATATTTTGTATAGTGATTTTACATAAAACCCCTGTCTGTTTGATTTTACATAAAACCCTTGCCTGTTTGATTTTACATAAAACCCTTGTCTATTTGCTTTGCAAGCTTAAGGAAAACGTATTCAATGTGTTAGTTAAAACAGCATGAACCTCCATTAGCTGTTTATTTTACTAATACCATTAGCTGTTTATTTTACTAATACCATTAGCTGTTTATTTTACTAATACCATTAGCTGTTTTTTTTACTAATATTAAATGACCAATATTAGCTGTTTATTTTACTAATACCATTAGCTGTTTATTTTACTAATACCATTAGCTGTTTATTTTACAAATACCATTAGCTGTTTATTTTACAAATACCATTAGCTGTTTATTTTACTAATACCATTAGCTGTTTATTTTACTAATACCATTAGCTGTTTATTTTACAAATACAATTAGCTGTTTATTTTACTAATATTAAATGGCCAATATTAGCTGTTTATTTTACTAATATTAAATGGCCAATATTAGCTGTTTATTTTACTAATATTAAATGGCCAATATTAGCTGTTTATTTTACTAATATTAAATGGCCAATATTAGCTGTTTATTTTACTAATATTAAATGACCAATATTAGCTGTTTATTTTACTAATATTAAATGACCAATATTTTCGATCTTTTGCACCCGTATGCAATGCCCGTATGTAAAGCGTGACGTCATCACTATATTTTCTGTTAAAGGCCACTAAAACAGCGTTCGAATAACTCCTTCCTAACCCAGCGTCTCTGTATCCTGAAGGCTAACTCCTTTCTAACCCAGCGTCTCTGTATAATGAAGGCTAATCGTAGCCTATCTCAACTTTGTCTTTTAGCCAAGTGATTGTCTTTTCTCTTCTGTTTTCCTCTCTTGCAAAATTCCATTTTTTTATATTTTTTTATTTTTTGCATTTATGGCATCTCCACAGTCTTCAAAGGCATCTCCACAGTCTTCAAAGGCATCTCCACAGTCTTCAAACTTTTCTCCTGAATATATACACCAGTCTTCTTTTCTTCTTTAACTTTTAAAAAAATCTCTAGCATTACATTGTCTTCACTGGTTTAGTTTCTTTTATCTTTGTTTTTAATTTATGCCAATTTACTTTTTTGGGACAAAACATATGCAGCTGTGCACATCAGAAGTAACTCTAACTTTATTCAATTTAGTCTTCAAAATCTTTTAGATTATTTCATATTTACATTCTGCTTTAGCATTTCTAATTTTTCTTCATCATATTTGTAATGTACCGTTTGTACTCGCGTATAAACTAATACCAACTGCAAACTGCATAGACCCAGATCTGCCGTCGCATAATGCGCCGGCAGATCTGGATCTATGCAGTTTTTAAGAACTAATCAGTAGAACAAACAACATTGACCCTGATCTGCCTGCGCATTATGCGACGGCAGATCAGGGTCTATGTTGTTTCCATTTGGACCGGGCTTATACGCGAGTTTAGACGGTAGGCTTCAAATTAAAGAGACACCTTCATTTCTAATCGACATGCTGCTACAATGCTCTAGTGCTGAAAAGAATACATTCACTGTTTGTAGCAAAAAAAAACTACAGCTTTGTACCTTGTACTTGAGGTATCCCATCACGCAGGAAAACTACAGCTTTGTACCTTGTACTTGAGGTATCCCATCACGCAGAAAAACTACAGCTTTGTACCTTGTACTTGAGGTGTCCCATCACGCAGGAAAACTACAGCTTTGTACCTTGTACTTGAGGTGTCCCATCACGCAGGAAAACTACAGCTTTGTACCTTGTACTTGAGGTGTCCCATCACGCAGGAAAACTACAGCTTTGTACCTTGTACTTGAGGTGTCCCATCACGCAGGAAAACTACAGCTTTGTACCTTGTACTTGAGGTGTCCCATCATGCAGGAAAACTACAGCTTTGTACCTTGCACTTGAGGTGTTCCATCACGCAGGAAAACTACAGCTTTGTACCTTGTACTTGAGGTGTCCCATCACGCTAAGGAATAGATCATTATTTCATCGCTTGTCTTTACTATTTCTCCGATATTTATTGAAGTACTTATGAGCCAGTTAACACTAACAACTTTAGAAACTAATATATGCACTAGTGTTTCACGTTCATTTATACAATTGATTGGAAGAGACCGAGAACTGACAATTTCGTCATCATTAGTGATCATATATGTACACACTTTAATATACTGAATACAAAATTATTTACCTCCAAACAGCGAGAACCATTTCTAATTTTGATGATCAAACAGTAGTATTTTAGAAAATATGTACTTACTGTGTCGAGGTCTTGGTGGATTGCTCTCGATTCGTTGAAGAGAGGGTGGGTATTCTTAGAAGAACGATCAAGCTACCTGGTTTTTATCGCTGAATGAAATAAAAATTCGAGCTAAACTTTGTATTTGTTCCAAACTTGCTTGAATCATCATATTGACACTGTTCTATTTTTCATGAATATTAGAAGAAAAAAAAAACTTTATAAATATTGTACAAATTTTAAGAAAATCACAACGACAAGACTTAGAAAATGTATGACAAGTCAATTTGTTAGCTCATCCTTGTAATTTCCCAAGGTCAACTACAGTCTCTATAAATCGTTTTCAATACTAAATTTATTAAGGAAGACAAGCCCATATTTTTCTTCGGAACAAGTTCCTCTCCATAAAATGCCTCCATATCTGCCATTTTGGTCAGTGGGTCCAAATATAGCTGTCCGATCAATAAAACTAAATGGCCTCGCTGATTTCAGATGCCAATTTTGATAAAGATTTAGCTGTTTTAAACTCACGATGGCTGTCATCACGTGAGATTGTCAGACACCTAAGGAGGGGTAAATCACTCAAAGACGCATGATAAGGTACATGATTGACCATATTTAGAAATGTTCATGCTTGTAGGGAGAGTTATCGCAGACTTGGTATGGTTGAATTAGCTGTTAATAAATGATACCGAATATTTATGCAAAAATTCTTGGCACTCTTGTTACTTGTTTTTGACAGACTGACATGTCGTTCTGGTCCTCTTTAACTGCACTTTAATGTCTCATGGAAGGCATAAACAGTCGAAAATTTGTCTCTTGGCAGGCATAAACAGTCGAAAATTATACTTATTCTAACATAGCCAGTCAGTGTGTGAGTAGGGTTCTTCTGTAATCATTATGATGGCCAATGAAACTAACTACCTGGCCAACTTTCTAGTCTTATGAAATGTATCAACTTGCCGACTTTAAGTCGACTTGTCAATGATTGGTTTGATGCATGTCGCGGATTTCAAGGTGATATGGTTGAAAATTGGTAATGACATAACTCGTAAGTGTTCTGTTATAAGTTTGTTTTGGAAATAAAAGACCCTCGTCTCTAATGATTAACCATGTGAATTGATCACTGTAGTGAAACATAACTTTTAACCCACGAGCGGTGTTTATCATCTAGTGTTTACTTTGGTATTACGGGAGACGGATACATACTTGCTGTTTGCCAAATAATTACATGGATAAAAGTAAGTGTTCTCAAATCATTCGAGTGTGTAAATAAATAAATCATTACACAACCACTCTCGTTTCCAAGACAAGCTGTTAATTATTGTTGATATAGTTCAAGACAGGAGTCTTTCAACGTATCTACCAATCTTTGCTTTTCTAACAATCTATATATTCTATTATCCAGCTATCGATTGAAACTATATTTCTCATCTACGTATCTATCTATCTATCTATCTATCTATCTATCTATCTATCTATCTATCTATCTATCTATCTATCTATCTATCTATCTATCTATCTATATATATACATTGACTCACTGCACCGATTCTGATCGTGTAGCTGATGAATATTACAAACATGCTGAAACTGAATGTTAGCAAAATCAAAGATGGTAAAAATCGAGTATAACCAAGATGCAACTAGAAAAGATTATATATATATATATATATATATATATATATATATATATATATATATATAAATATATATATATATATATATATATATATATATATATATATATATATATACTTAGATGTACTTAGATGAGAATTAATTACTGGGTCGACATGCGGGTTTGTCTGCTACTCACGAATGCCTATACCACCGCCTTTATAGCATTATTTTTTGGTGATGTGTGCATAGTCGAGATGGTATAGGGTTGGTGCTTACAGGCAAGGCGATGGGTGCCGTATCCCGCGGATCCGGGTTCGAACCTTAGGAGAGTACGAATTAAAATTATCTAACCTGTATGATAATATCATTTATTTGTATTTTAAAATTCTGTTGATGTTATCAAGCATTCTCCTGTAGAATCCAGGTATATCGCTTTCCGCTCTGTTTGGTGTGTATTTGTAATTCTCTCTCTCTCTCTCTCTCTCTCTCTCTCTCTCTCTCTCTCTATATATATATATATATATATATATATATATATATATATATATATATATATATATATATATATATATATACTTGATTGTCACACTCTTAGATCATTCTTGAAATCAATAAAAAGGAAGAGTTACCCCTACATCTGATACTAGAAAGAGTGGGCAAATGATATAAAATGAAGACAAAAGGGCGTGGAAGTTTTAGCTTTGCACGAAATTCCCAAAACAGATGTATTTAATTTCCCCAACAATGTCGATGGAAGGATGCTGAGTCATGCTGTATATCGACAAATTCTTCACTAATAGAATGATTTATATACAAAATTCTGAAAGGTCATACTAAGAATATGTCTGAAGAAATCATAATATTCCTTTTGGATTTGAAGATGATGAGAGAGGCGGTAAATATTTTGACTGAAGGTTTATATTTGAGTCATGTTCGTTATGTAGCTGCTTGTGTATAGAGTCAAAGGACACCTTATCTTTTATATAACTTGCTTCAAGAGAGGTGCTATACCATTTGACATGAGGGAGAAGCCGAGAGCTGGGTTTTTTTTTTTTTTGTTTTTTTTTTTTCCTGAATCGCATTGGAATGAAATCTCGTATCCGATTCCAAGTACAGAACATTATTTTGTGGCAACTGTGAATACAGTTTTATAATCACTTATATTTTGGTTCCATACTTTTCCCTACAGCATTACTGAATACAATGATGTTTAGAACAGAGGATGTGAGTTATGTAATTTCGTTCCCGATCTGTCGCATAATAAGTATAGCATTCATATATCCCGTTTGTTGCCATAATCATACGTGAAAATGTTTAACAGTGTTGGTCACAGAAAGAAAGCTTTTCGGGCTACTGTTACGTGTCATGTAATCGACACATAATTAAAAGTTAATTCAATATATAAATGTAATAATAAAATATTCCATTACACCCCATTGTCAACATATGAAAATCCATTACTTAGTTTATTTCAGATTTTTAAAATAATATACAATTAATAAAATATTAAACACCCTTTCATGTTGCCCACTAGAGCTTCGGTAACTCAGTTAGTTGGTCGTGGGACTCGTAATTCAAGGGTCACAGGTTCGATACCCGTCCAGGCCAGCCCCAATCGGCTGCCTCGGTGTGTCCCTAGGAAGGGTACATCGCTCCTATTTCCTCGGCATGATATAGTGAATAATGTGTTAAAAGTGCCGTTACTCCCCCCACCCCACCCCAAAAAAAAACAAAACAAAAAAACAAAAACAAAACAAAACAATAAAAATAAATAAATAAATACGCAGGAAAACTATTGACATTATAAGTAACATCGTTTGCAATGCCTTCTCCACTGAACTACAACAAAATGCATGTGCATCAAATGTGTAGACACCAACTTTATCTGTTCAATACAAAAGTAAGCCCAATTAAGGTTATGCAACATTAAGATATATAAGGTCACATAATTATTGGATCAAAAAAGCTTTGTGTAATGGAGATGATAAGAATCTTAAGTTTACCAACACGTGTCTGATTTTATAAAATAATTTGCATATGTTAATTGCTGTAACATACCGTATATACTGAGGTATAATATGATACAACTGCAAACTGCATAGACCCAGATCTGCCGTCGCATAATGCGTCGGAAGATCTGGGTCTATGCAATCTGTAAGAACTAATCAGTAGAACAAATAACATAGACCCTGATCTGCCGGCGCATTATGCGACGGCAGATCAGGGTCTATGTTGTTTGCATTTGGACCGGGACTATAGGCGAGTATAAACTGTAACTTTGGTCATTACAAGCATTGCATCGACCGATAAGAGTCATTGTTAATTAAAAGAATTTTCTTCAAAGAAGGACATAGACAAGGAAAATGTAACTTAATAAGATTCACATTTCACGCAGATGGGTTTAAATCAAACAGTTATATGTTTTATTAATTCTATTAAACACATTAATGAGATAGTTCTGAACGGAAGACATTACATATGACATGACTGTGATTTTTCTATTACATTCCTGAAACAATCATGAAACTTGCGAACACATCACGACTGAAAATTAATAGAATCTGTCATATATGCAACCTTTTGGGGACAGGGAATCCCAATCGAGAGTCGGATTTTGGAGACAGGGAAATCCCTCATGAGAGTCAGATTTTGGGGACAGGGAATCCCACCCGAGAGTCAGATTTTGGGGACAGGGAAATCCCACCCGAAAGTAGGATTTTGCAGGCGGAAACAAGGCTTTGCCGAATGTATGCCCTCATATTCTTGCCGCGATGTTCGCCCGTTCCTATGCAATACCAACGCGTGGTATTGATTATTATTCTTCCATATCTGTGACAGTACATTTGGTTCAGATCATACTGGTAAATACACTGCGGCAGCTGTAATGAATATCTGTGGGACAAAGAAAAGATGATGTTTCAATTTCATGTCATCAGGTACACTCACCACTCACGTGCGATAGAATTATTCCACATGGCCCTCTCACAATGGCAACAAGTGTAACAAATGGAATATGTTTTTATCTTTCTTTTTTTTAAATGGTAAATGTAATAAAACAATGAGAACGTTAAAGTATCAAAGATTATATGTTTCTTATGGTGTCATCCACCTCTTGAAATGTACTTCAACAATCGGGGATTTCCCTTTATACTTTCATTAGATAGGTAATTGTATCATGTACGTCCATTCTCCACAAAGAATGGCCTAGAATTACGATCGGCAAGGTACAGCTGCAAAACTTGTAATCACAATATGTGGATTCCATACAGATTTTACATGGCTGCATTCTTAGACTGTTATCAAGGAAACTATGGCAATTATAGAGAAAATCAATGCCTATGTATTGTAAACCGGTCCAATGATATAAGCACGCGTTCGAAAGCATTCAAATTGCGCATTGAAGACAGAGACAAAAGCCTAAGATCACCCGTATGTCTAAGATCAGTCGTATGTACTAGAAAAACTTTCACAGGATTGATTTCCGTCTTTTTCTCAGAGTTGTTTCTGACATTCTTTGAAAATATGTCGAGTATCCTCAAAATTTATTTTCGACCTGACCAAAGAACATAACTGTGTGTGAATCTATTATTTTCTGCTTTCATTATTTTGTTTGTATGTTTGTTTGTATGTTTGTTTGTATGTTTGTTTGTTTGTATGTTTGTTTGTATGTTTGTTTGTATGTTTGTTTGTATGTTTGTTTGTTTGTATGTTTGTTTGTATGTTTGTTTGTATGTTTGTTTGTATGTTTGTTTGTATGTTTGTTTGTATGTTTGTTTGTATGTTTGTTTGTTTACAACAAAAGTGTAGATGCCTCTTCCATTGTAATAATGACATCACACTACTATTTTAAATTGGTAAATTCAACATAATCTTAGGAACGGCACGGCGGTGAAGGGCAAATCAACTAATGTGATCTGACAGTAGTATTTTGGAGGCCTGCACCCACAGTATTAATCAATAGATTGTTGTCTTGTACAAGTATGAACTATGGAATTAAATGAGCAACGGTAACACTTATCAAAACGTTAAGATGAACGATTATGATAAAATGCGATGAATTGATCTACGTGTAGGAGTTAATAGCGCTTTCTGGATATTTAAAATGAACGCATATATAAGGGTGTTTTAGAGGTTCAGAAATAAGGTTTTTAGTGTTTGAATGGTCTAAAGAATGATATTGTTATACATTTTAGAGGGTATGATATGATATATTTCAACAAAAAAAAATTGAACAAGATTTTGGAGATTTTAAAATTATTTTTTTTTATAGTTTATCAAATGTTTTTATGTTTTGGTTTCTTTTTTTCTTAAACAAATTGTTTTAACAATTCCTTTAAAAAACAAAAAAAATTGCCTATATTTTTTCAAATTGTTTTTGTTAAAAATTTTGTTATAGATTTTTTGCAAAAGTTTTGTATATATTGTTTCCAAATTTCTGTTATATATTTTTTCCAAAACTTTGTAAATACTTTTTACTCAAACATTTGGTATATTTTTTCCATAGTTTGTCATATATATATATGTATATATATGTGTGTGTGTGTGTGTGTGTGTACTTTAAATAAATTTTGTCTATATATTTTGAATTACAAATTTTCTATTAATTTGTTTGCAAACATGTTAACTATTAAATTATAGTATCATTTATGCAGTTTATTGCTTTATTATGTGGTGATTTTATTTTTAAATAATTAAGGTATATGATAGATAAATATTAAAATAGGTTGCCTTCTAATATCTTTATGGATTTCTTATTTTAAAATATTTATTAAGAGATTAACTAACAAATTACAATATTTTTATAAAACTTATTACTTTTTAGTGTTTTGTATATTTTCTCAATTCTAATTTTAAAGATTTTGTTGATAATTATTTATTATTTGAAAATATATTTTACGGAGGGCCATTAAAAGATTTTTCCACAAAGGGAACATTGATATAGATAATCTTTTCAAAAACTCAAACACAGCCAAATAAAAGAACAATTTCAAGAAAAGTTTCATCTAATTTCCGTGTTACAGAAATTGATATATTATGTAAATAAATTAAGATCATTAAATATTACTGTAGGTTACAACAAGATCGTTTAAATATTTTGTAAGTTTTAATTTGTAGCCATGGATTAAATTCCGGTCCGTAGTCTTTCCATTTATCCAATGAATTTTCTTTTATGATCGCGTTATCATATTCTTTCAATTCTAAATACAGTTTGTTTTGCTTTTTGTAATTCTTGTTCATAAAACGCTCCTTCATTTTTCATCATTTAAATCTTTTGTTTCATATACAGCTGGGCTTTTATACCAGCTATTTGTTATTTTAAACAGTTCTTCGTTCCAGTCGGGAGTATATTCTTTTTCAAATGTTGATTTTTTTACCTGAAATTCTTACCATATCACCTATTTTGTACTTTGGTTTTCCTCTTTCAAAACCAGAATCACCAATAGATTCATGTATACAAATTGTTCATTTTCTTTTTTTTTTACTAGCCTCAATTGGAGTCATTTTAATACTCCTATATTTTGTATTATTATATTTATCTATCATTTCTGGTAAAACATCCAAATATTGATTTGTGTTGTTTGCTGTAAAATACTTCCGCATTATATCTTTTAATATTCGATTCAATGTTTCAACAAACACAGTTTTACCTTCATTGTACGTTGCTACATTTCGATATTGTATTCATGCAACCATTTTTTAAAAATATTTTATTATAAAATTCACTACCCTGGTCAACCCATAATTTCTCAGGATTCCTCGCGTTTATGACTGTTTTAAAAACATTGGTTATACCAATTCCAGTTAGATTATGAATTGGATTGATCCAAGCGTATTTACTAAATGTATCAATAACGTTTAGTAAGTATTCCATTTACTTAATGTTTTCATATCAACTAAATCAGCTGACCATATATAATCTATTTTATCAGTTAGTACACGGCATTGAGGGAATCATTTTATAATTGGTCTATGCAACTCATTAGCTAATTGTTTAGTACTTATTAGCTCTCTCAACGCGTTCTTCCGTTTCTTGATTTCTTAATCCAAGCTTATATTTAACGCTAATAACAGGCATTACAACGAATTGTTTCAATGCTTTTTGTCTCAACGTTTTACCCTAACGTACATTTATTTTATGCAACATTATTTTTATCACGTTGATCTTTGTTAGTAGGATTTTTATGCTAACAGTAGTCGTACATATGCCACCAAGCTGATTAACAGACGGTCCAGTTTCTAACGGATTTCCAGGACCAAAGCATTTGTAAGAAGGCAGCGTCAGTCCACCGTTTGGAACAATGGCATGATTGCCTTATGTATCTCTTGTTTTTCTTTTGTTACGTATTACATAATTGCCTTTCATGATATTTCAGCCAGATTTTGTTTTATTATAAATTCAGTATTTTTATCGGGGTTTTTTTTCTACATCTCAAACAATATTATTTCATATTTATATAATAATATTACATAATTTTTGGCAGATATTATGTTTTCATTCGTCATCATATTGTGCATACCGTATATACTCGCGTATAACTCGAGTACAAATTCAAACAACATAGACCCTGATCTGCCATCGCATAATGCGCCAGCAGATCAGGGTCTATGTTGTTTGTTCTACTGATTGGTCCTTACAAACTGCATAGACCCAGATCTGCCGGCGCATTATGCGATGGCAGATCTGGGTCTATACATTTTGCAGTTGGTGTTGAATTATACGCGAGTATAGACGGTACTTCTTTCATGATATTTCTACCAGTTATAATT
Organism: Margaritifera margaritifera; assembly: GCA_029931535.1. Taxonomy (NCBI): domain Eukaryota; kingdom Metazoa; phylum Mollusca; class Bivalvia; order Unionida; family Margaritiferidae; genus Margaritifera; species Margaritifera margaritifera. The sequence continues at coordinate 5,233,323 of JAQPZY010001673.1, read as the reverse complement.
TTTGTTATAACTTCAATGTGTGTGTCTGTTTGTTGCTGGCATTTCAAACAATATGATTTCATTATATAATTATATTACATAATATTTTGCATATTTTTAAAAAAAAATTTCATTAAACATTGGGTTCCGAAAATTAAGTAATGTATTAATTGGTTGCTCACCTTTATAACGATGGATTATGTAATACACACAACAATATCTACACATATCTGAATCAATATGTTTTATATGCGCACTGTTATAAATAATTATTATATTTATATGTGGCCTTTTGCTCTGTATCATACTTTTTAATAATATGACTTGGATACAGGCCAAATAAATCAAAATATTCAATATTACCATTTTTAGGATCGTTATAAATTTTTTACCATTTCCTTCAGAATAGTCTTCAATATTAACAATCATGCTTTCATTTGGGTTTATGTTTTTGGCAACATATATTTGCTACAACAACCACTAAATTTGTTTATCTTATTGTTATTAATAATTCTTTCAATCTGTAAATTTGTAAGAGGCTCTACCGTTTTGTAAACGGGGGTATTGTTCCTGGTACAATGCCCTTTGGAAAATGTTGTTAAATACCTTTACTTTGAGTCCCTGGTAATGTTAATCCTCTACCAAAAAGGCCAGGAATTAATGCCCCAGCTAAACCAGCATGGAAAGGACCAATAAACGAACCTTGTTTGTTCTGTGTTAATTGTGCATGTGAAAAGTTTAGATCAAGACCCTGATTATTGTATATTATTATTTTGCTTTGATAATACTTTTTATTTACCTTTTTGTCAACCTCAGTGTATTACTCGCATGCAATTGAGACGGCTCGAGCCTAATTGCAACTTGCTGAGGTGTTTTTTTGTTTGTCCTATAATTAATCTTTTTGATGTGGTGATTAACTCAGTTAAAATTCAACGTCTGGTATCTTATATTATTATATTATACTAATACCAGACACAGCTGGTAATTACCCGCCCCCTCCCCCCCCCCCCCCACCGTAATTTCTCTTTTTTTTTTTTTTTTTTTTTGTTGTTGCTGCCCCTGCTTTGCTGGTGCCCTAAGCACGTGCTTAGTCTGCCTATTGGGTAATCCAGCACTGACAATATGCGTAATATACCGCATAAGCCGCACCATATTGAAAGTTTCCTACAAGTTACCATGTAATTTCAATATCAGATAGGGAAATTATTAACTGTTGACTATGATGAGATACATCGAAATAAAAACTATATAACGTTTGCAAACCAGACAATGAAATAGAAGCTCCATTGTCAGTATCATTATATGTATTTACTGTATCCAGTAACATCACATATGCATTACGTATATTTAAATTTTCAGGTGTAAAAGTACATATTCATGCTCTTCAAGATATTAAACTGAATTGATATCGACAAAATTTCTGTCTAACATTGGCATTATCAAAAATCATATTATTTGCTTTGTGTCTACCAACAGCATGGAATGCAACACGATCATGTCTTGCTAATTACTCGGATGCATTCGAAATTACCCTCCAAGTATCTGATAAAACATCGGTATTATACTGTTGCCTGTATCCATTCATTTTTGTTTCAAGATATAATTTTTTGTTAAACCCAAGCTAATTTAGTTTCTAAATCCATTGAAATATTCAACGATGGCTCTACTTTGGGTATCAACAAAGATATGTGATCGATCCTAAAACAGCCATATGCTATCGTCCTTCATACTATCAGAAAACAATTCCAAATAATATGGTGAAACTATGTGTCATATATATATATATATATATATATATATATATATATATATATATATATATATATATATATATATAATTACAATCTTTTGATTCCATTTCCAGACATAAATTAGATAAAATATTCATTGAATTTTTATTTAATATCTTCTTAAAAGGTATCTTCCAAAACCTATTTTACTTTATTATTACCATTAGATAATACTTTTATAGTTTCTTTCATTTCTTTTAATAGCATTGTTGTTTGTTTTGTTGATCTTTCAATAATTTCATGTAACTTACTTAATATCATTTTTACTACCACTTAAAGAAAAGAAAAACATGTTTAATCCCATCAAACACTTTTCCAAATATTCTATCTCCAATAATTTTCTTGTTTCGATATCTTTGGTTTTTAAGAACATATTAAATATATTAAGTATATCATATTTGTTCTTTTATTGAAATATAATATGTTACTCTTTCCCTCTTTCAACATCTTTTCCAGATTGGTTTGTAATATGCATTGAAGTACTTGATAATTGATTCACTTAGTAATTGGCACGTATATTAACTCATTCCTATGTATATTCAATAATCTACCTGTGGGCGAATTTGGTGTAAACGAATAAAGAACGTCACTGTCTGTACCAATAATATGACTATTTGTTGCTAAACTACATCGTATTAACAAAGTGTTCATTTCTGTTATGTTTACTGTTGCATTTGCTATATTTGTGTTTTGTTCTATTATTTTCGAAGTAAACCCTAATATGTTTTGCGTGCTGTTATTAATTGTAAAATCAATTTTGTAATTAGGTTTAAATTATATTATTGATCTTAGTATATTAATATCTGGTTCGATTGTAATTAAATCTTTATCATCTAATATATTTCTATGGTGTTATTGATATCAACTTTATTATACGCTCCTGGTGGTACGTTCTATCAAGCAATTTGTATCATCATAGTACCGAAAAACATTATTTACCGATGTTATATTAAACCATGAGTATCATACTGTTGAGCTTATCAGTGATATCTTATAATCTGTATTAGTATCAAACAGTATTGGTGTGCTAAAATCTACAGTAAAATTATGACTTACACCATAAGTTGCATTCTCCGAATCTAAAGACAGTGTTGTTTCAAACACCATTGTTATATAATATAATTTTACAATATCACAGGTAGTTGTCAGAAATATTTTCATATTCAGTCCTACTTATTATGTTATCATTAACTAGTTTAAATAGAATCTCATCAATCTTGTTATGAACAGATTTGCTTTGATTTCCCATATCTTTTTCCCACCACAATATATTTGCAATCTCAGCATAATTGGTTTGGATCTCTATAATATCGTATATTGCCGCCATTTTGACACCTTTGACTTTTTTATCTGTTATTATTTGCTGTTAACACAGTCAAGTTGTATACTCGTTTGAAAATGTTTAATGCTTTATCGCTATAATTCTATTTTAACTATTTCATCTTTTCATTATCATATCAATAAAATCATACACAACATTTTTTAAAAAACAACACATTTCCCATTATTATTATTATATGCTTCCAATTTTAATTGAGATAGTATATTAGGGTAAGTATACAACTTACAAAAATATGAATTATCATTTAATTTTTAAGATTTTGTAGTTACATGTTCATAGGAATCATATTCTATTTCCAGTCCTGTACCTTTATTTGCTTTAGTCTCGCTCCAAGAGCTCGAGTTTTAACTTGATCGTGAGCATGAGCTTGTGAGTGAGATCGAGTCTGAGCTTTAGTTAGAGATTGAGCTTTCTGTGCCATTTTTCTTGTTTGTATCTTTGAATTTATTTTGTTGTGTATCATTTTTTTATATGTTGTTAATGCTTTTTTTTTCAAACACTCTAGGATTGTTTGTTTTCCTTATTGTTTTATCTATGTAGTTCAATAATAGATTTAGTATTAAATAGATCTGGTGATTCTAATTTATATGAAGCTATAATGTGTTGCTGCTCTGGTGTAAGGAAAACATCTGTAAATGTGGGAAGGTCTTCTGCTGCCATTATTTGTGTTCCTTGTTCTTCTGTAGGAGTTGGGAATTCCAATGGTTGCAACCATTTTATAGGAGATACGTCTTATCCTAGGTGGTATAGAATGTTGTTGCTTTTGTGTCTCTTTCTTAACTTCTTTTAATAATTTTGTCATTGGCCTAACGCGTGTTTTGGTTGCCTCAGCTAATGATTTTGCAACTTCCCGTTAAAACTCTTGCTGACAATATTTTCTTTAAAACTTTTATCTTTTTTCCCCTGTTTTTAAGCCATTATTCTACTCGCTCTTTACGTTTCTGCATACTTTGAACTTTTTCAAAGTTCATTGTCTATAGTAACATATTATATAATATTTAATGTAACATAATGTAAAATAAAATATAATAATGTCACCAGCCAACATACAAATGGTATATTTGTTTGTAGTAGACCTTTACGGCATCTCAGCACAATAGTGACCAATGGTGCCAACTAAAGATAGATGTTCACAAAATTTTTAAATTAATTGCACAAAGACACATGGAAGATAAACCCTTCCAAATACATGTAAACGTGGCGTGCAACAAGATAAAATATAAAACGTATTTTTTTTATATAATTCTGTAAAATGTATATAACACATAAGATAAAGTTAACACCTGTAAAATCCTTAAAATATGATTAATAATTTCTTGTACAAACAGTCATTCCTTCAAAAGTCCAAGATTTTCTCGGGTGGTACGTCCTCATACAGTTCCTTGAAGCAGTTAACGTCAAAATACTTCTGTCTCGCAGGCTGAAAATCGACACACTCGACAAAAATGTGCTCCACTGTCAGAGGACACTGACAAGGTACACACTCCGGTCGAGGTTTACCCTTCAGGAGGTATACATGAGTCAGGATGTGTGTCGGATAAGCGATTAGCACAATACCACCTCTTCTCTCCGATTTGTCCTAGACAAAGGACACCTCTCTCCAATAGTGGGTTGGATGTTCTTAAGTTTGTTTATGGGGTTTTTATTTTACATATTTTGCCAAGTATGAAGAACATGCTGATTTATACAATATTCTAAGTCAGTATAGGCAATCTTCCAATAGGAAACGGGTGACTGCAGGTAAACTTTGGTTGTTTTGTCTGACCTTTCTTTGCCCTTTATGCCAATGTGAATAAGCAGCTAACAGTACAGAATACTTTTCCCAGGTTATATAAGCACATCACGTTTCTGTAATATCTGCGATATGACGGGTTGTCAGATTTAAGATTCTGCAATGCTTTCGACGTAGAAAGGGAATCCGAAAAGATGACGAAATTTCTATTTATTTTTTTTTAGATTTCAACGTAATTTAAAGCTTCGAGTATGGCTGTCATTTCTGCAGTAAAATTTGAAGCTTTATCCGGTAACGGGATCGAGATGGTGCCATGGGGTGTTGCAATGGCAGCTACAACTTTACCTCCATCTTTCGAACTGTCTGTATACATTGACAGATGGCTACGATAGGAGGCTTCGATTTAATTGAATTTACGCTAAAAAGGAGAGGATCTGTAAAGAACTTTTGAATTCGCAAAGGTTAAATGTTATTTGTTGAGCTTTTGAAAGGCACTGTGGTGAATTGGGAATACAGAATTGTGCAATATTTCCAACATTGATTTTTGCCGTTTCTAAGTGAGGACGAATTCGGATGCCAAAAGGTGTAATGAAGTTTGGTTTCTGACCGTACAAGTTTTGGTTTTAGGACCTAAACACTACATCATATGGGGGGTGAGATGGATTAGAGGATAGTTTGATAGCATACTAATGAGCCAATTCCGTTTGTCTGAGATAAAGTGATAGTTCATTGGCTTCAACATAGAGACTTTCTGAAGGGGAAGTTCTAAATGCACCCAGATAGCCTAAGTTCCTGACTGTGTATCTGGTCTAGCATCTGCATGGAGTATGTGCTAAGTAATAATTTAATGTTAGAATAACCTAATTATAGATTTTCTACTATAGGTAGAGTTGTCATTTGTATTTCAATATCGTTGCTCTTTGTACACTCCAACCAAGACTTTGTTATTACTTCTTGTTTTTTCATGACCTTTTTGATTTCCCCCAAATTATATTTTAAGAGTTTTTTTTTTAGTAAAACAATGATGGCGTTTTTATTCTCCGTCTAAAATGTATTTTACAATCAGCATATTTTTATTTATCAAGTCAATATCATCATCAGCTTCGTAGCTTGTTGTAATTTTATTTTTACCCATATCCAGTGTACCTGTCATAGCAACGCCACTTTTCATAAAAAGTTGTATTATTGTAAGTGTTATTATCAGCATCAACATTATCCAAGTATAATTTGGTGGATGAATCTTTGTCAGCTGTTGGATTATTCCAATATGTTATCTTTTTTTACCCATATTTACATTAAAGAAAAAACGTGCTGCAGTACTATGCGAACTCCCAAATTGAACTATCAGGTCATCATTTGTTCTTATTACCAATCCATCAGAATATAGAATAGTATTAGGTCGTTTTTTATCATCATGACAAAATAACATTTTGACCATTAACAAGCTTAACCATCCATGTTCTCCCAGCTCCCGTATCAGAGCAACCAATATGTCTAACTGCATCCTTGTCCATGAAAATGTACAGGTTACAAGTCATTGTATCACCTATTTTTAACAAATAAATATAATCTAATTTCTGTAATTGTTCATCAGCTCTTTTAAATTAGTTATCGATGACGTCATTATCTATGTGCTGTTTTCTTACATCGTCATTTGTCCAACAGGTGGTTCAAATTTTATTATTGATCATGTTTAAATTTTACAACATTTTTGTAGAACCAGGCTGTATGTCTCCTCCACGGTGAAGGTACTCATCCAATTCATTTTGTTATATTTTAACTACATTTCTTGTTGTATATTTAGTAGTATTTATTTTTACATCACCATCACTATATGTTAGTTTTCCAAAACTTGCATAGCTAATTTATATTATACAATTATATAATATATATATTATATTTCTACTTCAATCTTCCATTTAATATCGTTTTATATTTTTAAGAAAACTAATTATATATAATGGAATATGGAACAATTACAAGTAAAAGATTGAGTGAACTTTTAGATTCATCTGAAAGAGAATCTGATTAAAAAAGCCTACTCTCTTTTAATAATTTAATGCAATAAATTCAGGTTTAATATGTTATGTGTCTTAGCCACTTACAACATAGAATTATTGTCTACATATTTATGTATGGTGGATGATTACAGAAAAGAAAAATAGGATATACCGTATATACTCGCGTATAAACTGGGTCCAAATGCAAACAACATAGACCCTGATCTGCCGTCGCAATATGCGACGGCAGATCCGGGTCTATGCAGTTTACAGCTGGTATTAGATAATACGCGAGTATATACGGTATAGCATACATATTAAGCAATAGAAGACCTTACTATTTATAGTAATGTCAATGTTTACCAGAAGACTGTTGCGACAGTTTGCATGCTAATAGCTTGGATGCTGCTGTCTATAATGTTACTTATAAATATAATACAGCGTTTGATATAAGAAAAAAAAATTACATTAAAATGGAAATTATAAAAACATGCGGAAAAGACCTTATAAAACATCAATATTAACTTGTAAATAATAATGAACAATCATCATAAAATATTATTATTATTATTATGATTTAATTGAAATGATTCATTGTATTTGGAATTATCATAACACAGCGAATTTAAACTTTTTAAAAAAATGTTTAATCAAGTAAACATTTTTCCAACCACATTTTGATTAATCTATTTATATTAAATACTTATATAATATAATTGGCAGAACAGAAATATTGTATACATGTAAGGGGTCTGTAAGCAGAAAAAATATAAATGCTATCAAACATTTGTATAAAGAACTAGATAAGGACCATGCAATAAACCTAATTATAAAAAAGAGTAAAAATGTAAATGATAATATTTTATTAAGTCAAGAGATATAGTAAAACTGAATTCTTATGATGAAATTGAGATTGAATATAATAATGAATGCACAAATATGAATCATGTTGTGTTCATTAAAACTGAATTTCTTTAATTTTTTTTTACAATATTTGAATAAAAGATTTTAAAGTTGTTGTTTTTGTTTTTGTTTGTCTGTTTCCATTAGATATCATACTCTTTTTAAATTCGATTTGTTTTTATTGTTTTTCCATTAGAAATCATACTCTTTTTTGAATTCGATTTGTTTTTATTGTTTTTCCATTAGATATCATACTCTTTTCTAATTCGATTTGTTTTTATTGTTTTTCCATTAGATATCATACTCTTTTTTACTTCGATTTGTATTTGAATTATAATAATATTTGTGTTATAAGCATTAAACAGTTATCAAAAAAAATATAATCAAACTTCTATGTTATTTTTTTTTACCTCGACCTACATTATAAATATTTTTGGTATTTTTCTCTTGTTTTGTAGTTTAAAGTGATGCAACTTTAAATTTCATAATCATCTGATAATGTTTTTATATGATATTTCTGAAAAATATTTTTTGATTTTGTTATAAGTTTATATTAGTCTACAAAATAACCAATATATTAATTAAAACTTTTATATTCATGATGACTACCACAATTCAAACAAAGATATCCACCATCAATATTTAATATAATATTATTTTTATAAGAACAGTAATCAGTATCTTTGTTATCAAATGACTCCACATTGCCAGTTTTAAATTCTCCCAATCAACACATTCATTGAGCTTGTAATATAGGTTTGTATCGGTCAAACGGCTATAGCCTTGGAAATGATTTTTCTATATCATATATATATATATATATATATATATATATATATATATATATATATATATATATATATATATATATATATATATATTAAGTGCGGTAATTAAATGCGGTAATATATATATATATATATATTAAATGCCGTAATTTTTAAAACTTGACTAATTATATATTATTATAAAATTGACCACAAAAAAAACCACACCCCGAAACCCACTATATAGAAAATTGTAAGTGCATTTATTCCCAGTAAATTATTATACAATCATGTGATGTAGATGCAAGGAAAAAAGTAATATAAAACAAATATCTGAATAAATATTAGTCAAACAGGCAAGCAAGGATGCAAAACAGGCGGTCAAACAGGCAGCCAAAGATGAAAAAACAGGACCCCAAACAGGCAGAATGGGTTGCTAAACAGTCGGCTCAGTTAGCTACATTATGGAAAGAGCCCTTAAAAGGGCCCAAAGTAACAAATGGTCAAAGAATTCAGACCATCTACATGATTGGCAAAAGAGGTTAGGAAGGCACAAAAACAATCAAGAAAAGAAAAGTTTTGGAAAGATAAGGTAGTCAGACAGGCAGTTCAGACAGCAAATAAGCCAGCCATTCCATATGGGCCAGATAGAGTAGAGCCAGCAAAGGCAGCTATTCCATCTGAGCCAGCTCGAAATGTTGTTACGATACCTAAATTTAAACTCAAACAAAATATCGCTGAAACACTGATATATGATTATATGTATGAGGCCCTGATGACGATCCTAATTATAATGACTTGGATAACTTTAGAAGCAAACATAAACCACACATTGCAGACATTCTTAGTAATATATTACGCAAAAGTAAAGGAATAAAATATAACTGTGTTAAAAAAAAAATTATTTTACAGAGAGATTTTAAAACATTTTTAAGCACAAAAACAATTGATCAGAAGAAATTGATGAATTAAAGCAAAAGTTGATAGATTAACATCACCTGGTTGTGGATGGATAATTAGAAAAATTATATATATATAGAAATACGTGTATCAAAATATTAACCCATTAGAGGCAACAGCTATCACACTTTCAAAAAAATTTGAATTAAAAAGGATGTATCAATATTAAAAATGTGGATAATAGATGGTTTGAATGGTCGTTATTAGCAGGATTATGTCCAGCTGAAATAAATGTTAGCCTAATTTCCTCATACAAAAAAAAAAACATATTGGTAAATTAAAATCAGGTGATATTACATTTCCTGTTTCTTTGAAAGATGTTTCTCAATTTGGAAACTTAAAAAATGAAATATCAATTTATGTTTTGGGTTGGGAAAATGCATAATGCCCATTCAAAATTTGCAAGGAAGAAAGACAAAATAATATCCATCTGTTGCTGATATAAGTAAATGAAAAAACATTATTATGTGTTGATTAAAAATGTTGCAAGACTACTCAGAAATAATAACAAACATCATGCTACCAAGCACATATGTAGAACATGTTTACACAATTTTAGTAGTTTTTGAAAAACATTATACTGATCGTGAAGAAACTGACTCAAAAGGACAACGTACAATATTACCTGAAAAAGGCAAAAAACTTTTAATGTTTCAAAACTATAAAAAGCCGATGAAAGCACTTTTTAAAATGTATGCAGATTTTGAAACATTAAATAAAAAATATAATAAATTGGAAAATACTAAGCAAATTACTGAGCAGCCAACATCTAGTTCTTCATATGTTGTTCTAAACGTGATGGAGATGATATGAGCAATATATTATGCGATGAATATAATGCTGGTAACAAAGTAATATTAACGAAGTTAAAATTACTAAACAAATTACTTAGCAGCCCCATGTAGATTTTCATATATTGTTGTTAAATATCATGATCCTATAATGATCAGAGTATTATACCGTAGAGATAATGCTGTTTAAAAATTTCTTAGTTGTTTAAGTGATGAAATGGAAAAAAATTAGACTTGTTTTCAAAAAATTCAACAAGTATGAAAATTTCAGACATAGATAAAAATGGCTTTAAAAATGCAACTATTTTCCATATTTGTGATAATAAATTAGGTGATGATGATGATAAGGTTAGAGATCATTGTCATATTACTTGTAAATATAGAGGAGCTGCCCATATAACTTGAAATGTTTAACTTTAAGTATCTCCATGTAAGACTAAAGTCCCTGTGGTATTCCATACTTGAAGGGGATATGATGGGCAATTAGTAATGTCTGGTATTGGACCATCAAAAGGGAAAATAACACGCATACCTAATAATATGGATATATATATATGTTATTTGGAATTGGTCAGTTAAAATTTATTGATTCTTTACAATAACTTAACAGCAGTTTGGATAAATTATCATCTAATCTGTATAAAGAGGGGGATTTAAGATAACAAATGAATTTACTGATAAAGATAAAACTGAGTTATTAACTAAAAATGGTGTTTATCCATATGATTATGTTGATATTTTTGCAAAATGTAAAGAAACAAAGCTAACAGAAAAGGACCCGTTTTATTCATTGTTAAGTAAATCAGAAATTTCAGATGAAGATTATGCACATGCACAAAATGTTTGGGGGATCTGTAAAATAAATAATCTTGATAAATATGATGACCTATATCTAAAAATTGATGTTCTGTAACTTGCTGATCTTTTTAAAATTTTACAAATATGTCACTCAAACATTATGGTTTAGATCCAGCCCATTATTTCAGTTGCCCATGTATGTCACGGGATGCATTACGAAAAAAAAAGAAGCTAAATTAAAGCTATTAACAGATATTGATATGCATTTGTTTATAGAAAATGGATTGAGAGGCGGCATTTCAATGGTATCAAAAAGATATGCTAGAGCTAATAATCCTATGGTTATTGATTGTGATACAAATAAGCCAAATAGTTGGATCATGTATTTTAAAGATAACAATTTGTATGTAAAGGCAATGATGAAAACTTTACCAATTTTTGAATTTAAGCTGATTTTAGTCAATAGGATCAAATTCCAGATGACTCTGAAAACGGTTATGTATTGGAAATTGATTTAGATTACCCTGAAAAGCTACATGATGCACATTACTGGGCAACTATCAGGCTAAATCAGCTCAAGATTTGGATAGTAAATTTGTTGATTGTGATAAATTGGTACCAGATTTAAATAGTAAGAGTAAATACACAGTACATTAGAGAAATTAAAAATTTATATACAAGCCTTGGCATGAAAGTAACAAAGGTTCACAGGGTATTACAGTTTAATCAAGAAAATGGATGCTTCCATATAATCCAATTCAATGCAGAATCTAAAAATGACTTTCGGAAAGATTTTTTCAAGTTAATGAATAACTCAGTATTTGGTAAAACTGGAAAATCTACAAAAGAGGGCTAATATTGAATTAGTTAGACCAATTGAAATTGATCAAATAAAACGCTTGGTTGCCGACCCTGGATTATAGCTAGAAAAATATTTAGTGATCACTTAATATACGTTCACAGCCTTAAATCAAAATTAATGTTAAATTAACATGTATACACAGGCCATGCAGTGTTGGATTTAAGTAAATTACTTATGCATGGCTTTTATTATAATCACTTAAAACACAAAAATGGTGAAAATGTTTAATTATTATATATGGATACCTATAGTCTTTAATTGAATTTAAAACAGAAAATATTTATGATGATATGACAAATGACCATATAACGTATGGTACCAGCGATCACCCAAGTGATTACCATTTCTATAATACAACTAATAATAACGTTGTCGGAAAATGCAAGGGCAGGCCAATACAAGAATTTGTTGACCTTCGCCCTAAAATTAACTCTCTTATTGACGATGACAAAAATAAAATTTATAAAGCCAAGGGAGTATCATTTTCGGTGTTTGAAAATAAATTAAATCATGCACCTTGCAAAAAATCTTTATTTGAAAAAGTAGAGATGAAGTATTACATGTATCCTATACAATTTAATGTAGTGTGTATAAACATAATAAAACAAGCTTGCCACCCCTAGATGTCAAACAGATGTATTCTAGAAGATGGGATTAGGGTTTATGCCTATAGCAATAAACGAATACATTTGAATGAGTAGTTACTTTTAAATATTTTAATTGGTTATCTAAGGCTATTTTTACTTATAATATGAGTAAGATTAATTTATGTAATTTTTAATTTGCCAGCTAAGATTATGTTTACTTATACTATGAATAGATTAATCTATATACTTTTTAATTTGCCAGCTAAGATTCTTTTTACTTATATATGAATAGATTAATCTATATAATTTTTAATTTGCCAGCTAAGATTCTTTTTACTTATATATGAATAGATTAATCTATATAATTTGTAATTTGTCAGCTAAGGTTATTTTTACTTATAATATGAATAAGATTAATCTACGTAATTTTTAATATGCCATATAAGATTCGTATATATGCGTTAATTTAAAATGAATTTAAATAACAAGCGTATATATGCGTTAATTTAAAATGAATTTCAATAACAAGCGTATATATGCGTTAATTTAAAATGAATTTAAATAACAAGCGTATATATGCGTTAATTTAAAATGAATTTAAATAACAAGTGTATATAAGCGTCAATTTAAAAAATCCATAAAGCCCCTTTTACTACTACTTCCATGAAAATTTCTCAAAACTTTTTTTTTTGACAAGCAGTACGCCATTTTCTTTTTATATAGACAAAGTGTAATTTTATATCCAGAGGTACATTTCCACAATTACGTGATAGCACTGGCGTAAACGTTATAACTTTGCATACGTCAAAAGAAACGTAAACGTTATAACTTTGCATACGTCAAAAGAAACGTAAACGTTATAACTTTGCATACGTCAAAAGAAACGTAAACGTTATAACTTTGCATACGTCAAAAGAAACGTAAACGTTATAACTTTGCATACGTCAAAAGAAACGTAAACGTTATAACTTTGCATACGTCAAAAGAAACGTAAACGTTATAACTTTGCATACGTCAAAATAAACGTAAACGTTATAACTTTGCATACGTCAAAAGAAACGTAAACGTTATAACTTTGCATACGTCAAAAGAAACAGTGACATTACATAAATGAGTAAATATTTCAACACCTTGGTAACTGTTCAGCCTGATCCTTGAAATCTGATTTATACGAGCGGTCCTTATTCCTCAGTATTCATATCTATGCACGCATGAATTGTCTGGTGTCTTTTGACCCAAAATATTTACTTGTCAAGCGACGAGATTTTGAATAATTGTTATTACAAACCCGAATTATGGGATGGTATCAGATACGTGTATCTAAAAACAAAAAGTCCCTTTGACCCGCTTCAAAATGCCGTTGATTTGACGTATCACGCTAATGAGAAGCGTTGTCAGTGATATTGTACTTTCCATGTTCTCTTTACTTTAAAAAAAAAACGGTAAAAGAAATATGTTAGTCAATGATGGAAAAAAAATGGAGGCTGGTAAATGTGGAGAAATATAAATATACCTTATATAGTTTACACCTAGAATTCCCTTGATGATGACAATGTTTTTTTTTTTAAAGATAAAATAAGAATTACTTTATCGATTGCTGAAGGTTATCTGCTTGTTTAAGGGTATATGGAGGCCGATGGGACCCCAATAATTGATTGATTCAAGTCCATTTCACTTATTCATTTCCCAGTATTTTTTTAAACAAAGATTTGAGAAAAATATAATCAGATGAACCACCCTTTTGAATGTGTGAAATGCAAGTTTTATATGTAACTAAGGAAATACTGTGTGAGGTATGCAAACATGAAACATTTTGAACATAAGTTGTTGTTTGTCTTATTGTTTTTCTTGTTGTTGTTTGTTTGTTTGGGGGGTTTTTTTGTTTTGCTTTTTTTGCTGTTTTAAAAACAAAAAATAAAAATTAAAACGGGTTTGGAAACAGGATTATTCGACATATTATGTAAAGATGAAAACAAAATATCTTACATATCATTCAATAAAATTATGACATTACTACGTGTCGCCATGGAGCTTTTCAGACTCGTAATACAACCTATTTTGCCAATGAGCCATTATTCACCTTTTAATTTTCGTATCTACTTTTAAGAACCAGTCATGGTGTAATTAAAGCGCATGTCACTTTCCATGCTGAAGTAGCATTAACTGAGTCACTCTGAAATATAAATTTGTGTTTTATCCGACAATAACAACTAATGAAGTAGCTTGTACTAGGAACACACTCATTCATGAGTCAAATGAAAACCCATCTGGTGAAATTGCCGTGCAATTTAAACACGAATACCAAGGGATGTGAAATATACCGACTTTAGTGAATGTTCATTATTTCTCCAAACTATGGCGTAGATGTCCTTTCACACCAAGCGGCGATCTACAAGCGAGGAAGACATTATATATAGAGAGAGAGTGGGTACTAGTTGACGCGTAGAACCGGCTGGCGCACAATCCATACTTATTTTTGATTCTGTACACTAACTTTGGATGGTCGGAGATAATAAAAATCCTTACATTTCAATTTCATTTTTTATCTGCTATCATCCAAAGTTACTGCACGCAATACAGAAAAAGTATGCATCGTGCGGCAACTAGTGCAGACGCCCCAACTACTAATAAAGACACACAACTCATTATTCTAATACTGGCACATTGCTTTTTGTTCCCACTTGACGCCAACAATCCTCATATTCTTTGCCTAGTCCGTTCAATGTAATTTGTTCTGAATGTTACTTGTGCTTTCTTTTGGGGAAATAAAGACGAAATACGGTTGAAATCTTTTTTTCACTTCAACATATGGGTTTTGTATAGTATTATCTATCTATTTATCTATCAATCTACCTGAATTTGCCGTCTTCTTATCCATCTGGATTTTTTTTTCAAAAAATGGTGGCACTTAAGACAGAAATATTTCACATATTTCAAAGAAAAATTACGCTCTTATATCACGCGCCTTTAAATATTCTCTTAAGAGATTGCACTTTAGTACTGAACAAAAATGCAAATGCAAATGGAAAGGCACTTTTTCATATTCAAAGTACAAATATGCCACGAAAAGGCGGACATGCATACAATGAAGGACGCGCATAAAAATACTCAATTTATCAAGGAGAGATGACAACTTAGCCAGAAAGATGTTACAATTTAAATCCACAATTGGGATACAGAACATTCCGGCTGTAAATAGAAAAGTAACACTTTTGCGTGGTAATTTTCTAAATATGTCTTGCAAAGCAGTTTGTAACGAGATTAATATAAAAAATAAAATGCAATAATCCTTTATGTCAGAATTGAGACATACTCAATGCATCATTTAAACGATGTATGAATCCGGCGTTCTAAAAGTGGTTCCAAGTGTTCCTTTTGTTTTTGCTTTATATTCTCCAAACCAGTCGTTCTTCTGTTCAGGTAAATACTAAAACTACCTTCCGAAGATAACTGGGGCCCTAAAAGTTAGAACTACAACCAAATATGTAGCCAGGGGATAGTTTGGTAAATTGGACCCTGTTAAATTTCTTAACTTAACGCTATCATGTGACTTTTTCAGGTATTATTGTTTAGTAATTAAAGATATGGATATATTTGCTAATTAGGTGTTTGGGGCCTGTGTTCTTGAAATTGATTTGAGGCATGTACACCTCCCATGGCTACTACACAGTGTCTTTACAGTAGGCACGAAAACAGAAGTAGCCACTCAAAAAATGGCCTGGGTGGCAACTATTTTTAATTGTATCAAGCTGTTTAGCACACAATGTTTTTCAAAATTATTACATAGGGAATGGCTTTCATTTGGACTGTGAGCATCACTTTGTGTCAAAAATTACCTTTGGACGTTAAAAAAACGTGTGAATTTGGGGCTGGAGTGCATAAACTTATTTTACTATGAGCTTCCACTGACTTGTCAGGTCAAATGAATGATATTCTTATGTTTTGATTTATAATAGTTATCCAAAAACTATTAACCGTTTTTACCTCACTGGTGTATTTTAATGTGGCTTCAAATTTGTGTATAAAATCTGTTCCTTGCATCCATATCTGAAATACTCATTGAAACTTTTAATTTATTTTTCATGAAAAGCTTTTCTAAATGTGTTGTGGCTCTCCAATTTAATTTAACAAAATGACACCAGCAAATTGTGAATCAGACAACCATTCTGTAGCGTGTATAACTGACGGGTTATACCAACTTTCGGTTATTCCTCTGGCTCCGTCATTTTACGTCACGAGTAATCATTAATCAAGTGATGCATTTGTGAGGGGACAGAAGAAGATACAATTTAAAATTTGGAAAACACGAATAATACCTTGTAAATTTTTAGCCCGGTCGCATGAAACACAAATTTTGATTCAGCATCGGATACCTGTCTCCATGCGGTGGTATGTACAGCTGAAAAAGTTCAATACACAGCAACTCACGACGCCATATTCACGGTTTGAACATTACACACTTTCTAGACGTAACATAATGCAAATTCTATTTTAGTGACAAAAATGTCCATAAAACAAATGAAACCTTGAAATAGTGTTTGATAACAATTATTACAATTGTACTAGTCGAGACTGACAGGAATCGCACTTAGTGTTCTGAAGACTTTTATCTCTATAGAGGCACGAACTTTAACAAAATTGTAAGTCCTATTCCGAAATATGCAAACAAAATAGAAAGTCAGTCACACTGAAAGCAAAGTCAAATAGACAAACATTCGTATGGTTCTTGGTGCTGAATGAAAAGAAAATGCGCTTTGGTGGATCAATTTCTTCTGTATGATACGATATGATATGATATGATATGATATGATATGATATGATATGATATGATATATGATATGTATGTATGTATGTATGTATGTATGTATGTATGTATGTATGTATGTATGTATGTATGTATGTATGTATGTACGTATGTATGTATGTATGTATGTCGTCAATTATTTATTTCACTTCAAGAATTTGATCATCGATTATTTATTTCGCTGCAAAAATCTGGTCATTAATTTTTGACATTCCTAATAACCAACAAATGTACATGATGAGAAAAATTACTAGCTATTCATTTACTGGTTTAAAGTAATTGCTACTTGCTTTCCGTGAATCAGGAACTTAATATCCGGAGTTTGTGCTGTAAAATTCAATAAGAGCCCAGTACGCTGCATGAAACTGAGGTCCGGTTGCTGCAGTAGCAATTCAGCCCCTTTTAGAATAGAGCAAATCGATCGTGCCTTGGTTTCCCATGAGTATTGTGCCACGATGATTGGCTGCTTCAGTCCGTTCTGAACTCTGTTCTGTGCTTCATCAGCAAACATTAACTGTGCTTACATGAGAACGAAGGAGAAAATGTGACAAATTTGAAATTGGAGAAAACTCGGAACATGACTGTGACTGGATCTAATCAAATAAATTTCGTTGCGTTAATGTTTTGAGGTATATCTATACACATATTGGTTCGAATTGTGTGCTTTAACTTGCAAGGAAATAATAAACCAAAAGTTTCTTCACTAATTTGGAAGTTTTTCTATGCACTGGAATTTTCATTTCATTTCATAAAAAAAATAAACATAAAAAGCACGGAAAAGATATAAAACTAGACAAGTATTAATGTTATGGAACACATGCTTTTTATCAGTATGCCCATAAAAGTGCTATGCGCGTAGCACGCCCCGTTTTCATACCTTGGGCAAAGGGATGTGTTTCGCTCAGTGGGCAGCCTGGATTACGGTGCAAACGAATAAAGCTACTGGAAAAAACAACAAGTGAGGGTTAATTGGGATTAAACTCGGCGTGAAAAAGGAAACCAATGTGTGGAACAAAATTCTTCTCCAATCTCTTGTGTATTTCAACGCTTTTAATTCTACTAGACCAAGGTAAGTAAAAGTTCGAGTCAGCCGTATTCTGCCCTTCTTTTTATTTATAGATAGAAAATTATGTATGTGTTTCAATACGGTAATATTACTTATTTGTAAATCTCTTTCAGGATATATTGCACTGTATTATACACCTACCATTATAAAACTTGTGAAAATGCGACTTTTTCCCCGAGGATGATATAAAATAACTGCGTAGGGTATATAATAAACATATTATTAGCAAACAACATGTGGTTTAAAGCACAAGTATTAAACAGGGACATTTATCACTATGTACAAATGCCATTCTAAATAATACTATAGATTATATATAAATGAGAAGCATGAGTCAGAAATACAAATCTAAACTTTATATCTGATATTATCGTTGTAATTATTTTTCAATTCTCACAATATTTTCCTACTTCTAAATTTTTTAATTTTTTTATCAATAAAATGTTTACATAAGGAACAATAATGTGGTTGTAAAGAACAACACATAAAGGCTACTTACATGTGTGTTACTGAGAAATTCCTGTCGGAGTCGGAAGCTAAATATTTTAAGGATTGCCAGTTTACTTTATCTTTTTACGGTCATTTAAGTATGAACCGGAAAAAACGCCGTTTCAGTGAACGTAACAAAATAAACCGGTCAATCCTTATTATTAAATTTTACATCCATTGAAGACAAAATAATGAAAATTCTTTTGAAAATTCTAACTTTGTCTCTCAGTGCATGAATGCATGCAAAATGGCAATCAGTATCCGTAATTTGCATACAGCCAATCAGAAGACGGCAACCAGTTGCCTGACAACATTGCACAAACTGACTCTTGGTCATTAAATTATTGTATGAGCAGCCTTCATTGGACTATATAGTCCATGTACCCAAGTGAAATCCATGATGGAAAATAGGCATATGATTAAACTGCAACATCAATTTCGATTTGTTTAATTACTTTTTCCCTTATTTCCCAGTGTCGAAATTTGGGAGTAGCGCCGACTTGCCATAACTAGTGTACAACATTCTCTACTAAAGAAAAGATGTTTTAGTCCTTGGCTTTTGCAATATTGTCTATAGCAGGGGTGTCAAACTCATTTGCTATGGCGGGCCAGATTTGATATAAATAATAATACTAAATAATAATAATAATAATTAATAATGAGTCTGGCGGGCCGTATGTTTGACAACCTTGGTCTATAGTATACTGGAAATAACAAATAGGTCTAACAGGATTTTTTTCAGAGAGGGAGAGAGAGAGAGTCGCCATTGTTTATGGACCTCGTCGATGCACGAAGTGATAAAAACACTCACAATTAAATAAATTCGGCTTGATAAAAGCTTATAGCAAGTCTTTTTTAAAGCATAAGTGGGGGCGTGTGGGGTGGGGGCTGCTTGTGATTAATATCACTGAAGAATCGTTTCTTAAACAAACAACGAAGCAGTTGTTGGTTATGTTCTTTCAAAAAAACTATTCTTGACAAATGCTAAATCAAGGGACTGCATACAATTTAGGCCTATGTATTTTTCATCGACAGCATCTATGGAAACGTGCGTTTCTGTATATGTAACCTAGTGTGTGTGTGTGAGAGAGAGAGAGAGAGAGAGAGAGAGAGACAGAGACAGAGAGACAGAGACAGAGAGACAGAGAGATATACAGAGAGAGAGATTGCAAGGTTGCACAAAAATAGCATGACAACTTACTTTTGTTAAACATCTAGTCTAGAACTCATGAGTTTGATTCGCCCAGATTATGTTTTATTTCTTTGCTGTATCAGGGTCTGTCCACATTAAATTCCTTCGAAAAACAAACCATCTCTATAACTTCCAACACTAGCTTTTGTTTCAGCTGATTGTTTCCCCAACTTAATTTTCGACGGCAACAAGGACAGCTTCACTGTTTTCATGGGTGAGTGTGCTAAAGTCCTAGCAATAAAAATCTACAAGAAGTTAATTATTTAAATTGCAGTTACAACTGGAAGAGAATGCTAACTTCTTTCAGCTTTTCTTTTAGGACCTAATTTCATTCAAAACATGAAAAAAACGATTATATGCCTAATCGCGAGGCGAAATCAAATATTCAGTCCCACCCAAATAATCGAATCATCTTTCTCTTACTAGACGTAACAATGCTAAAATATACATGTCAGAATGCAACTTGGAAGAAGATTTGGAATGTCAGGACCCGCGACTATCTCTCTCTCTCTCTCTCTCTCTCTCTCTCTCTCTCTCTCTCTCTCTCTCTATATATATATATATATATATATATATATATATATATATATATATATATATATATATATATATATAGATATATGCGAATTATCTACATTTTTGATCGATGCAACTTTCTGCTGTATATTTTCAGAGTCTTATAAAGTCGAGTTTGTGTTGTTTATTTGTTTTTTCATTCACAACATTATGTAGTATTCACCTTAAACATTATATGATCACATTGCCCTCGCCGTTGATGTAAACCACCAACGCCAAGTCAACGCATCTTGCAAATATTTTACACATAATCCTGTGCGAATGTCGGAAAAAGTAGTGCCAGTGGGCGAGGCTAAATTATTATTATTATTTTCTTCGATTCATGCAGGTATAAGCAAAATAAAAATTCAAAAGGGCCTGGCCAATCAGATTGCTGGAAATCGTAATGAAGAAAGCAAAATTTAGTTGTTCCCTCATAAAGATCAAAATTATCACTGAACACGTTTGATCCCATCAGTCTTCTGTCGGGACCCAAATATTCCGTTGTAATGAAGACAGTTGTAACGAGACTTCACTGTATATTTATTTAACACTCGATACCAGTGTTTTTATATTTTTACTTGTATGTACTAAAGCAATCGGGAAGGTTGAATTTATTGAAAGCTTGGTATTTCATTTTTTTTTTATCTAGTCGGAGACTCCTTATCTTTAAATAATTTGTGTACTTCCACTTTTATATCGTTCGACTTCACTATTTTCATATCGTAAATATGCGAACATGTTTTCAAGAAGTTATTGGTTGTGTCGTGTATAGAAAAGGGCAAAACAAAAAACTAGAATTAATCGTGTTCGTGTATCAAAAGTGTAAAGGTTCATTTTCTGTTGTTGTTTTTGTTTGTTTTGTTTTGTTTTTTTTTTTCTTTTAAAAATGCTTGCAACTAAAATACTTATTTTTTAACTTTGTTTTGTTTATTACCTATCCTTTTATAATCTTCTTTAATTAAAATAATAGTCTTTAATTTTTGAGAGTCTAAATATTCCAAGCATAGTATCAAAATCGGGGGAAAAAAACGCTCCTGTCACCATGTTGATTTTTCCTTTTCTAAATTATAATTAACACTGTTGAGACAGTTAAAGACACATAAACAATCATGTTAAGTGCTGGAAGATGCGTGCGACCTTTTATTACCCCACCCCCACCAGCCCCACCCCCATAGGATTTTTAAAAAATGTATAACCTTAATAGAAAGTTCTAAGAGAATGAACATGTCCTATTTTATGCTATTAATGTGTTGGTACCGTTCTGTGCAGTAAAGAATTTTCAAACAGCGAACAACGAAATTGTATTGGTGACATTTCCATGCAAAGAAAAGAAAGAAAAAAATGTGTCACGTATCCAGATTTTCGCAAGGACTTTTATACCAATTTAAAATCTATAATACCTACAATTACAATTAGCGAACTACCCCGTGAATTAGTTTAGCTTTACATTTAGTTTGTATTTTGCATCAACTATTTGATCCCATTCAGCAACCGTTCTTTTGATATGTTTTTATCTTTATTTATTTTATTATACTGATCATATTCTGTATATTAGATGCTCTCTCTCTCTCTCTCTCTCTCTCATTAATATATAACATTTTTGCTTTCTCTCTCTCATTAATATATAACATTTTTCTTTTTTTTTTCTCTCTCTCATTAATATATAAAAAATTTATTTCTCTCTCTCATTAATATATAACATTTTTCATTTCTCTCTCTCATTAATATATAACATTTTTCATTTCTCTCTCATTAATATATAACATTTTTCATTTCTCTCTCTCTCTCTCTCATTAATATATAACATTTTTCATTTCTCTCTCTCTCATTAATATATAACATTTTTCTTTTCTCTCTCTCTCTCTCTCTCTCTCTCTCTCTCTCTCTCTCTCTCTCTCATTAATATATGCCATTTTTCATTTGAGATAATGTTCGAAGTGAGTCATACTAAACAAGGATGCCTACTGAGTACGTTGAGAACGTGTCATATTTTTATTCCAATGTGCGACGAATTTCCGCGCTATATCAGCACTGGTAGCGGAGAATATTGTTCTCTGACGCTCTCTCCAGGAGATGCATACGTTTCTCCAGGAGATGCATACGTTTCTCCAGGAGATGCATACGTTTCTCCAGGAGATGCATACGTTTCTCCAGGAGATGCATACGTTTCTCCAGGAGATGCATACGTTTCGTCAATAATGGACATACCTCTTTATAGTAATCAATGGAACTGTTCTAGCTCCCAGTACTGAAGCATGTCGTCCGAATAGATGAATATGATCGGACGTATGTTCAAAGCATGTTCAGTCGCAATCGTTTATCTATTCACAGGTCAAATGTATACTTGAAAGTATATGCACATATAATTTTTCGTTCATATTAAATCTGAACTGGTTCATCTTAAATAAATAGCCCACATCAACTTACCTTCCTTGCCGGCAGATCAGAGTTTTTTTGGTGTTTTTTTCAACTTAAGATATCAAGAACACAATGCTTACACTGATCTACCTGCGCATAATGCCATGACAGATCTGCGTTTACGCCGTATGCAGTACGCTGCGCATTGTTCTTGTGTTCTTACTTACTTACTTTGAATTATTCTTGTGTGCGGACATTCGGCCATGTACGAGTGGAGTTCTTGTGTTAATAAGGTACTTTATTATATATCTAACTACTGACTTCATATGCAAATGAATTGTGTGAGATGATCCAGTAAATTTTCCACTTATTAGGGGTCATGCAATTACTGAGTGATTTTATGTACACTTATGACCAATACGTTTGCTGCTGCATAACATAACGTCACATCAGGTCTATCATGATGCAACAGTACGTAAAATCATGTCACATCATTCTGTGTATTGATGCAACAGTACGTAAAATCATGTCACGTTATACTATGTATTAATGCAACAGTACGTAAAATCACGTCACGTTATACTATGTATTGATGCAACAGTACGTAAAATCATGTCACATTATAATATGTGTTGATGCAACATTACGTAAAATCATGTCACGTTATACTATATATTGATGCAACAGTACGTAAAATCATCTCACGTTATATTATGTATCGATGCAACAGGACGTAAAATCATGTCACGATATACTATGAATTGATGCAACAGTACGTAAAATCATGTCACGGTATACTATGTATTGATGCAACAGTATATACAATCATGTCACATTATACTATGTACTGACTGATGAGCTATTCAGTAATAAAAATAATTAGAACAATAGTGTTTTTACTGTTTGAAATTGTGGCCTCGCCCGATGTGCACGGGGGTGGCAAGCTTGCCACGTTGTACTTCGGTTTGTTTCGCCCACAATATCCAACACAACAAACACCATAATCTATAATTACCGTCTATATTCGCCTATAAGTCGGGTCCAACTGCGATCTGCACAGACCCAGATCTGCCGTCGCATAATGCGCCCGCAGATATGTGTCTATGCAGCTTGTTAGGAGTAATCAGTAGAACAAACAATATAGACCCTGATCTGCCGGTGCATCACGCGACGGCAGATCATGGTCTATGTTGTTTACAGTTCGACTGAGTTTATATGCGAGTAAATACGGTATGTCACGTGAATTTTTATGTCAGTTCCACCTCGGAATTCTCATACGATACACGACCACCCGTATGCTTTTTAAGACAATCGAATTGTTATAAATATTTTTAAAAAATATTTATAGTATAGGAGGTGTACATATGCCTATGTTATAGGTTTTGGAATAAAAATTACAGCTTTGTGATAAAACATACAGACACGTGAACAGTATAAATACTCAACATCACGATCACCATACAGATTTTTCGTATTCATCTACTTCGTCGTCATTGGTTATCCCTTGTAATGAAACCAATAGACTTGGTCTATTTTGCACCCACTTCTTATTTTTTAATTTTCGTTTGATGGGTAAAAAACTAATCTCTTTGTTTACGAAATGTGTCTCCATTTTATTGTAGGTGCTGCTATATTAATAATAATAATAATAATAATCTTCTTATTTTGGTAAGGCAAAAATTCTCCGCATTCAAGTAAATAAATTACGCTTGTTGCCAGATGTATTGGGTGCAACAGATGCCCTTTTACACAAGTTAACTGTGAGCAAAAGAAAAAATAAAAATAATAATTTCCACCAATTTTCGACTGGCTGTACACTTTGAAATATTTTATCAAGTGCTACTGTAAAGGGAAGGTTATGAATATGGCTAATTAAAAGAGACTTTTGGGTGTGCAATTTTGTCGCGCTCACTTTAGTGGAGCGAGACGGCAGCGGCGTTTTTCTTAAGGTTTTGATTCAAGTTTTCATTTGGAAATTTTCCTAAACCCTTTAATAGATTTTTTTATCATACTTGCCATGAATCATTTATAAAGCTAAGAAAAGTTTCATTCAATGACGTGCTAGCTCTCCCTTTTGACCTTGGGGTCAAGGCCAAAATCATATAAAATTTGCATTAAGGTTTTGGTTAAAGTATTTTAATTTGCTTTATATTTCCTAAACCCCTTGATTCTTATTATACTTGGCATGAATCCTTATGAAGCTAAGACAATGCATTTTACGACGCGCTTCCTAGCCCCTTTGATCGTTTTATCAAGGTCACAGTCATAGAAATTATGAGTTAAGGTTTGGTTAGGGATTCTTAGTTTGCTTACATTTTCTAAGCCCATTGATGGATTTTCTTAACTCTTGGCCTGAATCAATACTTAAGGTAATTTAATCTGAGACACGCTCGCTAGACCCTAGTCTTTGGCTGGCTAGACCCTAGGCTTTGGCTGGCTAGACCCTAGGCTTTGGCTCGCTAGACCCTAGGCTTTGGCTCGCTAAACCCTAGGCGTAGGTGAACGACAAGGATAATAAAAGAGAAAGCAGTTTAAAGAAGAAATTGTTAATTACAAACTCGCGACCATTGGATCACGGGTCCGACGCTCTACGAACCTAGCTACCGCGGCTCCCATGCCTTGCTTGTAAAATATGAACCATATCTCAGTGGTATAGAAAACAAGGATTCCAATTTACCAAGCTCTTATGCAGTCACACATTTTGACAATTATATCAAAAGATTATTAAGGATGAAATATTGTATAAACGTAGTATCACAGAATAATGGAGACGACTTATACAACCAACCAATAACATATCTCCTGGCAAACCTATTCAAATTTACACATATTTGTTAGTAGTAGGTCATATATATATATATACTCAGTATGAGATTTTGGTGGTAAGACACAATTATCAGAGTGAGGGCAGTTTTTGTATATGTCCTTTACAACAAGCCTTAGCATATATACCATTACCTGTTATGGGTGATGCTGAATTACCATTATACAGTAGTTTATTCAAACGTCCATAGTTAGTATCATCATAATCATCATCAGAGTCAATAAAGTCAGGATTAGACTTAGGATTGTTTGCTGAGCTAGTGGGTTAGAATAACCACTTGTACTAGTATTATCACTAATACTACTATTACCAGCCAATATTTCAACGACCTCTTTAGTAATAGTCTCTCTCATAGTATCCGTTAGTCTGCCTATTTATATTCAGTACA
This sequence comes from Margaritifera margaritifera, assembly GCA_029931535.1. Taxonomy (NCBI): domain Eukaryota; kingdom Metazoa; phylum Mollusca; class Bivalvia; order Unionida; family Margaritiferidae; genus Margaritifera; species Margaritifera margaritifera. Next base: position 5,207,133 of record JAQPZY010001673.1, on the reverse strand, counting down.
TTCAATAATTTCATCACGTCTGGAAAGTACTTCTAGAAGCAGGGTGAATAGTTTCGCTCATTCACTTAGATCCACCAGATCGCACTTTTACTCTTTTGACCCTGTTGACTCTTGGTGACTAAGCTTTTCTTTTAAAGACTGTCTTGTTTTATCCTTTCTGTGTTCTTCAATCAAGATTGACATAATTCATATGAACTTTCTTTTTCCAGTATTCATAGAAAGAACTAAAGTTAACCTCCTTAGTACATTTACATTTGATTGTATCATGAACGAGTACTCTCTCTATGTAGTAGTAAGCTAAACTGTAACCTTTACTCTTTCTCATATTGTATGCGTATTCTTGACATTTTTTTTTTTTTTTTTGTCTTTTCTCGTCTTTTTTCTCCATCTCATCCTCTCTCAGTTGTTCACAATGATCACATGTCATTTGAACCATTTATTATCCATACTATAATATTAAATAGTTCAGATAGTTCAAAGAATCATATAGTACATATGGTTCAGATAGCGAGTACTATAGAAAACAAACTTATCAATTTATCAGTATGATAGTATCACGTGTGTTTCATATTCATTTTAGTTTATCCCGCTTTTCTTGCATTAGCACGGAGTCGTTGTTAACAAAAGTTTACAAATTAGAATAGTACATATTTGTGAATTGGTATTCTTATTTTCTGTACTACTTATCTCGAATAAAATTTGTGGCTCCAATTTACCTGATAAAAAGACGTTCCGCTATTAAAGTTTATCCCCTGTCAGCCAAAGAGAATGAAACCCCTATCCAGAATTGTGGTTGTAAAATATAACTAAATTTCAGACAGACCTTGAACCAGTAGTCCCGACTGTCGGAACATCCATACTACCACTCATATAATGAGCGCTCCTCTCTGTCGGGTGTACTGATGCTAACAACCACTTTAAGCATACAGAACATTGTTACGCCACGGCCAGGCTGTTGTGACTGGTTACATAAAAATACATCTTCCTCTCTTCAACATCTTATCCATCAATTTTTTGGATAACGGTATGAAACTCCATCTATTTTAAAACTGACGCAAGGTTACATGTCACTTGAAAGAACATTAGCGCGTAATTCCATCAGCTTGAGACCCTGTAGTGTGGGTAGTCGCTGCTCTGCAAGATTATCTAGATAGAACCTGCCAGACAAGCAGATGGTTATATATATATATATATATATATATATATATATATATATATATATATATATATATATATATATATATATATATACAGAGGAGCCTCGTTAATCCGGACTCCGTTTATCCGGAAACCTCGCTATCCGGACAGAGTTCAATGGGAACGGATTTCGTAAACGTTATTTTGCTTCGTTAATCAAGGAATCCGCGTTCCGGATCCGGAAATCAAAATCGGGGACCAAAGTGTAAAATTACTATAAAACTTGACTCGATAATCCGGAAATAATCTGTCCAAAAAAAAAAAATTCGAAAACTCGCATATGAAAATACAGTCAGTCGGATAACACCGATTCACCTACGCAAATTTGGAGGTGTGTCAATGTATCAATCTCTGATTGGTAAAATTCTAGTGGCACGTAAAAGTTATAAATTGATCACGTGATCATGTGTGTGGAAAAACTTCAAGTAACGTGACCGTATTGTAACCAGCGATTGTGTAAACAATGTCTGTTTTAGCTAGTCGCCGACGGGGGTGTTAATAATTAAATAAACACACTGGGATCAAATCGTCCACACTTTTTGACGTAACATATGGTTAATAAATTAAGTGTGTCATTAGGTCTCTTTGTTGTTTACCAATTGTATGTCACAATCACAGTTTGTTGATGTCTGAACAAATAAAGTGGATTGAGCTGTGGACAGCATAGCGCTTCATTTCAGAATAAAAGGAGACGTCAATTATCGGCTTATTATCAGCTATAACAGTTGTAAAATACGACTTATAGGAATGACTGCATTTTATAAGTTTACCATAACTCATTTAACTGCGAGATATCAGTTTGTATTCGTTGTACTTTTTATATTATTATGGCGACACCATCAAGCAAGCGTAGACGAGTAGAGATAACTGCCAGCATAAAAAAAGATTTGCCAGCACAAAGAAGATGACCCAAAAGCTACCGTTCAAGATATCCGCCAGCATATTATAGCTTACTCATCCTTGAACATCGGCAAGTCGACAATTGCGGACATCATAAAAAACAAGGACAAATGGCTGTCGGTACCTGCCGACTCAGCAGACCTAACCCGCGCTCGCCACGCCAGATATCAACAAGTCGATGATGCTGTATTCATGTGGTTCTCAAACATGCCGACCCACCACGTCGCCGTCAACGATGAAAATGCTCATTGCCAAGGCAAAGATAATCGGAGACCAACTCGGCATCACTGACCTTGCCTATTCTCGTGGTTGGCTACAACGCTTCAAGAATCGGCGGGGCATCAAACGAAAATTTTATGAGGGAGAAGCAGATAGTGCCGACATGAACAAAGTGCAGGCCCTACAAGTGCATGTTATAATAAAGTGAAATAAACACAAGTCAATGGATGTATTCATTAATTTCTTTTAACCATTATTGCATATACAGTACATTTACAGCTAGCAAATACATGTACATGTATACGGTATGATGACATCGTAAAATAAAAATGTGCATGATTCAATTATCCGGAAAACTCGTTAATCCGGAAATATTCACTGGGAACGAAGGTGTCCGGATTAACGAGGCTCCTCTGTATATATACTCTCTCTCTCTCTCTCTCGCTCTATCTCTCCATCTGTCTATTTATCTATCTCACCCTTATGTTTAATATGTAAATCTGCATTTTATTTATTGTATTTCCATCTATCACATTATATCTATCTCTATATATCTTTGACTTGGAATTAGTGTTAATTAGATAATAAACAGTCTGTCAGAATTTGGCTCTATTTAAAAGGTATGTCTTTGCTCGGTTTTGATTATAAAAAAATGAGAAGTTAAACAAAGGTTTCGATATTTGTACTAAGCCAAAGAAATGTACTAACTTCTTTATATGATTCAGGTATAACATACTGCGAAACACATTATTCATGCAAATGACAGCTAAACAATGGAACCCCCCCCCCTAACCCACCCCTAATTATGTCATGTCTATTACATAAGGTATTTGTTAAATGAAATATTTAACTAGATATTAGCATACACAATAATGTACTCGATTATATATATATCCCTGTTCAATAAGGGTTGTTATCTCCCCTGATTTATTACCTCCCATTGCGTGCTCTTCATCAATAAAGATTAAATTGACGTATTCACAAAATTTTGGGGAGCAAAAATGGCAGACGCAAAATCAGATGTATCTCCTTCTCTGCAAGAAAAAATAATATATAATTAAATATTTTTTATATAAGTTATCTGATTAAAACTCTAGTCTCCAAGGTTATCAGAGACCATGTGAAGCGCAATATATATATACTATAACAACATGACAACACGTGGGAAAATGACAAGGTCTGCTCGCACATGACCAGATTGGTCGCACGCGAGTATAATGTAAGTTCATCATCGACAAGGTCTATATATACTGCATAATCTGTTGTACTTTCGAATTGGAACACACTTAGGTGCAAACAGTTTAAGATGCATTGATTTCTTATAGCTACTAAAATAAAGCCGTAGATTTTATTTTTATTATATATATTTTTAGGCAAAAGCCGTCGACTTGCATGATTTTCTTTCCAATTCTGTGTCAATGCTATTAAGGGCTGCATTATGACATTGATGAAAAGAAGTTTCGAAGTTTTACAATAATTTAGGACAGTTACTTTTCACAAATTTATCTCCTATAAATAATGCCACAAATTGTGTAGTTTGTCAAGTTAATGACTGTTTTCGGACATAAATCAAGAGATTTTTATTTTAGTTAACACATTTCCTGTGCGAATTGATACAGTTAATATGGTTGGATTCATACTCGCAAGCCATCGGCGACAATCCGCTACCCTTCTTTATCACCCGTTGCTGCCTGTGCTGAGATTTTATCGTTTTTCATGAGTACGCATATACAAAATTACGACATCAACAACAGAATGTAACGATCTCCTACACATCTATGAAAGTGCACATTTTATCGATCGATAAGTGACTGTGTTTGGAAGAGAAACCTTGACTGGCTTATTCAGACAGCGTGAAAGGTAATGTTGGATCATAATGCATTCGGAGCACCTCAGCTATTTATGCGAGACAAAAATATGCATCGAATGTATGTCGGCGCAGTTATTTACAGAAAAATCATACATTTTGTTCGCCGAAAATTTATTCGCAAAAGAGAAACCGCAATTTATTCAGACCACCTCTGCTATTTCTACGATTGGACTGACTGTAGGATTGACCGAGAAGTTGCGAATGAATACAAAGTTCGATGCATTCGCAACTTTTTGGTCAATCCTTGTTTAGTAAATAGCCATGGTGGTCCGAATGACAACTATAGGCATACATTCTAGGATTGATCTTGAAGATGCGAATGGATCACAATGGCTAGAACATTTTACTCGTGCTCGCAGTGATTGGTTAAGCAGATTTATGCATATTCATTAGAACGAGAAAAGGCAGCCACTGGTGATAACGAAGCGCAGCGGATTGTCACCCGTGGCTAGTGACGATGCGTTGTGGTGGAGTGGGAAGCACTATGGAATTTATCATAGACATCAGAGTGTAACATCTTAAAACAAAAGCTTTTAATGCTTGTGAGTTTACCTATTAGTATTTTGTTCCTTTATTTGCTTATATCTTCATTCAAACGTGAAATATGTGGCCCTGGCAATCTTGCTGTCTAGTTCGGCAAATTTTGATAGTCACTTAATTTTGGTTTGCAGTCAACACTCATCTATCCCCTATTTATCCATCGTTTTCAAGCATGATTATGAGTGTGATGACAGTTATAATCGCTAATTAGATAATGTTAGTATTATATTTACTCAAGAGCTGTTACCTTGCTTGTGAATTTTGTCGTATAGTGTCAAAGGTATGAGTGACACTGAATATCTAATAGAACAGGTCATGTAAGTTTGCTCCCTCACAATTTGCACGATCCACGTGGAAAACTATTTTTTAAAATAAGTTAATACTTGAAACTTACTTCTTGTTGTTTGGCGTTCGTTTTTAGGCATTTTTTTATGGTACTTCCTCGTTGCTTACACGAGAGAGAGAGAGAGAGAGAGAGAGAGAGAGAGAGAGAGAGAGAGAGAGAGAGAGAGGAAGAGACAGAAGGAGGAGAAGAAAAAGAAAACAAAATGAAATAGGTCTAAATATGGAAATATCAGTTTTAATAAGATACATAAGGGTATGTATATTTCCTAAATCCGAAAAAAAGTAGTTCCTTCCGAAGACCTTATCTTCGGTGATGTTCTTTCGACAAAAAACTCAACTGTGTTGACGAGATTCGCAAATTCTGCTCGATGCTTTGTTTACAACTTTGATCAACAATGCAAATAAGAAACCAACTAATGCCAAAACAAGCAGAATGACATCTTCAGCTAGGAAAGAAACAATCTGTCAAGCCATTTTTAAAAGCCAACTTATCACACTACTATATTGCCAGGTAAGGCTGATGCTGCTTTTTTCACTATCTCCAACAAATAAATTAAAATTTGTATTAAGCCCTTTTTAGTTTTGCCAACAAACGATTGGGCACTATCGCCACTTTTTCCTCTATCACTTACTAAACCTTTTACAAACTCTGCTATAGAGCATATATTCATACTTGTTGCAGTGGCTGTAGCCGTTTTTGTTTTTTTTACATCCTTTTCCTTTGAACATATGTTTCATCCTTCATCTAATGGTAATTTTTCTTTAACTTGTGAATTGATGCGTTTCGATATTTTCCCAGAAAAGTCTCGGGAACTAACTGCGCCTTGTTATCTTTTACTTTTGGACACGTTCCAACTCTTTTTGCACTACGTCTTTTGTTTTGTTCTGTTTGTTTGCCGCTGTCTTTACGAACTCTTTAATCTGTTTTTCATACATTTCAACATCAGATCTCATAGATTCTATTTTTGAATTGACCAGTTCAAGAGCATTTATATATCCCCTGAGCTATGTTTTGTGTATTGAATAACATTTTCACTACAGGTGGAGTTTCTCTGCTTTGAGTTATTCCATGATAATCGTCTATTAAATTGTATGTTTCCCAGACCTGTCTGTTTTGAAGAAAACATTTTTTTTTCGTGAGGTGGGGGTATATTAAAAAGATGCTAGAGATCATTTTGAAAGGTTGACATTGAAACCCGACAGGAGTATCAAAAGTAGTTACCCTTAAATACTGCACTGTATATGATTTAAGGAAGGAAACCTTTATTGTACAATAAATGGCTGCTGGATGAGTAATGATTGGAGAAGTAATATCTAATGGTCTAGCATTTGCTGGAAGAAACCATCTGTTTAGTATATTGGATCCAGATGGATCTGAACAAGAAATAATTAGGCATGAATGAAAATTTGAGAGAACAACGTTTGGTGACTCAGTACGTAAACAACTTGGATGATGCTTTACCTCGTACACCTCTACTCATCCTGCCACATATATGAACATATCTCATCACCCAGAAAAAAATGTAAACTTGAAAAACCAAAACACCCAAAACTGGATGATTTCTTTCAGCCTTCTTATGAACAGGTAAATTACGAATACATATGCATTACATTTGTTATGGATGTTGGTGCGTTTATTACTTAAACATTGTTTTAAAAAGTCATTTGTAGTAAATAAATAGCATATGCCAACTATCAGTAAATATATAACTCATCAAGAGCAGGAATATATACTTCAAGGATTTAAATATATCAGTGCAACACATCATTGTATGATGTACATACCGAGCAACACTAAACCTTAACACACTTTACCAGTTTTTTTACCAAATCAAAGTCCAAATATATTACTTGTACCAGGCCGATCTTTTACCTTGTTTGATTGAAAGGTAAAATGAATAATAATAACTCTGTGGTGCAATTTAGGAAGAATGCTGGTTGTTAAAGTCATAACCATATCCTATGGAAGTGATCACCTTTTCATGTTGAATAACTACAATATCGTCATGACATACAAAAAGTTGTGATTACCTGTTTCCATTAAGACAAATAGGATTGATCAAGGCATTGTGAACGATAAATTGAGAAAGTTAAGATCAGGAGCAAGATAATCCACAACGTACTGGTGCTGAAGCTATACAGTTCGCCGTGTATGGAAAGCAATTGAGAATATAATTTAACTATCAAATACTAATTGATCATAGTCCAATGTATCCTTGCATTTTTCCTCCGGATTTCAGATTTAACATAACACTTTGAAATAAGCCTCTGAAAGGATAGAAGGTGGAAACCAAGGCTTCGAACTACAATATATTTGTTTATAATAGGATACGATTACTTCGGAATCAAGTATATAAGCAGTTAATGGCAAGTACAGAAATGGGTCTGCTTTCCTTAATGACTACATCACTAGGAAGTGAATTATCGACAGAGCAGTCAATACAACTTTAATGAAATACACTTTTGATTCCCACAGAATGAGTTTAAAGGGCGTAAATAAAGCGGAGAAAATGATCCAGAAAAGTTTTACAACTCAGCAATAGAAGAAAAAAAATCTCGGTGACTATGGAAGGTCTGCTAACCTGGTTTATTCCCAGGTTTTCCAATTCATCGAGCACATCGTTGTTGTGGTTCTTGTGTTTTGTTTTGTTTTTTTTTTTTGTTGTTTTTTTATTGTTGCTTTTTTTTTGTGGATTTTTTTGGGTGGTGGGGGAGGGGGGTGGGGGTTCCCAACTTTTTTGATGTACAAGACTTACGATATAGTGTGGTTTCTTAAAGATGAGACGGTGGTCCTGATAGATCCTGGGGATAAGTGGGTAAAGCTCCTGATTGATTATGTAGTTTGTGTACGATTGATCACTGTGGCAATCTTGACGATGTAACAAGCAAGAAAACCACTAAACCAACCAAATTGGCTTTAGTGGTAGGTATTTTTAAATATCAGTATGGGTGTACAAGAGTACAATTATGTAATTCAAGATTTTAGATAGAATACAGGTCGTTTTTTTATACAGCAAGGACATAAATGCCGTGGAAACTGTATTTGAAGAGAACCATGTTATTCCAGAAGAAATGAAAATAGAAATTGTTGACAACAATAAACAGAGGAAAAGAAAAAACTTTTAATGAGACTTGAATACCTTATCGAGCACAAGGTACTAATGTGACATTAGTGTAATGTATTTATATTGTCAACCAAAAGACGCTTTTCATCATAAATAAACAAATGTTACTTTTTCATGTTCATGCTGTACATGTCGTGATTTTATATATGATTGTATATATGATCTGAATAAATTCATCGCTTGATAATTTTTCTTGTAATTGGATAATTAATTTTTGTATATTTCTGATTTAAAATTCTTTTTTATTAAACATTGTGTGATTCCTTTGCAAATTTTGTTTTCGTCTTATCAGTCCTGAATGAAAAAAGTTTTTACCTTGCCCGACAAGATTCTCCAATTGGAACACCATTCAACTCTTTCTTGAAAAGTTGAGAAACTTTCTTATTAATTAGTTGGATACCAAATATGTTATCCTTTGGATAATCACTAGTGTCGCAGAACTTGATGTCGTCGTTCATGTCACTGTATAAGTCTTCTGTCCCAACGTACATACACAATGAATCAGTACCACGCATTTACATTCTCATTCTATTTTCAACATATTGTAATAAAATTCATACATCAGCTATTTGATAACTCTAACACGGCAGAGCATTCTTACATTTTCTTGTTTTCAAGGTTACCTGTACTAAGTCATCATCAGTATTTCTTCTCCTGGCAAATGATTGATCTTTGTGATATTTAAAAACTGTATTTTTGTCTGTACATATTTTAACTGTTTCTCTTTTCCTCAAATTTTCCATTTGTTTACCATTCACACTATTATTCATCAATTTGAGAACAAAAAGTTCTTTCTCGAATTTATTTTTGCATTTTTCCCAAATTTGTATTCTGTTCAATGTAGTATTTAAGCCACGATTGTTATTCAAACAAGACATCTCTGTGAATTTTTGTTTCAGTTTTGAATCTAACTGTGTGTAATGCTTTAAGTTTTTATAGAGAATGACATATTTCTCGTAGTTTTTCAATGTACATACGAAATTTTGTACAGATGGTTTTGTACCCTTGTAATCATCAATCAACTTCTTTTGCAATGAAGCTAAATAATTATCATCTGGAATTAATTTCTTTGGAGCTAACGAGTCGTTTTTTAAATGGTCCGGTAAGTGTAATTTGATATCCAAATCCATGTCTAAAATACAACCAGTATGATATTCATCTGACATTTCCAACAGAGCTTCCTCTAGCTATCTAATTTGTTCATCAGTTACCCGCCAGAACCTTTTAACCGGCATGCATTGGCTCATGGCCTAGCGTAGAGATTGTTAGTGTTTATGTAATAATACATTGCCGTGATCTTTCGTTCTCAGTTTTTGCTACTCTCCGCGACGTGGACATGCTTTGCACGTATACCGAGAGTACAATCAGATTTTGTTTCTCCATCTTTGTCGAGTATAATTCATAATTTCCTTCAGTATACCTATGTGGTAGAATGCTAATTTCACCAACTGCCCCAATCTCGTTCATAAGGAAGATGTTATAATCTGTCAAATGTTCAAGTTCTACACCTGATATATTTCAGCTTGCATCATGAGTTACTCCTGATGCTTTATAATAGTGAGCAGGACCTAGTTTGTAAATTGTTATACAGATATTCCTAAATTCCTCAAAAATGTCATATATCATCAAAGTAGAGCGTCAGACTCGTAATCTAAGGGCGAGGATTCTATACCCGCCCAGGCCAGTCCAAGTGTGTCCTTACGTAAGGCATTTAGCTCCAATTTCATTGGCATGATATAACCAATAATGTTTTGAACGTACCTTTAAAAAACAACTATCCAATCATATGTATTTCTCTTCGTTGTTCTGTATGAATGTTACCTCTAAAGAACAACTATCCAATCATATGTATTTCTCTTCGTTGTTTTGTATGAATGTTATCTCTTCATCTAGATAATTGTTTATAAGTGTTTTGATGAACATAAGGCTGTTATAATCGGATACATTAAGAATTAACGGTTCGGAAAATAGTCATGTGACGTAATTCTGACCAATCATTGCTTGTCAGGCACGCCGAACAGGTCGGGTTGTGCCGAACAGATACTCTACAACCAGTGACGCAAACTGATGGTTATCATACAATTTAATTAGCATTACTTATCCGTTTACACTCAGTCAATTACAAATATATAAACAGTTTTTATTATCTCTTGTCCGTCAAACATAAAATTCTTTTAAATCGTAACCAAGGTCGCTAGGCATGATTAAAGAGTAAACAAGTGCTAGTGAACGCTGACAACATTGAAAATACATTGACTAGCATAAAAGTGAAGAATACAGTATTAAAAATTCAAAACATACTCATACTTGTATAAAGAAGGCCAGCATTTACAATGAACAAGTGAAATTAAATAGAAATGTGAAATAGGATAAATTTAGTGTGTGGAACCGGTCATGTGATCTAGCGTCGGCCATCTTGGCTGCAGGCGTATTTTGTTGTGTCAACTGATGAAGTCATCAAGCTTAGTGCTATTCAAATGCTGATTTGGAATGGATATTAGGTGTGATAAACATACTTCTGGGTGTGATAAATTCATATGAAGTAAGATTCTACAAGATTTTATGAGTATTTAACGTTGTGCAAGATCGAACTTGATGACAAAGCAGTTGCTACCCACATGACCGGCGATTACACTTGACACCCAACATGAACAAGTGCATACAAATATCAGGGTAAGTCACGATCTCTACATTTCCAATCACGCTACAATGTTCAAATTAACTTTTTCAGCAGTATATAATCATTGACATTAACAACATATTTAATTTACGACATGGAAAAACCACCCTCTCTACCCATCATATTAAAGCTATAGTGCCCCAAGTCTATTACACTATTATTGAAAAATTAGTACAAATGTTAATGGTTACCACCGTAAAGTATATATTTGTTTAGATCGCGATTATTAAATATCTAAGTCTTTTAGTAATAATTCTGTTTAAATTATGTTTGTTCATACGTCATCATTCTTCTCCAGTTGGAAGACATATTAGAAATGATTGTAATTTTCTTCCAGCTTGTCTTAGTATTGGTTCATCGAGTATAGAAGTCTTTATTTTGATTCATTTAACAAAGAAAATTTTCAATGCATATTTAACTATTTTGAACGTGTTTTGGCACTGACGTATCAATTATTGAAGTTCTAATTTTAAATTATTCGAGCGGTAATATTTCTAAATATATTTAACTATTTTGCACTTTCGTTGGATGCAGAAAGATACCAACGATATCAATAGTGTTTGTTTGGAAAGATATCAATAGTGTTTGTGTGGAAAGATATAAATAGTGTTTGTGTGGAAAGATATCATGAAGAATGCATGTATATGGTGCATTTGTGGTTACTGATATAACATAAAACATCAATCTCGAGAAAGCATACATTATTAATTAAAAATGTCAAAAACATCCAGTAAATATCTGACAAAGTCAACCTTGATTACTATAACAATCCATTAATTAGTTTAACTGATGCATATAAGCAAGACAAATCTGAATTTCCCGAAATCTTCCTCACTTTTACTTGTCTCTTTTATTAACTTGAGATTTGTTTCAAAACATTCCACACTCAGGCTACGCTGAGTTGTTGTAACCCTGACAAAAGTGTGCTGGCTTTCAATAAAAATATGCATATGACTTATCATAGCAAACTTCATTTGTAATGTCTTTAGCCATAATGGATTTTAGTTTACCCCAACGAATTGTTTTAGACTTCAGTGCGTTATGCTACTTGTCAATAAATGTAATATTGTCAATATAATCATCTATTCGCCGACTAGCCTGTTTGATATAACGTTTATGACTGCTCTCAGTACTGTTTTTCTGCCAGCCTATGCAGTGGAATGTTCTTGTTGTGACAGGACAAATTACCTTTAATCTTATGATGCATACAGTTCAACTGTTCTCAGTATTGTTCACAGTCTAGCCTATGCCGTGGAATTTTCTTATTGTGATAAGAAAACTAATAGTTAACCTTGTTACGTATACAGCTATGCGAATTTTCTATTACTGTTCAATGTTCATGATCAAGAATTATAATGTTTGCTTTTAGTTTTAAGCACTTTCATCTTTTTCAGCTATGATAATACAGCACTAGATTTCTTGCTTAATCGATTTATATAAATACAGCTTGAACTTTTTACAATACTTAACAAAGTATGACCGTATTTGTTGGCAGATAAACCTAATTTAGTGTGAAAATAATACTGTGATATTGAATTCCTTTGTGACTTGTGTCTGTATTGGGCTGATGAAATATCTGTCTACTATCAATCGGAAAATGTATGTGCAATGTAATGCATAACCAATCCCATACGTGACTGAAGAAACGTCGGTAGCGCGTGACATTTATTTATGGGTTTTTTTTTCGGGATACCATATATTTTAGTCTTTTTGCACTATAAATTATTTGATTTTTATTTTATTTAGTGTTGTGGTCGCTGAAGGCGACGTGTTTTGAAAGAACATCGCCCTTACATGAATTAGTTGATGCAAAAAATGATACTGAGTCTGTGCGTCAGAATCATGTTATTTTTTATTTTAGTGGTGTCTTACCGCTACAAGAGTTTTGTGAAACAGCTATTGCAATTCATTCATTCATTCGTTCATTACTGTGATTGTAACAGCATATTTATACTACTCATAATATACAGTTTTAATCCAGAAGTCTGAGAAAAGTTCAAGAAATTCCCATTTAGTATGAGGTGTTCTAAGAGATTACTACTGTCAGTCTCGTTTAACCAGACTTTCGTGTTTCTTCTCCACGTGAGAGTCTGATTGAACGAGACTATATAACTGTATCAATTGGAACATCCTCGGCCCTTTCCGGTGCATTGTAGAAAAACAAAAATTATTCGACTCTCATCGGAAAGAGACGAGAGTATTCCGATTGTACTCTAAGTCTCTTTCAACGGGTCGAAGTTATTCCACTCGCATCGGAAAGAGACGAGGATATTCTGACTGTTTCCGTAGAACCACTGAATGCAGTTCTAAATTTGATTTTTTCTCGATGGGTTCGAGCCACGATGTAATCGTTCTCGGTGTACTTTAGTTTCAAAAATGAAAAGGTCACTTCATCTATAACATGCTAGTGGACCATTTCGTGCGGTAAAAAAAAAGACAGAGACAGTATTTATAACACCGCCAAATACTCTGTACATACCATTTAAATAAGAAGTAAAACCCGTTCTAAATCATTAGTTTTATACAGGAGAAACCCTGCTGAGTAAAGAGAGGACGCCGACAAAGGCAATAAAATAGTTATTCTCTAATGTTACATCAGGAAATTTTCCTCAGATTTTAATGTCAATAATGTATCCTAGCAGTATTTTATCAAATGAGCGTCTGCAGCCGTTCTAGTTATAAGTGTCTCGTAGATGATTATGATTTATTGATCGACATAAATTTTGCAAAGGATAAATTACGTCGTAAATGCTACGATTGTATCTGACATTTATAGCCAAGTAAATACATGCACTTATCTTCCACATGCGCATTCTTGCATATAAAACTACATTTAATGTTCGCTAATACTTTTAAAACTGAATCATGGTACCCTGTATATACCCTGCTAGAGTACATCCATTTATTGGCCTTTTTTGTATTTGCAGTATATATTGTATAATTTGGGCTAGAATCAATATTCCATGAAGAGTAAATGGGTTAATTTCCTGCTCGAAACAGAGACACATTTACACGGTGTATAGACTATACTAACATGGATTATTTGCACCAACTGTCCGGAGTTGTGATGTCACATGAAGAAAGAAAGTACCGTCGATACTCACGTATAAGACGGGTCCAAATGCAAACAACATAGACCCTGATCTGTCGTCGCATAATGCGCCGGCAGATCAGGGTCTATGTTGTTTGTTCTACTGATTAGTCTTTACAAACTGCATAGACCCAGATCTGCCGGCGCATTATGCGACGGCATATCTGGGTCTATGCAGTTTGCAGTTGGTCGTGCACAGCTGCTCTTCTGCTGGCATTGTATAGATTATAAATCATGAAAAGGGTGTCTTCTGAATCATAGGTAATATATTGGCACGTCATTAAAATAATGCAGCCAAAATGTTATGAATTTAATTGATTTTTTTAGACAAAAAGGTAATTTACCAACTCCAATTTCACCCGTTTATGTTTACCTGCTATCTAAAACTCCAGACAGCAAGACAGAGTCAACACAAAATATTTATTTCACAAGATGCTTATGTTCTCCTTTCGTCCTTCGAGGTTAAATTAGAAGTTAATAATATATGTTCTACCAACTTTTCCTAGAAAGACAGATCGCATTTTTCCCTAAAGCACGTTTTTGCTGCTTTTTAAAGGGAACAAAATCCAACCACTAACACAGATCGCAATGATTCAATACATATATAGCTCTATCGTTTCCTGCAATTCGCTTTGAGCAGGTAAAATAGTCCCGTGGATAAAAAAT